>CM060903.1:1410715609-1413215609 GCA_030737815.1 Allium fistulosum
AAAGTTAAAGTGATATTAACCAAGTAAAGTTATAAACTTTGGACCCCTCTTGCTTTTGAAAGCAAATGATAACTTTATATTGTATAACCTCACTTCTATTACCCTCTTAAAAATGTGGCGCGGCCTTGACTTGATGTTTTGGAGGTTATTTAACATGTATGTTAAATTGAAGTAAGTTTGAAAGTGTTTGAAACAAGAATAGTCATTATAAGTGCACTTCGGCATCCCTTGTTTTCGGGAATTTTTACAGATAAATTAAAAGATATTTTTAGGGATTTCTTTCCATTGTTTTTAATTACCCTAATGGTAGTAGTTAATATAAAATTTTCAAGTCTTAAATCAATTGTTTAAGTGCTTAAAATTAGTCGCACCGATTGTGCTTTTCAATGTTGTTTTAACAAGGACTTTTAACAGCATTTATAAATGCTGTAGTAAATTGCTTATTGTTTTAAATGTTTAAAATGCAACGTTTTGGCTAGTTTTTCATGATTTAAATGATTATTAAATTCTTTTCTTTATAAAATATTTTATTGAAGTCCTTATAAAATGAATTTGAGTATGAAAAAAAAGAATAGAAGTGTAAATATAGTTTTAATGATTATTTATGGATTTTGAAATTAAAGTGCTGCAAAATATAAAATATGTTTTTAATCAAACTTCTAAATTAGTTATTTTCAAGTAATATTTTACATAGATATTTAAAACCTATTTACAAGTATTTCTAAAGTATTATTTTATGTATATAAAAAAATTGACAAAGGTGATTGACTAGGCTTAACACTAAAAGCCAACGAGTAAACTTACATGTTTGTGAAATTCAAGAATGAGGTGTCTGGGCAAGACTTGGAGCAACCTGTGCTCAAACTTACATAGCTTCACTCTTGAATGAAGAACAATATAAGTTGAAATGTCAAAAACGTGTTAATCTTGTTGTTTACTTACTTGTTTAAAAAAGGTAATTAACTTTGTTAAATGCTAAAGCCGACGAAGCAGGTTTATCTATTTCTAAGAGTTAATGGTTGATGTCAAGGAGGGATGGAGCAATCAAGCTCTAACCTACCGGGCTTCCCTATTGAATGAGGAATATTTAAGTCGAGAATGTTGAAAATGAGTTAAGTATATGAACATTGATTTTCATAAGCAATGGTTTTTGACTAGATAATCGATTAGACGATTATTGATCTTAACCAAATGCGAACTTAGATCTTTGAAATAAAGGTTTGTAAAGATAGTAACTAGTAGGAAAATGATTTTGGTTTGTCGTGACAATATGTTCATCACATTCGTCTTTAACACTTTTCAATTATACTTAGGGATGTAAATAGATTTTTAAAAGGAATGTTTTAAAGATGATATAAATATGGAATGGTTTTGGGTTTGTTGTGACAATGTGTTAACTACATTCATCTTTAAACTTTTTTTATTATAATTGTGGATGTATATAGATCTTTAAAAGAATGTTTTCAAGATAAGCATAAGTGAAATGGTTTTGGGTTTGTAGTGACAATGTTTGAGTAACATTAGTCTTAAACCTTTTTGAATGTATTTGTGAAAGTACTTAGATCCTTAAAATGGATATCTTGGAGTACAGGAAAAAGTAAAGGTTTAAAGTAAGAAATCTTATTAATGATTTGTGAATATACTTATACAATTTGAGATAAGTATATGAATACTTTTCTAGGTACAGAAAAAGTAAAGGTTTTAAGTAAGAAATCATGTTACTGATTTGTGAATATACTTATATTGTTTAAGATAAGTATATGGATACTTTTTGAAGTATTGAAAGAGTATAAATGAATAGAAGGAATTGATAAATGATATTTTATTAGATAAAATAAGTTTTACTGATAAAAGGGGTTTTAATTAATAAAAGATTAACTAAACCCAAAAAAGGATTAGAAGTCGCTTATGTGACTTGATCATGCTTTGTGTCACTTGATTGTGCTTTATTTGTTTCCTCGTTTATGGAAAACATTTATTCATATACTTAGCACTAAAAACCAATGAAGTAGGCTTGTCTATGTTTGGGAAATAAGACCGATGTTCATGTAAGAACGGAGCAATAGAGCTCTAACATACCGGCTTCACCCTTGATCGAGGGATAGTGTGAGAGGAAAATATCGGAAACGAGATAAGTATATGAGTCTTGGTTTTCATATGTGATCGCTCTCATTATCATTGAATGATCAAATTCGTTGATTCAGTCTTGGAGAGAACGGGATCGGTAAGTGTTTTACATATCGAAAACTACTTCAAGGCTGGGATACGTGTTCTTTCTCTTGCAAGTGGATCTATTTGAGATGCGGGAATCTACATGGAGATTTGAGATCTGTTTAAAATGCTTAAACACATGTAGTTATTCGTGATCTATTCAGGATGTGGTAATTCATGTATGATTCCGAGACCTATTGAGATGTTGGAATCCATGTATGGTTTTGAGATCTGTTCGAGATGTGGAGATCCAATTTGGGATTTGTGTTCTGTTCAAATGATGAAGACTCGTGTGGAAGATGTCGAACGTAACTTCGACATCAGAAATGGCAAAAAATAGAGTAGGCCTCATAGCTTGGGGTTTAGCTAAACCACGACAGGATATATCAACTCCAGATCTAGAGTATGTTTATCGATTGTAGGCTGGCGGGAGTTGATGATATGTGGGATCACGTGTTCGGGCATGGAGTGACAATGTTTACCTAAGGGTATATTCTATCTAGAGATATACATTGCCCGGAGGTACTTTCTGACCCTTGTGCAGGAGATTGGATCCGGCTCCACCGGAGAGATCTCCACAGAAAATCCATTATGTGAACGTTCCTTATCAGATTTGATTGTACACCTAATATGATGTTGAATGTAACCAATATAACCATTCTAGCTATGTTATAATACTTATATTCTACACTCTAGACATTATCTATTATATCACCTTATGTACCTATTAGATGGTGGTTCTTTTGAGGGGATAATCGTTATGGCATTTGAGGTCTCGAAGTACTGTTATATGTTGATCGCATATTTCTTGAGTTTCTCATACCAGACTTATGTTTGACGCTTGGTTTTTGTTTTCCCTAAATTCCTCAATTGCTTCTTCGAGTAGTTTGAGAAAGTAGGTTTTCGTTGATGTTCTTTGAAGCTCGAGAAGACAAGCTGAATGTTTCACCTACTGTAGTATTCTTATTTCCGCGTTACTATATTGTGCATATCAGCATTTATGAGAACGGGTTGTTATAACTGTCCAAGCTAATGATAGTATTTAGGTTTTGTAACTCCAAAATTTCTATATTGGAGTAACCCTTTGTACTGTTCTTTTGATATTATATAGTATCGTTCCGCTGTGAGATTTTGATATTATGTTCCTTCTTCCTTATTCTATTTTTTTTCTTTTTCTTTTATTTCACCCTAACAATTCGTCCTTCCATCACTTGGAGCTCAGCATAAGAATACCATGGATGTATTAGTGTCGACATTCGAGGGTTGAGAGGGCGGACCGTTACATATAAAAAATAATAAATACACTAAGAAAAATGATTTTAAGCGATAAAAATTGATTTTTATATACATATTAATTTTTTTACCTAGATAAAATAGTAAACAACAATCATTTTATGTACTAAAATACATAAAAAATAAGTATAATCTTAATAAAAACTAGATGGATAATTATCGGATACAGATATGGCCGTGTCTGTTTTTCAGATATTGGATAATTTTTCATATTTCGAATATGGATACAGATGGATTTCAGATTTTTCGGGTACTCGTTGACAGCTTTGGCTATCGATACATCAAAGTCTAAAACATCTCTAGACATTTATCACTAGTCGTAGAACCATCATTACCAAGTCTCAAAGTCATCCATTGTTGCTTTACTATCAAAACCGCACATGAAAAGGCCATAATGTTAGAACCAAACATCAAACGAGCATACAAACAACCATGACATGTTCCCCTAGGCCCTCACCAAAAATCACCTTAAATGGGACCTACAAGAAGTGGTCGGTACCGACCACTCTAGAACGGTCGGTCACGACTACTTTGGCCAGACAGTTAGCCGTTTTTGGATAAGTGTTTGTGCCACCCAAACCTCTCAGCATGCTTCGGTTTCCCCGAAGTAACACTCTCCGTGCCTCGATGTTCAACATCGCCAAACCTAGAGTCGATTTGTTAAATAAAAAAAGGCTCTCGATGTAAACCTCTCGGGGTAGTCCAAAACCTCATAGTATAAACCACCCAAGCTTCTCTCCCCCTAAGTATAAGATCCTATGACTAAAAGTAGCACCATAAAATACCCGAAGTGCCTATCCCCAACCTCTCATCATCGACCTTTTACCTATGTTAACACTTAATGAAATTTTTCTATGTACCAAAACTCTCATCCATATTAGAAGCCCGAAGTTTTCCCTTAACTTCCTAAAGTCATGCCACAAAATCTATGAAGTCATCCACCACTGAATTGTTTCGACCATCATCATCGAGTTTTTTTCAACCTCACCAAAATTCTATCATTTAAACTCCAATTCTCGTGAGATCAAAAAAATAAGGACCCGAGACCTCTAAGAACATTATATATTGGTCGCATTCGATTTCAAGCAATTTTGCTCGTCGATTTGCAAAAATGACAACCACTCCCAAAACAGATCCAAATGCAAGAAAACAACTTCATACAATGATTACATATCCTCCATTCAACATACACAAACAATCCAAACACATTATGTTGTCCCAGATTTAACCATGCACAAAAGAACAAGTGGTATGAAAAAATGGTCAAAAAAGAATCAAAATGCACATTTACCTTTTTAAAACCATTTAAGTTTGAAAACGTTTTAACATCCAAAGCAATTTTATAAACGTCATTTTCACTATATTGGCAAGCATAGAATAGTGAGATATTTAAATTACTCACATTGATCTAAAGTATCACTAATTCCCAAGTAATTCCATGGTGAATAGCAACTTCACAATTCCCAATGCACCCTAATCAGCACTAAGATAATCGCCTTGCTAATTTCCTCCTAATTTCTTGATTTGGTAACTAAGGTGATGAAAATAATTGCTTTTTGGCTAAAGAGAGATAAAGGGAGTTTAGAACATTTTGGGAAGTTGAATAATGATTGAGGAAGGTCTTATCAGTCCACTTGGCTCTAGTCCCGAAATGAGCTTTGGGCTTTACCCAAATCTTGCTAATTGCAACTTAGCTGTACAAATACTATCTAAACATCAAACAAGCATATCTCCTAAATGATAACTCCAAAAAGCTATTTGACAACTCTACGAAAAGAGAAACCATAATATTTTTCATTTGGTAGTGGTTTCAAAGCCTAACTCGGCTAGTATCAAAAGCTATAGGTCTTACAAGTTTCCTAGGTCAAAATCATCCAATAATTTACTATGGGTCAAAATCTCACTACTCAACACTACCCAAAGTTATAGACAAATCCGACCCAATACGTTAAAGATAACGCTTTCAACCATTCGATATGTAAAATACGGGTCGTTACAAGTGTACTACATCGCTACCCCCACCAATAGAGGGAAGTAGTCCATGGTAAAGTAACAACAAGTCAATCACAAAATTTACAGAACATCTTACAGTGCATAAATAAAATATAATAATAAGATAGTTATAAAATGGGCAGGATAGTAATATAATCACCGGAATAAACCACATATAAGAAGGCAATAGGTTCATAAAAGTATAAAAAGAAGAATAGTAATAAAGTTTATACATATGAAGAAAATAAACTCTAAGGATAATTTCACTAGATATAGATAAGTACTGATATAGCTCCAAAGTACTGCACATTGAAATATAGCAATAACAACTCCAAAGGTAGATATATGAAAAGCTTTGCCACCTGCTTGTCCTCTTCATAGCTTCATGTGTTATCTCATACATATCTCTCAATCTACTTATACCTATGATGATAAGAAGCAATTCAAATAATCTTTTGTCGAACAAAAGTCTAGCATGAGCGATTTATAATCTCAAAATAGATATAAAACTGGTATAGTAAAGTATGAGCATATGGTATGAAGAATCATACCTGACTTGTTCTTGCATCCAACAATTTAACAAATAACATAATATATGCTAAACTATCATCATATGAGTGTGCTACACTAAATAAAATATAGGGTGTTGGGGTATCCACTCGATAATATCTATATCACATAACTAACATAATAAAACACAACAATCATAGCAAATACATAAAACATGGAAAACATAGCAACCACCAAATCTCGCATCTCTTACTCAAGTGTCATTGGATATAGGATAATCATATGACCATCAAAAAGGTTAGCAACTACTCAACATCGCAAATACTTAATGTTGAAATGCATGCCACACTTAACCAGTCAAGAACAAGACATACTTAGTAATCCAAATACAAGGTACCCTCGGATTACTCTAGATATACTAAGGTCACCCAAGGTGAGCACTCTCAGCTATTCTTGCTTTACAAGCACACATCCTAACCTCAGAGTTATCCAACGATCGCTTGACACGCGTGCTAATAGTATAACCACCTTCTATCCTACTCCCCAAGTTATCGCTTAGAACTTGTCTGCTTAGTCAATCTTTAGATTCATAGTCACTTCCTTCATGAATTACTCGATCTACATCACTCGATATAATGAGTCGTCGAAGTCTCTCGAAGTTGTCTCCTGTCAACCTCCAAGTAGCCCTGCGCCATCTCGAAGTTGCCTCGTGCTAGCCTTGAAGTAGCTCCTGCATTTCCTTAATTTTACATCACATAGAAAAACTTGTCACAATAGATCAGTGGCAACTCCTAACTCTCAAACTACCATCCCAAACTCCATATGATTGATCATGCACACTTCTCTAAACATACCCTATCATTCTATAAAATTCAGATCGACTGGTACCGATCCATTTTTTTAGACTTAGCCAAATTAAGCTATGTCTGACACTCTCCTATCATACATGCGTATTTTTGCATTGAGCACAAAGTGCTAGCGACATTTTCCTCCATCTGACTCAACTCTCAGCTATTTTTGCATGATGTGATTGACCGGGGGCATTTTTCTTGTGCCTACATGAAGTGAATGCTTCAAAATATCAAAGTCGCCAACCAACTCAACTGCCTTGCCCCAAACTTTGGTCCCCTTGCTCAAAAATAAGGCACAAGTACGTGCAATTCGATTAGTACTATTACACCCATTTTCAATCAAAGTGTATAGAGCATAGTCCAATCGGCAAATTGCAAAGTATAATGGAATAGCTCAATATGCATGTAACGGACTAGATAGATCCCTAGAAAATCCTATGTGCAAAGTTCAGTAAAACGAAGTAAACATGATAAAACGATTAGCCAAGCCAATAACGTGGTAATCTCTTTGAATAGAAAGTAAGTCATACCATGAAACATCCTATGTATATCCAAAGCATTTAAATTAACTATAACACCTTAATACAATAGAAAAAATGTAAACAAGAACTACACAGCTATAAGGCAAAGTAAACTCCCAAACTTCCCAAAGTCAATGCAGCTTACATTTTATATTGCGCCACCATCTTCGATGAACACTGCACCTTCAAGCCTTTAGACAGCGCCGTCATTTCCCAAGCCACGAACCATTTCTAGAACTTGCGCCGCCATTTGGCAAACCATATTTGCCTTATAATGAAATCACGACATAACACCTAAGCAGAATACGCTTCCAATATATGCGACTATACCACGATACCAAAACAATTATACAAGTAAGAAAAAAAACCTAGAACTATGAACATAGATATGCTTCATAATCCGCCTGGTTATGAAAATGATCAGTGAAGAAGTAGGTCGCCAAGTTGTATATGGCGTAGTGCGACCATCGAACCAAATACTCAAACAAGAGTCAAAGCAAAGAAATAGTGTTGCACTCATCAATTGAACTAATTGAGTATATCGACGACTCTAAAGAAAGGAATTACATCAACACATAAAATGGGATGCTGTTATTCTATCAAAATATGGTTACCGTAATTAAACCAAGATGACATATCGGACCGCAACATCTCTAAAGTGAAACTGTACAACCATGAAGAAACCAAGTCACATCACCAAGATTCGGCCCCAAATTCCACTACCACAACAATTATGCCCGCCATTTCATGTTAGAATAAGGCACAAGCAATTCATGCATAAAGCACAACACTGACCCTTAGGATGCGTATGGTATTAAAGCAACCACGAACCCATCAGTTCATCTATTTAACATTTCAAATTCAAATCATCCCGTCTAAATCCAAAGCTCCATGCCAAAAACAAAATCCTTCACCTATGGATACGTAAAAAATTAAGCATAATACAACAATCAATAGATAGAAGACATGTGGCAATATCAGACGGTGAGGAAAGAATGCAGAGGAGTGACGTTAGTAATCCGTGAGAAATTTATGCTATAAATGGAAAAGTATTATAGCAGAGAAAAGGTGTTTAACGGCTAAATCTCTATCGGATTAGAAAAATAGCCGAAAATTTTAAATAAAAATTACCGCAAGCGCACAGTGTATAATTCTAGTACGTGGTGAGTGCGGGTCGATCCGCGAGGAATTGTTTTGATTTTAAAATTTTTATTCAATCAAATTAAACCAGGAATTTGAGAGTGTTGTTAACTACAAAAAATTGCAAAAACTAACTACTACAAAAGTGAATAAAAACTATGAGATTAAAAGATAATTTAGAGATAAATCCACTCTCATGATCACATAAATCAACACAGCATGAAACTATGATCTCTCTTTTTGGTCATTAGTGAATTTAATTGATGTGTTTATCATAAGTATGGAATATTTGTGCTATTAATTAGCCCAACATAAACCATCAAACTATAACACACCCACTAAAAAAATTCTTAACTCTCATGAAAATTTCAATGAAATTAAACATAAAATCTATTTTAAGCATGGCTTATTTACCATTGAATTAGTAACATAAACCATCAAATTTTCAAAATTCACTTCCATTTCCAAAGTCAATTAGTTAGATGATGATATAAATTGTGTTTATTTGAGTAAGAATAGCCTATATGTGATTAACATCATAGACTATCAAATTCATTAATAAACTTACATCAACATGCAACTTTCCATTAAGCACAAAAAAAGAACATAAATGAGCAAATTATGTTGAATCTACATGATTAACAGAGCTTCATTACCCCTAGATTGAAGGTGTTTAGCCTCTCATATTTGTTATAATTCTAACAAATGTAGAGTTCAACATGAAACAAAAAACAAGAGGTAAATGCAAGCAAAGTAAGAAGAGAGCTAACTAAAATAAAATAAAAACTAATATACTTTCATAAATAAAAAGATCTATACTACTAACATGAAAAGAAAGAGAGCATGTAAATAGAAAAGAGCATGAATTAATATTGCATAAAAATAAGTTACATAAAAAAATGGCTAAGTAACCATGAAAAAGAAAAGAGAATTTTTAGTTTATTTTTGAGCCTAAAACTAAACTAACTAAAAAGGATGTTAAGAGCTTAATTACATGAACATGAGGGGTATTTATACATGTTTCGAAACCCTAATCATGTTTTTGGGAACTACCCAAATTGTCCTTAGCATGGATTAATCCTCCACTTAAATGTGCATGTAACTTTAATCTTCATTAGCATGAGCATTAGCTCCTAATAGGGGATCATGTTAAGTGGGTAGGTGGGGTCCTCCATGTTGCATGAAATGAATTATTTCCATCTCCATTTGCTTTTATTCATCCTTGTGCATGCATATTCTCCATGAAGCCTCTTTCAAAATTCACTAAAATTCCTACAAAACAACATTAAAATATCCAAGTAAATTTTCTCAAATTAATATATGCTCAAAAATGTCCATTTTGCCTCTATATGTAGATGAATAAATGATGATTTGAAAATAATTTAAATATTGGTTTAAACATGTTAAAATACCCTATATGCTCATGTATTTAATTAATTGCGATTAAATATGGAAGCAAAAATATGCACATTTACGTGCACATCAAATACCCCCACACATCTTTTTATTCATCCTCGAATAAAGAAAAACTAAGATAAATCCATTTTCGTAGGAAGCACGATTGCACTGAGCGTATGCAACAAGCTATTAAACCTCTAGGTGTCCCTAATAGGACGAGTGTTGTCTCGTGAGGGTTTTTAGTGGATAAAACCCACAAAATCCAAATGCAAAGTGAAAATTTCCTAAATGCAAGATTTATTTACAAAGATATGGATGCAAGTTTTTGAAAATATTTACAAATGAAGAATTTACTTTTAAATTAACACGAATAAGTTAAATATAAGTTCTAGTTGTTATCAAGAAATTTAAGTCCTTTTACTTGTCAAAATATCCAATAAAAATTAAGTTATCATCACAATTAGACTTAAGTTTGGCTAGTTGTTTCTGTTGATCACATAGTGCAACTATGAAATAGACTCTTAGTTGATTAACAAAGTTTATCAAAGTGGTATTTTCATTTCTTTTGAATAACAAGTCAAATCAAATAAGTGAAAATAGTGCTTGGATTTCAATTGCTTACTCTCTCTTTATTTGAAATTTTATTGATATTAACAATATTTATATATCCTAGCTTAGAAAACCGAGGCCAAATATATAACCCATGCACTGCCTTTCGGGCTTACATGAGGGGAACACAGAGTGTGGCGAGTGAATACACATGTGTGTACACCTATCAACCATAGGCATTATTAATAAAAGAATTTGTATATACATACACCTAACTCAGATAAACTGAGGCCAAATATACCGATCATACACTGCCTTTCGGGCTTACGTGAGAAGGGTACAGAGCATGGCGAGTGGACATACTTCTGTGTGAACACATGACTCTAGGTGTTTATTAAAATATATACAAAGTATTTTTTATATTTTTTGTTTGTGATTTTTTGTTTATATATATTTTAAGAGAGAGATTTGCAAAATCATCTTAGCACTACTTAACTTAGAAGAACAAAAATGTAATAGCCTGTACATTTAAATTAACCACTTTTAAAACAAAGATTACAATTAGGATATACCTTATAATTATCACCCATGAATCTTCCTATATACTAGTTAAACCATAGCTACTTGTAATCAAACTTTATTTTTATTTTTGTTGAGACAAATAATTTTTCAAAAATTCAATTTAATAACCATAACTTATACTTATCTTATAGTGTTTCTCCAAAAATAAATCAAAATGCTAAAAAGGGAAAATTTGCTTTTTGGGATTTTTTTAAATTTTTGACTTTTGGAAAGTAAAGTGCAAAAAATAAACCATGCAAAATTAAAAATGCAGATGAGATACTCCCACCCAAACTTGATTTTGATTGTGTCCCCATAGTCAATCCAAGTGAAAGGAGAAAAATAAAATAAAAATATGACCTATATTTACATGAAACTGGAAAGATTATTATTTACACGACATCAGAAAATATATCATCAAAGAGTAAATGAAACGGTCTTCCAAAGACCAATTTATCTGTCTCTTCAAGTATGAAAGACGCAGCTTAAGCATAGAAAACCAAACCATAAAAGATTTCAAAGTTGAATGTTGATTTGGAAAACCGAATGTCGTTTTATTGAGAATCGTATGAGTTGTTTTATTTTCGATGATTTTTGGGGTAGATAGAACGATTGGTTGAAGTTCAAGTTTATTTTCACCAAATTAAAAGTCAAGCTTATCATCGACAAATTCTTTAAAATTGTTAATTTTAAAATCAAAATGGTGATTTAAATCTTCCCTTTCAGAATTCATCAACTCATCTTCGAAAGTCCAAAAAAATTATGTTTATTAATGTTTGTACCAAAATTGGGCACAACGCACTTCGGACATATTTGAAGAGATTAAAGTGAAGATATAAATGAAAAAGGAGGTTAATCTAACAAACATGCCAATATAGAAAAACAAGAAAAGTAAGAACACAAGAATTTAGAGTGGTTCGACATTATAGCCTACGTCCACTATGGAAAGTTTGCTTTTTTCTTGACTTTTCTAATTGGTTATAGCTGATTACAACAGTACAATCTCGAGCACTCAAGATACAATGGATGTTCCAGCAGAGTATCGCGTAGAAGAGTCAAAGGTCCATTTTTTGGAGGCATTGGGCTGCTATTTATAGGCGTAGGCTGGAAAAATCTGACTGAGATCTCGGAATACTCCTTCTCACACGTGGGCGGGCCCACATGATTGACCCGGGGCGATTTGGGATCAATCCCTGATCGATACGTGTACATTTCGTATCAATCAAAAACACCTCCATTTGGCCTGAGAACGATCAAGGACATTCTTGAGGTGGTACGCAAGCTCCTGTGAAAATTTAGTGGCATTTGGCCTTGTAGATTTTGCCTTATGATCGATCCAAGTTTGTATTTGTAAAACACTGCCGAGTTTGTATCAATACAATTCGTATCGATGGCTTCGTGTCGATGCTAGCTCGTATCGATTAGGTGACGTGGCGCTATATCCTAAGATCGATCCACTTTTCATGTCGAATGACCGAGTCTTCCACTTGAACGTTTTTCTTTCGTAACGATCTAGTGCAACTCCTTTCGTATCGCTTTTTTGCACTTCACTTCGTATCGATGTTCTGGGTTAGTTTCATATCGATCAAATATGATGATGTTCGTATCGATCCTTCATGTGTATTTCGTATCGATCAATGGCCAATCGATACGAAACATATTAATGGATGGATCGATACGAAATAGCAGGCTTCGATGGGTACGAAGCATTTCGACTTTGATGGGTACGAAGGAGGTTGGCACACAATGGATACGAACCAACGCTCACTTGATGGATTCGAAGCAATGTATACTTGATGGATACGAACCAACGCTCACTTGATGGATACGAACAAACGCTGTAACACCACGCATTTTTATATAATTAAAAATAAATTTAATTTATAACTATGAAAACGGTGAAAAATGAATTTTTGCTAATGTTGGAATTTGATCACGAAACTTATACCATTGTGTTCGTGGTAATTTTCTGATCAACTTTCATATTCAATGTTTTCTGAATGGACTTCAAACGGAGAAGTTATAGCCGTTCGAAGTTTTATCGTCAGAAACAATTACATATGCAAACATGGAAATTTTATCAATTATATACATTTGCAATTAATTCAAGCATATTTATAAAAGTAGTAACAAATTTATTATGTTTGTAATGAATATAAATTATTAAGGGAATTAGATGTAAGAGGAAAACAATAAGGGGAATAATTAACATTGCAAACAGAATCAGCTAAAAAGTGCAATTAATTAATATGTGAATTAAGATTGGAGATTAATATATAACGTGTGTGTGTGTGTCTATATATATATATATATATATATATATATATATATATATATTTCAGATCCCTCAATTTAAAGAGATTTACATATAAATGTTCAAATTCAAATCTGGATAAAAAAATATATGCATATTAAATATATATGTTAATTGAATGGTGGAATTAATTGACATGCCAATTAATGAAACGTTACAATGTGTAAAATAT
Organism: Allium fistulosum; assembly: GCA_030737815.1. Lineage (NCBI taxonomy): Eukaryota > Viridiplantae > Streptophyta > Magnoliopsida > Asparagales > Amaryllidaceae > Allium > Allium fistulosum. The sequence continues at coordinate 1,410,729,122 of CM060903.1, forward strand.
TAATTAAGGAAATTAACTGATAGAGGTGACATGTTAATCTATTAATGGGGTTATTAATTAGGATTGTAACGTAATCATTAGAAAATGTCAATTAATAAGGAAAAGAAATAATAGTTGACCAAGATTTGAATGTGTACATATAGGCAATATATTGCTGCACATAAAAATTAATTGAATGATCAATTAAGTAGAGGATTAATTATATAATTGGTGGGTTGCATCTATATAAGAGAGAACGTAATGTAATTCGTTCCATCAGCCGTCACTTTCTTCATCCCTCTCTTATAGTAAACAATGGCTTTTTTCTTCATTCTTTTCTCCTATTTCTCATAAATCTTCATCAAATAAATCCAAATAAAATATATGTGAACAAAATAGAGGAATTGCAACAAATTAAAGGAGAGAAGTTGTAGAACGGTGTAGTAATTTTAGAAGATAGAGATTTAAACATAAGGACGACAGGTGAGTGGATTTAATTATATATCTTTTACGTTTATGATATATTATCGTTAGATTCCCGTCAAATAATTTTATTCAGTATTTATTTCAGTAATTAATTATATTAATTAGTTATTCTAAGACTGTAAATTGTATAAGAAAGCTTATATTTAATTGATATTAGGCTTGACAGTTAGAGAAGGCATAAGCCTAAAAGTATGAAATTTACAGTTATTTACATCTATTTTAAAAGTTGAAATTTAGCCTGTAAATGTTAGCTTCTTTTTATTCATATTACGCGAATAAATTAGTTAAAGTGAAAAATTTGCAAATACGGGCTAAAATAGAAAGAACACTAGATGTAACATCCCGAAAATTTTCGACTTTCGAAAATTCAACATCGATACTCACTTTATCGACTGCTGAGCAATCGAATGCCGGAAACCCGAAAAGTTATGGTTTTAAGAAAAAGAAAAAGTAGAAGAAGAAGAAGATAGAAGAAAAAGAGAAGAAAGAAAGAAGAACAACAGAACAACAACAGAACAGAATACAGAGACAATATCAGAATCTCACATATCGCAGCGGAACAATATATAATAGATAAAGGAATAATCTCTAAAACAAAGAATTTTATCAGTTTATACATACATCAGTCATCAGAGTCAATATACAACAATGGACAGTTATATAACTTGTCCTCATACAGAATACACAGCGGAATAAATACTATCAAATACAAATACTACGTCTCGTCATCCAGCTTGCTTCCAAAGCTCCAGAATATCCAGAATATCCTGATAACATAACTCTAGGCTGCCCGTGTGGAAATTGGTGGGCACCCAGAGTTTAGAAGGGAACAATAAACTCCGAGTCAGTCATGGTGACTGGTGTGAGATCGTAAAACAGTTATTCTTCTTTAAAATAAACAACAGAAGAATTTTAAAGTCAATTCGAAATGCTTTTGGAAAATGAAACTACCATAAGACCTCCCACCACACACACAATGCAAACGCAAAATTGGAGGAGATTTCTTCTTATGATAGTCAAAGATGCTTACTACGCAAAATCAAATCATTTTGATATTATTATTAGTGCATAGTGTAGAAAACATTTCGAAAGTATAATATAAATCTTAGCCAACATACGACCAGTATCGTATGCCTACTATAGCTACTATGTTCAATAGCAGGTTACCGCCACATTCCATAGCAGGTAATACAACTAAAACCGTACACGTCGCGTATTGTTTCTTTGGATTTCCAACAAATGGTCAGGCTAAGGAACTTCCTATCCACGATGGGTACGTCCCTGGAATAGACGACCCGAGAAATAACCTAACATTACGGTTAGATCTCTGCCAACACAAGGCCGGGTTACCTCTGCAAAAGTAGGTAACTACTGACACGCGTATGCCATCCCCCGATCGTCACCGATCTTCCCGAGGATCCCCGATTTCCAACAAACCACATAGATAATAATAATGCAGTAACCACAGAGGTTAAGTATCTGGGCTCCATACCATGATACCACCTTTATCCAGAAGGAATGACATACACTAAGGGGCGCTACTCCCTAGAACCTTGCTGCATCCTTCCTGTTTCGACCATTTCCGGGGTGTGAGGCTCGACGAAGTCTCGTCCACAAAGCTACGCTTTCTACAAAAAGCCCTGCTTCGGGTCAAACAAAATGATCAACCTATGATCACAAAGATATAAGATCAAACTAATGATCATATCACAAATGATCAAACACTGATCATTTCACAGCAACACTCAGTATGCCACGTTACCAAATTGGGATATATCGCTGATAAATTTCAATTACATAACCTCTGAGCTCATACGTCTCAGAGAAGGGTGTTAAGCTAAGAGAATAAATTCTCCGCCACCAACAGAAATGTATTTGAAAGAAAACAGCTTTATATCTCAAATTGTAACGTCAGACACACAATCCATATAAGTCTGTTCCGGGATCGAACAGAACCGAAGGCACTTCTCACGAAGCCCTTGCATTTCCGGATAATTTTCAATCACGTCAGGACTTCCCGTCACTAAGGGTGATAAAACCTCTAAATCGAAGATCAGTCGATGTAGAGTAACTCGACGGTAATCCTTCCGTTTTCAAAAATATCCGGTCTTCAACACCGGTCTTCAAATGCGATTCATACGACGTATCACATATTCGGAATGGGTTATACGACCCCATGGTCCTTTCCCGGTTAACCCGAATAGTGAGCGTTTATTCAAAAATAAGTGTGGCATCCAAATTCATCCAATTCACAACAAATACCTATCTAAAGGTAATTATTGATAGTCGGTTATTTAACTATCAATAAAGATGCGCAACATCATCAGATTCCAAATAATTTTCCAAATTATTTTATCTTCCAAAATATCTTTACTAGATATAAAATTTCCACACTTAACCATTTGAAAACAACTTCAAATTAATTTCCACATTTCATTTTATCTTTGAAGATAAAATCTCAAAACAGTTCATTTCATATTGGAAAAGCATTTCCATACTTATTTAATAATAAGTATTTCACAAATCATTTATTTTCAACATTTGAAAATATTCGATATACTTAAATCAAATTAAGTATATATTCATTCTTTAAGGAAATCTATTTTCTATAACAACATCAATTTGAGTCAAAAACGAATGTTACGTAAAACATCGTTACAACGACTCAAAAATCACTAGTATAGGGATTCGAAATTAAAATAGATATGTAAATCCCAATACTAGATAAAAACATTTCCTTTCGGAAATCATTTACTATAACAACAGTGTTATAGTCCACCATTTCCTTATTTCTCGAAAACGTCTATTTCAACAATGAATGTTGAAATCTATGATTTCGATATTCAATACGTTTTAAAACATCTTTTAAAACAATTAACTTCATTTTACAATATCGCTTTTCCCAAACTATCCATTTTATTTAATAATATATTCACTGTCCAAAATCGTGAATATACTTCACTAATTACATTTCACTATTTTCTACACATTTTATTCCAAAAATAATTCGCTATCCAAAATCGCGAATATATCTCCTTTAACAACCTTCTTTATTTAATTTATCAAATTCAATTGATCTCGAATTTATAAACAACGTTTATAAATTCCATTTCCATTTCCATTTTATAACAACTTCGATTTATACTTCTTCTTTAATAACCCATTCCATTTATAAGTTAATATAACTTATATTTCATTTATCTTAAAAGAAATCGTTCTTTTAAACTTCTCAAAATTTAAAACTTTCAGATTTCATTAACTTATGAAATCCCATTTATACTTCTTTCCAACACTTATAAAAATTCGTTTTATAAGTCCAATATTTTGATTTACAAAGATATCAATTTTTTATAAATCTTTCTATACAAATCGTTTATAGTTATTCAAAAAAATCCCAACTTAAACCATTTTATAAATAAATCGACTTTTATTTCAAAAACGACACTTCGGTTATATTTCACTAAAATTATAACTTTTATAACTTTAAAATTTTACGTTTATAAATCGATTCAAAAATTCCATAAAACGTATATTTCAAAAATCACTTTAAAAACCCTTTTAAAATAACAGTCGTTATTTTTACATTTCAAAACTGAATCCGATGATGCAACAACACCAATCAGTCCATCACAACAGTCAATATCATATATCATCATATGATAACAGAATATACATCAATATCTGTAAATAAATAACTACGGGTGAGGAATCCAGTTGGATCCCTCCAACCTGTTTCCCTGCATCCAAAAACGTCAGCACAATACCAATTCCGCTCCAGTACGGAATTATCGCGGTATATGGGTTTTTATAAATCCGCTTACTAACGGCGCAATAGGGTCTCATCCGCTATACGAGGCGGGAAATCAATCAATCCAATATATACATATGCCAATATGTATATACTGCTATATATATATATATATCCTATAATATCTAATATCAACAATCCAAACAGTCAATCATCAATCAATAACTGTAAATAATTCCACATTCAATTTGAGTGAGAAGATCTCACCGAGATTTTTATTCCGATTCCAGCGTTTATTTCCGAATAAAATTAAACGGCCGTTTAATTTTATCCAAAATTTTCACTGACTCCAATCGCTTCCAAATCAGTTCCAGCGCGTAGTATTCGACGATACGATTCCAATGCAACTGATTTCGTAATTTTTCAACCTCGTATGAACAAGATATCAAATTTTAAACATCACATAAATTAAATTACAATTTAAATTACATTTCTTTTATTTATTTTCACCTAAACCCCATCTGGACCGTTCGTTTTAGCAAAGAAAATCGTGGCCGTGCTTGATATCTTCTTCCACTCCCAGGTATATGCGTGAGCACGAGACCCATCAGCCGCCGTTTTGCCCTAGATGCCGCGACCACTACGATCGTCGAGAGTCCATCACTCCACCGCCATACGAATGCCACCGACCCAAGCTACCCACGGCCAGAGCCTTGTCGAGCTCGGTCGTCTCTAGGTGGAGAAAAACGTGCCCGTTCGTGCGCGCGTTCTTGCCCTGGCGCGCCTTCCATGCTGCTCGAATATTCATCATCGCCGTATGGATGACTTCGTCTCGCCGAGATCTACAATCCTCTAGTTGAAGACTTTGGCTAGAACTTCACGGATTTTGAGAATTTAAGGGATGAAGTGGCGTTCGTTTCTGGCCATCGAACGAATTAGAGGCGGCCAGGGTTTTAGCTGAAACCCTAGTCTTTCTCGTTTGCAAAATGAAAGTGAGGGGGTGCTTTTATAGAAAATTGCCCAGTTTACTATTCATCGAATTTTTTTTCGAACTCCGATTCGAGCGTGCCGGCTGACGTTTCTAAGGTTTACCCCGCGTTCCGAACGCAATGGAACGTGTTTCGGAAGCCAATTCGATCGTCTGTGTGAGATACGGAGAAAAACGATCAAATTAAATTAAACCGATTTAAATCGATTTCGAGGCGTTTTGATTCGTACCGGACAAACGGTAACTCCAAAAATTACGAAATTTGAAATCTTACAATAATATCACATTACGGATCCGATGAAACTGGTTTCGTCGAAATCCGAGACTTTCTGAAAAATGACTATTTTAACTCGACGAATTAAATTAAAATGATATCGATGCGTTTCGAGTTGCCACGGTCAAACGATAACTCCGTTTGCTACGAAAATTGAAATCCGATAATAACTAACTATTACGGATCCAATGGAACTGGTCTCGTTAAATTCTGAGACTGTCCGAAAATTGGCTATTTTTACAGTCGATAATTAAATATTAAAATATTCAATTTTCACAATTTAACTCCAAATTCAGTTTTAAGAGTTCTATAACCTTTCTATAACTCCAGTATGATTAAATAAAATTTTACAAATCATTTTCAATCATATTAAACTCGATTTTCAATTATCTCTGGAATTTCACTATCTAATTTATCGATTTAATTACCCAGGTAAATCCAATATTCGATAAATAAATCATTCGACTTCTAAATTCCATTTATTAATATTTAAAATCAATTAAATATTCAAATTTTAATTATCAAAAATTCTGGGTCGTTACAAACTTCCCCCCTTAAAAGAATTTCGTCCTCGAAATTACAAGTTAGGAAGAAAGGTCCTTAACTCGTCTACTATTTTTCAACATCCAATAGTTTTATCAATTTATCAAAACAAATCTTCCTACTAAAGATTCGTTATCATTTAATTTCATTTTCCAACTTCAATTATAAGTTTCAACAGCATTGTTTACTTCAAAATTCAAATTCGAGTTTAAATTCAAATTTTAAACTTTCAAAATTTTCTCAAAAATTTTCTAACGCCCTAAATTTTCGAAAAATTTTGCCAGCGTCTCCTTTGCGCGGCTAATACGGCACGACTACAAAACGTCCCTACGGACTCTCAGATTTCAAAAAGAAAAAGAAAAAGCCAAGCGGCTAGAGAGAAATCATCAAAAACTCATATTAAAATTCAAATACATACCTTTTTCGAGCAATTCGAATTTATCTTTGAAATCAAATTCAATTTCCTTTACACCTGTATATCCTACTAGCCATAATATCTAGTTACATATCCAAATCATTTTGCAAACTCCATTACAAAATTTCATATATACTTCTTATATCCTCTTTAAATTCGCTATTGAAGTTACATATTCAATTTCGTTCAATTTTTCATTTCACATTCATTTGAACTTATAATTCACATTTTCAATTCTATTGGAATTCAATTTATCTTCATTTATAATCATTGAATTTAATTCGTTCAAACCTTATCCATTTGATCAATAATCAATTAGCTTCCCTTACTAACTTTCAGTTTAATACTTCCTTTATCAAATTCAATTCCAGTTCTATTTACTTTCAAATTCAAAATGAATTTTAACATTCAATTTCATTTTCTGGCACTTGCAATCGTAATTTATTCATTCATTCACTAATTCATTCGTTTTTCAATTTGAATTTCATTCTAATCAAATTTCAATATTCTATAAGTTATCAACTTATTAATATTTCGTAAGTATTTGAAATAGGATTCCAGAGTCGTTTCAACTTTTTCAAAACCATTTGAAAACAATTCAAATTATCCTTTTAATTTCCAAAACAAAATCCAAATTTTCCAAACACTTCCATTTAAAACAATTTGGCAGCAATTCCTCTTTTGGAAACCCGAAAATGAACACCAACGATGCCGCGGTCATCATCGAAGTTATTTTCCAGCGACCGACAAGAGTTTAGAGCTTTATCTCTCCAAAATACTTTTTCAAAATCCTTTGAAATTCATTTTCAACTTCAAAAAGAATTTTAAACTTTCCAAATCTCAAAAATTTCAAATTCTTCTCAAAACATTTCCAAAAACTTTTCTGGAACTCCGTTTTAAATTATAATTCACATCTATAATTTACATTTACAAATTTCGTTCGTATGTGAATTAATTCCTTAACTTTGGAGTTTATAATTCCAATTTCTCATTTAATTTCAATGATAATAGTTTAATGTTATCATTTCTAGCAACCATGCAACCATATACTATAGTAATTCATAGAAAAATCATTTCTTTTCTATACAAAAATAGTTTTGGGTAAAATTATTTCATTCACCCTACTTAAAACAATACTGTGCCGAATTGTTCTATTCGAGTGTTTAGAGATCCCTATCAATGATCGTTAATTACTCGTATTGACCAGAATCCATATACCACTCAATAAATCAATCATCACAATATAAAACAATTTTATATTCAAATAACAAATACGCGCTCATATCTATTATTACACTCAACTCATTCTAGAGTACTACTGACTCTATCTCTAATGAGTAACACCCAACAGAGCAGGGTTGTCGCTTAACCATATGCTCTGATACCAACTGTAACATCCCGAAAATTTTCGACTTTCGAAAATTCAACATCGATACTCACTTTATCGACTGCTGAGCAATCGAATGCCGGAAACCCGAAAAGTTATGGTTTTAAGAAAAAGAAAAAGTAGAAGAAGAAGAAGATAGAAGAAAAAGAGAAGAAAGAAAGAAGAACAACAGAACAACAACAGAACAGAATACAGAGACAATATCAGAATCTCACATATCGCAGCGGAACAATATATAATAGATAAAGGAATAATCTCTAAAACAAAGAATTTTATCAGTTTATACATACATCAGTCATCAGAGTCAATATACAACAATGGACAGTTATATAACTTGTCCTCATACAGAATACACAGCGGAATAAATACTATCAAATACAAATACTACGTCTCGTCATCCAGCTTGCTTCCAAAGCTCCAGAATATCCAGAATATCCTGATAACATAACTCTAGGCTGCCCGTGTGGAAATTGGTGGGCACCCAGAGTTTAGAAGGGAACAATAAACTCCGAGTCAGTCATGGTGACTGGTGTGAGATCGTAAAACAGTTATTCTTCTTTAAAATAAACAACAGAAGAATTTTAAAGTCAATTCGAAATGCTTTTGGAAAATGAAACTACCATAAGACCTCCCACCACACACACAATGCAAACGCAAAATTGGAGGAGATTTCTTCTTATGATAGTCAAAGATGCTTACTACGCAAAATCAAATCATTTTGATATTATTATTAGTGCATAGTGTAGAAAACATTTCGAAAGTATAATATAAATCTTAGCCAACATACGACCAGTATCGTATGCCTACTATAGCTACTATGTTCAATAGCAGGTTACCGCCACATTCCATAGCAGGTAATACAACTAAAACCGTACACGTCGCGTATTGTTTCTTTGGATTTCCAACAAATGGTCAGGCTAAGGAACTTCCTATCCACGATGGGTACGTCCCTGGAATAGACGACCCGAGAAATAACCTAACATTACGGTTAGATCTCTGCCAACACAAGGCCGGGTTACCTCTGCAAAAGTAGGTAACTACTGACACGCGTATGCCATCCCCCGATCGTCACCGATCTTCCCGAGGATCCCCGATTTCCAACAAACCACATAGATAATAATAATGCAGTAACCACAGAGGTTAAGTATCTGGGCTCCATACCATGATACCACCTTTATCCAGAAGGAATGACATACACTAAGGGGCGCTACTCCCTAGAACCTTGCTGCATCCTTCCTGTTTCGACCATTTCCGGGGTGTGAGGCTCGACGAAGTCTCGTCCACAAAGCTACGCTTTCTACAAAAAGCCCTGCTTCGGGTCAAACAAAATGATCAACCTATGATCACAAAGATATAAGATCAAACTAATGATCATATCACAAATGATCAAACACTGATCATTTCACAGCAACACTCAGTATGCCACGTTACCAAATTGGGATATATCGCTGATAAATTTCAATTACATAACCTCTGAGCTCATACGTCTCAGAGAAGGGTGTTAAGCTAAGAGAATAAATTCTCCGCCACCAACAGAAATGTATTTGAAAGAAAACAGCTTTATATCTCAAATTGTAACGTCAGACACACAATCCATATAAGTCTGTTCCGGGATCGAACAGAACCGAAGGCACTTCTCACGAAGCCCTTGCATTTCCGGATAATTTTCAATCACGTCAGGACTTCCCGTCACTAAGGGTGATAAAACCTCTAAATCGAAGATCAGTCGATGTAGAGTAACTCGACGGTAATCCTTCCGTTTTCAAAAATATCCGGTCTTCAACACCGGTCTTCAAATGCGATTCATACGACGTATCACATATTCGGAATGGGTTATACGACCCCATGGTCCTTTCCCGGTTAACCCGAATAGTGAGCGTTTATTCAAAAATAAGTGTGGCATCCAAATTCATCCAATTCACAACAAATACCTATCTAAAGGTAATTATTGATAGTCGGTTATTTAACTATCAATAAAGATGCGCAACATCATCAGATTCCAAATAATTTTCCAAATTATTTTATCTTCCAAAATATCTTTACTAGATATAAAATTTCCACACTTAACCATTTGAAAACAACTTCAAATTAATTTCCACATTTCATTTTATCTTTGAAGATAAAATCTCAAAACAGTTCATTTCATATTGGAAAAGCATTTCCATACTTATTTAATAATAAGTATTTCACAAATCATTTATTTTCAACATTTGAAAATATTCGATATACTTAAATCAAATTAAGTATATATTCATTCTTTAAGGAAATCTATTTTCTATAACAACATCAATTTGAGTCAAAAACGAATGTTACGTAAAACATCGTTACAACGACTCAAAAATCACTAGTATAGGGATTCGAAATTAAAATAGATATGTAAATCCCAATACTAGATAAAAACATTTCCTTTCGGAAATCATTTACTATAACAACAGTGTTATAGTCCACCATTTCCTTATTTCTCGAAAACGTCTATTTCAACAATGAATGTTGAAATCTATGATTTCGATATTCAATACGTTTTAAAACATCTTTTAAAACAATTAACTTCATTTTACAATATCGCTTTTCCCAAACTATCCATTTTATTTAATAATATATTCACTGTCCAAAATCGTGAATATACTTCACTAATTACATTTCACTATTTTCTACACATTTTATTCCAAAAATAATTCGCTATCCAAAATCGCGAATATATCTCCTTTAACAACCTTCTTTATTTAATTTATCAAATTCAATTGATCTCGAATTTATAAACAACGTTTATAAATTCCATTTCCATTTCCATTTTATAACAACTTCGATTTATACTTCTTCTTTAATAACCCATTCCATTTATAAGTTAATATAACTTATATTTCATTTATCTTAAAAGAAATCGTTCTTTTAAACTTCTCAAAATTTAAAACTTTCAGATTTCATTAACTTATGAAATCCCATTTATACTTCTTTCCAACACTTATAAAAATTCGTTTTATAAGTCCAATATTTTGATTTACAAAGATATCAATTTTTTATAAATCTTTCTATACAAATCGTTTATAGTTATTCAAAAAAATCCCAACTTAAACCATTTTATAAATAAATCGACTTTTATTTCAAAAACGACACTTCGGTTATATTTCACTAAAATTATAACTTTTATAACTTTAAAATTTTACGTTTATAAATCGATTCAAAAATTCCATAAAACGTATATTTCAAAAATCACTTTAAAAACCCTTTTAAAATAACAGTCGTTATTTTTACATTTCAAAACTGAATCCGATGATGCAACAACACCAATCAGTCCATCACAACAGTCAATATCATATATCATCATATGATAACAGAATATACATCAATATCTGTAAATAAATAACTACGGGTGAGGAATCCAGTTGGATCCCTCCAACCTGTTTCCCTGCATCCAAAAACGTCAGCACAATACCAATTCCGCTCCAGTACGGAATTATCGCGGTATATGGGTTTTTATAAATCCGCTTACTAACGGCGCAATAGGGTCTCATCCGCTATACGAGGCGGGAAATCAATCAATCCAATATATACATATGCCAATATGTATATACTGCTATATATATATATATATCCTATAATATCTAATATCAACAATCCAAACAGTCAATCATCAATCAATAACTGTAAATAATTCCACATTCAATTTGAGTGAGAAGATCTCACCGAGATTTTTATTCCGATTCCAGCGTTTATTTCCGAATAAAATTAAACGGCCGTTTAATTTTATCCAAAATTTTCACTGACTCCAATCGCTTCCAAATCAGTTCCAGCGCGTAGTATTCGACGATACGATTCCAATGCAACTGATTTCGTAATTTTTCAACCTCGTATGAACAAGATATCAAATTTTAAACATCACATAAATTAAATTACAATTTAAATTACATTTCTTTTATTTATTTTCACCTAAACCCCATCTGGACCGTTCGTTTTAGCAAAGAAAATCGTGGCCGTGCTTGATATCTTCTTCCACTCCCAGGTATATGCGTGAGCACGAGACCCATCAGCCGCCGTTTTGCCCTAGATGCCGCGACCACTACGATCGTCGAGAGTCCATCACTCCACCGCCATACGAATGCCACCGACCCAAGCTACCCACGGCCAGAGCCTTGTCGAGCTCGGTCGTCTCTAGGTGGAGAAAAACGTGCCCGTTCGTGCGCGCGTTCTTGCCCTGGCGCGCCTTCCATGCTGCTCGAATATTCATCATCGCCGTATGGATGACTTCGTCTCGCCGAGATCTACAATCCTCTAGTTGAAGACTTTGGCTAGAACTTCACGGATTTTGAGAATTTAAGGGATGAAGTGGCGTTCGTTTCTGGCCATCGAACGAATTAGAGGCGGCCAGGGTTTTAGCTGAAACCCTAGTCTTTCTCGTTTGCAAAATGAAAGTGAGGGGGTGCTTTTATAGAAAATTGCCCAGTTTACTATTCATCGAATTTTTTTTCGAACTCCGATTCGAGCGTGCCGGCTGACGTTTCTAAGGTTTACCCCGCGTTCCGAACGCAATGGAACGTGTTTCGGAAGCCAATTCGATCGTCTGTGTGAGATACGGAGAAAAACGATCAAATTAAATTAAACCGATTTAAATCGATTTCGAGGCGTTTTGATTCGTACCGGACAAACGGTAACTCCAAAAATTACGAAATTTGAAATCTTACAATAATATCACATTACGGATCCGATGAAACTGGTTTCGTCGAAATCCGAGACTTTCTGAAAAATGACTATTTTAACTCGACGAATTAAATTAAAATGATATCGATGCGTTTCGAGTTGCCACGGTCAAACGATAACTCCGTTTGCTACGAAAATTGAAATCCGATAATAACTAACTATTACGGATCCAATGGAACTGGTCTCGTTAAATTCTGAGACTGTCCGAAAATTGGCTATTTTTACAGTCGATAATTAAATATTAAAATATTCAATTTTCACAATTTAACTCCAAATTCAGTTTTAAGAGTTCTATAACCTTTCTATAACTCCAGTATGATTAAATAAAATTTTACAAATCATTTTCAATCATATTAAACTCGATTTTCAATTATCTCTGGAATTTCACTATCTAATTTATCGATTTAATTACCCAGGTAAATCCAATATTCGATAAATAAATCATTCGACTTCTAAATTCCATTTATTAATATTTAAAATCAATTAAATATTCAAATTTTAATTATCAAAAATTCTGGGTCGTTACACTAGATTTACAAAAATTAGATGTAAAATAAGAAAAGCTGATATAAAAGGAGAAAAATAGAAATTTGCAGTAAATTATGCTAAAATGGGGGAAAATAAATAAAAAAGGAAAATGTAATAACTTGATTTGGAAGTAAGTGATAAATTAATTGGTTGGTTTAGAAAAGAGAATACATTTCTATAGTTTAATATTTAAAAGATAACGATAAACGTAATTGCAAGAATAAAAGAAAGAAAAAGGGAATTAGTGTAAAATAGAGAAACTACTGTATTTTACACTATCCAAAAAGTAAAGCAACAATAAAGGAGACATCTTGCAGTTATGGATTATTGTTTATAGCATTATTCGGTATTAAAATATGGAAATGGATTTTTAGCACAGTTTTTGTAACCAACCAAGTAGAATAGAACTACTTCCTAGAATATAAGCAGTTAAAGTGAAGAATTAAAGGAATTAAAGAAGGAATCAAGTTAATTATTAGACAAGACTAGAAGCTCTGCATTTACTGCGCAGATAATAGAATAAAAGTAAAACAGTTATTATGATAAGTAAATTTGTGACAATCGAACGTAGTCCCAAGCCAAGATTGTCATATAACATGAGAGAATTAAAGAGAATTCAATATCATAATAAAAGAAGATAGACTATAATAAAAAAGAGACACTTTTAATTATATTTATAATATACAGATTATAAAAGAGAATAAAAAGAGACAATTACAAGTAAAATTATAACATATGTTATAATTAAGTAGAAAGAACAGAAAAGGCTTGTTTTAAGACTTAAATGAAGTTAATAAGAAAATAGAGCAAAAATAATATAAGAGGCTTATTTTAATAAACTTAGATCTTGGATTAAGTTAATAAGCAAGATAATAGAAGTGGCCCATACCAACAGTGTTCCCTTTCAGTCAAGAACTGATGGTCTCACAATAGTTAGGTGAGGTGAGGACAAGATTATGCTAATTAGGGTAAATAAGTAGCCAACAGAATAAGAAAAGTAAACTAAACGCAAAATAAAAAATTAGACTTAGGGTCTAATAAAAGAGTGAGATGCGTTTGAAGTAGCCCAAAGGATGAAGAGCCTAACGAAGCAGTTCATCACAGATTTCAGCACAGAAGAATCATGTCCAACTTAGTTATTTTGGGCTAGAAGGAAGTACGAGACTTCAACGGGATGTGAGGGTACTCTAGGATGGCCCTCTGAGGTAAGCATTGCGGAATAGTCCACTAGAAACAGGTTTGTAGGTGCTCCATCAAAAGAGTATGCCTTGACTGCTTTTTGCATGGCAGGACCATTGTAGGCAGTCAAAAGGGATTGATGTTTGGAGTAGGATATTCGTATGTCCCAGTACTTGCAAGTAAGTTTTAGTGGGCAGGACCCAAAAGGATAGTCGCATGCGGATATCGGGCTAGCATCAAAACCAAGAAGCGAGATCGGGAAAGACTAGAGTTAAACTAACAGTCCAATGAACCTTTCACTATCGAGGCATTGGATAAAGGGCGCAACCAATTGGATGTTTAGATTGTTTGCAGTAGGGCACAACCACTTAGATCTTTAGAGGTCTTTCGATTAGTTGTGGGATGGCTGCGTGGGGACATAGCCATGATAAGAAAAGAGACAAACCAAATTGAATATCTGTATTGTAGGCTTAACAGGACAGTCCTTTACAGGCATATCCCCGACTAAGTTCCATACAAGGTAAACCTTGTTAAGTGGGATTCAGGGAGTAGACAGAACGATTATGTATAGTCCTCAAGGTACGCACTGGGTGGTACATTGTGGATGTCCGAGCATTAGTATAGACTAGTGCGGATGCAGTTTTACGTTTTCATAATAGACGGCGGAACATCTGTATTGTAGGCCTTACGAGGCAGTCCTTTATAGATGTAGTCAACGCTATAGGAGCAAGAGATGGAGTCCTTTGCGAGGAGTATACGGAAGGTGCTATGGGTAGTACCTAGAACCGATGCGGTCATTGGGCATATAGCTACATACATATATATATATATATATCGGTTATTAGGTTTTAATCTACTAGGGAGTAGATGGGCACGATTCACGCGCAGAGGCGAGAGTATTATAAACACAATGAACCTAATATAACAGTAAATGAAAATAAAATGGCATATGTAGAATTAAGCTTAGAAGTGTATAACTTGTCCATTCACCAGAACTTTAGTTCTGACCTCCTCCTCATAACATCCTACAGGTTAGGTAGATGGCAAAGACTTTCCAACTTTGAGACACTTGTTTGGAAAGTGTTATTATGTTGGTGAGTATTTACTTACTATTATATTTTAGTAAGTTACGCTGTGAGATATTTATTGAGCTCTGATATATTTGTCTTTGCCTATTTGCAAGATACCAGATACCCAACTCAAGCTTCAGTGAGCTTTGATTTTAGCATTTTTGTGAAAAATCCGGACCCACTGGAACCCAGGTTGTTACATTTGGTATCAGTGCCTAGGTTTAGGATTACTAAGTAGATAGGGAGTGAAAGTATTTGTATTTTTGAATAAATTATAAATATATTTTGTACTAAAATCCAAATAGTCCCCAATTATAGAAAGTTTTTAGATAGTTTGCTAGTTGGGTTTGAGATGACCCAAGTATGTTGAGCCCTATGTTAATTACCGATTTATGGCATACATATAAGCCATGTTTTGAGAGAAGATTAGTATCCATATGTTATAGGAAATGGGGAAGTTCCCTAGGGAGAGTAGGGAGAGTGTTTTATTTTGGAAGGAATAAGAGGTTTTGGTAAGGAAAAAATCCACTTTATGTATAACCTAATAAAATGAAACTTTTGAATTGAGAAGTTGAAAAATATAATTGTTAATATATTTGAGGAAGTAAATATTGGGCTTTTGAAAAAAAAAGTGGTATGAAATTTTAATTGGTTTTTATATAATGTAAATTTTGTTAAAAGTGAAATTCTTTTTAAAGAATTATAGAGCGTGTATAGCTTGCTAGTTTCCTTGTAGGTGAACAAAGATTTTAAAATATAAAAACCTAGAGTGTCTTATGTATCGAAAACATAGGTTGCAACATTTATTGTTGTAATAGATATTTTCGATAAAAATAAAGGAAGCATAGATCATGACACTATTGTTATAGTAGGTGACTCCCAAAGGAAATGTTTTTACATTGCATATGTGATTTATTAATATTTATTTTAATTGAATCCATATATTAGTATTTTTGGGTTGTAGTAATGGTGCTTTACGCAACATCTGTTTTGACCCAAATGAGTTTTGGAAATAATTTCTAAAGTGGTTGTATGTACACTTATTATTTAAATAAGTATATAAAAATATTTTCTAATTATGAAAATATTAAAGCAGTTTTGAAAATGAGTTCTTTTAAAAAATAATCTACGTTAAATTAATAAATTTAGTAGGAAGTATCTTATGTAAGTGAATATAGAGTAAACATACTTTAATATATTGGGATGAAATAAATAATGAAATAATTTTCTATGAATCACAAATAAAGATGTTTGGTGCAAGTTATAAGGAATACGTGAAAGAGATGTACAAGGTATGGAAAGCACCATATTTTATATAGCCTATTTCGATAAAATATAAAATAAATTCCTTATAATTTCACATAAACATGAAATCCTCCTTTAAAGGATTCATAGAAGGTTTTAGCGTTAGTGTTTCTCATAAGAGAAAGTAATTCCAATACATTAAGGTATAAAACCATTAAGTGTAGTAAGTTAGAAACTCCTTCAAGGTTAAGTAATTTGAAGAGTAGAAAAAGTTAAGAGATTTTTGATAAAATAGTTGTTCTTATCTACTCCAGTTTTAGTTAATTTGAAAATCTACGAAAATAAGATATTTTGAAAACATGCGAGGACATTTTTTTAAGTCAAGAAAAAAGAAAAATGTTTTAAGAACAAGCAAGACATTTTTAAAGAAAAATGGTTTGGTGGAAAAATAAATAAGTTTTTGAAAAGATAAAATTTTAAGTAATCGAGTACCTTTGAATTTAACAGAAAACTTCAAAATAACACTTTCAAAGGCAAGAATTTTAGGATTTGATGTTCCAGAAATTTAGGAGTTTTAATTTTTGAAGAAAAATGATAAATACCAAACCAAACCAAATAGAATAGAACTACTTCCTAGAATATAAGAAGTTAAAGTGAAGAATTAAAGGAATTAAAGAAGGAATCAAGTTAATTATTAGACAAGACTAGAAGCTCTGCATTTACTGCGCATATAATAGAATAAAAGTAAAGCAGTTATTATGATAAGTAAATTTGTGACAATCAGACGTAGTCCCAAGCCAAGATTGTCATATAACATAAGAGAATTAAAGAGAATTCAATATCATAATAAAAGAAGACAGACTATAATAGAAAAGAGACACTTGTAATTATATTTATAATATATAGATTATAAAAGAGAATAAAAGAGACAATTACAAGTAAAATTATAACATAGGTTATAATTGAGTAGAAAGAACAGAAAAGGCTTATTTTAAGACTTAAATGAAGTTAATAAGCAAACAGAGCAGAAATAATAGAAGAGGCTTATTTTAATAAACTTAGATCTCGGATTAAGTTAATAAGCAAGATAATAGAAGTGGCTCATACCAACTGCATTCCCTTTCAGTCAGGAACTGATGGTCTCATAATAGTTAGGTGAGGCAGGGACAAGATTATGCTAATTAGGGTAAATAAGTAGCCAACAGAATAGGAAAAGTAAACTAAATGCAAAATAAAATATTAGACTTAAGGTCTAATAAAAGAGTGAGATGCGTTTGAAGCAGCCCAAAGGATGAAGAGCCTAACAAAGCAGTTCATCACAGATTTCAGCACAGAAGAAGCATGTCCAACTTAGTTATTTTGGGCTAGAAGAAAGTACGAGACTTCAACGGGACGTGAGGGTACTCTAGGATGGCCCTTTGGGGTAGGCGTAGCGGAGCAGTCCTCCAGAGGCAGGTCTATAGGTGTTCCATCAAAAGAGTATGCCTTGACTGCTTTTTGCATGGCAGAACCATTGTAGGCAGTCAAAAGAGGTTGATGTTTGGAGTAGGATATTCGTATGTCCCAGTACTTGCAAGTAAGTTTTAGTGGGCAGGACCCAAAAGGATAGTCGCATGCGAATATCAGGCCAGCATCAAAACCAAGAAGCGATATCGGGAAAGACTAGAGTTAAACCAACAGTCCAATGAACCTTTCATTATCGAGGCATTGGATAAGGGGCACAGCCAATGGATGTTTAGATTGTTTGTAGTAGGGTACAGCAACTTAGCTCTTTAGAGATCTTTCGATTAGTTGAGGGGTGGCTACGTGGGGCCATAGCCATGATAAGAAAAGAGACAGACCAAATAGAATATCTGTATTGTAGGCCTAACAGGGCAGTCCTTTACAGATATAGAAAATCCCCGACTAGTTCCGTACAAGGTAAACCTTGTCAAGCGGGATTCGGGGAGTAGACAGAATGATTACGTATAGTCCTTAAGGTACGCGCTGGGTGGTACATTGTGGATGTCCGAGCATTAGTATAGACTAGTGCGGACACAGTTTTACGTTATCATAGTAGACGACAGAACATCTGTATTGTAGCCCTTACGAGGCAATCCTTTATTGATGTAGTCATAGAACGTTATAGGTGCAAGACGATGGAGTCCTTTGCGAGGAGGATACAAAAGGTACTATGGGTAGTACCTAGGACCGATGCGGTCATTGGGCATATAACTACATATATATCAGTTATTAGGTTTTAATCTACTAGGGAGTAGATGGGCACGATTCATGCACAGAGGCGAGAGTATTATAAACCCAATGAACCTAATATAACAGTAAATGGAAATAAAACGGTAAATGTAGAATTAAGCTTAGAAGTGTATAATTTGTCCATTCACCAGAACTTTAGTTCTGACCCCCTCCTCATGACATCCTACAGGCTAGGTAGATGGCAGAGACTTTCCAACTTTGGGACACTTGTTTGGAAAGTGTTATTATATTGGTGAGTATTTACTTACTATTATATTTTAGTCAGTTCCGCTGTGAGATATTTATTGAGCTCTCATATATTTTCTTTGCCTATTTGCAAGATACCAGATACCCAACTCGGACTTTAGTGGGCTTGGATTTTAGCATTTTTGTGAAAAATCCGGATCCATTGGAATTCGGGTTGTTACAAATGCTCATTTGATGGATACGAAGCGATGTATACTTGATGGATACGAACCAGATGTGTTTCACGTGAGACTTGATCGATCCATATCTTGAGCATACAAACTTCGATTGACTTGAAATTTGGAACGTTGGCTTTCGTAGCTTCGCTTGTCGTATCATATCGATTGTAACTTGATCCAAACTTGGACCAATTTCGCCAGTATCCATAGTGAACTTGTGTATAACTAATTTTCGAGACGGACTTTCCTTGGTCTCCAATTTATTCCTTGGTGTCACGGCCTTGCCAAAAGGTGGAATAACATTTGCCCCCTTAAAGTACGTCTTGTGAGAACATGATGTACTTTGAAAAGCTATAATCTTCATTTTGAAAAATTCTGCCCAATTCGTTGAATAGTTGTTGTCTTTTCGTCAAAAGATGTAACCTTTGATTGATTCCCGATAATATAAATAATGAAATGTTGACTGCCAATGATTGTACAGTGCATTGTTGTAACTGAGTGTCGAGGGTTAGCAATTTGTTGTTCATCATTGTAATTGCCACCAGGTGAGCATTCAATTCTTGTCAATTTTTAAAACAGAATGTTAGTTTGTCATGCATGAATGTATGCTAACATGACTCCCATTAACGTTTGTACGTTTATGAGTCGTTGTCAAGTTTTTTTTTAAATCGAGTTTCGTATCGGTCCTCTCCTGGATCGATGTGAAATTTGAGCTGTAACAACGCTTGATGGTTGTTTTAGGGTATTCCTTCATATCGATCCTCTTCCGGATCGATTTGAGAAGTTGGAAAACTATCTTCGTATCAATGGTGATCGATACGAATTAGCTGGCCTTTTAAAATATTTCATATCGATGGATACAAATATTTATGGGCTTCAAAGCAATGGATACGAAGTTGCCATTTCGTATCGATGAATCTTTGATGGGTCTGAATGGTTCAAACAAGTCTTTGCTTCGTGTTTCGTATCAATTGCTTGATGGATACGAATTGCTTCATCTTGAATAGGCTGTGGATGGATATGAAGGAAGCTTCGTATCGAAGATGTTAAAACTGTTTCGACTAGTCACTGGATACGAATTGGCTATTTCGTATCGATTTGTTGGAAGGGTACGAAGAGGGCTCTTCGTATCGGTTATATTACAGACCGCTTCAACCTGTCACCTTGCACTGGGAGACGAATCGTCATTTACCTAGGGTCGAATCATATAAATGCTCTTGTACTTAGAAAAAAAATTCACTTGCTCATTTTCTACTGCCCTGCCTTCGTATCGCTCAGAGTTAAAAAAATTAAAACCGCCTTTACCTTCGAGTTATTCAATCCATTTAACTGCTTAAATTAGGTAAAGCATTGAACAAAATCAACGTAAGACGATGAGACTTGAATAGCTCAGTTGAAAACGGACTTCCCTAATATTTGCTTCGATGGCATTCACTTCCCCCCGAACTTGAAGCGGATCCCCACTGGGGCAGAGCAGACTGTCCATGACTATGTCTATGACGTCTACAATCAGTATCAAGAATGGGTGAAAATGGCGGAGAAAGCTTCTGCAGTGGCCTTCGAGCGGGCGAAGACAATTGAAAATCTGGAGAAAGATCTTGCCCAAAATGATTGCATAATTCAAGTGCTCACTGCTGAGAATGACACTTTGAGGAACTTGGAAATAGAGGCCTTGAAGAAATTCGATGAGGAGAACAAGGAGATGGAGCAGATGAGGCAAGAGCACCTAACTTTGGTCGAAGATATGGGCCATAGAAATGTCACCGTCACAGCCGAGAGAGACAATGCACTCAAGGAGCTTAATGAGCTTAAGGCGAAGTATGCTGAGGTCGTCAAAGAAAAAGACGATGCTAATAAAGCTGCTCAGGAAGCATGCGAGCAGGCTGTGGCGCTCAGGAATGAGAGGGATGCGGCAATGCTAAAGGTTCAGGAAGCCAAGACCAGGGTTGAGGGTGAAGTGAGAGCAGCGGAGGCCAGGTTGGAGGGTGACATTGAGGATCTTCTGATCATATATAACGTCAATGTTCTGAAGCACCGTAACCTGAGATGGCTCGAAGATTACCCGTCACATCTGTATAATGCTTGGTTGAAGATGAAAAGGTGGATCATCACGCAACGTCTATTGATGAGTTTGAGTTGGAGAACCGGATATTGACCAAGGATGAAAGGTTCTTCATGATGCCATTGCCACATTTGAAAAGGAAAAGCTCGCCGCTCAGCATGTGGAAGTTGGAGAAGGGTCTGGAGTTGAACATCATGAAGCAAGTTCTGAACTGCCTGCAGCAACCCAACCCGAACCTACTTCTACGGTAGATCCTCCAATTGTGCCTGCTTATGATCCCGATCAACCGAGTTTGTCTCCGGTTCGCAAGCATGTTTCCGAAGATGCTGCGGCTCCACCCACGAGCCAATCAGAGGAAGGTATTCTGAACACTTCTCGTATTTATTCAAAGTTGAGAGTGCTATCAGGAGATGTCACTAATGTCTTTTATTATCTCCATTCAGTTATAGGATCTGCACCAGCCAAGCCTCTTGCAACCCAAGAGCTACACCACGAGCAGGAGGCTGTTATGATGGAGGCGATGACCAGTACAGCTGCTACATCGATCGGGGAAGTTCATGAGAGCGCTTTTATTCTCGACGAACAAATGATGGAAGAACTCCTCGGTCATCAGAGCGATCCACTTACCAACTTTCCTTTGGTCATGGGCGTAGGCGCATTCACAGCCAGCTCTTCGGGCCCAACTAGCAGCATTCCCGTGGATGCTCAAGCAATTCACGGGGAAGAGATAATGGCGGAAATCAATGCTGAACTGGAAGCAGCCGCACAAGCTAGTAGCATTGGAGGTGGTATGGCGGGTCCTGGCCCGGCTCCTCTACGAATGATTTCTCCCGGTGGTACAATCATTGTCACTGGTGTACCTCCTGTGTCCTTCCATATTGAAAGTGCCCCTGTTCCTTCGACCACGCATTCAGAAAGTATTCCAATCTCAATGAGTTCGAAGGAAGAGACTACCATAATTCCCCCGGCCGGGGGTTAATCGGGGAAAGGCAAAAGCTCGAAAAGACACCAAAGTGGTAGTTCTAGCGGATCGACTCCGAAGAAGAAGAAGAGGTCGAAGGAGTAGGCGTGTCCCTTTATCTCTTCTTTTTTGGTAGATAGATAGGAATTTCTTTTTGCTTCCTGCAGGCCGTGTATAGATGCGGGTTCAGCCCCTACTTATCATTTAAAATGACGTCTATGCTCCGGGGACATAGAATAATTCATGGGTGGTTGGTCACACCCGTTTAATACTTGGAGTCATATCCGCGCTCTGGGGATAAGAGTCATTTATGGGCGGTTAATTACACCCGTTTAATGTTTTATACTCCAGATAGCGCTCCGGGAACCTGGAGTTGGTTGATGGGCGATCAGTCACACCCATTTAGTGTTTAGAATTAGGTCCATACTCCGGGGACTTAAGTTGTTCTAAGGGAGGTCATTCACACCCGCTTAATATTTAGAATTACATCCGCACTCTGGGGACTTAGGTTGATTTGCGGGTGGTCAGTCACACCCATTTTGATGTTTATACTCCAGTTCGCACTCTGGGAATCTGGAGTTGATCGACAGATAGTCAATCGCATCTGCCTAGGTGTTGGAATCTCAATCGCACTCCGGGAGCGATAAGTTGATTAGGGACATGGACGGTCGGATCACATCCACCCTGAGTAGATAAGCGAAGTCGTAGATGGACGGGTCCATCCTCCTCGAGCTTGCAAAAATGGGGACGAGGTCATGGATGGACGGATCCATCCTCCTCGAGTTTAGATTGTACATGGGCGAAGTCGTGGGTGGATGGGTCCACCCTCCTTGAACCCACGTTTTGGATTTGCAATTTATACTCCAGCTTACACTCTGGGAATCGGAGTTTGTTGGAGGATTTTCATGTATCAATCCCTTTTGGCTTCAATGTAGTTGTTTGCCCTCGAGCCTGGGGTTTCACTTAGTAAGTGACCGATCGTATCACAGTCACTCCTTATTTGAATAAGTCCCACCGCTGGATGGAACTTATCTATCCGTGCATTGTGATGGTCGCAAGACGCATTTCAAGAATCGCCGCTCTGGCTCGACGAGTTTGCATTTTATTGGTGAAATAAGAAAGTACGGTAAAGTCATTTGCCTTATTACAAGTTTAAATTTCAAAACGCATAAACAAATTTCCAATGAAAAGCGGACTAAATGAATAAACAAAGCCTGTCATGTGTAGTAGTGACGGAGACTCTCGCTGTTCCAAGCTCTTGGCAAGGTGAGACCATAAACAGTTGATGATTTGAATGTGTCGTCTCCAAGTCTCCGTTCGATGACATACGGTCATTTCCATGTTGGTTTCATATGCGAAGGGACCGGATAGATTCTCTTGAGTACGAGATCGCCAAGTTCAAAGGTTCGGGGTCGGACCTTAGCATTGTATAATCGGGCGACTCGACTTCGATGCGCGACTGCCCTCAAATCAGCCTCTTCACGCTTCTCATCCAATAAATCCAGAGATTCGACGAGTAATATGGCATTCGTCTTCGGGTCATAATATGTCACATGATGAGAAGGTACTTCCAATTCAACTAGAATAACAGCTTCAGAGCCATAGGAAAGTGAAAATGGAGTGTGGCCGGTTACAGACTTGTGGGTGGTTCGATATGCCCATAGGGCCATGGGAAGTTCATCGACCCATCTACCTCCGGCCTTTTCCAATCGCTTCTTCAGAATGGACTTAATAACTTTATTAACATCTTCGACCTGTCCATTTGCTTGAGGGTGAGCAACCACTGAGAACTTCTTCTGAATATGGAAACGTTGACAGAAGTTCTTGAACTCGACACTGTCGAACTGGGTCTCGTTGTCAGTGATAATCGTATGTGGTAGGCCAAAATGCCAGATGATGTTGCGGACAAAAAAGTTGATTACTTTCTTCGTCGTGATAGTAGCAAGGGGCTCAACTTCCACCCATTTGGTAAAGTAGTCAACTGCAACGATGGCATACTTCGCACCACCTTTAGCCAGATGTAAAGATCCAATTATACCGATGCCCCATATGGCGAATAGCCATAGACTAACCATCTGAGTAATTTCGGTAGGCGGGGCCCTTGGAATTCAGGCATGATTTTGGCATTTGTCACATCTCTTGGCATAGTCCGATGCATCTCGATTCACGGTCGGCCAATAATACCCGTATCGGAGTATCTTCTTAGCAAGGCCTTGCCCCCTAATGTGATCGACACATTCTCCTTCGTGTATATCGTGTAACACTCGTTTGATTTCTTCATGGGCAAAAAATCGGAGTAAAGGAATAGAGTATCCTCTACTGTACATGACTCCATTCTGGATAACGAATCGTGAAGCTTTCTGGAGAACTTGACTTTTCTCGCTTCTGCGTTCATGCAAAGCTCCGTGTTCGAGATAGTTTCTAAATGGGGTCATCCATGACTCCTTTTCGGGCGTTGCCTCATGCACCTAGTCCATCTCCATCTGATCGATACTCGGAGAGGTAAGTGTATCAATAGGGACGAGTCCTATTTGCTGTGCTTCACCGGTGCTGGCTAGTTTCGCCATAGAATCGGCCTTTTGATTGCGCTCTTAGGGTATGCAATAGATGGCATAATAATCGAACTAATTCAGCACTTCCTAGACCCGAGCGAGATAAGCAACTAGCCTCTGGTCTCTAGCTTGGTATTCTCCCCGAACTTGGCATACGACCAATTGTGAATCGCAGTAAATCTCCACAGCAACAATTCTCAAATCACTGGCAAGTCTGAGTCCCACGAGTAAAGCTTCATACTCGGCCTCATTATTAGTTGTGTGGAAGTCAAACTTCAAAGCGTAACATATGGACCGACCTTCTGGGGTTTCGAGTACTCCAGCGCCTGAGCAGCGGTCGTTTGATGCACCATCAGTGTACAGCTTCCATATGTATTTAAGAGATTCATTGGTTTCGGGCAAGTCCTCTGGTATAGTAAATTCAGCGATGAAGTCCGCCAGAACTTGTCCTTGGATGGCTCGTCTCGGTGTATAAGCAATATCAAACTGACTCAACTCGATGTTCCACTGGAGCAACCTACCAAACGTGTCAGGCCGCGTAAGGACCTGTCATAATGGCTGGTCGGTGTAGACTGTGATCGGATGGGCCTGAAAATATAGATGGAGCTTTTTAGAGGCAATGACGAGGCAGTAAGCGAGCTTTTCTAACTTTGGATAGTTCCTTTCCGCCTCGGTCAATCGTTTGCTGACATAATAGACCGGTCGTTGGACCTGATCCTCCTCGTGAACCAATGCGGCACTGATGGCATTTGCCAAATCCGCCAGCTAGATGTATAGTCTTTCATGATCAACCGGCTTTGACAGAATTGGTGGCATTGCCAGGTGTTTGAATCAGTGCTCGGAACACGCCTTCACACTCCTCGGTCCATTCAAAGTTCTGTTTTCCTTTCCTGAATAGATCGAAGATGGGAATGCATTTATCGGTGGATTTGGAAATGAATCTGCTCAAAGCTGCCACCTTCCCGTTGAGGCTTTGTACTTGCTTTATAGTTCTGGGAGCCTCGAGATTTCGAATCGCCCAGATCTTTTCAGGATTGGCTTCAATGCCTCGAGCGTTGACAATGAATCCAAGGAACTTTCCGGATGCGACTCCGAAGTGACACTTCAGTGGGTTGAGCTTCATTCGGCACTCTCGGAGGATGTTGAACATTGTTTCCAAGTCTTTGACATGATCGATGGAGAGTCGCGACTTTACACGCATATCGTCCACGTACACCTCCATAGTTTTCCCGATCTGATTAGCAAACATTTGGTTGACAAGTCTTTGATAGGTTGCCCCAACGTTCTTAAGTCCAAACGGCATCACTTTACAGCAATAGAGTCCCAGATCAGTGACAAAGCTGGTATGCTCCTGATCGGGTAGGTGCATCGATATCTAATTGTAGCCGGAATACGAATCCATAAAAGAAAAGAGCTCGTGCCCGGCCGTTGAATCTACAAGCTGATCAATTCTGGGAAGCGGTAAGCTGTCTTTAGGGCATGCTTTATTTAGGTCTGAGTAGTCCACAAGTTCTCCATTTCCCGTTTGGTTTCCTAACAAGCACTGGGTTGGATACCTATTCTGGATATAGTGCATCTTGGATAAACCAGTTCGTCTTGAGTTTATCCACCTCTTCTTTTAGGGCGGTAGATCTCTCTGGATCCATACCGCGCCTTTTCTGTTTGACCGGGACATGCCGCGGGTCAATATTCAATGCATGGCTCGTGATGTCTGACGTGATCCCACACATGTCTGAGTGTGTCCAAGCAAACATGTCGAGGTTTTCCCAGAGAAATTCAACCAATTCCTCTCCCATCTGTTGGCTTAGTTGAGATTCGACCTTTATCATTCAGGAGTCATCATCATCATTGATCATCAACTCTGCCGGGGAAGCCTGACCATCTTTGACTTCCTCTTCATTATCATCATCTCTTAGATCAAGATCTTTTAGGAATTGGTTGTGGCGCCCGGGCCTAGGCCCAGGCGTTAGCTGTCAATTATCAGTAAAACGGACATAGAGAGATTCCTCTACGTCCTTTCCCTTCTCCTTCTGCTGCGCCTCCTGCAGCTCAGCAACATAACAGGTGCGTCCAGCGGCCTGATCTCCCTAAACAACTCCAATCCCGTTGTCTATGGGGAACTTAAGAGTTAAGCACCATGGGGCAATGGCTGCCATAAATTCAATTAGGGCCGGTCGGCCCAAGAAAGCATTATACGAAGAATTAATATCCAACACAACAAATTGTAACATTCGAACTCTCCGACGATCTCCCATTCCCTACTCCACTAGTAATTCCACCATCCCAATGGGTATCGTTGCACTTCCATTAAAGTCATGTATGCAAGACTGGCACGACTTTAAGTCCTTCGCTTCCATTTTCATCTGATCATAAGCTCGTTTGAAAATAATATTTACGGAGCTTCCACTATCTACCAAGATCCTCTTCATCCAAGCAGGACCTATTTGAGCTGATATGACTAGTGGATCGATAGTGGGGGCTTCGACCCTATCAGCATCTCTGTCTCGGAAAACGAATTTGTCTGTCATCGTTTTCAGTTGTTTCGTCGGAGCCCCATCATCAATATTACTGCAACACTTGAAGTCTGCATGCCAAATCGAACTGGCATACGACTCCATTTCCCTCCAGCTCTAATCTGATGGATGAGGCCACCACTAACTATGTTAATAACTAACCTCCTGCCAGTACGCGCGGGTTCCTCCGGTCTAGCCTGATTCTGAACTTGATTCTGGTTTGATGGGCCCGCACCTCCAGCCTACGGCGCCCGAACAAATTGTTCCAACTTCCTCTGTCGGATTAACTTCTCAATAATGTCCTGTAAATGGCGACACTCATTGGTGAAAGAGAGTGCTATGGATCATGCAATATGGAAATACAATAATATAGAGTATAGTGATGATAGCTATACAACAAATATAGTGGAATATAAAAGCAGTATAATAAAAATAACACCAGAGATTTTTATACTGGTTTGAACTTCCCGTTCTACGTCCAGTCCCAAACTTCTTCTGGAATTTCACTAAAACAACAACCCTCACTTAACCCGGAGGAACAGGTCTATACAACCCCTGACTAGCCGAACAGGGACCTGAGCAGCCGAAGAGGACTTCACAATGCCTGAGCAGCAGAACAAGACTTCTACTAGTATATAAAATTGTCTGACTAATGTGTTCTTGATAACACAGTTATGTCAATGTGTGTACACCCTTCCTATAATCAAATCCTCAAGTATATGAGTGTGTGTGAAGATATGAAAGGAAGATTATCACTTAGAATCGAAGTATGTATAGATTAACTTGAAGATTCAAGCGATATAGAGTTTGTGATTGCTTTTAATTGCAAATAATAGAGCAAGAATAGATTCAGAGAATAAAGCAAGAAATTATTATTTGTGTAATGAATCAAAACATGTTTATATAGACGATATATAGATGCAATTTTTCATGAAGGGTCTCAATGAAAAGTTGCATCCGTTCCTCTTGAAATTGGATTGAAACCCCTTCGCGAATGATCGTGTCTTTTCAGAAAAATCGCCGTTATTTTTCGTTCAGTCAACTGACTCAGAAGTGCCAGTCAACTGAATTTCAAAAGTGTGCATGTTTGTGCAAATATTTGTGCACTGGCACAGGTCAATCGACTGGTTGACCTGAGTCAGTTGACGTACTTGTGCTAATTTGCACAAATCACACTAAAAATTTTATATTTGAATTTAAAAACATTTGTGTGTGTGACTACTTGAGGAATGATTTTAACAATATTTTCACATAACTAAGACTCAAAATCGTGATAAATATACGTACTATATCCTGATTTGAAATCTTGTCTTGTTTGTAGTTCCATTCTCTTTTTGTCGCCACGTTACACCATCTTGTAATCTATGTTCGTCAACAGTTGTTGAAGTTCTTTGTCATGAATCAAAACCCATGATTCAACATTCTCCCCCTTTTTGATTGATGACAACCTGTAACTGACAAATTGATATACAGTAGAAATTATATAACAAAAGTTATATATATTTCTCCCCCTGAATGTGTGGCGATAATGTAATCTGCATAAAACTTGTTAGTAGACATTTTTCTCCCCCTTTGTCATCGACAAAAAGGAATAGACATAACCAGTAAAGCATAGAATAAGCATAACTAACATAACAAACCAAGATGTAGCTATATAATGTATCATAGGAAAAAGAAAATAAAGTTCCATAAACCAAAATAACACAAGGCTATTTAAGTACAAGCCTTGATAGAAAAGAAAGTTGATTAAAAGAGCAAAGAAAATACCATATCCATTTTCCTCTTTTCTTAAGTGGGACCTGCAAAAAAGAATAACATTGGTACCCACTTTTTAATAGGGTCCTAAGAGTTAGGTCTTAGGAAACCAAACCCAAGAAGGTTCAGTATTCCCTTTATATAAATAATTTTTATTTTTATGAACATTTTTCAAAAAGGACTCGATATATTTATTCCTAATCAAACTGTTGTTTGTTTTAGGAACCCATATTTTTATGGTTTTTGAGTTTTGATCCCTTTTTGGTTGAACTATGGTAGACTTAGGTTTAGAAATATTTCTCTTATTCTTCTTAATTTTTGGTGGAGCTACTGATTTCTTAGTATAACCTAGTCCTTTTTTATTTGAGACAGACTGAGAAGTTTCAATAATTTTAGATAAGTTTTCTCTGCCTTTATTAAAGTTAGATGCATTTCTAGTAATATTGTCTAACTTAGTTTTGAGACCAGGGTTATCTAATTCGATCATTTTAACTTTTGATTTTAACTCATGATTTTCAGAAACTAGAGCATCATTCTTTTCTTTTTGAGTCTCAATTTCTTGACTCAATAAGGTAAGTTGAGAATTAACATTAGAAAATGAATCTTGAATTTTCTCAAGTTCTTCTTCCAATATTTACTTCTCATCATTAAGCATATCTCTTTCAAATTCTGCCCTATTTTTCAAAGTATCTAATAATTCAGAATTTATTTCAATCATGTCATCAAAAGTAAGATCATTTACCTCATTATCAGTAGCCATGAAGCAGACATTTGCTTGTTCATTTTCACAATCATTGCTACTTTCAGAAGACGAAGAATCTGAGTCATCCCATGTCACTGAAAATGCCTTCTTTTTGAATTTGTCATTTCTATAATTATTTTGTTTTCCCTTCCTTTGTTCTGGACAATCTTTTTGTATATGACCCTTCTTTTGGCAATTGAAGCATTCTAGTACGGAGGATGATGGCTTATTGTTGAAGTTTCTTTTGCCATTATTTCGATTTCCTTTTCTGTACTTCAAAAATTTCTTAAAATTTTTAGCTATGAAAGCTAAATCTTCATCCTCTGAATCTGACTCCTCTTGTTCTGCATGAAATGCCATATTTTTCTTGTCTTGTGCTTGAACTCTTTTTGCCTGTAAATTCACTTCATAGGACATTAAATTTCCTATTAACTCCTCCGGTTTCATGATAGAAAGGTCGTTTGCTTCTTCAATAGCTAAGACTTTTCTTTCCCATTCATCGGTTAAAGAGTTTAGAATTTTGGACACGATATCAAAGTCAGAATACTTTTCTCCTAGTCCTATTAGAGAATGATAAATATCTTGAAATCGGGAGTACATACCATTTATGGACCCATCTTGCTTCATTCTGAAATTTTGAAATTGACTCTTGAGCATAGATATTTTGCTTTGTTTAACTTTGCTAGTTCCTTCATGAGTAACTTTAAGTGTTTGCCATATTTGATATGCAGTGTTACATATGCTAACTCGGTTAAATTCATTTTTATCTAATGCACAAAAAAACATATTTATTGCTTTAGCATTGGCAGTAGCATCTTGTTTTTGTGCAACTGTCCATGTAGAATATTCAGTAGTAGGTGCAATATATTCTACTTGTGTAACATTCCATGCATCAAAACCATTGGCTTGCATATAAATACGCATTCGTGTTGCCCAATAGTTGTAATTCATGCCATTGAATAGTGGAGGTCGTGCAGTAGATTGACCTTCAATAAAACTAGTGTTAGTGACAGTGCTTGTGCTGGTGTTGTTTTCCATATTAGCAAAATATCAAATAACTGTGTAACGGTTATAAGATGCCTTGCTCCGATACCAAATGAATTGTGGATCGTGCAATATGGAAATACAATAATATAAAGTATAGTGATGATAGCTATACAGTCAATATTGTGGAATATAAAAGCAGTATAATAAAAATAACACCAGAGATTTTTATACTGGTTCGAACTTTCCGTTCTACGTCCAGTACCAGACTTCTTCTGAAATTTCACTAAAACAACAACCCTCACTTAACCCGGAGGAACAGGTCTATACAACCCCTGAGCAGCCGAACAGGGACCTGAGCAGCCGAAGAGGACTTCACAATGCCTGAGCAGCAGAACATGACTTCTACTAGTATATAAAATTGTCTGACTAATGTGTTCTTTATAACACAGATATGTCAATGTGTGTACACCCTTCCTATAATCAAATCCTCAAGTATATGAGTGTGTGTGAAGATATGAAAGGAAGATTATCACTTAGAATCAAAGTATGTATAGATTAACTTGAAGATCCAAGCGATATAGAGTTTGTGATTGCTTTTAATTGCAAATAATAGGACAAGAATAGATTCAGAGAATAAAGCAAGAAATTATTATTTGTGTAATGAATCAAAACATGTTTATATAGAGGATATATAGATGCAATTTTTCATGAAGGATCTCAATGAAAAGTTGCATCCGTTCCTCTTGAAATTGGATTGAAACCCCTTCGCGAATGATCATGTCTTTTCAGAAAAATAGCCGTTATTTTTCGTTCAGTCAACTGACTCAGAAGTGCCAGTCAACTGAATTTCAAAAGTGTGCATGTTTGTGCAAATATTTGTGCACTGGCATAGGTCAGTCGACTGGTTGACATGAGTCAGTCGACGTACCTGTGCTAATTTTCACAGATCACCCTAAAAAATTAATATTTGAATTTAAAAACATTTGTGTGTGTGACTACTTGAGGAATGATTTTAACAATATTTGCACATAACTAAGACTCAAAATCGTGATAAATATACATATTATATCCTGATTTGAAATCTTGTCTTGTTTGTAGTTCCATTCTCTTTTTGTCGCCACGTTACACCATCTTGTAATCTATGTTCGTCAACAGTTGTTGAAGTTCTTTGTCATGAATCAAAGCCCATGATTCAACAATTGGTATTATGACCGAAGCAATCATGGAACCTATAGAATTTCCCAGATTGAATTTGCTTTTCGGATGACTGCTTCGGATCAAGCTTCTTATATTGGCCAGTATTACAGGTCTACAAATAAACATTCTCCAGGGATGTATTCAATGGGGGTATATTGGTCAAACATGGGAGCTCTGCATCGCGGTCCGCGATTTTGATCTCTCTTCTTACCCTAACCTTCATCGCCTTTCTGCTGATTCTGTATATTCAACTGTAGTTTATCGGAACTCTCACTGTTCTGTTTCACAACAACATTACTTTGAATGCCTTCAACACTAGGACCTGCATCGTCCTTGTTAGTCCCTGAGAAGTTGGTTTTGATGACAACAACCTTAGAATAAGATTATAAAATACAAATACTAACATTATTGTTTAGATATATATGTATATGCAGGATATATATACAGGTAACAAAGAATGAAGACTGTACAGTATAGAGATTCAAGAACTGATGAACTCAAGATCAAAGATATCAAGATTCAAGACTCATGAGTATCAAGATTATCAAGAGTTCAAAATTTCAATATAAGTAATTTAGTTAGGAATTTTGTTAAAACTCCTAGAAAAGCACTGACATCTTAAAATCCATTTTATTCGTGGAATGGAATCCACTTCGAGCCCGTTAAAGGGATGGAACCCTAAGTAGGATGGAACCTATGAAAAATCTAATGGAACATTTTTTTGTATCCACTAACTTTTATTCAAATGTTTTACAAAATTATATCTTGTTTTCAAAATGATTTCAAAATCTTCCTTTTTAAATCAAAAACATATATCCTGGTTTTAAAATACTTTTAGCCTCAAAATAATCTTTATTTTCAATATCAAATTATCCTTGGTTTCAAAACTATATTTCAATTATAATATATTTAAATTTTAATTTTTATACTTAGATTTAAATATAAAATTATAGTAAAATTTTATATATACCAAAATATTATTCTCTATATTTATTTATGTATTTTAACTATAGTTAAGTATATTTATAAAGTTTAAAATAGTTTTAATACAAGATAGAAATTATTTTCAAAGAAAAACAAATTACCAAAAATAACTTAGGCCTGTCGACAGCCCCAAGTATCCCTTGTCTGCAAGGTGACAGTTGATTTCAAAAGTTTGAATTTCAAAAGAAGTGTCTATTCGTCATATCCTTTCACGAATGGACATGGCTGTTGTTCTACTATAAATAGGGGATGTTTTAAACGAATTTATATTCATATTTTCTCTGCTTTCACTTCTCTTCTTCTTCCACATTTCTTTATATACAATTTTACCATTACTCTACCAAAATCACCATTGAATCTAACTAGATCATCTCTGGTTTGATTCTCTATCACTATCTCAACAAGATCCCAGTGCTATTTAGAGTTATAGATTTCTTTGTAATCAATCGAGCGAGAAAAGGTGTGATTGTAGCCTCGAAAATCAATCGGGTGAACTTGTTGCCCGTAAAATCAAGTATCTCTACCCAGAGGATTATGAATCTGGAGCGGTGTAGCTCGTGGCCTTGAAATCGAGGGTGTAATTGTAAGAATTGATTTTGAAAGGAAATCTGTACTTGTGTTGCGGGACTGGATGTAGGGTAACTCCGAACCAGTATAAAATCTGGTGTGTTCTTTCTTTTATTGCTTTTACTTTATATCTGCATCTGTGTTTGATTCTGTAATCATATATGTGTTTGAATATTGCATACATTTGTGTTCAAATTAATATAAACTCAAAAAGAATTAGTAATTCCTTAAAACACTATTCACCCCCTCTAGTGTTAATTCTATCCTTAAGATCCGTAATCCGCATTTCTCACATTTGATATCGAAGCAAGGTTTTCAAAGTTTCATAATATGAATTTTGAAAAAACTTTTAAAATGGCTATGTTTGAAAAACTTGTTAATGCTAGTTTAGAAATATTCAGATCATCACTGTCTCATGAGTCTGCATATAATCGATATTCAAATTCAAGTTGTCTACCAAAATTGTATGATGTGTAGGAAACATGTTTTATGGGTGTTGAGGAATCAATCCACAATGGACAAATTGTGTAGATCAAAAAGAATAAATGGATACTCGATAGTGGATGCTCTAGACACATGACTAGTAATCCGGATATGCTGAATGATATAATATACAAAGACGGAGGGCTGGTTAACTTTGGAGACAACTCAAAAGGATATGTGATTGGCATCGGCAATGTCAGTAACTCTAAAACTCCTATTATTACTAATGTTTTTCTAGTTAAGAATCTGAAACATAATCTGCTAAGTATTAGTCAACTTTGCGATAAAGGATATAAAATTAAATTTGAAAAAGATAAGTGTCATATTGAAGATAATAATTCAACCATAATATTTGAGGGAATTAGGAAAAAGAATATTTATATTCTTAGAATGAAAGTTTCAAATGATAACATGTGTCTTTTGGCAAACACAAGTGACCCTTGGATTTGGCATAAGAGATTTGGGCATTTGAATTTCAAACTCTTATCTAGACTGTCAAAATATGATCTAGTAAGAGGTCTCCCTAAAATGAATTTTAAAGTAGATAGTTTATGTGATGCATGTTAATTAGGAAAACTTAGAAAAAGTTCCTTTAAATTAAAAGATATGATTTCAACTTCAAAACCTCTTGAATTACTTCATCTTGATTTATTTGGTCCATCTCAAATTCAGTCAATAAATCACAGTAAATATGTTTTTGTAATTGTAGATGATTATTCTAGATTTACATGGATAATATTTTTGAAACATAAAAGTGATACTTTTGAAAGTTTTAAGAACTTTACAAAAAGGATTCAAAATCAACTTTCTGTAAAAATTATAACCATCTGTAGTAATCACGGTGGTGAATTTGAAAATGAAAAGTTTGAGGAATTCTGCAATAAAAAGGGAATAACTCACAATTTCTCATTTCCAAGAACTCCACAACAAAACGGAATAGTAGAACGTAAAAATAGGACGATTCAAGAGTGTGCGAGAACTATGCTTTCAGATAGTAAATTACTAAATCATTTTTGGGCAGAAGCAGTTGCTACCGCCTGTTATATTTTAAATAGAATTTTAATTAAACCTTTAACTGATAAGACACCTTATGAACTTCTTCACGGAAAGAAACTTAAGGTATCTTATTTTAGAATTTTTGGAATTAAATGTTTTATTTTAAATACAAAAGATAACTTAGATAAATTAGATCCTAAATTCGACAAACGTATCTTTATCGGATATTCTAATAGAAGTAAAGCATACAGAGTGTTTAATTTAAGAACTAACACCATCGAAGAAACAATGCATGTTTCATTCGATGAAAATCTCAAAAATTTTGAAGATACAAATGATGAAGAGGATTTAATTACTCAAAATCAGGAGCCAACTGAAACTAATAATGAAATTAATCATCCTAATAAAAAGATCAAACTTTTAAAAGGTCGTCCTATAGAAAATATACTAGGAGATATGCAATCTGTTGTTACAACTAGAAATCAACTAAGTAAAATGAGCAATGTAGCCTTTATATCAACTATTGAACCCAAAAATCCAAAAGAAGCATCAACTGATGATTCATGGATTTTGGTTATGCAAGAAGAACTAAATTAATTCACTAGAAATGATGTTTGGGAACTTGTTCCTAGACCTGAAAATAAGACTATAATTGGAACTAAATGGGTTTATAAAAATAAAATGAATGAACAAGGTGAGGTCGTTAGAAATAAAGCCCGGTTAGTCGCTTAAGGTTATTGTCCAGAAGAAGGAATTGATTGTGATGAAACCTTTGCTTCCGTAGCAAGATTAGAAGCCATTAGGATTCTACTTGCTTTTGCAAATCATAATAATTTCAAATTATTTCAAATGGATGTTAAAAGTGCCTTTTTAAATGGATTTGTAAAAGAGGAAGTATATGTTGAACAACCACCACTTTTTGAAGATGAAAAATTACCAAATCATGTTTACAAACTTAAGAAAGCTCTATATGGTCTAAAACAAGCTCCTAGAGCCTGGTATGATAGACTAAGATCTTACTTATTACAATCAAACTTTGAAATTGGTAA
Organism: Allium fistulosum; assembly: GCA_030737815.1. Classification (NCBI taxonomy): domain Eukaryota; kingdom Viridiplantae; phylum Streptophyta; class Magnoliopsida; order Asparagales; family Amaryllidaceae; genus Allium; species Allium fistulosum. The sequence continues at coordinate 1,410,765,164 of CM060903.1, forward strand.
AGTAGATAATACTCTTTTTACTAAAAGAAATAAAAATGATATTCAACTAGTACAAGTTTACGTAGATGATATCATTTTCGGATCAACTAATTTTGAAATGAATAAAGAATTTTCTGAAATAATGACAAAAGAGTTTGAGATGAGTCATATGGGTGAATTAAACTTCTTTCTAGGATTGCAAATAAAACAATTAGATAATGGTATCTTTATCAGTCAAGAAAAATATGCTAAAGACCTAGTTAGTAAATTTGGTTTGACTACTACAAGTGGAAAACCCACTCCCATGGCAACCAATGAGTATCTAAGTAAAGAAGATCTCTCGAAAGATGTAGATCAAAAATTATATAGAGGAATGATTGGATCACTACTCTATATCACTGCTAGTAGACCTGATATCATGCATAGTGTTTGCCTCTGTGCAAGATATCAATCCCAACCTAAAGAAACCCACTTAAACGCTGTAAAACGTATCATAAGATATGTTTAACACACCTTTGATTATGGCTTATTCATAAAAATGATTCTTTTGAATTAATATCTTACTGTGATGCTGACTATGCTGGTTGTAAATTAGATCGAAAAGGTACAAGTGGAACTTGTCACTTTTTGGGGCATTCTCTGGTTTCCTGGTTTAGTAAAAAGCAAAACACATTTTCTTTATCAACAACCGAAGCAGAGTATATTTCTGCTGCTTTGGCTTATTCTCAAGTAATATATATGCAACAAACTTTAAAAGATTTTGGTTTAAATATCTCAAAATCACCAATTTATTGTGATAATACTAGTGTAATAAATTTATCCAAAAATCATACTCATCATGCTCGAACTAAACATATTGATATCAAACATTATTTTCTCAGAGATAATATAAGTAAGGAAGTAATTACTGTCGATTATATCAATTCCGAGAATCAAATTGCTGATATCTTAACAAAACTCTGAAATGAATCTATATTTACTAAATTAAGAAGAGAATTAGGTATTTGTTTAATAACTGAAATATAGAATATAAATATATAACAAGTATAATTAAAATTAAATTAAAATAAATCAAATAGCAAAAATATAAGTACCTTGTCGACAACCCTCTTTTACCCCTGTCGACATATAACGATTTTTTTCTTTTGAAATTTTCCCACCAAAATTCAAATAGGTGGTTATATATTCTTCTTATTTCGAAATTTTGTTCATTCTTTCTGTTCTTTCTCTGTTCTAACTTCTGAAAACAATAAAACAATGGCCTCCTCCTCCAAATCAAACAAAAATTCAACCTTTTCATTCCCTTCTCCTTCTACTGGACCATTTCAACGAACTACGCTTGCACGAGTGATGAAAATGGAGGTTTCCTTGAAGGATGCACCGCAACTTATGACTGAAATTCAAATGGTGCAAATCAGAATGGCCAAAGAACAAGAACGGGAAGGCAAAATCCTTAGAAACTTGCAAAAGTTTCTAATGGACAATCATGCCAATCCCATCTTGATCGATGAAGAATCTTCAGGTGTTCAAGTGCAAGAGGACAACGAGAAAGAAGAAGAAGAAGCCCCCATGGAAGAAGAGCACGTTGAAGATGACGACAAAGTTGTTTGCGTTGGCGAAGTATGCTTTGACAAGGATGGAAATCTAGTCGAACAACGTGGAAATTTCTGTTTCTACTACCCAAACTGCTCGATTCATAGATCTCCCATTGTCAAGGATACACATTAATTTCTTTTCTCTCTTTCTTATCGTTATTTGTATATGATCTTACTTACGTTTTCTACGCAAATGTAAATATAACATTATATAATTAATAAATGATTTGTATTCTCATATTTGAATTCTCACATTATCATTATTATAAATATTATCATATATGGATTCTTAATTAGGAGAGTTAGTTATTAAGGGCTAAGATTTAGTTTCAGAATTAAGTATTGATTATTTATGATAACACTATCATTATAATCACATGTAATATAGTATTAGATTAAGGGGGAGTTATATAGTTTGGAGCTAGTTTTTGTTGATGACAAAGGGGGAGAAGTATAAAATAGGATAGTTAGGCATAGATTAAGGGGGAGTTATTAGTTTTAGGGGGAGTTATTAGGATAGAAGTGATATTTTATAAACAAAGGTTGTCATCATCAAAAAGGGGGAGATTGTTAGTCCTTGAGAAGTTGGTTTTGATGACAACAACCTTAGAATAAGATTATAAAATATAAATACTAACATTATTGTTTAGATATATATGTATATGCAGGATATATATACAGGTACCAAAGAATGAAGTCTGTACAGTATAGAGATCAAGAACTGATGAACTCAAGATCGAAGATATCAAGATTCAAGACTCATGAGTATATAGATTATCAAGAGTTCAAGATTTCAATATAAGTAATTTCGTTAGGAATTTTGTTAAAACTCCTAGAAAAGCACTGACATCTTAAAATCCATTTTATTCGTGGAATGGAATCCACTTCGAGCCCGTTAAAGGGATAGAACCCTAAGTAGGATGGAACCTACGAAAAATCTAGTAGAACATTGTTTTGTATCCACTAACTTTTATTCAAATGTTTTACAAAATTATATCTTGTTTTCAAAATGATTTCAAAATCTTCCTTTTTAAATAAAAAACATCTATCCCTGTTTTAAAATACTTTTAGCCTCAAAATAATCTTTATTTTCAATATCAAATTATCCTTGGTTTTAAACTATATTTTACTTATAATATATTTAACTTTTAATATTTATACTTAGATTTAAATATAAAATTATAGTAAAATTTTGTATATACCAAAATATTATTCTCTATACTTATTTATGTATTTTAACTATAGTTAAGTATATTTATAAAGTTTAAAATAGTTTTAATACAAGATAGAAATTATTTTCAAAAAAAACAAATTACCAAAAATAACTTAGGCCTGTCGACAACCCCAAGTATCCCTTGTCGACAAGGTGACAGTTGATTTCAAAAGTTTGAATTTCAAAAGAAGTGTCTATTCGTCATACCCTTTCACGAATGGACATGGCTGTTGTTCTACTATAAATAGAGGATGTTTTAAACGAATTTATATTCATATTTTCTCTGCTTTCACTTCTTTTCTTCTTCCACATTTCTTTATATACATTTTTACCATTACTCTACCAAAATCACCATTGAATCTAACTAGATCATCTCTGGTTTGATTCTCTATCACTATCTCAACAAGATCCCAGTGCTATTTAGAGTTATAGATTTCTTTGTAATCAATCGAGCGATAAAAGGTGTGATTGTAGCTTGGAAAATCAATCGGGTGAATTTGTTGCCGTAAAATCAAGTATCTCTACCCAGAGGATTGTGAATCTGGAGCGGTGTACCTCGTGGCCTTGAAATCGAGGGTGTAATTGTAAGAATTGATTTTGAAAGGAAATCCATACTTGTGTTGCGGGACTGGATGTAGGGTAACTCCGAACCAGTATAATATCGGTGTGTTCTTTCCTTTATTGCTTTTACTTTATATCTACATTTGTGTTTGATTCTGTAATCATATATGTGTCTGAATATTGCATACATTTGTGTTCAAATTAATATAAACTCAAAAAGAATTAGTAATTCCTTAAAACACTATTCACCACCCCCCCTCTAGTGTTAATTCTAGCCTTAAAATCCGTAATCCGCAGTTCTCACAGTCCTGCTTCGTAGATCGTCTAGCGTCTTCCCTTCTCAAGAACAGGGCTGCCTTAGCATAGAAACGATCCAACGATGGGGTGGCTTCCCAGCCAACCAATTGCCAAATTTGGAATCGGGGTCGATTCCCTTAGTCAATGCCATCAAGATTGAATTGTCATTTGGATTGCTGACCTCAGCACAGGAAGCGTGAAACCTTTCCAGATAATGTCTGAGTGTCTCTCCTGGAGCTTGAGTGATGCTGGATAAGTTGTTAACATCCTTCGGTCTCGTGACGTGCATATGAAACTGTTTAACAAACTTGGTTGCCAACTGATCAAAGCACGAAATGGATTGGGGTGGTAGATTAGTAAACCACATGGTTGTGATGCCCCCTAAGGAAATAGGAAAGCTTCTACATTTAACTGCATCGTCAGCTCGAGCGGCGTTCATGAGCCATTCATACTTTAGGATGTGCTGATTAGGATCTGAGCTCCCTTCATAAACAGGCAAAGTTGGCATCCTAAATCGGCGAGGTGGTTCAGCATAGAGGATGTCATCAATGAACGGAGTATGAATTTGGGAGATTCCCTAATCGTCATTGCTGAGGCCTTGACTTTCGCGGATCATCTAACGGGTCATGGTTAGAATGTCTGGCATTTGGATATTCTGAACCACGGTGTGGTCGGGTTCCACAATGCGAGGATGGTCCGGGCGCGGTTGACGGTCCATGCCTCGCCTCCTTGGTTCCAGATCTTCAGGCACATATAGTTTAGGAGTATGATTGCACTGACGAAGGATTGGATCTGCTTGGTTTCTAACGTCAGCTTCCAAGTCTATAGCGGTGGCAGCTGCATGGCTATTAATGATGTGATAGGGAAGTGCCTCTCCTCAGGAGGAGGGTCCAACCTGGTGTCTTGTAGAAGGTCCGGCTCCAACTATTCCAAGGTTCAGAGTGCGCTGATGCCCGGGGGCTTGTGTGTAATTTCCATCCAGCCGTGGACGTGTAGATCTGTGATTGTGATCAGAGGAAGCTGAGCTTTCGGTGGATGAATAGGAAGCACAATCCCTTTGGATCTTCTTCGTCTCTCCTCGTTCAGTCGGTTGGTTAGCTCTATGTTGGCACAGATCTACTGGGTAAGCTGCTGGCGACTTTGAGTCAGCTCTTGCATCAGCATTTGGAACTCCTCCCTGGTGATAGGGCCTTGCTGATCTGAAGGTCCAGCCGAGTTCTGACCTATAGTGGGTAGTTGCGTGGGGTTCTGTCTACCCCGTCCTTCCGGATCTGCAGCAGTTGAGGCGGTTCTAGTAGTAACCATGGTAAATGATGTAGCTCCTTCCTAGATTTGATGCAATCTAAATAGGGTGGAAGAACTACCGGATGTGAGATCTGGATCTTCTCCTTAGATTCTTGCAATCCAACGACGGCAGTAGATCCAATGAGCAGGAGAAAAACTGGGTTTTCTCAATGAAAGCACCAAAGTGTTTGTACCAAAATTGGGCACAGCACCCTTCAGACGTATTTGAAGAGATTAAAGTGAAGAATATAAATGAAAACGGAGGTTAATCTAACAAACACGCCAAAACAGAAAAACAGAAAAGTAAAAACACAAATATTTAGAGTGGTTCGGCGTTGTAGCCTACGTCCACAATGGAAAGTTTGCTTTTTTATTGACTTTTCTAACTAGTTACAACTGATTACAATAGTACACTCTCGAGCACTCAAGATATAATGGAGGTTCCGGTAGAGTATCGGCATAGAAGAATCAAAGGTCCATTTTCTAGAGGCATTAGGCTACTATTTATAGGCATAGGCTAGAAAAATCTAACCGAGATCTCGGAATACTCTTCCTCACACGTGGGTGGGCCCACGTGATCGTTCCAAGGCGATTTGGGATCGATCATTGATCGATACGTGTACATTTCGTATCGATCAAAAACACCTCCATTTGGCCTGAGATCGATCAAGGACATTCTCTAGGTGGTACGCAAGCTCCTATGAAAATTTGGTGGCATTTGGACTTGTAGATTTTGAGTTATGATCGATCCAAGTTTGTATTTGTAAAACACTACAGAGTTTGTATCGATACAATTCGTATCGATGGCTTCGTGTCGATGCTAGCTCGTATCGATCAGGTGGCATGGTGCTATATCCTAGGATCGATCCACTTTTCATGCCGAGTTACCGGGTCTTCCACTTGAACGTTTTTCCTTCATAACGATCTAGTGCAACTCCATTCGTATCGCTTTTTTGCATTTCACTTTATGTCGATGTTCTGGGTTCGTTTCGTATCGATCAAATATGATGACATTCGTATCGATCCTTAATGTGTATTTTGTATCGATCAACGGCTGATCGATACGAAACATATTAATGGATGGATCGATACGAAATAGTAGGCTTCCATGGGTACGAAGCATTTCGACTTTGATGGGTACGAAGGAGGTTGGCACACAATGGATATGAACCAACGCTCACTTGATGGATATAAAGCGATGTATACTGATGGATACGAACCAACACTCACTTGATGGATACGAAGCGATGTATACTTGATGGATATGAACCAACACTCACTTGATGGATACGAAGCGATGTATACTTGATGGATACGAACCAGATGTGTTTCACGTGAGACTTGATCGATCCATATCTTGAGCAATACACGAACTCCGGTTGACTTGAAATTTGGAACGTTGGCTTCCGTAGCTTCGCTTGTTGTATCATATCGATTGTAGCTTGATCCGGAGTTGGACCAATTTCGCCAGTATTCATAGTGAACCTGTGTATAACCGATCTTTGGGACGGACTGTCCTTGGTCTCCAGTCAATTCCTTGGTGTCACGGCCTTGCCAAAAGGCGGGATAACAATTAAATTCGTCTTCCTTTGTTGGATTATCAACAACTTCATTGCATGTATCATGTTCAAAATCCAAAGTTGTATTAAAATTTTCAAAATCGATAAAAGGAAAATCAAATTTTAAATCAAGTTTCTCACTTTCAAAAGAATTGAAATCCAACTCACTTACCGTATTTTCAACAACTTCATTAAGATCATCATTTTCATTTTCAAAAGCTGTGATTTGAAAATCATCAATTTTGAAATCATTTATTATTTGACTCGTCAAAAGTTGGGATTTGATTTTGTTTCTTACGTTGTTTCACATATGTTTCTAATAATAAATATGTGCGATCTCTGTGAATTTCGTCCATTTGCTCAACAAAATCAAATTTATAATTATTAACTTGAAGATTTTCAATTTGAAATTGTTGAGAATAAAAATTAACAATCGCATCGTAGTCGGGATTATTCCCATTGGCAAAATCATTTAAACATTTGTTTCCATTTTTGTTTTGATTTTGAAATTCATTTTGGAGTTAGAAATTGAATTGGCATGCGTTAGAATTGAAATCATTTCAATTTCGAAGTGAATTCAAATTTTGACCATTTTGAAATCCTTGACTTAAGTTATCGCACAAATATGAATTACACAAATCATTTATCCTTTGATCATTTTGTGTAGAGAGTTCAACAAAGACGAAATCGTTTCAATGCTCTTTTCAAGAGTTGAGGGTTGGTCATTATTTTGAATGCTTCGTGGTTCAAAATTTGAATTGTTTGTACAATAGTTGTCATTAAAATATCCATAAGAATTTGGTGTGAAATTACATGGATTATATTGATTTTCACAACTATCGTAAAATTCATGTGAGTGGAGAAATTTAGACATTTTCAAAAGTTTTTTTTGGATTTCTTTTATAAAGGAAAAATATTTACCAAAAGGAATTTATTTTTCAAAAGGGAAATTTGATTTTTGTTTTTTTTTTGTATTTTCAATTTTTTTTATTTTGAAAAGGTTTTATATTTTTTTTGGATTTTTATTTTTCTAAAAAAACTAACTTAAAATTTTTTTGGATTTTTGATTTTGATTGAAAAAGATTTAAAAACCTAAATGAAGGGAGAAAAAAATTAGTTTTGGATTTTGATTTTTTTCTTTTTTTTTTAAATATGCATGAACTAATGCAACTAAATGAATGCAAGCGCTTAATTACAAATTTTCTATCCTAAGTAGCTCCTAACCCAAAATTGTATAATCACACTTTGTCTTAATCCAACAAGATAGTTCTTGACCAAGTAATAGACATGATTTATCGGTGCACCACGAATCACCGTAGCAATGCAACCGAAGGTTTAAGTACCTTTAGAGAAACAATTAGTATAATATTTACGAATCACTGTAATATTTATAAATGGTTATTGCTTTACCATAGCCTAGACACCAAGAAAATAAATTATCGAAAGAGGACAGCTTGTCAATATACAATTAAGCCCTAGGTGAGCTCGTGACACCCTTATGTTAAATGTCTAACCGTTATTATTAGTCAAGTTTTAAGATGAAATGCAAAACTGAAATTAAACGTGTATTAACAATGCAACTATGAATGGAATTTGTTTTTGTTTTTGAAATTTTTTTTCTAAAATGCAAGCAACCAACAATGTAGGGCAAATAAAAAAAAGATAGGGGCGTGATACCAAAGCGCGCATAATTATTAGCAATTTTATTTTAAGCGGTAAATTTTTTATAGCAAGCAAGCAAAGAAGTTATTAAGCAAGTAGTTCCTCCATTTTGATTTTCTATAACCTGAAATTAAAAACAAGATATATAAAGTTTTTTTATATCAAGATAAGGAACTTAAAATAAATTAAAAAAACAAAACAAGTGAAAACAAAACAAATAAAAACAAGACAAATTCAAACTTGTTTTTCCCCTTTTTTTGAAAAAAAAGCAACAAAAGGTAAATAAAAACAAAGTTAAATAACTAACTAAATAAATAGAATGAACAAAGACAAAGACAAAGGCAAAAACAAAGAAATTTGTCTCTTTTTTTTAATATCAAAGAAGTAACTAAAACAAATGAAAAACAAAGCAAACTAAAACAATTGAAAACAACTCTTTTTTTCTATCTATACATATATATATATATATATATACATATATATATATATATATACATATATATATAATAAAATATAGAATGCAATACAACAAAAATTAACTAAAAAGAACAGAAAATCAACATTCACAAACTAAAATGAAAATAGTTATTTTTATTTTACAGAACAAAAAACTAACTCAAACTTAAAAGAAGAGAAAAAAAATTATCAACACACAACATTCATTACATAACCGGCCCAAAGCCCATATTAATTCCAAAAAAAACATTATCGCAGCAACCTAATCCATTCTAATCCCGTATCCTATTTTCACCAAATACCCAAATACTCAATTCCCCTTTTTTTTCTTTGCTGAAAATTGTAATTTCGAATTTTGATTCGAAAACTTGCGATCACAATTGTTGATACGAAGTCTCCTAGTTTTTGGGTTAAGTACACGCGACTGTTATGCGTATGTGGATTTAGGTGGTTGCTGCGGGTTCGCAATGGAGTTCGATGATTTTGGGTTGTGATTGTTTTGGATTTGGTGATGGGTTTGAGCAGAGGAAGGTGCGGGTTTTGGGGTTCGAGGTGATTGGGGACTGCGTTTTTGGCAGTCGATTGGAGGTCGGAGTGTGGTTGTTGTAGGCTGAAGGAATTTGCGGTGGGTATTCGGTTAGAGTAGTGGTCGAAGGTGGTGATTTCGGGTTGCTTTGAGGGGGACTTGTTCGAGTTTGGGGATTTTTTTTTTCCAGTGGTTTTATGTGAGGCTATTAGCTTGGGGGTCGCACGACTTGGTTTCAGGTGGTAGTAGATGGAGGGGAAGGCAGATGGCAGTTGTATGATATGGTTGGTCTGGTGAACTGAAAGGGGTACAGAGAGGTGTGACAGTTGATTGTATGAAGGGGATACGCAGTAGTTAGTGTGGTCAATTAGTGGGTTCGAGGGAAGTTTGATGGCAGTGGATTTTAAGGCAGATATGAGTGGAGAGGAGGAACAGTAAGGCAGAGGAGAATATGTGGAGGAATGATTGGTTTGGTGATTGAAGGCAGTTGCAGACAGGTACAGTGATAAGTGGTGATGGCTGATGGGTATGTGCAGAGGTGTAAGATTGTTTCCGGCGGATTATGCAGTAAAGTATGGTAGACAGTAGATGGTGGATCAGGTGGGTGTGCAGGGGTGGTCAGTTGGTAAGGAAGTGAAGAAGATGATGATTATGAAGGTGGATGGTGTGTAGTTCTACGATGTCTTTGGTTTCAGGTAAGTGTTAGTTTGATGGAGATGTAAGTGAGGATATCTATGTTGACAGTGAGGATATTGCAGTAAGCAATAGTGATATGGTGGGTGCTTGAAAGTGGATGGCGCAGGGTGGTTAAGTGCAAGCTACAAGGATGGTTTTGAAGCAGTAATGTGTTGTAATGGAAAAGGCAATATGGAACAGGCTCTAAGGAGGTTGTACATAGTTGTTTGGTTTTGGTGATATGTAGGGAGTGGTGTGTTGAGTTGACAGTGTTGCACTGGGGGTGTTTGATGGCAACAGGGGGTATTGTTTTAACTGGTAGCAGCAATGTAGGCAGTAGTTTGATGATTTGTATGTAGTTTGATGGAGAAGCGGCAGACTGATGGTGGAGTATGGCAGATGAAGTAGTTGCAAGTAGGCCAGTGGTTAGTAGGAGGATGTATATGTGAGCAAGCAGCAGCAGTTGTATGATAATGTATGAAGATTAAAGTGGTTGCTGGCCAGAGGAAGGATGGCAGAGAGGTATATGTGGAGTTCAGTGATGGTTTGGATGTGTGCGGAGAGGTTCAGGACAGAGGGAAGGGGAAAATGGTCAAAGGGCGGTGCAATGTTTGTTGAAGTTTGTAGTATTCGGGATGGTCAGAAATACATGGGGAAGATGCACAGCAGTGTAGGCAATGTAAATACAAAATTATAAAAAGCAAATGAAATTGTAAATGCACAATTGTAAAATAAAGTGAAATGAAATAAAAAAAATTCTAAATAAAATTGTGTATATTTTTTTAAAATAGAAAAGCAACAAGCACACAAACAAATGCAAGCACAGATCTCATAAACACATAAGAATTTTTTTTTAAAATGCAAATTAACACACAAAACTAACACACAATAAAATCAACTAAAAATAATTGGAAGAATAGAAATAAAAATCAAATTAATTCCCCAGCAACGGCGTCAAAAACTTGTTTAACGGCTAAATCTCTATTGGATTAGAAAAATAGCCAAAAAATTTAAATAAAAATTACCGCAAGCGCACGGCGTATAATTCTAGTATGTGGCAAGTACGGATCGATCCGCAGAGAATTGTATTGATTTTAAAATTTCTATTCAATCAAATTAAACCAAGAATTTGAGAGTGTTCTTAACTACAAAAAAATTGCAAAAACTAACTACTACAAAAGTGAATGAAAACTATGAGATTAAAAGGCAATTTAGAGATAAATCCACTCTCATGATCACATAAATCAACACAGCATGAAATTATGATCTTTATTTTTGGTCATTAGTGAATGTAATTGATGTCTTTATCATAAGTATGGAATACTTGTGCTATTAATTAGCCTAACATAAACCATCAAACTATAACACACCCACTAAACAAATTCTTAATTCTCATGAAAATTGCAATGAAATTAAACATAAAATCTATTTTAAGCATGACTAATTTACTATTGAATTAGTAACATAAACCATCAAATTTTGATTCCAAATTCACTTCCATTACCAAAATTAATTAGTTATATGATGATGTAAATTGTGTTTATTTGAGTAAGAATAGTCTATATGTGATTAACATCATAGACTATCAAATTCATTAATAAACTAACATCAACATGCAACTTTCCATTAAGCACAAAAAGAGAACATAAATGAGCAAATTATGTTGAATCTACATGATTAAGAGAGCATTATTACCCCTAAATTGAAGGGGTTTAGCCTCTCATATTTGTTACCATCCCAACAAATGTAGAGTTCAACATGAAACAAAAAACAAGACGTAAATGCAAACAAAGTAAGAAGACAGCTAACTAAAATAAAATAAAACTAATAGCATAAATAAAAAGATCTACACTACTAATATGAAAAGAAAGAGAGCATGTAAATAGAAAAGAGCATGAAATTAACATTGCATAAAAATAAATTACGTAAAAGAAAATGGCTAAGTAGCCATGAAAAAGAAAAAAGATTTTTTTTGTTTATTTTTGAGCCTGAAACTAAACTAACTAAAGATGAGGCTAAGAGCTTAATTGCATGAACATAAGAAGTATTTATACATGTTTTGAAACCCTAATCATATCTTTTGAAACTACCCAAATTGCCCTTGAGAAAGTGTGGCCACCAAGTTATCATTAGCATGAATTAATGCTCCACTTAAATGTGCATGTAACTTTAATCTTCATTAGCATGTGCATTAGCTCCTAATAGGGGATCATGATAAGTGGGTAGGTGGGGTCCTCCATGTTGCATGAAATGAATTATTTCCATCTTTGTTTGCTTGTATTCATCCTTGTGCATACATATTCTCCATGAAGCCTCTTCCAAAATTCACTAAAATTCCTACAAAACAACATTAAAATATTCAATTCTCAACTTAATATATGTACAAAAACGACCATTTTGCTCTTATATGAAGATGAATAAATGATGATTTGAAAATAATTTAAATATTGGTTTAAACATGTTAAAATACCTTATATGCTCATTTATTCAATTAATTTTGATTAAATATGAAAGTAAAAATATGCACATTTACGTGCACATCAAAAAGACTTTTGAATTAATTCTCTAAAAAAATACCTTATATTCTTGTATTCTTTTCTACTATTACAATCAGTGTACGAATATAATACCCTAAGTATTGATTTTGATGAACAACATTATGAATATTACTACTAACATATCTTGAGTTGTGAAGTACTTTCAGATATATCATGGAGATATTTTATAGAGATAAATAAGAACTCGGTAGAAGCAAATGAATTATATATATAAAAAGATTAATCACTGCGAATGGAAGAAAAAAACCAATTGAAGAAGAATGAAATGCAAATGTTGTAATGGCAGAGATATTTCTTAGCATCTTTGTTAAAGCCCCATGTCAATTATACTTGAAGATCATCAACCATTGACCTCAGCCAAATCACAAAATATTCACAAGTACAAAGAACTTTGAAATCTAAAAATATCACATGTATATCGACATATCCTACCTAAGTATAATGACATATACCTAAGTATGTCGACATATCCTACCTAAGTATGTAGACATATCGACCATTTTTCTGTTTTTCAAAATTCAAATGAAGGGATTTTCCCACCATCCTTTCACCAATGGACATGTCTCTTCAACCAATATAAAATGGCTCTAGAAAAAGAAATTTAACACACAACATTCTCATTTTCTCTTACTCATTCATTTCCATACTTCTGTGAGAAAGATTCATTACATATTATTCCATTCTCTTTTTAAATCCATACTCTTTCACTCTAATTCTTCAAATGTTTGTAAATCACACGAGATCAAATAATTTGCACTTGAATTCATATCATTCTCTCTCTAATTTCATCCTATTCCTCAAAGAGTTCAAAGATATATTGCTATTGGAGGTTTATAGGATCATTGTACTAAATCTGTAAGATTCTATATTGAAGATACAACTGCTTATCATATTCTACTGTTTATTGTAAAGAGAATAATATGTTTTTGTAGCCTATAAAATCAAGAGGATGGTCTGGTAGCCCAGTAAATAAAGAAGGTGCATCTTGTAGCCTGTGAAATCAAGATTGTAAAGATGTTATTGCAATCGTGGAAAGTAAGTGGTGATGGTGAATTCTATATGGTGTGGTGCAGGAACGGATGTAGGATTTGTCGATCTGACTAGCATAAAAATCCCTGGTGTTATCTATTTTACCGCATCTTCCTTTACTACTTACTTATTCTGTAATTATTTGTTTCTATTTGCAATTTGAGTAGGTAAAGTTTTGAATTCATAAATAAGTAGTTAAAATACACATTTCACCCCATTTGGTATATAAATAAACTAAAAATCCATTCTGTATTATGTTATAGACAACTCATTTTCCCATATTTAGTATCAGAGTGATTGGTTTTCAAAAATTCATAACTTAATTTTTGAAAAGTATAAATTGCTAATAGCACTAGTAATACTTTCTTTAACACTTTTGTAGAACGATAATCTATTGCTAGACCCCTGCTATTTAACAGTAGTAATTTTGCTATTGGGCCTGTAGGATGAAAATTTATTTGTAGTATAATGGCTTAGATATTTGGAACATTACCCAAACATAGTACACTAAGCCCCAAATGAACTATGCACAATAGACCAGCAATCAAAAGACAAAAGCACTCAACCATTCAAAGGCTGTGAATATTTTATTCTGCACCTTATATAAAAATAAGTTTAATAGAGTTTCTATTGGTAAAAGTGCATATGAAATTTGGAGAACACTACATGTCACACACGATGGCACTAGCAAAGTTAAATTGTGATGACCTGAATTTTTCAACGATTTAAATAAGAATTTAGTGAAGATTTTAAAATAAGACTGAGTTTTAAAAGCATAAATTTAACAACGAAAACTGAATATTTGAAATGCGTCCATTGAAATAAGACCGATTAAATTTGTTTTGCATCAAAATTCGTCTGAAACTCAGTCAACACAAATTTTTAGTGCAAATTATCAAATTTTAAAGTATGAATATTTTTACATAGAAATGATCTAGAAAATTTTCTGATTAAAATGTCAAAGTTCGTTCCGTCCAATTCCGACCTCTGTAGCTCTGTTTATCTAGAATTGCCGTTGTCGTACAATTTCGAAACGGTAACAGCGGCGATAGATCAGATTTTGCTACGAACGTCGTAGCACGGATTTGAGTACATCGTTGGATTCGTCTCGTCACGCTGGTCTCCATGGTATATTTGTTTTCATATTTTGGCGTCCATGGAAAAACACTACATGGTTGAAATATTGGTCCGTGACCGTGCCCAGAGTCATCATTACACATTCTTTTCGCAGCCAACGTTTTCTTTCCTGCCTATATTCCTTGTGTGCGCAGCCAGGTGAATTAAATGCACCATTTAATGCCTCCGTGCATGCTTCCATCTTTATATATATATATATATATATATATATATACACACACACACACATACGCTGCTTCTTCCTCTGCTCTCTGCTCATTCTCCTTTCTTCTCTGAGAACATTGAAAACATACCAAGTTTAAATATATAAAAAACGAAATATATACATCTCATAACTCCTTTCCCCCTTCTTTCTTTTTATTTCATTCCTCCCCTCTCCCTCCACTGCTCCCACCAGCGCCGGCTTCCACCTCCTAGCCGAACCCGCCTCCTCCTCCCTCTAGCTCCGCCCTGCTCACCACCTGCTCTACCACCTTCCGCCTCCTCCCCACCGCTCTGTCCTCGACCCACCATCACCAACCACCCCAGTCTGCACGTCCCCCGTCCCTGCCCCTCCTACACGTGCCAGCACCCCGCAAGCTGCCACCACCTCGCACCACACTCCTCACCGCCCTCTACCAGCAGCCACACCACCCGTCGAAACTCGAAGCCCCCTAGCCAGCCTCACCCGAACGTCACCCATCCCACTCCCCACCACCCACTGACCCAGCACCCTCCGCCCAACCCACCACCTCTACCCGAGCGCATCTCCAACCCTGCCGAGATCCTGACCTGTCCTAC
This sequence comes from Allium fistulosum, assembly GCA_030737815.1. Classification (NCBI taxonomy): domain Eukaryota; kingdom Viridiplantae; phylum Streptophyta; class Magnoliopsida; order Asparagales; family Amaryllidaceae; genus Allium; species Allium fistulosum. The sequence goes on from CM060903.1 coordinate 1,410,780,475, forward strand.
CACCACCTCCTTCCGCGACCTGCCTGCCTCAACCGACCCGAACTCCCCTCACCCGAAGCACCACCTCCGACCGAACGCCTCAGCCACCTCCCTCCCCAACACCAAAGCCCGTACCGCCTCCAGTCCAGCCGAGGCCCACCACCCGAAACACAACCAAACACCTCCCTTCACAGCCACATTCCAACCGAACCCGAACCCGCTTGCAAACTCCTGAACATCGAGTTTGCCTATCCGAAGTTTGCTTCGTACGTCATTCACTTCGTCAACCCGCACGTTGCAACGTGAAATTGCTCGTGCACGTGTAGGCGTATCTGTATCGCCGTATCCATTTTTCGAAAGCCGCGAAGGTGAGCAATTTAAGCTCACGATTAGATTTTCATATTGCAAGTACCCTACTATGTTATAAATAATTGATTGATGATTATGATCGATATTGAAATTGGAAATCATTTATAGTTGACATTGTGATATGTGATTTGGTTGAAATAATCGATATTATTGATTGGGATCCCAATTGCATGGAAACCTGTTAACTATGGAAAGTTTGAATATTGGATGATGATTGATTTATTGATACCTGTCGCTGTTATATTGTTGCTGTATGTATTGATTTGGACATGAACAGGGATATGAGTTGAAATGATAAATACCCAAATTAAATCACTTGGCCTATGATAGAAAATTAAATAATAAACACTAATTGGTCAATTGAAGTTTATTTTGGATATTTAATATTTAAGAAAGAATTTGAAAATTTAACGTGAATTTATAATTTTAATTTTTTTTTCATTGAGGTTAAAATTAAATTTTAAAATTTATTAAGTTAATTTAGATTTTAAAACGATTTTAAAATTTAATTAATAATGGTTATGTTAAATGTTAACGATTTTAAAACTCGTTTAGTCGATTATTGGATATTTAATAAAGTGTTAATATTATATATCCAATTAAATTTTAAATGAAGATTTAATTTAATTTTAATTTGATTTGATTGAATTAAAAATATAATAATTGTATTTTAAAATAAGGATTTGATATTTAAAAAAAGAATCTTTAATTGATTTAATTAAATTAAAAATATAATGATCAAATTGTTTGAATTAAAGTTTAATTAACAGTGTTAAGTAATTTAATTTCCGAAGTTTAATTAAATTAAATTTTTAATTATTAAATTTTTTTTAGACTTAATTTAACTCGGTTAATTTGAAAAGTTATTATATTTGGATAATTTAGTAAAATTGAATTATTTGTTTAAAATTGAATTTTTGGACTTTAAATCCAAATTTGTTGAAGTCAAATGAGAATATGATATTTGAAAATAAAAGGATATTTGATTTAATAAAATATCCAATCGGTGTGAAAATGACGTTGGTTATTAAAGAGACCGGAGCCGGATATGGGCATACTCTCTGTCGATACCAGAACCTCTTTAATAACTGTGTACGTGGAGTGATGATCTAGAACGAAGTGGTTGGTTTTGGCGTACGTTTGCTGGATTTGAAGAAAGAGAACGATGATGGATTAGCCTGGCACTTGTGCCAATTTGAAATGACTAAAACAGGAGCCGTACCGGCCAAGCGGGCTAGCTTCCCCGAGCGGACACACTTCTTCGTTTATTCCATTGTTACTGACTGGTGATCACCCTTCGATTATGGTAGTGTTAGATGCGATGGGCGACCATGGCTATGATGCGTTACCACCAGCCGGGAAGGGTAAACCGGTAGTATCCTACCTTGGGCATTACCTCACGTGTCATGTCATACTTTTATCCTTATACGAGACCACTACGATTTTGGTTTAGTGTTGTCGTATCACGGCGCATCCCTATCCCCCGTCAGTTTACTGGTGTTTTATATGCAAACTGTATGAAAATGCTTAAAAATGCATTAAGGGGGATTAATGTAAAGCCTTAATGCTAAGAAAAATATTTACTTTACTGATAGATGCTACATATATAGCGTATCCTATTGTATATATAAATAGTTTGACGGATCCTTAAGAGATGGAAGATCCACTAACATCTCTAGGGTTACTTGTACATTTTCATTTGAGTAGGACTACTTACATGAGAACTTCTAGTCCTGACTCGAGTATATTGTTTTACTTTATGCTCGGGTCAGCCTGAGTATTGCAGTGTACGAGCAGTGCTTATTTTGGGAGTCGAAGACTTGGTCAAAGACTCCACTCTATCCAGTATTAGTTATCTACTTTCATTTTGGCTTGTATCAGTATGTATTTATGTATCCCTAGTAATGTATAATTAAAATCTAAAACTCTGATGTATTTTGTGTAGTAGCTTCATGAACTACTATGTATATTATTTATTTCCGTTGTGAGATTCTGTATTATTCTATGTGTAATTCTGTATCTGATTCTAGATTAAACCCCAAATTGGTAATCTGTCTAATTTGAATGGTTTAAGTTGGACAAGGATTGTATATTGTCAGCTTAAGTTGTTCGAAAAGGATGGGTCATCACAGTTGGTATCAGAGCTTTGGTTTAGCAAATACCTTAGCCTGAGGGGTAAAACTGATTAGGAATAGGGTTAGTAATGCCCTATAATGAGTAAAATCATTCTGGAGAGAGCGTAATTTGAAAATATAAAATGTTTTAAAAATCCAATCTATTTTCAAAGTTTCTATCAATTCGAATGCATCTTCCTTGTTAAAATTCGCTTGGATTAGGATTTCCTTAAGTTTCGTGCTCTAAACCCACCCTTGACTTTATAGGATGAGCAATGGAAGAAATGCTCGAGCTCGGGGAAGAGGAAGTGGCCCCATACCAGATCCAGTTGCACCAGTTGGACCCGTAGCACCAGTTGCACCAGTTCCAACAGTTAAGTTCACTACGCTTTGTAAAGAGTTCGCACGGCTTGGTGGTATTAAATTCTCAGGGTCTGAAGGCATTATTGAAGCTCAACAGTGGCTTAAAAGCTTGGAAAGAATCATTACGGGACTTGATATTTCTTACGCCCAGAAGCGTCAATTGGCCGCTTAGCAGTTGCAAGATGCTGCTCAAGATTGGTGGAAATCTATTACCTCCCACACCGAGGAAGCAAACATCACTTGGGCGTAGTTCAAGGAAGTTTTCATGACCTAGTGGATGCCTGAAGCCGGGAAATCTCTGTTAAATCATAATTTTATGGATCTTAAGCAGGGAAGCATGTCATTTTCGGAGTATGAAAGGAAATTTAACGAGCTATCCAAGTTTGGACCAGGTCTGCTCGATACTCCACTTAAGAAGAATGAGAAGTTCATAGCCGGCGCTCGTCCTGAATATTATAACCGTCTGACTGCCCATGTTCATGGCACTTTCACCACTCTTATGGATATGGCCCTCAAATATGAAAACTCGAGTTTGAAGGGAGCATCAGTTGTTCACTCCACAACTCCTTCAGCAGCTGCCAACAATTCCAAGAAGAGAAATCCTAGCTTTGAGCAGCAAAAGAAGGATTGGCAGAACAAGAGCGGGATTGGACATTCTCAGAGGAAGCCCATTGATATCTCTTCTATCACTTGCTTCAAATGCGATCAGAAAGGTCACTATGCCAATAGTTGCCCAGTTTCTGCAGGAGCATCTGTCCCACCAGTTCAAATGACTAGGCAAGATCTTTGCCACATTTGCTTGCAACCAGGCCATTTCAAGAGAGATTGTCCCACTCAGAAGAAAGGAACCCTATCAGGAGTTTTCGCAGTGACCACTTCTATCCTAGGGTAGAAGATGACAAAGGTACACTTCAGGGTACTTTTTCATTGCACTATTTACCTGTCCGTGTTTTATTTGACACCGGTGCGTCTCATAGTTTTATATCGGTTGATTTATGTGACAAACTTGAGCATATTTTAAAACCCAAACGTGCATCTGAATCCTTATGTGTATCAAATCCCATCGGTGAACCCACAAACCTTAAAATGATCTGTAAAGGAGTGAAACTTCTTAAGGATGGTAGACACCATTTCACCGAAGATTTTTATGTCCTAGGTTTCCAAGCTTTTTATATTTTGTTATGTGGAGATTGGTTAAGAAAGTTCGATGCAATTATTTCCTACAGAGCTCGAACAGTTTCTCTATTGAACGATAAAGGTGAACCTTAGGAAATCAAATGTCAATTGCCTCAAGATTTTCCCGGAAGTTTTATCTTTTCTCTTGATTCCCATCTTAGTGATCTTAGTACTACTCCTGTCGTCCAACACTTCCCCGATGTTTTTGGTGAAGTGAATTCTTTGCCACCTCAGCGCGAGATTGAATTTCGCATTGATCTTATTCCTGGAGCTAGGCCAGTCGTACTTGCTCCAAGAAGAATTTCAACTAAAGAGAAAGTTGAATTAAGAATCCAAAATCGAAGATTTATTCTCCAAAGGTTTGATTCGTCGTAGTCATTCGGAATAGGGCATATCAGTGGTATTTGCTACTAAATCTGACAGTTCTCTATGGATATGCGTAGTTATAGAGAACTGAATAAGCTTACCCACAAGAACAAATACCTGATGCCTCGTATTAACGACATGTTTGACCAGCTGCATGGAGCAAAGGTATTTTCTCAGCTAGATCTTGCTTCTGGTTTCCATCAGCTCAGGATTGCAGAAGATAGGATTCCCAAAATCGCTTTCCGAACAGAAGACGGTTTCTATGAATGGTTAGTTATGCCTTTCGGTTTAACTAATGCACCGGCTTACTTTGTTGACCTCATGAATAGAGTATTCCGGGAAGTTCTAAATAAATTCGTTCTAGTTTTCGTTGACGATATTCTAGTCTTTTCTAAGACTGAGAAGGAGCATGAGGAACACCTTAAATTTGTCCTTAAAACTCTGAGAAGTCATTAATTGAAAGCTAAATTCTCTAAATGTCATTTCTGGAGAGAAGAAGTTAGATTCTTGGGCACGTGGTTTCGAAGAATGGAATTTCGGTTGATCCAGCTAAGACCGCTGTAATCAATGATTGGGAAACTCCTACATATGTCTGCAGCCTCCTAGGCTTAGCTGACTATTACAGAAGATTTATTAAGAACTTCGCTCGAATTTATTCACCACTCACAGCTTTGAATATGAAGAATGTTAAGTTTGTTTGGAGTAAGAAGTGTAAGGAAGCATTCAAAGAACTGAAGCGCAGGCTAACCTCTGCCCCTATTCTCACTGTCCCGGATGGTAGTGAAGGGTTCACTGTTTATACAGATGCTTGTAGTGAAGGATTGGGTGTTATTTTGATGTAGCATGGTAAAGTTATTGCTTATGCTGGTCGTCAGTTGAAGGCTCATGAAGTTAATTATGCAGCTTGTGACCTGGAATTTCTCGCCATCGTCTTTGCTTTGAAGTTATGGAGGCACCACCTTTTTGGAACAAAATTTGAACTCTTTATGGACCACCAATCACCGAAGTGCATTTTTACCCAAAAGGATCTGAACCAAAGACAAGTTAGATGGCTCGAATTCTTATCATCATTTGACCTCGACATCAAATATACCCCCGGAAAGGATAATGTTGTGGCCGATGCTCTGAGTAGGAGCAAAGCCATGTTATATCAACTTGTTGCTTCTCTAGTTCTTATGGATCACATAGCCGCTAAGTAGGATGAAGGGCCAATGCTTAGGCAAATAAAAGAAAATTTTCGTGGTAGGAAGTATAATACTCAAGGCGAATGGGGCACACAAATTGATAGAAATGTAATTCTAAGAATTAATAATAGAATTTGTGTCCCGAATGTGGATGGTTTGAGACAAGAAGTGCTTAGGGAAAATCATCAATTCGGCTCTCTATTCACCTGGGAACCATGAAGATGTTTCAGGATATGAAGAAGTTGTATTGGTGAAGAGGGATGAAGAGAGATATTTCTATTCACGTCAGCAGGTGTGCCACTTGCCAGCAAGTCAAAGCCGATCACCAGAAGACAGCGGGATTATTGCAGCCTCTTGAGATTTCGAATTGGAAGTGGGATCAGATTTCAATGGATTTTATTGATGGACTACCGAGGACCAAAAAAGGTAATGAGAGTATCTGGGTTATTGTCGATAGATTGACAAAGTCTGCTCACTTTATTCCTGTGAAGACTACTCGAACTGTCGTGAGTTTAGGCGAGCTTTATATGAAAGAAATTGTTCGCTTCCATGGTGTTCCGACTAGCATCGTATGTGATCGAGACCCTATCTTTACTAGAAATTTCTGTAAAGCTTTTCAGGAGACTCTGGGTACTCAATTGAATCTAAGCACGGCTTATCATCCTCAAATGGATGGCCAGACAGAAAGAGTAAATTAGATTTTGGAAGATCTTTTTCGAGCTTGTGTTTTAGATTTTGGAGGATCGTGGGAAGAGAATCTCTATCTCGTTGAATTCACCTATAACAATAGCTATCAAGCGAGTATTGAAATAGCACCGTTCGAAGTTCTTTACGGACGGCCATGTAAATCTCCATCTTGTTGGGTTGAATCGGGAAATCGACTTGTTCTAGGTCCCGAAATGATTTTGGAAGCTTTTGAGAAAGTCATAGAAATCAGAAGGAAAATGAGAATTTCTCAGGATCGATAGAAGAAATATGCAGATGGAAGGAGAAGAGACTTGAAATTTACAGTCGGAGATCAAGTATTTCTCAAATTTTGCCTTTGAAGAATGTTACCTGATTTGGAAGGAAAGGAAAGCTCGCTCGTAGATTTTTTGGTCCTTTCCGCATCTCAGAAAGTGGTACTTTGGCATATATAGTTGACTAGCCAGAAAAGCTATCGGGGGTGCATAACATGTTTCACGTTTCACATCTCCGCAAATATGTGCATGACCCTTCAGTGATTGTCCAGCCTGCTTAATTCGAAGAGATGGATGTTGAGCCCAATCTAACTGTTGAGAGGAAACCGCTCTGTATAGTAGGCAGAAGCATGAAGTAGCTTAGAAGGAAGGTTGTAAATCTCGTCAAGGTTCAGTGGAGCGAAGATGATCGAGGTTGTACTTGGGAAACGGAAGAGAGTATCCATGCTTCAAATCCTGAATTGCTAATGTCGGGTATGTAGTCCACGCCCGAATCTATTTCTATCTTTCTGTTTTCTTATTCCGTTCTTTTCGAGGATGAAAAGTTTTGAGTGGGGGAGATTGTAACGACATGAATTTTTCAACGATTTAAATAAGAATTTAACGAAGATTTTAAAATAAGACTTATTTTTAAAAGTAAAAATTTGACAACGAAAACTGAATATTTGAAATGCGTCCATTGAAATAAGACCGATAAAATTTGATTTGCGTCAAAATTCGTCCGAAACTCGGTCAGCACAAATTTTTAGTGCAAATTATCAAACTTTAAAGTATGAATATTTTTACATAGAAATGATCTAGAATTTTTTTTAATTAAAACGTCAAAGTTCATTCCGTCCAATTCCGACCTTTGTAGCTCTATTTATTTAGAATTGTTGTTGTCGTCCAATTTCGAAGCGGTAATAGCGGCGACAAATGAGATTTTGCTACGAACGTCGTAGCACAGATTTGAGTACATCATTGGATTCGTCTCATCGTGCTGGTCCCCGCGATATATTTGTTTTCGTATTATGGCCTCCGTGGAAAAATGCTACATGGTTGAAATATTGGTCTGTGAACGTGCCCGGAGTCATCATTACACATTCTTTTCGCAGCCAACATTTTCTTTTCTGCCTATATTCCTTGCGTGCGCAGCCAGGTGAATTAAATGCACCATTTAATGCCTTCATGCATGCTTCCATCTTTATATATATACGCTGCATCTTCCTCTGCTCTCTGCTCATTCTCTTTTCTTCTCTGAGAACATTGAAAACATACCAAGTTTAAATATATATATAAAACGAAATATATACATCTTGTAACTCCTTTTCCCCCTTCTTTCTTTTTATTTCATTACTCCCCTCTCCCTCCACTGCTCCCACCAGCGTCGGCCTCTACCTCCTAGCTGAACCCGCCTCCTCCTCCCTCCAACTCCGCACTACCTGAGTATATCCGAAGTTTGCTCCGTACATCATTCACTTCGTCAACCCGCACGTCGCAGCGTGAAATAGCTCATGCACGTGTAGGCGTATCTGTATCGCCATATCCGTTTGTCGAAAGCTGCGAAGGTGAGCAATTTAAGCTCACGATTAGATTTTCGTATTGCAAGTGCCCTGCTATGTTATAAATAAATAATTGATTGATGATTATGATCGATATTGAAATTGGAAATCATTAATAGTTGAGATTGCGATATTTGATTTAGTTGAAATAATCAAAATTATTGATTTGGATCCCAATTGCATGAAAACTTGTTAACTATGGAAAGTTTGAATATTTGACGATGATTGATTTATTGATACCTATCACTGTTATATTGTTGATGTTTGCATTGATTTAGACATTGAATTTTGAATAGGGATATGGGTTGAAATGATAAATACCCAAATTAAATCACTTGGCCTAGGATAGAAAATTAAATAATAAACATTGATTGGTCAATTGAAGTTTATTTTGGATATTTAATATTTAAGAAAGAATTTGAAAATTTAACGTGAATTTATAATTTTAATTTTTTTGTTGAGGTTAAAATTAAATTTTGAAATTTATTAAGTTAATTAGACTTTAAAACAATTTTAAAATTTAATTAATAATGGTTATGTTAGATGTTAACGATTTTAAAACTCATTAAGTTGATTATTGGATATTTAATGAAGTGTTAATATTATATATGTAATTAAATTTTAAATGAAGATTTAATTTAATTTTAATTTTAATTGATTGAATTAAAAATATAATAATTGAATTTTAAAATAAATATTTGATATTAAAAAAAAGAATCTTTAATTGATTTAATAAATTAAAAATATAATGATCAAATTGTTTGAATTAAAGTCTAATTAACAGTGTTAAGTAAGTTAATTTTTGAAGTTTAATTAAATTAAATGTTTAATTATTAAGTTTTTTTAAGACTTAATTTAACTCGGTTAATTTGAAAAGTTATTAAATTTGGATAATTTAGTAAAAATGAATTATTTGCTTAAAATTAAATTTTTGGACTTTAAATCCAAATTTGTTAAAGTCAAATGAGAATATGATATTTGAAAATAAAAGGATATTTGATTTAATAAAATATCCTATCGGAGTGAAAATGACGTTGGTTATTAAAGAGACCGGAGCCGGGTATGGGCATACTCTCTGTCGATACCGGAACCACTTTAATAACTGTGTACGTAGAGTGATAATCCAAAATGAAGTGGTTGGTTTTGTCGTACGTTTGTTGGATTTGAAGAAAGAGAACGATGATGGATTAGCTTGGCACTTGTGCCAATTTGAAATGAATAAAACAGGAGCCGTACCGGCCAAGCGGGCTAGCTACCCCGAGCGGACACACTTCTTCGTTTATTCCATTTGTTACGGATTGGTGATCACCCTTCGATTATGGAGTGTTGGACGCGGTGGGCGATCATGGCTATGATACGTTACCACCAATCGGGAAGGGTAAACTAGTAGTATCTTACCTTGGGCATTGCCTCACGTGCCTTGTCATACTTTTTTTTGAAATGGTACTTTATATCACTACACCACATATAGGATTTTGGCGCAACCTTAGGCGGCACATTTGATATGGCTATAAGCCGTATCAAATTTTAATACGGCTTATAGCCGTATCTATATTATTTAATACGGCTGTAAGTCGTATTAACATTTGATACGACTTATAGCCGTATCAAAATTTGTGCCTCTTTTCGTGGGAAAATTTTCCCCAAAACGCACACCCTCCCTCCTTTTTTTTATTTCCAGCGCTTTCATTTTTTCCCGTGCTTATTTAGGGTTAAATCGCCAAAGTTCCACCTCGATCGATCGAACGTTGCTTTGACGTCGTCCATCAGAGCCTTCCACGTCTTCTCGAATTCGATCACTGCTCTCAGGTAATTTTACTTGTGTGACTCTACATAGTTTCCATGGTTGGGGTTTCCTTCTGTTATTGTTTGGATTGTAGCTTTGTCTAGAAATCTGTTGAGAATCGGGTATCTTGTGTTAGTTTGGAATTTGATTGACATGCAAGGAAATATCATGTGATGGATTATGTACCTGAACATGTCTCTATGTGGAGTGAACTCTGTGTCCAGAGCAGATTCTTTGTCCTGGGTATTTCGTATAGTTCTGAAGGGTTATCAGGAAGCTTAAGGCTTCTGTTTCGAATTGCGGCGATGAAAACCTGCAATTTAAAGAAAAAATGTAGAACTATTCATTATATATGCACTAAGTAGCAGTTGTATGTGTTGTGGTTATCGTCAGGAGATGCTACATAGGGTCTGCTTGTTTTATCCTTACAAATAACATAAGAATGGATTTCAAAAGGAAACTTTTACGTAATAAAAAAGAAAATCACAATTATGTCGCTGAATCCTTTGAATTTCAATTATAGGTTAAAGTATAATGATCAACGTTTCTGTTATACCATGGAAAGTTCTTATTTGTTACAGCACAAACTGAACTTTATAGTCAATTGCTCTAGCATATCTTCAGGTAGTATAATAACGAAGCAGCCAAATCCGATTACAAAAAAGTAATGGAAGCCCTTAGCCTTCAGTTAAATGTGCTGCTATGATGCTTCCACATCCATTTGATCATCTTAGAATTTGAAACAATTACTTCTTAAAGGATACTATAGAGTACCAAATTAACATCATGTGTATGCTTCTAACGAAAACACCTTTGGAAAAAATATACTGCAGGGCTGGATTAATAATAAGCTAGTTTTAGTGACCCCCATAAAATTAGAGTCTACTTGGTCTTTATTTTCTCTAGGCAAATTCTATTTGAACTCTTGAATTTGTTGAGTAACCCCATGTAATTTGAAAAAAATGAAGAAACCCAGTTTTTTTGCTGAGTAGCCCCATGTCTAATTAAAAAAACCCAATAATACCATGTCTAATACAATAGTCAATCTTATGCTATTTTGTATTATTTTGATCTCCTTGCATAATTTACAGCTTGGTGCTAATGTTGTATATGGTTTTGACATTGTATATGGTTTTGACATTGTTGTATAAGTGGATAAAATTATTGTTAATGGCGCAAGCCAAGTATCAGGAGAGGGGTAATGCATGGACATTACTCCGGTGCTACAAAATAGCGCCGTTGTAATGGCAAATTTTTTGGAAACAGTTTGGTGCTAATGTTGTATATTGTTCTGACATTGTTGTATAAGTGGATAAAATTGTTGTTAATGGCGCAAGCCAAGTATCGGGAAAGGGGTAATGCATAGACATTACTCCGGTGCTACAAAATGGCGTCGTTGTAATGGCAAATTTTTTGGAAACAGTTTGGTGCTAATGTTTAAAATAAACCCTATATTTTAAGTTCCATTTATTGAAATTTAAATAGTCCATATATTTTAACTATTTAAAATTAATTAAATGTTTAAAATCATACTACAAAATTCTAGGTCGTACAGGAAAACAAAAAACGATCATGAAAAAGGCATGCGTATAAATCTTACAAGGAAGTTAATTGTTTACTAAATTATATGTAGGCTTGTGACTTTGCTTTATTCATCTAGAATTCCTTTGATAAATATAGCATTATCTGGAGTAGCCTCTAAAAAACATCGCATCATCAGCGTATAACAAAAGAGAAACAATAGGAAAAGTCCTTGAAATTGGCTGCTTCTAACTTTAGAAACAATAGGAAAAGTTATATTGTCTTCTAACTTTAGAGAAAGATACTCCATGCCAAGACAGAATAGATAAGGTTAGAGTGGATCACCTTATCTATGCCCCCTATTAGATTCAATAAAGCCTTTTGGTGAGCCATCCAGCAAAATGAAAAATGTTGGGGTACTAATACATTCATAAATAAGATTGAACAAGGAAACTGGAAATCCAATTGCTAAGAGCATATGACATATAAATTCTCTATTTATCATATCATAAGCCTTTTGCAAGTCAATTTTTATACACATTTTTGGTTTGCCTCTCTTTATAAAGTCTTTAATTAATTCATGAGCCAAAAGAATAATCTCCCTAATATTCCCACCAGGAATAAGAACCGATTGATTTTTTGAAATTAAATAAGGCAGAAAATGTTTTAATTCTATTGAATATAACTTTGGCTAGTAATTTATAAATGATATTGACACATGCAATAGGCTTGGAATCAGAGATATTTTGAGGCATATATTTTTTGGGAATCAAAGTAGGAAAGGCATGGTTGACTCCTTTTGCAAGTTCTGCAGATTGGAAGATCTCTGTAATAACCGAAAACAATTCTTCATGCAATAAGTCATAATGAAGCTTGAATAATTTTGAGGAAAAGTTATCTGGGCCTGGGCTTTTTGCATCATTAATGGACCCAGAGCAGTTTTAATCTCTTCAGCTTGCATAGGAGAAAATAAGTATCTTTGACCCTCAGCATTAATCAATCTTTTAGGTTCTATATGTAGGAATGAAACAAAAGTATCCCCATTATATAGATTAGAATAATAACTCAGAGATTCATGAGTTATCATTTCATGATTGTAAATATAATCACAAGTGGGAGAAATAAGAGCTTGAATTCTATTTCCGTGTTGCCTCATAGTCATTTTAGAGAAGAAAAATGTAGAATTAGTATCACCTTCAACAAGCTATAATGTTTTACTTTTTTGCATTAAAGTTTCAGTTTGAATATTGACTTGTTTCTACAGTTCTAAATTAATCTGCATCATGTTCTCGTATATCTGTAAATTCTCAAGGTTATTATCAGTTTTAGAAAAACTTCCTTATACTCATTCTGAAGTTTTTGAACTGCATCTAATTGAATTGTTCATAATGTTGTCTGCAAGCTTACCATGTTTTGTTAAAAGAAAATTGTTGTTGTGTGCACCAGTCCCAATAGTCCATTTCACGGTCTGAAGCTATTTGAACTTGAATGATAAGTTGTGATACCTCCCTTGTCTCTGTGAATCTGAATGTGTCCCAATGGTTGTCTTGTATAATGCTTGATACTGCTATATATTTGGTACTTGACATATGATATTTGTCCCAACCCAATATGTCTACCAAATACTTACTATTTAACCAAGGTTCTATCCATAAGAAAGTGCTGATACCACCCACAATTATCCTTTTGATGCATTGTTGACTATCCCCCCTGTGTCTGATCGCATTCTTTATAGTACATGGCATGTTATTGTTGATTTGGAGCTGCCAAAAGTTTGTGTTGCTATAGTATTTGTTTTGTATCCACTTAGACCACATGTTGTCTTTAAAATGTAGTTGCCATATAACTTTTAGACATCCAACAATTCTGAGCTCTTGAAAATTTTTCAAACCAATTCCTCCATCTAGTTTTGTTTTATATAATTTTCTCCATGCTATTTTATGCTTCCTACCTTCCCAAAAGAAGTCAGCACAAACATTACCAATTTTAATAAGTGTTGCAGTCGGCATGTCATGCACTAATAACCAGTATAAAACAATGGGTGTAATGACAATATGTATAAATTCAGCTCTGTCTACCATAGAAAGTAGATTATTGTCCCAACTGTCAACTCTACTCAATTTTTTTTGGAAAAAAGATGAACATTCAACATAATGTAGTCAGTAGAGATAAGAAACCCCAAGTACTTGACTGGTAGAAATGCTTCTTGTAGTTGTAGAATTTCTAGTATTTCTGTTTTATTATGGCAACTTGTATTGAAATATACCTTTTTTCATTTGATTAAGAGACAAACATGCAACTGTACTTAAACATTGGGTTATACTTTTTATGGTAATTGCACTTTTAATATCAGCAGTTGCAAAAAACATGACGTCATCAACATGACCATATCCATATGTTAACTTATTAGTATTCGTACATCACATGATTGTGTGTCTGTATATTTTTAATTGCACGATTGTGTGTATGTATGGTTTTGAATATTTTATACATTCCAATGCAATTCCAAGTGTTGTCACTTAATAATTTTGTATGTGCAAGTGTGTTATATTATGGAGTGTTGATATTGATACATTGATACATGTATAATTATTATCGTGACTTATTTAAATAATTAGTAATATTATATTTTGCAGGAAACTATGTCAGAAAATCCACCATCTTCACATTCGTCATGTTCAGAGGCGAAGAAAGTTGATCAAAACTTACTTGGTTTTCCGGTCTCAGATAACGTTGGAAAAATCGCTACTATGCTCGGTAAACTAGTAAGAGCTCATGTGCCGATATCATATATAAGTTGGAATAAAGTACCTGGAATATACAAGGACAATGTTTGGAACGAATTGGTGGTAAGTATCCTTATCTGTTTGACAACAACTATTTCATTCAATAGCCTTATGGTTTCAACTCTTTGCACAACACATAATTTAATATATTTTTTGCAGAAAATTTATGAGCTCGATCCGCTTTCAAAGGAAATGTTTTTAAAGAGAATGGCCGAGGCTTTTAGGAGATACAAGAAAAACTTGAGAGTAGTTTATTATGACCCTTTCAACAATGACGAAGAACAGTTGAAAAATTGCCCACCTACAGTTGCTCAAGAAGATTGGGCAGAGTTCGTAAAAAATGAAGCAACGCCTGAAGCAAGCGGAAGAAGGGAGGTAGGCAAAAAGAACAGAGCATTGCTCAGTTATGCTCATCATGCAGGACGTAAAAGTCACGCTAAAATAGAACAAGAAATGGTAATTTATATTCATTTTCATTCAAATGATTTACACATTGTGATTGGATATTCATGTCGTTGCATCAACTTGTATTGCAGATCGTTGCTAGTCCATCAACAAATATCAGTCATCGTCAAGTATGGGAGAAGACACACACGAAAAAAGATGGTAGCATATCAGATGCCACTTCTTCATACTTTGTAAGTTAAACAAATATTAACTTGCATATTCTTTAAAATTCCTTATTCATGTAAGTATTATCATATTACAGGATCAAATTGCGAAAGCGAAGGAAAAGATCACTGATAGTGATGAAGAAAAATTGACAGTGGATGAAGACATCTTATCACAAGTGCTTGGTAAGGATGCAAGGGGTAGGAGCCGCGGTGTTGGGACCGTTATACCAAAGACTAAAGTTAAGGCTTGTGCCATTGCATAGAAATGACTCCGACATGTTCATGGCGAGCAAGATGAGTTGAAAATGAGGGTGGGAAGTTTGGAGGGTACAGTGGAAAATTTGTCTGGGAAAATGGGGGTTTTGATCAACATGGTGGGAAATATTGAACAGGGAATTCGTGCACCGATCAATTCTTCTGATGGAGGACGCGCAACACAATTCAATGCTCCTGAATTCATTGCTTCGCAGTTCTAGGATTCGACCAATGTTACGAACAATCAAAATGTGAAATCCTCAACTCTGATTTAGAAGTAATAGGAATAGGTATTTTTAACATTTAAACATTTATGACATAATAAGTAGAAAACTTAAATAATAATAAATATTCCCTTTTATTGCAACAGGTACTATATGCCGAGATTCTACATTGTCCAACATCCATGGGAAATCTGTACCATCCACACATGAAAAAGTGGTGTTGGACAGTATACTGCTACCAGATGAGAGAACGAGTAAAATGAATCATCAATTTGCAGAGACATTTGCTGATGTTGGAGTGGGTGGATATGTGTGCCATCCGAAGTGTCTTATTCGATGTCTCTAGATGATGGAGCAGGTATATTTTCTGTTTATGTTATGTATTTGTATTATGTAGTAATGTGATACATTTGTATTATTGTTGTGTATTTGGATCTTGGTACTGGAGCGATAGTGTTTTCTAGTATCCGCTACTGCGATATATTAATGTGCTAAATGCTAGTATTATGTAATGATATTATGTACTGATATTGTTAAGTTATTACGCACTGCAATGCGGGTTATTGAATCATTTGAATGTGCACTGTCTATAATATTATTTGTTTTGATGTCTCGGAATGATTATTGATTATATATTGGATATGAATAGGTCTATAATATTATATATTGGATATGAATAGGTCTATAATATTATATATTGGATATTGATTATATATCTATATCTAATTGACTAATTAGATACGGCTTTTAGCCGTATCTAATTGGTTCATTAGACGCTGCCTATTTGTCAATTAGATACGGCTAAAAGCCGTATCAAAATATTAAGCTCGGCATATTTTGATACGGCTTTTAGCCGTATCAAAATATCATTTATGGTGTAGTGTATACAACATGTCACTAGGACAACGTATCACATGTCAATAAACGTTCGAATCACGCTACGCAAGTTTCGAACTTGTGACCTCTCACTCCAAAGCCTTGTCATACTTTTATCCCTATACGAGACCACTACGATTTTGGTTTAGTGTTATTGTATCACGGCGCATCCCTATCCCCCGACGGTTTACTGGTGTTTTATATGCAAACTGTACGACAATGCTTAAAAATGCATTAAGGGGGATTAATGTAAAGCCTTAATGCTAAGAAAAATATTTACTTTACTGATAGACGCTACATATATAGTGTATCCTATTGTATATATAAATAGTTTGACGGATCCTTAAGAGATGGAAGATCCCGTAACATCTCTTGGGTTACTTGTACATTTTCATTTGAGTAAGACTACTTACATGAGAACTTCTAGTCCTGACTCGGGTATATTGTTTTACTTTATGCTCGGGTCAGCCTGAGTATTGCAGTGTATGAGCAGTGCTTATTTTGGGAGCCGAAGACTTGGTCGAAGACTCCACTCTATCTAGTATTAGTTATCAACTTTCATTTTGGCTTGTATCAGTAGGGATTTATGTATCTCTAGTACTGTATAATTAAAATCTAAAACTCTGATGTATTTCATGTAGTAGCTTCATGAACTACTATGTATATTATTTATTTCCGCTGCGAGATTCTGTATTATTCTGTGTGTAATTCTATATCTGATTCTAGATTAAAACCCCAAATTGGTAACCTGTCTAATTTGAATGGTTTAAGTTAGACAAGGATTGTTTATTGTCAGCGTAAGTTGTTCGAAAAGGGCGGGTCGTCACATAAATAGACAAAGATATCCAAGTTAACTAATCAATTTCAACTATTTAGAATGAAACAAAATGAATCCATTTTTGATATGTATTTTAGATTTTAGGATATATTACATGCATTAATATTATTAGGAAAGAATGTTACTGAAGAGGACCAAGTCAGAAAGATCCTGAATTCATTTTCTAGTGAATTGGTCAGAAAACTAGCAATCGAAGAAGCCAATGATATTAGTACTATGAAAATTGAAGATTTAATTCGTAATCTAATGTGATATGAAGTCTAGTTGTAGGTTAGAAAAGAGAATCATAAAATGGGAAGAAATCACTAGCATCCAAAGCTACAAATGATAATCATGAACCAAATGACGATGATGATGAGGAAATTGATTTCATGACTAGGAACTTCAAGAAATTCTTGAAATATAGGAAAATGAACAAACTTCGAAAAACTAACAACTATACTTCCAGAAATGGACATTGTTAATTGTTTTGGATGTGATAAAATTGATCATTTGAAGAAAGAATGTCCAAACCTGAAGAAATCAAAGTACTCTTCTAACACTTATAATAAGAAGAAAACGGGCTTTCAGTGCAACATGGGATGACTCAGATACATCAACAAGTGATAGTGATTTAGAAACTAAAACTGTCAACATGTGCTTCATGACAAATGATGACCTGGTATGGAATTATAACGAAGAGATTATGAATGTTTTAAATGATATGTATAAAGGATATAAAATGTTTATAAAAGAGTACAATATTAGTTTAGCAGAGACGGATTAAATTTTTTTAACGAAATGCTCACCGAAGGAAAGCAATGTCTAGATGATGAAATTGAAAGGCTTAATAGACATAATGATTTAAAACTTGGAAATCTTAAAAAAACTGAAACATGAAAATGAATCCTTAAGATTAAAAATCTTTCAATGAAGTCAGAGATTACTGATCTAAATGACATAATAACATCTTTGGACAATGTTATTCTTAACTATAATAAGGATTTTGACAAAACGAAAACTGATGTTGATAAATTTAATAATAGGAAAGATAATCTAAAAATTTTATTATCTACATCTAAACCCACTAATAATATACATGGACTTGGATACACCCCTAAGCCCAAATCAAAGAAAAATAGTACTCAAAGTATTAAATTTGTTAAGGGTACCAAGTTCAAACCAAAACCTAAAAAATTAAAGTTAAAACTACAAAATAAGTTCATTAATTTATGGGTTCCTAGAAGGTTAGATAATAATGAGAAAGAGAATTATATTGATAATTTTATGAATAAAGTTCATTTATCTGATGATTATATTTTGAAAGGGTATTCAAACTCTTCATGGATTTGGCTTTCCAAAACTTAACCCCATGGATCCCAAAATAAAACAGGGTACCAGTGCGCATATATTATATTTTTCGGGTATCAAACAATGATACAAATATAAAGAAAGAGAAATGGATACCGGACAGCGGATATTCAAAGCATATGATAAGAAATCCATAAATATCGAGGGATATCATATACAAAGATGGTGAAGTTGTGAACTTTGGATATAATTCAAAAGGATATGTTATTGGCATCGGCAACATTCGTAATTCTAAAACTCCTATTATTTTAAATGTTTTACTTGATAAATTTATTTCACGCTTTGTATTGATTTTGATTCCCCTCATAAGTTATATTTATATACATTTATATATATCTCTATTTACAAACTCTATACATATTTGTGTTTAAGCAATTCTTTTTCGCCCACTTTTGTTGATCACAAAAGGGGAGAAAATGGATAATTATACTGGGTAAAATGATAGGGAGTGCATAGAGTTAGGGGGAGTCAAATATAGAGATATTATATTTTATCTCTCAAATATTTATATGGTTGTCATCATCAAAAAGGGGGAGATTGTTAATACCCTAAGTATTGATTTTAATGAACAACCATAAATATAACAACTATATCTTCAAGTTATGTAATACTTTTAGATATATTATGGAGTCATTTTTACAGAGACAAACAAGAACTTGGTGGAAGCAAATGAATTATATATACGAAGATTAATCAAAGAAAATAGAAGAACAAAACTGATTGAAGAAGAATGAAACACAAATACTATAACGACGGAGATATTTCTTAGAATCTTTGTTAAAGACCCCATGGCAATTATACTTGAAGATCATCAGCTGTTGACCTCAATCGAATCACAAAATATCCAAAAATATGAAGAACTTTGAAATCTGAAAATCTCACATATATGTCGACATATCCTACCTAAGTCTGTCGACATATCCTTACTAAGTATGTCAACATATCGATCGTTTTTCTGTTTTTTTTAATTCAAATGAAGGAATTTTCCCTCCATCCTTTCACCAATAGACATTTCTCTTCAACCAATATATAATGACTATGGAAATCATAACACACAACATTCTTATTTCTCTTACTCTTTCATTTCCATACTTCTATGTGAAAGATCCATTGTATATTCTTCCACTCTCTTTGCAAATCCATACTCTTTCACTCCAATTCTTCAAGGATTTTCAAACCACACAAGATCAAAGAATTCATGCTTGAATTCATATCATTCTCTCTTTGATTTCACCATATTCCTCAAAGAGTTCAAAGATATATTGCTATTGGTAGTCAATAGGATAATTGTACTAAATCTACAGAAATCTGTATTGAAGATTCAACTACTTTCCATACTCCACTATTGATTGTAAAGAGAAGAAGGTGTTCTTATAGCCTGTAAAATCAAGAGGGTGATTTTGTACCCTAGTAAATCAAGAGGATGCATCTTGTAGCCTATGAAATCAAGATTGCAAAGGTTTTCTTGCCACCCGTGGAACGCAAGTGGTGATAGTGAAATTCTTACTCTACTATATACTTATTCTATGATTATTTGTTTCTACTTGCAGTTTGAGTAGATAAAGTTTTAAATTCATAAGTAGTCGAAATACACACTTACCCCCTTTGGTGTATAAATAGCCTTAAGATCCATTCTGAATTGTGTTATAAACAACCCATTTTCTCACATAAGAAAGATAATAATAGGTTTGACCCATGGACATAGGATTCTCTAAATCCGACAACGTAAATTTCTATGTCATGTACACTTATCATCTTTTGTTTTTAGTAGAATTTATTTAGTTTTTACTTTGCTAAATATGGCATCTAAACTAACCTAGGCATTTTAACAAACAGTTGAAGTGTCTCTTCATAATTGTGTAAACAAATAGTGACATAATTACTATCTTAAGGTAAATTTAATACCACTTAAATTTGCCGATTCATGATTATAGAAGTGATTAGCTCCATAATTACACAGTATTCAATTGGGTGTTGTTAAATGAAAAATCTCATCAATAAGTACCGACTGATATGGGTCGGTGTCGATCGATTCTCCTCGACACTTGGCCATTTTCTTGGCTTCATTCTGCCTTGATCCATCTTCGATCTGAGTGCTTCAACCTTTGTGCAACTCATTTGCATCGATCCGACTCCAAATGCTCTAAATCCTATCCATCGAATACATTTCATCCTCAATTTTCTTTGTTAAATGTTTTTCAGCCAATTTAAACATGCAAACACATCTACAAACAAGCAACAAAAACAATTGATACAACAACCATTTATTAACCTAATATTCATACAATCAACTAGTATGAAAATACATGTTAATGTAACATAATCTAAATTCATTTATAAATCGTTTGAGATCAAATTAGTCAAAAATCATTTTTTTTATTTCGAAAATGGATTCAAAGCATGTTTTTAACATATATAGGAATATAATAGGGTTGTGAGATGATATATCATTCACCTGTCGATGTGAAATCAATCAAAAACATGAATTGCAAGGTAATTATAAGATGAACAGTAGTATGCATGAATCCCAAAGCCCCAAATTGATATTTTTCTATTCTCTAATTATTCTCCTTGCTAATCTTCTGTAATGACCCAAAATTTCAACATATTAATTTTCGAATATTTAATTAATTTTAAATTTTCAAATAATAGGTTTTATAATTAAAATAAAAAAAATTAAATAATAAATATTGAAAACAAAATAGTTTTCAAATTTAGTTTACAAAAATATTTAGTTCGATGAAAAACAGAAAATGTGATCGGAAACCGTTTTCCGAATTTTCCACGTTTCATCGTATAAAAGTTGTTTGAAATGTTGTAATCAAAATAGAATAAGTATATATATATATATATATATATATTCATTTAGAAATAAATTAGTATATGTATGTATTCATGTATGCATTAGTTAAGTGTATGTATGTATGTATGTATGTATACTTAAGATAAGATAATATAAAATTATGTAAAAGTACACATCACATCTAAAAACATAATGTACACATGCATTTAAGTAATGTTGGCTTTGAAAAGAGAGAAGGGGACAAGAAGGTGGCTCAAGGACATGAGCTTTAGGAAGCTAGGTGAGGTGACAAGTGAGTAGTGCAGGATAAAGGACATGGGCATTTAGGTAATCTACACTTTCACTTGCATATAAATACCTCTTTCACTTCTTCAATTTCACCTCTTTTACTTCTGCCATATCTTTCTCAAAACTTAATCAATTGGAGCATTTATTTTCTTCAAACCGTATAAATTTTCAGTGGCTACAACTTTTATTTGTACTGCTTCTTCTAATTTTGAGCTTAACCATGTCCAAAGCTCATTTCTTCACAGAGCATTTTCGGACCTAGAATTTCAAGTCCGAAAATGATCCTTTTTATTTCGACCATATCTTCTTCATAAATAACTGAAATTGAGTGTCTCTTTTTTAAAAATTGTAGAGGAAATAATTTCCTACAACATCCCTTTTGACCTTTTTTCCAAAATCCAAGAATTACATGTCTAAAAATCGAGGGGAAGTTAACCTATTTTCGAGTAGATTTTGTGATTTTCCAAGCTTTCCGAATTCCAAAATGTTTCAAGTTTTCAAAAGATTTCGGTGAGTAAAACTCTTAATTTTTTTTGAGAAATATTTTACTTTAGTTATGTTGTGATATATATTGCTTGCTTGGTTTGGATATGATGTGAATTGGTTCAAGTTTGGTTTGGAAATGTATATGTGTAATGGATGCAAACATGCTAAGTAAATGTTAGTTAGCAAACTAGTTAGTAAGTAAAATTTTACCCTCAAAAACCAAAGCATTAAAACTATATTCATGTTCATATTCATTTCCTATGAATGCTTGTTGTATGTATGCTTAAACCATTGCTATGTGATGTTTGGTTGTGTTGATAATATTATAAACTTGTTCGCCGAACTACTCGTATAGCGATAGTCGCTGTATCGGCACTTTCGAAAAATCACTTCTTATCAAACCATATGGTTTCATCTTCGTACTTGAAATTGTTTTACAAGTTAAGAAAGATTTCGATTAATGATGTTTTCAAAAACAATTAATTATTTTATTTAATTAATTATCAAATTAATAAGGATTAAGGTTAACTAATTAACTTATTAATGATGTGTTTAAAATTTAACTAATTACTTAGTAAATGATGTTTTAAATTTAGTTAATCATTCTATTTAATGGTGTTTAAGGCTAATTAATCTTTTGAAAATGATGGATTAAAGTTAATTAAACAATTAATTGGATGTTTTAAAATTAATTAATCTTTTTAATTAATGACTTTTAAAAGGAAATCAACTTGTTTTAACTTTAATTAATCTTTCATTGATGATGTTTTAAATTGATTCATCATTATAAAATAATGTTATTTAATTATTAATTAAATAATTTAATTAATTATATTTGAATATTATTAATTAATTAAATTAATGACGTTTTAAAGGTGATTTACTTTTTTTAATTAAATGTTATTGGAGTTAATTAATCAATTTAATTTATGAAGTTTCAAAGTGAATTTATCAAAGTAACAAGGATGTTTTGACTTTGTTATGCATTTAGATAATGTTAATTAATTAATTATATTTTACTAATGAATTAGATTAGTAAAATTTAAAGTGGTTTACCCTTTTTATTATTTAAAGTCATTTGAAGTTCAAAAATCAAATTGTGTGATAAAGTTTAAAGTTAATTAATCAATGTAATAAGGATGTTTTAAGTTATTAAATCCTTTTTAAATTGATGTTTTGAAGTTAGTAAACTCTTTTAACAAAGTGTTTTAAAGCTAACACTTGTAATGTGAGGCCAAGCACGAATTCAGGTTTTTAAAAGAAAAGGTTTGATTCGTTTATGGAAATGAATTACTTTCCGTAAAGCGATTCACTTATATGGAAACGATTTATTTGTATACTTATCACAAAATGTCGAAAAAGTAGACTTGTTGCTATTTCGAAAGTTAAGAATAATAGTGAGACATGACTTTACGGTAACACTACCTTGACTTGTCTGATATTATTGTTAACCAAGAAATAGTATAAGTTGGAATTCGATGAGTGGTGATAAGTATACAAGACTTAATTTCCATATATGATCGTTTTTATATTCTCGATAGTTGGTTTCCCAATTATCGGTTACCTCAGCCTTCTTTGTATTTCGTTATTCTAGGACGATGTGTTGCTCACTTGAGCTTTATTATCCTTTGTTGGAAATGACTAAACCCAAAGAGCGAGTGGAAGCCAAACTATGTGGGGTTGCTCCCATTAGGGTATTTTCACACCCACTCTAGATTGGGATCGGTTTTGCGTATTGAGATGTGAAGTACTCGAATTCTCGATAACCGTTGGCAGGGTCCGACTTGGACGTGTCCGAGAGCCATCAGAGTTCTCAAGTATATTTCTAGAGGTATACTTTCGATAAGGGGGGAGCACCCTCCTAGTCATTGTTGGAAAATTTAATTTGTTTATTTGATTTGAACCATTGAATATGTTTTATTTAATTACGATGGGAAGAGTCAACCACTCTTCGCGTTGTTCAATTATTGATTTTGTCCATTCTATCGAGTTTGGACTATTTTCTTGTTTTATCCATTATATCCAGTTTGGAATTTTATTCAAACTACTTCCATTCTTTCAAGTCTGAATGTTATACTAATTGTACCCATCATCTATGTTTGGATTTGTTCCCTATCATTCATTTCCATTTTTGTTATGTTTGGTTGTTTTTTTATGTGGGAGAAAACTTGTTCCGCGTTAGCGGCGTGGTCCCACATATTATTGTTTAAATACACCCCATTTTTTTCATAGTTTTACTCATACCAGACATTTTTGTCTGACCCGAGTTGTTTATTTTCCCTAAACTCTCGGGTACTCAATTATATTTGGGTAGTCCGAGAATAGCAGGTTTTCTTTAGAGCTCTTTGAAGACAGTGATCGAGCATGCAGCTCCTTAGTTATCTAATTATTTATTTCCGTTGTGTGATTATGTAGGTGTATTTTGTATCTTAAAAATGTAAAGTCAGAATGTATAGCTGTAAATTTGTTAGATGTAGTACTTTTTTTATAACTCTGATAACTCCTTATAAGGAGTAACCTTTTGTACTATATCATTTATATTATATGTAACCATTCCGTTGTGAGGTTTATCTATTCTGTCTTGTTCTTTTCTTTATTTTACCCTAAGACAACTTATCTTTCGGGTGTATGGGCAACAGCACACGAACACCCCATACACCCAAACATCGAGGATGTATTAATTGTCGTTCCCAGGGATCAGAAAGGTGGGTCATCATAGATGGTATCAGAGCTTAGGTTTAGCGAACCCCTAAGCCCTGATGGGGTTAACTCTCTAAGGATAGGATTATTAATATCTTAGGATAAGGTCTGAGATTATAAGTATATATTGAGTGTGTATTTGTTAGTGCTATAAAAATGTTTTATATTGTGTTGTTTGATCCATTGAGTGGTTTATGAATTCTGGTCGATGCGTCTGATCAGCATTATCGATACGGATTCCTAAACACTTGAACAAATCTACCAATACGGTATTGTTTTAGAATGGTAAATGAAATAATTTTACCTAATAATATATTTTGTATATATAAGAATGATTTTTAAAATTAATATAATTTTATAGTGTAGTTGATTATTTAGAAATGATTATATTTTATTGTTATCATTTAGGAATTTGATTAGTTATGCTCGTCCAGTTTGAGCATTAACTATTGTTGAATAGTTCATAAGGGATTTTCCTTAGTAAGATATAGGCCGAGTAGATGGGAATTAGGGAATCTTGGAACGAATCCCTTGTGAATTAAGTTTCACAGTTTGATTATAAGGTGTTTGGCGAAAGGGTTAAGTTAAAAGTTATCTTTTAATAATGTTAAGCTAAAAATAAACTTTTAATAAAAAAAAGTTGTTTAATATAATCTGAATAGTAGGATAATACATTTAGAGGATAAATATATAAGAAAATTTAGTTATAATAAAGAAGAATTATTTAAATATGAATTAACCGACACCCAAATTTACTATATCATATATGTGATGCTATAAACTATTATTGATTTCTTGGATCATAGTTAGATTTGTTTGATTGATTAATTGAAATTAATCTTGATATTCCATTTAAACCGTTTAAGTGTCATTATAGCAATTTCCGCTATACCGTCATTTATTAAATATCATCCCCAAACCCTTGTGTGTGTTTGAACTTGAGCTTGTGTTTTCCTAAAAGTAGATGTTTAAAATTCATTAATCATTTTGATTAATGATATTTTAAATTAATTAATCATTTTAATTAATGATGTTTAAAATTAATTAATCTTTTTGATTAATGAGATTTGGATTTAATTATTCATTTTAAGTAATGATATTTGAATTTAATTAATTATTTTTATTAATGATATTTGAAAATTAATAATCATTTTAATTAATGATATTTAAAAGTAATTCTTCATTTTAATTAATGATTATTTAAATTTAATAAATCGTTTGATAAATAATATTATAAGTTGGTTAATTGATTTAATAAGCGAGTTTAAAATAAATTAATTGATTTGATGAAAGTGTAGTGGAAGTAATTAACTATTTCATTAAGATAATTGATTTGTTTATTAAAGAAAATTGTAAATTTGATTAATTATCTTTCGGGATAGTTAATATTGTTTTAAATTTACAAAAGAGATTATAAATGTAATTTATTATCTTTCAGGATAATTAATGTTATTTTAAATTTAATAAAAGAACTTAAATGATTTATTTTCTTTGGAAAAATTATATGGTTTTAAGGTTTTAAAAACAAATTTTATAAATCATCCTCCAGGACGATTAATATTGTTTTAAATTTATAAATGATGTTTATAAATGAGAAAATCCTTTAAAAGGAATTATTTATAAATAAAGCTAAGTGTAAATTGTTATGGGATTTTAGTAAACGATGTTTAAAATGACATTTTTTCATCCTTGTTTTAATACAATTAGTATTATAAATTTGTCTTTCTAAATAACATTGGAAGAGTTTTTGGAAAATGTAAATCCGGTAATTGTTTAAAATGATTTCAAAAGATTTTGAGAAAAGTAATAGCGTTATTATTTGGAAATATTTCTAAAGTGTAGATATTTTAGAAAAGAAATTTTAAGTAGAATGTTTTTTCTTTGAATAATTCGGAGGGAAACATTTCGGTTAGTTTTGTGGCAATCTGAATAATTTTCTAAGTGATGATCAGATGTTGCTTAGGCGAATGTTGTGAAGCACTTAGTAAATTATTCTCTTTATCATTGTGCGATCGAAATGAATTCAGATCCGAACGAACTCAAAGTGAGTTGTAATAAACAAGTTGTTTGAAGTTATTTATAAAGAAAAAGTAAGGAGTATACTTTCAGAGATGAGTTTTGAAACTAAAAACCGGGTATTCAATTTTTAAGTTCCCTAAAAGGGAATTGATTTCAAAATAAAAAGTATTGTTGATAAGAGATTGTTTTAATAAATGAATTTTACCCTTAAACAATATACGAGATAATTTAACACCGATTTAAATGGGTTACATTGGATATAAAGGTTTTGATAACGTTGTTTTATCAAAGCCATATATATTGTTTAAGTATCTAACCAGTGTAAACTAATTGGTGTTATTGGATCAGTCCAAAAACATGATTCATTATAACACCTTAATGTGAAAAGGTAGGAAGGTTTTAATAGACATCGTTTTATTAAAACCATAGCTTTGTTTAGGGCTGTCAATGGATACCCGAAAAATCCGAAATCCGTCCACATCCGCATCCGAAAAGCGGATAAATATCCGATATCCAGAAAAACGGATGTGGATACGGATACGAAGACATCCATCTGAAAATTATCTGTCCGGTTTTTATCAAGATTATAGTTCAAATCATGTGTATTTTAGTGTAGTGAAAGATAATCGTTTATTATTTTATTAAGTTAGTAATTTATATTATATGCATTTAATGCTTATTAACTGTTCGAAACTATTTATTATCATCATATTAGTTAATTTTTAACACTTTTATAATCAATGAGATTGAAAAATATTTATGTTAAACTAAAATTTTCATTTTATAATTCTAGATTTATCAGTCGTTAGCGGATAGGATAATTATCCGATATCCGTCCGTATCCGCGGATGCGGATATCCGATGTGCGATAATGATTTCGGATGCGGATGAGGATATGACACTATCCGCATTCGAAAGCACCCGTTGACAGGCCTAGCTTTGTTTAAAACATATAAGTAGTATAAACTATTTGTTATTTTGAGTCAATCCATAAACATTGTCCATCTTAACACTCTAAGTTAAAGAGGTTGAGAGGTCAACTCAGTTTTAAATGACCCAAATTTTGATTTGATCTTCACCTAAATTGTCAAAAGAAAAATAATTTTTTGTTTTGTATATACTCTTAGGATTCATAAGGGTATTATACAAGTAAATAAAGTGGAATAAGTTATTATTCGGTGTTTTATAAAGAAAGGACTTTATAAAATATTTTTAAACTTAGATGAAAATTTATGAAATAATTCATAAACAATTTTCGTATTGAATAAAATATTAAATGCAAATTTATGCGATTTAGAAAGATTGGTGTAGTCAAGAAACTAAGGTAGTGTTTGGTTTGTTGTTTTTAGTTTTGGGTTTTCGTCCATACAAAAATGTACACGACACATATATATTACCGAAAACGACCAATTTAGAAAACGAAGTTAACATGCAAAATAGAAAACAACTTTTTTTTATTTTTCGTGTTTTGGAAAATAACACAAGCACGTAAAACAATCCATTCTTCCGTCGTCCCTCTATCCCCTTCGTCCTCCCATCCGTCTTTCTTTCATCCCCTCCGTCATCCCTCCATTCTTCTCATATTTGACATACATATTGAAAATCCAAAACACAAAATTCGTTTTTTAACCAAACGCTGCCTAATATTTTAGAATATAACTTTCAATTTTGTCCGGGTAAGTTTGGATAATCTTCTAAGCAATAACCAAAGGCTAATGAGCAAAGAATGGTACGCTAAGATAATTATCTATATTTTGGGCAATCAAGAAAGTTTTTGGACCTAAGTTAGGAGTTTGTTGTTAATCTTTTGACATTTTAAATAATGTTAAGTGTTAGATTTTTTTCCTTATGGGATTTGAATGATTAATAGTGTTAGTATATTCCTTTACGGAATTTGGTTGATTTGATTTAATTGAATTTGATTGATTGATTGTGTGGTCTAATGTACCATAGTTTATAAAGTTAAAAAATATTATAAACAAAGGTTTTTGAATTACTGTTTATTAGGACGTAAATCCCTGTGCTTTTGAAAATGTGATTATTTTTGGAAAGAGATAATATTTGTCCACTCTAGTTGTTGTATTTGGAGGAACCGGAATACAACTCGATGATCCATGTAGTTTTGATTCTGAAGTTTTACATGTTTTTCTAGGAGGACCCCCTCCTAGTTATTTTTAGTTTTGGTTTTAATATATTTCTTTTTGAAGAGATTTGAAAAAAAATTGAATATAAGAGCCCGGGCATTCAATTCTAAATTTACCTTTTGATATGATTGGATGCGCAGTATTTTATTTCAGGATATTCTCTGAATTTGGTTACATATAAATTTATATCATACTAGTTTATGCTGGACAAGTTACATCTGAATGTGTTAGGTATTTCTAGGATAGTTTGTTTTCTGGGATAGGATTGTGGTAAGTTTCGAGGACGAAATTCTTTTAAGAGGGGAAGAGTGTAATAACCAAAAATTTCACCATATTAATTTTCGAATATTTAATTTATTTTAAATTTTCAAATAATAGGTTTTATAATTAAAATAAAAACAATTTTAAATAATAAATATTAAAAACAAAATAGTTTTCAAATTTAGTTTACAAAAATATCTAGTTCGATGAAAAACAGAAAATGTGACCGAAAACCGGTTTTCGAATTTTCGACGTTTCATCGTATAAAAGTTGTTTGAAATGTTGTAATCAAAATAGCATAAGTATATATATATATTCATTTAGAAATAAATTAGGATATGTATGTATTCATGTATGCATTAGTTAAGTGTATGTATGTATATATACTTAAGATAATATAATATAAAATTATGTAAAATAAACATCACATCTAAAAACATAATGTACACATGCATTTAAGTAATGTTGGCTTTGAAAAGAGAGAAGGGGACAAGAACGTGGCTGAAGGACATGAGGTTTAGTAGGCTAGGTGAGGTGGCAAAAGAGTGGTGGAGGGTAAAGGACATGGGCATTTAGGCAATTTACACTTTCACTTGCATATAAATACTCCTTTCACTTCTTCAATTTCATATCTTTTACTTCTGCCATATCTTTCTCAAAACTTAATCAAATGGAGCATTTCTTTATTTCAAACAATAGCAAATTCTAGTGGCTGAAACTTTTATTTGTACCACTTCTTCTAGTTTTGAATTTAACCATTTCCTAAGCTCATTTCTTCACAGAGCATTTTTGAACCCATAATTTCAAGTAGAAAAATGGTCCTTCATATTTCGACCGTATCGTCCTCATAAATAACTAAAATTGAGTGTTTATTTTTTTTTAAATTGTAGAGGAATGAATTTCCTAAAACATTTCTTCTGATCATTTTTCCAAAATCTGAGAATTACATGTCCAAAAATCGAGGGGAAGTTGACCTATTTTTGAGTAGATTTTGTGATTTTCCAAGCTTTCGGAATTACAAAATGGTTCAAGTTTTCAAAAGATTTTGGTGAGTAAGACTCTTAATTTTTTTGGGAAATATTTTACTTTAGTTACATTGTGATATATATTGCTTGCTTGGTTTGGATATGATGTGAATTTGCTCATCTTTGGTTTGGAAATGTATATGTGTAATGGATGAAAACATGTTAAGTAAATGTTAGTTAGCAAACTAGTTAGTAAGTAAAATTTTACCCTAAAAAACCAAAGCATTAAAACTATATTCATGTTCATATTCATTTCCTATGAATGCTTGTTGTATGTATCTTAAACCATTGCTATGGGATGTTTGGTTGTGTTGATATACTATAAACTTGTTCACTGAACTGCCCGTATAGCGATAGTCGTTGTATCGGCACTTTCGAAAAATCACGTCTTATTAAACCATTTGGTTTCATCTTCGTGATTGGAATTGTTTTACAAGTAAAGAAAGATTTTGATTAATGATGTTTTCAAAAATAATTAATTATTTTATTTAATTAATTATTAAATTAATTATTAAATTAATAAGGATTAAGGTTAACTAATTAACTTATTAATGGTGTGTTTTAAATTTAACTAATTACTTAGTTAATGATATTCTAAGTTTAATTAATCGTGTTATTTAATGGTGTTTAAGGCTAATTAATCTTTTGAAAATGATGGATTAAAGTTAATTAATCAATTAATTAATGATTTTTTAAAATTAATTAATCTATTTAATTAATGACTTTTAAAAGGAAATCAACTTATTTTAACTTTAATTAATCTTTCCTTAATGATGTTTTATTGATTAATCATTTTAAAATAATGATATTTAATTATTAATTAACTAATTTAATTAATTATATTTAAATATTATTAATTAATTAAATTAATGATGTTTTAAAGGTGATTTACTTTTTTTAATTAAAGGTTATTGGAGTTAATTAATCAATTTAATTTATGAAGTTTCAAAGTGAATTTATCAAAGTAACAGGGATGTTTTGACTTTATTATGCATTTAGATAATGTTAATTAATTAATTATTAATTAAATTAATTATATTTTACTAATGAATTGGATTAATAAGGTTTAAAGTGGTTTACCCTTTTTATTATTTAAAGTCATTTGAAGTTCAAAAATCAAATTGTGTGATGAAGTTTAAAGTTATTTAATCAATGTAATAAGGATGTTTTGAGTTATTAAATCCTTTTTAAATTGATGTTTTGAAGTTAGTAAACTCTTTTAACAAAGTGTTTTAAAGCTAATACTTGTAATGTGAGGCCAAGCATGAATTCGGGTTTTTAAAAGAAAAGGTTTGATTCGTTTATGGAAATGTATTAATTTCCATTAAGCGATTCACTTAAATGGAAATGATTTATTTGTATACTTAGCACTAAACGTCGAAGAAGTAGACTTGTCGCTATTTCAAAAGTTAATAATAATAGTGAGACATGACTTTAAGGTAACACTACCTTGACTTGTCTGATATTATTGTTAACCAAGAAATAATATAAGTTGGAATTCGATGAGTGGCAATAAGTATACAAGACTTAATTTTCATATACGATCATTTTTATGTCCTCGATAGTTGGTTTCCCAACTATCGGTTGCCTCAGTCTTCTTTGTATTTCGTCATTCTAAGACGATGTGTTGCTTACTTGAGCTTTGTTATCCTTTGTCAGAAATGACTAAACCCAAAGAGCGAGTAGAAGCCAAGCTATGTGGGGTTGCTTCCATTCACTACACCATTATAAGCTATTAACAACGGTTAAAAATCGTTGTTAAGTCCAAAAGCAACGGGTAAAAACCGTTTGCAACACAGGAGTGGTTGAATTTAGCGACGGGACAAAACCGTTGCATTATGTCCAAAACACAACGGGTGTAACCCGTTGCAAATTGGGACAAAGGCAACGGTTATAAACCGTTGAAAACTTGGTCAAAGGCAACGGGTATTAACCGTTGCAAACTGGGAAAAAGGCAACGGGTAAAAAACGTTGCAAATTGAGCCGAAGGCAATGGGTAATAACCGTTGTTTTGTTTACAATAGGAAATGGGTAAAAACCGTTGCTTAATGTAAAAAAAGGAAAGGTTACTAACCGTTGCTTAATGGGCAAAAAATCAACGGTTATAAACCGTTGCTTTCTTTCCAAAAAGCAACGGGTGCAAGCGTTGCTTTATGGCCAAAAAACGTTGCTTTATGTCCACTAAAAAACGATTAAAAACCGTTGCTTTATGCCCAAAGTCACACATAAAGCAACGGTTAACACCCATTGCACATAGTGTTTGCTCCTGCTCCTACAAAATCACATCTGTAACTCACTACTGCGTTACACTCATATCTCAGTATATATACCAGAATATCAATATATATCAAAATATGCCAGAATATCAAAATATTGGTACACAAGCACTATAAACATATCGCACATATACAATACATATAAAATTATCAAACTTATAATTACACTCATTGTTTTGCAAACAGAATGCTACCGTGCCGGAATATCATACTTATTGCACTGCATTGTTTATTACACTACACTATAAAGATTTCATTAATTACACTACATTGTTTTGCAAGCAGTGAAGTCTACATATAATAAACACATTAAAAGGATGCTGAGCAGGTTAGCCGAAGCTGATTCTTTGGCTCATGCTGTGGTGCATACAGTATTCTATCCAATTCCTGCGCAAAAGTAAAAACAGGTTTAGTATTTTATGCCTGTAGAATCCTGATAGATACTAGCAGTGAAGTCTTTTTTGTTGAGACTTTCTCAAGTTCACTTTATGATGCCAATCAGTGGAGAAGATTTAGTATTTTATGCCTGTAGAATCCTGATAGATACTAGCAATACAAAATCAAGTTCTATAAACAGATCAGACAACCAACAAAGACTACGGCTCAAGCAAAATAAATGAGGGTGAAGGAAAATGAGTTAATCTTTTTGTTGCACAAGGATTCTCACTTTACTCATGTTATTCATCAATCTGAATCTTCTTGATGTTTATGCACAATAGAATTAGAAGGCATAAAGATTTTATTTTCTATCATTCATCAATCTTTCTTTTCCTTTTCATTTGAACTGATGGTATTCAAATTTATGAAGCTTGTATTCTTTTCTTGGTAACCTTGTTTAGGACCAATAACATCAATGGGATGATCTATTTTTTATTTAATTGCGAGGGTTGCCTTTCAGTGAGTATTCCCAGCATAGTTGGCATGAAAAAGGTTCAACTATTTAAGTTAGGATTCGGATGAGTTCATAACGGTCAGGGGTTTTGCAGGACAGTACTTAGTCTTGGTCGCCATAGTTAAATAATAATAATAATATGGCACAAACTGATTTTGGTTAGTGGCATAGTATTGTATAAACAATTATAGGAGATATCAATCTAGATTTGTATCATACACATGCATTTGCATATGCAAATTTCATATACAGCAAACAAAAGAAAATCAGCAATATATGCAAAGAACAAGTCAGAAATATCAATACCTCCGACTAAAGATATCGTATCAAACCCTTTTGATGGCTCACATAACCTTCGGCTCCAACATCCCCAAAGGTCTCGGTAAATTGTCGACATATTTTGGCGGTTAGCTCATCCGACAATAAAATTTTGTCCAACAACACTTTTTCATATGTGGGTGGTACTGGTTTTCCATGAATTACTAATGCTGTGGAATCTCGACATATAGTACCTGTTATATAAGCATTTCTGGAGTGAATATATGGAATCACATTTACAGAACTAACAAGCTCCCAAACATTTAAGACCATTGTGCAGAGCTACACAAGTCCTAGACGCAACTAATAATATAACTCCTACAACAAAAGAATTAAAAAATTAAAATAATAACTGATAAAAAAGCCTGAAACAGTGAACTGGTTATGCCTATTGCACAAAACACATATTATCTATATCTAAACTGCTTAAAACTCCTAAAGGCCTGCACATCAACAGATTAAAAAAGAAAATAAGTCTAATGAGCAAAATAGTTTAAAAAACTGAAATAGTTTATTACAGGATGTTGTATATCATAAATGAATCAAAGACAAGAACTAAAGATCTATATACCATAAATGGAACACAATAGTAACAAGAAAACACAAACTCATTTTGGAATTACACGTTCACAGCAACTAATATAACCCAACAGCAAAAGAATAACAAACTACAATGTTATAAAATATAAAACTGTATAGAACTCCTACAACAAAAGAATTAAAAAAACAAAATAATAACAGATAAAAAAGCCTGGAACAATGAACTTGTTATGCCTATTTCACAAAACTAATATTATCTATATCTGAAACTGCTTATAACTCGAAAAAGCCTGCAACCAACAGATTAAAAAAGAAAATAAGTCTAATGAGAAAGAGAGTTTAAAAAACCGAAACAGATTATTAAAAGATGTCATAAATGAATCAAAGACAAAAACTAAAGACCTATATACCATAAATGGAACGCATTAGAAACAAGAGAAAGCAAACTCATTTTGAAATTACACATTCACAACAACTAATATAATCCAACAACAAAAGAATAACAAACTACAATGTTATAAAATATAAAATAAACAGAGAGCAGTAAACTCGGTTGAAGCACAAAAAGACTGATTGGTCGATTAAAATAGTACCTGTTGCAATTACTTCGTCCTCGAAGTTCAGGATTTCACATCTTTGGTCGATTAACTGATTGTTTGGAGTGGAAAACTGAGAAGATGCGATTTCACTGCCTACTTGACAATTATCTTGGGCTATGCTGAGAAGACGCTCCAGTTTATCATCCATATTGTCCAGCTTCATCATTTTTTGCTCCACATTTTGCAGTCGCTGCTCATATATTCCTTGGGCCTATTTGAGCCGTTTGCATGGAATGGAAGCACCCTTAACTTGGTGTGACTCTTACGTCCTGAATGATGACCATATTCGAGCATTGATCTATTTTGTTTGCCTTGCTTCCTTTTTTCTTTCGCCTCGGGTTTTGATTCGTTTCTTATGAACTCATCCCAATCATCTTGAGCAATTTTCGGTGGACAATTTCTCATTCTTTCTTCGTCAGTGATGAAATGGTCATAATGATTCTTGCGCAAATCATTCTTGTGTCTCCTAAAAGCCTCGGACATTTTTTTCATAATAAGGTCCTTTGATAGAGGATCGAGCTCATAATATTTCTACATAACAAAAAATGCATGTAAACCATTTTTTATTTATGTATTGAAAGCATTATAAATGAACGGGGTTTGCCTATAAAATACCTGGTTATGTATTGAAGATAGTTTGCCTATAAAATACCTGGTTATGCCTTTATCTGTTGACTATATTCATGCTTCTGATTGTACTTCTTTATTGAACGGAGTTTTCTCAAAATTTGAAGGGTGGGACAGTGACTTGTTATCAACTTCAGGCAGAGCTGAACTAATACAAAGCACTATAACCCCAATAGTGTTACATTGGTTTCAAATTTATCATCTTCCTACTTATGTACTTGATAAAATAGAAAAATGCGTGCCAACTTCTTTTGGGGGGTCGAATACATTAAATTGCATGAATCTTTTATGCAGACCCAAATCAGAGGGTAGTATTGGTCTCAGGCCACTTAACCATTAAGAGAAACTGCTCTATTAAAACTGTTGTGGGTACTTCTTACAAAAGAATGCCAGTGGAGTAAATGGATAAAGAATAAGTATCTTCAGAATCAACATTTTTGGACTATTGCAGTTTATAACAATAATTCTTGTACTATACATTTTTCTTGACGGAGACGTAGCAGCAAAAATAATGCATAAGATCGTTGAAAATGAGGATACAACATCCTTGTGGTTAGATTCTTGGTTAAATCACAAGTCTATGACAGTAGTAGATATTGATCTATTTAAACCATCTAAGTTCATGTACACAGTGCATATTACATTCAGACGACTATATTTTACAAACATAAACAATACATAAAAATGGTTATGAGATTGGAGAACTTAGCTCTAATTGATTCCACACGTCTTCCTTGTAATTTGGCGGAACTTTTTTCCAACTTGGATATGAGATTAGCACATGATTTCTTACTAGTTTACCAATCTTCGTAGCGACCTTTGAACCATTTTTTCCGACTGGAGAACCGTAGTTGTCTATATCAATTTTCTCCCGTTTTAAAGTGGATGATTGGGAAGTTGTATCATTTGACGGTGGTGTGGCATCTTGTGACATTATGTCCTGCAAAGTCTCAAATCCTAAAATAATCCCAACAACATTATGACGTACAGTTCTTCCCCTTCCAGCCCATCCCTGTGATGCTCGATTGCTGTCGGCCAAATTATTGCATGGAGTCCCCTCCATAACAAGATCAAACGCCTTATATGTCTTAATAAAATTTGCTCCAAGCGATCACAGTTAAGCTGTTGTACATCTGATATATGAACCAATGTCCCCTTATTGATTTGTCTGATCCCCCCAACTTCTCACCACATTATGATTTTTGTCAGTCTGACTGACAATAATCGTAATGTGATGAGAAACTGGTGGGATCAGACAAATCAGAAGGGGACGTTGTTTACTATATCAGATGTACAGCAGCTTACCAGTAATCGCTTGGAGCAATTTTATTAGGTCATATAATGCGTTTGATCTAGTTATGGAGGGGAGTCCATGCAATAATTTGGCTAACGGCAATCGAGGAGTCCATGCAATAATTTGGCTAACAGCAATCGGGGATCACAGGGATGGGCGGGAAGGGGAACATTCACTTTAATGCGGCAGTGATAAAGTCTTCCTGCATCACCAGAATTTTAAACTTAAGCGGATTCAAAACAATATCTAAAATACTGACTGAAATAAAGGATGCAAATACAAAAATATATTACCTTATCACTGCTGAACTAAAGGGTGCAAATACAATATCTTGAACTGCCTGTCTACCTACAAACACAAAGAAAGAAAGAATAGTCAAGCTGATCATATGTATGTATGTGTACATGTGTGTATGTATGTGATCATATGTAAGTACCTACAACTACAAACACAAAATGAACTCTTGCAATATATCCATCCTTATGGATCCATCAGGATATTATAATGACACTAATAAAAAATATAATGCATCTATTACTATCATTCACGCTATATTTTACATTTTACACCATTTTAAATAAATATTTTGTTAAGGTACAATAACTGCTCTGAAATACAAAGTTAACATATGCATTTGATAAGATCTTCTAATTTTTCATTGTCTTCAAAAGCTGATTGATAAACGGTGGGAAACTCAATGTCATCCACATTTATGGTCAACCGTTTTGGTGTATGCAAAACCACAAACCATCCGTTATTTTTTAAATCTTTTGAGTAGAACACTTGACTTGCTTCCGATGCAAGAATAAATGGCTCATCATTCACGCTATCTTTATTCTTCAATTTTCCCAAGTTAACTGTGATCAAGCTTGAAACAGAATCTATTTTACAACCATTGATCTTATCTTCGACCTTTACCCAATCACAATAAAAAACTTTTTGTTTGAAGTCAATGTAATCCAACTCAATTATCTGTTGAATGACTCCGTAATAAGTTGTTTCTGCTTCCTTAAATTTTTATCCTTCCCACTCGCTCTAAATTGTGTAATTGCTCTCATGCATACACCACTATCCTGTGTTAGCTTTCGCTCTTCATAACTCTTCGGAGAAAATAAAAACCCATTCACTTGGTACTTCATATAACTACGGGCATCAAACTTCGGCCCGTTAACTAACCGCTAAAGAGTTGAGTCAACATCGACGGTCTTCAACAACTACAACAAACACAATAAGTAAAAAAACATTGTCAAGGAGATGTATGGTCAACTTGGAAATACGTTAAATATTTAATACATATACCTCCCCACGTAACCAAAAAGTGAAATTTTTAATAGCTTCCCCAGATGTACCCCCGCCTCGAGTTTGAGATCTGGTGCTTTGAACATAGGAGTTATACCTCCTACGAAAAACACACAATAAATACTATATATATGAATTGATTTACAATAATAAGAATTCAGAACAAATTCATTAATTTACTTCTTCCATTCATCCAATCCGTCGTATTTATCAAGGACCCATTTACGCACTTGTTGAAATTACACTTGAGTTAACGTTATATCTTTACCATTATCTAGTGCTATTTCATCAGCAAACTCATCATCCTCGTCTAAAAACGCTTCACGGGTATGTTTATGAGTGCCAGCACCTCCTTTTGGCATATACTCCATGCAGTAAAGACTAGCTTCTTGTACAATATATCCTTCTACAATACACCCTTCAATATATCTTTTGTTGCGCATATATCCTTTATATGTTTTCATCAACCTATGAAGATGAATAATTGTAAAATGTAGACATCAATAGCTATTTAAATCAAATAATTATGTACATAACTAAAATTAGTAATTTACCGTTCAAATGGGTACATCCACCTATATCTAACAGGACCAGAAATCAATGCTTCATCGGCTAAATGAACCATAAGGTGAATACTGATATCAAAAAATGCAGGCGGAAAATATTTTTCAATAACACACGTTGCTTCTACCAAACTAGCCTTTGCTTTTAGAAGATGTTCCCTGTTGATCACCTTTGAGCACAAAATGTTATAAAAGAGACTAATGTGGTGAATAGCATTCCGTAGATCCTTATGTTGCGGAAAACAATGCTGAAGCAATACCGGAAGTAAATGTTGCATTATGACGTGGTAATCATGTGACTTCATATTTTTTAGTTCAGGAGGGTTGATGCTCACATTGTTATGAAAGTTCGAAGAGAATTTGCTCGGCACTTTCAAAATTTTCAAAACGGTGCAAAACTGTATCTTTTCTTCTTTGCTCAAAGTGAAAGTCGCATTTGGTATGGTTACTTTACTTGTTTCAGGATCTTCTATCACCCACAACTTTTGTTTTATACCCATGATTTTCAAATCCTTCCGTGCATTGATCCCATCTTTTGACATGTCTTTATGGTTCATAATTGTGTTGATCAAATGTTTCGTGACATTCATCTCCGTATGCATAACATCAATATTATGTCGGGTCAAATTTGTTTTCCAATATGGCAAATCAAAGAACTTCGACCTCCTATACCATGCAGGAACTTCTTCATCGATTGTCTTTTTCCGTTTTCGACCAATTTCCAGTATGTTTTTACCAACTTTCATTTTTATATTCGCTACCTTTTTTTCAACTTGATAACCAGTCAGTGGTTTTGGAGGACGCTTAAGTTCTTGCTCGTTGTTGAAATTTGTCTTATCGTATCGAAACTTGTGTCCGGACGGAAGAAATCTACGATGTCCCATGTAACAAATCTTCTTACTTTCAAGGAGATAAACGGATGTAGTTTCTTCTCCACAAAAAGGACATGCAAAGTAGCCGTGAGTTGTACATCCCGATAAAGTCCCAAGAGCGGGATGATCATGGATTGCCCACAACACTCTAGCTCTCATTATGAACTCAGATTTCATAAATGAATCAAATGTAACGACTCCTTCCCATAACTGCTTTAACTCGTCTATCAAAGGTTCTAAATAAACATCAATATCCTTCCCCGGTTGTTTTGGCCTAGAAATCAACAGTGTTAACATTGAGAACTCTCTTTTCATGCACAAAGACGAAGGAAGGTTATATGGTACTACAATTACTGGCCAACAGCTGTAAGGGTTAGTTAAAGAAGCATTCGGACAGAAACCATCTGTTGCTATTCCAAGTGTGATATTTCGTGGTTCAGCAGCAAACGAAGAATCAAAAGAATCTGTAGTTTTCCATTGAGAAGTATCACGCGGATGACGCATTACGGTTGTACCGGACTTGGCACGACCATGCCAGGTCATCGCTTCTGCTATCCATGGTACAGTATACAGTCTTCTCAATCTAGAAATTAAAGGAAAATGTCTTAAGGTCTTTTGAGGTACTGTGGTAGCTTTTCTCTCTTCGTCGAATGATGTCTTGTATCTTGGTGTGTTGCAATTTGTACATGAAACTATGTTCGCATTATCTTTCCAGTACAAGATGTAGTCATTAATGCATGCATCCTAAGTTATGTAATTCATTCCAACTTGCTTAATGATCTTCTTCACGTCGGGGTACTTTGAAGGTAGCGTGTTACCTTCGGGGAGTAACTCCTTTATGAATTCGAGTACTACAGTCACACCATTGTCTGAAAAGCCGTATTGGGTCTTCAAGCTATTCAGTTTCACAATGGCATACAACTTTGTAATCTCTTTTAGACAAGAAGGATACAATGGCTCTGTTGCAGTTGCACTATCAAAAAATGATTTATCCGTAAACTGCTCACCAATATTAGCATTATCATGCAACTGACTTGTAGGTTGAAAATGATGGAATCTATCTGCATCATTGATCAAATCCTCCATCCTAATATGTTCGGACTCATCAGTATTTGTGGCATGACTAACCGGTTGTTGTTTTGGCTTCTCCGGTATTCTTTCCCCGTGAAAACACCACACGGTATATGATTGAACAATACCATATCTAAGCAAATGAAAATGAATGTCATTTAATTTGAATGTATCTTCATTTTTGCACCGCGTGAAAGGGCACGAATACTTTTCCTTATTGCCACCGTTTTCAGCAACAAATTTAACGAAATTTCTCACACCTTCCACATATTCTGTATTTCTTCGATTAGATTGATTCATCCATTGTTTGTCTATACTAAAAGAAAATAACAAGAGCTAATAAGAAATCATGGGTAACAATATCTTATGGCTTTCCACCAAGTTCAACTCTGATAATAACTAAACAGATGAATATTCTTTTGATTTCACTTGAAATTTAACATTAGCATCAAACTGTTTCCAAAAAATTTGCCATTACAACGGCGCCATTTTGTAGCACCAGAGTAATGTCTATGCATTACCCCTCTCCTGATACTTGTCTTGCGCCATTAACAACAATTTTATCCACTTACTAAATATGGTCTCATATTTAGTAAAACAAAATTCATTGCATCAACTTATACCCTAGCGGTCACTATAAGCAGCTATGTCTAACTAGCATGCAGTACAATACAACATTTAGGCTTTAGTAAATATGAGAATGCACACTACAACACTACTTCTCTTCCATGTTGCAATGTTTGGCTGATGATACACCACACGTACAATTTGTAAAACAAATCATATATAAAGTGTAATTAATAAAAAATAAGCTTCTATGGTAGGGCTGCTAGAAAGTAAAATTACCAAATGTAAAATTAGTAACGTAGGTAGACAAATCAACAAAGATTGGAACTTCAATTTCAATAAGGATCACCATGATACAAGTAGAATTCTGATTCTTTAGGATGATAATATTTGGTCTGTTTTGACAATTCACAATAATGAACAATACATCACATGCTTAACCCAAAATAAATTGGGTTTGACATTCTACTATACTTTCGTGTATGCTCATAACCAACTAAAAAGAAGAACGGAACTTTGGGATTATATCAAACAATAATTTAACTCATTCAATTTATGGATACTAACTGGCTGCTTCAATGCTAGTTTTTGTTGTAAAGATTAAATTAACAATGGTAATCTAAGCTCCAATCCAAACAAAGACTTGGTTGAATTTATTGAGGCATCAATTTTGAGCCACCAAGCATAGGAAATTACTATACTTGGAAGGGTGAGCTAACATAACAATCCACAGTATAATTGACAGACTTCTCATTAATAAGGATTGTCTAGATAAGTATCCTAACTTTTTAGTCAATTTTACCAATCGGTAAAACTGGCGATCACACACCTATCGGTTTTAATCTGGCCATCTCGACATTTTACAGGAAAGGTACCCCTTTTAGATATAACAACTTATGGCGTCCCAAGGCAGATTATCATGATCTAGTACGCATAAAATGGGAAAGCGTATGCCATGGGAATCCACTTTTTCAACTAATAACAAAGCTAAAGAAAGTAAAAGAGAGACCGCACCATTAGAATAAAGAACTTAATAATAAGGAAAAATCCACTAAAGCTCTTAGGACGGAATTGGTTGTTATCTACACCAATATAATAAAACAGCTTAATCACGCCCAAATTCTAGATCTCTACAATCAAAAAGTGGATCAATAATCTGAGACTCGGTATAAGCAGGCCATAAAAAACTTGCAACACTAAAAAATAAAATGACTAACTCAAGGAGACAAAACATCCCAATTTTTTCGTGTTGTTGGAGGAGATTAAGGGCTTGAAAATGATAGATCTGGTTAGGTAAGTGGTAATGGGTACGAAGCTCAAGGAAGTTGAAATTAACGAAATAAATAAAAACTTGCAGCAGTAGGGAAACCTGTAGAAGATGAGAAGCGATATGAAGATGCTGAAACAAATGAAAGATGCTCTAGCTTTGAATCCGCCGGAGCGCCGGCTGCTGCTGTTGGAGGCTGGAGATGTTAATTCGCGGCTGCCACTACTGGAGGAGCCGATCGACGAGGACGAAATCGCGGCTGAGAGAATCAGAGATCTGCGTTTTTTTACTGTATGCTCGGTAAATTTTGTGTCCCAGAGTAAATGACACAAGTACTATGATATTTGGCACAAAATTAGCTGCCACAACATTTACCACGGTTATAAACCGTTGCTAATTAGCCACGGTTGAAAACCGTTGCTAGTTGGAACGAAGCACGCCAAAAATTATGGCGCAAAAGGATGAAATTCACCGCCATCATTTGTCTCCAAAGAAGCTACGGTTAGTAACCGTTCCCAATTAGCAACGATAAAAAACCATTGCTAACGGAACCAAGACGGTTATTAACCGTTTCAAAATGGCAACGGTTAATAACCGTTGCCAAATGCGCGGATGGTTTGTTGCAAATCTCAGTATTTGGTGTAGTGATTAGGATATTTTCAAATCCACTCTAGACTGGAATCGGTTTTGTGCATTGAGATGTGAAATACTCGGATTCTCAGTAACCGTTGGCGAGGTCCGACTTGGACGTGTCCGAGAGCCATCGGAGTTCTCAAGTATATTTCTAGAGGTGTACTTTCGGTAAGGGTGGAGCACCCTCCTAGTCATTGTTGGAAAATTTCATTTTTTTATTTGATTCGAACCTTTGAATCTGTTTTCTTTAATTACAACAGGAAGAGTCAACCACTCTTCGCGGTGTTCAATTATTGGTTTTGTCTATTCTATCGAGTTTGGATAGTTATCTTGTTTAGTCCATTCTATTGAGTTTGGACTGTTGTCTTGTTTTATCCATTATATCCAGTTTGGAATTTTATTCAGACTATTTCCATACTTTCAAGTCTAAATGTTATACTAATTGTATCCATCATCTATGTTTGGATTTGTTCCCTATCGTTCATTTCCATTTTTGTTATGTTTGGTTGTTTTTTATGTGGGAGAAAACCCGTTCCGCGTTAGCGGCATGGTCCCACATATTATTGTTTAAATACACCTTAATTGTTTCATAGTTTTACTCATACCAGACATTTTTGTCTGACCTGGGTTATTTATTTTCTCTAAACTCTCGAGTACTCAATTATATTTGGGTAGTCCGAGAATAGTAGGTTTTCTTTGGAGCTCTTTGATGACGGTGATCGATCAGGTGGCTCCTTAGTTATCTAATTATTTATTTTCGCTATGTGATTATGTAGGTGTATTTTGTATTTTAAAAATGTAATGTCAGAATGCATAGCTGCAAATTTGTTAGATATAATACTTTTTTTATAACTCTGCTAACTCCTTATAAGGAGTAACCTTTTGTACTATATCATTTTATATTATATGTAACCATTTCGTTGTGAGGTTTATCTATTCTTTCTTGTTCTGTTCTTTATTTTATCCCAAGACAAGTTATCTTTCGGGTGCTTGGGCACCGACACACGAATACCAAGGATGTATTAAGTGTCGTTCCCAGGGATCAGAAAGGTGGGTTGTCACATCTTCACTAAAACTCTAAGTTTACCTTAATTTAGTATGGATTATACGAGGTTTTGATAGGATATAAATTAGTGGATGTTTGTATATGTTTTTGAGAAGTGAAAAAGTGATTTAGGAATGTCTCTACTACTGTAATTAGGGACAATTCCCATAATCATTAGCAAACCTGATTTAAGGGTTAGACTAATTACCCACTTTCTACTTAAAAACCATCGAAATTAAAATTGTGATATCCCCGTAAGGTCAAAAATCTATTATGACCACTTAGGAGAATAACAAATTAACTATCAAATCTTTCATCTAGAGGTGGTTTTAAGGACCTAATTCGGCTTCTATCGAAAATTATAGCTCCTACAAGTTTCAATATCAGAACCATCTATAGTTAATTCTAAGGGTCCAAAATATCGAAATATAATACCATCCAAGTTATAGCTCATTCTAAGGTCATTTGGTTATGCAAATAAT
Source organism: Allium fistulosum (assembly GCA_030737815.1). Classification (NCBI taxonomy): domain Eukaryota; kingdom Viridiplantae; phylum Streptophyta; class Magnoliopsida; order Asparagales; family Amaryllidaceae; genus Allium; species Allium fistulosum. Next base: position 1,410,824,847 of record CM060903.1, read on the forward strand.
ATTTCTACAATCCACCGATACGTAGAAATATACAGTAAATGTGGGTTATCGTAATTCAATTCAATTAAGTCAATTTATTATCTTAATTATTAAGTGTCAAATAATGCGAGTAGTTACAAAGATTCATCAGGCTTCTATGAGATGTTTGTCAATACATTTTTATTCTCTAGCCTTCTTTTAAAATTTACCTCACAAGTTAATTTTCTCAAGTTATAAAGTTGAACTTTCTTTAATGCCAAGGATCACTTGGTTGTTGATAAGCTTCCTACCAAACTATAGCCCGTTATCTTGAATATGTCATGCTGAGTTATTTCCACTTCCAAAAATCGGTTGTATCTATCTATCTTATTTCACTTTGAACACATCCATTGAGTTGCCTTCGACCATTATGTAGAGCTTTATCTCGACCGTCTTGTTCTGCTTGCATTCAAGGACATTAAACTAGTTTAGCACTACTAGCCTACCTTTGAGGATTATATAAGTCGACATTTCAAGAAGTGTTTTGTTCTTTATTTCAACCCCTTTAGCCACTTTATTGATCACCTTCATTTTGACCACCTTGAACTATTTTGTCCCGAGGGCTACTAACGTGCCTTCAACCATTATATAAGTCGCCATTTCAATCGGTGCTTCGTTCTTCAGTTGAGCCCTCAAGCCACCTTTTAGATCATCTTTATTTCAAGCACCTGAATGGTTATTTGATCGACCACATTGTCTTGATTTCAAGGGTTAGTCTCTGGTGTTATAAGGGATTGAGTTTGACCCTTTGGAGCTTCAAGTGGATGATTTCGATTGTTTTGATTCCTGCACAAAACTCGGTGTTTTGACTATTTCTTTTTCTAGTTTGTCTCTAATATTTGACTTGTTTCAACATCTCCATCTATCATCTTTTATAGGCGAAAATTATTCAATGATTCTTACATAATTGATATTTGACTGACATGCTCTTCAACTAAGAAATCAAGTACCCATTTTTTATTGGAAAAACCTTGCATCAGACCATCTCTTAAGAGATCGTTTGCCTCTAGGGTTCTCTATGACTAACGAGATGCTTCGAATACATGATAATTTTTGAAAAATATTTTTAGGGAAAATTATGTTTCTTACATCAAAGCAAACTTTTATAAATAAATCTGATCCTTCTCAATAAAAGCATTATTCAGTTTATGGTGTTTTTGACCATAAATGTCATTTTGGTTCTGTGTAGTTAATACCCCGCTATAACCCTGCTATATCTCATAGCGGATTTCTACCGCTACGATTTTTTCATATAGCTCCAAATATAGCATTTCCGCTTTAAGCCCCGCTATTTCCGCTATATTCCGTTATTCCCGCTATATTCCGCTATTTCCGCTATACCTTCTTTAAAAGAAATTAATTGAAAAATGACATTTATACATTATAAAAATTATGAAATTAATTTATTTAATTGAATTTTTAATATATTTTCAGAAATTAAAATACTCCAATATTCTACTAAATTCAATTATGTTATATAAAGTTTTACGTTTATTTACATTATATTCGCACATGTTTTTATTTAAAATTATTTATGTATTAATTATAATTCAATTAATTGTTAATTTTTCATTTAATTACCATTTATATATTTGTAAAAACATTACGTACGAGTTTTATATGCTATTTTAGAATCCTCCCCTATATCCCTCTATATTCTCGCTGTATCCCCACTATGACTTTTTGCACTTCCGTCGCATTGAATCTGCCGAGCATTTTAACTGTACAGTTTTGGTTACTATTAACATATTTAATCATTGGATGTTTATCAATGATATATTTTAATAATTATATTGGTGATTCTTTGACGAATTAATGGAAAACAAAAACTAAAAATAATTTGAAGAAAAGCAAAAATAGATCATGCACGTAAAAAAATAGAATAATTGCATGAAAAGAAAATAACACCAAAATTATAGTGATTAGACAGTGTGCCTAATTCCACTTCGTGCTCTTTTTTATAGTTCTACCGTGGATTTCATTTACAATGAGAATAAAAAATGATAGATTTTAGAAATAGCTTCGCTTAGTCTGTAGAATAAAAATAGCTATCCTTTCTTTATATCTTGGTTTGGTATTTGCAGTGTTATCCAAGGATGAAGATTGTTGCATCTGACTTCTAGTTAGCCCGCTCACCATGGAGTCTAGGGTGACTTGCTTCTATCGATTAGCTTGGATATCCTTATTTGGGTAGTTCGAGATATGTTATAGCTTACTATGCCTGTTTCCATGGGTTTTTTGGTTTTCTATTTCATTATAGCCTCTGGTCTAAGGTTAAGGAGGTGATTTTTCTTTCTTTTTTCATTATATAGGGTTTCTGATACCTAACAGACTTGTTAGCCTCTCCTTTATTAAGTATGGATTAAAATTATATGAGTACTCTTCTTTTTTGGATGATTACTCGTTTTCTTAAAAAAAAAGTGTTATTAAGGAATATCTATAACCAAAATATCTTTTGAAAACCACATATAATACTAAACGTAATCGGTATGTAATCCAATGCCAAAATGGATCAACGTCAAGTGATTAACATCAAAATCACATAGACCGACATTACATAAACTTGTAACATAATCTAATTTAAACAATATATTTCAAATAAAAGATACTAAGGATATACAAGAATGTTTACTCGAATGTTTATTGTTCAAATCTCCAAATAAACTTGTAACGTAATAGATATGTAATCCAATGCCAAATAACCAAACTGATGGTTTTTTAACTATTAATTTAGTCGTTATTTCAAATCTGTCACGTACGGGATTTTTCGACTTTCGAAAATTCGACATCGATACTCCCTTTATCGACTGTCGAGCAATCGAGTGCCGGAAACTCCAATAGTGAGGGTTTTAAGAAAAAGAAAAAGGTAGAAGAAGAAGATAGAAGAAGAAGAAAGAAGAACAACAACAGAACAAGAGCAGAAACAGAAACAGAAAACAATATCAGAATCTCACATATCGCAGCGGAACAATATATAATAGATAACACTAGTCTTTTAAAACAAAGAACTATATCAGTTTATACATACATCAATCATCAGAGTCAATATACAACAATGGACAGTTATATAACGTGTCCTCATACAGAATACACAACGGAATAAATACTATCAGATACAAATACTACGTCTCGCCATCCAGCTTGCTTCCAAAGCTCCAGAATATCCAGAATATCCTGATAGTATAACTCTAGGCTGCCCGTGTGGAAATTGGTGGGCACCCAGAGTTTAGAAGGGAAACAATAAACTCCGAGTCAGTCATGGTGACTGGTGTGAGATCGTAAAACAGTTATTCTTCACAAATATAATAAAACAAATTCGCAATGCTTTTGGAAAATGAAACTACCATAAGACCTCCCGCCACACACACAATGCAAACGCAGACTTGGAGGAGATTTCTTCTTATGATAGTCAAAGATGCTTACTACGCAAAATCAAATTCTTTTTGATATTATTATTAGTGCATAGTGTAGAAAACATTTCGAAAGTACAATATAAATCTTAGCCAGCATAGGTACCATTATAGTATGCTTGCTATAGCTGCCATATTAGATGGCAGGTTCTACAACTAAAACCGTACAAGGCTCGTATTGTTTCTTTGGATTTCCAACAAATGGTCAGGCTAAGGAACTTCCTATCCACGATGGGTACGTCCCTGGAATAGACGACCCGAGAACCTAACCGGATCTCTGCCAACACAAGGCCGGGTTACCTCTGCAAAAATAGGTAACTACTGACACGCGTATGCCATCCCCCGATCGTAACCGATCTTCCCGAGGATCCCCGATTTCCAACAAACCACATAGATAATAATGCAGCAACCACATAGGTTAAGTATCTGGGCTCCATACCATGATACCACCTCTATCCAGAAGGAATGACATACACTAAGGGGCGCTACTCCCTAGAACCTTGCTGCATCCTTCCTGTTTTGACCATTTCCGGGGTGTGAGGCTCGATGAAGTCTCGTCCACAAAGCTACGCTTTCTACAAAGCCCTGCTTCGGGTCAAACAAAATGATCAACCTATGATCACAAAGATATAAGATCAAACAAATGATCATATCACAAATGATCAAACACTGATCATTCCACAGCAACACTTAGTATGCCGCGTTACCAAATTGGGAGTATATCGCTGATAAATTTCAACTACATAACCTCTGAGCTCTTACGTCTCAGAGAAGGGTGTTAAGCTAAGAGAATAAATTCTCCGCCACCAACAGAAATGTATTTGAAAGAAATCAGCTCTATATCTCAAATTGTAACGTCAGACATACAATCCATACAAGTCTGTTCCGGGATCAAACAGAACCGAAGGCACTTCTCACGAAGCCCTTGCATTTCCGGATAAATTTCTAATCACGTCCGGACTTCCCGTCACTAAGGGTGATAAAAACCTCTAAATCGGAGATCAGCCGATGTAGAGTAACTCGACGGTAATCCTTCCGTTTTCAAAAATATCCGGTCTTCAACACCGGTCTTCGAATGCAATTCATAACGACGTATCACATATTCGGAATGGGTTATACGACCCCATGGTCCTTTCCCGGCTAACCCGAATAGCGAGCGCTTATTCAAAAATAAGTGTGGCATTCAAATTTATCCAATTCACAACAAATACCTACTCAAGGTAATTATTGATAGTCGGTTATTTAACTATCAATAAAGATGCGCAACATCATCAGATTCCAAATAATTTTCCAAATTATTTATCTTCAAAAATATCTTTACTAGATATATTATTTTCCACACTTAACCATTTGAAAACAGATTTCAAATATTCACTTTTCAATTTATCTTTAAAAGATAAAATCTCTAAACAGTTCGCTTCATATTGGAAAAGCATTTCCATACTTATTTAAAAATAAGTAATTCACAAATCATTTATTTTCAACACTTAGAAAATATCCGATATACTTAAATCAAAATTAAGTATATATCTCATTCTTTAAGGAAATCATTCTTTAAACACATTTTATTTGAGTCAAAACAAATGTTACGTAAAACATCGTTACGACGACTCAAAATCACTAGTATAGGGATTCGAAATTAAGATAGATATGTAAATCCCAATACTATATAAAAACATTTCCTTTCGGAAATCATTTACTATAACAACAGTGTTATAGTCCATCATTTCCTTATTCCTCGAAAACGTCTATTTCAACAAGAACTGTTGAAAATCTATGCTTTCGATTCATAATACATTTTAAAACATCTTTAAAATGTTTAACTTCATTTTTAATATCACTTCTTCAAAAATAAATCCATTTTACTTAACAATATATTCACTGTCCAAAATCGTGAATATACTTCACTAACCAAATTTCAGTCTTTCTACATATTTATTTCAAGGATAATTCGCTATCCAAAATCGCGAATATATCTTCTTTAACATTTTAATTTATCAAATCCAATTTATTTCGAATTTATAAAACAACGTTTATAAATTCTATTTCTATTTTCTAACGACTTCAATTTAATAAATCTTCTTTATTAATAACTCGATCAATATTCCATTTAAAGGCAAAAATCCAATTTATAAGTTAATCTCTTATAAATCTTTTATTCTACAGTTCTGTCCATTTTATAACTTCACAATTTATAAATCTATAAATTCCATATCTTCACGATTTATAATTCTATAAATTTCATTTTTTACACTTATCATCTCATTTTAAAATTCCAATATTTTAAATTTATAAATATCAACTTTTTAAATCTTTTAAATAAACTGTTCACAAATATTCGAAAATCTCAGTTCAAACCATTTTATAAATTGCTTAAACTATTTATTTCAAAAATCACCTTACGGTCATAATTCACAAAAATCTTAACTTTTATAACTTCAAAATTTTAAACGTTTATTTATTTAAAATAAATCAATTCAACAATTCAATAAAACGTATGATTTCAAAGATCACTTTAAAAATCCTTTTAAATTAAAGGTCGTTATTTTTAAATTTCAAAACTTGAATCCGATGATGCAACAACACCAATCAGTCCATCACAACAGTCAATATCATATATCAATATGATAACAGAATATATATCAATATCTGTAAATAAGTAAATACAGTTGAGGAATCCAGTTGGATCCCTCCAACCTGTTTCCCTGCATCCAAAGATATTAGCACAATACCAATTCCGCTCCAGTACGGAATTATCGCGGTATATGGGTTTTATAAAAATCCGCTTACTAACGGCGCAATAGGGTCTCATCCGCTATACGAGGCGGGAAATCAATCAATCCAATATATACATATGCCAATATGTATATATTGCTATATATAGATATATATCCTACTGTATCTAATATCACATCCAATAGCAATCAAATAAATAACTGAAAATTCCACTTTTCAATTCTTGAGTGAGAAGATCTCACCTTTGATTTTAATTCTGATTTTCAGCGTTTATTTCGAATAAAATTAAACGCGCGTTTAATTTTACCCGAAATTCAAACTAGCTCCAAACGACTCCAAATCAGTTGCATCGCGTAGTATTCGACAAAACGAAGCCAACGCTTTTCGTTTCGTAATTTTACGACCTCGCAGCAAAAAGATATGCAATTTTAAACATTAACGGATTTAAATTTAAATTAAAAATTAAAAATTCCTTTTCAAATCTAAACCTATGCAATCATCTGGCCGTCCATTCCCCTAGATCAAATCGTGGCCGCATGAAGCTTCTTTCCTCCTTCCAGTTTCAAATGCACGCAACTGAACCCATCTCGCGTTCGAGACTTCGACGTCGCACCCCTCCCATTGCCTACCGGAGGTTGATCAACGATATACACTTCGAAGCCCTTCGCCAGCCCTCCCTCTAGCCTCCGACCGCACCCCTATATCACCACCCTCGGCTAGTAAAACGTGACCAAAACCGTCCCCTTCCAACTGAAATTGCCACCAATTTACAACCCCGATTACGATCTTAACCGTTGAACTTATGGATCTCGTCATACTCTACAAATTCCAGTTGAAGGCTTCGTCTGAAAGTCGATAGATTGAGCGAGATTTGAGGGAGAAGGAACGAACAATTTCGGCCCTTGAATGAATTAGAGGCGGCGGCTGATGATAGGATTAGGGTTTCTCTTGAATGAAGGGGGGTGGGTTGCTTTTATAGAGAACCGACGAACACTATCCATTTCTAAATTTTCGAACTTCGATTTACGTGCGGTAATTGATGTTTCTGGGGTTTATCCCGCGTTCCGAACGCAATGGAACAGGTTTCGAAAGCTAATTCGATCGTATGTGTGAGATATGGCAATAAACGAACAATTTAAATTAAACCGATTTAAATCGATTTCGAGGCGTTTCGACTTGCCCCGAACAAACGATAATTCCAAAAATTACGAAATTTGAAACCATGTAATAATATCACATTACGGATCCGATGAAACTGGTTTCGTCAAAATCCGAGACCATTTTGAAAAATGACTATTTTTAACTCGACGATTTAAAATTAAAACGATATCGATGCGTTTCGAGCTGCCACGGTCAAACGACAACTCCGATTGATACGAAAATTGAAATCCGATAATAACTAACTATTACGGATCCAATGGAACTGGTCTCGTTCAATTCTGAGACTGCTCGAAAATTGGCTATTTTTCAATCGATAATTAAATATTAAAATATTCAATTTTCACAGATTAACTCCAAATTCAATTTTAAGAGTTCAAAAATATTTCTATAACTCCAGTATGATTAAATAAAATTTTACAAATCATTTTAAATCATTTTAAACTCGATTTTCAATTATCTCTGGAATTTCACTATTTAATTTATCGATTTAATTATCAAATAAAACCCAATATTCGAAAAATAAATCATTCGACTTCTAAATTCCATTTATTAATATTTAAAATTAATTAAATATTCAAATTTTAATTATCAAAAATTCTGGGTCGTTACAAACTTCCCCCCTTAAAAGAATTTCGTCCTCGAAATTACAAGTTAGAGAGAAAGGTCCTTAACTCGTCTACTATTTTTCACAATCCAAATAGTTTTATCACTTTTCAAACAGATATTCCTACTAAAAATTCGTTAACACCTCAACTAAATTTCCAACTTCAATTTTAAGTTTCAAACAACATTGTTTAACTTCTAAATTCAAATTCGAGTTTAAATTCAAATTTTAACTTCAAAATTTTCTCAAAAATTTTCTAACACTCGAAATTTTTGAAAAAATTCGCCAGCGTCTCCTTTGCGCGGCTAATACGACACGACTACAAAACGTCCCTACGGACTCTCAGATTTCAAAAAGAAAAGAAAAAGCCAAGCGGCTAGAGAAATAAGTCATCAAATCTCATATTCAAATTTAAATACATACCTTTTTCGAGCAAATTCAAATTCATCTTTGAAATAAATTTTCCAATCCCTTTCATACACCTGTATATCTACTAGCCATTATATCTAGTTACAGCATTCAAACTATTTTGCAAATTCTATTACAAAATTTTCAATATAAACTGCTTATATCCTCTTTAAATTCGCTATTGAAGTTACATATTCAATTTCGTTCAATTTTACATTTCACATTCATTTGAATTTAATTCACAATTCCAATCTAATTTGGATTCAGTTCGACTTCTGAATATTGAATTTTTATCAATTAACTTTAGTTCACTTCAAACTAATCTCAAAACTTCATTTTATTTCACACAATTCAAATTTGTTTTCAACATTCAGTTTCAATTCCAGTTTTATTCTTTTGTTCAATCATCAAATTTTACTTAAGAATTTCACACTTCATTTCTTAAGTTCAATGTGAATATTTCATATACACATTATATTTATTTTCAATTCACTATTATGGTTTATAACCACTCATATTAAACTGGATTTCAAATTCCATATGAATTTTAATTCATCTCAAACCATATTAATTTGTCATTTCTTCAATTAGTTTCCGTTACTAATTTTATTTCAATACTTTACTTTACAAATTTGAAATGAATTTTTTTCAACATTCATTTTACTTTCATTAAATTGATTCACTTGTACTTACATTAATTTAACTTCATCCTTTAAGTTAAATTTATTCTATCAAAATCCAATTTGTATAAGTTATATCTTTACATAGCATTCCAGAGTCTTACCGTCATTTCAAAGCCATTTTGAAAACAATTCAAATTATCCTTTGAATTTCCAAAACAAAACTCAAATTTTTCAAACAACTTCCTTTTAAAATAATTTGGCAGCAATATCTCTTTTGGAGACCCGAAAATGAACACCAATGATGCCGCGGTCATCATCGAAGTTATTTTCCAGCGACCGAAAAGAGTTTAGAGCTTTTCATTCCGTCAAAACATTTTTCAAAACCCTTGAAATCCATTTTCAAATCAAAAAGGAATTAAACTTTCCAAATCTCCAAAATTTTCAAATTCTTTTCAAAATATTTCCAAAAACCTCTCTGGAATTCCATTTCACATTACAAATCACATTTATATTTTATATTCTCAAATTTCATTTGTATATGGATTTATTTCTTAACTTTGGAGTTACCATTTAAATTTCTTATTCAATTTCAGTGATGATAATTCACTATTATTACTTCCTAACATCCATGCAACCATATACTATAGTATTTTATAGAAAAACATTTCTTTTCTATACAAAAATAGTTTTGGGCAAAATTATCTCATTTACCCTATTTAAAACAATACTGTGCCGAATTGTTCTATACAAGTGTTTAGAGATCCCTATCGATAGAGTTGTACGGACAATACCGACCAGAATCCATATACCACTCAACAAACCAATCATCACAATATAAAACAATTTTATATTCACTAACAAATACGCACTCGTATCTATTATTACACTCAAACTCATTCTAGAGTACTACTGACTCTATCTCTAATGAGTAACACCCAACAGAGCAGGGTTGTCGCTTAACCATATGCTCTGATACCACGCTGTCACGTACGGGATTTTTCGACTTTCGAAAATTCGACATCGATACTCCCTTTATCGACTGTCGAGCAATCGAGTGCCGGAAACTCCAATAGTGAGGGTTTTAAGAAAAAGAAAAAGGTAGAAGAAGAAGATAGAAGAAGAAGAAAGAAGAACAACAACAGAACAAGAGCAGAAACAGAAACAGAAAACAATATCAGAATCTCACATATCGCAGCGGAACAATATATAATAGATAACACTAGTCTTTTAAAACAAAGAACTATATCAGTTTATACATACATCAATCATCAGAGTCAATATACAACAATGGACAGTTATATAACGTGTCCTCATACAGAATACACAACGGAATAAATACTATCAGATACAAATACTACGTCTCGCCATCCAGCTTGCTTCCAAAGCTCCAGAATATCCAGAATATCCTGATAATATAACTCTAGGCTGCCCGTGTGGAAATTGGTGGGCACCCAGAGTTTAGAAGGGAAAAAATAAACTCCGAGTCAGTCATGGTGACTGGTGTGAGATCGTAAAACAGTTATTCTTCACAAATATAATAAAACAAATTCGCAATGCTTTTGGAAAATGAAACTACCATAAGACCTCCCGCCATACACACAATGCAAACGCAGACTTGGAGGAGATTTCTTCTTATGATAGTCAAAGATGCTTACTACGCAAAATCAAATTCTTTTTGATATTATTATTAGTGCATAGTGTAGAAAACATTTCGAAAGTACAATATAAATCTTAGCCAGCATAGGTACCATTATAGTATGCTTGCTATAGCTGCCATATTAGATGGCAGGTTCTACAACTAAAACCGTACAAGGCTCGTATTGTTTCTTTGGATTTCCAACAAATGGTCAGGCTAAGGAACTTCCTATCCACGATGGGTACGTCCCTGGAATAGACGACCCGAGAACCTAACCGGATCTCTGCCAACACAAGGCCGGGTTACCTCTGCAAAAATAGGTAACTACTGACACGCGTATGCCATCCCCCGATCGTAACCGATCTTCCCGAGGATCCCCGATTTCCAACAAACCACATAGATAATAATGCAGCAACCACATAGGTTAAGTATCTGGGCTCCATACCATGATACCACCTCTATCCATAAGGAATGACATACACTAAGGGGCGCTACTCCCTAGAACCTTGCTGCATCCTTCCTGTTTTGACCATTTCCGGGGTGTGAGGCTCGATGAAGTCTCGTCCACAAAGCTACGCTTTCTACAAAGCCCTGCTTCGGGTCAAACAAAATGATCAACCTATGATCACAAAGATATAAGATCAAACAAATGATCATATCACAAATGATCAAACACTGATCATTCCACAGCAACACTTAGTATGCCACGTTACCAAATTCGGAGTATATCGCTGATAAATTTCAACTACATAACCTCTGAGCTCGTACGTCTCAGAGAAGGGTGTTAAGCTAAGAGAATAAATTCTCCGCCACCAACAGAAATGTATTTGAAAGAAATCAGCTCTATATCTCAAATTGTAACGTCAGACATACAATCCATACAAGTCTGTTCCGGGATCGAACAGAACCGAAGGCACTTCTCACGAAGCCCTTGCATTTCCGGATAAATTTCTAATCACGTCCGGACTTCCCGTCACTAAGGGTGATAAAAACCTCTAAATCGGAGATCAGCCGATGTAGAGTAACTCGACGGTAATCCTTCCGTTTTCAAAAATATCCGGTCTTCAACACCGGTCTTCGAATGCAATTCATAACGACGTATCACATATTCGGAATGGGTTATACGACCCCATGGTCCTTTCCCGGCTAACCCGAATAGCGAGCGCTTATTCAAAAATAAGTGTGGCATTCAAATTCATCCAGTTCACAACAAATACCTACTCAAGGTAATTATTGATAGTCGGTTATTTAACTATCAATAAAGATGCGCAACATCATCAGATTCCAAATAATTTTCCAAATTATTTATCTTCAAAAATATCTTTACTAGATATATTATTTTCCACACTTAACCATTTGAAAACAGATTTCAAATATTCACTTTTCAATTTATCTTTAAAAGATAAAATCTCTAAACAGTTCGCTTCATATTGGAAAAGCATTTCCATACTTATTTAAAAATAAGTAATTCACAAATCATTTATTTTCAACACTTAGAAAATATCCGATATACTTAAATCAAAATTAAGTATATATCTCATTCTTTAAGGAAATCATTCTTTAAACACATTTTATTTGAGTCAAAACGAATGTTACGTAAAACATCGTTACGACGACTCAAAATCACTAGTATAGGGATTCGAAATTAAGATAGATATGTAAATCCCAATACTATATAAAAACATTTCCTTTCGGAAATCATTTACTATAACAACAGTGTTATAGTCCATCATTTCCTTATTCCTCGAAAACGTCTATTTCAACAAGAACTGTTGAAAATCTATGCTTTCGATTCATAATACATTTTAAAACATCTTTAAAATGTTTAACTTCATTTTTAATATCACTTCTTCAAAAATAAATCCATTTTACTTAACAATATATTCACTGTCCAAAATCGTGAATATACTTCACTAACCAAATTTCAGTCTTTCTACATATTTATTTCAAGGATAATTCGCTATCCAAAATCGCGAATATATCTTCTTTAACATTTTAATTTATCAAATCCAATTTATTTCGAATTTATAAAACAACGTTTATAAATTCTATTTCTATTTTCTAACGACTTCAATTTAATAAATCTTCTTTATTAATAACTCGATCAATATTCCATTTAAAGGCAAAAATCCAATTTATAAGTTAATCTCTTATAAATCTTTTATTCTACAGTTCCGTCCAATTTATAACTTCACAATTTATAAATCTATAAATTCCATATCTTCACGATTTATAATTCTATAAATTTCATTTTTTACACTTATCATCTCATTTTAAAATTCCAATATTTTAAATTTATAAATATCAACTTTTTAAATCTTTTAAATAAACTGTTCACAAATATTCGAAAATCTCAGTTCAAACCATTTTATAAATTGCTTAAACTATTTATTTCAAAAATCACCTTACGGTCATAATTCACAAAAATCTTAACTTTTATAACTTCAAAATTTTAAACGTTTATTTATTTAAAATAAATCAATTCAACAATTCAATAAAACGTATGATTTCAAAGATCACTTTAAAAATCCTTTTAAATTAAAGGTCGTTATTTTTTAATTCCAAAACTTGAATCCGATGATGCAACAACACCAATCAGTCCATCACAACAGTCAATATCATATATCAATATGATAACAGAATATATATCAATATCTGTAAATAAGTAAATACAGTTGAGGAATCCAGTTGGATCCCTCCAACCTGTTTCCCTACATCCAAAGATATTAGCACAATACCAATTCCGCTCCAGTACGGAATTATCGCGGTATATGGGTTTTATAAAAATCCGCTTACTAACGGCGCAATAGGGTCTCATCCGCTATACGAGGCGGGAAATCAATCAATCCAATATATACATATGCCAATATGTATATATTGCTATATATAGATATATATCCTACTATATCTAATATCACATCCAATAGCAATCAAATAAATAACTGAAAATTCCACTTTTCAATTCTTGAGTGAGAAGATCTCACCTTTGATTTTAATTCTGATTTTCAGCGTTTATTTCGAATAAAATTAAACGCGCGTTTAATTTTACCCGAAATTCAAACTAGCTCCAAACGACTCCAAATCAGTTGCATCGCGTAGTATTCGACAAAACGAAGCCAACGCTTTTCGTTTCGTAATTTTCCGACCTCGCAGCAAAAAGATATGCAATTTTAAACATTAACGGATTTAAATTTAAATTAAAAATTACAAATTCTTTTTCAAATCTAAACCTATGCAATCATCTGGCCGTCCATTCCCCTAGATCAAATCGTGGCCGCATGAAGCTTCTTCCCTCCTTCCAGTTTCAAATGCACGCAACTGAACCCATCTCGCGTTCGAGACTTCGACGTCGCACCCCTCCCATTGCCTACCGGAGGTTGATCAACGATATACACTTCGAAGCCCTTCGCCAGCCCTCCCTCTAGCCTCCGACCGCACCCCTATATCACCACCCTCGGCTAGTAAAACGTGACCAAAACCGTCCCCTTCCAACTGACATTGCCACCAATTTACAACCCCGATTACGATCTTAACCGTTGAACTTATGGATCTCGTCATACTCTACAAATTTCCAGTTGAAGGCTTCGTCTGAAAGTCGATAGATTGAGCGAGATTTGAGGGAGAAGGAACGAACAATTTCGGCCCTTGAATGAATTAGAGGCGGCGGCTGATGATAGGATTAGGGTTTCTCTTGAATGAAGGGGGGTGGGTTGCTTTATAGAGAACCGACGAACACTATCCATTTCTAAATTTTCGAACTCCGATTTACGTGCGGTAACTGACGTTTCTGAGGTTTATCCCGCATTCCGAACGCAATGGAACAGGTTTCGAAAGCTAATTCGATCGTATGTGTGAGATATGGCAATAAACGATCAATTTAAATTAAACCGATTTAAATCGATTTCGAGGCGTTTCGACTTGCCCCGAACAAACGATAATTCCAAAAATTACGAAATTTGAAACCATGCAATAATATCACATTACGGATCCGATGAAACTGGTTTCGTCGAAATCCGAGACCTTTTGAAAAATGACTATTTTTAACTCGACGATTTAAAATTAAAACGATATCGATGCGTTTCGAGCTGCCACGGTCAAACGACAACTCCGATTGATACGAAAATTGAAATCCGATAATAACTAACTATTACGGATCCAATGGAACTAGTCTCGTTCAATTCTGAGACTGCTCGAAAATTGGCTATTTTTCAGTCGATAATTAAATATTAAAATATTCAATTTTCACAGATTAACTCCAAATTCAATTTTAAGAGTTCAAAAATATTTCTATAACTCCAGTATGATTAAATAAAATTTTACAAATCATTTTAAATCATGTTAAACTCGATTTTCAATTATCTCTGGAATTTCACTATTTAATTTATCGATTTAATTATCAAATAAAACCCAATATTCGAAAAATAAATCATTAGACTTCTAAATTCCATTTATTAATATTTAAAATTAATTAAATATTCAAATTTTAATTATCAAAAATTCTGGGTCGTTACAAACTTCCCCCCTTAAAAGAATTTCGTCCTCGAAATTACAAGTTAGAGAGAAAGGTCCTTAACTCGTCTACTATTTTTCACAATCCAAATAGTTTTATCACTTTTCAAACAAATCTTCCTACTAAAAATTCGTTAACACCTCAACTAAATTTCCAACTTCAATTTTAAGTTTCAAACAACATTGTTTAACTTCTAAATTCAAATTCGAGTTTAAATTCAAATTTTAACTTCAAAATTTTCTCAAAAATTTTCTAACACTCGAAATTTTCGAAAAAATTCGCCAGCGTCTCCTTTGCGCGGCTAATACGACACGACTACAAAACGTCCCTACGGACTCTCAGATTTCAAAAAGAAAAGAAAAAGCCAAGCGGCTAGAGAAATAAGTCATCAAATCTCATATTCAAATTTAAATACATACCTTTTTCGAGCAAATTCAAATTCATCTTTGAAATAAATTTTCCAATCCCTTTCATACACCTGTATATCTACTAGCCATTATATCTAGTTACAGCATTCAAACTATTTTGCAAATTCTATTACAAAATTTTCAATATAAACTGCTTATATCCTCTTTAAATTCGCTATTGAAGTTACATATTCAATTTCGTTCAATTTTACATTTCACATTCATTTGAATTTAATTCACAATTCCAATCTAATTTGGATTCAGTTCGACTTCTGAATATTGAATTTTTATCAATTAACTTTAGTTCACTTCAAACTAATCTCAAAACTTCATTTTATTTCACACAATTCAAATTTGTTTTCAACATTCAGTTTCAATTCCAGTTTTATTCTTTTGTTCAATCATCAAATTTTACTTAAGAATTTCACACTTCATTTCTTAAGTTCAATGTGAATATTTCATATACACATTATATTTATTTTCAATTCACTATTATGGTTTATAACCACTCATATTAAACTGGATTTCAAATTCCATATGAATTTTAATTCATCTCAAACCATATTAATTTGTCATTTCTTCAATTAGTTTCCGTTACTAATTTTATTTCAATACTTTACTTTACAAATTTGAAATGAATTTTTTTCAACATTCATTTTACTTTCATTAAATTGATTCACTTGTACTTACATTAATTTAACTTCATCCTTTAAGTTAAATTTATTCTATCAAAATCCAATTTGTATAAGTTATATCTTTACATAGCATTCCAGAGTCTTACCGTCATTTCAAAGCCATTTTGAAAACAATTCAAATTATCCTTTGAATTTCCAAAACAAAACTCAAATTTTTCAAACAACTTCCTTTTAAAATAATTTGGCAGCAATATCTCTTTTGGAGACCCGAAAATGAACACCAATGATGCCGCGGTCATCATCGAAGTTATTTTCCAGCGACCGAAAAGAGTTTAGAGCTTTTCATTCCATCAAAACATTTTTCAAAACCCTTGAAATCCATTTTCAAATCAAAAAGGAATTAAACTTTCCAAATCTCCAAAATTTTCAAATTCTTTTCAAAATATTTCCAAAAACCTCTCTGGAATTCCATTTCACATTACAAATCACATTTATATTTTATATTCTCAAATTTCATTTGTATATGGATTTATTTCTTAACTTTGGAGTTACCATTTCAATTTATTATTCAATTTCAGTGATGATAATTCACTATTATTACTTCCTAACATCCATGCAACCATATACTATAGTATTTTATAGAAAAACATTTCTTTTCTATACAAAAATAGTTTTAGGCAAAATTATCTCATTTACCCTATTTAAAACAATACTGTGCCGAATTGTTCTATACAAGTGTTTAGAGATCCCTATCGATAGAGTTGTACGGACAATACCGACCAGAATCCATATACCACTCAACAAACCAATCATCACAATATAAAACAATTTTATATTCACTAACAAATACGCACTCGTATCTATTATTACACTCAAACTCATTCTAGAGTACTACTGACTCTATCTCTAATGAGTAACACCCAACAGAGCAGGGTTGTCGCTTAACCATATGCTCTGATACCACGCTGTCACGTACGGGATTTTTCGACTTTCGAAAATTCGACATCGATACTCCCTTTATCGACTGTCGAGCAATCGAGTGCCGGAAACTCCAATAGTGAGGGTTTTAAGAAAAAGAAAAAGGTAGAAGAAGAAGATAGAAGAAGAAGAAAGAAGAACAACAACAGAACAAGAGCAGAAACAGAAACAGAAAACAATATCAGAATCTCACATATCGCAGCGGAATAATATATAATAGATAACACTAGTCTTTTAAAACAAAGAACTATATCAGTTTATACATACATCAATCATCAGAGTCAATATACAACAATGGACAGTTATATAACGTGTCCTCATACAGAATACACAACGGAATAAATACTATCAGATACAAATACTACGTCTCGCCATCCAGCTTGCTTCCAAAGCTCCAGAATATCCAGAATATCCTGATAATATAACTCTAGGCTGCCCGTGTGGAAATTGGTGGGCACCCAGAGTTTAGAAGGGAAAAAATAAACTCCGAGTCAGTCATGGTGACTGGTGTGAGATCGTAAAACAGTTATTCTTCACAAATATAATAAAACAAATTCGCAATGCTTTTGGAAAATGAAACTACCATAAGACCTCCCGCCACACACACAATGCAAATGCAGACTTGGAGGAGATTTCTTCTTATGATAGTCAAAGATGCTTACTACGCAAAATCAAATTCTTTTTGATATTATTATTAGTGCATAGTGTAGAAAACATTTCGAAAGTACAATATAAATCTTAGCCAGCATAGGTACCATTATAGTATGCTTGCTATAGCTGCCATATTAGATGGCAGGTTCTACAACTAAAACCGTACAAGGCTCGTATTGTTTCTTTGGATTTCCAACAAATGGTCAGGCTAAGGAACTTCCTATCCACGATGGGTACGTCCCTGGAATAGACGACCCGAGAACCTAACCGGATCTCTGCCAACACAAGGCCGGGTTACCTCTGCAAAAATAGGTAACTACTGACACGCGTATGCCATCCCCCGATCGTAACCGATCTTCCCGAGGATCCCCGATTTCCAACAAACCACATAGATAATAATGCAGCAACCACATAGGTTAAGTATCTGGGCTCCATACCATGATACCACCTCTATCCAGAAGGAATGACATACACTAAGGGGCGCTACTCCCTAGAACCTTGCTGCATCCTTCCTGTTTTGACCATTTCCGGGGTGTGAGGCTCGATGAAGTCTCGTCCACAAAGCTACGCTTTCTACAAAGCCCTGCTTCGGGTCAAACAAAATGATCAACCTATGATCACAAAGATATAAGATCAAACAAATGATCATATCACAAATGATCAAACACTGATCATTCCACAGCAACACTTAGTATGCCACGTTACCAAATTCGGAGTATATCGCTGATAAATTTCAACTACATAACCTCTGAGCTCGTACGTCTCAGAGAAGGGTGTTAAGCTAAGAGAATAAATTCTCCGCCACCAACAGAAATGTATTTGAAAGAAATCAGCTCTATATCTCAAATTGTAACGTCAGACATACAATCCATACAAGTCTGTTCCGGGATCGAACAGAACCGAAGGCACTTCTCACGAAGCCCTTGCATTTCCGGATAAATTTCTAATCACGTCCGGACTTCCCGTCACTAAGGGTGATAAAAACCTCTAAATCGGAGATCAGCCGATGTAGAGTAACTCGACGGTAATCCTTCCGTTTTCAAAAATATCCGGTCTTCAACACCGGTCTTCGAATGCAATTCATAACGACGTATCACATATTCGGAATGGGTTATACGACCCCATGGTCCTTTCCCGGCTAACCCGAATAGCGAGCGCTTATTCAAAAATAAGTGTGGCATTCAAATTCATCCAGTTCACAACAAATACCTACTCAAGGTAATTATTGATAGTCGGTTATTTAACTATCAATAAAGATGCGCAACATCATCAGATTCCAAATAATTTTCCAAATTATTTATCTTCAAAAATATCTTTACTAGATATATTATTTTCCACACTTAACCATTTGAAAACAGATTTCAAATATTCACTTTTCAATTTATCTTTAAAAGATAAAATCTCTAAACAGTTCGCTTCATATTGGAAAAGCATTTCCATACTTATTTAAAAATAAGTAACTCACAAATCATTTATTTTCAACACTTAGAAAATATCCGATATACTTAAATCAAAATTAAGTATATATCTCATTCTTTAAGGAAATCATTCTTTAAACACATTTTATTTGAGTCAAAACGAATGTTACGTAAAACATCGTTACGACGACTCAAAATCACTAGTATAGGGATTCGAAATTAAGATAGATATGTAAATCCCAATACTATATAAAAACATTTCCTTTCGGAAATTATTTACTATAACAACAGTGTTATAGTCCATCATTTCCTTATTCCTCGAAAACGTCTATTTCAACAAGAACTGTTGAAAATCTATGCTTTCGATTCATAATACATTTTAAAACATCTTTAAAATGTTTAACTTCATTTTTAATATCACTTCTTCAAAAATAAATCCATTTTACTTAACAATATATTCACTGTCCAAAATCGTGAATATACTTCACTAACCAAATTTCAGTCTTTCTACATATTTATTTCAAGGATAATTCGCTATCCAAAATCGCGAATATATCTTCTTTAACATTTTAATTTATCAAATCCAATTTATTTCGAATTTATAAAACAACGTTTATAAATTCTATTTCTATTTTCTAACGACTTCAATTTAATAAATCTTCTTTATTAATAACTCGATCAATATTCCATTTAAAGGCAAAAATCCAATTTATAAGTTAATCTCTTATAAATCTTTTATTCTACAGTTCCGTCCATTTTATAACTTCACAATTTATAAATCTATAAATTCCATATCTTCACGATTTATAATTCTATAAATTTCATTTTTTTACACTTATCATCTCATTTTAAAATTCCAATATTTTAAATTTATAAATATCAACTTTTTAAATCTTTTAAATAAACTGTTCACAAATATTCGAAAATCTCAGTTCAAACCATTTTATAAATTGCTTAAACTATTTATTTCAAAAATCACCTTACGGTCATAATTCACAAAAATCTTAACTTTTATAACTTCAAAATTTTAAACGTTTATTTATTTAAAATAAATCAATTCAACAATTCAATAAAACGTATGATTTCAAAGATCACTTTAAAAATCCTTTTAAATTAAAGGTCGTTATTTTTAAATTTCAAAACTTGAATCCGATGATGCAACAACACCAATCAGTCCATCACAACAGTCAATATCATATATCAATATGATAACAGAATATATATCAATATCTGTAAATAAGTAAATACAGTTGAGGAATCCAGTTGGATCCCTCCAACCTGTTTTCCTGCATCCAAAGATATTAGCACAATACCAATTCCGCTCCAGTACGGAATTATCGCGGTATATGGGTTTTATAAAAATCCGCTTACTAACGGCGCAATAGGGTCTCATCCGCTATACGAGGCGGGAAATCAATCAATCCAATATATACATATGCCAATATGTATATATTGCTATATATAGATATATATCCTACTATATCTAATATCACATCCAATAGCAATCAAATAAATAACTGAAAATTCCACTTTTCAATTCTTGAGTGAGAAGATCTCACCTTTGATTTTAATTCTGATTTTCAGCGTTTATTTCGAATAAAATTAAACGCGCGTTTAATTTTACCCGAAATTCAAACTAGCTCCAAACGACTCCAAATCAGTTGCATCGCGTAGTATTCGACAAAACGAAGCCAACGCTTTTCGTTTCGTAATTTTCCGACCTCGCAGCAAAAAGATATGCAATTTTAAACATTAACGGATTTAAATTTAAATTAAAAATTACAAATTCCTTTTCAAATCTAAACCTATGCAATCATCTGGCCGTCCATTCCCCTAGATCAAATCGTGGCCGCATGAAGCTTCTTCCCTCCTTCCAGTTTCAAATGCACGCAACTGAACCCATCTCGCGTTCGAGACTTCGACGTCGCACCCCTCCCATTGCCTACCGGAGGTTGATCAACGATATACACTTCGAAGCCCTTCGCCAGCCCTCCCTCTAGCCTCCGACCGCACCCCTATATCACCACCCTCGGCTAGTAAAACGTAACCAAAACCGTCCCCTTCCAACTGAAATTGCCACCAATTTACAACCCCGATTACGATCTTAACCGTTGAACTTATGGATCTCGTCATACTCTACAAATTTCCAGTTGAAGGCTTCATCTGAAAGTCGATAGATTGAGCGAGATTTGAGGGAGAAGGAACAAACAATTTCGGCCCTTGAATGAATTAGAGGCGGCGGCTGATGATAGGATTAGGGTTTCTCTTGAATGAAGGGGGGTGGGTTGCTTTTATAGAGAACCGACGAACACTATCCATTTCTAAATTTTCGAACTCCGATTTACGTGTGGTAACTGACGTTTTTGGGGTTTATCCCGCGTTCCGAACGCAATGGAATAGGTTTCGAAAGCTAATTCGATCGTATGTGTGAGATATGGCAATAAACGATCAATTTAAATTAAACCGATTTAAATCGATTTCGAGGCGTTTCGACTTGCCCCGAACAAACGATAATTCCAAAAATTACGAAATTTGAAACCATGCAATAATATCACATTATGGATCCGATGAAACTGGTTTCGTCGAAATCCGAGACCTTTTGAAAAATGACTATTTTTAACTCGACGATTTAAAATTAAAACGATATCGATGCGTTTCGAGCTGCCACGGTCAAACGACAACTCCGATTGATACGAAAATTGAAATCCGATAATAACTAACTATTACGGATCCAATGGAACTGGTCTCGTTCAATTCTGAGACTGCTCTAAAATTGGCTATTTTTCAGTCGATAATTAAATATTAAAATATTCAATTTTCACAGATTAACTCCAAATTCAATTTTAAGAGTTCAAAAATATTTCTATAACTCCATTATGATTAAATAAAATTTTACAAATCATTTTAAATCATTTTAAACTCGATTTTCAATTATCTCTGGAATTTCACTATTTAATTTATCGATTTAATTATCAAATAAAACCCAATATTCGAAAAATAAATCATTCGACTTCTAAATTCCATTTATTAATATTTAAAATTAATTAAATATTCAAATTTTAATTATCAAAATTTCTGGGTCGTTACAAAATCGATATATCATCTTACCCATGCTTTCAAATCTCCAAATAAACGTAAGTCTAATAATTTTCCAAACAAAATTAATTAAGTACTAATTTTTAGAAATAGAACCATCATTTTGAAAATATAGTTATCCGCTTTTGAATATAAACACTTTTTAAACATATAGCTCAAATATATAAAAACAGGATTAGAGCAATTCATGTCACACACAACAAAACTTATCCAAATCAAAATTAAATCATATCAAAGCATCAAATAAAACTTCATAAGCATGATATATGGCATCTAATCCATCTAACTCATATCTAACGTCAAATCTATCACTAAAACATCATTTTAACTATATTTTCAAGTCAGTCATCAATGAGAAGTATAGTTTTTCTTATAATGAATTACTATAATACATACATAATCATTTTAAAACACATATAAATCATAAACGCTAGTATGGGAACATAATCACTCATATAAATCAATGAATTATTCCTAAATTAATGTTGAACGACAAGAGCAGCCCAAAACTGAATTCTAACAACCATGAAATGTTGATTGACTAGTGTCCAATGAACGTTTTCTATCTTCTTTGTTTAATCAATGGGAGATTAAAAACTGTTTATGAGATGAAAAGGGTGAAGGTGGCGGTTGTATAAAATCTAATTTTGTCTCCAATCCCGAATGGGTAGTTAGCATTAATTTGTCTTTGTGCTGAAATAGTAAACCAACCATATTTTACCAACGACCGAACCAAATTATTGGTATGACCACATTTTGGATATCTACTCAATTTAACCTACCTTTTTTCTTAAAAAAATGAGCTTCTAATTCGATCTCAACCAAAAGTTATGGCTAAAACGATGACCCGATGTTAAAATCTCACATAGTTTATTATACATATTTATGTAACGAAGTTACGCTTCTCTACAAAATTTAAACTAAACATACAATGGTTGAATATTTTAAATCACATAATTTATAAAGTTTACACTAAAATACGTGTCGCTATATCCACTTTACTCCTCTCTATTAACTCATACTATAGATTTTGCTTATAATAGCTTTGGTGTAATGTTTTTTGGTATCAACGTGAACTACCAAAAACGTCCCTCTATTATTTGAATAATATTAAACTTCTTTTACAAATTCAAACGTCTCTAAAAGGAGAATATAACAATTAAACATGTTTTACAAATTCAAAACGCTTCTAAAAATAGGATCTAAAATTAAACAGCTTCCTTTACAACTTCAAAATACTTCTTTACAAATTTACAAATCTTAATATCACTTGAAAATAAATAAAAAATCATTTTTTGACTGATTTAAACATATACAATTTATATGAAAAACAATTCATGCACGAAGCGCGTGCCGTAACACTCGTTTTGTACAATAGTTGTAATAGCTTTGGTGTTACATTTTTTTTGTATCAACGTGAACTACCTAAAATACCCCTCTATATATTATCAATTCTTAATCACTTAAAAATATGATCTAATATTAAACTTCTTTGACAAATTCAAACACCCATAAAAGTAAGATCTAACAATCAAACATGCTTTACAAATTCAAAACGCTTCTAAAAATAAGATTTAAAATAAAACTTTTTTTTATAAATTCAGAATACTTTTTTACAAATATACAAATATTAATATCACTTGAAAATAAAAAATCATTTTTTTGACTGATTTAAACATATACAATTTGTAAGGAAAATAATTCACGCGCGAAGCGCATGCCGTGACACTTTTTGCAGAATATAAGTATCAAAATACCAAAGTGTCCACTTAATTCTCCAATTACACTGTTCTTACATCTTTTTAAACAAAATTACTTTTTATCATTTTAGCAAAATTCAAAACCCGATATTTATTGCTTGTCCGCTTTATTTGGATCTCACGTACACGCTTTATATTAATTCTCATCATTCTCTATAATTTTAATGTTTAATAGTAATCGTAATACTTTCGATGCAATTCTTTTTTGATTTTAATGTAAACTATCAAAAACTTCCATCTACGTATATTACAAAATCTTAATTTCACTTAAATATATATTCTAAAAAATAAAATTTCTTTACAAATCAAAACGTCTATCTACAAATATTATTAAATCTTAATATCACTTAAAATAGAATCTAACAAATAAACTCTTTTTACAAATCAAAACGCTTCTCTACCAATATTACCAAATCTTAATATTACTTGAAATAAGATCTAACAAATAAAATTGCTTTACAAAATCCTTTTTTTGTTAATTAACAATAGAAAAAAATAGACATTGCAACTTAGGAATAAAAATTCAAATCATCCACACATGATTTTAATAAAAATATATGACTAAATATCAGTGTAAATCATTTTTCTTATGTGTTAAATATATACTATGTTAACAATTACGCATGTGTGATAACTTCCTACTGGATAAACTTAGTAGTCGAAGCAGCACTTGAGCAAAGAAAGTCCAATTGAGCCCAGAGTCCATAGCACATATCAGGTCGCATGTACCAATGGGCGTGATCCAGTCCACTTTTATATATACTTCCTCATCATCTTCAAACCCTAGTTCTTCTTGCAGCCGTCACGCAAAAACAAAACTCTAACTTCAACCGAAAATGAAGTATAATCCTAGAGTAACAAGTTCTCGGCGCAAATGCCGGAAGGCCCATTTCACGGCACCGTCAAGCGTCCGCCGAATCCTAATGAGCTCACCTTTGTCAGCTGATCTCCGTAGCAAGTACAACGTCCGTTCGGTTCCGATTAGAAAGGATGACGAGGTTCAGGTAGTGCGGGGAACATTTAAGGGACGCGACGGTAAGGTGATTCAAGTTTACCGGCGCAAATGGGTAATTCACATTGAAAGAATTACCAGGGAGAAAGTCAACGGATCTACGGTCAATGTCGGCATAGATCCGTCTAAGGTTGTAGTAACAAAGTTGAAGTTGGATAAGGATAGGAAGGCGTTGCTTGAGAGGAAGGCCAAAGGTAGGAATGCTGCTGACAAGGAAGCAAAAGGTAAGTTTTCAGTCGAGGAAGTTGCGGCTGGAGGCGCCTCTCTTCAACAGATCGATTAGCTTTTATAATGCTGGTAATGTAAGTGTCTTTATTTCTGAATAGTTGTGCTGTTAAAGTAATCATGAGACGCAAGTTCTTTTTTTTTTTGCACTTATTTTGTTAGTGTTTGGAATTTATGCAAAACTGATGTTGCTTCTGTTGGTAGCAATTTGAGGAATGTTTGTTCATTATTACTTAATTATCGGGTTTGCGTTGTTTTGCTATGGTTGAAAGAACATTTATGGTTTCTTGTAAACTTTCCCATTTATAAACTCTCAAGTTATAATTCTGTCACCTTAAGCATCTTCTTGTCCAGTGATAGGGAACTTGAATTTTCATGACCACTCATATGCTATTTTTTATATGCCTAAGTTTTTGCATTTAGGCATTTGCCAATGGTAGGCTTTATAGTCATCTGGTTATCCTAAAATGTGATCATACTTTGTCCAAACTAAGTACTAAAATTCACTACATTGTTAAGTCTATTTTCAACCAAGCAGCCCACTAGTGCCTCATGAATTTATGCTTGTTTCCATGAGCTTATTCTTGTTCAGCAAATATCAAGTTTTTGACTGGAAAAATCCCACTACTTGCAATTTGTGCTTGTCAACTAGTTTGTGTACTTGAATTTACATTTATTTTTTAGAGCCACTAGCTAGCATACACATTTAAAAAATACGATAGGGCTTAAACCAAGACCTATTTTATGGTGATGTCACCACTACTGAAGTTATGTATGATTGAAATACAAACATTAGCAAGACATGAGCGGATGCCCTTATGTGAACACCCAACTATTTGTAATTGTGTGTGTAATTGAGAAAAGATCAACAATACCCCTCTTTTGGAGCATCATTGTCACATTCTGAGCCACACAATTTCTAATGTTGAATTTTCTTTTTGTAAACATGTCCGTATTATACTCAAAATCCTCTTCGCAAAAATTGTTTGGATATATTTAATACAATAAATTAGACTTTCCAAGTTCACGGGTAAAATAAAGGGGAAATTAATTTAAAGGACAAAAATTTGTATATTTTTAGCCTCAAGGACACGATCTTAATATTTTAATCACAATAACAAACATTCTCTTAAAAATTATTCATAAGTACAAACATTCTTTCAAAATTATTCATAAGGAGAAACATTTTTTCACAACTGCCACTGAACTAAAAACTGCTACCGATAACTACAAACTGATACTTAAAAACTTAAAAACTGATACCTACATAAAGTTGTTATTCATGCTAAAATACTGAAGGTCTTGAGGCAAAAATGCTGAGAAATTTTGTCCTTGACAATAATTTCCTGTAAAATAAATGTATGTTTTATTGGCGAATGTTAATATTGCAGTTCATGTTTAATTGAAAATCCAATGCTGATTTAATGCTCGTGATCTAAGATGGTATGGTATAGGTCCTTTATATGTTATCTATTGAGTCTTTACTTTTGCTGTTACTGAATGATTTTCAGCTCACTTTTCAGAATGTATATCAAACATACACGTCTGCGTACATGCAGGCCTGGCCTACACCAAAATTGGGGTTTGAACAAAGAGTAATAGAGGTTAAAAAAGTCCTAGACAAGTGTAAACCAATTCACCAATAGTTGGTGAGAAAGCGAATATGTAGATTTAATTTAAATGTGGTCCCATTTGAAAAACAGTAATTTATATACGGATAACTAATTTAAAGATAACTGAATAAAAATTGGTCTAATTTCAAGCTGGGCCTTCAGGTGGTTTATGACCAAGGCCGACCCTGCATAGATGTATGCGTATTCATATAAGCACAGTAAGCTAGGCGTGCGTGCACACACATATATATGTGTGTGCGCGGGTCCCCACAGGTGCATACTGTTATAGTACGTGTATACAAAAACAGAGATCAATCAGTTATAAACTCCTCACACAAGTTTACAAATCAGAAACTGACTAATTTGGAATTGTGTATCAGTCATTTTGAACAACTATTGCTGTAATGAATTTACAACAACAAACTATAGCAACAACAACAACAAAGTGCTATGTTAAACTATAGTGATAAACAATCGCTGTACTACTTCGTAGAAGCAGTACAACTTCGAAGCGGAAAGATTACAGAATGATGAATATATATATAAATAAACAAGAAATCTAACTGGATGAAAAATGAAATTTGTCTGAGGCTTGCCTTAACAATTTCCTTAAGACTTTATTCAAAGTCTCTCAAGATACAGCAGACATGACCCGCCGTTCGTAGCTCGGTTGGTTTGGGAGATGGGAGATGGGAACCAAAGGACTGTGTCCGGGCAGGTTCGAATCCCAGCGCCAAACCATCAGTGGGAGTTTCAACGTTACGCATCCGTGTGCGACGACTAAATAAAAGCGGGGTAGACACACGACGTGGGGTTTACTTAAGTGAGTATCAATGAATACCATGATCTTAAGGTTCCCCATGATCTCAAAAAAAAAAGATACAGCAGACATGCTCTGTTCGAGATTGTGGTGTGTTGTGATCTTCTATACGATACGTAGGACCGCTCAGATTTTCAGAGGTTTCAGAAATGAAAAGGAAGAAGAAAAAAAATGGAGTAGAAAAATGATCAGGTCTCCTGCTTCTTTTATAGGCGAATTCCCAACGGTAATATCCGTTGGGAAAAAGTCGCTTCTCTTCGTTTTGAATTTTGCAACACTTTCAAATTCGCAATGCTTATTTTTGTTTGGAAAAATTGGCGTCCTATCAATTAGTTGCAACGGCCGTTTCAGTTGGAAAATCCGCGTCCATTCAAATATGACTGTTTAACAACCAATAGTCGCTTCTGTTTGAATTTAAATAGTAGAAAACTGTTCGCTTTTGTGCAGCAAAAATATAACAAGGTCCACTTTTATTGGACCCGCATCCGGTTCTGTACGGGACGGGCGGGCGGCGGCGCTCGCGCGTGTTAGTTTATGGCCGTATAGGTCCTCCCCCTAGCACAAAATTACCTGACCCCGAGGGCCAATATCGGTTCGAGGGAAATAGTATATAAGCATGAATATTAACTTATTTTCGACGATGTGGGACAATATCTCATTCATCACTATAAAGGGCCTTTAACAATCCCCTACATGAATGACGATATATGTCTCTCCCACAGTGTAATATCACACAGTTCATATGGAAATAATGCTATATCGAGGATAAGTAGATATTTCACTTTGAACTTTCCCTAGTTAAAACTAACCGGATATACTTGGCTAATCGGTGAATTATTTCATCTTGAACCATCAGCCGTTTGTGCATAGCCAGACAATAAGCTTTACAAAGCATTGTTTCCCTTCACATCCAATATTTTGGTTGTATTCATTTTGGTCCTGAACAAATTTGGTTCTGCGAGTGTTTTAGAGAATTTAAGCCTTCAATATTCTCATAGAACCGACCCAGCTCACACTAACATAGGTGACCGCATCCATGAAGAGTATCCTACATTTACCCCACTTGTCATTTTTAAGATATGGACATCATTAAAAAGCACAGCTTTAACCTTTTAATACTTCTGTAGGCATGTATTCTATTGTGCACCATAGGAATGGAGTAGGACTAAGTCCAAACAAATGCATTACTTCTTGAGGTACTCAGAACTGGTTTGCCTATTGATTCTAGTCCGTGGGATCTCTAGTTGCTAGGATATGTTTCCGTATAAGATAACTCTTATTGGTTTAGGCTTTTAAACTCATTCCCCTCGATACGCAATCAATTTTCTCTCTTGATAATCCTTTAGTAAATGGATCTGCAAGGTTATCAGTAGTTCTCACATAATCAATGGAAATAGTTTCATTTGGTAGTAACTGCCTAATTGTGTTATGGCGTCGACGAATATGTCGTGGCTTTCCATTATACACAAAGTTTTGCGCTCTGTTTAACGCTGCTTGATTATCACAATATATGCATATGGTCGGTACAGGTTTAAGCCAGTTTGCATCACTATATCCTTCTAAGACGGCAGGATATTTTCTGTAATGTAGGGAAAAGTTCGTGGTACTATTTAAATATCACAACACTCTCATTAGTGATTTTCAGTGTTCCTTTCCTGGTTGCTTGTATACCTGCTCAGTCGACTTACTGCATAAACTATATATGGTATTGTGCAATTCATGAGATACATAAGACATCCTATTACACAAGAGTATTCCAGTTGCATTACACTCTCATTAGTGTTTTTATATAGGACTTTCGATGGATTAAAATGTGTTCTTACTCCTTTGATTTTATAATTTTGAAATTTTTCAATCACTTTTTAAACATAGTGTGACTGAGATAGTTCAATTCTACTAGGTGTTTTTATTATTTTGATTCCCAAAATAACGTCTGCAATTCTTAAGTCTTTCATATCGAAATTGTTGATTAACATTTTCTTTATGGTCTCTATTATCTTACTATACGGAACAAAAAATAGCATATCGTCTACATATAGACAAATCATCACGTATGATTGTCCAACTTGTTTATAATAAACACATTTATCACATTTATTTATACGGAAACCATTTTTCATCATGACACTATCAAATTTGCGTGCCATTGTTTTGGAGCTTGTTTTAGACCGTATAATGATTTTACCAATCTACATGCTTTGTTTTCATTTCCTTTGAAAATAAAACCCTCGGGTTGCTCCATGTAAATCTCCCCGTCAAGATTTCCATTTAAGAATGCTGTCTTTACATCCATTTGATGAATCTCTAGATTATATATGGATGCAATTGCTATTAACATTCTTATAGAGGTTATTCGTGTAACCGGTGAATAAATATCAAAGAAGTTTATACTTTCCTTTTGACGATATTCTTTGGCTACCAATCTTGCTTTATATTTGTCATAGAACCATCTGGTTTCATCTTTTTTTTGAAGAACCATTTACAACCAATCGGTTTTATTCCAGGTGGAAGATCAACTATTTTCCAAATATTATTACTTAGAATTGAATCAATTTCACTTTTGATTGCTTCTTTCCAATATGAAGATTTTGAAGATGACATTGCTTCCTTGTATGTTTGAGGTTCGTGTTCTAACATGTATGTCGGAAATTCTGAACCAAATATCTTGGACGTTCTTGCCTTTACGATTCTTCTTGGTTCAACTTCTTCAATTTCACGATGAGTTTCATCTTTATATGGCTTGCTTGATTCTTCTCTTGTCCTTTTAGGGACATAATTTCCTTCATTCCTTTTGTGTGGAAACACATCTTTAAAGAATGAGGCATCTCTCAACTATATGATTGTATTTACATTAATATCAGCGATACCAGACTTGAATACCAAAAATCTGTAGGCACTACTATTTTGGGTTGGTCCTAGATAGTAACAGTCTATAGTTTTTGGTCCAAGTTTGACTTTCTTGAGAGGCGGAACTAGAACTTTTGCCAAGCATCCCCACACTTTGAGGTATTTGAAACTTGGTATGTGTCCTTTCCATAAATCGTATTGAATTGTTCCTGTTTTATTGTGAGGAACCTGGTTTAATATGTGATTAGACATATTTAAGGGTTCCCCCCACAAGTTCGTTGGTAGACCAGAGGTCAATAGCATTGCAGTAATCATATCTTTTAATGTTCTATCCTTTCTCTCGGCACCACCATTTTGTTGCGGAGAATATGGAGCTGTTGTTTGATGAATTATACCATTTTCTGCACAAAAATTTTCAAATGGTGATTCTTATTCTCCACCTCGACCAGATCTCAATATCTTGAGCTTTTTATTTAACTGATTTTCTACTTTAGCCTTATTTTTTTAAACGATGTTTCTTCATGTTTACTATTTAAAAGGTATACATAGCAATATCGTGTATAGTCGTCAATAAAAGTGATAAAATACCTCCCATCTCTTGTAGGTAATGATTTAAAATCACATAAATCAGTATGAACCAAACCTAGTGGTTCAGTACTTTATCTATAGTATGAAATGGTTTTTTTGACCAATTTTGCTTCTACACGTCTCACATATGTAGTTTTAATCTACTTGGAATTTAGGGATTAATCCCAAGTTAGCTAATTTTTTCATTTTTCAAAAATTTATGTGTCCTAATCTATTATGCCATAATAAAATTTCATGCTCAATTGATTTTTATTAGTAGCACAATCAGAATACATAGTTTTATTGCCAACTACGGCTACATTTGCCTTAAATAGGCCATCACATAAATAACCAATTCCTATATAAATTCCAGCCTTAGACAGAACTACTTTTATCTGACTCGAAGACCATTCCGAATCCTTTCTTTGAGAGCATAGGTCCAGCGATAAGATTCTTGCGCATATTCGAAACATGGAGAACTTCATTTAGTGTCACGGTTTTTCTGAAAGTAAATTTGAGGACGACGGTGCCGTTATCTTCGATCATGGAAACTGCAGAATTACCCTTGTAGAGTTTTTCTTCCCGATCGTATTTTTTGTAAGTGGAGAACATAGATATATCAGAACAGACATGACGAGTAGTGCCTGTGTCTATCCACCATTGTGCAGGGTTCTGTACTAAGTTGCATTTTGAAACAACTTTTGAAAAATTCATCTCCTCAATGGTTGAACTCCAATTTTCCACTATATTTGCTACTGATTTGTCATTCGTCTTCTTGTGCCTGCAACCTTTAGCTGCGTGCCCAGTCTTTCCGCAGACCCAACATTCGTCTTTGAACTTCTTGGCTTGCTTATCTTTGAATTGATTATCTGGTGCCTTTCTTCTTTTCTTTTTGTGGTTGAAGTGTCCTTTCTTCTTTGACCCTTCTATAACAAAATGTCTCTTCGCTTTTGGGTTGTGTTATTCCGCGATTATCTGTCTCAATTTTTAATCTGACAATGATGTCTTCTAAGGAAATCTCAATTTTCTTATGTTTCAGATAGTTGCGATAGTCCTTTCAAGATGGTGATATTTTCCTGTTATCGCTTTAATAAGGAATGACTCCAACTTTATGTCCTTCCGATTTAAGTTCATGGATTATAAGTTGGAGTTCCTACACTTGACTAGTTACGGATTTGGAATCCACCATTTTGTATTCCATAAATTTATCTACTATGAACTTCTTCAAACTGACATTTTGCGTTTTGTATTTATTTGCAAGTGCAGTCCATAGGGATTTTGCTGTCTGGTGTGGCTGATACACTTTATACAGTATTTTATCCGAACAATTCAGAATGTAGTTTCGGCGTAGGAAGTCCGAATGCTTCCATGAGTCAATTTTGAGAAAAACATATGCTTCTTTTTCTCTATTCTGTCCATTCGTCTTTGGGCTTTGGTTCATCCTCCTCAATACACTTCTGCCGCCTTAACGTGGTGAGATAAAACAACATTTGATTCTGCCATGTCAAGAAGTCATCACCATCTCCTCTAAACAGATCAGGTTTGTTGTGAGTAGCAGTTTTTGCTGATAATTCAACTGCCGCCATCTCTGTTTCAGTAAAAACTGGAAAGTCTTAAAATGTTATAGTATCTATATACAAAAACAGAGATCAATCAGTTATAAACTCCTCATGCAAGTTTACGAATCAGAAATCGACTACTTTGGAATTGTGTGTCAGTAATTTTGAACAACTATTGTTGTAATGAATTTACAACAACAAACTATAGTAATAACAACAACAAAGTGCCGTGTTAAACTATAGCGATAAACAATCGTTGTACTACTTCTTAGAAGCAGTACAACTTCGAAACGGAATGATTACAGAATGATGTGTATGTGTATGTATAGGTAAACAAGAAATCTAACCGGATGAAAAAAGAAATTTCGTCTGAGGCTTGCCTTAACAATTTCCTTAAGACTTTATGCAAAGTCTCCCAAGGTACAACAGACGTGATCTGCTCGAGATTGTGGTGTGTATGATCTTCTTTGCGATACGTAGGATCGCTCGGATTTTTAGAGGTTTCAGAAACGAAGAGGAAGAAGAGAAAAAAACGGAGTAGAAAAATGATCAAGTTTCATGCTCCTTTTTACAAGTGAATTCCCAACGGTAATATCCGTTGGGAAAAAGCCGTGTCTCTTCGTTTTGAATTTTGCAACACTTTTCGAATTCGCAACCTATTTTCGTTTGAAAAAAGTGGCGTCCATTCAATTAGTTGCAACAACCGTTTCAGTTGGAAAATCTACGCCCATTCAAATATGACTGTTTAACAACCAACAGTCGTTTCTGTTTGAATTTAAACGGTAGAAAACTGTTCACTTTTGTGCAGCAAAAACATAACACGGTCCATTTTTATTGAATCCGCACCTGACCTGGTACGAGCGGGCGGTGGCGTGCGTGTATTAGTTCATGGGCATATAGGTCCTACACCTCGTACAAAATTACCTGGTCCCAAGGCCAATATAAGTTTGAGAGAAGTAATATATAAACATGAATATTAAGTTGTTTTTGACGATGTGGGACAATATCTCATTCATCAGTATAAAGGGCCACTAACTCAATGCTTCCAAAGTTTCCTGTCTTAATTGAGTCGCTATGTGCTTCAAAAATTTGTGTTACATGTTTATTATCCTACAACAATCTTTTCCAACCAAACAAATCCTTAACATTCAAATAAATATATATTTGGCGTCCGTGACCTAAACATTATCCTTAAACAAGTTCAAATACAAAGCTTTTAGAGTTTGAAAAATAACACCAACATACCAAACGATGATGATGATCAGTGGAATTAAGGAATAAATTCATCATCCTTGTTTAATTTGATGTATTTGGGCTTAAATCTGCTGGAATGTATGAACGTGGATAATGGAAATATTTCTTAATTCCATTGATTATCACCATTTGTCTGGTAATTCATTTTTTGTCCTAAACATTAAATGTTGTCTTGGATTTGTGTTAGATATGAATAGGATAATATTTATCTTTTTTTTTGTAGGAGCTGGTAATTAAATATTATTTACTCATGGATTTTGTTGGACTGCAAATCTGATGTTGCGGAGTAAGTTGTGAGCAAAACGTCAAATTTCTAGTATTTTGGTTCAAATTGCTATTTTCATTTTGGTTTCTTTCTATCTCCTCCTAAAAGCTACTTGTTCAAAAAAAGAACCGTACAAATCAAATTGAGCAGATCTGTAGCTCTCTTTTAATGT
The DNA here is from genome assembly GCA_030737815.1 of Allium fistulosum. Classification (NCBI taxonomy): domain Eukaryota; kingdom Viridiplantae; phylum Streptophyta; class Magnoliopsida; order Asparagales; family Amaryllidaceae; genus Allium; species Allium fistulosum. The sequence goes on from CM060903.1 coordinate 1,410,859,232, forward strand.
AGAAATAAAAATTGTTATCAGGTGGGTGGACGTAGATATAACACATTTAATTACGTTAAATCAGTTGTATTACCTTTCTTATTTCTTTGTTCATTTTAATCCATAACTTGGAATTGTTTGAATGATAGGTACTTTCGAACGATTGTACCAAATGTACTATATTCTCTAATGCAATTGCCATAGGAAGTTGAATGTCTATTTCCTCTGCACTACAGCATTCTTATGATTTAATTTCAGTAAATCAGATAAAGGTGGTGAATAATACATATGAATTTTGTATCCAATGTAAAGCATAAGTTAAAACTTAAGGTTGGATAATGAATTTATTTGTTATTATATTTTACAAAATTTCAGTAAAATGGAAAATCAAAATTATCGAGCATGCATAGAAATTTGGTAAAGTAGACTGCTTATAATTGTCTAGGCAGACACGTAGTCTAATCAAATTAGTAAATTGAAGATAAACGTGTTTTATGCCTCGGTTTAATGGGTAACTGAATGATAATAAAAAGGAGTTATGTTGACAATTAGTAACTGATAGCCCGCAGCAAGGTACCCTAGACTCAAATGAATTATGACTTGGTAGTATGTATTTTAATTTGCAGGGATGAATGGATCTATAACGGTAAAGGATGCTGATCTTTAACTACACGCATTGCTCATTGTTGAAACTACGAAGAAGTTATTATTTAGAAGTTCTACGATTACCAACAATAATTGAATTGTGATATGAATATTTTGTAAATTTATCAATAGGACGATGGGGGTTTCTAAAGTTTTCCAATAGTTTGGAGATATCGGGTGTAACCACTTAATACTCTAAAACGTTCCACTTTGGAGATATCTAACTCCTGCAGTAAGATAGCGTTAGCATGTAATTTTTGGTGCTTTTGTAGAGTTAACAAATTCGTTTATCACGGTAAAAAATCATTCTTTTTAGTAAACATGTAAATATGCGTGTACCATAAAATCATACGTTTGTTTCGAAATATATGAGTTGTACTGTATAATAACAACTTCATAAGTCAATCAAATATCAACATCAAGTCTACCTGCAATACTAAATACTAAGAGTGTCTTGAGTGATCTTCATTGCAGCTTGTGTCCTAGAAATAAGCTGCTTTGATATGATAACTATTAATAATAATAATGGAGGACAAAAAGAATTCAAGTTTTGGTCACATGGAGCTAAATAAATGATACGGTGGATAAAGAAATTTTTTGACATATATTCTTCTAAAAATTTCTTGCTCTTTTCGGTTTTAATTTATAAAATACATTCTTATTTTATTTTTTAAAATTGAAATTCAAGGATGTATGTAGATAATTTTACTAATGTTAACATGTGCTTTTAGGTTATAAGTCCTTAATTATAACCGTCGCAATACACGTTTTAGCAACTACTTTTGAATTTGAAAATAAATAGAAGTAAAAAAAGGAAAATTCAAGAAAGAGGGATGTAGAAAATAGTTTCTAAATGAAAGGAAAGTAAAATAGATAAGTTTTAAAAAAAGAGATGTTTCTAATTTCCACATGAATAAAAACACCGTCCCCATTCATAGACGTGTCGAAAGCTGATGTTTTAGCGTTTGAGGTCCTTTATGCCCGATTTAACCAAGATAAGTTAGACCGATCCGTTACGTCAGCGTTTGGTTAAGGAGCGTTTTGTCGTTTCAAATTGTAGCGGTTAAACGTGACATAAACAATAAGTCGGACGTAACTCTAGTTAAATCGAACGTAATTGTATACATAATTTTTTTGATAATTTAAGTTGTCATCCTCGAGTTCATTGTTCACAATCATTTTCTAGCCTTTTCTTTCTACAGTTTCTTTCTAATCATGTTCACATACGATTTCGACTGCAATAATTTCGTATATGATTCACAAAGCTTAGAAGACTTAGATTGATATTAATGTTTTATCTTATTCTAACGATTCAAAGGAACAAGATAATGATGTCGAAGCTATTGCATGATGTTTTTGAAGGACATTAGAACAAGTCAAGATATTTGTCAACTAAAGAGTGCTACTTTCGAACGTCTATGCGATATCCTATCTACTAGATAAAGATTCTTGAAATGGTAGAAATATTTTTACACGATAAGCTTTGGAAAATCACACAGATTGGTGGGTGAAAATTTTAATTCAACATTAGTACTTGTGTTTCCAAGGTCTTAAAAAGCATTTTACTTATGGCCAAAAATATTATTATATCAAAAGATTTCAGTGAGATTCATGATGAAATTTGCTATGATACACGGTTTTATCTCTTTTTTTTCGAAATGCAACTGGGAAGTTATAGACGAACACATTCATACGAGAGTAAGTAAAGAGGAATTATCAACGTCTATAGGTAAAAGAATGTGTCCAACACAATATTTTGCTACTGTTAATTTTGATTTAACATTTAATTTTTGTAATGTCTAGTTGAGAAGGCACTACCCATGATAGTAGACTATTAATCCATGCATTAAAGAAGGTGTAGTTTTCCAACAACCGCTATCCGGTAAGTATTACCATGTAGATTTTGGCTATATACTTAGAAATTGGTATCTACCACCTGTAATGAACGATATCATATTTAACCCAGACTGTTTCGAAATGACATAATGAAATCATCAATTTCTAGCATTCTAGTTTGCACATGACTGAGAAACAGATATTAGATATTTGAAACAAACAAAAAAATGTCAACATTTTACGAGATATGCCGACGTATAGTTTTTCCAAACAATCACAGTTTGTCGTTGCAACTTGTGCTATTCATAATTTTATAAGAAAATACATCGGTATAGATTATAATTATGAAGAAATTGTTAATGTAGAAGTTCCATCGAATTATGTAAAAAATTGGCGTGAACAACTTTAGCACAATCATGTTAGTGAAAGTTCATTAAGTACTGCATAGATTGCTACAAAACGAGATCAGATTAGAGAAACTTTGGTTGTTCTAGGACGGTGTATTAAATATTTGTATATTTTTATCGTTAATTTGGATTTGTAGGAAGGTGCATTAAATATTTTATGTTCTTTATCGTTAATTTGAATCTGTGTTTGAGTTTGTAGTAGCTGGTTGAATTTGTATTTGAATTTGAATTTCTATTATTTGTTGATTTTATTAATTAATAATTAATAATAATGGTGAATATAAAAAGGGCAACTTTTTTGGCTTGTAAAATTAACATACTACAACAATAGGCTTTCTTCGAAACTAATGGCAAGAATATGTCTCCTTTTATTTTGCTTGCGTGGACTATATATTTAAAAAATAATTATTGAGCTTGCGCAATTATGGATTACGCAAGTCCAATAAGCTTGTATTATAGCTTGCGCATTTTTTAATTGTGCAAGTTGTAATTTTACATATTCGTAATTTTGGAATGCACAAGTACAAATTTAGGGTTAAAAAAACAAAGGACTTCCTTTCATTCTCATCCTCCCCTCTTTTATCATTCAAAGTAAACACCTTATTCTCAAATCAAGGTATTGATTTTAAAGTTTGAATTTAGAATTTTTCACAAATCAAGATTTTGAATTTAGCATTTCTATGTTTTTTAGATAATGGTAACGATTTCAATTATAGTTACTACGATGAAGAATTGTTGGTTGATGAAGACGATAAATCTAGGTATATTGGTGGTAAATAGAAATGATCGAAAATAAAAAAGTATTGTAGTTTAAGTAAGCTTAAACAATGCGCATTTGAAGTGATAAAAAACAATCATATCGAATATGATTTAGAAATCATAGTGAAGTGAGTCAGGGAGGATGATTCATCCGCTATTGATGTGGAAAATAATAATTAATTTTACATTTTCTGTTGGAATGAAATTTATAGAAAATTTTATCAAAAAAAAAACATGTTATTTTTTAAAAACACATCATTCTACTTTATCAATGGTAGAATCAATATCTATTACACAGTTTCAAGAAACACAATGTTCGGTACTTCCTTCTTATACGACATGGTGGTAAGTTTACAAATTTATTAAATAGATGTGGCAGAATTATTGAAGGATCGTCTAGTCAAGCACAATATTTAAATCGTAACTTTGTATATCCAACTTGTAGTATTCCAAATCAATCTCAAATAATCGGCAAGTGATTATTAATTTGACTTTAGTATTTTCTTCTTAAATTACTGTAACGATCGTCCTATAACATTGGCACCAATAGTATATAAATAATGCGTTGTTCATGCTCGGCTGATATAAAACGATCATCATGGTTGGAATAAACCAATATAGCTTATAACCTGTCATATCTCACAGTGCATGGATAAAGTGTAAGATCGCAGATATAATAGAAGAGATAATAATAACTATGTGAACAAATCATCATCAGAGCAATAGATCCACAGAGTTATACATCAAATGTATTAGAGTTTATATAACGGAAGTAAACTTAGATAAATCGTCTAAACAAATAGAAATAAGCAAGTACTGTCACGGGCTCCACAATGTTGCTCAGCGGAAGAGCATAGAAATCCATATATGTGTATAATATGAGATAGTTCCATCTAGTTCGTTTTCTGAACAGCTACTGCGTCACCTAGACATGTTATACAGTCTACTTATTTTGAAAGTGCCCAAGATAATAAGAAGAAAAACATAAAATCTTCAGTCAGACAACAATATGGTATGGGCGCTAAATAAGTCTCAAAATACTATATATGTAAATATGGTAAGGAACAAGAGTACACGAACCATACATGACATGTCCCTACAATCAAAGAGTTAGCATATAGCACTATAATATGCTGCTCTCAATATCATAAAGGTATGCCACAAACCAAATGAAGGATATCAGTCTTCCAAGTATTACTATCTCCAATATCTACTTCCCCTAATACCTATGTGTGATTGCCCACTAAAGAAAACAACCAAAACATCCATCAACAATCCTAACTATCTGACGCAGCAGCGGATAACAGAAATGTATGAAATGGTGAAAGTAGCAATCGGTGGATTGAAAATACCAAACGCCCAAATCCGTTGATCTCAAAGATACCGGATTCTAGCTATCTTCGTCACGTTGATCGCGCACGATGCCGTGAAAGAAGATCTACGATTCTTCGAACGTTGATCTAGCGCACTAGATTCCGTGAATCGGCTTCAACAATCGTTGATTCGAGCGCACTCGAATGCCGAAGGTGGAGATAGGAGATTACACTCAACTACCAATTTGAGAAGAGGCACAAAGCTCTCAAACAAAGTTTTATTCAAAATCAACCAACCTTACAAATGACGCAACACCCATATTTATAGGCAGTTTACAACACAACATCCACGACCTAACAGGTGGCCGACCTACGACTTACGACCTAATATAGGTCGTTAGCGACCTAATAAACACGTTACAACACATGCGACCTAAAAACATTACAACACAACAAAATACAGCAGTGCGACCTACGACTTAAAGTATTTACAACAGTTACAACATCACAATTTACAACAGTAACGACTTACGACCTAACACTTGAGCGACCTAAAAGATACACATCTTCAGGCTGAGCTTCGGCTTTGTGAGCGACCCACGAGATCATCTGGAGCGACCTAACCCTTCAGCGACATAAGAAATACTACTTCTTCAAGACTTGCGACCTAAGCTTGGCCGCGACCTAAGAGATCAGCGACCTAAGGAGGCTCGCGACCTACTCTTGAGCGACCTAAGACCTCGCGACTTATGGTAGATCGTTCGCGACCTAACGAAAGCGGCATGTGAGAGCGACCTAAGGCAATCTGGCCGATACAATCAGTTGCTTGTCCTAGTAGGTCGCTGGAGCGACTTAAACTTAACTCGTTATCATTGCTAGGTCGTAGCTTGTTTTGCCCGACATAACTCGCTTCATAACTCGTAAGGTCGCTTGAGCGACTTATCAACTCGTTAGGTCGCTCGCGACCTAAGCTCTCATCAGATTGCGCTGCATCATCCTCCCCCGGTTGACAAGAATTCGTCCTCGAATTTGCACCTTCCTCTTCTTCAACAAGCTTATTCCCGTAATACGGAATTAAATGTTTAACGTTGAAAACATCTGCAGTGTGGATGTGATCCGGTAACTTTAAACGATAAGCATTATCATTGATCTTCTTCAAAACTTCTATTGGACCAATTTTTCGAGCTTTCAACTTGTTGTAGGTTCCAACAGGAAAACGATCTTTCGTCAAAATGGCGTAAACCAAATCACCTTCTCTGAAGTTCACACTCCTTCGCTTCTTATCTGCCAGTTGTTTATACTTCTCATTTGATGCAAGCAATCGTTCATGAACAGTTCTGTGGCACTCCTGCAACTCAGTCACAAAATCACAAGCTCGCTTAACAACTCCCTTCTAATATGGCACGGTCGTCAAATCTAACGGTCCCTTCGGAATTGCTGAATATACAACTTGAAATGGACTGAAACCAGTACTTCGATTAACAGCATGATTATGTGCAAACTCCGCCTGACATAATTTCATATTCCAGCTTTTCAAATTATCTTTCACAAGACATCTCAACAAATTTCCCAATGATCTATTCACCACTTCCGTTTGCCCATTTGTTTGCGGATGATAGGCGCTACTAAAATTCAGCTTCGTTCCAACCATCTTCCACAAACTTAACCAAAAATGGCTTAGAAATCTAGTATTCCGATCAGAAACAATAGATTCAGGTAGCCCATGTAATCGATACACCTCTTTAAAGAACATTTGAGCAACACGGACGGCATCGGCTGTCTTCTTACAAGCTATGAAATGTGCCATTTTCGAAAATCTATCCACCATAAAAAATATAGAATCATTTCCCCTTTGAGTTCTAGGCAAACCCAAAACAAAATCCATGCTGATATCAACCCACGGTCTAGTAGGCACAGGTAATGGCATATATAATCCTGCATTTGTAGCGGTTCCCTTCGAAGCTTGACAGATATGGCATCTCTCCACAAATCTCTCAACTTCTTTTCTCATTGACGGCCAAAAATATGATTCAGAAATCAATTGCAAAGTACGATCTCTACCCACATGACCTTCCTCATGCAACTCCTTCACAATCTTCATTCGTAAGCTGCACTCTGGTATACACAATCGATTCCCCTTAAAAAGAAAACCATCCACCAACACATACTCATTCGTCTTCCCCTTTTCGACTTCATCAACCATCTTGGCAAAGTAAGGATCATCAACAAACAATTCTGGCAAAACATCAAAACCCGTCACTTCAACCTTCATTGTAGTCAATAAATGATTCCTTCGACTCAATGCATCTGCCACACGGTTCGTAATTCCCGATTTATGCTTCACCACAAATGTAAATTGTTATAAGTATGCGATCCACGAAGCATGCCTGGCTGCAATTTTGTCCTGTTCCTGCAAATGTTTCAGTGCTTCATGATCAGTATATAGAACAAATTCTTTATGGAACAAATAGTGTCTCCAATGTTTTATGGCTTGTACAATAGCATAGAATTCCACATCATAAGTATTATATCTCATCTTGGCTCCCGATAGCTTCTCACTGAAATATGCAATAGGTCGTCCTTTCTGACTCAACACCCCTCCAATCCCAACTTTAGATGCATCAGTATGTAACTCAAACAACAACTGAAAATCCGGCAATACTAGAATTGGTGCTGTCGTCAAAAGTTCCTTGATTCGCTCAAAAGCAAGTCCTGCTTCCTCTAACCATGAAAACAGCTTCCCCTTCATACAATCAGTAACTGGTGCCATCACGCTACTGAAGTGTGGAATAAACCTTCGGTAGAATGATGCTAAACCATGAAAACTTCTAACTTCTGTTATCGTCATGGGTTGTGGCCAATTTCTGATTGCTTCAACTTTATTCTGATCCACCTGTATACCTCCTTCTGAAATAACATATCCCAAAAATAAAACACTATGCGTCATGAACACGCATTTCTTCGTTGCAACATAAAATTGTTCCTGTCGCAGTATCATCAACACTTCTCTCAGATGATGCAAGTGTTCTTCTGTGCTTCTAATATCAGTATATCATCAAAATACACCACCACGAATTTCCCAATAAATGGTCTAAAGATCTGATTCATCACCCGCATAAATGTACTAGGTGCATTCGAAAGACCAAACGACATAACCAGCCATTCGTACAACCCCTCTCGTGTCTTGAACGCTGTTTTCCATTCATCCCCTGGTCGAATTCGAATTTGATGATAACCACTCTTCAAATCGATCTTCGAAAAGATAGCAACTCCACTAAGTTGATCCAACAAGTCATCCAATCTAGGCATAGGAAATCTATATCTCACTGTAATCTTGTTTAGCGCTCGACTATCAGTAAACATCCTCCACGTTCCATCCTTCTTCGGCACTAACAAGGCTGGAACTGCACAAGGACTTCAACTTTCCTGTACACGTCCTTGTTCAAGCAACTCTTCCACTTGCCTTCTCAACTCCTCGTGTTCCTTTGGACTCATTCTGTAATGTGGTCTATGTGGTAACACAGCTCCTGGAACAAGATCTATTTGGTGTTGTATGTCCTTCAATGGCGGTAACTCCGTTGGCAGCTCTTCAGGAAATACATCTTCAAATTCTTCCAGCACCGGCTTTACTTCTTCTGGAATTTCACCACTTCATTACTCTCACGTCCAATCAACAAAAACACTTCAGGCTCCTCTTCTACTTCCTTAACAAACTCTTTCAAAGATAGCAAAGTTTTAAGTTCTTCAATCTCCTCCAACTTGCTTTCTTCTTGTTGTCGCTTCTTAGGAACTAAAGTGATCTTAGTACCTTCAAACATGAAACTGTAACTGTTAGTACGACCATCATGTTGCACAGCTCTATCATACTGCCATGGTCTCCCCAACAACAGATGGCATACATCCATATCCACAACATCACACCAAATTTCATCTTTGTATTTCTTTCCAATCGAAAAATTCACACAAGCTCTTCGTCCAACCTTCACTTCCCCACCTTTCCTCAACCAAGCTAACTTGTAAGGTTTCGGATGCTTCTCAGTATTTAATGCCAACTTCTTCACAGCCTCGGTAGAAATGATGTTATCACAGCTTCCCGCATCGATGACAAACTTGCAAACCCTCCAAGATAGTGCACGTTGACTGGAAAATATTACTCAACCAACTAGAATCATCCTCTTGCTTTGGTGTTAAACAAGATCTCCTCATCATTAATGAATATCCTTCATCTCCCGACACTTCTTCTTCCCCCTCAACATGTGGTGAATTAGAACATTCAGCTTCTACTTCCTCATCCTCTGCCTCAACAACCATCACTCGCTTCTTTGGCTTTGGACATTCATTGCTTTTGTGACCAATCTCCTGACAATTGAAGCATTTGATACCACTATTGACCTTGGTCTTAGCAACTTCACTAACAATCGGTTTTGCAACAGTCTTGGAAACATTCACATTGTTACTAGCCCCTTTCATTTGATTGTTGGAATTTGTAAACACACCATCACCTCTCCTACCTTGTTTCTCCCAAGCTAGAGCTTTTTGATGTGCTTCAGCAAAAGATCTGGGATCAAACATATTCACCATATCTTGAATCTGCATTCTCAACCCTCCAACAAATCTAGCTGTCAACTGCTCCTCTGTCTCCATGATGTCATTCCTCGCAATCAGCTGATAGAACTCATCTGCATAATCATTCACTGACTTTGTTCCCTGTCTCAGATTCTGCAATCGTTGATACATAGGAGATTGATAATTATACGGCAAGAATGTAGCCTTCATTAATTTCTTCATCTTCTCCCATGACTCAATCTTTGACTTTCCCATTCTCTCCCGTGTTAGTTTAGTTTGCTGCCACCATGCCGTAGCTCTTCCTTTCAATCGTGTAGCAACCAACTTCACTCTACGATGCTCGGGTACTTCTTTGAAGTCAAAAATTTCCTCAACATTTGAAACCCAATCCAAAAATTCCTCCGCTACCATTCCACCCTTAAATTCTGGAATTTCAGTTTTCATCCCCGACTCCCATCGTCGATCATCTTCAACATCCCGATATGCATTTCGTACTTGGTCTCGATCTCGAGAATGAACACTACATCTTCCACCATCTTCATCAAAAACAGATGTACTTCGATAACGATCTCGACCATCCACATCTCTATGATCACGCATATCCCTTCTACTTTTTCTTTCATCATCACGATATGGCTCATGTTCAAACTCACGTGGAGTTCTTCTCTCTTCATTTCTATACTCATGATGTTCTCTTCTCAATGAAACTGAAGATTCTCTTCTTTCTCGGTAAGATTGTGGCGACACCCTCCTCGCTTCCGTAACCGATGGCGAAACTCTGTTTCCTCCATGGTTCGAGACTGGCGAGCTTCTCCTTTGACTTTGATTCATGTCATTCATCTGTTTCTCTAACTTCCCAATGCCTTCATCAAACTTTTCATTGATGCATTGTTCCATTTGCCCGGCTTCTTCTCTTCTATACAACGCTTCAACATTCTGATGGCGATTAGCTCTTCTCGGAGGCATGATTGAATCTTCACAAACTTTAACTCTCGGCTTTAATTCTTCAATAAGAATTGGCTCCAAAGACTCGGCTTAGCTATGATTGGCTAAGTCTAGCTCTGATACCAAATGATGCAGCAGCGAATAACAGAAATGTATGAAACGGTGAAAGTAGCAATCGGTGGATTGAAAATGCCAAACGCCCAAATCCGTTGATCTCAAAGATACCGGATTCTAGCTATCTTCGTCACGTTGATCGCGCACGATGCCGTGAAAGAAGATCTACGATTCTTCGAACGTTGATCTAGCGCACTAGATTCCGTGAATCGGCTTCAACAATCGTTGATTCGAGCGCACTCGAATGCCGAAGGTGGAGATAGGAGATTACACTCAACTACCAATTTGAGAAGAGGCACAAAGCTCTCAAACAAAGTTTTATTCAAAATCAACCAACCTTACAAATGACGCAACACCCATATTTATAGGCAGTTTACAACACAACATCCACGACCTAACAGGTGACCGACCTACGACTTACGACCTAGTATAGGTCGTTAGCGACCTAACAAACACGTTACAACACACGCGACCTAAAAACATTACAACACAACAAAATACAGCAGTGCGACCTACGACTTAAAGTATTAACAACAGTTACAACATCACAATTTACAACAGTAACGACTTACGACCTAACACTTGAGCGACCTAAAAGATACACATCTTCAGGCTGAGCTTCAGCTTTGTGAGCGACCTACGAGATCATCTGGAGCGACCTAACCCTTCAGCGACATAAGAAATACTACTTCTTCAAGACTTGCGACCTAAGCTTGGCCGCGACCTAAGAGATCAGCGACCTAAGGAGGCTCGCGACCTACTCTTGAGCGACCTAAGACCTCGCGACTTATGGTAGATCGTTCGCGACCTAACGAAAGCGGCATGTGAGAGCGACCTAAGGCAATCTGGCCGATACAATCAGTTGCTTGTCCTAGTAGGTCGCTGGAGCGACTTAAACTTAACTCGTTATCATTGCTAGGTCGTAGCTTGTTTTGCCTGACATAACTCGCTTCATAACTCATAAGGTCGCTTGAGCGACTTATCAACTCGTTAGGTCACTCGCGACCTAAGCTGTCATCCACTACAACAGTTTATGGGTTTCATAGCGTTTGAAAAACGCTATAACAGGCTACCATAGCGTTTCAGAGAACGCCGTGGAACCACAAGCTATGGTAGGCCGACATCATTACATAGCAGGAAGGAAAACGCTATAATAGCTAATAGCGTTTACAAAAGGGCATAGCGTTTTTTCTCTGTTATTAAACTTAAACGCTATAGGGAATATAATCCTTCATTTAACTTCTATACCGTTTTCGAGCACATTTTATAGCGTTTCATCAAACCATGTTATAGCGTTACAATCTTTTTCAATAGCAATTCTTGTCATGTTTGTATAGCGTTTTTATTTTCTACTATAGCGTTTTTGATTGTATTACAGCGTTTTTGATGCATAAATCTTACATCTCATATAGAGTTGCGATAGCGTTTGATGAATCAATAGCGTTTTTCAAACGCTATTTTATATAATATTAATTTTCAACATTTGTTTCAATTTTCTTTTTATTATATTATATTATATATATATATATATATACGCACACAGATAGATATATGTATACACATTACACACACATATATATATTAAAATGTGGATCCCAAAAATAACAAATCGAGAAGATGACAACAACTATATGTAACAATGATAAAGTTGCACCGAATTCTAATTTGGAAACACACAATCAAACCAGTGGAAAAGTTTCAAATAATTCTGCTAATATTTCAAATACTACAAGACATGGTCGCATGATAATAGTTCAAAATAGTCTAACAAATGAACACAAATACTACAAGACATGGTCACATGATAATAGCTCAAAATAGTCTAACAAATGGACACAAATACTCAGTTATGGAGACGATGATACAGAAATGGCTGCTACAGAAGATTCTTGCAAGGATCTAAACATTGCTCCAGGTTGCTTCAGTATAGTTTTACATGCCAAACTTCCAAAAGAACCCATATTTTATTTTGAAATTATAATGAATGAAGATTAAAATCTGCAATTCTTTTTCATAGTAAGAAAGCATAATAGATCTATATGTATTCATAAGCATCGACAACCAGTATTGGAAGTCACCTTTTTATACAAATCATATATCAAACTCTGATTTTTCCCATTACTATGTTAAAATATGGTTTTTAGTGAAACTCTTCGAATTAGCAAAAGAATACTTCACTATTTGACAGAAGCATTGTTCAGTAACTTGTAAATACACCAGTCTGACCTGATAGAGGATATCAATTTTTTAGCTTCTTTCACAGCTTCTTGCATGGAATATACAGACATTTTCTTTACCTGCATACAAAATATGGAACAGCTGTCAGGTCAGTTTCTGCATCATGTGAAGCTAACTAATCCAGGCATAGAGTTATAAACCAAGAAAAATAATAAGATCTTTAGTTCATAAGTATACATGATCACAAAGAGAAATGCAGATGAAGTTGCTAACTTAAGCGAGAAATGATTTTTTTTTCTAAATACATTAACTGAAAACAATATGTACCTCTAATTTGTCTTCCTTTGACCTATGAGTTTTTGGAAGCAGTCGAAACTCTTCAATTAAACTGACACATTGAATGAGACTCTCAGGAGAAACAAAGTCCATGGCTACTCTAATGCAAGACTGAAAAATTACAATAACAAAAGTTTAGACTCATAACTGAATACACACACACAGAGATTTTATACACACACACACACGCTACCACGCAAAAGGAAAAATGAGAAAAATATTGTATAATTGAATACATATATAATGACTATACTTATATTTTTAGTGACATTTTTCTAGGATTAAATAAAATTAGTTTCTAGTTATTTTTCTTTGGTTTGAGACTATATAGTTTTTCTCCAGTAAGTCTCTCAAATTTATCAAGGGTGAAAATCATCAGTTGAGACAAATAGATCAAATTATTTATATAAAGTACAGTATAAACATCCTATAATATCTAAGAAAATCAATAAATGTACCATCTTAAATAAAAAGCAAAATAATCTGATGTATAATTATGATAAAAAAAATAACAAAAATATGAATTCATTACACCGTTGCTAAAATCCTCTATATCAATCAATAATAGAGTATAGAGAACACTAACCTTTCTATTTGTTACTTGATGAGGGCATCCTACTGGAATAAAAACTGCTTCGCCAAGATGTTGCTCAAACGTCCAGGGCTCTATTCCTGATAATTATTAAGAGAGGAGCAAAAGAAATGTTAAGACCTGCAATACTAAAAAGGGGAATAAATCAAGACTTCCTATTTAAAAAAATGTTGATGATTACAACAAGTAGACAACTTACCATATTCCTGCTTGAGCTGCTTCTTGTGACTCTCATTCAGATAAATAGTGTGATCATTTACTGGATGAATAAGCTATTTAAAAAAAATCATTATATGATTACAAGATGATGAATGCAATAATAAAATAGATGAAATATGAGTGAACACACACTCTAATCAATATCACTAGTTTTTTTATTTATTTTTTCCCCATTTTAGGATTTCGAGAAAATATCCCATAACAATTGGAACTCGGATGGCAAAATATTTCTGCTTTTCTAGACACACAGGAATGCACACAAGTGAGCACGCACATGCACACTCAAAAGTCAAATCACTAACTCAATAGCATAGATCCTTACCGAATCCAAAGGAGCTTGAAAGATATGCCTGAATTCTCCTTCAACTGATCAACTACCTACATATAAAAATACAAAATACAAATATAATATCTCTCACATTTAAGTCCATAAGGACTGAAAATGAAATAGCAAAACATAATATAAATTCTAGTGCATGTAAGTTGCAAACATGAGCATAACAGATAATTATAAATACAGCAATGTAGTATAAAACCACATTATGTTCAACAGAAATATAAAAATATTACCTTTGTGAACATATCCGCCATTTTAATGATCAAATTACAACATGAGTGTCCAACATTTCAACCCTAAATACAAGTATCTATCGTGAGATAAAGAAAATGACTAACTTTATGTTTCTAACGGGATAACATCCACCAATAGAAGTAGACAAAATGAAAATTACAGGGAAAAAATGTACTAGAAAACAAATGTTGGTGGTTCAAAGGTTGTAGTTACTTTTGTATGCACAATCAGGCTTGACTTATTGCCGACTGGACTGTCTGAAGCTTTTCATACTGGGTGTATATATACATGGAGAAGTGGAATAACAAAAATGTTACCTGCTAGATAAAGCCTGGGATAATCCAAAATTAATGCAATTTTTCCCTGACAATTTGATTAATATCCTTCCAAGTGCAACATCTAATATTTTTGCCCTCCTTCTTGACTTGCACATAAGAAACAACGATGTTAACAATCGACCATTCAGATATTCAAGCTGTTGGGATCACGACTCCTACTGCTACAAGATTGGACTCGGAGTTCTATGCATCTTCTAGAAAATTCTAGACTTGGTCGAGGTAAAGCAAGAAACCTGAGTTAACCAAACCAGCGTCCAACATCAGATCCAGAACTACCCTGCAACATAAACCACGGTGTACTTTGCCGCTTAACCGCCTGTCTGAAACCACAATGTACTTTCCCTTTTATTTTCTATCTATTTATGCTCTAACCTCCAATCAAGTTTGCAGTAATTGATTATGGTGCATTATTAATAACTCAAAAATGGACCGCAACAAAAGAAATATATATTCAAATGATTTAAATATATTATAATATAAATTATATTGCAAACTGTTTATATCATTTATCATCATTTTAACTATTCTCACACGCCCACTACATCCCAGTCATTTATTTCTTCTTCATCACACTTTATTTTCTATAATGGATCCGTGGCTGTAATTTGATGGGAACAGAGGACAGGGGACACAGACAATGAGGATAAAAGAATTCATCTGTTCTAATGAGGCTCTATTATCAGAGCTGATGTTGATCGGTTAACTACATCAGAACCTACACGTTTACTATGGTATAATGTACATGTGAACAAACTCTAGTGACATTCATCCATATGAGCAAGCAAAAAAAACTTTGCAGAGGAGAGGGGCAAAAAAAACAAGGAGAGAAGTAAATACCAAGTTTTAGCCTGAATACTTATCAAAACTATATTAATCATTCATCGATAAATACACCTCATCTACAAAAAATTATACAAATCTGAAATATGAAGGCCAAGAAAACTAAGGAGGAATTATATGGCAGGGATTTGGATCCTTTGTTTATGTGTGTCTGTGTGTGTACACACACATGAAATAAGAAAATAATAAATATAATAAAACAAAATAAAGTAAATTAAAGAAAGACCAACATTTTCAGAAAAAAGTCTAAATATAACACTGTAAGTCAGAATCCAACAACCAGATTCACATCATACAACATAAACAACACCACAAACACTAAAATAAACCATAAAGTTCTAGATATTGAATGATAGATTGACGCTGAGTGATGGAATTTCAAATTTCAAGATGCCAATTCTAGATTTGTTACTTTTTTATATCAACCCAGCAAGTATCTTCTATTTCCTTGTAAAATGAAATCAAAGTTCTGTTGCCAAAAAATTATTAAATAACGCTAAAACTAAGCAATTGAGTTCTTGACAACCAAACTATACATTGATAAGTAACCACGCTGAAACATGTTAATTCAAAGTGGAGAAAAATATCATGAAATTAATGTTTTCGGTTAAATAATACGTTAATGCAGATTAGTTAACTAATAATTTTTTAGTGAAAAACATATAATAAAGTTTGCAGTACCTCTCATGCCCGTTCAAGTTGGACAGATGCGGGATCGGCTGCTATGACAGGGTAGATTCGGCGATTCACGATTTTGCGGGTTAGGGATTTTGTGATTCGATGTTGAGATTAGGGATTTTGTGATTCGATGTTGAGATTAGGGATTTTGTGATTCTGCCATTAGGGATGTTGATATTATGGATTAGGGATTTCTGTTGACTCCTGGAGGCGATGAAGTGAAAATAGAAGGGCTGTTTTCTGAAGAAAAGGGCAACAAGCGCTCATTTTTAGTTCCCGCACAAAAGATTTTTATTACTCGCCTTTTTGCTTGTATAGCATTGAGTACACGGAATATATTTCTCAAATAGCATTAAGACCCAACATTTCAGAGGATTTTGAAGAGAAAAGGGGGAAACGCTATTTGTTATTGCTATCAAAGCCCCATTTTGTTGTAGTGATCAGATTGCGCTGCATCACTATCACTCCTTATGCTTTGAACATACGATAACCCGTATGGCCCCCAAGCCAAGGACTAATGGAAATCCCGGTTCTCTGTTGTACTCTCGTATCTCGCAGCCCAAAGCTGGATACGTGTCTTGTAGTCCAAAGCTGGACGCTAGACCCAAAGCTGCAGGTCCAAGGTATACAGGTCCCTCAATTGACCCATGTGCGTCCCCACTTACAATACCCTTATTTCGAGTACAATTGAAAACCCTCCGAGTATCAATGATTCCTTAGCACATATACCCGAGTGTTGAATATGCTAGTATATGATTTTTGTTTGATGATAATAAACATATATATATATATATTCATTTAAATGTATTTGTTACCGTACGATTTTATTTTCATATAATTAAATAAATATTTGCTGAATAAAATAAGTAACACCGAATTTAAATTCAAACAGATATTTTATTCAAACAAATATTTTATTACAATTTTGAATAGTACAAATTTGAGCTCACTATATACAATTTTCAATTACAATACAATTTCAATTACATCACATTTTTCACTATACAATTATCATTTACATTAGCACCTCGCTACATATCACTCATTCACTCGTATTTTATCTTCAACTCTATTCCAGATTGAATCCAACATCTGAGTTATCTCCAAAATATACACTGACGCAGTAAATATGAAAATGAAATATTTTTGCAGTGTAAAATAAAATGTGTATTTGAAAATGTTGTTTGCCTCAGTTATTTGGTTGTTCATCATCATTTTGAATTCATCATACATGAACAACTTATGACATGCACAGTGTATCACTGTACATGCCACAAGGCCGTGTACACCGATATACACTTGATAAAATTGCAGGGACAGGTGAGCACAAGGTCAAACCCAATCAAAAGACGGGTTCAACTCAAGTGAAATACAAATAAAGTCACGATATTAGCACAAGGTCAAACCCGAGCTATAAGCTGGATTCAACACAGGTGCAATCCAAATGTACACATGAAGACATCGTGAACCAGTGGACTGTACTCAAACTTAAGGAAATATGAAACAGCAAAATGATCAGACCATAAATGAACCCAAATTTCAAGTGCATCAGTACACAAGCACATTCAGACTCATTGAAGACCAAAGAATCTAGTGCAGAATAATTCCAAAATCAAGACGAAGTCTGAAAAAAAATGCAAGCTTGAACCAAAAGGTATACAACAACCAAGTTTAGGACTGAAGTGAATCGGATACAACATGCATCATATACATGAGGACCAGAGCACAAATGAATATGAGTATGCAACACAGTCTCGACCAAAACAACAAAAAGACTTCAATTTCAACATTTCAGGTGTATGAAAGTAAGCGATCGAAGTAACAGCAATGCAGTTCACATATGTATGCAACCAGAGAACTTGAAGTTCAGTGGCAACCAAACAGAAATAAAGACTGCAGTATTTCAAATCAATAATCACATGTAGACTTCAAGATGAACCAGACTCATGGAAATGCAAATAGTTCAAGATGATCAAGACAAGCATGATGATATACAACAGAGAAAACTGGAAACAACTACACAGATATCAAGTGAAACAAGTCCGGCTACCAGCAACAAACCAGTGCAAACTCAAGTGAAGTAAATGCAAACACACATGTACATATATATAGGTAGTGCACATGTAACCATATCCAAGCAGTAACACATCAGGCATCACAACATACACATATACATGTGTAAACACACACACACACACACACACACACACATATATATATATATATGCAGTGGAAATCAAACTTCAATACAACATGAAATGATCATGTGGCAGCAAGTATGATTCAATGTAAAGCAACACTGCATACATATATAAATGCATTTTTACTGAAGTGCAGACCAACAGTGAACTAATGAAGCAACACCAATGATGAAGGCATATACAAGTGCATCGAACCACACATCAAGACAACACATATATATGCAGTGCCAACCAGATCAATGAGCAAGGCAAAATGAAGACAACAAAGTACGGACCTGACAACAAATGCAAACTAGCTCGAAGCAACTACTCGAACCAAAGCTTCATAAGTACACACGGCAGTGGTTAGTGCAATGTAAACTACAAGCCAAGTCTTAAACAAATGCAGTGACAACATGAGATAAACCAAGATAGCAGTTCAAATAACAAATTGTCAGTAGTTTTCATGAAGCCATGAGTCAAACAATTTCAAAAGGAGGTATATACAGTAAATCGAACAAAGTCCAGATTAACACAAATGGCCAAGTCAAATCCCAGAAAAGAACGGAACCAACTTCGATGTCAAAATCGAAGCCGTGTTAAACAAGCAACGAAAATATACAAATTGAAAAGGTCAAAAATCATCACAAGCATTCAATCAAAAATCAGTGGCCGAGAAAAATCAATTGACGAATTCAAGTAAATATATTCGAACGAAATTATAGGAATTCGAATCCTATATAAACCATTAACATCATCAGCCTAAAGGCATCGAGTTCAAGGAAGCTAACCAGTAAAGCAAAAAGCATAAATCACACACCATTTTAGTTTGAACTGGATCGAATTGAAGTAGCTGTCTGCGAACCAAAGTGGTAAGTTGATTGTCGAAGCAAACTGTAAATAATTCATCATTCAATCAACAACTAAAGTCGGCGTCTTCAAAATCATGAAGCCCTAATTTTGTGACAGAGGAACGAAGCAGCTATTTTCAAAGCAACGAAGTACAAGGAACGGGCCAAAGAAATAAAAGAGGGGATTTGTTTTATCGCTTTACTTACTTATTTGGGCCGGCAATTTTTGGGCTTTAAATTTTAAAAACTAGGGTGTCATTGTTTTTTAATTGTTTTTATTGTATTTTACTTTTAAACTTGTGTAAAGTCTAGTCGTGTGACTAGGGGACGAACTACGGTGGTGTAGTTCGAGAATTCGCAACTCAGTGGCTGAGTTGTGGTAGGATTTTGAGCGTAGAGTTAGGTTAGTCGATAGCGGGTGTCGCGAGTTTACGTGTGTAAGCGTCTGACTACTTAATTTCTAGTAGAAACCTTGGGGGCAGCACGTAGGCAGGGTTTTGCCGAAGCGGGGTAAATCTGTGTTGTTCTATTTCTGTTTTTATTATTCTTCTATATCTGTGTTGCGATTATTTTATATACTTTCGCATTAAATTTTTATAATTATTAGTATCACCCTATTCACCCCCCTCTAGGGTGAAATCGATCCTACACCGAGCCCACCTTTACTCCATTTGGATACCGAGCCCTTCTTGCTCAATCCAGTTTCCATTATTTACGAGGAACCCTTCCACATTCCCCGATCATATGGCTCCATCCTTAACGAGTTGTCATCCTCAAAATCTACTTCCAACACGAGCCAACGTCTGAAGACCATAGCTTTTCCTCTTGTTGTTATATCGTCATCTAGCCTGATACGAATGAGCCAACACCTCTAGCATTATCTACAGAACCTCAACAACGGTCCCTAGAAGTTCCAACCCTATATCACGCACCATGGTAACTCGATGTCAGTTATACACTTAGCCAACTAATGGCTAGTTTCTCTTCCATGTCTCTAGTACTCCTCTTCCAGTGCCTTGGACCCCGACTCATCCACCTTTGATAACTCGACCCCTAATCCAAAGCTCCTTCTTCCAGTTCTAGACATAACTCGGTGGTACTTTCAACCCTTAGTCAAATCTCTTGCATCATTGGTATTTATCATCTCATCTAGCCATGCTCTATCCATCCATGCTGACCACCGACTTATAGCCTCCTGCCCTATAACTCGATACCGAGATATAGGCATAACTCAATGTCCAGTTATGTACTTAGCCCCATCTGAGTTGCGACTCATCATGTGTCTTCCCACCATGCTCGAAGGCACATCTACCAAGTTTCATCCAATCTCGACCAACTTTGCCTTCGATTTGCTTAATTCGCCAATCTAACTTTTTATGCAATCACAACATTAGTAAACAACATCAAATCATATTATCCAAACATAGAATAATAAGCAATTTCATTCAATCAAACTTGTAATTAACCAAAATAACATAAACAAAGCAATTTCCAACATAGATCTACATATAGCATGAATATATGAACATAAATCAATGTGATTTAATTCAATCCATATCATATGCATGGATTAACATGTCATTAAATTTAGAAAATGTTTTTAAGGCCAAAGTCAATTTAAAACTTGTTAAATCCTATAATTCTACCATATAAACATTTATAGCATAGTGAGAAGGCATAAACCACTCATCAATTACCAAACTCAACCAATTTGTGTGTAGATCCAATCCGGACAGTTAAGAAAAGCACTCAAATCAAGAAAATCGATGATCTCTATCTTCTAATTCATGATCTAATCTCTAATCCGTAATCTAGTTTGATTTAGAGAGTAATTTTAATGATTTCGGGTGAAATTAGGTTGGATCTAGAGCTAATTAGGGTTTAGATCTGATTTAGAATGAGAGGGAAAAGGTTTTAATTTGACTCTTCAGCCCTCTATTTAGAGTGTTCTCTGATTAGACCGATGGGCTTAATTAATTACAAACTAATCCTGGCCAGTAGCTTTAAAAACTTAAAACAGTCATATCTTCTAACCGTAAATCTGTTTTTCGATTATGCCTATTCTACGGAATGGAAACCATCATACTGAAGCAATGCAACAGGTTTGAGACCCTAATCAGGCTCTTATCAAAATTTATAGCCCAAACAAGATTTTCAGGGTCAAAATGGTCACATGGAAATTTAGAAAAAATCATAGGTGTGTAAAATGTCCATACGAGTCATGTCCCAAAATTATAGAATCATACGACCTTATACGAATAAAATAAAATATTTTACGATCCTCCGACACGTAAAATACGGATCGTTACAATTACCTTTGTACATTTTACTTTTATCAATAGTTTTGCTACTTGTAGTTTTAAATGAATTAAGTGGAAGAAGCTTTCAACGCTCATGTGAATGATGATGATGATTACGTTGATAGTGCAAACAATAGCGAAATGCAATTGAATAACATGCACGTCCCAATTAACAAAGTAGGAAGCATTAGCAAAAAATATAATGGAAGAATCAACACATTTGTCTATAGAGAGATATAGTATAACAGAAAGATAAGTGAAAGATATACATATGCTTGATTATACAGTGAATACCAAGGATAACGCAGCCAACTGTTTCTGCAACATGCCAAATTTAGATCATTTTCCGTGCTCATATGAATTAGCTGCATGTTCATGTGGCTCAAGTAGTGCGAATAGAGTGCATTTTGATTTAATTTCACCATGATACACAAAGACTAATTACACTGTTTATTATGCTCCTTTATTCCATACTGTAGTTAATAATCGTCATTGGGATGTTTACGAAGGTCCATATATAAATCAATCACCGGGACGTAGAAATCGTTTTTCATTTTCATTCCATTGAGGCAAAGCAGTGTCTCGTTATGCGCCTTGTGTCTCTCGTTGTTCACGATAAAATTTTAAGTTATTTGGAGTTTAACACCAATTCCTAGTAGAAATCCACCTACAAATATGGAAGATCACGATCTAAATTGGCAGGGATCGTTATACCAGGACGTCCAATGGTTAAATGAGACCAAGATGATAACTACATCAATATCATACGACCGTCTAATAATTTTGTTTTTTGTAAGGCAACATATGTTAACTCATCATATAAATAAAAGAGTATTGCACTATCCCATGAATACTGAACATGATTACGAAAATGACATATTTCAAGTTACACCGACCTTTCGGATGATCCGTAAAAGTCGACAGTTTAAGAAGAACATGATTACAGCATGACTACGATGAAGTATCTCAATCTCTGTCACATCTTCTCCAAGTGGTTCTTGAAATTCTTTTCTAAACCAATTTTGTACTAGCCTCACTTTTAGATCTTGTTGCATTCTCCTAAGGAAATATACCAAGTAAAGCAAGACACAATGTAAAGTAATTACACTCCATATTATCAAGATATATTGGGTAACCATCTGTGGATAAGCCTAACATATAGTAAACGTTACATAATGTGATAGTCATTTCTTCTACTTTAAAATGAAAAGTATTTTATCTCCGTCCTTCACAGTCACACAAT
Organism: Allium fistulosum; assembly: GCA_030737815.1. NCBI lineage: Eukaryota > Viridiplantae > Streptophyta > Magnoliopsida > Asparagales > Amaryllidaceae > Allium > Allium fistulosum. The sequence goes on from CM060903.1 coordinate 1,410,882,122, forward strand.
ATTGTTGCAAGATGATGATGTAATCTAATGTTTTCAACCTGCATTGCTTTCCTAAAAAAGACATTTTAATTTTGTTCCAGTCGATGATATTTATAATGTATTTCTTTTAATCTACTCTAATCCAATTGTTACAGGCCCGAATCAAAAATTTATCCATATAAAAAACTAAACATTCCAAAAATACAAAATAAATCACTTCTTACCAACTTATAATCCAATTTTTCCATGAACACCGCAACCTCTAACATGAGCATTGCTACTATAAGTCGCATGAATGCAGTAGTTATGCGATTGGTTGCGGTTATATTTGATTATTAATATTTAATGAAAGAGTGGACCCACCTTCAACTTTCAACCAACCTTAAAGCGAGTTTCACCATAGTCGCATCTTAAGTGACCGAGCTTAGCATATTTACCTCTAACATTTAACCTTTAGTTAAAATTATCCATGAAAGGACCTTTGTCTATTTTGTTCCACTTCTTCTATCGAAAATCACTGGCTTTGTCTGCTAAAGCTAACACTGAAGTGATGTAACATTGACAGAAAAGAACATTGAAATGATATGACTTTTAGTTTAGATTTTAGAATATTATTGGCATTAATTTTCATTGAAATGGGTAGCCTTCTAACAATCTATAAAAGTATCGCTCTTCATAATCTTGTAGCCCACACTAATTTTGTAATATCCTGTAAAATCAACCATAAAAAAATCAGATAAAAATAAATTAATTAAGGTAGGGGTAAAAATGAAATTTTTGCAAAAGTTAGAATTTGGCTTCGAAAGTTATGTCGCTGCATTCGTGGCTATATTTTGATCAATTTTCATATATAATATGTTGAAAAACGTTGTCCAAACGGAAAATTTATGGACGTTTGAAGTTTTTGAATTTAAAATAATTTAAATAGAATTCGATGATTATGCTCCTTTCTTTCTACTATAAATAAGATACTGGACCTCTCACTTTTATTCGCATAATATTTTGGGAATATTAGCGAAGCTCTATCGGTTCGTCTCTTCAAAGATTCAAAAAACTCAATTAGGTTTTCAGGTAAGAAATCCTATAGATCCATCTTTGTTTATTATTTATTTTCTCAACTTCTTCCCCTCCTACAAAATTTTGATTTTCTTAATCCAACGTATATACAAATCCCTTGATATATATATATATATATATGTATGTATATGTATGTATGCATGTATGTATATATGTATGTATAAAAAAGAATAGATCTGATACGAGATTGTCAAAGGCGTGTCAAATTCAACGGAGGCAAAACTAAGGTTATATTGTGAATAGTAATCTTAGGTTTTCTATTTTAGTAACTGATTAGTGTAATTTGGGTTTCAATATGCCTTGAGGAGTTTTGGTTTGCGAAAACATCATTTATAAACCGTCAAAACCCCTTCCATGCGAAATGTCAATTCTATGTTGGAATCTCAAATTTATTTATGTCAAAATAATGGAAATTGTGTAGATTTGCAATTTTGATAATTTTACCTTCTATTCCACTCCTTATTCTTTTTTCTGAATTTAGTTAAAGAACTTTGATTAAGGAATAGTGTGTAAGGTACGAATTTATTCGTAGTTTGCACTGCTTATTCCTATGAATAAAATAGAAACCCTTTATTTATCTTTATGTGAAAAAGGAATTGAATAGAGCATAAAACCTGGAATTATAAGTTTCTATTACAAATATATTCTATTATTTTGATGTAATAAGTTAATTTTAAATTTTATTTTATACAAGTCTATTGATTGGAATCTTTAGACATGGATATTGGAATTTTGGTATTTTTGATAATATGAAATGAGCCTTGTATAATTGTTTAAAGAGTTGACATTTAAATGCTAATTGAAGATGTAAATTCCGCACGTTTAGAAATTACTAGGCGCACCCCTGTGTGTGTGTATATATAAGCGTAATTAACGCATAATTGCATAGTTAAGTAGGTTATTAATTCTATTACATCCCTCTTACGAAGGTAATTAATGTTAAAGGCGGCATAAGAGAGATTCTTGTAAGGCCTTGATTTTGGAAACGATGAGGTGCGTGATAGTATATGTAGAGTGTAATATAAATTATGACTAGGTTTTAGGGATGCAATGTCAGTCAAAAAGCACACGGAAGTCTCCCTAGCCAATCTGACTACCAACAATGTGACTTTGGGGTTGATGTGAGACATCACCTATAATAAGTAACTACGATGACGCGGGGTTAGTCCCAAATTCTATATGGCAAATTTGACCAGGTAATTTGGCTACCAGTACGTGCAAATAGTCGGGCTGATATGAGGTACGAGTCATAATACGAAGAACCTGCTTCAGAGATTGAAGGTACTACTCTATGCCGGAAGTAGTAAATGGTCAAGATTATGGGTTAGACATGGTAGAGGATATCTCGAGAAAAGACCCACTTTAATAGAAAGTATTAAGTGGCTGAAGAGATTTCGTGCAATGTTAGTTAGATAGTTACTAGTGAGGAATCCGCCTTGGGATTACATGTAGTAAGTGACATGGACCTACCTTAAATAAAGTTTGTAAATGGTCAGGGACTTCCTAATTTCCATTAAAAGGTATTAAGTGACTTGAGTACTATCTTGTACTTTGATAGGACATTATGGACGGTAGATATGAATTATTGGGTTGATAGCAAGTCAACTATAGGCTTATATTTTGGAAGCCTTTTATTTAAGTTTGAGAAAAGCTTTTGGGCTTACATTTGAAAAGATTCAAATTGTAGGTAGAAACGTAAGACATATTCCTATTTGAATTGTACTGCCCAAGTACTAGTATAGTAAGGCTCAAGATTTTTATTCGCCAGACATGGTTGCATGTTGTTGCAATGTGATAGGGGGGTTCTCGCACCGTGAACCGTGAAAAAACTTTGTCTCTTACCCCTACATGTCTCGACAATGTGGGTTAACGACGAATGACCTAAGCAGTCAAGAGGCTGGCCATAAAACCAAGGTGCTTTGGATTACCATTTGTAGCCACCACCATTTTGGGGTGAACGTTACATTTGGTATCAGTGCCTAGATTACCCAATCAACGGGGAAAAGTATACATATAAGAGACGTACTTGTTATTTTTGAAAATATTTTTCCAAAACCCCTATTATATATATATATACTTTATTACGAACATACACATACGCACTAGCCAAGACTTTCTTTTAACGTATAATACTATCTTAGGAAATTATAACTAAAAGTTTAACCTGCAGATAATAGACTATGGTCGAAAATCCTTCTTCTTATGAGACTGAGAACCCGAGCAAAAGAATGCCCACTATTCGAGGGATGTCTGAATGGTTTAAACAATACCTCAAGCACATAGGACAAGTCCCTGTTCGCCAACAGACTGCACTGGCGGCACCTGTTGTCCAGCCCGCCGAGGTAATCCTACCGATTTTTCAAAAATGTTTAAGGATTTTATAAGTATGAGTGGAAGATTATATTCTTGAAAGGAAAGCTTCGCGGAGACTAAGGCATGGATAAATGACTATGAGATGATATTTTGGAAGATTAGTTGGGAGGATCAAGTGAAGCAGAGAATGACAGCTTGGCACCACAAGGGAAAAGCCATAGATCGGTGGAATATGGTGGCCGAGGAGGGCGTCGATAGGATCATCACTTTGGATGAGTTCAAGAACCCAATTGAGACTCGGTTTAGGTTCATTTCAAAGCGGGTTGTTATAGATTTTTATCCTTGCGTTTACTTTATTCTGCTCATTTAACTAAATAATAATGTATAGGAAAATATTTATTTAAGAATTTCTTCTGTCTTCTGTTTTTCATTTTACCAAAAATGCCTTCTACGTGGTATTATATTACCTTAATCAAATAATATAATAAAATGAACATAGAGCCGTGGAGTATAGTTTTGAATTTGCCTAAATACAACTCTGTGGAAAAAATGGTTGTCTTGGTAAAATTTAGTTATCTTTAACTACTAACTAAAATGTGTTATGCATATAATAATGATAAATCATAAACTAAACTAGATGCATTTTAAAGTTACATAAACTAAATTGTAAAATTGTGACTGTGATAATTGTAATGGCAATTCAAAAAATAAGATTAAATAATCAAAATATATAATGAGTTTTACGCTTTGAGTACGTAGCGTAGAATTGATATCAACACTATACAGTTAGATAAAATATATTTTTTATTTCAGATTTGTTTTGACAATGCATTGTATAAAACATAACTGTTTCAATTTATAATTTTTCAAGAAAACCCCTGTGTTGATAAATTGAGTAGATTAAAATGAAAATTTAAAGAAAATTAGAATAACGTTAAAAAAGAGGAAAGAAAATGTTTTTTAAGAAGCATATCATAGTGTTCAATGAACTATCACGTAGAAATCAAATCTAGTAACACAAAGTATTTGCAAAGGCTAGAAAATAAAAATTACTTCCAACGTTTCATTTATTGAACTTCAAGAACAAATTTCAAAGCTCTACCATTTTAGTTACTTTTAGATTAAATGACTTCTCTAAGACTTCTATCTTCTATTAAAATATAAAGAGAATCTAGTTCCTCCATCATATGTGCAAAGAACCATCGATTTTCACACTTTATGTTGTTGATGTGTTTCCTACCATATTTTTATTGTAAATTACTTATAATAATCCAATATTGTTATTAAGATTGTGAAACATGGTAAACTATTAAAAATATATAGGAAATCATGTTAGTAGCAGTTAGATGCCAATTTTTTTGCTATCCAGTTGCCTACCATCACTACAAGACACACAAGGTTTAGCAACCGCTATATGCCGTCGACAATGTCGCTAGCCATCGCGGACCAATGCAAATAGCTATTTCGAGCTTGAATTTTTTCAGCCATTTTTTTGAATCCAATCGTACGGATCGGATTAACACATTACCGAGCATCATGGTTTGAATTTCGTCTCGTTCCAAGGTCGTCTGGCCTTTGAATGAAGGGTTTTTAGTCCGAATATCAACAAACGACTATAAATTTAAAATTCAAGATCCACACCCTTCAATTGTTTTTTTTCCATCATTTTCTGGAAATAGGACAAATATATTTTAGATCGACATATGATCCAATAAACTTAATGTTTTGCTGAATATTTTATTTTATGTAATTTTATCATGCTAAATACAATTAATAATTAATTACCCAACGTTTTAGAAAATATTTTAATTCATGAAAATGTTACACATAATCAACTTAATCAAAGTTTCTTAGTGGACTGACTAAAAGTGGCATAGATTAGTCATGCGAGTAAGATTCTTTATAACGTTAAATATTCGAGTTACACGAAGATGGAACATCAAAAATACTAATTTAACCGATCGGAACAGTCGTTAGGTTGAATGGTTATGCTAAATTACCTTGATTAGTTTTTAGGAATTAAATTAGTAATTTTAAACATTTTTTTTAAATGTAAGGGGAATCAAATAAATTGATTATTTAATTGGGTAATTAATATAATGGCTTACCGTCGGATAAATATCGACTGGTTATCGACAGCCGTCGCTACCTGCCCCCGCTATTCCATATGTATCTTGTAGTATATGAACCTAGGTCGAATACATTCACGAATTCGTAAGCCTTAATAGCAATACATTGATATCATTTAAAAAGAAGGTGGCACTCATAGCTATTGTTTAAATGATTTAACGCGTGTAATCATCTAACCTTAACACCTCATTATGATAATTTTCCACTTCATATGTGATATAACATATAACTCTTATCCATCAATATTTAGATTGGTGCTTTGCACACATGGATACGAATATACTTGTATTCTCACATATATTGAAGATATTATAATAAATGAAGATTTGCATTAAATCCAATCGACTTTCGCAAATCAATAATGGTATGACCATTATTTGACAACCCACATTTCCGCATATATATATATATATATATATTAAGAAATCTAAAGTCATAAGAACAAGTTAATAAAAATTTCAGTAGAACTCATGTAACATACATATAATGGTCGTTTTTCTTGCTATCGTTAAATAGACATTGCATCCGACCTGCCTTGAAAATAAATAGAGTATTGATTCATAAATAAATACACCAAGCTTCATGCTTCGCACTTGATATTTTGTGAAGCACTCCAAAACATTTAAAACACGCTAATGGATGCCTGACCTTTATTATAATTTTGTATATTCAAACAAATCTCGTCGCCGCATCCAAATATCCAATGTCAAGAAACTCATTACATGATTTAAGAAATTGGTACTTTATAATAATTACTTAGTGTAAAGCCATTTTGCACGTTTATAATTCCTAGTATCCACCCAGACTATAATTACAACTAAGTACAAGTATAAAAGACACTTTTTGAAATATCCAAATCAATAGAAAATAATTTATAAATAGCTTTAATGATAAATTGTACATTAAGTGATAGAAAAAACCATAACGGCGGGGAATGAATTTTATTGGGTTGTGTTAAACAATTTTCCTTAATTCAAACTACAGATTTAGATGGTTTATTTTGAAGTAGTTTAACACTTGAGAATGAGAATTGTCATTTTTTCCTATGAAGGATAAATGCTTTTCCAATGAAGGGGAATATAGCTAAAAATTGGAAAAATATATATATAATTATGAAGATGTTGCCTTAGCTAATATCTAACTTTTCCATATTTTAAGTCACATACAAAAATTGATTTCATAAAGTTGGGATTAATATTTGATAAATAACTATAAATAATTGAATTTAGTTACACATTTAAAATCATGAATCTAGCGTTAGTTTCTACAAGAGTTAGTGGTATACCTTAGTGGTAATTATGTAATTTGTTACATATATCAAACTCTATAGTCAACCTTATTCATAGTAATGGTGTTTGTTTTAGTTTATATACATTATTATATTATGACGTAATTAATTAAGTAGTTAATTTAAAATAAAAAAATCATTAAATGAAAGGTTGTGTAATTGTAGTTGTAAATAGTTGCAACCGTGAGTAATTAATCACAAAATAAATGATATTTTATTTTCAATATTCCTAACCAAGATATTTCGATAAAAGTACATCGATTCATTTGTTGAGACCAGAGTGCATAACCCTTTTCAAATGTTGGACAGTGTATTACTCTTGGTGGTTGGGGGAAACAAGAGATTGTGCACTTGTAGTTATTGGATAACTATGGAATGACTTGTTTGAGAATTTCATGTTGCTTGATAACAACTAGGTCAAACATGAAATCTCAGTGTGACAAAGTTACCAAGTTCCTACAACTTGAGAACATTGTGGAATTTCAATATGCATACTCTACTTTGATTATTGTTAAATCATGACATGGAAATCCATCGAGCGACTATAGTTAGGTCTAAGTTGAAGCATTTGAGGTGAAGCACTATTCAATAGAGAATTTAGCTTCTCGGTTGTATAAGGTTAGTATTGCGTTCAACTATAGTCAACCCAAAATCAAAATCTTTGGACATAGTAGTACGGTTAATAATAAATATTCTTATTGAACGAACGATTTTTATGGATTAGCCGAGTTGAATATGGGTAACATTGAAATTCTGACCAATACCAAATTTCATATATCCTAAAAATAAAGTGTGTAAATAGTCGTAGCTAATGGTACTGCTTAAAAAAAATGTGGTTCAGATTTTATCGTAAAGATCTCTTAACGATGAATTTGACCAAACTGTCACACCAATAGCTAATGTGATATATGAATATTAATATTTGAATTTTTCAAAATTTACAGTTGACTGAATTCATACATCTGCATCTCACAACCACATTTGTGAATTTTCCGATCAACTGCATAATTAAATTAGTTTATAAAACGTAACAAATTAATTAATATTTAAGAAATATTAGTTATTAGTTTATTTTATGTTTTGGATGTTGTTAGTAATTATCAGGATGTACACTAAAAAATATATATGCATGTATCTATACACGGTATTAGTATGTATTTAAACATGCTTTAAATACAATTAATTACTTAATGGGGCTTTTGGAAAATTAGTCCATCCAACGGGATATACTTGGCCAATCATGCAAAGGAAAGGGGAAGGATTGATTATATTAAAAATTAATTAGGAATTAAAAGGGGAGTTTTTAAAGAAAGAACGGGAGAGGTTTCTATTCTTTCCTTAAACAAATTCCTCTCATTCAATTTTCTTTTCTTTCTTCTTCCCTCCAAAGAAGCACATATATGGTGTGTTGATGATAACAACTATACAACAATGGAACTAACGTGTTTATTGAGTTATTTCAGCTCAAAACGCGGATATGAATTTGGAAAATAAAACGGCTAAAAATTTACATAGCTAGAATTCGAACGTAGGTGGGCCGAGATAATAGCGCACGCCTTTACCACAACACCATACAAGTTTTTGGAAATTGTAATGATTCAATCTACTAAAAATAAATCCAAACGACTATAAACATATATAGTCGTCTGTTTTTTATGATGGTCTCGAACTTGTTTTTTATACTATCTCAGTCGTCTGAACCTTTCTCCCAATCGACTGAATCAAAAAGAAACGGCTATATTCTTAAATTGGTATATTGGCATCTCTTCGTTGTAGTGGTTGACTCTCTTCGTCAGTAGCGAATCTGAAAGGCTGCACCCATACTTTAGCAATTCTACAACACCTATAAAACCCCCTAACCATCCCTAAATCACTATACATTACCATACAACAATATTTTTACTCCATGCTTTGATTTTCTCACAATTACAAAAGCAAGATCACAAACTTCAAGGGACTTATGTGATTTAGAGATCATCGACCAGTGTGCTTTATCTCCACATCTCATATCTAGTCGAATAAACTCCTTAGCCTCTACACCTTCACTCAATATAGTGTGATTTGGTTATAGTAGTTATTTTACATCAAAGAGACATTTTGTATATCAAGATACATTGTGTCAAAAAGAAACTTTTCGTTACACTACTTGCAATATCTGTTGAAGTCATGTTCGGCCGTTCAGGCGGATCTGTAAACTTGTTCTTTCAAGATGGGAGGTCCGAACTAGTATCAAAATCGACCGTGTGATCTACTATACTATTCCGCTGCATTTACATTATTTACTATTATTGGCCATCTTCGATCCAGTGCGTAGCGATTAACAAGTGGTGTCAGAGTCTGGTGTTCTACTGATTGTAACAACATCCTAGAACAATGTTCAGAAAGAGAAGATCCAGCTAAAGCTCAAAGATAGTTGAGAAAAAGCAAATTTCTGAAAGCAAGCAACAATCAATAGAATCAAGATACATATGGTATGTGGCTAATTTCAGATCAACATCGGTATGCTTAGATTCTTTATATAGCGATCTTTTACAAACGCATAAGAATTTATTCGTTCATTTTAAAGCATCACAAAAGGTCAATTCTACTGTTTAAGCTAAACTAGATGATTGTGAGCGTAAAATTAGTATTTTAAAGAAAGAAAATAATTTTTTAGTAAAACAAACTAAATTTTTTGAAAATACATTGGAAGAACTTGTTTTACCAAAAGAATTTCTCTTAAAAGATAATGAGAGTTCAATGATAAAAATATTGATCTTTTGAAGAAAATCATAGTTTTGCAAAATAAAAAAATATTTTTTTGAAAAATTCTTTAAATGATTCTAATTCTAAACTTTTTTCTCCTAAAAAAGAGAATAATGCATTAAATTATAAGAATCTAGAATTAATTAAAGAGTGGACTTTTAAAAGATAATGATATTATTTTGCAAAAAGAAATTTATGATTCTAAAGTTGGTTTTGATAAATTAAATGAGAAAATCACAAATTTCAATATAAAAGATGATTTATCTCTCTTAATTACGAATACCAAAGCTTACAATAATAAAACTAGTTTGGACTATAAATAAGATAATTGTAAAATAGTATAAATATGCATTCATGGATACATGTTTTTATGCTAGTACTAAAAGTAAAGATAGCTCTAAAACCTCTTCTGGTCATGATAGTATTGTACCTATAAATAGAAAACATCCTTTGAATACTAAATTAATGACAAGTAAGATATATTGGTTTCTGCTAATCTAACCGATAATGAGAAACAATTATATATTAGCAATTATTATGACACTGATTAATAATGAAAATTATATTTTTAAGGGATTAACAACATCCAACTGGATATGGTTTCCTAAGTCATAAATTCTATATTTCTGGTAAAACGAGTATGATTTTTCTTACGTTTAACATATCTATTAGATACTCATCACTTTGCATTAATGTTAAATTATTTAACATATATGGTACTTCCTATCTCTTTTTACAAACGGGGAGAAAAATTGTACATATATATAGGAAATGTACATCGAATCATTTCGTAAGAGAAATATTATATTTAAGGGAAGTTTTTAAAATATAATAAGCCTATGCTCTTATTCTTTTTTGTTGATGACAAAGAGGGAGAAGAAGCGTGCTTTACATATTTTATATTGGCATTTATATAAAGTTGAGGGAAATAAACTTATTATATATAACATATATTTAGAAGTAGCTATTATTTTATATTATAAAGTTGTGTGGCTATCATCATCAAAAAAGGGGGGAATGAAAGAACCATATATATATATATGGTATTTTGATGATATCAACCATACAACAATGCTACTAATGTGTTTATTGAGTTATTTCAGGTCAAAGTGATAATATAAATGTTGGAAAATAAAATGGCGAAAATTTGTAAAGCCTGGATTCAAACCCGGATGGGCCGAGATAATAGCAGACGACATTATGACTGCACCATACAAGTTTTTGGATATTGTAGCGATCCAGTTGGTTGAAAATAAATCCAATCGACTTAACCCAGTCGATTAAAAACATATATTGTCGTCTGTTTTTTTATGATGGTTTCGGGGTTGTTTTTCATATTAGCTTAGTCCACTGAACCTTTCTCCCAGTCGACTGAATCACACAGAAACGGCTATATTCATAAAGTGGCGTCTTCGTATCTCTTCGCTCCAGCAGTTGATTCTCTTAATTAATGGCGATACTGAAGGTTGCACCTCTATTTTAGCATCGATGCAACACCTGTAAAACACCCCAACCATCCCTGAATCACTGTACATTACCATAAAATAATATTCTACTCCATTTTTTATTTTCTCACAATCCCAAAAGAAAGAGTCTGAAATTCATGAGATTCATATGATTCAAAGATTATCAACTAGTGTGCTTCACCTCCACATATCATATTCTAGCCAAATAAACTCCTTAGTCTCTGCACCTCCACTCAATATAGTTTGGTTTGGTTATAGGAGTCACTTTACATCAAAGAGACATTTGGCATATCAAGATACATTGTGTCAGAAAGTAATTTTTTGTTACACTGCTTGTAATATGTGTTGAAGTCCTGTTCAGTTGTTCAGGCGAAGTCTGTAAACCTGTTCCTCCGATTGAAGTAAGGGTATTTTGGTTAGTGAAATACCGAAGGAGAGCTTTGGGACTAGATGTAGGATGGGAGGTCCGAACTAGGACCGTGTGACCTACTATACTATTTTGCTTCATTTGCTATTGGCCATCTTCGATCCAGTGCATAGCGGCTAACACCCTCAACCATTGGTACCTCCTCCATCTCTTTCATGATCGAAATTTTTTCCTTTCATTTACTCAAAATAAAATATAATTAAATTGTTTATCCTTCTCTTGCAAAGTTTAGGTGTTATGCAAGAACCTAAGGAGAGATTTTCAATCAAAGTGTCACTATTCGGCCAGAATTGTAAGGTATGATCTAAATTTGATTTATTTTCTTCGATGTTATATACTTATCACAATTTAATATGTGTTATCCGGGTTTTTAACCCAACAGGATCCAGCAGAATACAGGTGAACCAGAAAGACTAAGGCAAGGAGTTGACGAGAACCAAATCATATTACTAAAGCAACGACCAAGTTCAACTGAACGAAGAAGCTAGTGTCAGTTCAGTCCAGTTAGCAATCAAACCACAATCAGCCAGCAGATCATCATCAAGACGGAGTAACGTGCAACGATACTACGCAAACAACTAAGATAAAAGACTATGGAAACATCTCCAATTCCAAACTCTAGAAAACTCCTAAGTGTTTGGATCATCAGCAACCCATACTTCTGCTCAAACCATCAAACAAACTAGATATGGAACACTATCAAAAAGAGGCAAGACTTGGTCCGCAAAATGAACCATAGGACATTTGTCGCCAACGACCCATGGTTTTGGCTCGTTTTGCGAGCCAAATCCCCCTAAGTCGCCTGTAACCTACCTGCGAGCTGATGAAGACAGGCCTGGCCAGAAGCTCTCCGACCTCTATACATACCATCCCACCTACAACACAAAGAGGATCTTCTCCGGACTGATGGCTGAATCTCTGCTGGAAACATTCTTCACTCTCTACCTCCCTCACAACAATCTCCAAAGGAATAAACTATGATTCTCCAGTGGATTCTAACTCCGGGGATTCAATCCATTGAGAGATAATAAAAGTCTTGTAATCAAACACATCTTGTAGTAGCAATCAGTCTATAAGAAAAATATAAAGTGGATGTAGGCTTCATTAACAGCCGAACCACTATAAAAATTCGTTGTCTTCTTTATTTACTGTTCTTTTCTTATATCTATGATCTGTGATATTACTTTGTTAGAACAGGGATGGTGCTTTCAAACTTAAACCAGGGTGTTGATTCATTTTTTGGGTTAACATTTTGGTGCTTTCACTGAGAACCTTGAACGAGATCTGAAAAATTGAAGTTTGAATCTAAGATTCAAAGAAAATGAAGAGGCCTAACACCAGATCTAAAACTAGAGCAAGTCAACCGGAGCCTGGGGGCAGCCAGGAAGTGTCCTTGAATTCTCATCAACCCAGCTATGTGATTAGAGAGGAGATGGAAAGGACGATGAAAGAGATGCAGGATGGACTCTTAGCTAGACAACATGAGATGATGGATGGATTCTTCTAGAGGATGGAGCAGCAAGGGATGGCTAGATCTACAAGGAATAGGAATCAAACTCCAGGGAACAATGCAGGGATTGACTGATTTGGATTGGAGCAAGGTGGAGCCTTGCCCCCACACCTAGAGCAACCGACACATGGAAGCAGCACTAGAATCAACATGGGAATCAATGCCAATGCCGAAGCGACTGTTGAAACACCAGGGACTGGTGGCATGGGAGCTGATCCGAATACTAGGATGTGGTAGGCAGAAGGATATGTACCAGAACCTCCTCGAAGGAACGGAGGAATGAATGAAGCTAGAGTTGCAAATCAGAACATAGGTATGTTGGCGGAAGAGTCCATCCCGGGATACCACCAATGGGGCAGGGGGCAAAGTATTGCTTTAGGACGGAGACCTTCATTGGATGGTGGGAACAAAATTGTTGAATTGGTATGGAGATTCATCAGAGGAGGCCGCCCAGATCAAGGTCTAGAAGATGTGAATAGAAATCCATTTACTGCTAATATCCATAACGCAAGGAATCCTCCAGATTTCAAGCTTTCGACATTGGAAATGTACGACGGGAAGACAGACCCGACAATTCATATGATGCAATACATCCAACATATGTAGGTGCTGGGTGCTTCTGAGGAAGTAATGGGGCGATGCTTCCCCTTATACTCAACAGATTTGGCTGCAATGTGGTTCAGACAATTGGAAAATGGGTCCATAAGCACGTGGACCGACTTAGTGAGCAGATTCTTGAGACATTTCAGGGTTCATGTCTCACAACCAAGGAATGTACTTATGCTCTCAAACGTAAAACAAAGGCCTAGAGAGTCCTTGAGAAGTTATTTAACAAGAATCAATGCAGCGGTAGCCGCGGTGGACAAACCAAACCCATCTTTTATCCTAATGGCAGCAGTATTTGGAGTCGCGAATAAGGCTGATTTCAAAGCCGCATTTAAAAGGGACCCACCAATGGATCTTGTAGAATTCTATAACGAAGCTGAGAGGTACCTGCATCAGGAAGATGCCGAAGCCGAGGATGAGGATGTGGATGCTGAAATAAATGCCGTCGAAGGCAGGGGATCGTCTGGAGCTGGAATTGGAAAAGACAAAGGGAAGAGGAAAGCCGATAACAAAATCAAAGACCCAAAACGACAAAGAAACGAGCCAAGATTCTCCTCATACACCAACCCGACCGAAACCCCGGAGAGGATATACCTGGATACGATGGGGGTAGAACCTCTACCGAAGGCCGCCTAGGAGGGAGCCCACCGATCGAGAGAAAAGATCTGAAAAGTTTTGCATCGTCCATGAGTTGAATGGGCATGGGACGAACGAGTGTCGACACCTTCGTGATCTGATAGGAGAACTGGTCCGGAACAACCAGCTGCCACAATATGTGAGGAACAGAACTGCGGTAGAATTGCAGGGACAACCGCCATCTATGGCAAATGCATCAAGAAACACCCATGGACAAGCGCCAAGTCAAATTATCACATGATCGGGGTAAACAAGAGCCGGATTCGATTCCAATGCTTTGTTTTATCATTTCTTTTCCCGCACTTTTATTTTGGTAGACGATAATAATCGAAGGCTGCTTACGGGATCTTGAACGGTCCCTAGGCTCTGAGTCGGATGCCTAAGAGAACTTAGGACAATAACAATCGAAGGCCGCTTACACGTGTACAGGATCCCGAACGATCCCTATGCACGCTCTGAGTCAGATGCCTGAGATGAACATTTAGGACTCCTGCTTGTTTAATTTCTATTTTTTTTGTTTTGATTTGAACATTTGAATTTTGATAACTGATATTGATCGCCTTAGAGTCCCACCAAGGGATCGGAGTGCAAGGTGCAAGTCCCCTTGCCAAAGAGCAAATGGATGGACTTGTACAATATTGATCACCTTAGAGTCCCACCACGGGACCAGAGTGCAAGAAGTAAGTCCCCTCACTAGAGAGTGAGCGGATGGGCTTACTTAATCCCCCTTGACTTAACAAACAAACGATCTGGAAAGATGGCCCCCTTAACTTAAAACATTAAATGATTCAGAGAGTTCGCACATTAAATGATCCGGAGAGATCACACATTAAACTCACTTAAGCAGTCTGGAAATATCGGACCTTAAAACAGATTTGGTTTTGCAAAAAAAGGATTTGAATGCCTTATAAATAGAAAAAAACAGATAAATCCTGGATGAACACAGGATGACTTTGATATATGATGTGATACAATGTGATTTTGATATATGATGTGATATGATGTGATTCTGATATATGATTTGGTTTTGATATATGATGTAAAAATTCTGAATGAAATGCAAAAATTGATAGTAATGAAAATCATGGATGAACGCGGGACGATTAGAGATGTGTAATGTAATTAGAGACGTGTGATGTAATAACCCCGAATGAAATCGGAATGATTGTGATGTATAGATTACACTTAGGCAGAGTCTAGAGTCTTAGGCTGTAACAGGTTTGGAACGACTTGTGACTGACAAGAGAATCCAAAGGAACTGGACGAATCACCAAGACTAAAGCTCAACAACCGAAGACTCGTTGCCATGACTTGTTCTAGAGAAAAGCACACCTTTCCTTCAAAAGGCGTACTTTAGAGGGCAAATGTTATTCGGGGTTTTTAACCCAACATGATCCAGCAAAACTCAGAACAACCCCATCACATCAGAATGGCTTAGAACTTAACTAGAAAGGTTAAGGAAAGGAGTTGACGAGAGCCAAATCATATTACTAAAGCAACGACCAAGTTCAACTACGATAAAAGACAATGGAAACATCTCCAATTCCAAACTCCAGAAAAATCCTAAGTGCTTGGATCATCAGCAACCCATACTTCTGCTCAAACCATCAAACAAAGTAGATATGGAACACTATCAAAAAGAGACAAGACTTGGTCCGCAAAATGAACCAAGTCTATGGGTCGCCAGCGACCCATGGTTTTGGCACGTTTTGCGAGCCAAAGCCCTCCTAAGGCGCCTGTAACCTACCTGCAAACTAATGAAGACAGGCCTGGTCCAGAAGCTCTCCGACCTCTATAAATACCATCCCACCTGCAACACAAAGAGGATCTTCTCCGGACTGATGGCTGAAGCTCTGCTGGAAACAATCTTCACACTCTGCTTCCCTCACAACAATCTCCAAAGGAATTCACTATGATTCTCCAGTGGGTTCTAACTCCGGAGATTCAATCTATTGAGAGATAATCAAAGTATTGTAATCAAATACATCTTGTAGCAGCAATCAGTCTATAAGAAAAATATAAAGTGGACGTAGGCTTCATTAACAGCCGAACCACTATAAAAATTCTCTGTCTTCTTTCTTTTACTGTTCTTTTCTAATATCTGTGATCTGTGATATTGCTCTGTCAGAATAGGGTTGGTGCTTTCAAACTTAAACTAGGGTGTTGATCCATTTTTTGGGTTAACAATATATATATATATATATATATTATTGCCTCACATTGATTTAGAATTGGTAATACAATTTAAACAACCTGTTAAATGATATGGTAAGTTTTAACTTGATAAATTAAAATTAAAATTTATACATGCATAAAATTATGCTTTAGGTTATGAATTTTTGTTGTAATATTACTATAATAATATTCTAAACATATTGCTCAATTAAATTATTTAAATGCTTGTGCTTGATATTTAATCAATCCTAAAATATAGAGTTTGTTGATATCTTATTCAATTTAATGTATGCAATTTTGGTTTTATAATATTTTTTGTTTTGAGAAAACAAATTTTATTATTTATGCTGAAATTTTGTTTATATATATAGATGTAGGGCTGTCACGGTTGAATCGCTCAACCGCTCAATCACTCAACCGTACCAACCGTTTATAAGATTACCATCTATAACAGTAATGGTTACAGTAACGGTTGAAGAATTTGAAAACCACGGTTAACCATACCAACCATACATGATTGTTTTGTGTAATATTTAACATTAAAGTATAAAAATTAGTAATTTAAGTTAAAGGAATAGCTTGTAAATTAATAATATGTGTCTTAATGAACTAATAACATATGCATGCATATTGGTCGTTTTATAAACAAATAAATAAATTTGCAAAAAACAGTTAGAGCTATATCAATTGATCATCAATAATGCATATGATTGAAAATATATGTACGACATGCTTCAAAATTGAAAATACGACGGTATAAAATAGATTTAATTGATTAAGAAGAAGACGATATAATAAAATAAGATTTTATTAAAATAACTAGATTTGATCTTATGTTGAATATTACACTTCATTTGCCCATTAAGATCCAATTAGGGAAGTTTTGTTCAAATTTACTTACTTCACCAGATGCAAAACGGACCAGGTTCTGATAATAGTATTAGAGCCTAAATGGTTTGTGCAGTCTAATTAGTCAATATTTATGGCCAACTAATAAAACATACTTATCCCGACGAGTCTCTAGAAAGTTAGTGCTAGGCCTGGGGTTGAATAATCAAGTATTCTGTCCTCTCTGACTACCGACCTGGCCCAATGGATATTGTAAGTCGACAATGTTGGCCTAGATATAAGGTCCAGAGCTATTTGGGTATTGGGCAAATTTTCAAAATTCTATTTGGTAATTTAAAATATATTTTTAATTTAAAAGCTAAGTTTAAAATATAAAATAAAATTTTATAGAAGTATAAAATATTTTTCAAAATGGTTATGAAAATAAATTAAATTTTTTCCAAATTTATCTAATATTTAATTAATCGGTTTAATTAAAAAATTAATTAATTAAAGATTAGTTAATTAAAATAAACATATATAAAATATGTACATATATTTATCTTAAATTATTTAAGGTAAATTATAAATAAAATGTCTGAATTTATTAAAAATATTGAATTAAAAATGTTTTAATTAAATAGATAATTTGTTTGATAAATTAATTAATTAAATGTTAATTAATGTAAATATACACATATATAGTGATATATGTATGTAATTATAATTGTTATATTCATACATTTATCTTAAATTTGTTTAAGATGAATAATATTAAATTTTGATATGATTTAAAATTTTAATTAAATTGTTTAATCAAATAAAAGAATTTATCAAATAAATTAATTATATAAAAGTTAATTAATTCATATACATGCATATATTGATATGTATATAAACAAACCATAAATGTTATAGCGGTTTATTTATCTTAAATATTTTAAGATGAATAATATAATTTTTTTGAAATTTTAATAAAATTTAGTTAGATTAGTTAAATAAATAAAATTGAAAATTAAATTAATGTAATTTAGTCAGTTTGAATTAAAAGTAATGCAATATGATTTAATTAATAAGAATTAAAATTAATTAAATATGATTTAATATTAAGTACATGTATACATTATATAAGTTAATTGAATTATAACAGTTATAAATAAATTAAACTTATATCACTATCACTATATATATAATGAAAGTGGAATTGAAATAAACCCAAAATAGATTTCCGAAATAAATACAAGCATATTATATGTAAATCGTCATTTCAAATATGTCTGACACTTGAATCACGAGGGTATTTAATAAGAAATATATTATTCCTCAAATCAATATCACTCTAATGTATATATTAAAGATTATGAATTTAAAGATATAAAGTTGTCTTCTGTCATTTATATATTGATAGATTACTTGCATACTCACTATTTGCTGAGTAGACTCAAGAAAGGGATGTTTTGTGTAGTACTATTAATATATTGCGTAGATGAGGCAAGATACATACATGTATTTATTAAGCAAACTATAGGTATGTGCATTATACTTAGGTCATTGCGAAATGATTGGTATGAGTGAATAATCTCTTTCGATTTATTAAGAAAACTCAAGGTCAAGTTTGAGCTTATGGCAAAAACCAAGTTTAGGAGTTGTATATGATAAAACTGATAAAGGGTTATCCATTACTAACAGACCTATTATTTATTGAGAAAACTCAAGGTCGGATCCTAAGGCAGACGAGTCCTAACACTCAGTAGAGAAATTAGAAGATTTCTATATTTCTCTTAGGGTTTTGAGGAATAGAAAATTCTAGTGGGACATTATTAGAAAAATGAAACGAGAACATTTAACATTTCTAATATTGTAAGAACATATGCTATACAAATTAAAATTATCTAACATACTAAATTTGTGCAACTAATTTGATTAATAAAATTGTTTATCAAATTAAAAACATATAAGTGGACCGAAGGATTGACGTAGAAACATAAAATATACTTATCATTAATTCCTCTGGCTATTGTCACTTCAAACTCATGCAAGAGCCAAATAATACAACTACTAAATTCTGTCACACCTTGGTCACTTATGTATTCAATTTCGAGACTATTATTTTCTTCTATTAGTTTTGAACTCAAAGGTAATACACAAATATAAATATTTGTTCCATGTTCACTCACAAACAAAATTGCATGGTGAGCACTCACATTCGTAATAAACGATATCTCGATGATATTTGTTTATTTGAAATGAGCAAGTAATCCATAGAGCAAGATCGTGTGTTCAATACGATTGAGTACTTTGAGGATTTTATTGTATTGGAAGCAACACAACACCAAGAATAACTAGATGAATCTAGGAACTCGATCACTTATATCTCAGTTTGATTGGTTTATTTTAGTGCAACTTATACGACATCCTTAAAATGTTAAGGATGTTCAAATGCGCTTTTGTAAAAATTAAGTGTAGTCTTGTAGTAAGAGTTTTCTTTTGAAACAAAGCGAATGTTTGATAGTGCATTTAAAATAGGAATGGTTAGGATGAAGAGTGTGGATAGTCACTTCTGCTTCTTGAAGAGACATAGAAAACGAGAATTATATCAAATACTAAGTATATACTTAATATGGAGTGACAAATGTGATTTATATTCCACATGTAAATTTATTATAGAAAATGTTTTTATAAAATTTATTTCTTTGAGTTTAAGATATTTGATCTAAACTCTCGACTTTAAACCGATTACAATGGATGAAGACCCATAATAAGTGGTTGAATGGAGCTTTGCATGTTACACACCATTATACTAATGGAGGAAATAATGGAAGCATATCATATGATAGCTATTAATGGATGCATCAAATTACGAATGATTGCTTTTATATATAACCCAAATCCTACGTTATAATTAACTAGCAATGCAAGAGATAGTACCTAATCCACTTAATACCATTTATTGGAAACTAGGCAGACTCCCATCGTATAAATACCTTAATAAAGACAGACCCCATCATTTAATACCTATTCCCAAGGCATGCTCCTCAATGGTACTATCTAACCGGCATCATACAAAATCTCAAGTCACTTAATACTTCTTTATTTGGAAAGGTATCCGAAAGTGGACCCCTTGTAGAGATACCACCCAACGTGACCCTTAGGCCATTTAATACTTCATTTGAGAAAAGAGATGGGCCCTTAAACAACCACTTAATACCTCAAGACCTCGAAGCAGGCCCCTCGTACTATGACTCATACTCATAACGACATCTCACATTAGTCCGACTATTCGTAGGAACTGGTAGCCAGATTAGCTAGGCAGATTTTCCCTACAAAATTTGGGACTAACCTTGTGCCATTAGAAATATGTATCATAAGGATATCTCACATCAATAGGAAGTGTACACAAATGATGGTAGCATCAAAGTGAAGGGCAGACTTTCGTCATGTAACTCTATTGATCTCGCATCCTTATGACATAGCCATAAATTAAATACACTCCATATATATAATAATACTCATCTCATTGTTTCATAAATAAGGCCTTATAAGGAATCTTCCTTATTATGCCTTAGAATAATAATTAGGCTATATAAGAGTTCCTCTTATTTTTATCTAACAATCAATTACATTCCTAATGGAGGAAACAAATGAAAATAAATACCTAATAAACTATGTCATATACGCAATAATTATATGTTAGTTACGCTAATAGAGATAAATAAATATCCGCGCCTAATAAATTCTAAGCGCACAGATTTTACGCCCTAAACTAGCGTTTAATGTCAATTTCATAACCAAATACTATTACAACTCCTTATTCTTCAAATTCCCAAGATTTCAACATACTAGAATAAGGGATTCTAACATCCAAAACAGGAAACTAATATTCATAACCAAAAATACAATAACAAACTTGTAAATTAAATTAAAACTCAATTTATTACACCAATTCAATGAAATATCCTAAACAATAGGAATTGCAATCTAAACTCTGTATTCTATTCAACTCTTCTTTTACAAAGGCATAGATAAGAATAAAATTTGTGTGGAATAAGTGGTGTAAACTACGAATAAAATCCGTAATCTAAACCCCTTTAGACCACGAAATTATCAAAAATTGTATAAACAATACAAATTGCATCAAATTAATGTAAATAATTGAGAATCTCAACATAGAATTGACATTTAGAAATAAAAAGGAATTTTGAGGGATTTTATCTATCGTATTATCGCAATCCCAAAATCCCTAAGGCATATTCAAATCCATAAAGATACACCAAACAATTACTAAAAAAGAAATACTAAGGTTTCCACACACAGAACAGCCTTAGCTTCGCTTTCCATGGATTTGCACACCTTTCAATCTCCTCCAGAATCTCTCTCATCTGATATATACACGATAGGGAAGATGTATATAATTTTATTAGATTTAGAACGGCTAGAGAAAGAACAAAGAAGAATATATTGGAAGAAGAAGAAGAAGAAATAATTATAAAAGGGATTGAATTCCTACCTGAATTATCTCTGAAGTTTCTGAATCTAAATTGGAGAGATAACGTTGGCAGAGTTTCGTTGTATTCCCCAAAATAATATGAATAAAAAGTGGAGAGAATAGGGTTCTATTTATAGGGATTAAAATGCTCCAAAACAGTAGGATCAAATTAGAAGAGAAACAGACAAACCTGGAACATTAAACAATGCAAAACCCTAGCCACCACCATTGGGAGACGGTCGACCACTTAAACTCGACCGGTCAACCACTACGGTCGACCGATTAACCTATGTAGGTCGATCGGTTGACCTATGTAGGTTGATCGCTCCGCCTTATTTTGGGTAATAATGATTTGTTTCCGTTGCATTTTGATTTTAATTAATTTCTTACCCTATTTATTCTTAATGTTAAGTTAATTAAAATATTTACTTAGCCCCCAAAATAATTTTGAAATTTAAACCATGTATTTAAATTCTCATTTGAATTTGAATTCAAATTAAATTGATTTAAATCTGAAAACTTTAAAAGTTCATATCTTCTTCGTTTGAGCTCCGTTTTCAGAATATTATATACGAAAACAGATCAGAATTTCACCATGAACACAATGGAATAACTTCCATGATCAAATTTCAACTTTTATAAAATTTACATATTCTACCTTATTATATTTAATTAATTTTTTGTTTTATTTATTTATGGTTCATTTTACGGGGTGTTGCATTTGCCATATTTAATAACAATAAAAGTGAATGTATAGTATTGATTAATTTGAATAAACTGCTATCAATGACATTATAGGGGAGAAATGTGATAACCTGAATATAGAAAGATGAATACTAGTTAAGTGTTTAAAAAGAAAAGTAAATTTCTTAATCATTATCAAGATGTGTGTGTATGCTTAAGATTCCCTATAATGGTTAATGATATATGCATACATAAATCAACGAATTTATTAAAATGACATAAACTAGGGTAATGAAAAGATTTTATTTAGCATAATAAAAGGGAAGGAGTCAAAGGAAACAAATATGAATTAATTGATAGATTACTTAACCATAAAAAAGGTTTAAATATATAAAACTTAATGGTTAAGAAAGCGTTAGCTAGATAACCATCCAGATTTAATATATTAATCCAATAAACTGGATTTAACCAAATATTTTTACTTGGGAATGAAGTATTTATTAGTGTATATGATGAAAACAAAGATTCTCCTGAGGTTAATCAACGATTAGAATTAATTTAAATCCTCTATAAAGTTACACCTAACATAAAACCTAATTCATCACAACAATTAGTGAGTATACCAAAACTCTACCAACACTTCTTCTCTCCACTTATAAACTTTCTTTCAAAAATCAATTAAAAATCAAAGAAGAAAAATACAAGTAAATCAGATCTAGGAGAAGGCAAGCTAACAGGTGTGGATCTCATGCGAGGAACGAAGTTAGAGCTTGGATCTGAGGTGAGTGGCAACAATTTTAGTAAGATGATTATTACAGTTAGATTTAACCTATTTTTTTGATTTAGGATGTTAGAAACGTAATTTGTCATGTAAAACACTAGATTAAAATATATAAATTGTTAAGCCAAATTTGATGCAAATACGCCATTTTGTGAATTAAATTGCAAAACCCTAACTTGAAATCCATAATTTTAAAATAAGAATTACAGTAAACTATTAATTGGATATTGATGTATGAACCCCTTTTACATTTAAAACTTTCAAACCCTAAATTAACAAACCCCAAATTGAATTGCTAATTGAAATATGAATAGATCACCTACTAATTAGCATTCACTGATAACTGCTAACAATAAATTAATTAGTAATAGAATCAACAATTAAAAATCGTGAAACTTTAATTTTACTATGCGAACGGTCGACCCTGGAACCCCAGCAGTCGATCGGTATCGGTCGATCATACAGGAACAGCGGTCGACCGTTCGAACAAAACTACACATGTTAAACCTCGGCCTAAGGCCTAAGTTAAAGAGTAAAAATTATATAATTTTGTAAAAAATTATATAATGGAAAACTAACTGTTTGAGCCTATTTTGGGCTAAGTACACATGCTAGAGACAGTAGGGAAGTCAGGTGCCTATCAAAGGACAATAGGTTATTACTATTTGGGTAACGATTAAATACCTAAATAAGAGTTAAGAGTTGAATAGGGTGATGTATTTTGCAGATAATTAGGGAGTGCTCTGTAGTGGATGCACAACACTAATGGAAATACCAGGTGAGTGAGCCCGATGCTAAGGGGTTTCTAAAGGACGGTCTGGCCCGGTGCAGCATAATAAGAGGCTATATAATAAAAGGAAGCCCAGTACTAACGGGAGTTCTTATATGCATGGTTCTAGCATGGCGTGGTGTAGGTGGATGCCGATGCAGTACGATAAAAGGCATTTTGCATTACGATTGGGAGGTGAACAGTGGGTGCATACGATGAGTCACACAGGGAGTTTGCATTTGGGGTTCTTCCTCTCTAGGTATAGTGATGATATAGGTATTTATGAGAGAGGAGTTCCTACAGTCGCCTACGAGCGGTATATTCTCATTGGATAGCTCTAGAGGCGTGGGCGATCGTTAGTGTGAGGTTCGATTTATAGTTTGACAATTTGTGTTAGATAAGAATCCTTAGTGAAAGTCTAGTAGATCGTATATTATCTAACTTGTGTATAATATGCAAGTGTATGAGCTAATGCTATAGTAGACAATAAATAGTAAAGTATAAAAAGCGTGCAAACCAGAGTTTTTATACTGGTTTGGACCTCCCGTCCCACGTCTAGTCCCCAAACTCCCCTTCGGTATTTACTAACCAAAAAACCCTCACTTCACCCGGAGGAACTGGCTTAATACAAAAGTATTTAGTTGACAATTGTGTGTTTTGGATAACACAGATATTTACTGTACAATACAATTCTTCCTATAATCTCCTTTGAGTGATATTGTTTATGAGCATTTTGATTTTTAGGAAGCAATATAACCAAAATATAAATTCTGGTTATTTTAATGATTGAGAAAATTGAATCAGTAAAAGCACAGTAGTAAGAATATAGAATAAGAGTATAGAATTCAAGGTAAGTGTTAGCCTCAATCATTTAGTCTATTATAAGATTCAAGGGTTGTTTCTCGAAGAGAGGCAACCATTACCTTTCAAAGAGTTGCAATGTATGAGTAAATTCAGTGTATTGAAAAATTCAAAAGGAAGCAACCTTTCATAAAAATAGCCATTATGTTTTACAGTCATACATGGATTAATTTTCCCGTGTAATGTCACAAACGTCTGTGTTTTTTCACAAACGTTTGTGAATTCAGTTTTCTTAAGATATGTTCTATTTTAATTTGAAAATATGAATTTGTATTTTGTGAATAACTAAAGGAGATTTTTCATATTTTATCTAAGACTAAATGCGACCTTACTAGAAATAGTCTCTCCTTGCTTGTCTTCTAGCCATGATCTTGTTGCATGTACCAGCATATTGATGATGTTTATATTGTATATGTGTGTTTGTATAGTTGTTGTCATCGAAACTAAGAATGGAGGTTCTAACATTCTTCCCCTTTTTATTGATGACAACTATATAATTATTAACAATGTACAATTATATTTTTACTCCTCTTAAGTATGTGATCTCCCCCTGTATATATGCGTATCTTTTTCTCCCCTTTTGACATTATCAAAAGGAACATTATAGATATACGAAACAAAACACAGAAATCACATCACAATTACACTAACAATCTCAAAAAATATAACCACAAACACGATAACATTTGACAAAACATAGTCAAGATCATAGACATTTTTCATACAGAATAAACACAATATACAAAATAGTGTTTTGAAAAAAAAAGAAACACAAATAACATGATGAAACAAATAAGAGTTTTGAAATAAAAAATTATAAAAAAGGTTTACTGAGAAGAATAAGAGAAGGCCCCATAGTTCTTGTAATACTCCCAATATGACGATGGATCTGTTTGAAAGTCTTCGGGCCAATGATTTTGATCGGTGTACTCCACATTCTCTTGTATAGTCAATCCTTGCATCGCCATATAAACCTGCTGAGATGTAGGCTGGTCGACATCTGGGTTTGCCCATGGAATCCCATCACTCTCTTCTTCTTCATCCTTCGAAACCATAATTGTTTTTCCTATAGTTGTGTGCGATGGTTGAGGAGGGGAATGTTGAGAACGATAGAGTGATGTTTGTTGACGAGGAGGAGGTGTTGGAGATGGCGATGAAGATGAAAATGTAGACCTACCTCGAACTTTTCTCATAATTTTTCCTAATCCATAAACAACTTTTCTTAAGTCTTTTCAACCTTAGTTATAAGAGTCGAAAAAGATCATTCTAGTCCAATCATTCTCTTCTCCAGTTTCTTTTGACTTTTGGTAATGATTCCCTGATTTTGTAAAACTACATCGTGACCCGATTCATTATGACTAAGGGAAGTTCGAGCTTCTAAGATGTCAGGATCTGAATGGTATTCCCGAGGAGAATGAGGTGCAGAAGGCTGAAAATAAGATACGGGCCTTTTTTCTTGTCGACGTTGGTTTCGGAGTTTCCATTGTTCAAATGGAATAATGGGGGCTGGAACTGTTGGGAGTTGCATTAAGGACACAAATCTCTTCCCACTATCCTTGACTGGTATTTCTTCGTATTGTGACATATACGAAGGCACTTTTAAATCTCTTAATATTCTCATTATGTACGGAGCATAGAGAATAGTCCTTTTGTGTTGACACCAAGAACTTTTATTTGATCATGTATGAATTTTTCCCAATTGACGAGAAGTTGAGCATATAATGTTTTGTGCTCATTTTCATGAATTTGCTCATGACTACCTAATCTAGGAATAATGGTATTAATTATCATTCTAGTTAGTAGACGAGTCGTGGTTGAAGATAGATTGACCTCTATTGAGGGCATTTCATCTTCCCAAAGTTGATGAGTTACTTCGTTTCTAGGTAGCACGCTATAGTCGGGAATTTCTTCAAAGTCTATACCTTCGTACGAACATTCTAGGATTCGTCCTAAGGTAAATACATCAATTTTTATAGTTTTTCAATATACACTCGTCCATAACCATCCATCATCATTTTCAGATTTCCAAATCTTTTCACTCCAAAGATTTGAGTAAAAGAGATAAATTTCTAAAAGATCTATTATTACCTTATTCGATTCAATGTCAACAATATTTCTACAGCCCGCATTGGTAGTCAAGCTATAAATATCATATTCTATATTGGCATGTATATTATAGAACAGATCTGTATGAAATACATTGTTGGTTAAAGCTTGGAATCTATTGATGGTAATTTCCTTTCTTAGCCAATTCGTGATTTGAAGTTCATTCACAATTTGAGTAGCTCCGGAAGAAGATTGGGCGTGTTTTGATCTTTTTGAAAAGGATTTTTTGGGAGCCAAGGAAGAAAATTTGGGGATTTTGAAGTTTTAGGGTTTTAGACTTGGAGTAGAATAAGTTGAGGCTAGTAAAAAATGAAAGGAGGGGGTAAAATCATTTATGTAGAGGAAGGATGAATAGTTGGTCGAGCACAGCCATAGACGTCTGTGGATTTCCACAAACGTATGTGGTTTCAGGATTCTAAAACCTGAATTTCTTCACAAATGTCTGTGATTTTTTTACAAACGTCCGTGGGTTCTGGTATAAAATACCTAAATATTGTCACAGACGTCTGTGGATTTCCACAAACGTCTGTGGATTTCCACAAACGTCTTTGGTTACAGGAAAAATAGTTCCTGAACCTTGCCCATAGACGTCTGTGGTTTTCCATAGACGTCCGAGCTCTGTCTGTATGTGATTGTAATTAATTTTTGAATACTTGTTAGGATACAATCACTTTTTATTTATATAAATGACCATGATACAAGGTTCGAAGTAAATAAAAATAAGAAATAATTTTAAAATTATTTAAATAATTATAATCAGAGAGGTAGGAGACTGCAGAGATGTTTTATTTGTCTTCGTCCGAGTTTGATTTTTTTTGTTCTTGTAAATCCCAAGAGTTTGATTTATATTTTATTGGTGACCAACTCGAAGTATCAAATGTACCCTCTATCTTGGTATTTTCAACAAACGGACGAAGAGGAGACCAAAATGAGTGCGATGGAGTATGTGGTGCTTGCTCCTGATTAGACGGACCTTCTCCCCATATATTTCGGAGAGTAATATTGTGTGGTCTAACTGGGGTTTCTATTAGTCGACGTGATTTTTTATGGAGACAATCCTTAGTTGGAGAGTGGCCATAAATAGCCAGTATGCATCTTTCCAAGAAATTTAGATGGCATTCTTGTGGTTTTTGTTCGCAGTACATTTCTCTTTGTACTCCTATTATCTCTTGCTGATAGTGGAAGATTTTGTCAAATTTATTTTCCAAAAATGATGATTCAAGATTAATGGCTCTTTTCACTTTCTTTCCTTTTGGTGAATATCCCGTGTGATAGACATTTTTAGACACAGATTTATTTGATGGAGGAGTCGCAGTTTTTGGAGAGACATGTACACTTTTTGATGACGGTGAGCTGAAGTCTAAAGCGGAGTATGTTGAATCATGATTCGAAGATATGTTGAATTCACAATATAGATGGTGGAACTTACAGAATATTTAAAAGTGAAGTAGTTTGATATTTATAACTAACAACCTTTGTTCCTTAAATATTCCTTAAGTTTACTAAATTTAGGTGTACAATATTTGTTAAAAGTCATTATGACCACTAAAAATATTAAGCAGAATTTTATTTAAAAAATTAGTGGTTAGAAAGTTTAAAGTTTATTTTTAGCTTTACTAACATACAAAAGTGTTTTATGTTTGTATCCTTAGTATATAAAAGGTTTTGCTATGAATTATGTAGTTTTAATTTACTAATTCATTATATGAGAAAATTCCTAAATCTTGTCTTAGTTTAATAAACGTTGTTTCGCATAATGGTTTCGTAAAAATATCGGCTATTTGATTTTCGGTATTCACAAAGTCAAGAGTGATTATTTCTTTTTCAACATTATCTCTCAGAAAATGGTGACGAATATCGATATGTTTTGTTCGTGGGTGGTTAATTGGATTTTTTAATAGGTTTATAGCACTGGTATTATCGCAATATATTAGAGATTTCTCTATTATTTTTCTATAGTTTTTAAGTGTTTGCTGCATATATATTACTTGAGCACAAGCTAAGGCAGCATAAATATATTCAGCTTCACATGTCAAAAGAGAAATGCAATTTTGCTTTTTACTAAACCATGAAACTAAGGATTGACCAATAAAGTGACATGTGTCACTTGTACTCTTTTTATCCGATTTGCATCCACCAAAATCCGCATCAATGTAAGATACGAGTTCAACTGAACTTCCTTTTGGATAAAATAGACCGTAATCTTTAGTGTTGGTTAAATATCATAAAATCCATTTGACTGCCCGATGATGCGATTCCTTAGGTTGTGCTTAAAATCTTGCACATAAACAAACACTCATCATAATATCTGGTCTACTAGCTGTTAAGTATAGTAAAGATCCTATCATGCTTCGATATAGTTTTTGATCAAAATCTATTCCATGTTCTTCTTTGTCTAGATGAATAGTAGTACTCATTGGAGTGGGTTTACCTGATGTATTATCCATTTCAAAACATTTTAGTAATTTTGTACAATATTTTTCTTAGTTTATAAAGATTCCATCATTTAATTGTTTTATATGTAATCTTAAAAAGAAATTTAATTCACCCATATGAGACATTTCAAATTCATTTGTCACTATTTTAGAAAATTCATTACATAAATTTTCGTTAGTAGATGCGAATATAATATCATCAACATAAATTTGAACATTTAATATATCCTTCTGTTCTCTTTTAATAAATAATATTGTACTTATTTTACCAATTTGAAAACCGAACTTTATTAAATGTGATTTTAATCGATCATACCAAGCGTGAGGTGATTGTTTTAAACCATATAACACCTTTTTAAGTTTAAAAACATGATCTGAATATTTTTCATGAACAAATAGTAGTGGTTGTTCAATGCAAACATTTTCTTTTATAAAACAGTTCAAGAAAGCACTTTTAACATCCATTTGAAATAGCTTAAAATTATGATGACACGCAAAAGCAAGTAATATTCTTATGGCTTCAAGACGTGCCACAGGTGCAAAAGTTTCTTCATAATCAATTTCTTCTTCTTGATTATATCCATGTGCCACTAATCTTGCTTTATTACGTACAATATTTCCATTTTCGTCTTCTTTGTTTTTAAATATTCATTTTGTTCCTATTACTGATTGATCGTTTGGCCTTGGTACTAGTTCCCAAACATTATTTTGTTCAAATTGATTAAGTTCTTCTTGCATTGCTAAAATCCAGAAATCATCATTTGATGCTTCCTTGTAATTTTTTGGTTCAAAATTAGATATAAATGAAAATATAAATTTCCAATTATGTTATCAATAGGACGATCTTTTAAAATACGGGGTGGTGATTTCAAAAACTATTATTTTGATTATCATTATTATTTTCAACTATAATATCAATAGCTTTATTTTGATTAACGTCAAAAGTTTCTTCATTGTTTTTATTATTATATTTTTAAAGTCTTCATCAAACGAGACACGAAGACTTTCCTCTATAATATTTGTGTGTTTGTTAAAAATTATGTATGCTTTACTTCGATCGGAGTAGCCAACAAAAATTCCTTCATCGGCTTTTGAATCAAATATACCAAGATTATCTTTTGTATTTAAAATAAAGCATTTTGATCCAAATATTCGAAAGTATGATACTTTCGGTTTCTTTTTGAAAAGCATTTCATAACATGTATTTTTAATCATAGCTCTAAGAGTTACATGATTTAATACATAACTTACAGTAGCAATTGCTTCGGCCCAGAAATTATTTGGTAAGCCACTACCATTTAGAAGCGCTCAAGCACATTCTTGCAAGGTGCGATTTTTTCTTTCAACTACTCCGTTTTGTTGTGGTGTTCGTGGAGATGAAAAATTATGGCTAATTCTCTGTTTATTACAAAAAATTGTAAATAATTCTTTTTCAAATTCTCTACCGTGATCACTTCTTATACTTTTGATTTTAAATCCATTATAGTCTTAATTGGTTTAGCAAAAATTTTAAACAATATGAATGATATCTTTTATGTTTTAAAAATAGTGTCCAAGTATATCTTGAAAAATCGTCTACGATTACAAAAACATATTTATTGTGATTTATCGAACGTACTTGAGTTGGACCAAATAAGTCCAAATGAAGTAATTCAAGAGGTTGTTTAGTAAAAAAATTCTTTTTAGACTTAAATGAGGTTTTCTTTAATTTTCCAAGTTGACATGCATCGCATAGATTTTTAATTTTGAAATTTATTTTGGGTAATCCTCTTACCAAATTGTTTTTAGCTAATTTGTTTATATATTTGAAATTTATGTGACAAAATCTTTTATGCCATATCTATGGATCATCATGATTTGCGGCTAAGCATAAATCATTATTATGATTAATATTCATATTTAGAACATAAATATTTCAATTTCTTATTCCTTCAAAAAATAAAGTTTTATTTTGATCAAAGATATTGCATTTATCTTTTTCAAAATCGATTCTAAATCCCTTATCCCATAATTGACTTATACTTAGTAAATTATGTTTTAAGTTTTTAACTAATAAGACATTTGAAATAATAAGAGAAGTAAATATACTGACATTGATGACGTTTCCAATCTCAATACCATATCCTTTGGAATTGCTCCAAAAGTCATCGTGCCACCGTCCATGTAAGTGATGTTTGATAGCATGTGTACATTTCCCGTCATATGTTTGGAGCATCCGCTATTGAGTATCCATTTCCCCTTATTTTTAATTTTGTTTTTGGGTACCTGCAAAATAATAAAAGTCTTCATTGGTATCCACTTCCTCCGTTAGGGTCCTATGTGTTAGTAGGAGAAGGTAACCATACCCATGAGGGTTTGAGACCTTTAGAGATGTAATTTTCATTATGGACTATATCTTTTACATATATACATCTATGTGTTTTTGATTAATCTTTTGTTATTTGTTTTAGGAATCCATATTTTAATCATTTTTGATCCCTTATATTCACATTTAGATATTAGTTTTCTAAAATTACTATATAATGTACTATACTTCTTAGATTCTCGATTATTATTAGAAACCAAATTATTTCTTAATACTTTATGATTTTTTCTGTTAAATCCTAATCCCCTCCTATTTCCTGAAGGTTTTGAAATTTTTATCAAATTTTTTAGACTTTGCTTTCCTTTATTAAATTTTGAAACATTGTTAGTAATTTTATCTAATTTATTTTTAAGATCAAAAATTTCTATTAGCTAATTCTAAATTTTGTTTCAGTTCACATTTTTCTTTTTCAAGTTTATCATTCTCTATTCTGCTATTCTCTATATCATGTGTTAGAGTAGCATTTTGAGATGATAGTTTTTTACATTCTTTTGTGCTAATTCTAATTCTTCTTCTAAAATAGTTTTCACATCTTTTAACAATCCAATTTCCAATCCAGCTCTATTCAATTTTCCTAAATTTTCTTTATTTTTTTTATTCTCTATACTTGTCATCTAATTCTATACTAATTTCAAGAATTTCATCATATGTTAATTCAGGGCGTACCTCATCTGCGCTAGTCATGAAGCAAACATTTGCTTGTTTTGAATTATTGGATGAAGAGGAAGAGTCGGAGTCATCCCAAGTTACTTGAAATTCTCTTCTCTTTTTCTTGAAATTTTCGAACTTGTTTTTCTTTTTATCATTGTTGAGTAGTGGACAGTCCTTCTTCATATGGCCAAATTTATCACACCCGAAGCATTTCACTGATGTTTGATTTAAGGAATTTGTGTTGCCGCTGTTTTGAAATTTCGTCATCGTTTTGAATTTCTTGAACTTGTTGTAATTTTTCGCGATGAAAACAATCTCATCTTCTTCCAAGTCGGAGTTGTCATTATTTCCTGAAATGCGATGTTTTTCTTTTCTTGATTTTGTTCTTTTCTTGCCTGTAAATTAGCTTCATACGACATCAGATTTCCTATTAACTCTTCGACTTTGATTTAGGAAAATCATTAGCTTCTTCGATGGATAAATTTTTTCTTTCCATTCGTTTGTCAGAGAGTTCAAAATTCGTGTGGCTAAATCAAAATCAGTGAATTTAACTCCTAGTGCCATAAGATCGTGTTGTATAGTTTGAAATCTAGCATACATGTCAATAATTAATTCACTTGTTTTCATTTTAAAAGATGAAAATTGATTTTGTAGAATATAAATTTTTGTTTACTTAGCTTTGTTTATGCCTTCATGGGTAATATGTAATGTACGTCATATATCATAAGCAGTAGTACAAAGCATGACTCGTGAAAATTTATTTATATCAAGTAAGCAAAATAGAACATTCATAGCTTTTGCATTATTGATTGCTAAATTCTTTTGTGCGTCGGTCCAAGTATTTATATCAATGACGAGTGCTTCATATCTAGTTTGTGTAGTTTGCCAGATTTCTAGACCATTAGCTTCCATAAAAAATTTCATACGTGTTGACCAATAAGCATAGTTTGATCTAATGAATAGTGGAGGACGTGCAGCTGATTGTCCTTCTTGAAATGTACTTTCCATATTAACCAAAATTCAATCACATGTTATGGTAAAAATTAAAAATCCTTGCTCTGATACCAAATGTAAGTCTAGTAGAGCGTATATTATCTAACTTGTATATAATATGCAAGTGTTTGAGCTAATGCTATAGTAGACAATAAGTAGTAAAGTATAAAAAGCGTGCAAACCAGAGTTTTTATGCTGTTTCGGACCTCCTGTCTTTCGTTCGATCCCGAAGCTCCCCTTCGGTATTTACTAACCAAAAAACCCTTACTTCACCTAGAGGAACAGGCTTAGTACCAAAGTATTTTCTTGGCAATTGTGTGTTTTGAATAACACGGATATTAACTGTACAATACAATTCTTCCTATAATCTCCTTTGAGTATGTTGTTTATGTGCACTTTGATTTTTAGGAAGCAATATAACCAAAATATAAATTCTAGTTATTTGAATG
Source organism: Allium fistulosum (assembly GCA_030737815.1). Lineage (NCBI taxonomy): Eukaryota > Viridiplantae > Streptophyta > Magnoliopsida > Asparagales > Amaryllidaceae > Allium > Allium fistulosum. Next base: position 1,410,915,882 of record CM060903.1, read on the forward strand.
ATTGAGAAAATTGAATCAGTGAAAGCACAGAAGTAAGAATATAAAATAAGAGTATAGAAATCAAGGTAAGTGTTAGCCTCAATCATTTAGTGCTATTTATAAGATTCAAGAGTTATTTCTCGAAGAGAAGCAACCATTACCTTTCAAAGAGTTGCAATGTTTGAGTAAATTCAGTGTATTGAAAAATTCAGAAGGAAGCAACCTTTCATAAAACTAGCCGTTATGTTTTAGAAAATAATATCACAGACATCTGTGGAAAATCACAGACGTCTGCATTACATGGATTAATTTTCCCGTGTAATGTCACAGACATCTGTGGTTTTTGACAGACGTTTGTGAATTCAGTTTTCTTAGATAAGTTCTATTTTAATTTTAAAACGTGTATTTGTGTTTTGTGAATCACTCAAGGAGATTTTACAAATTTTATCTAAGACTAAATACAACTTTACTAGTAATAGTCTCTCCTTGCTTGTCTTCTAGCTATGATCTTGTTGCGTGTACCTACATATTAATGATGTTTATATTGTATATGTGTGTTTGTATAGTTGTCGTCATCGAAACTAAGAATGGAGGTTCTAACACTTAGGTATTAGACCTTAGGAGTTTATGGACACTTGTAGCACACCCTATGTCATTTAGAATAATTTTAAAGTTTACTGCACATAATCATCATATATTAAACTTATACTCATTCACCAGACTTTTGTCTGACCCACCTCTTTCTTTTCATTTTCCCCACTACAGGATGACAGATTATAGGTTAATTTGGCATAGTATGAGAGAAAGGAGCTTCACGTTGGAGTTCTCATATCATTCACAGTTCATTATGTAGTTACTTATATTGTATTAAATATTTGCAAACTTATATTGTACTTTGGAAATAGTGTGCATGTAAAACAAGTATTTTCGAAACTATTTTTCCGAGAAAACTTATTTTGTGTACTTATATTTTAATTCCTTCAACCGTAAAATTTGAAGTGCAGAATGTCTTAAAACTTACCCTTGTAATTATGCTCTCTAGAGTTTTAAAATCCCAACAGCTCGTATTTCTCGAAATGACATGTTCGACGGTCACATTAGGCTTTGGATCGGTGTGTCTGAAGGTGTGGGTTGTTGCATTTGGTATCAGACCTTAGGTTTAGGATTCCCTAGAAATTAGGCACATATTGAGAGAACTTACTTGAAAGTATTTGAAAAAAAGTGGTATTTCAAAAGGTTTTCCAACATGTTTCCAGAAAGTTTTCAAAAATGGGTTAAAAAAAACACACACACACACATATATATATATATGTATGTATGTATGTATGTATGTATGTATGTATGTATGTATGTATGTATGTATAAGTTTTCAAAAAGCTTTCCAAAGATTTTGTCTATATATCGTAATTCCCTTTATTCATGCCTATACTATCTTTGGGAAAGTTGGAAATAATTCTCAATTGTATATAGTAAGAATGAGTACAAGTTTTAGAGGAATGGCTCTAGAAAGGCTAGTAGAGGTTTTCTATACCAACTATTAGTATCAAGTAAATTATGGATTTAAGGGTGGATGAAAAAGATTAGTACTATGAGACCCATATATAGGAATACGATGTTGACAGTATAAGGGGGACATGAAGGAGGATTTTAAAAACTTAAGGCAAATTTCCTAAGTTAAAGTAGAAACCCTATTTTCATATTGGTAACATATTGGTGATAGTTGCAAGGACTCATATTTACTTAAAGGTATGACTAGAATATTCCCATATTGAAGTTGGACACTGTAATGGAAAAGAAACTTGAGTTAATCATCTTTGAAAATGAAGCATTGTTAGGAATAAGTTGGCTAGTGCAATTAGGTTACTATTATCTACTCCAATTTAACTGATAAACCAATAAAAAAACCATTTTTTCAAAAAAGTTAGTAATTGTAGATGTTTTATATTGTAATTAGAGAAAAAAAGTTGGTTTACGATATTCTATAAATAATCAGACAAACTATATAGAATTTGTTAAAAAAAGTAAGATTAAAAGAATTTGACAAAAAACATATTTTAAATAATTGGTATAAAGCTTTTTTTTTGACTTTAAGGCACATTGTTACACTTACCTTCAATGTGCACTTTGCTATTAATAATAGAACCTTTGAAAAGAAAAATAAAAATTGAAGAGTATGTAAGCCTAACTTTTGAATTACTTTTGTAAATAAGGAAATGGTTATGTACCCGAAAATGTTTTATAAATGTTTCTGTTATACTCTAAAATATAAATAATAAGTTAAAAATATCACACTATCTTTAAAAATATGCTTTTGTGAAAATTTCTTATTTATGAAAGAAATTTCTTAAATGGCGTGTTTTATGTTTATTTTGCTAAGTTAAGTTTCAACGTTTTGGTAATTTAGTTAAAGAAAATGCTATGTTCTTAGTAAAAGGAGAAATGTTTGTTAAAAAAAAAGTGGGCTTTACAATTCTTAAAACTTGCTAGTTTTGTGGAAATGATGATAAAATCAAAGGTTTTGATTTAAAAAGGTAAAATGAAAATATTATGACTATCACCTGAAGGAAATATGTGAGAGTTAGACAAATGGGATTAAACAACCCACTATGGCAAAATTTACCATGGAGTTTCGAAGCATTGGAATGGTTGGGACAGAGATAAGAATTAATATGTGAATTTAGTGACCTTCTCAAGCAATTGTGGAATTGGAAGGACAGAGGACTAGGCCGAACTTCCTATAGTAGTGAATGGTGACCACCACCTTGTGTTTTTCCATCTAAGTATGGCTTGAATTGTAGAATCTTTTATGTAAGGAAGGTTGAAAAGTATGATCGGAGTAAACCTATTTCAAAATAAGGAAAAAGTAAGTCAAGATGTTTAAGTGATATCAAATAATACTACGGATGCAAGAAGTTTTTCGGTTTGAAGTGTTAAAGGGACAAATAGAGTCTACTTCAATCTGTATTAGGAATGTTAAGTAATAAATAGGCATTTCCTTGATTATATTAGGCAATCTTAAATGGAACAGTAAGTATAGGCTTGGCGCTATAACAACAAGATATTAGTTGGTACCATATAAGATGAGAATAAGATACATGTAGGCTACGGGCAGTCCATGTGTTGTATTGTCCTCTGCAGGCTATGGGTAGACCAGGTGGACAAGAATGAGAAAGCGCCTATTTTATACATGTTATTGGATTTATATCATAGTAGTTGTGTTACATAGATGCCTAGATGTGAATCTTGGAATTGTAGGATTAAATATTACGTATACTTAAATATGGAAAAATAAAAAAGAGAAGTGATCCCTAAATTTATGAGATAATTCATTAGGGAAATTGCATGGTAATTCCAGGTTTATTGGGAAATTAATATAGGCTAGTAAACACAAATTGAAAGTTGTTATAAATTGGAATGTGATTTAAGTAGTATTTTAATTTATTGGAGTGAAGTATATAACAATGTAAATTTCTATAAATTATCCAGTTTTAGTACAAAAGTGTACCGTTTGAAATAACAAGGAATGTACCCAAAAGAAAGTGATGTACAAAATAGAGATGTTTACCGTATTTTGTACCATCTATTTTAATAATAACAGAAAAGATAATTTCTTGTGATTCCAAACATAACACGAATCCTCTTTCAGATGATTTATGGAAATTTACAAAGTTCACATTTCCTTTTGGGAAAGATGTAATTTCTCCATAAATATACAACTAACCTAAACGCTAATTCGTCACATATTAGTCGGTATACCAAAACTCTACCAAAACTTCTTCTCTCTACTTATAAACTTTCTTTAAAAAATAAATTAAAAATCAAAGAAGAAGAGTACAAGTAAATCAGATCTAGGAGAGGGCAAGCTAATGGGAGCAGATCTCATGCGAGGAACGAAGTTAGAGCTTGGATTTGAGGTGAGTGGGAACAATTTTAGTAAGATGATTATTACAGTTAGGTTTAAACTACTTTCTTTGATTTAGGATGTTAGAAACCTAATTTGAAACATGTAAAACACTAGATTAAAATCTATAAATACTACAGCCTGATTTGATGCAAATACACCCTTTAACTAAATTGTTAAATCCTAACTGGAAATCCATAATCTTAGAATAAGAATTATAGTAAACTGTTAATTGGTATTAATATATAAACCCCTTTTATAGTTCAAACTTGCAAACCCTAAATTAACAAACTTCAACTTGAATTGCTAATTGAAATATGAACTGATCACCTAGTAATTAATGGTCACTGATAACATGTATTGGACCTTAGAAATTCACGGACACTTGTAGCACACCCTCTGTCATTTAGAATAGTTTAGAAGTTAACTACACATGATCATCACATATTAAACTTGTACTCGTTCAACAGACTTTTATCCAAGCCACCCCTTCTTTTCATTTTCCCCACCATAGGATAATAGGTTATAGGTTGATTTGGCATAGTACATGAAGAAAGAAGCTTCACGTTGGAGCTCTCATATCATTCATGGTTCATCATGTAGTTACCTATTGTATTGAATATCTGTAAAGCTTATATTGTGCTTTGGAAATAGTGTACATGTAAAACAAGTATTTTGGAAAAAAAAATTCTAAGATGTATATTTTGTGTACTTACACTTTTAATTTCTTCAATGGTGAGATCCGAAGTGTAAGAATGTTTTAGAACTTACATTTGTTATAATGCTCACTAAGGTTCTAAAATTCCAAGAGCTCGTACTTCTCGAAATGACGTGTCCGAAAATCACATTAGGTTTTGGATTGATGTGTCTAAAGGTGTAGGTTGTTACATAACCCATATGTATACGGCACAAATTGAAGATGAGGAGCTTAGTTCGACCGTCATTGCACACTAGTCATTCTCTTCAAAACCAAACCCGTCCTAACCCTCATAAACAACCATCCATAGTCGCTCTTGCCATCGTCAGTGTCAATCATCGGTTGCTAGTCTCGTTAGCACCATCGCCGCCTCTAGAAATTGTACTTGTTGTTGCTGCATGTATGTGCCATTGCGTTTCTTGATGGTCATTGGCGTGAATTAGGGGTTAAATGTTTGGTTAAAAAATGTCACAAGTTTGTATTTATCATGATTTTCCACTAAAATAGAAAATATGTTTTTGAACTTGTAGCATTTTTAATTACAAGTTACAACTAACCGGAGATAGAAGACGGAATTTCCTTTGGTTTCTTACAGCAAGGGCGAAAGCTAAAAAATCAACCACCAAGTGAAGATGCCGTCTATTTCGTAGATATTTGCTACCAATGCATTTAGGGTACTAAATTAATTTGGAGTACACACAAACTGTTGTGTTGACGGATGACAAAATTGAACGTTGCTTTTTAAATATTGGCAACTAGACATATTAGTTGACCAACAACAAAACATCAGTTCCAGTCCTCGTTTAAAATAATAATAATACGAAGGATTAGGAAATGAAATAAATAAAAAGATGGACCAATAATTAAAAGTAAAAAGTAGGTCATGCTTTTTTATTTACGAATTTTCTTTTGTAGAATTAAAAAATAATAGAAAATGGAAATGGAGTGGGCGAGTTGCATCGAATCACATGGCCCAACGCATAAAGAAGTCTCCATCCTCCCAAACTGTGACACATCCCTTCTCTTTACCCCATTTTTCTTTCTACTGTCATAATAACGTTATTGAATAGACGAACCAAAACTTTACACTTCATGATTTATCAAACTTAAACCCCCCTAAACAATAACTGAAAAAAGTAGTTATTAAACCATTAAAAATTTCATCATTTCATGGCTGCTCGTGGTATTAACGCGTATCATAATAGCATGCCAAATATCGTTATATGACATAAATAAGTCAAAGCGTTAACTATCTTTAAAATCAACTAAACCGGTGTAGAGTGTTGTTGTCAGTTTGAACATTAATTAACTTGGTCCATGTTCGCATGCTAACATTTTACAACAACTATAAACCAATTTACCAAATTAATTTATAAAATCAAGCTTGCAAAGAACTGGAAAGATCAATTAATAACATTTTGACGACATTTACCATATGTACTTGTATTTACATACCATATTAATGCGATAGTGAGATAAACCCTTGTGTTTCCAACTACTGCTCCTGTAAAGGAAGGAATAAAAGACCACCTTGTCCCTAATCCAAGCAAAGCCAAAATGCAGGGAAATTGCAAGCATACTCAACACCTATCTTTCCTACTCTCCTTTTCCCCAAACTAAACCAAGGTTATTCTTTTTCCTAAACAACAAATCTCAAACATGTCAATTCTCACAAGAACGCCCTCTTCTTCTTCGTCTTCCTCTCTCTCGTCTCCCCCTCTCATAATCAAAATACTAAGCAAACGCAGAACATGGGTCTCCCTCTTCCTAGCGGTCTACTCTCTCCTCCTCTACTTCTCCTGGAACTTAATCCTCTCTCTCCGCTCCTATTACAACTCCGCCACCCCTTCCACCTTCTACTCCGTTCTCTACTGCTCTTTGCTTTACGGAGGCGTGTTCGGGATCCTTTCGATGGCGGCGGCGCTGGCGGTGGCCGTGCCGGCGACGATGGTGACCTGGATTACGATTTTGGTTCTGCTTGCTTTCGCGGGGAATTCGAGGAAAGATCTGGTGAGTGAAGGGAAGAGGATTAGCAGAGATATTTTGAAGTTTGGATTTAAGATTTTGATTAGGGAGGGTAATTTCGTTGCTGGGGTTTGTGGTTGTTTTAGCTTTTTCGTTTTGGTGCTTAAGCGGAGAGGGAATGATTTGGAAGATGATAGGGACTTGTAATTTTGTATTTTTAGGTTTGCGTATTTTAGCAGTTCATCATTTTTTGTAAATTTTCCATTATGGAAATGTGTTTATATGCTACTGGTTTTATTCATGGCAAGTTTATGGATATAACAAATTAGATGCAATTTATGAAGATTTATCCATGTGTTTTGTGAACTGGATTTTATGATGGTGGATAACATGGATGGGACTTTGGACGGTATTTTTCATTAATCTTAGTTGAAGTTTTTAGCTTGTGATTTTCCAAATTAACTTCTTGTTCGTTTTCTTTACCATATCCAATTGTTATTCTCCCATTTTTATTAACGATTCATAACTATCTTTTAATTTAAAATTTAAAAGAAATGATAACATATTTAGGTGATTTACCTATAGAAATACTACCATCCTTGAATCGCGTTTTATAAACTTTCTAATCATACGATGAAAGGGATTCAATGTAGCTAAACTTGCTATTGATTGCTGAAGTTGCATCAAAATGATACACTTTTTGCTGCATCTGCTCAATGCATATATTTCTACATTGGTTTATTGTCGTTAACACCAGGCTTTAAACGGAAATTGAAAAGTTGATCAAGTTACAAAACTCGGATTTAATAGTTAAAACGAATTTTAGATCTAACCTCCTAAAAAAGAATACGACAGTTCTGAAATTGAAAAATAAATGAGTTCGAAAAATACAGTGGGGGGATCCACTTTAATTTTTCATATGGAAATGTGTCCATAATGCCTTTTAACTCCGAATGACTTTTATTTTTATATTTTCATTACCATTATTTTTTTATTACAAAAAGATAACTGCCTTCCAAAAACTTTTCATGTTCCGGCAAAAAACAATAAGGGAACTGAGGCAGGTTATATAAATGAAAAGAAAAAAATTTCCTCCGATGAGGTACATAGAGTAATCCGATGACCTACATAGAGTAATATGAGAGAAAAACATTCCTCTGACGGTCTACATAGAAAGAGATACAAGTAAACATGGACGTACAAGTAAAAAGCATAGATAACAATTACTTAATTTTTTTCGTAAGTGAAAATAGTAAGCCGATCAAGGCTTTTTAGTCTGGTCCGGTACGGTCCAAGCTGCCTCGGATCCAGACCAGCGCACCACAGACCAGCCATAGCAAGAGGTAGGTCAATTAGGCTTTCTCGGCTGTCGATTCAGGTCCAGGCTAAGCCCATGTCAACCCATCTACTCAAGAGCTCATCAGGCCAGCTACCGGCCAGCACACCTCAAAGCGCTTTAGCAACCAACTTGTCGAACAAGGCCAAACCAAAGCATCACTCGCCTCGATCTACGTCGAACAATCTTACAGGCAGCCGCCTTCCCCATGCCGACCTACATTCGATGTAGCAAGCAGATATCCGTTCGCTCAAGCATCTTATCCAGCTTTTTGCCAACCGATGCAGTTCAAGACCAATTCAAAGCGTGGTCCGTCTTTGACCCAGTTTCAGTACAGCCATCTAGAATCTATTTCGAGTGGCCCATCTCATCATCTCCTGCCTAGCTCAGCACCCATCTCAACTTTATCTAGTAACTTCATATTCTCTTCATGTCCTTGGTAGTAAGCTAACCAACCCAGCCTGCCTTGCCACCTAAGCGCGTAGAGGTAAACGACAAGATTACAACCAAGTGTGTCCACTTCTAACAAAAAGCATGTTGTATTCTTATAACATGCCCCCACCATACATAATGCATTAAATGCGCAGTAAAGGCAAGGCATGCACCTTGTACAACTCTCCTATTAGCAACTAATCTCAACAACACATTTCGTTCACTATTCCAACCGTCTCACGTCAGCCCGTTCGACTTGATCAACGACTAGGTGTGCTTTCTGTCATTTTACATCTAAATTTTAACAGTCCAAGCATCATTCTCAACTTCTATAAGTACATCATGCATCATCACATCAAAGGGGTTGGAATAGGCAAGAACCGCAGCACAGATAGACCATTTAGAGCTCCTCATGTAGAGCTTCTCATGCAACAAGCTCTTAAGATTAGCTGCTTCATTAGTTTTAAGTGCCTCACTTTTCTAGTGATTTCTTGTAATTGTAAGAGGGACGTATAATAAGAGAGCTTCACAGCGGATGTAGGCAGCCTGACCGAACCATAATACATTTGGTGTCGTTTGCATTAATTGTCCGACTTTCCTTGATTTTCCGCTTTTAAGCATAGTGATTAGTAAGTAAAAGTTACTCCTCATGACACATTAGCATACTTCCGAGGTTGACGACACGCTAGAAGGAGAGCCTTTCCATAAGCTCTCAACTTTTCCTCACCTTCTCTCTTTTGCAAACTCTGTTCATGCCTTTTTTGCCTCACTTCTAATATTGCTGGTAATAGTGAATAGCGATCCACTGCGGTAACAACCTGCACCTTAATAGATCCGAATTTCAACTAAATCGAAATCCATGTCCATTAAGGCATGGATCGTTGGTTTTGGTAACCTGTAATAAACATAAGTATTTCATAGTGCGATAAATATAAACTCACATCGAAATTGAAATATATAATATAACATACGTACTGATTAAGGCTACAACCTTTGAATATTATTCTGTGGATATTTAATTATCTTGTTGGCGTCGAGTATGAATAAGAAGACTTCACCGTCTGCAATTCCCGTCTTGCTCCAGTATCCAGTCCTTCTAAACCTAACATGTAGGTTGATATAAGAGGGGGGGGTCAGAACAACGGTGTGGTGATTGGAAAATTACATACTTTACCCACCTCATTAATCTATGTCGATTGGTTTTCATTTAAGTATTATGTCTATTACTTACGGCTAATCCATAAAAAATTATGTGCGCATACGATATGCCTAACCTAACCTTCTCCATGTATCATTATATTTATATATGCATACAAACATATACGTATAAATCCAGATACCCAAAACACCGGTCACTTAATTCTTCAAGTCCCCAAAGCGGGCCCTCGCAACATAACCACTAGTCACACACAACTACCGCCAATAATGTTGTAACCATGTAAGAGATAATACCCAAGCCACATAATATCTTTTCAATGGAAACTAAGCAGACTCTGACCATTTAATACCTACATTTTAGGCAGGTCCCCGTCATTTACTACATATCCCAAGGCGGACCCCTCTCCGATACTATCTAACTGACATCACATGGAATCTCATCGGGTCATTTAATACTTCTTTATGGGAGAGACAGTCTCTATAGTAGCTACTTAATACCTCAAACCCGAAGTGGACCTTTTCCGAGATCTCCACTACCGTGCCTAACCGCTAACCCCGACCAATATAGAGAGGTGACTTCATTACCTATGTCCCAAAAGCAGGTCCTACATCCTATGCATATCCCTTTCCCACGGGTCCTGTTGTTGGGGATGTCCCAAATTACTAGTAAGTGTATACAACTGCTGGTAGCCTCTAGGTGAAGACAGAATTATGTTGTGTAACTCTACTGACCTCGCATCTCAACCCACTAAACCAAACCTACCACCCAAAGCCTAAGTGTTAGGCTAGGCCTATTGAACCGACTGTTTTTCTATCGGTTAGAAAATCGTCTAAAAATTGTAATAAATAACCGCAAGCGCACGACGTATAATTTTAGTACATGGCGAGTACGGATCGATCCATAGGGAATTGAATTGATTTAAAATTCTACTCAATCAAATTAACCAAGAGTTTGAAGTTGTTTAAGCTAAAAAAATAAAAAACTAGCAAAAGAAAATGAATAAAAATATGAGAGTAGAAGGCAATTTAGAGGCAAATCCCTTCTCATTATCACATAAATCAACACAATGAAATTATGATCTCTCTTTTTGGTCATTAGTGAATGTAGTTCATGTGTTTATCATAAGTATAGCGTATTTGTGCTATTAATTAGCCAACATAAACCATCAAACTATAACACACCATCTAAACTACTTTTTAACTCTCATGAAAATGATAATGAAGTTAAAAATAAAATCTATTCTAAGCATGATCTATTTACTATTGATTAGTAATATAGACCATCAAATTTTGATTCTATCCACTTCATCACCAACATCATATGTAGATAAAGAGGTAATTTGTGTTTATGTTTGTTTAAGCATAGCCTATTTGGTGTCAACAATATAGGCTATCAAATTCAAAGCTAAATAACAAAATTTTTACCACATCGAACATTCCATTAAGCACAAAAAGAGATCATAAATTAGCAAATATGTTGAATCTACATGATTAAGAGAGCTTCATTACCCCTAAATTAAAGGGGTTTAGCTTCTCATATTTGTTATCATTTCAACGAATTTAGATTTCAACATAGAAAACAAAAGAAGTGCAAGCTAATTAAAATAAAAAAGAGCTAAACTACTTGCATAAATTAAAGCTAACTACTAACATGAAAGGAAAAAAGCATGTAGATAAAAATGAGCATGAAAATAAATTAAAAGCAAAGAAGAAAAAGAGGCTTAGGAAGCCATTTTATTTCTCATATAATTTGTTGCCACCACTAAACTAAACTACAAGGTGGTGCTAAGAGCCTCATTACATGAAAAATAAGGGATATTTATACAAGCCTAAAACCTTTATGCATATTTTAGGGGACTACCCAAAATAGCCCTCTAGAAAATATAACCTCCAAGTAATCATTAGCATGAGCATAAGCCTTCATTTAAATGTGCATGCAGCTTTAATCCCCACTAACATGTGCATTAGCTCTTAATTGAAGATCATGGTAAGTGGGTAGGTAGGGTCCTCCATGTTGCATGTATTGATTTATTTCCATCTTCATTTGTCTTCCTTCACTTGTACATGGATGAATACATGAAGCCTCTTATAATTTCCATCCAATGTTCCTACAAATAAAAATAAAATGTGCAAATAAATATTCTCAAAATTAATGTATGCACAAAATTACTATTTTACCCCCAAATTGATGTATGAATGTTGACTTGAAAGCATTTTTGAAATTTGGTTTCAAACATGTAAAATACCCTATATGCTCATTTATTTAATTAAATTAGATTAAATATGGAAGCAAAAATATGCATATTTACGTGCACATCAATTACCCCCACACTTATCTTTTTATTTGTCCTCGAATAAACTAAAACTAAGATAAATCCGTTTTCGTAGGGAGCATAGTAGCATTGAGCGTATGCAACAATCTGTTAAACCTCTAGGTGTCGCTAGTAGGACGAGTGTTGTCTCATGATGGTTTTCAGCGGATACTGCCACAAAATTCAAATGCAACATGAAAATTCCTAAATGCAAGGTTTATTTACAAAAAGATGAATGCAAGTTTTTGAAACTATTTACACATGAAGAATTTACTTTTAAATTGACACAAATAAGTTAAATTTAAGTTCTGATCATTATCAAGAAATTTAAGTCCTTTTACTTGTCAAAATTTACAACAAAAATCAAGTTATCATAACAAATAGACTCTAGTTTGGCTAGTTGTTTTGGTTGTAACATAATGTAACTATGATATGGATCCTTAGTTGATTATCAAAGTTTTTCAAAGTGGTATTTTTATTTCTTTTGAATAACATTTCGAATCAAACAAGTGAAATAGTGCTTGGATTTCAATTGTTTACTCTCTCTTTATTTGAAAATTTATTGATATTAATAATATTTACATATGCCTAACTCAGAAAACCGAGGCCAGATATACCACCCATGCACTGCCTTGAGAGCTTACGTGAGGGGAATGCACCTATCGACTGTAGGCATTATTAATGAAAGAATTTTTATATACATACACCTAACTCAGATAAACCAAGGCCAGATATACCAACCCTGCACTGCCTTTCGGGCTTATGTAAGAAGGGTACAAAGCATGGCAAGTGTACACACTTGCATATGAACACATGACTCTAGGTGTTTCTTATTTTCACAAAAACCATTTTTTTTATGTTTTATTTTTTTATGGTTTTTATGTTTTTTTAGAAGAGAGTTTTTTTTTGCAACATCATCTTAGCACCATTTAATTTAGAAGATCAAAAATGTATATCCTTTGCTTTAAATCCACCACTTTTTAAACACAGATTTCAATTAGGATATACCTCTTAATTATCACCCATGAACATTCCTATATACTAGTTAAACCATCGTTACTTGTAATCAAACTTTATTTTTATTTTTGTTGAGACAAATAAATTTTCAAAAATTTCAATTTAATAGCCAAAACTTATACTTATCATATAGTGTTTCTTAAAAAATAAATCAAAATGCTAAAAAGAAAATTTGTTTTGGGACTTTTTTTTAAGTTTTAGAAAGAAAATGCAAAAGATAAACCATGAAAAATAAAAAATGAAGATGAGACTCCACCCACACTTGATTTTGACTATTTCCCCACAGTCAACCCAAATGAAAGGTGAAAAATAAAAATATGACCTATATTCACATGAAAATGAAACGGTTATTATTTACACGACATCAGAAAATATATCATCAAAGAGTAAATGAAATGGTCTTCTAAAGACCAATTCATTTGTCTTGTCAAGTATGAGAGACATAGCTTAAGCACAGAAAACCAAACCATAAAAGATTTCAAAGTTGAATGTTGATTTAGAAAAAAGAAAGTCATTTTATTAAAAATCGAATGAGTTGTTTTATTTTTGATGATTTCTAGGGTAGATAGAATAATTGGTTGAATTTCAAGTTTATTTTCACCAAGTTTAAATTCAAGCTTATTATTGAAAACTTCTTCAGAATCATTGATTTCAAAATCAAAATGGTGATTTAAATTACCCCTTCAGAATTCAACAACTCATTTTCGAAAAGTCCAAAAAATTGGGTTCACTAAATTCATCTTCCTTTGTTAGATTATCAACAACTTCATTGCATGTACCAATTTCAAAATCTAAAGTTGTTGCATTCAATTTTTCAAAATCGAAAAAAGAAAGATCGAATTTTAAATTTGGTTCCACAGCCTCAAAAGAATTGAAATCCAACTCAATTACCGCACTTTTAACAACTTCATTAAGATCGTCATTTTCAATTTCAAAAGTTGTTATTTTAAAATCATCAATTTTGGTAAAAGGTGGATTATTATTTGACTCGTCACATGTTGGGATTTGATTTTGTTTCTCACGTCGTTTCAGATATGTTTCAAACAACAAATCCATGTGATCTTTGTGAATTTCGTCCATTTGCTCAACAAAACCAAATTTATAATTAGTAATTTGAAAATTTTCAATTTGAAATTATTGAGAGTAAAAATTTTCACCATGATCGAAACTATTTTCATTGCCAAAATCATTTAAAAAATGATTCACATTTCCATTTGACTTTGAAATTCATTTTGGGGTTTGAAGTTGTATTGGCATGAGTTATAATCGAAATCATTTGAATTTTGAAGTGTATTCAAATTTTGATTATTTTGGAATCCTTGACTTGAGTTATTGCATAAGTATGAATTACACAAATCATTTATCCTTTGATTTTTCTGTGTAGAGAGTTCAAGTAAAGACGAAGTAGTTTCAATACTCTTTTCAAGAGTTGAGGGTTGGTCATCATTTTGAAAACTTTGTGGTTCAAAATTCGAATTGTTTGTACAATAGTTGTCATTAAAATATCCATAAGAATTTGGTGTGAAATTATATGGATTATATTGATTTTCACAATTATTGTAAAATTCTTGCGAGTAGGGAAATTCAGACATTTTCAAAAATGTTTTTTTATTTGTTTTTATAAAGGAAATAAAATATTTACCAAGAAGGATTTATTTTTCAAAAGGGAAGTTTGATTTTTTTTTTCAAATTTTTTTATATGTTTTTTATTTATTTTTTATTTTGATTGAAAAATTTCAAAGGAAAAGATTTAAAAAGATTTTTTTTTCTTTTGGATTAAAAAAAACTAAGTTAAGGAAAATTTACAATTTTTTTTAGTTTTGAATTTTGAATTTTTTTTTAAAATATGCATGAACTAATGCAACTAAATGAATGCAAGGACTTAATTATAAATTTGCTATCCTTAGTAGCTCCTAACCCAAAATTGTATAATCACACTTTGTCTTAATCCAACAAGATAGTTCTTAGCTAGGTAACGGACATGGGTTATCAGTGCACCACGAATCACCGTAGCAATGCAACCGAAGGGTTAAGTACCTTCAGAGAAACAATCGGTATAATATTTACGAATCACCATAATATTTATAACTGATCACTGCTCTGCCGTAGCCTAGACACCAAGAATATAAATTGTCAAAAGAGGACAACTTGTCAAGATACAATTAAGCCCTAGGTGAGCTCGTGACACCCTTAAGTCAAATGTCTAACCATTATTATTAGCAAATTCCAAGATGAAATGCAATTTGTGGGTCAAGGAAGGGGTGATGAAATCCCCCACCTTATGTGGATTTGGGTATTTCCCTTAAAAAAAATAAGATGAGATAAATGGAAAGCAGAAATTAAACGTGATTTTAACAATGCAACTACGAATGAATTTTTTTTTTGATTTTTTTTAAAATGTAAGCAACCAATAATGCAAAGTAAATAAAAGCAAGGGATAAAGGCACGATAACAGAGCGTGCATAATTGTTAGCTATTTATTTAAAGAGACAATTTTTTTAGCAAGCAAGCAGAGCAGTTTATAACAGCAAATCTCTCCTAATTTTCTGCTTTTGCAACCTGAAAATTTGAAAAAAAATATACAGCGTATTTATTTTGTTTTTTTCTTCTTTTTTTTAGAAAAACAATGAGAGTTAAAAAACACAAGACCTTAAAAAAATCACAAGTAAACTTAAACAAGAAAGTTTTTTTTTCTTTTTATCAAAACCCTAACTAAGGCCCAACCCGATTAAAAAAAATTCCAACCTAATTCAGTAAACACACACTTCAGTGAACACAATTCAGTAAACAAGTGATTCGTTCTCTATTTAAAAAAATGAACGAAAGTAAAGAAGTTCGCTTCTTTTTAAAATCGTGTGTTCAATTTCGTTTTCAAAATCATGGGTTCAATTTGTAGTGTTCGAGTGTGTGGTTCAATTTGTTGATTCGAGTGTGCTGGATTGTCGCGATTGGAGGAGGTTGTTCGGGTTTGAGAAGGATGTTCTTTAGGAAAGGGAAGATGCTGGATTGAAGAAGGTTGGAAATTAGATGGTTTTGGAGGTGGTGGGTACGACACTGTGTTTTAGACTGTAGAGGTGGTAGCAGAGGCAATCTTTAATGTTTGCAGAAGAGTGACAGGGTTGTGTTTGCTCAGTGTGAAGTGGCGGTTGGTGGAGGGAAGGCAGCTGAAGTCAGGTTGTTCGGGAAGTGTGGTTGTCTGACATTTGATCAGTTGGTGGGCAGAGGCAGGGTGGTCAAGGGGCAGATGGCAGATGGGAAGAGATGTTATTTGAATGTAGTGAAGTTGGTAGAAATTGCACATAAAATTTTATTTGAATGCAATGAGGTATTGTTGTATGCAAGTGGTTTGATGTTGTAGTACTGTGCAGGGGAGGGTAGTGGTGAGGAGATGTGGTAGTGTGTTGACAATGGTATCTGATGGTATCAGCTATTGTAGGCAGAAGATGATGGGACATTGAAATGTTTTACAATGATGAAGGAGAAGTGTGCAGAGAGTGATGCAGGGTACTCTCAAGGTGATGGAGGAAATGTGTGCAATGATATGTAACAGTGACAAGAAGGTGGCAAGGATATGAAAATGTATGCACAGTGATGGATGTGTAGTGATGAACATAGTGCAGGAGGGTTGCAATACGGATGTATGGTTGTGCAGTAGTATGAGATGGTGAAGTTGTGACTGTGATGTTCACCATGCACAGCAGCAGTTGTTGAAGGGGCAGTTGTTGAAAGCAGTAGCAGATATCGGGGAAGGTTAGAAGGCAGAGGCTGGTTAATTGAAGGGGCAGATGTTGGTGCAGTTTTTTTTTGGCAGAGAAGTGGTAGTGTAGTGGCAAATGTGTTGGCAGGGGAAGTTTGGGTAGGAGGAGCAAGCTGTTCAGGTGATTGAAGTGTTGGGATATTCGAAGTGGAGGAGCTATTGACAGGGAGGTGTAGTTGACATGCAGCAGTGTGGAGAGTTGTGTTACAGTTAGAATCTTGTGGTGATGATGAAGTTTGTATGAATGGATGTTGATGTGGTTTAGGCAAGCGAGGCAGTGGCCAGATAGTGATGTCCGTAGTGGAGTGATGTGGTGAGGAAATGCAGTTGAACAAAGAGCAGAGGAGTTTTTGTTGTAGTTGATGCTGTGAAGTGTGATGGCAATACATAGTGAAGTAAGGGATTGTGACCGATCTGTATATGCATAGTTAGGCAGGTGAAGTGAAGATGTGCAGGTCTGAAGTGGATGGGACAGTGGAGTTGTGTGATGTTTGGGTTTTTCAGGGTAAATGTGACAGAGAGTAATTGATGGTGGTAGAATTTGATGAAGGAGGAATGGCATGCAAGTTTGCAAGGGGTTTGGTCAAAGCAAGGAGGTTTGTATGTGATTGAAGGGCTGTAGGGGAGTGGTTTTTGGTGTTGAAGTGAATGGACAGTAGCACAGTGGTGGTCAGGGTTGTAAACAACAGCAGCAGTGGAGGTTGTTTCAACTGGACAGGGGATGGCAGATTAAGGCAGCTGGGCAGGGGAGTGGTTTGTTTGAAAGAGTGGTTGATGGTAGGGGGACGTTGTTTATGTACACAGTGCACAATGTGTAATAGACAGTGTTGTTTAAAGTTTGTAAAAGAGAATGTGAATTGTAAAAACTGAAATGCAAATTATAATGTTAATGAATTTTTTTTTGAAATGAAGTACGAAGTTTTTTTTAATATTTTTTTTTACTAAAAATGCAAAGGCAATTGTAATAGAAAAACTACAATACACATAAACCAAATGAAAACAAAAATTACACATAAAAACACAACAAATTTTTTATAAAAAATGCAAATTAACACACAAAACAAACACAATAAAATCAAACGAAAATAATTCAAAGCGTAAAAATAAAATCAAATTAATTCCCCGGCAACGGCGCCAAAAACTTGTTGAATCGACGGTTTTTCAGTCGGTTAGAAAATCGCTAAAAAATTGTAATAAATAACCGCAAGCGCACGTCGTACAATTTTAGTACGTGCCAAGTACGGGTCGATCTGTAGGGAATTGAATTGATTTAAAATTCTACTCAATCAAATTAACCAAGAGTTTGAAGTTGTTTAAGTTAAAAAAATGTAAAAAACTAGCAAAAGAAAATGAATAAAAATATGAGAGTAGAAGGCAATTTAGGGCCAAATCTATGACGACCCGACTTTCATTGACCAGAAAGTCACATCATCGTGAAGAAAGAAAGGGATAGAAAAGAGAAAAGAAGAGAAGAAAGAAAGAACAATAGCAGAATCTCAACAGCGGAACGAATAAATTGTATTAATAACATAAGTATTACATAATATACAATGACTATCAGAGTTACACAACTTATACATCACATACTAGACAGTTATAAACACCTGTCTAGTTATTACAACTCAATACAATATAGAGATCAATACAGAGATCAACACAGCGGAACTACAATATATATCTACAACGCTGAAGCCTCCTGCTCCATTGCTCCTTCACAGTTCGTCAAAGCTAACCTGAATCCCTTGGCTACTCGTAAAAATTTGAGTACCCAAGAGTTTATAAAACAGAAAATAAACACTTAGGTCATACATGGGTCTGATGTGAGTAACAGGTTAAAGTTGCTTAACTTCGAAAACCATTTGGAAAGGAAAGGTATCTCGTAAGACTTCCCGCACATAAACATGGAAAAGTTTTTACCTTACGATAACCAAAACATTTGATAGGAAATCCAGTTATATTATAATAGGGTCTAGGGTTTTCAAGTAAAATACAGAAATAGCTGGAATGCTTACATCTCACGTTCCAACATAGTTGGGCACAACTAATACGTACGGCACTTATTGGAGTTTGGATTCCATACAATGGCAGGGCTACCGAGGTACCGCCCGTCACAGTACGTGGCCGAGATTACTGTACCGAGGATCACGCCCAATCCCCTGCAACACAAGGCCGGAACCATCCCTTACTGGATAATTCCGACACAAGACACCCCAGCAGTTGTTGCAATCAACTGCCCACACAACCGAATAATAAGAAGGGACCTCTAGACAGGGGAAATCTTGTCCCACTTGGGTGCTACCCACTAACCTTGCTGCACCTCCCCTGTTTTAGCCATTCCCGGTTGATGAGGCTTGAGGCTACGATTATCTTTAATCAGAACACATCACTTAGAATGCTCATCGTCCACCTGACGATGTTCTGAAAGCATTCAATCCATACAAGTTCGTTACGGGTTCGAACGAAACCGAAGGCATTATCTCGTTACACTCATTTTGGAATCACCCTCAGAGTTAACGACAATAACCCTTGCACTCTGAATCTTCACCTTCACTTGAGATTCACGACCTATCGTTAATTTGGATCGATGTGGTTTTCGGATATCCAAATCTGGAAACCCGATCCCGGTCTCATCGAAATCCAAAATGTATCTTTTAAGGCCAAGTTGTTTTAAGGTTAAAACAATTCAATTTAATTATCTATATACACACAGATAGATAATTCATAGATTCACAATAGATAATCAACATTATCATTATAAGCAGATAATCCATATTATCATCATAAACAGATAATCCATACTATCATCAAAATAGATAATCCATATTATCATAAAATGCAACCAAAGCATCCATATCACATAGCATTTCTAATCTCATATTTGAGATCTCAAACCATTCAAGACAATCAATATCATCCATTCATATATAAGCAATGATCTAATCCTCAAACCATCTATAATTAATTTAAAATGAATTAAATTAATTACTTCATCTTTAATTAATTTAAAGTAAAGTAAATTAATTACTTCCATCATTATCAATCTTGCTTAAATCACTATTAATTAATTATCAATCAATTAATCAATCATCATCCATTTATTCATTTTATTTAATCATCCTTGATTAATTAACATTTAATTACATTCAAGTAATTAGCATTAAATTAATTTCACAAATTAATTATCCTTAACCACTTATAGTAATTATCCTTTAATTACTTCATTAATTAATTACATTATTCCTTAATTAATTATATTAATTAATCACTTCATTTATTAATTATTCCTTAATTAATCAATTCTTAATTACATCATTAATTATATTAATTAATGATCCTTAAATACATTTTATTATTAATTATCCTATTTAAATTAATTACATTGAGTAATTAATCTTAGTTAAATCATAATTATTAATCACCCTTGATTAATCACATTCAGAAATTAACTACCCTTAATTACTTCTTTAAATAAATTAATTATTCCTTAATTAATTATCTTTAATTATAACCTTGATTAATTCCATTAAGTAATTAACTACCCTTAATTACTCCATTGATTACATCAGTAATTATCCATTAATTACTTCCTTAAGTAATTATACTTTATTAAATTACATTAAGTAATTATACTTCACAAATCATTAAGTGATTATCTTAAATTAATTAAACTTTATTAATTAACTTAAACTAATCAAATTAAACTCAATTAATTACAATGAGTAATTTATTCCTTTAATTACTTTCATTAAGTATTTATACTTAATTAAACAATTTCCAAATGATTTAACCTTAATTAATTAATCTATTTAATTATCAAAATTAATCACATTAATTAATTATTTATTAAACCCAAGTTAATGATCTACATTAACTATTAACTATTCTTTAATTATTTTTCTTAAATAATTAAACTTTAATTAACCATTATTACAAATTAATTAATTCTAATTACCAATAAATTAATCTCTAATTACTTAATTAATTAAGTACTTAACAATAACTTAATTAATCCTTAATTACTTGATTAATTTATTCCTAACCATTTATAAATAATCTTAACTTATCTAATTAATGGTCCTTGATTTCAAATTAATTAATCTTTAAATTAATCAACTTACAACCCTTTTTAATTCAAACGTTAAGAAAACATTTACCATTTATAAAGAAATTTCTAAGAGTTTGTAAACCAAATTCATTTGAATTCAAATCATTTTAAACATACTTTAAACATTTAAAGTTGTTAAACATTTTATTTCAAAACTAGGATACAAATGTAAATTTGAATCCATATTTAAAACTTGATTTAACATTTTGTTTAGATTTTACTTTACATTTTTAAATTTATTTTAAATTTAAAAACCAGATTGGTTATAACCTGTACCCAAACTCACTCACGAGTCACTCGAGATGTTACTCGAGTTATCATTCCACAAACACGAGTTCTACTTCGAGACGAACCATAAACTCAAAAACTCTGACATGAACACACTGCCGTGCACATGCACAACCAAACGCGGTGGCTCCGACCATCTTTGATGATCTCCCCACATCGGCGATCACACTCGCATCCCATCACGATCAACAAATCTTCAATACAGTCTCAAAATCGAATTCTAGCCTTGAACCCGAACCTGGAACAACCAATGCAAAACCTAGAAACATCACGTCAACGCATCTCCGACCACCAGAGCTTCTGAAATTCCGGCTACACCATCACCAACATCTCCTCTACTATCTCCCTGAATCCCGTTGAACTCGATCATCCAGAGAAGTCGTAATGATCAAAATACCCAACCTAGTTAAGACTAGGGTTACAAATTAAAAACAATCACCGCCCTCACTACAGCCTCTTGATCACCATTCCGGCAATTTTCCTCTAATCTCCGATCCTTCCTCCATCAACACTGAAGGTCCCGACCTCTACGATCAAGTAGATCACCAGAAACACCCAATTTTCCATTTTCTGGTCAAACCAGAACTGCTCATTCATCCCACCCCTAAAAATTGTGATTTTAGTTTTAAAAATCATGTTTTAGTTTAGGTATTCGATTTACAATCCTGAATCAATGAATTACAAAGTTTGAATTTTGACTTATAGTAGATTTTCTCTGTTGTTCTTGATTTCCAGAGACAATATAAAATTATTTTTACTTGAATAAAATTTTAAACTCAAATCCAGAATGAAACAAACGATTTTTGTTTATAAACTAAGTCTTTACAGCAGTTGATTCAAGAGAATATGAATTTTGATCACAAACTTGAGCATGAAAATGAAAACAGGGATACACAGATACAACAACAATGCACACATATATACATCCCTATAATTCACTTATAAAATCACACAGAATATATTTTCTAGAGAATTAACATGCAACCAGGTTTAAGGATACTTAAGCTTTTTTAGAAAAGAATGTTACTCACCAGATTTTGAAGAAGAACAGAGCCTCTTTGAAAAAGCTTTTTGAAAACTTTGAACTCTTTTTAAAAACTGAAACTCTTTTGCTTTAAAACTTTAATGCTGAAATGCCTTATCAACCAGAAATGCTTTTGCTCGAGTTAAAACTTTGAGTAGCTTTGTTATTGAAACTGAATTACAGATGAAATCTGCTTGCTTCTGTCTACATCTCAGGTTTAAGAATGCATGCAGGCTTTTGATTTTTGTTTGATTCCAGATTTAAGAAGAATGCTTGCATGCTAATGGTTTGATTTATTTGAAAATGAATTACAGGTTTTGATTTGAATAAGTTTTCTGGTTTGTGAGGTATAGATTATCAGATTTGTTTAGAGGATTGGATTGAGTTCAACTAGGTTTGAACTTGAGGAAGATAGAAAAAGAAATAAGGGTGAGAAGCAAATGTGTTTATATAAGTTAATTTGTGATAAAAAAAAATAAAAGAAAAAATGAAAATTAAAGAGTGACACTTGTTTAAAGTATTAACATTTGTCACATACCCTTGTTTACTTATTAACACATGTTAATACCAAGACTAACATACTGGATTCTCCATGAACAAATTTTAAGTGTTTAATGTTTTCAGATCTCTAATGGCTTCCAGATCTAGATTTCGAGATTAGGGTTTCTCCCTTTTCTCCTATTTTCTTTCGTTTCTTCCAAGTAATCTTGCTTATCTCTGCTATTTTCTGTTTTCACTTCTATCTCCTCAAATCTTGAACCATGGGATCTCTGCTGGATGAAGAAGGCTGGGAGGAGGTGAGAAGGAAAAGGGGCAAGGCTCCAACGTCTTTGGGACCTGATCAAAGGCTCAACCTGGGAGGGCAAAGATCGAGTAGATCTGTGGCTTCAGATCGAAACTCGGGGAGGAGGGTGCAATTGGATCATGCTGGGCGGACAGTTACAAAACATTCAAAAATTTCAAAGCAGAAAGTTTCGCTGTCAGGAAGTATACCGAAAATAATATTCACTATTTCAGAGAATGCAAAAGAAATTTCTTACAGTGAGGCAGTGAAAGTAGGAGCGGTAGGAGATTTAGGAAACCTAGATCTGGAGTTTATAGAGCCTACGGTAGCGGATGGTAAAAGGATCGGTTCCCTTTCTTCTGAAGCTATCAAAGAAGCGGAGGGAGGTTGGGATTTATGTATTTTATTGTATGTGGTTGGGTATAAACCATGGCTTAGAACTTTTGAGGGATATGCCAACAGGGTTTGGGTTACTAAGAAGCCGTTTTCAGTTCACTCAAGAAATAATGGATTCTTTGTAGTGAGATTTGGTTATGAGGAGGACTGTAATAAGATCCTGAAATCAGGTCCTTGGTTTATGGACCGGAACTTGATCATTATGAAGAGGCTGTCCCCAGACATGAGAACTGATAGAGATCTTCTTACCTCTCTGCCTATGTGGGTCAGACTTCCTGGTTTAAGTTTTAAATTATGGGGCAATAAGGCTATTAGCGCACTAACTAGTACCATAGGAGTTCCCATTAAGATGGATGAGGCCATGAAAAATAAATCTAGACGAGCCTTCGCCAGAGTTCTGGTTGAGGTTAATGCTACTTATGGTATGCCTAACACCATTGAAGGCAGGGACGACAATGGGAGGAGTTTCATTCAGGAAGTGGAATATGAGAACCCTCCTCCCATATGTGGCAAGTGTGTGTGTTTCGGACACGTAACTGTTGAATGTCCAATGACTAAGTCTTGGGTTCCTAAAGTGACCCAAGCTGCCAACTCTGATAAGGAAAGTCATTCGGATCTTGGTCTTGTTGAACGTGCGGATACAGTAAGGGAGGAAGGAGGAATTGAGATTTCTAAAAATCTCGAAAAGGAGTTGAATGATGGATGTCCCTCTGTTACCGTTAATTCTGAATTACTACATAATGGAGTAATCAGCAATTTTGGGACGGAGGCCCCTGGTGGTAATCATATGGCCGAAATCTTACAGTCTCAAGTGCATCAAGAAAATCAAAACATTATTGTTGATTGTCCTCCTTCTGATGGAACTCGCGATATGTTCCAGATAGTTTCTAATGAGCTGGAGTCAGAAGTTAGGGGAAAATCTATTCTAGAACAAATGCAAAAAGAAGTTTTACCCTTGGATCAGATTTTGGGAAAAGCTGCATCCTCAGAAGAGCGCGGTGAGGGGGCAATTTCAGCGTCAGAGTCAGAACCTGTTACTCTTACCGAAATAGGAGTCAGTGAAGATTGCTTCAATGTTCCTCTGGCCAGGTAGGAAGTTCCTCCTGATCAAGGAACCAGTGAGCCATTCATTCTTGCATCTCCAACTACCCCGGGAGCCAGAGATCCGAGATCATCTCCTCCGAAGTCACCATCGACTCACATAACAATTCTTAAACGCCCTTCGTCATCATTGGATCATACTTCTTTTCCAAACTCCTTATTTTCTAACGATTTAGTTATTGATGACTGTATAATTAATAATGTTAATTTTAGGAGAGGTACTGAATCTTGTATTTTCTCATAGGTGCAAGATAACCTGGATCAGGATATAGGAACGACTGAAGTGGTAGAGGAACAGAATACTTATGATAATACAGACTCAGTTCAGGAGGTGATGGAGGAGCAACTTCTTCCGAAGCCTCAAGACATAGGGTTTGAGAATATTCAGAAGGATAAGCTTGTTTGTAAGAATCCCAAGTGGGTTCAGATGTTAGGTATTCCTTCGAAAGACAAAGGGGAGTCTTCTAGCAGTAGGTCATTGAGGACCTGCAATAACAAGGTTTCATAATGTCAGTAGCTTGCTGGAATGTTAGAGGGTTTCATAACCCTAATAGAATGGGAGAAGTGAGAAAACTCATTGATAAGTATAATATAAGTTGTTTCGGTGTTCTGGAAAATAAGTTGTTGTTTTCAGATATAATGAAGCTGGAAAGAGTGTTGGATGACAGATGGAAAATAATAAGTAACGTCTCTTGTTATTTTAAATGCAGGATAATGGTCCTCATTGACGGAAATTCTTGGGATTTCAATTATATTAGTATTAGTGATCAACACATTACCATTGAACTGATCAATTCCTCGAAATTCAAATGTAATCTGACCTTTGTCTACGCTCATAATTTTGTTGAATTGAGGAAAAGATTATGGAAGAATTTACAGGAGGATGCTATCAATATTTATAGGCCATGGCTGGTTCTTGGGGACTTTAATTGCATTCGCAGTCCCTCAGAAAGAAAGGGAGGTAACCCAGTATCTTTTGGTAATTTGTTTGAATGAGATGAAATGTCTATTTATACTGGTCTTAATGAGATTAATATTAAAGGTTATGAATTTTCTTGGTGGTCCGGTCCGAGTCGAAACATATTCTCTAAAATTGACAGGGTTTTTGCAAACCTTGATTGGATTAACTTATTTTCAGACTTATTGGCTGAATATTTGCCTCCTTCTGTGAGTGATCATAATGCCATCCTCGTTTCGCTTTACTCTAAGCCTAGGGTTAAGAACAGACCTTTCAGATATATGAATCATTGGTCTTTATGCGATCAATACTTTCCTCTGATCGAGAAACTTTGGGTTATTAATCATACAGATAGACCTTTATATCAAATTATTAATATTCTCAAAAATATTAAGAGAGAGCTTAAGAGTTGGAGTGCTAAATCACGTAATATCAAACAAGAGGTGAATGTTCAGAGAGAGAATTGTTCAAGACTTCAGAAACTTCTAAAAAATTCTCATGATCACAATTTAGCTTTGGAATTTCAGAATGCCAAGAGAAATCTGGATTTAGCACTTAAGAAAGAATTTCTGGTTTCCAAACAAAAGGCTAAATGTGATTGGCTGATGATGGGTGACGAGGCCTCTTCTTTTTTCTATGCTAAAATGTCTAACAGAAGAAGTAGAAAGCGTTTGACCAATTTAATTGTCGATGGTAAGGTGATTTCGGAAGATAAGTTTGTTGAATCGGCTATTGACTTCTTTAAACGAACCTATAACCTTCCCTTATGTGATCATTTTCCTAAAGTTATTTGTAAAATGGTTATTTCTGATTTTGGGGCTAACTTTTTGAATGAGAGTATATCTTTGGATGAAATTAAATATGCATTGTGGGATATTAAAGATACTGTTTCTCCAGGTCCGGACAGTTTTAACTCGTTGTTTTTTAAGACTCACTGGATTCTTTCGAAAGGTATAATTTTTAAAGCTTTGAACGATATTTTTCAAAAGGGTTTAATAATTAACGAGTGGAATCACACGTTTATTCACTTGATTCCTAAAAAAGACCATTCCTCATGTATTCTAGATTTCAGACCCATTGCCTGTTGTAATACTTTATATAAGGTTTTCTCTAAAATCCTGTGTAATAGACTGGGTCCTTTTTTGGATAAGTTGGTGTACTCGAATCAGACGGCATTTATCAAAGGAAGATCAATAGGGGATGGAATTTTGTTTGCTCATGAAATAATCAGGGGTCTCGGAAGAAAGGATAACAAATATATGTGTATTAAAGTTGATTTAAAGAAAGCATATGATTCGATTAATAGAGATTTTGTCATACATATGTTAATAAGCTTGGGTTTTCCAGACAAATGGGTGAAAATTATTGAAAACATAATTAAGACTCCTGTTTTTTCTATCATTGTAAATGGAGAAGCTCACGGTTATTTCAAGAGTTCTAATGGGCTTAGACAAGGCGATCCGCTTTCCCCTATTCTTTTTACCTTGGTTATGGAATACTTTACGCTACTGATGGAGGAAAAAGTCAGGGTTGGTCTTATTTCTCCTGTTACAGACTTTGATAATAAATTGACTCATCTTATTTACGCTGACGACATCATTGTTTTTACTAAAGCTAATGCTCAAACTGCTATTGCTATTAGTGATGTTTTTAAGACCATGAAGAGGGTTACTGGCTTGGAGTTAATCTTTGAGAAATCTAACGTTTTCTTGGGAAAGGGGTGGAGTGTTGTACTGATATTAGTACGATCCTCAACATTCAACAGTCAGATCTTCCAATAAGGTATTTGGGTATTCCTTTGTCTAGTGCTAATCTGAGGGATAAGGATTGTTCTCCTTTAATAGAGAAGATCAAAGTTTGGATTGGTAGATGGGAAACAAAAATGTTGAGCTTAGCTGGGAGACTTGAACTTATTAAATCTACCATTTACCCCATAATACAATTCTGGATGCAAAGTTTTTCTCCCAGTTGCTACAGTTCAAAAAATTAAACACTTGATTCTAAATTTTCTTTGGAAAAGCCATAGCAGTAAGATTCCTTGGAGGTTTTGTGTAGGCAAAAAGAAGAAGGAGGAATGGGATTGAGGAATTTAGAAGAGATGAATAGAGCGCTATATATCAAATTGATATGGAAAGTAATCAATTCAGAAGGTACTTGGGCGGATCTTATGCATTGTAAATATATAGGGCTTAAAAGTTTTTGGGAAATTAACCAGCGTTCGGACGACTCGGGAGTGTGGAAATTCATTCTGAAGAATAGACATGAAGCTTTGAATTTCCTTTCCCTTAACATTGCAGATAAAACTACTTCTTTATGGTATGATCCATGGTTAAATGGAAGCACTATTATGGAACGCATTGGTAGGGACACAGCTTTCAGAACCGGTACGGAAAATTTGTCGCTCAGTAAGATTTTAAGAAATGGTGAGTGGAAGTGGGATTCGTATAGTTTTTTATTTCAAATTCATGCAGAAATTGAAGGTGTCATGATTCACAACAATAGGGAGAGAGATTTTTGGTCTTGGAAGTGTTCTAAGGATGGATTATATCAGTTTAAAAAAGTTTGGAACTCGGTTCGATCCAGTTTTGATATTTAGTATTGGGCGTCTTTGGTCTGGAACAAAATTCACGTTCCTAAAATGGCGGTATGCCTTTTTAAAGCCATTAATGACTATCTTTTGACAAAAGAAAGATTACTTCAGAAGCAGATAGTCGTGGACCAAAATTGTGTATTTTGTAATAGTCACATTGAAAATATAGACCACCTATTTTTTCAATGTAATTTTACAGGAAATGTTTGGCTTTGGAGCTGTAAATTTTTTTTCCAAACGCCGAAAAGTCTATTTTCTTTCACTTTAAAAGAGGACTTACAGAAAATGGTTTCTATCTCTAGCTCAAAAAGTCTCAATTCAGATTTGTTCCAACTTTCTCTTTCCGTTTGTGTCTGGCACATTTGGAAAGAAAGGAATGATAGGATTTTTCAGAAACGTTTTACGGATAGGTCGCAGATTTGTTTCAAAATTTTCCAGACAATGAATATCAGAATGGCAAAATCAAAACATTTTAAGAATTTCACTGGCATGAATGAAGCAATAGCATTGAAATGGGGATATACCTCCCAACGCTGAATTGGGGATTCATCTGCTTCATCATAAGTATTGTTCTTCTGCCATCTTTCTGTTTCTATGTCTTTTGGCTCCAGGTTTCGCGAACCTGTATTATTTACAGTGATTTCTCTCCCTCTCTCTCTCTTAAATTACATTATAATTTACATTTAACAATAATTAATGAATTAGTTTATAAGTATGTAGATCTGCAGGTTGCTCTGAGTGATTGTGATCTTGTCCTGGACATAAAAGACTTTGTTCAGCTTGAGCTTAGAGTTATTAATAGAAGAACTATTTCAGAGTCTATACCTGTCTTGCCATTTCTGGAGGGAACTTCCTTGGCGTGCTGTCATCCTCCGATTCATGTTTTCATTCTCGATATCCCTAGCTACTAATCTGGGAGCAGATTTAAAGGAAATCAACTCTCATGAGGATAAAAGAAGTTGTATTTTTGAGTTATTAGAGACTTATCTTGTTAAAGTGTCGTCTTGAGGAAGTGTCGGTTTCTAGCTCTGCTTCCATTGTTTTGAACGAAGCTCAGATCTGGAAACAATAGATGAGGTTTCGAGCAACAGTGAGTGATTTAGGTTGCTATGAGTTCTCGTATCCTCGTCCTGGTCACAAAATCAGTTTTAGTCTGAAGATATGAGATCTAATTAGAAGATAGTTTCAGATCTAATACTTACATCGTTGTTTCTGGACGGATCGAAGATCTCCTGTTAGCTGCTGTTCTTTGAGTGGTTGTTGCTGATCTTCTCTTCGGATTCAAAGGAAGAAGTTTCTTCCTTGCTGGCCGCCATTTTTGTTCTTTTTATAATTTTCGTCTCGAGAAGAGTAATGAAGTTATTGAAGTGGTTGAAGTGTCGTATTGCTTTTTTAGCTATGAGAACAGTCTCAATCTTTCTGGTTGTTGTTTGTTGATTGGTGGGCTTTGGACTGATTAAGTTCGGGCCTGTCTTGTTTATTTTACAGTAGAGTTAGCTTTGCTTTGGGCCTGCTTTTGGCTCTTGTATTTATTTGGATTATAGTTTAATAGAAAAGTTTGAACCCGTATTCAAAAAAATAATAATAAGATTTTATTCTTAATTTACTATTTATAAATACTTATTTATATACATAGATAACTTTTTTAAAGATATAAAACCAATTATATTTACAAATAAAAGCTTATACAAATATTCTAAAATCCAAAACAATTTAAATATCTATCCTTTTTAATTTCTATTATAAACCCGAATTCATATTCAAATTAAATTTAAAAATCCAATTTAAAATCAAGTTATATATATGCATATATAACTACCATTTAAATTTAAAATAACAATTCTATTTCCATAAAATCTATTTATGTTTATAAAAACAAAGTATTATAATTATTATTTGAAAATATCAAATTTGACAATTTTAAATAATTTATAAAAGAGATTATAAATTACTTCTATTATTAAATGAATTAATACCATATGTAAATTGTATTTTAAACTTCTATTTTTAAATCATATATATCAAGTAATATTTAAAAAGAAATAAAAAAACTTTTTATTTAAATTTAATCTTAAGCTAAAAATCTATTTTTAAACAATAAATTATTTATTTTAAGTATTTAAAACCGTATAGTTATTTATTAAATAGCTTTGAAAAGCTTAATATTAAATTAATCATGATTTCCAAATTACCAAAATATATTAGAAATTTGAAAACATAATTTTATTTGTTAAATTCAAACAAAAGCTCATCTATTTACAATATATACAATTATATATATACATTATAAATAGAAAATATTTTATTAACTTTTTGAAAGATAAAATTCACCAATTAAATATTTATTTAATTAGATTATTAAATTAATTCAAATTTATTAACAAAGATTATCAAATCAATTTAATTTTTAATACAGATTATTAAATTGATATTGCCCAAAATTCCGGGATATCACATTCCTCCCCCCTTAAAAGAATTTCGTCCCCGAAATTTAAAACAAAGGTAATTTAATAATCTCATTAAAGATTTTAGTTTTAAACCACAAGCATATATTATCAATCATATGCTAACAACCATAGTAAACAAATTCACACAAGCAAACAAATTTAACTATCCAGACAAAATTATGGATAGAATTTCCTAGAGTTTCCCAGATATAAACACCAGGATACTCGCTCAACAGAACCCAAACAATCAATACTACTAAGCTACAGAGCTCCTACTCATCTAGATCTACAAAACTAGACATGATATCAGACTACAGACAAGTCTGACTCAACAACCAAATCCTCCTGAACGGCTGATTCCAAAACCAGAGATAGATCAAACACTTATCCTTACAAGAATACAGAAAAGATCCAATATCTCAGAGCTAACTTCCCAGTCTTATCCAATCTTATAGCTCCTTTAACCGGAGAAATCTTATCCAAAATTAAATCTCCGACTCTTATCCACAAAACTCTTCGGACGATCCTGGGCTGCCTACATCCTTCCTGATCAGCTTAACCTTCGTCGATGCCTCTAAAAACAAACTAGACCAAAAACAACCCAACACAATGATCTCCTCAAGATCAACCAAGACCAAGAACAACTCTACTCCTCAAATAACAGAAGACTGAACTAACTTCTCCTATCAAGAGATGTACTCCCAAACTGCTTCCGCTGCACAATTATGATCTGAAGTAGAACACAATCACAGACTGGACAACTCATCCCAGAAAAATGGTTCCACAGATCCATAAAGAAAACTCAGATACTCACATCAAATTCTGAGCTGCTTTACCAAACTCTATCTCTAGGAACCATCCTTCAACTAAACTGAACCACCGGTACCACTCCTGGAATCCTAGTCGATAAGAAAACTCAATCTCCAGATGTGGACAAACTTCTGACTTCCTGAAGACATCCAGAAAAACTCTGATAACCCAAGAGAACACTCAGCAATCGCAAGTCACTTTTGCGATCAACCCAGCCTATTTCCAAAGAAAAAAAACTGTTCTTTCTTTACCAATCTGAACAGCTCATGCTTAACTAACCAATCCATCGAAGAAATGGATCCACTCTGCTGCTTCTAAACTCTACTTCAAGAAAACTGCTTAGCCAGAAGACCTTCTTGCTGGCACACAGAACACCTCCGAGCTGCACTGCTGACACTGATGCCAAGGACTTCCTAATCCAAAGCTCTTCGATAAACTCGAACCTCAAACAAAAACAGAAACACCATGCTGAACTCAGTCACAACACCGAAGCAGACACACTTCCTTAAACTTGTTCCAAAGAAAACATCTTCAGAAACATCCATAGTCACTGCATCTCATCACACAGCTACTTCTTCCAGAAGTTACCAAGATACCATCACTCGCTTCTGCTCAACCGACAGATCCCAACTCTAGTTATCCAAACTGCACTTCAAAATGGACTCCGAACCTTTAACAGGTTTCCCTCAGAGATTTGTGGAATCCTTACACCACTGAAAAACTTACTCGAGACGGTATTGGGTTTACAGTCTCGACAGATACACTTCCAACCCAAACATTCTAACTCCTATCATTGGTAGTCGTGCTACACACACCACTACCCTTTCTACCTCTAGAACTTATAATGGAAAACCCGAACAGGTAACCCAACAAATAGGTAGAAATATATATATATATATATATAGTTATATAAAAATTACAATTACGCGCTCTCAAGATAGACACCATTCCAGAGCCTAGGTATTATCTCAACCTATGTTCTGATACCAACTGTGACGACCAGACTTTCATTGACCAGAAAGTCGCATCATCGTGAAGAAAGAAAGGGATAGAAAAGAGAAAAGAAGAGAAGAAAGAAAGAACAATAACAGAATCTCAACAGCGGAACGAATAAATTGTATTAATAACATAAGTATTACATAATATACAATGACTATCAGAGTTACACAACTTATACATCACATACTAGACAGTTATAAATACCTGTCTAGTTATTACAACTCAATACATTATAGAGATCAATACAGAGATCAACACAGTAGAACTACAATATTTATCTACAACGCTGAAGCCTCCTACTCCATTTCTCCTTCACAATTCGTCAAAGCTAACCTGAATCCCTTGGCTACTCGTAAAATTTGAGTACCCAAGAGTTTATAAAATAGAAAATAAACACTTGGGTCAGACATGGGTCTGGTGTTAGTAACAGGTTAAAGTTGCTTAACTTCGAAAACCATTTGGAAAGGAAAGATATCTCGTAAGACTTCCCGCACATAAACATGGAAAAGTTTTGACCTTACAATAACCAAAACATTTGATAGGAAATCCAGCTATATTATAATAGGGTCTAGGGTTTTCAAGTAAAATACAGAAATAGCTGGAATGCTTACATCTCACGTTCCAACATAGTTAGGCACAACTAATACGTACGACACTTATTGGAGTTTGGATTCCATACAATGGCAGGGCTACCGGGGTACCGCCCGTCACAGTACGTGGCCTAGATCACCGTACCGAGGATCACGCCCAATCCCCTGCAACACAAGGCCGGAACCATCCCTTACTGGATAATTCCCGCACAAGACACCCCAACAGTTGTTGCAATCAACTGCCCACACAACCGAATAATAAGAAGGGACCTCTAGACAGGGGAAATCTTGTCCTACTTGGGTGCTACCCATTAACCTTGCTGCACCTCCCCTGTTTTAGCCATTCCTGGTTGATGAGGCTTGAGGCTACGATTACCTTTAATCAGAACACATCACTTAGAATTCTCATCGTCCACCTGACGATGTTTGGAAAGCATTCAATCCATACAAGTTCGTTCCGGGTTCGAACGAAACCGAAGGCATTATCTCGTTACACTCATTTTGGAATCACCCTCAGCGTTAACGACAATAACCCTTGCAGTGTGAATCTTCACCTTCACTTGAGATTCACGACCTATCGTTAATTTGGATCGATGTGGTTTTCGGATATCCAAATCTGGAAACCCGATCCCGGTCTCATCGAAATCCAAAACGTATCTTTTAAGGCCAAGTTGTTTTAAGGTTAAAACAATTCAATTTAATTATCTACATACACACAGATAGATAATTCACAGATTCACAATAGATAATCAACATTATCATTATAAGCAGATAATCCATATTATCATCATAAACAGATAATCCATACTATCATCAAAATAGATAATCCATATTATCATAAAATGCAACCAAAGCATCCATATCACATAGCATTTCTTATCTCATATTTGAGATCTCAAACCATTCAAGACAATCAATATCATCCATTCATATATAAGCAATGATCTAATCCTCACACCATCTATAATTAATTTAAAATGAATTAAATTAATTACTTCATCTTTAATTAATTTAAAGTAAATTAAATTAATTACTTCCATCATTATCAATCTTGCTTAAATCACTATTAATTAATTATCAATCAATTAATCAATCATCATCCATTTATTCATTTTATTTAATCATCCTTGATTAATTAACATTTAATTACATTCAAGTAATTAGCATTAAATTAATTTCACAAATTAATTATCCTTAATCACTTATAGTAATTATCCTTTAATTACTTCATTAATTAATTACATTACTCCTTAATTAATTATATTAATTAATCACTTCATTTATTAATTATTCCTTAATTAATCAATTCTTAATTACATTATTAATTATATTAATTAATGATCCCTAATTACATTTTATTATTAATTATCCTATTTAAATTAATTACACTGAGTAATTAATCTTAATTAAATCATAATTATTAATCACCCTTGATTAATCACATTCAGAAATTAACTACCCTTAATTACTTCTTTAAATAAATTAATTATTCCTTAATTAATTATCTTTAATTAAAACCTTGATTAATTCCATTAAGTAATTAACTACCCTTAATTACTCCATTGATTACATCAGTAATTATCCATTAATTACTTCCTTAAGTAATTATACTTTATTAAATTACATTAAGTAATTATACTTCACAAATCATTAAGTGATTATCTTAAATTAATTAAACTTTATAAATTAACTTAAACTAATCAAATTAAACTCAATTAATTACAATGAGTAATTTATTCCTTTAATTACTTTCATTAAGTATTTATACTTAATTAAAAAATTTCCAAATGATCATTGGTATGGCTGTTGACGTTCTTTGTTCTTTCTGCCATGAAGAGGTTGAAACTGTGGAACATTTGTTCTTTGAGTGTACTGAAATCAATCAAGTTTGGACTACGGTTATGGCTAAGCTCGGTAGAAATAATATTTCTCATGACAATCAGCACGAGTGGAATATACTATATGCGAAAACGGGGTGCAAGAAAGTTGATAGGAGAATTTTGTTATCTGTTCTGAAGAGTTTTCTTGGCGCGGTTTGGAGAGAACGAAATACCCGTGTGTTTGATAACACAAATGGAAAATCTAATTTAGTATTCAAGCAATGGGTTTTGCAAGAGATCAGATGCTCTCTGGGGATGCTCACTTTTGCCTTTGACCCAGGGATTTACAATTCATTCTGACTCTTGTCTTTGCTTTTTCTTTTATTTTTTATTTCTTTAGTATCCAGTTTGTTTGTAGCGCTTTGTTCTTCCCTGTAATTTCTGAGCCTAGCTCTCTGTTGTTTCTGTTGTAATCCTTTTGGTGCTGCAATAAAATGGTCGGGGTCCATTCAACCCCGTCGGCCTTGCCAAAAAAAAAAAATTTCCAAATGATTTAACCTTAATTAATTAATCTATTTAATTATCAAAATTAATCACATTAATTATTTATTAAACCCAAGTTAATGATCTACATTAACTATTAACTATTCTTTAATTATTTTTCTTAAATAATTAAACTTTAATTAACCATTATTAATTACAAATTAATTAATTCTAATTACCAATAAATTAATCTCTAATTACTTAATTAATTAAGTACTTAACAATAACTTAATTAATCCTTAATTACTTGATTAATTTATTCCTAACCATTTATAAATAATCTTAACTTATCTAATTAATGATCCTTGATTTCAAATTAATTAATCTTTAAATTAATCAACTTACAACCCTTTTTAATTCAAACGTTAAGAAAACATTTACCATTTATAAAGAAATTTCTAAGAGTTTGTAAACCAAATTCATTTGAATTCAAATCATTTTAAACATACTTTAAACATTTAAAGTTGTTAAACATTTTATTTCAAAACTAGGATACAAATGTAAATTTGAATCCATATTTAAAAGTTGATTTAACATTTTGTTTAAATTTTACTTTACATTTTTAAATTTATATTAAATTTAAAAACCAGACAGGTTATAACCTGTACCCAAACTCACTCACGAGTCACTCAAGATGTTACTCGAGTTATCATTCCACAAACACGAGTTCTACTTCGAGACGAACCATAAACTCAAAAACTCTGACACGAACACACTGCCATGCACATGCACAGCCAAACGCAGCGGCTCCGACCATCTTTGATGATCTCCCCACATCGGCGATCACACTCGCATCCCATCACGATCAACAAATCTTCAATACAGTCTCAAAATCGAATTCTAGCCTTGAACCCAAACCTGGAACAACCAATGCAAAACCTGGAAACATCACGTCAACGCATCTCCAACCACCAGAGCTTCTGAAATTCCGGCTACACCATCACCAACATCTCCTCTACTATCTCCCTGAATCCCGTTGAACTCGATCATCCAGAGAAGTCGTAATGATCAAAATACCCAACCTAGTTAAGACTAGGGTTACAAATTAAAAACAATCACCGTCCTCACTACAGCCTCTTGATCACCATTTCGACAATTTTCCTCCAATCTCCGATCCTTCCTCCATCGACACTGAAGGTCCCGACCTCTACGATCAAGTAGATCACCAGAAACACCCAATTTTCCATTTTCTGGTCAAACCAGAACTGCTCATTCATCCCACCCCTAAAAATTGTGATTTTAGTTTTAAAAATCATGTTTTAGTTTAGGTATTCGATTTATAATCCTGAATCAATGAATTACAAAGTTTGAATTTTGACTTATAGTAGATTTTCTCTGTTGTTCTTGATTTCCAGAGACAATGCAAAATTATTTTTACTTGAATAAAATTTTAAACTCAAATCTAGAATGAAACAAACAATTTTTGTTTATAAACTAAGTCTTTACAGCAATTGATTCAAGAGAATATGAATTTTGATCAGAAACTTGAGCATGAAAATGAAAACAGGGATACACAGATACAACAACAATGCACACATATATACCTCCCTATAATTCACTTATAAAATCACACAGAATATATTTTCCAGAGAATTAACATGCAACCAGGTTTAAGGATACTTAAGCTTTTTTAGAAAAGAATGTTACTCACCAGATTTTGAAGAAGAACAGAGCCTCTTTGAAAAAGCTTTTTGAAAACTTTGAACTCTTTTTAAAAACTGAAACTCTTTTGCTTTAAAACTTTAATGCTGAAATGCCTTATCAACCAGAAATGCTTTTGCTCGAGTTAAAACTTTGAGTAGCTTTGTTAGTGAAACTGAATTACAGATGAAATCTGCTTGCTTCTGTCTGCATCTCAGGTTTAAGAATGCATGCAGGCTTTTAATTTTGGTTTGATTCCAGATTGAAGAAGAATGCTTGCATGCTAATGGTTTGATTTATTTGAAAATGAATTACAGGTTTTGATTTGAATAAGTTTTCTGGTTTGTGAGGTATAGATTATCAGATTTGTTTAGAGGATTGGATTGAGTTCAACTAGGTTTGAACTTGAGGAAGATAAAAAAAGAAATAAGGGTGAGAAGCAAATGTGTTTATATAAGTTAATTTGTGATAAAAAAAAATAAAAGAAAAAATGAAAATTAAAGAGTGACACTTGTTTAAAGTCTTAACATTTGTCACATACCCTTGTTTACTTATTAACACATGTTAAAACCAAGACTAATAAATTTACACTTGTAATAATGCATTTTTATATTATTTTAAATATTAATAATAAGCTTTTATTCTTAATTTACTATTTATAAATACTTATTTATATACATAGATAACTTTTTTAAAGATATAAAACCAATTATATTTACAAATAAAAGCTTATACAAACCCAAATTCATATTCAAATTAAATTTAAAAATCCAATTTAAAATCAAGTTATATATATGCATATATAAATACCATTTAAATTTAAAATAACAATTCTATTTCCATAAAATCTATTTATGTTTATAAAAACAAAGTATTATAATTATTATTTGAAAATATCAAATTTGACAATTTTAAATAATTTATAAAAGGGATTATAAATTACTTCTATTATTAAATGAATTAATACCATATGTAAATTGTATTTTAAACTTCTATTTTTAAATCATATATATCAAGTAATATTTAAAAAGAAATAAAACAAACTTTTTATTTAAATTTAAACTTAAGCTAAAAATCTATTTTTAAACAATAAATTATTTATTTTAAGTATTTAAAACCATATAGTTATTTATTAAATAGCTTTGAAAAGCTTAATATTAAATTAATCATGATTTCCAAATTACCAAAATATATTAGAAATTTGAAAACATAATTTCATTTGTTAAAGCTCATCTATTTACAATATATACAATTATATATGTACATTATAAATAGAAAATATTTTATTAACCTTTTAAAAGATAAAATTCACCAATTAAATATTTATTTAATTAGATTATTAAATTAATTCAAATTTATTAACAAAGATTATCAAATCAATTTAATTTTTAATACAGATTATTAAATTGATATTGCCCAAAATTCCGGGATATCACAAAATCCCTTCTCATGATCACATAAATCAACACAATGAAATTAAGATCTCTCCCTTTGGTCATTAGTGAATTTAGTTCATGTGTTTATCATAAGTATAGCCTATTTGTGCTATTAATTAGCCCAACATAAACCATCAAACTATAACACACCATCTAAACCACTTGTTAACTCTCATGAAAATGATAATGAAGTTAAAAATAAAATATATTCTAAGCATGATCTATTTACTATTGATTAGTAATATAGACCATCAAATTTTGATTCTAAAATCCACTTCATTACCAAGATCATATGTAGATGAAGAGGTATTTGTGTTTATGTTTGTTTAAGCATAGCCTATTTGGTGTCAACAACATAGGCTATCAAATTCAAAGCTAAATAACAAAAATTTTACCACATCAAACATTCCATTAAGCACAAAAAGAGATCATAAATTAGCAAATATGTTGAATCTACATGATTAAGAGAGCTTCATTACCCCTAAATTGAAGGGGTTTAGCTTCTCATATTTGTTATCATTTCAACGAATTTAGATTTCGACATAGAAAACAAAAGAAGTGCAAGCTAATTAAAATAAAAAAGAGCTAAACTACTTGCATAAATTATAGCTAACTACTAACTACTAATTATTTTCGCTTTCGAAACTTCAAACGGTAATAACTTTTTCGTTTGAGCTTCGATCGTGAAACTCCAAATATGAAAGTTGCTCAAAAAATCGTCACGAACGCATTGGTGCAAGTTTCATGACCAAACTCGAACGTTTGCTCAAATTCTATTTTTGGAGATTTATTAATTAGTTATTTATTATCGTTAATTTTACGGGGTGTTACATTCTTCCATCTAAAAGAATTTCACCGTTGAAATTTCTCAAGGGTTGAATAATATAACATAGCATGCAACCAATCTAAACTAACAAACCAATTAGTGTACAACAATTTTGCAGCCAAACTTGTACAAGTGCATGATGTATCACAACATATAAAACATGTATGCATAATGACTCTAAATTAGTGCCTCGTATATTATTGCATTCTTTTAAAAACATTTTGAAAATATGATGCAACAACTTAGATATACTGGCAGTTTTATATGTATGCAAGTTTCAAAAATCCTTTTTCACACAATAATTTCCACACTCTCACGAGTAGGAGTATGGTTCAACCAATTTTGCATCCAATCCCTATCATCCGAAACCTAGCATACAATTTTTAACATCCAAAAATTTTAAAATTTTAGATTTTTAAATCTTTATTCCTACGCCGGAAAAGGAATTTAGGTGAAAAATATTACATTTCCATCCTTATTTTGGATACCTATTCCGTTGTAATTTGGAACTTTTTCTTCCACCCATAATATTTTTTCCAACTTTTCCAAGTACAATTTTCATAAGAAGGTTTACTTTTGGATGTTAAAGCATAGTTATCCTAAGCACAAGTTTTTTTGTTTACTATTAACAAGGTATGGAAATAGAAATTCCAAAGCTAAAACAACCTTTTCCCTTATTATTATCTATGTTTAGTATACCGTCACCCTTGTCGGACATTAAAGCCCATACTTACTAACACATCAATGTTCCTTACGCTAGTATGTGGCATTTGAAAGTCAAAAATTTTCTCATTTCAAAAGATAACTTTTAAACACAATTTCTAAAAGAATTTCCAACTTGCGAAACATTTTAAAGAATCGAATTCCCAAAAATATTTAAACACCATATTTTATATTATATATATGTATATATATATATATCTTTTATTTTTATTTTTTTAAAGCACTTAAACAAAATCTTCCATGAACATTTGAACTCAACTTTTCAAAACTTACACCAACTTTTCCAGATTACTTGAAATTCCTTTATACAAAATTTATCCACCATTTTATTTTCCTTTTAAAATTACTTCCAAAACTATATATTAAATAATCATTAAATTCCTAAATCCCCTTTTGAAAATATTTCATGTCACTTCCAAATATACCATCATCATTTCATAATTTTCAAATACTTCGAAACCGATTTTTCAAAAGCATTTAAACAAAATTTTCCAAAGCTTTCGAACACAATTTTTTTCAAAACATTTGCCGCTTTATCCTTAAAAAAATCAAGCTACATCTTAACGAAATCGGGACTCGGTCAATGAATTAATGCATATGATTGATCCTAGTATTTTGCAGTAAATCCTAGATTTAGGGAACCTTTTCTATTCTTTTACTCTAAAATAACAAACTACCTACAAGCGTATTTTTAAATTTTAGCTTTTTAGGCATAAGGATAGTAACCTATGTTTCTGCAATAACTTTTCCCTTTTCTCTATTTGCAAAAGTTTGTTTTTCCCAAAATTCTAAAGTTTTGGGATCTAAGCATTCTAAATTTCTAGTAGTTAACTTAATTTCTTAATTTAGTTTATAAACTTCCAATCGTACCTACATTTTATCGCTAGTTAAGTGCCTTTATAATATTTCCTTATTTACATTGTTCCTCGATATATTTATATTTATATAGTAGTCTAATCTCATCCATCAAATCAACATGGTGACAAAATAGGAACATATCTCATACCATATCGTACGCTTTTCTAATAATCTAAGGGAGACAACCAACGATTACAACCCTAAACCCCTAAAAGAAAATTTTGTTGAAAGTTACCATCCATCATAAACAACTGGTATTAATGATGTTGTGGCCCTAGCACTCCTTACTAAATTAAAATGAACATTCATAATATGACATTCAACTACCATCCACCTTCCTTAACTCTCCTTCCTGGCTTATAATAAATTCGATTTATCCGTTACTTCAATTATTGTACCCGATTATGGGATAAATTGTGCATTCCTACAATGAAGTGGGTAAGAAACATTACTATGGACACTTAAACTCATTCATCGAAAAATTGGTTTGGTGGAATAACTCCTACCACCTATCTTGCCTTCATCAACCTTAAGTCAATTAGCATCCTTCATGCGTATTTTCCATCTCATCACCTTCTTCTCCAACCACACTACTATCTTCTTTCAATCCAAATCTCTTGATAGTATCCTCAATTTTGATATTCACTTCCTCAATCCTTGATCTTTTATGCAAGCATATTCTAGGACTTGCAAAAGTGTACTTTGATACCATTCCCCTTTCCTTGGGGTTTCTTCTTATGGCTTCCAGACATCTCTAATAAAATATTCTAAGATAGATATCAATATTCCTTATGTTTAATAGGGATTTCTATTTGCTACCCTATGAGCATCCATAGCTTTTTATTCATAGTCTAAAACTTTTACCATGTCTTACCTAGATGGTGATCCCTATCTACCCCATATTAAAAAATTGGTTTGGTTCTCACAATTCTTTATAAAACTAAAACTTCACAATCATAAAGTACCTAATTCAAAACCTTTATTTTAAAAATATAAGCTTAGAAATATTATTATTATATATATTTTTAACCCCAAAACATTTATCACGTTTAAATCTAATTGTCATACCAAACAATTCATTTTCAACATCTTTGATAACTTTAAACAATGAAAACTGGAGTAGACGAGGATAACTTCCATCCTATTATTTTCCTATTCTCATGCTATATACCCTTCAACCTATGACGGAGATTTTAATAAGGGGTCTTCTAAAAGATATGCATAATTGCAACGTTTATCTAAATTTTACGCGCAATTACTACAATATCCATGAAATTCATCCAGTCTTCCTATCATATTCATACACTATTTTTCTCCTTTTTTTATTTCTAACTAAATAACTAATCCTATATATATATTCCTAATGCTATTTCTTTATAATTTATCAAGTGTTCTAACCATTCTACTCCCTTCACCCTATTTGAATCAATCACCGTTTCCATTTATTCACCCTTAAAAAATTTAAAAATATAACTCCCAAATTTACAAATTATGAAAATTCATTGACCCCAACCTACACTCTATTTTACATTTGTTTCAAAAACGAAATATCACTTTATCAAAAATCATTAAATCCATACTTTTTGACTCGATCTGTAACAACCCGCATATCTATCGATTTTATATTTAAATATTTTATCGTTAGTCGGATGTTAGTCCGAAAAGCTACTTTTTGCATACGGTCAAATTAGGACTCGAGACCACTCCCATTGAGTTCAAAATGACGTTTGCGATCTTTTTGAGTGTAAACTTCGATATGTTTGGAGATAGTGAAATTTTCGACACTTTTTCCCGCCTTTGACTTTGGTTTGGACTGCACCCCTTTAGTTCAGCCCAACCCTCTTTCTCATTTGCTCAAACACTTCAAGCTTTGTCAAAAATGGTGGTGGGAAAGAGAAATTAAAACTCCCAACTCAAATTCTATTGCAAATCCGAGATTCAACATCAAATTCAAGTAGAAGATTGTGGATTCAAGCTTTGGGTTGCTTCTCCTTGCTTTCAATCTTCATCTTCATCAATTTCGTGGAAAAGGTGAGATTTTTGATCTCACATCTTACCTATATCTATCTTGGACTGTTGGGAATGATCCTCTATTGCATTTGTATGAATATCTGCCTTTGGATTGCATTGGATTGGCGAAAAACTATAAATTTTGGCGTTTTGGTGAGTTTCTGGCCTTAAGTCGTTTCTGGCCATCGTTGAGTCGTTCGCGAGTTAAAGTGATGAGTCGTTCACGAGTTACTGGCTTGAGTCGTTCGTGTTGAAAAGTCACACGGAGCATAAGTCGTTCCAGGCCTTAAGTCGTTCTGGGTGTTCTGCCTTCGCTAGGTCGTTCGCGAGTTAAGTGCTAAGTCGTTCGCGAGTTAAGTGATAAGTCGTGCGCGAGTTAAGAGTTAGGTCGTTGCCTTCTGCTACCTCGTCCTGGCTTAGATCGTACTGGGATAAGTCGTTAGGTCGTATAGACCTTAGCTCGTAGCTCGTATTTGAGCTTAAGTCGTAGCTCGTATG
This sequence comes from Allium fistulosum, assembly GCA_030737815.1. Lineage (NCBI taxonomy): Eukaryota > Viridiplantae > Streptophyta > Magnoliopsida > Asparagales > Amaryllidaceae > Allium > Allium fistulosum. The sequence continues at coordinate 1,410,958,883 of CM060903.1, forward strand.
GCTCTTAAGTCCTAGGTCGTTGGCTTTTAAATCGTTAAGTCGTAGGTCGCTGCTTCTACTAAGTCGCTAGGCCATGCCAACTCCGCTAGCTCGCAACTGTTAAGTCGTATGACCTTAAGTCGTAGGTCGTCCCCGACCTAACTCCACTAGGTCGTTCCAGCCTTAGCTCGTAGCTTGAATTGGAGCTTAAGTCGTTAAGTCGTTCGTTCCACTAAGTCGTTCAAGGCTTAGGTCGTTAAGTCGTTCATTCCACTAAGTCGTTCAAGGCTTAAGTCGTAAGTCGTTCGCGAGTTAGTACTTGGTCGTTTTGACCTGTTTTCCCCTAGGTCGTTCGACCTGTTCTTCTGCTAAGTCGCGTGGCATTCTTCCCTTAGGTCGTTTGGCTTCTCGAGACCGCTTGCCTCCACTAAGTCGTTCAAGGCTTAAGTCGTAAGTCGTTCGCGAGTTAGTACTTGGTCGTTTTGACCTGTTTTCCCCTAGGTCGTTCGACCTGTTCTTCTGCTAAGTCGCGTGGCATTCTTCCCTTAGGTCGTTTGGCTTCTCGAGACCGCTTGCCTCCACTAGGTCGTTCAAGGCTTAAGTCGTAAGTCGTTCGCGAGTTAGTACTTGGTCGTTTTGACCTGTTTTCCCCTAGGTCGTTCGACCTGTTCTTCTGCTAAGTCGCGTGGCATTCTTCCCTTAGGTCGTTTGGCTTCTCGAGACCGCTTGCCTCCACTAGGTCGTTCAAGGCTTAAGTCGTAAGTCGTTCGCGAGTTAGTACTTGGTCGTTTTGACCTGTTTTCCCCTAGGTCGTTCGACCTGTTCTTCTGCTAAGTCGCGTAGCATTCTTCCCTTAGGTCGTTTGGCTTCTCGAGACCGCTTGCCTCCACTAGGTCATTCAAGGCTTAAGTCGTAAGTCGTTCGCGAGTTAGTACTTGGTCGTTTTGACCTGTTTTCCCCTAGGTCGTTCGACCTGTTCTTCTGCTAAGTCGCGTGGCATTCTTCCCTTAGGTCGTTTGGCTTCTCGAGACCGCTTGCCTCCACTAGGTCGAACCCCGTATTACTCTGCGTAGGCAATCTCTTCTGAAAAACATTTATCAGAATTTCTACTTTGATGGTTTTGGGATTGACTTCTTTGGACTATACTCACGTCTTCGAACGTGAATTGATTTGTTCTACAATCGTTTTATGACTTGTCACTTTAAAGATATATGAAGGTTTCAATACTAATAGTAAATATCAAAACTCTTTCATCAAAGCGATTTCAACACTATTTTAAATATCAAAAGTTCGTTTTCTCAAACCGATTTTCAATCTACTAGTATATACAAGCCTTTACTTCACTCGAATGAGAAATCGACTTAAACGACTTAGTAAAACGAGTGGTATGAAACGCTTGCGTTCACTTCGTCGGTTAGCTCTTGGACTTGTTCGATTGAACCCTTTTTGTGACAATTTCCTAGTGAAGATTTACAGCTTGTTCGTAAATATTTAAGTTAAGCAAGTGGTTATGGGACATGAAGCTAAACTCATATATTTACTAGCTTGGTGTGATTGACACTTCCTTATGATCATGACGATCATTTTTGTGATTTAGACTAGCGATTGAGCGATGTCTCTTTGTCTACGTGGGAGACTATACCCCGATTATGTGATGTTTCGCCATCACATTTCTAGGGTAGCACCCTACGGTCTTCGGGCCATTCCTGTGTGAAAATTTAATGGATAGCTTCCATGAGATAGCTTCTCGTCATGTGTTTACGCGTAGGTGAGTTTTCATGCTCCCATTCATGTGTTAGGCCTCCCCCCTTTTTATGTGCTTTCTGGATTTCTGATGATGATTTCTGGAATTTTGTGCTTCACCAATTTTCATGATTTTCATTGATATGATATCAGTTTTTGTGCATTAGTGAATTCATGTGTTATTGACTTGTTATGAATACAAGTTTAGGGTATGATACCCTACCTTATCTTTGAGAAGATTCTTGTGATATTGATTAATCTTTTGTTGATTATCATTTACATACTTATAGTAGTATGTCGTTATAGTTATTTCATGTTCATGTCATGCCTTTTTCTTTATACCATATCATCTGATATTTATAGCTAGACTGATCCGTTTATTATTTTCTTATAAATAATACTCGGGTCAGACCGAGATGTTACAGGTGCTTCTGCTTGACTTCTCTTCAGGATATTTCTGACTTTTGGCTAACTACATAGATTAGTAGTTTTTGGATGTACACCTTTGAGATATAGACTCTATGTTGTGTACTTATTCTTTTGTATAGCACGTGATGCTATTCTTTTGTATTATCGTGGATCTTTCCGACCACTACTCTGATGTACACTTTCATGTGTTATATATTTATTCATATCTTCTTCCGCCTTTGTGATATGGATGTCTGTGACTGATTTATGTTATGATTATTTCTATGTTTGTTTTCCGAAGATTATATATAGCCACCGTGTGATAGCTTTGTGTTTGTATCGGTATGTCGGATTTCCTCCTTAAAAGATATGCATTCTATTCTATCTGACGTATCGGTGCTCGCACAAAGAAGTTACATGGATGGTCGCTCCTCCACAGCCTTATTCTCCGCGCTAATTGACAGCACTACATCGTAGTGTTCTTGGTTAGCGTGGGTATAGAGGTGGGGCGTCACACGATCAATTTTAAACTAAGAATTTCAAAAATTGGAAAACCATTTTTACCAAAAACCTTTAAATCAAAATGACTTAAAAAATTTCAAATTATGAATTCCCAAATTTTCTTACCTTTTCAAAATAAATTCCCAATAAATCTTTGAAAAACTCATTCAAAACATTTCAAGATATTTCAAAAAAACTTTTTATCAAGCTGTTTCATATGCTGTTGGACTTAGAAATGAACTTTAATTGTCACTCCTTTTGGACTCCCTTCTTTTCCATACATCCTTAACTCATCCCCATCAAAAATTCGGCTTATCTTCTTATGGTAATTAGTGTACACCTTCTTGCGGGAACTTTTCCCATTTCTTCTTCATACCTTGCTTCTGGATGCTTGCAACATATAGTTTCTAACTTTCAATTTGTCTGGACGAAATGTGCATCTTCAATCGGCAACTCATCAAAATCCACAATCATAGTCTAGGCCCAACAAAGGAGACAAGTATCATCCAGCCTTCGAGATTCTTCTATATGTCGTGCTCATGCTCTCCTTGGCCCAGTCACGATACGACCACCACCCTATGGGGTAAAGAGTATAAATCTGACTCTGTTTATTTTTCCAACTTATAGTCGCATCGCCTATCCTTTCGAAATATGTTGCAACTACTTTTATGGTTGAAATTTATAGAGTTAGACATATGATTTATATATATAGTTATAGGTAAAAATACAAATACGTTCTCTTAATGTATCCTAATTTTTATGATCGACTGACCTAAGCTCTGATACCAAATGAAACAACATGCATCTTAATTGGCCTGAATTTCAACTAAATCGAAAATCAAGTCCATTAGAAAATAGATCGTTGGTTTTGAAAACCTATAATAAGCATAAGTATATCAGAGTGCGATAAAAATAAATTCATAGCGAAATTCAAAAATATAACATACGTATTAACTAAGGCTACTATCTTGGAATATTATTCCTTGGATATTTAACTGCCTTGTTAGCATCGAGCATGAATAAGAAGACTTCACCATCTGCAGTTCCCATCTTGCTCTAGTATCCGGTCCTTCTAAACCTAACATGTAGGTTGTTATGAGGAGGAGGGTCAGAACAACGTTCTAGCGATTGGAAAATTACATACTTTACCGATCCCATTAATTTATGTCGACTGGTTTCCATTTAAGTTGTATGTATATTATTTACGGCTAATTCATTAAATCTTATGTGCGCGTATGATATGCCTAACCTAAACTTCTCCAAGGTATCATTATATTTATATATGCCTATAAACATATATGTCTAAACTTATCTACCCAAAACCCCAACCACTTAATACTTCAAGTCAATGAAGCGGGCCCTAGCAACATAACCGCTAGTCCCTTGCAACTACCATTAATCATGTCCTAACAATGTAATAGATAGTACCAAAGCCACTTAATATCTTTTCAATGAGGCCTATGCGAACTCTGACCATTTAATACCTAAATTTTAGGTAGGTCCCCGTCATTTACTACCTATCCCAAGACGGACTCCTCTCTGATACTATCTAGTTGACATTGCATAGAATCTCATCAAACCACTTAATACTTCTTTATGGAAGAGGCGGACCCTATAATAACTACCTAATACCTCAAACCCAAAGAGGACCATCCCCGAGATCTCCACTACCATGTCAAACCGCTAACCCCGACCATTTACTACTTCCTAAATAGGGAGGAGGCGGACCCTATAATAGCTACTTAATACCCCCATCTCGAAAGCAGGTCCTACATCTTACGTATATCCCTTCCCCACGGGTCCTATAGTTAGAGATATCCCACATCAATAGTAAGTCTACACAACTGCTGGTAGCCTCTAGGTGAAGACAAACTTCTGTTGTGTAACTCTATTGACTTCGTATCCCAATCCACTAAACCAACCTACCACCCAAAGCCTATGTGTTGGGTTAGGCCCACTAATTCACGTTTGTCCTAAACGTATAATTTAAGCTATATAATTTCCTACTATGAAAATTATATTGCTTTCTACATGTAATTAATAGTATTAATACTTACTTATTCGCTATGTTATTATTCCTAATTTATACGCTTAGGCTTTGGTTTCCTTGCAATGTCTAATAAATGTCTATTATCCGTAATAATTAGTCATTAATGTCAAAATTAGATAATCTCTAATCAATCCTCATTTAATCCCTTTAATATATTACTAGTTTCAAAATCTATCTATTATGTCTATTCAATTCCTCTATAAATGCCATATTAAATTCTCTAATCAATCCCCGTTTAATTTCTTTTTAACTCTCTATTAATCAAAAATTTATTGTTCGTTAAATTTATAATTAATGTCCATAAATCCGAGTCTATTAATTATTACGCTATTAATAACTAATACGTATATGGTCATAAATTACGATATTCATATGTATATCTTTATTTTTGAATGTTAAGCGCGGTTATACGCGTATATATATATTTTTAATTCTAATTATCAATTTCTAAACTAGAACATTCATTTCCACATTTTAATTTATTAAATCTATCCTTCTAAAAAAGATTGACGTTATAATTTTCCATAAATCAACCAAAAATGATATCTTTGTTTCGTTTGAAATTATAAGAAATTATTTCTTTTCTTTTATTGTAATAGACAGTGTAAACTATGGAAAATAATATCCATATCTTACACATTTCTTTTCCTTTTTGGTATATCTCTTGCTAATTCAAACGATGCACATTTATACAAATTTTGGAATTGGATGAATTTATGGAAATTACACAGAACCTGCTCCAAATAATCAAAACATAGAAATTCACATTCTAATCCAACTAGAGCAATCTAATTTACAACCCAATTATGGATGTGGAATAAAGTTTACAAAACTTCTGTAATAATAAATGTTTGGGACTAAATTCAAATTTCCAGATTATGTTGTTCATAATAATCCTATTCTAGTTACCTATTTTATTGAATATGTAGGCGATAATCTTATACTTTTGCTTTAAACCTACAATTCATCAGATCTTATTTAGTCATAATAATTAAATAAGAATTCAATGAGATAAATTTCAATGTTATAAATAAACTATATAATTTTTCACTCACCTTTTAAGCTTTCTAAATGACCAAATCTGAACCCAATCCTTTATTTGACTCCTTTTTCTATTCTTATCCAAAAGAATATGCATAACAAGGTATATACATATTAATAGAATTACAGATCTGAAAAAAGATTGGAGGTTAAGCGGAATATAGATTGAAATTTACCTTTATCCATATTATTGATTCGCTTCTTCTCTTCTTGTCTTTTATTTTCCGCCCTTCTCTGGGATTTTTGTGTATGTGTGTGTGAATATATAATATTTTATAATTTTTAAAAATAGTGGAGAGGAAAAAATGATAGAGCTTCACTGCTTGGATTCGAAAATATTAAAAGAGAAGTGAGGGGTTATGCCTTTATTTATAGGCGCATGAATCAATCGTAACCATTATGTTAGAATAATTAAATCCGGGCCATTTGCCAATGTTCAAATCTTAGCCATCATGTTCGAACCGATCGATCGCTCCTCTATATGCGATGAACGACCCATGAGGGGTCGACCGACGGGGTCCTGAAATTATTGTTTATTTATTTTATTTTTTCGCATTTAGTTATTTTTGCTCTCGAAACTTCTAACGCTAATAACTTATTCGTTTAAGCTCCAATCGTGAAACTCCAAATATGACAGTTGCTCGGTAAATCGCCACGAATGCAATGGTGCAAGTTTCGTGACCAAATTTCAATGTTTGCTCAAATTCCATTTTGGGAGCTTTTTTAATCATTTATTTATTATCGTTAATTTTATGGAGTGCGATAACCACCCCCTCTAGTATCTGTACATTTTCCTTCGAGGATTTAGATCGTAATCCTATTTTGGCTCCATGTCATGTGCAACTGCAATGCATGCCTATTCACTCCTTTACGTTATTGCTACTATCAACCAAGTCATGGTAATTATGTATGTAGTCTGCATTATGATCACAAAAATAGCTTAACAAATCCCCTCGCCTCCCTACTTTCGTCAAATGATGACGGCTATGCTACTGAGAGCAGTGCTGCTTTATGCAAAAGGGAACAGGCATGCTCTTTCCTCCGCCCAGGGCGGGGGGCGGGGGGTGGGGGAAGGGGGAAGGCGGCAAGCCTAGTAATTATATGTATCTACCGCACATTCCTTGGAAAGTCCCATAGCAATTCAGCACCCTTGTTTATGTCTGAACTCCCCCACCCACTAGGAGGCATCGGGCAACGGGGCTAAAGTAGGTCCAGGCCGGGCCAAGGCCTCCCCACTGACCAGTTTAATCAATCAGCAGGCCATCGGACAGCTCCCTTACTTTTCTTCGCCCTCAGCAATGACCATTGGAAAACAGATACTCATTCCCCTATTTGAAGATGGTCGAACTTAACAGCTAGCGCTTTTCTCAAGCATCCTTACAAGCACAGCCCATCACCATTGATAAGCCCTCATTTTTTGGCAATAAGTTCTCTTATCTACTAAAGTTCAAGTGAATGATGTTACTCGTTGCCCGTCTCACCATTATATGAAATAGGCAAGCGTGCTTATGCTAGTCGTGTGCTCTGGTTCTTGTAGGGCCCTACGGTCACCTTACGATTGGTGGCGTATCACCCAGGAGAACCTTTAAGCTCTCATACGCTCCGACTCGAGCAAGGCCCGTCTGCCACTCTACGGATAACAATTTGTAACTTGAGAGAACTATAAGCTACTGTATGTTCGATCATGCCTCAACCCCCTCCGCACCACATCCAATCGATGCATGGTAAGCATAAGCAACCAAGCTCAACCTGTCTCGTTAACATACACTATTATTTAATATATTTTAAAAATAAACATTTTTGTAAATAATGCAGGGATTAAGCTAGCCATTCGAGAAAAACGATACTTTATAAGTCAAAGACAGATAGGCATGTAGAGGTAGAACAACAGATTTCTATGGAAACTCTGCAACAAATGGTATTTTTTAACTCAGTCCAATAGTGTGTGGCGAACAGTGCGCGTCCCTCTAGTTGTACAAACATATTTAATCACTAACTAGTTAAAAAGAAGAAAAGGAAAAGGAAGAGACCTGCACCTAAGAATGCTCGAAAAAGACCCAACTTCAAATGTGTAAATGAGCGCTCTTGGCACCGTCTGATTAGTACTTAGGTGTGGAAGTCGAGGTGCGCTGCCACTTTCAATTCCTTCCACATCCAATCTCATAAGGGATCTCGAAAAGCTACCTGCTATTGAGGTGAAGGAGCCTACTGAGATTTTAGTTATGACATCAGAGACATAGGCGACAACCACTACTCTATCCAACATGGTAGTAAAGTGTACAAACCAACCTAGGTTTGGCACCACCGGAGCAAAATGGCAAGGAAACCCACCAACATCAACTAGGCCATTGGCATGATAGCGGACCAATCGACGTTGGAAAAATGACCAGAAAGCTCGAGTGTAATGTTAACCCAAAAAATGGATAAACACCCTGATTTGAGTGTGAAAGCACCAGCCTTAACGGCAATCCAGAAAACAACAACACAGATCACAAAAATAAGCAGATAAAAAGAAGAAAAGATAAAAGAGACACGAAATTTTTATAGTGGTTTGGCGAAATCTATGGCCTACATCCACTTTATAATTTATTTATCACTTGTATTTTCATATTACAAGAGATTTTTGAGGAGGAGAGGAGAAGTCACATTTTCTATTTCGGTTTTTCTTTTCTTTTGCAATGTTAGGTGTATTTATAGCTGTAAGCCTTGACCCAGTGTTGGTGTTGAATTGTCGTGACGCTGACTAGGCTGATATTAATTGCACCATAATCTTCTTATTTAAGATAAGAAGGGAATTAAGGACTATTTGATATGGAAATGGTTGGCATTAATTAGTAATAAATAAGCAGGTTATCTTGGCATTTATTGGGCATTAAATCCGGCTTTGATGGGTAATGAATTGGTATTTATGGTGGAGATATAGCTGGTTTTTATTAATTATTTGAGGTAATAAATGCTAGGAAATCAGGAAGTAAATCTTTAATTTCTTCTTAAGGATGGTGACTAATTTGCTGACATAATAGTATCTCCAAACACAGTAGTATCTCCAAAATATAACATAAGGTCTGACTAACAGAAGTAATATGATATAAAATACATGGGGTGTAACTATAAATAAAATTGTCAAATGCGCCAAGTTGCCCCCTCCATGCTCCTTGCCTTGCCACTTCACCTATTAACTTGGCCACCTGTGGTAGATATAAAAAGGGAGAAAAGAAGTGGATCAGACAAAGTCTGGTAAATGAATTGTATCACAGGTGTATGGTGCTCACAAGTAATTAACTTCATTTATGGTCTACATGACCCAGGGTGTTTATTTGTGGTTGTGGACTATATGTATATATGTAAGAGTTACCTGCCAAAGTACTAAGTGTACTTAACACATGGTATACATCCTTTATGATGAACCATAAAACTTTTAAATTGGGTAGACAAACCCCAGATACGGAGCATGAACATACGATCTCGGTAATAAATGTATCCTACATAACATGCCAGGTATACATCACAGTGCCTGAGCCTATTTGCCCTTAAAGTATCGAGTAACCTCCCCATTATCATATGTTATCCTACGCACACTAGTCGGGTATACATCACAATGTCTGATCTCACATTGTAACAACCCGTATATTTCACGGTTATATATTTAAATTTTTTATTTAAATATAACATCGCTAATCGAATTAAAGTCCGAAATGTTACTTTTTGTAAATAGTCGAATTGGGACTTGAGACCACTTCCATTGAGTCCAAAATGGCGTTTATAACTTTTTTGAGTATAAACATCGATATGATTGGAGTTGAGTAGAATTTTGCTATTTTTCTATTTTGGGCTTTGGGTTTCAGCCCACTAACCCAACTTAATACCCTAACTCCTCTACTCTTCATTCATTTCATTCCTCATTTCCTAACACTCAAGCTTAAGAGAAAAATGGGGGAAAAGATTGGAAATTAAAATTCCCAAACCGTAGTTTTATTAGGAAATTCAAGTTTTTGCTCTAAAATCAAAGAGAAGCTTAGGTAAGCATCCTCTTCATCTTCTCCATCTCTATCTCTCTTCAATTTACAGAAATTCCTATAACCTAACTTAGGAAAAACTTCACCTTTGATAATAGATTGAAGATTCTAGAGGTATATTGAAGAGTAATTGGTCTTGCTTTGTTTTAGAGCTTCTCATTTCTATATTTGAGTTTTAAAGGTGAGTTCTTTAACTCACATCTACGTCTATAACTCTCATTGTTAGTAGGTATGAATTCCTAACATTTATTCATGTTCATTTGCTTTTGATTTGAATTGATTTGGTGAATTTTCCAATTTTTGGTTTTGAAGTCCAATTTTATGAAAATCCTACTATGGATGTTTGGACATGATATTTGGGGTGTATCGAAGAGCCTATAAGGCTGGGATGTCGCTTGGCATAAATCCCTAGTCTTCGTTGCTCATCAGATCGCTCCCGATTCGTTTTGGCCATCATGGCCTAGGCAAACTGTTGCCCAGACCAGGTGACCAGACGTCTGGTGATCAAGTCCAGACGTCTGGTTATAGACCTAGAGAAAAAAATATACACGGTCGTAGAAAATAAAATGGCAGAAACAAATTCCAGACGTCTGATTTATAGGTTCGGACGTCTGGTTAGGGCTCAGACGTCTGCTTTGAAATTTCAGACGTCTGGGGGTTTTCTGAATTATTTCCAGAACCCAAATCCAAACGTCTGGATCAAACCCCAAACATATGGAACTGTTCAGTTTTGCCTATTTTTTGAGTGAATTTCCAATTTTAATCGATTTTTGTTGATCCGGTTAGTTGTTATCACTTATTATCGACTTTGATGACTTCTTTCTTTGGATTTTTTGGAATATCCATTTGATGGATTTGATATCGATTTTTATGTATTTAATTCACATTGTCATGTGTGATTTTTTGGTGATTGATTGTTTTTACAATCATTTTTGTGATTTGTCACTTTAAAATACAAAGGTTTCTATACTAGTAGTAAATACTAAAACTCTTTCATTAAAACAATTTCTACACTATTTTAAATACAAAGCTCGTTTTTAAATTCGTTTTCCAAATCTATTAGTACATACAAACCTTTACCTCATTCGTATGAGAAATCTAATTAAACGGCTTAGCAAAACAAGTGGTATGAAATGCTTGCGTTTACTTCGTCGGTTAATTCTTGGACTTGTTCGATTGAACTCTCGTGACAATTTTCGAGTGGAAATCTACAGTTTGTTCGTAAATATTTAAGTTAAGCTAGTGGTTATGGGACATGAAGCTAAACTCTTATATTTACTAGCTTAGTGTGATTCACACTTCTTATTGATCAATGGTGATCATTTTGTGATTTAGACTAGCGATGTGCGATGTCTCTTTGTTTGTGTGGGGACTAAAAACCCCGTTTGTGGAGCTTCGGTTCAAATTGGTGGGGTAGCAACCCATGGTCTTCGGGCCGTTTGTGGAGCTTCGGCTCAAACTTGATGGTTAGCGACCATGGAATAGCGTTTCGTTTGTGATACACGTGTTGGGGAGATTTCATGCTCCCGTTTGTGATAGGCCTTCCCCCTTTTGTGTTTTCTTGATTTCTGGTTGTTGATTTCTAGAATTTGTATTTCATCAATTTTGATGATATGCATTGATAAGCTTTATCAATATTTGTGTTTTGGTGAATAATTTAAAGAATATGACATTCTTTTTAGTGTTTGAGAATATTTGAGATATTGTATGATTTTTGTTATTATCTGATGTATACTTGTCACAGTATAGCATTATTGTTATCATATGTTTTTGTCATATCTCTTATCCTATCTCATTTTATCTGATATTTATAGCTAGACTGATCCGTTTTTATTTTCTTCTTAAATAATACTCGGGTCAGACCGAGGTATTTCAAGTGCTTCTGCTTGACTGCTTATCAGGGTCCGTCACCTGACTTTTGGCTAACTACTTTAGCTTAGTAGTTTTTGTTATTATACATTTGAGATAGAGACTCCCTGATGTATACATATTCTTTTGTCTAGCACTTGTACCTATTCTTTTGTGATGTAGTGGATCTTGTATGACCACTATTTTGATGTACACCTTTATGTGTTATATTCATATCTGTTTCCGCCTTTGTGATATGAATATCTGTGAATGATTTGTGTTATGCTTATTTCTATATTTGTTACTAAAGGCCACTTAGCCACTGTGTAGTAGCTTTGAGATTGTATTTGATATGTCAGATTTCCTCTTGAAACGAAATGCATGTCATTCTATCTGACATATCGGTACTCGCACAAAGCAATTACACAGATGGTCGCTCCTCAACAGCCTTATTCTTCGTTTTAGTCGATGGCATTACCCAGTAGTGTCCTTGGCTAGTGTGAGTATAGAGGTGGGGTGTCACAGATTGGTATCAGAGCCAAACTTCGGAACAATATAGAATAATCTAGCAAGGATCATTGTCCTAAGTCTTTCTTAGGAATCGTACCATAGGATTTAATTCGAGTCTTCGTACCGTTCTATCCTATTTCTTTTTATGATGCCTTGTTTTATTAATCAAGTTTGTTTGATATTCATTCTCTGAATAACCTTTTTCCTCTTCTTTCTTTCTTTCTTAAAGAAGAGAAATGGTTAGACCAGGCCGTCCCAGCGCCGGTCAATCCATGCTACTCCTCAGGATGGAGTATTTATGTCTGCCCAGCAGCTCTTAGATCTTGTGAAGAATGCTCAAGCTGTCGGACTCATTCCAGAGCCTACTCATCCTAAATCTGGGTTTGCACGCTTATGCAGTGATTACACCAACTTGGGTGGAAGGCCTTTCAAGGATTCCGAAAGCGTTATAGAAGTCCAAGCTTGGCTTAGAACATGCGATCGCATCTTTTCCCGCATGAATCTTATTGATCTACATCGAGTCCAAGTGGCTTCTAGTATGCTCCAGGAGAGAGCATTAGATTGGTATGAGCTTTAGATTTCTGAAATTATTGAAGTGGACCTTACTTGGGAGCAATTCCGGGAAAGGTTCGAGTTGAAGTTTGTGCCGAAAGCTGAAAAAGTATCTTTAGCTCGATGCTTTATCGACCTTGTTCAAGGTGAATCTTCTGTGACCCACTATGTCGCATCTTTTGAATCTCTTTCTAAATATGGGGTCGAGTATATTAATACCCCATTGAAGAAAAATCAAAGGTTTGTCTATGGGTTGAATAAGAACCTCAAAAAGCAATTACTTCTGAAACTAGAAGTTTCTTTCTATCAGCTTGTTGATATCGCTGTTCGACTCGAAGAGGCCGATAAAGAAAGTGATGTTGAAGTTGTGGGTGCCAAACAGAACTTCAACAACAACAAGAAGAGGCCTTTTAAGTTCAAGCCTAATCCCAACAAGAAAGGAAAGTAAGCAACTTCGGTAGCAAAGACTCCTACCACTAATCGTGGAGAATGTTACAATTGTGGTTCTAAGGACCATTATGCAAACAAGTGTCCGAAGCCCCTTACTTGCCGCTATTGCAAAAGTTCGGGTCATACTATATCTTCATGTCCCAAACTTCAAAGCAAGAAGGAAGGGAAGCTAAGTGTTGTGCAAGCCCCTAGTAACACTTCTCTTGGTCAAGGTATTTCTCATTCTATCCTTGATGGCATTATTATATTTTGTGATCTTCCTATTCGGGTTCTTTTTGATACGGGTGCGTCTCACTCTTTTATATCAAAAGAACTTGTTGATGCTTTGTCTTTGAATGTTATTGGCTTGATGACTTCATTGAGAATTGCGAATCCTACTGGTGGATCTGCAACACTCAGTTTACTTTGTAAAAATGTCGAAATTATTTTATGTGATTATGCTTTCCGAACCGATTTGCATGTTATGCGTTACCTAGGTTTCGGAATGATTTTGGGGATGGATTGGCTTAACCGTTATGAAGCCCATATCCTATGTCCTGAGCGGACTCTATACCTTCGACATCCTCACTCTGTTAAGCCGATTTCTCTCGTTCTTAAAGATTCAGATTCAGATTCCAATTCAGTAGCATCCTTATATTCTCTAAATCCTCATGATGACGATAATGATGATAAGGAAGATGTCATTTCCCTCATTCACGTTGTTCGTGAATTTCCTGATATATTTGATCCCGTTTTAGGATTACCACCTAAGCGAGCAATTGAGTTCAGAATTAATCTAATCCCTAGAGCTCTACCTATTACTCGTCCTCCTTATCGTATGTCCAATAAGGAAAATGAGGAGATGCGTAAACAATTATCCGAATTGGAAGGAAAATGGTTTATTCATTCTAGTTCCTCTCCATGGGGAGCTTCGGCTATTTTTGTGAAGAAATCTGATGGTACACTCAGGCTTTGCGTTGACTGCCGCAAGCTTAATGATCTCACCATCAAGAATAAATATCCCTTACCTCGGATTGATGATTTATTCGATCAACTTAGTGGTCCTAGAGTCTTTTCACAGTTAGACTTAGCAACCGGTTTTCATCAGCTCCGTATTGCAGAGGATAACATTCCTTTGACATCGTTTTGTACTCGTTATGGATCATATGAATGGCTTGTTATGCCATTTGGTTTAACGAATGCTCCAGCTTATTTCGTTGACCTTATGAATCGAGTTTTCAAAGACTTCCTCGATCGATTTGTTCTCATCTTTATAGATGATGTTCTTGTTTATTCTAAAATCGAGGAAGAGCATGAAAAACATCTTCGGATTGTGTTGGAAACTCTTAAGAGTAATCAATTGAAAGCAAAATTTTCCAAGTGCCACTTTATGCAAATGCGGATGGGCACGCTCTTTCCTTTGCCTAGGAATGATCCCTCAACATAATACATCAGAGTCGTCTAGCGCTTGTAGCAAGGCCGAAGGGCAACAACTAGCCTAGTAACCATAGCCACCTGTCGTTTAGTATACTTGGAATAGGAATTGGTGTCGAGTCGAGGTCCTCTCTCCTCTCCCGAACCCCCTCTCTCTCCTAACTAAGGAGGAACACCCCGCTGCCCCCTTACCTAAAAGGGGATTCCCGAAAGAACATAGTTTTTTGGCGTGTTTCTCTTTGCACCCTTAAGTCCCTAATTACCTATATCATTTTTAGGACTAAATGGGGTTAGGGACAGTGGGCATCGCTACATCTAGAGGTGCCCTAAATCGTCGGGCAGCTCACCGCGTTGATTGTGCTCCTCAATCGTTGGGTGACTCACAACGTATTCTCAGTCGATGAAGCCTCACTACTACACAGTCCCTCTCAATCGCCGGGTGGTTCACTTCCCCTAGGCTTAATTAATCAGTTCCCTAGTCTTAGCTTCATCAATCAGAAACCTAGGACTAATGAGCTCCCCTTAAGGCATCTAAAGTTCTCTCTTCTACGCTATTAAGATTAAGTTTTTCTTTCTTACCTGCCGGACCCACCTCTCTTCCCACGACCACCACCCTCTTGGATGGGGAATAGGAATTGGTGTCGGGTCGAGGTCCTCTCTCCTCCTTCGAACCCCCTCCACTCTCCTAACTAGGGAGGAACAACCCCCTTCCCCCTCACCTAAAGGGGTGTTCCCAGAAGAACATAGTTTTTGGCGTGTTGCTCTCTGCGCCCTCAAGTCCCTAATGCCCCTATCATTTTTGGGACTGATGGGGGCTTAGGGACAGTGAGCATGTTGTACCTAGAGGTGCCCTCGATCTTCGGACGGCTCACCATACTAATTGTGCTCCTTAATTGCCAGGTGGCTCACAACGTATTCTCAGTCGGTGAAGCCTCACTACTACAGAGTCCCCTTTAATCGTTGGGTGGCTCGCTTACCCGAGGCCTAATTAATCAGTTCTAGGCTTATCTTCATTACCTAGGACTAATGAGCACCTTAAGGCATCTAAAGTCCTCTCTTTTGCTACTAAGATTACGTTTTTCTTTCTTGCCTGTCGAACCCACCTCCCTTCCCCCGACCACCATGCCCCAGGCTCAAGAATGAAGGTTTTTGCTCCTTAGAAAGTCCTAGAGCAACTCGGCACCTTGGTTTATGTCCAGATCCCCACCCTGTTAGAACCTCATATTTTGGTATTTTGATAATGACAACAATACAACATTATATTGTGTATACTAACCACTTGCACAGAAAAAGATCAATCAAACAAGGAGATGTACTTGGAAAAAAGAAGAACAGGATGACACAACCAATGTAGTATTAGTCATAGCGTCTTAGTCTAGAGTTATAAAATTGTTAAAATCTATTCTAAGTGGGATATACAAACACACACATCACAAACTTTTTTTACAAATCAGAAAAGTAAAAATATGCATCGGTTAGTCGATTGAAAAACTCCTCTAAGTCGACTGACCAAAAGGATTTTCAACACAAATTATTCTTGCAGTTTCAGACGACTAAAAAACTCAGAATAGTTGATTGGACATGTTTTCAGTTGACTGAATTAAAGATTTCGGCCGACTGAAACTACCTATTTTTGAACTAATTACTTTTTTGTTTGAAATGTCTCTTTCTACTTGAAATCAATCGACTGGTTTATTTCTTTCAGTCAACTGAATGGTCGTAACAGGTATATTTTTCAAAATTTCCAAAGAGTTACTCTTCTTCATGAAGAGTTATTCCTCTTCATTAATGGTTCCAATCATTCCTCTAACAATTGCAACTGCTGATCATCTATATAAAGAAATCCATTTCAAAGATTCAACTCACTGATTTACAATTCTTTCTATCTCAATCTTGAATTACTCCCAAGCATTCAATTCACTATATTGCTTATAGTTTTTGATCGCACATTCATTCAAGAATATTTTCTCATGATCAAATTACTTGCTTTCTTCATGAGCACACATTATACCACAAAGAAGAAGATTATAGGAAGGTTGTACTCATTGGCTAATCCATGCTATACAAGAGCATAAGAAGTCACAAACATGTCTACTTATTTTGTAGACGAAGTCATGTTGAAGTTTATCAGGCACGAAGTCTTGTTTGGTAGCTCAAGCGGTTTATAATACCTATTCCTTCGGGTTAAGTGAGGATGGTTTTAGTTAAATTCAGAAGGAGTCTGGAACTGGAGATAGAACGGGAGTTCGAACCAGTACAAAAATCTCTAGTGCACTTTACTTATTGCAATTTTTATATTGCTAGTTTAATATAAGTTTTATTCAGTAAATATATTCATATTATTTGATCCGCTTTCACTTTCAACCCCTTCCCCTATAGGCACCTGGAAGTGGTGCCAGGTGCCAGAGCAGGTCCAATCCAAGTCAGGCCAAGGCCCCTCAATGGCTAGTTTACTCAATCAGCAAGCTACCAAATAGCTTCCTCACTCGTCTTTGCCCTCAGCAATGACCGTAGGCGACTAGATATTCGTCCACCTATCTGAAGACTATGGAGATTAACAATTGGTGCTTTTTTCAAGTGCGCTTACAATCCTAGCCCATTACCATAGATAAATCCTCGCTACTGATAATAAATTATCTTATCTACTAAAGTTCAAATGAACAGCGACACTTGCCACCCATCTCAGCATCATAAAACATACTTATGCAAGAGTGCTTGTGCCAATCGTGTGCTTTGGTTCATGCCCGAACTTACAGTCACCTTACGATTGGCGACATGTTACCCAAGATAACCTTCGAGCCCTCATACGCTCCGGTTCGAGCCGGGCCCATCTGCCACTCTGTGCATAACAGCCTGTCACCTAGGAGAACCTATGAGCTAACGTATGCTCTTTCTCATGCCTCAAGCCCTACCGCATCTGGTAGGCCTAGGCCTGTCAACAGTCGGATACTGATTCAGATAGTGCCATATCTACATCCGACATAATTTTTGGATATCAGATATTCATATCCGTGGATGTGGACGGATATCAGATATTTATTATATATTCTTTAACTAGTTCACAACTAATAATCTAAACTAATAAATAGAAAATTTTAACCCATTTAAAAACAACTTCAGTATAAAAAATATAAAAGATAATAATTATGTAAAAAATAATTTTAAGCAGTAAATACTGATTTTTATACACGTATTGAATTTTTTTACCTAGACAAAACAGCGAATGATAATCATTTTATTTACTAAAACACACAATAAAATAACTACGAACTTATTTAAAATCAAATGGGTAATTATCATATACGGATGTGGCCAGATCTGTATTCGTTTTGTGGATATCAGATAATTTTTCATATTTCGGATAAGGATATGAACGAGTTTCGGATTTTTCGGGTACTCATTGACAGCCGTAGATTAGGCTATGGTTCACATAAGCAACCGGGCTCAACCCATGTCATCAATATACATTACTATTTAACATGTCTTAAAAAGGAACATTTTCTTTAAATAATGCAGGTACCAAGCTAGCCATTCGAGAAATGTTACTCTACCCATTAAACACAAACAGGCAAACAATGCCAAAACAACAAATTATTTTGCGAAATTTGTAGGCAATGGTATTTTTCATGCAGTCCAATAATGCGGGGCACAGAGCCCGCCTTACTAAGCATACAAAGATATTTTATCACTAACTAGTTAAAAAGAAGAAAAAGAAGCCGAAGAGACACGTGCCTTGGAACACTCAAAGAAGACCCGGTTTCAAATATGTAGATAAGCACTTTTAGCACCATCCAATTGGTATTTTCCTATGGAAGCATGGTTGCACTGCCATGGCCTTCCACATCGAATCTCACAAGAGATCTCGAAGAACTACCGGTCGATGAAGCAAAGGAGCTTTCATATACTTTTTGCCATGACATCTAGGACAGAGGCACCCGTCACTACTCTTTCCAACATGGTAGTAAAATGTGAAAACCAACCTAGGTGTGGTACTGCCAGAGCAAGATGGCAAGGAAACATACCAATATCAACTAGACCATTAACATGACAGTAATGGCTAATCAATGTCAGAAAAATGACCGAAGAGCGTGAGGTCAGGCCAAGCAAAGTTGCAAGATCCATCTCTAAACAACATTTCAAACAGCAGTTCAAGACAAAGATCACCATTCTACACATTGGTGCTAAGAAACATTTTCTATGAAACAAAGTTTGACCAAAAAAAGGCGCTCAATTATGTTTGGAGAGGAAGAGGAAGACTTAGTTAATTTTTTTAACCAATAGAATTTTTTGCAATATTAGGGGTTTCTAAGGGAAATTACATGACAGAAGCTACACGAGTTTAAAATGAAAGAGAAGAAGGGTATTTAAACACCTTTCCCTTTAATCATAACTATTATACTAAAAGGCACAACCGTTCAGGACCAATCAAGTGTTGTGTCACACCACACACGTAGAGGAAGTGATACATCTCTGCCACATCTTGAGAAGGGAAACAAGTTTAGTCAATAGCACGGTAGACTGGCAAATTGGCAGGGCCCTCGTGAATTGACAAGCCCATGCCCGCTTATGAGCATGGACTTTGAGGCAAAATATTACTCAAATTTTTTGTAAGTAATAAGGTAAACTAATCAAGGGTTCTTAGCCTAGCCTAGTTCGGTCTAGGTCGGCTCGGATCTAAGCCATCCCACGCCCAGACTGTAACAACCCTAGATTTTGGCCTATATTTTAAATTGGACATTCTTTTATTTTTAAATTATTTTAAACTTGTTTGATTTCAAACATTTCATTTTTAAAAATAAATGTTGATTATTATGTGAGTTATAGTTTCAAACTGATATAAATTGGATATTTCACTGAAAAGTGAATTTCTATTGAAACTGGTCAAACTTTGACTTTTGAACTTTAAATTTAAATATTTCAAATTCTTAAATTTTATCTTTTATTATGAAAATAGATTTAATTCCATGGATACAGCTTTTCGTTTCGTTGGAAACGGAGTTAAATTGTGAAAGTTATGTATATTTCAATATTGTGTGTAAACTGATGTATTTAGCAATATTGTCTATTTTAAATTATATTTTATTTGTCATATTTTGTTCTAATATGTGTTAGTATTTTATTTTATGTATAATTTTTTCTTTTAAATAATTTAAAGTGATTATATAATTTTTCCAAAGCGTATTGAATTTATTTTCTATTTTTAAAGGCTAGTTTCTATTTTTCTGCTATTTTCTTCAATTAAATTATATTTAATTAAAATTTATTTATTCATTTTGTGAATGCATTTTTATTTTATGTTATTATCTTTGTTTATAAATGTTTTACAAGTCCATAAACTTTTTCCAAAGTTCATTGCATTTATTTTTCATATTTTCAAGACTAGTTGCAATTTTTGCTGTTTTACTTAATTAAATTTTATATAATTAATAATTAATTAATTTATTTTTGTTTATTTACTAAATTTTCGTATTTTATCTGAGTTTATATATATATTTCAGTTATATAAAACTTAAAAAGAAATTAGAGGAAATATGAAAAGTTTTAAACTATTGAAATTCCTATGGCTTTTCACCTCCCGACCTTTCACTTTCTCAACTCCTCTCTTCAATGTTTTGGCCATGCATACCCTATTCTTTTCAGCGGACTTCTTTTCATTTTTTTCATGCAAACACTTCTCTTTCTCCTCCAAAAAAATCACGGCCATGGCTTCAAAATTTTGGGTAAAAATTCCTTCTTTCTTCCTTGTTTTATATGTTTTTTCTATTGAAACTGCATATGCTCTCTACCTTCATAGTTTGGTTCATCCTCCTCCAGGCTTTGGCCGACCACCACGACCCCCTTCCTCTGACCATCACCCATCCTAGCAACCCTCCTCCTCAGGCCTAACCAATCCAAGTCCAAGATCTACACAAAATCCACCAAAAACCATCACAAACTATCACTTATGACCTAGAATTGTCATCTCCTCCTTCTACCACCTTTTGCCACCACTACCTCCACCACCACCACCTCTGACCTGACCTTCCACCACCTCTGGCCCACACTCCAGCCACCACCTGACCACCACATACCATGGCCAAGCCACATCAGCAAGGGGCCGAACCCTATGGTGCAACAAAAGCCACACTTTGCCTTGAAACCCTTTGGTATTCCATTGCCTTCAACACCTTGTAACTTCCGCTCACCTTCATCACCTTGTAGCCGCACCTTTTCCAGACCATACCTGATCCAAACCATGCCTTTAGCCGTGCCATTTCAGATCTGGAGCTGAAGCATAGGTGGTAGGAAGAAAGTGCAAACACTTTGACTTTGTTTATGCATCCATTTCTAGCATTGTTTATTGAATTTTTGGGTTGAAATCTTATGTTGTTTGTAATTGTTTGGTTTGAATGTGACAAGGCAATTAGCTTTGGCTCTCCCACACTCAAATAATTATCGTGCTCTCGTGCCTCTGGAAATCTTTGTTGTGCGTTTGTGGTTGTCATCTCCAGCTTGAACAAGTGAGTAATTCTCACCAGACAATGTGTACTTATATAACTAGTAAACTGACACCATTTGAATCTGTAAAATTATATCATCCTGTTGTAACTGTTATATTATGATCATATAATGTTTATCCCTGTTATTACATATGTTATATCATCTATTACTGTTATCTCATGCTATTCTGTTTATTTATATCAGTTTATCACACTGCAAGTTCCCTGTAGATTAGAATCACTATGGGTTGAAATGATACATACCCGAACGGACTTTAGAATAAGGAAAAATCGTTATGGGCTGAAATGATAGGCCTGAACGGTTTTTATTTATTTATTTATATTACTTGGGATTGCGGGTTTGAAATGATAAAACCCGGTTTTTCTTTGTAAACTACGGATTGAAATGATACATATCCGTATCACTTGACCTAGGCTAGAAAATTATATACAGACCCGTGGTTTATATATTTTTCTGAAATTTTTAAAATACTTTTTTTTATTGTAAATATTATGGTATTTTGATTTAAAATTTCATTAAAATGATTTCTATAAAGTATTTGTGATTTTCTACAAATTAAATAAGTGAATTAAGTAAATGATGAAGTAGAATTTGAAATATAAGTTAATTTTGGAATTTATGATTTTGTTTATAAATGGAACTTTTGTAAAGTAAGAAAATATGACAAATTTGATTTAAAGATGAATTTAATGATTTTTATTAAGTAATAATAATGTTTTAAAGTTGTTAATGATTTTGTATAAATTAAAATATGGAATAAATGAACATTTAAGCTGAATTTGGAAATATAACTAAAATTGAATTTTGTGAAATTTGTTTAAAAGTGAAATTTTAATTAAGTAAAATAAATGGAAATAAGCTATATTTTTGGAAATTTAAACTTAGTTGTTAAGTTAATAATTTAATTAAAGAAATGAAAATTTAATTGTTATTAAATTTGATTTTTGTATGGAAATTTGACTTTATAAAATCATAGAAATAAAGGTATTTAAATGATTGTGTTAAATGTGAAATATATGATTTTATAAGTTAAAATGATTTATATTAAAAGTTAATTATTTGTTGAATTGTAAATAAAACTCTGAATATGATTTAACAGCATTTTGAAATGTAATGTAAAGGATATTACAGCATTTTGTAAATGTTGTAGTGTTTTAAATGAACTAAAAGGTTAATTTGAAATAAAGGCTATTATAGCACTTTGTAAGTGCTATAGTGGTTAAACTTAACATGTAAGTTAATTGAAACTTAAAAGAAATCTATTACAGCATTTAACGCTGTCTTTTGTTAATTAACTGTTTTAAACTATAACTTTACGTAGCATTTTATAAGTGCTACGGAAACTATATTTTGTTGTTTTAAATTAATTTTAATGAAAAATAATCTCTGGAAAATGATATAATTTTGGGAAATTAAATGTTAAATTTCTAAAGATAATGAAGAGATATTTAAGTGGAAGAATTTGATTTCTAATGTGAGTTTAAAATGGTATTTAAATTTAATAAAATGAATGGATTTAAATGGTATTTAAATGAATAAAAATGAATGGTGTTTTGAATAATATTTTGATATTGTGAAATGAGTTTGAAATGATACTTGATTTCTGACTTATTTAATTTATTTGATAAATGAATATTTGCAGTATATATTAATTGAGTTTATTTAAATGATATTGGATTTATGAAATGTGGGAGATTTAAAGTTTTGAAATATACTAAAGATTGAATATTGTATTTTGTGGATTTAATCTATATTGGGAATTGATAAGATTTGAAACGGTTTGTTGGTAAACTGTAATTGAATTGAAATTTGATGGTTTGAATTTAATAAGTTTGTAAATGTATAGAATTAAAAGATGATTTTAAATATATGATTTAGAAATGCTGTGATTTTCAAAGTATAATGATTTCAAATGTTTTGTTTCAAAAGAGTTATAACTTTGAAAGTATAGACTATTTGAAAGGTGAATATATGTTTGAAATGGAAATGATGTTGTTTTGAAATAAACATAGTTTTGAAATAAAATGATTTTGGTTTCGAAGTATAACTATCAAAGGTATGATATTTTGATATATAAAAATGATTTGAAATAAAGTTTGAAAAGATATAATATTTTGATGTATTAAAATGATTTGAAAGGAAGTTTGAAAGGATACGATATTTTAGAATATTGAAATGATTTGGAAATGATAAATCTTTATTTTGATAAAGACATGATTTTGAAATGATATCTTATTTTGAAGTAAAGTATTGTTTTTAAAAGTTATAACCACGGGTTATAATAACGATTGGTTGGCAAAGAGACCGGGATCGGATATGGACATACTCTCTGTCGATACCGAAAACCACTTTGACAACCGTGTACGCGGTGGAGATTCCAGAATGAAGTAGGATGGTGGCGACGTTCTTAAGGTATGTTACGTGGACCCAACTCCCGTGAGTTGGCATAAGGTGGCTAAAACAGGAGCGATTGACGGACCATGGAGGTAGCACCTCTTATCGGACACACTTCTTCGATACCATTCTATTACTTGTGATTGATTTGGTGGCCACCCTTGATTGGGAGTGTTGTTCGAGGTGGGCGGTAGTGGCTGCTATGCGTCACCACTAGTCCGGATGCGTAATTGGTATATCTACCCTGGCATTGCCTAGTTGTGCCGTGTCACCTACCATATCGAGCTTTACTACGATTATGATTTTAAGATCCGACCGCGTTAAGGTTCTCCATCCCCTTAACGCTATTTTCTATATGATTATACTTTACTGATTAGACATTATTATAATAGCGAATATTACTACATAGTAGATAGTTTAACGGATCCTTAAAGAATGGGCGATCCCAAGCATTCTTTAAGTTACTTGTACCTTATTACAGTTCACTTGAGTTGGTTTATATTATATAAGTATATATTGTCCTGACTCGAGTGTTTGTGTTTTGCTTTACGCTCGGGTCAGCCTGAGTATTCACAGATTTGGATTTCCACCTTTTGGAGATTTGAATCGCTGGAGATTATCTGCTAGTCTTGTTCTATCGACTTCAGTTATGTTGCTCTGTTCAGCTTGTACTTGGTTATCTTATTTATACTTCCGTTGTACTCTATTTCTTCTATTGTATCTTATGTACTCTAATATATTTATATAGTAGCTTCATGAACTACTATTTCTTTTACTTCCGCTGCATTATTTTACTCTGTGTCTGTGATCTGTGATTATATTTAATTACTGTATGTTCTGAGATTTGCCAAATTTTAATTACAACGCGGTATTTTGAGCAATTCAACTCCGGCATGAGTGTCTACCTATACACTTATAATGGATGCGAATGGTTGAAAATACCGGGTCGTTACAGTTGGTATCAGAGCTTTGGCTTTGAGGCAAAACTCAGCATATAGAGTAGATTTATTTACAGAATCACTTTCGTTCGAGTTTGAATCTTTTCCTCTTGATTCGAATTTCCTTTTAATTTTTGGAACGTTCCCTGCGGTTCCAAAATTCATTCTTGTCCCTCACTATTCATCTTCTTTTGATTCTGGAGTATCCCATAACTCCGCTTCGAATGAGCTTTATAGTGAATTGGTGGTCTCGCCAATATTCTAATGACTTGTAAAAGGGGGAAAACTCCTTTACAAATTTGCATCGATTCACCAGAGATTTATATTTATCCTTGGTTTAGATGCTAATATCTTTTGTTATTCCAAACTCTATCTCTTGAGATCGGATGTAGATTTACCCCAGGAAAATCCATATTTGCTCTTATTCATTAAGTCACGGTTGACCCGGTTAAGGTTGCCCGCGATTTATCTAAGCTTATCCATCTTCATATTTTGTTAATTAATCATCTTGTCTTTGTTTCTAAACTATCTCCAACATTTTGAATTGTACTTTTAAATCTATATTTTATTATATATTGTGTTGTTTGAGTTGTTGATGTCGATTTGGGTTTCCGATCGATTCGTCTGATCAACGCTATCGATAGGATTTCTAAAACACTTTGACAGAACAAACCGATACAATATTATTTTAAAATTTGGTTAATTAAATAAATTTTAATATATAAGTAAATTTATGGAACTTAATAAATTGGTTTAAATTGATTATTTAAAATGATAATACTTTATTTATCATTTATTGTTCTACAAAGGAATTTATAAATAGTTGTTTATAAATTTATTTGGGAACTGAAATGAATTTAAAACAAGAAATTTAAGGAGTTTAATTTCCGATGGATTTCAAACCTTGTGTTTAAAATTTTTAAAAGAATATTATTTAAAGTATTTTTGAATAAAAAAAAAATTTGTCTCTAAAGGATTTTAAAGTTTAAAAATTAAGTGCTCTTCTCTTTGTCGCTGGAAAATAATTTCGGTGATGACTGCAGCATCATCGACGTTCATTTTCGAGTTTCGAAGTGAAGAAACCATTCTGTAGTCTTGCTACAGCTTTGTTTTGGGAAACTTGATTGATATAAATTTCTAAAATATGATTTGATTTATAAAATATATAGATATATGATTTAAATTTGATTTGACAAATTATGCACATACATTTATTTATCTCTAAATGGTTTGAGAGGAATCGGAAATTTTATTCTTAAATTCTATCTTAAATAATAACTTCAAGTATAAAAAAAAAATCAAAATTTTGAATAAATATTCAAGCTTGAAATGATTGAATTAGAATTTTATAATGCATATTAATTTTAGAAAGTTTTATTTGTATAATTCTCAATTGCATTTCAATATAACTTACCTTAATTTTCAGAAGTTAACAATGTAATCGGATAATATACAATATAAAAAGTTTTATAAATAAAATTTGAGTGGTTATAATAAATGTTATACACTTAAATTTTAGTTATAAAAAGATTAACACAGGTAAATAGACTAAAAGGTTAATTGAATAATTTACAATACAAATGATGTTAAGGGAATTAGGAATAAATTAAAACAGTTATAATAAGTGTAAGCATATTTAACATATGTGATAAAATATTTGAGAGGGATAAATTTAATTATAATTAGGAATAAAGAAGAACTAAATTTATTGAATGTTATACACTTAATTTTAATCAAATCATGATTTTAGAGATTGTTTGTTTAAGAAAATTTGATGATAAGATAATGAAATTAGAGATAGTTAAGATTTATTTAACTTGTAAAATTAAACATCAGTTAAGCTGAAACCATGGAAATTTCAAACCTATTATCTTATTTTGTTTTTCAAACTTATTACCTAATTTTGTTTTTCAAACTGTTTGTTAGTTGTCCTTATTTTTCCTTATCTTGCTACAGACTGGTATAGGCATCTATCTATAATCTTTTTGCTTAGAAATCTTTCTATAATCTTTATAATCTTTGGTACTCATTTTAAATCTGAGCACTGCTTTCCACCCACAGACTGTCGGTCAAGCGGAAAGAGTGAATCAAATTCTAGAGGATCTTTTCGTACTTGTGTTCCTGATTCTGGAGAATCTTGGGAAGACCATCTCCACCTTGTTAAATTTACCTATAACCACAGTTATCAGGTATAATTTCAATCTTTTGTCATCTTGTCTTAATCTCATTTCAATTTTATCTTTCCTGTATTTTCCCGTACTTCATTCCTTTTCGGGGACGAAAAGTTTTGAGTGGGGGAGAGTGTAACAACCCTAGATTTTGGCCTATATTTTAAATTGGACATTCTTTTATTTTTAAATTATTTTAAACTTGTTTGATTTCAAACATTTCATTTTTAAAAATAAATGTTGATTATTATGTGAGTTATAGTTTCAAACTGATATAAATTGGATATTTCACTGAAAAGTGAATTTCTATTGAAACTGGTCAAACTTTGACTTTTGAACTTTAAATTTAAATATTTCAAATTCTTAAATTTTATCTTTTATTATGAAAATAGATTTAATTCCATGGATACAGCTTTTCGTTTCGTTGGAAACGGAGTTAAATTGTGAAAGTTATGTATATTTCAATATTGTGTGTAAACTGATGTATTTAGCAATATTGTCTATTTTAAATTATATTTTATTTGTCATATTTTGTTCTAATATGTGTTAGTATTTTATTTTATGTATAATTTTTTCTTTTAAATAATTTAAAGTGATTATATAATTTTTCCAAAGCGTATTGAATTTATTTTCTATTTTTAAAGGCTAGTTTCTATTTTTCTGCTATTTTCTTCAATTAAATTATATTTAATTAAAATTTATTTATTCATTTTGTGAATGCATTTTTATTTTATGTTATTATCTTTGTTTATAAATGTTTTACAAGTCCATAAACTTTTTCCAAAGTTCATTGCATTTATTTTTCATATTTTCAAGACTAGTTGCAATTTTTGCTGTTTTACTTAATTAAATTTTATATAATTAATAATTAATTAATTTATTTTTGTTTATTTACTAAATTTTCGTATTTTATCTGAGTTTATATATATATTTCAGTTATATAAAACTTAAAAAGAAATTAGAGGAAATATGAAAAGTTTTAAACTATTGAAATTCCTATGGCTTTTCACCTCCCGACCTTTCACTTTCTCAACTCCTCTCTTCAATGTTTTGGCCATGCATACCCTATTCTTTTCAGCGGACTTCTTTTCATTTTTTTCACGCAAACACTTCTCTTTCTCCTCCAAAAAAATCACGGCCATGGCTTCAAAATTTTGGGTAAAAATTCCTTCTTTCTTCCTTGTTTTATATGTTTTTTCTATTGAAACTGCATATGCTCTCTACCTTCATAGTTTGGTTCATCCTCCTCCAGGCTTTGGCCGACCACCACGACCCCCTTCCTCTGACCATCACCCATCCTAGCAACCCTCCTCCTCAGGCCTAACCAATCCAAGTCCAAGATCTACACAAAATCCACCAAAAACCATCACAAACTATCACTTATGACCTAGAATTGTCATCTCCTCCTTCTACCACCTTTTGCCACCACTACCTCCACCACCACCACCTCTGACCTGACCTTCCACCACCTCTGGCCCACACTCCAGCCACCACCTGACCACCACATACCATGGCCAAGCCACATCAGCAAGGGGCCGAACCCTATGGTGCAACAAAAGCCACACTTTGCCTTGAAACCCTTTGGTATTCCATTGCCTTCAACACCTTGTAACTTCCGCTCACCTTCATCACCTTGTAGCCGCACCTTTTCCAGACCATACCTGATCCAAACCATGCCTTTAGCCGTGCCATTTCAGATCTGGAGCTGAAGCATAGGTGGTAGGAAGAAAGTGCAAACACTTTGACTTTGTTTATGCATCCATTTCTAGCATTGTTTATTGAATTTTTGGGTTGAAATCTTATGTTGTTTGTAATTGTTTGGTTTGAATGTGACAAGGCAATTAGCTTTGGCTCTCCCACACTCAAATAATTATCGTGCTCTCGTGCCTCTGGAAATCTTTGTTGTGCGTTTGTGGTTGTCATCTCCAGCTTGAACAAGTGAGTAATTCTCACCAGACAATGTGTACTTATATAACTAGTAAACTGACACCATTTGAATCTGTAAAATTATATCATCCTGTTGTAACTGTTATATTATGATCATATAATGTTTACCCCTGTTATTACATATGTTATATCATCTATTACTGTTATCTCATGCTATTCTGTTTATTTATATCAGTTTATCACACTGCAAGTTCCCTGTAGATTAGAATCACTATGGGTTGAAATGATACATACCCGAACGGACTTTAGAATAAGGAAAAATCATTATGGGCTGAAATGATAGGCCTGAACGGTTTTTATTTATTTATTTATATTACTTGGGATTGCGGGTTTGAAATGATAAAACCCGGTTTTTCTTTGTAAACTACGGATTGAAATGATACATATCCGTATCACTTGACCTAGGCTAGAAAATTATATACAGACCCGTGGTTTATATATTTTTCTGAAATTTTTAAAATACTTTTTTTATTGTAAATATTATGGTATTTTGATTTAAATTTCATTAAAATGATTTCTATAAAGTATTTGTGATTTTCTACAAATTAAATAAGTGAATTAAGTAAATGATGAAGTAGAATTTGAAATATAAGTTAATTTTGGAATTTATGATTTTGTTTATAAATGGAACTTTTGTAAAGTAAGAAAATATGACAAATTTGATTTAAAGATGAATTTAATGATTTTTATTAAGTAATAATAATGTTTTAAAGTTGTTAATGATTTTGTATAAATTAAAATATGGAATAAATGAACATTTAAGCTGAATTTGGAAATATAACTAAAATTGAATTTTGTGAAATTTGTTTAAAAGTGAAATTTTAATTAAGTAAAATAAATGGAAATAAGCTATATTTTTGGAAATTTAAACTTAGTTGTTAAGTTAATAATTTAATTAAAGAAATGAAAATTTAATTGTTATTAAATTTGATTTTTGTATGGAAATTTGACTTTATAAAATCATAGAAATAAAGGTATTTAAATGATTGTGTTAAATGTGAAATATATGATTTTATAAGTTAAAATGATTTATATTAAAAGTTAATTATTTGTTGAATTGTAAATAAAACTCTGAATATGATTTAACAACATTTTGAAATGTAATGTAAAGGATATTACAGCATTTTGTAAATGTTGTAGTGTTTTAAATGAACTAAAAGGTTAATTTGAAATAAAGGCTATTATAGCACTTTGTAAGTGCTATAGTGGTTAAACTTAACATGTAAGTTAATTGAAACTTAAAAGAAATCTATTACAGCATTTAACGCTGTCTTTTGTTAATTAACTGTTTTAAACTATAACTTTACGTAGCATTTTATAAGTGCTACGGAAACTATATTTTGTTGTTTTAAATTAATTTTAATGAAAAATAATCTCTGGAAAATGATATAATTTTGGGAAATTAAATGTTAAATTTCTAAAGATAATGAAGAGATATTTAAGTGGAAGAATTTGATTTCTAATGTGAGTTTAAAATGGTATTTAAATTTAATAAAATGAATGGATTTAAATGGTATTTAAATGAATAAAAATGAATGGTGTTTTGAATAATATTTTGATATTGTGAAATGAGTTTGAAATGATACTTGATTTCTGACTTATTTAATTTATTTGATAAATGAATATTTGCAGTATATATTAATTGAGTTTATTTAAATGATATTGGATTTATGAAATGTGGGAGATTTAAAGTTTTGAAATATACTAAAGATTGAATATTGTATTTTGTGGATTTAATCTATATTGGGAATTGATAAGATTTGAAACGGTTTGTTGGTAAACTGTAATTGAATTGAAATTTGATGGTTTGAATTTAATAAGTTTGTAAATGTATAGAATTAAAAGATGATTTTAAATATATGATTTAGAAATGCTGTGATTTTCAAAGTATAATGATTTCAAATGTTTTGTTTCAAAAGAGATATAACTTTGAAAGTATAGACTATTTGAAAGGTGAATATATGTTTGAAATGGAAATGATGTTGTTTTGAAATAAACATAGTTTTGAAATAAAATGATTTTGGTTTCGAAGTATAACTATCAAAGGTATGATATTTTGATATATAAAAATGATTTGAAATAAAGTTTGAAAAGATATAATATTTTGATGTATTAAAATGATTTGAAAGGAAGTTTGAAAGGATACGATATTTTAGAATATTGAAATGATTTGGAAATGATAAATCTTTATTTTGATAAAGACATGATTTTGAAATGATATCTTATTTTGAAGTAAAGTATTGTTTTTAAAAGTTATAACCACGGGTTATAATAACGATTGGTTGGCAAAGAGACCGGGATCGGATATGGACATACTCTCTGTCGATACCGAAAACCACTTTGACAACCGTGTACGCGGTGGAGATTCCAGAATGAAGTAGGATGGTGGCGACGTTCTTAAGGTATGTTACGTGGACCCAACTCCCGTGAGTTGGCATAAGGTGGCTAAAACAGGAGCGATTGACGGACCAAGGAGGTAGCACCTCTTATCGGACACACTTCTTCGATACCATTCTATTACTTGTGATTGATTTGGTGGCCACCCTTGATTGGGAGTGTTGTTCGAGGTGGGCGGTAGTGGCTGCTATGCGTCACCACTAGTCCGGATGCGTAATTGGTATATCTACCCTGGCATTGCCTAGTTGTGCCGTGTCACCTACCATATCGAGCTTTACTACGATTATGATTTTAAGATCCGACCGCGTTAAGGTTCTCCATCCCCTTAACGCTATTTTCTATATGATTATACTTTACTGATTAGACATTATTATAATAGCGAATATTACTACATAGTAGATAGTTTAACGGATCCTTAAAGAATGGGCGGTCCCAAGCATTCTTTAAGTTACTTGTACCTTATTACAGTTCACTTGAGTTGGTTTATATTATATAAGTATATATTGTCCTGACTCGAGTGTTTGTGTTTTGCTTTACGCTCGGGTCAGCCTGAGTATTCACAGATTTGGATTTCCACCTTTTGGAGATTTGAATCGCTGGAGATTATCTGCTAGTCTTGTTCTATCGACTTCAGTTATGTTGCTCTGTTCAGCTTGTACTTGGTTATCTTATTTATACTTCCGTTGTACTCTATTTCTTCTATTGTATCTTATGTACTCTAATATATTTATATAGTAGCTTCATGAACTACTATTTCTTTTACTTCCGCTGCATTATTTTACTCTGTGTCTGTGATCTGTGATTATATTTAATTACTGTATGTTCTGAGATTTGCCAAATTTTAATTACAACGCGGTATTTTGAGCAATTCAACTCCGGCATGAGTGTCTACCTATACACTTATAATGGATGCGAATGGTTGAAAATATCGGGTCGTTACACAGACCAACCATGGCAAGAGGCGAGCCAGCTAGGCTCACTCGGCTGCTATCCCAGGTCCAGGCTAGGCCAATTTCAGCCCATGTACTCAAGAGCACATCAGCTAGCTACTGGTCAGCACACCCCAAAGCAGCTTCAGCAACCAACCCGTCGGGAAAGGCAAGACCTAAGCATCACCCGGCTCGGTCCTCGCTAACCCATCGTATGGGCAACCAGCCCCACCCCGAGTTGCATTTGGTTTAGAAAGCGGATACCCATCCATTTAAGAATCTCTCCTAACTTTTTGTCGATCGACATAGCTCAAGATTTGTATGAGCATGGCCCGTATTTAGCCTTGCTTAAGTACAACCACCTACGATCTATTTAAAACAACCCTTCTCATCATCTCCCGCTCAGCGGGACACTTATCTCAGCTTCGTCTAGCAACTTCATGTTCTCTTCATGTCCTCGGGAGTTAGTTAACCAACCCAACTAGCCTTGCCACCTAAACATGCAAAGGTAAATGACAAGAAGTACAACCAGGTGTGTCTACTTATGACAGAAAGCATGCCATATCCTTATAACATGGCGCCATGGTAAATAATGCTTTAAATGTGCAGTAAAGGTAAGGCATGCACCTTGGACGGTTCTCCTGTTAGCACCCATCTCAGCCACACATTCCTTTCACTATTTCAATTTTCTCCCATCAGTCCGTTCAACCTGATCAACGGCCAGGCGTGCTTTCTGCCTGCTTTATGTTAATTCCACAAATATTGATTTTGATGATAATAACCGTATAAATATAAGTACTAATATTTTCCCAAGTTATGTAGAATATTTTGTAGGATGTCACGAAGGTTTATACAAGTATAGGATAATCGAGTTTGAAGACTTATCAATAAAAATACCAAAGATCAAGATTTAGAGATGATCAAGACAATTGAAGACTCATGAGTTTGAAGACAAAGACATGAAAAGTATAAGACTGCAAATAATAGTTAATAGACGTTAGATAAATTAGTTAAAGCATTTGTTTAGCAACTTTCTTTTCTTTGAAATACTCTCTCACAAAAATACTATTTTATTTTCAAAATATATTTATACAAATATTTTATAAAAAATTTATATATTAAAGTATTTAAAAACTATTTTTAAATGATTTTAAAAAAATTCAAAATTTTATAACACTTTAAAAATATTTTTGTTTTTCCCAACAAACAAGGATACGCCGACATATCCTACCTAAGTATGTTGACATATGTACCGTTAGACAGTTTTTTAAAATTTGAAGAGTTATGTTTTTGGCTCATCTTTTTGTGAATGAACATATCCCTTCAAACAATATATAAAGGGGATTGGAAAATGAATTCTTTACTAATCATTCTCCCCATTCTTCTTAGCCAAAATTCTTACTATATATTTCACAAAATCCACTTTTTATTCTCTTCAAATCCACTCAAATTCAATCTCTACTTTACTACATTCATTATCTATAATCTATTCACTATTTTGCAAGTATTAAAATATTCTCTTGTTGTTCTAAACTTTTCTTTCACCAATTCAAAGATCAAAGTGCTATAAAAGGACTATAGGATATTTTGTATTCAAGGTGCAACTATTCGTATTGGGAACCAACAACTCTCGGGTGCTATTTTGTGTGGGTGTGCTTGTTGCCCGTTCAAATCAAGTTGGGGTTTTTTTTGCTCGTTCAAATCAAGTGGGTGATCTTGTTGCCCAATAAATCAAGAGAGTCTATCCTAAGCTCGAAAAGTCAGGAGGATGTTTCTTATTGCCTTGAAATCACAGTTTGCTTACTACCAGATTAAAGTAGGCGTTGAAAGGAAATGTGTACTGATACTGTATAGGACTAAATGTAAGATTTTTTAATCCTAACCATTATAAAACTCCTGGTGTTATCTCTCTTACTTTTACTTTAATTTTATTGCATACACACACACACACACATATATATATATACACACACATGTGTGTGTGTGAATGCTTGTTAATATATATCTATGTTGATTATCTGTTTTTTGATTTAAACCTTGAAAATATTTATAAAAATTCTGTATTAATTACTAAACATTATTCACCCCTCTCTAGTGCTATAGCAGCCTTAAGATTCATCCACACCAGTATAATTTGTACCACACTGCTTTCCATATTTGGTATTAGAGCATTAGGTTTTCAAATACTTGTTATTTGATTTTTGAAAATTATAAATGGCTAGTAACACTGGTAGTACACTTTTAACACTTTTGGAGAAGGATAATCAACTGATAGACCCCCACTATTTAATGATAATAATTATGCTTACTGGTCATGTAGGATGAAAATTTATTTCTAATCCAATGGCTTAGATATTTTGAGCATTACACAAAGTGAATACACTGAACCCCAAACTGAATATTCACAATGGACCATAGACCGAAAGACACAAGCACTCAATTACTCAAAGCCATGAATATTTTACTTTTCTCCTTATATAAAAGTGAATTTAATCGAGTTTCTATTTGTAAGGCTGCCAATGAAATTTGGAGAACATTACAAGTCACACATGAGGGCACTGGTAAAGTAAAACAAACTAAGATTTCCATGCAAACCAACCAGTTCAGCTTTTTAAAATGAAATAAAATGAGTTTATTTCTGACATGTATTCTAGATTTAATGATATAGTTCATTTATTAATATCATTAGGCAAAAATTTCTCAAAAGAGGCTCAAGTTAGGAAAATCCTTAATTCACTCTCTTCAGAATGGCCCCGAAAGACATTAGCAATAGAGGAAGCCAATGATATTAGTAAATTAAAAACAAGAATTAATTGGTAGTCTAATTTTCTATAAAGCACAATTGCAGGGTAGAAAAGAAAGTCAGCGACCGAAAAGAAATCAATTGCATTCGATGCAAAAAACTAGCGATTAAGATTCAGATGACGATGATAATGATGAGGAGATTACTCTTATTACCCGAAATTTCAGAAAATTAATGAAATACAGAAAGATGAACAACTTTCAAAAAACTAAAAAAAACTAGAAATGGAATTTTTTTAAGTGTTTCGACTATGGCGAAACTGGCCATCTACAAAGAGACTGTCCGCATGAGAAGAAAATAAAGAGTTCACCAAACACTGATTCGTTTAAAAAGAAAAAAGGACTTTCAATGCAAATTTGGACAATTCTGGTACAACATCGAGTGACAATGAACCCGATACTGAAAATATCAACATATGTTTTACGGTGATGGAAGATTAAATGCGTAAAACAAAGGAAATAGCGAAATTGGTACTTTTACATTTCATATTATATTCTTTTTGAAAATTTTCTTTTATCTTTTGACTTTTTAATTTTTTTTACAAATATATATAATAGGAATAAATATATAATAATAATAAGTGTGTGTATATATATATATTTATATGATTGTATTTCTTTATTTCTTGAACATCGAAGTTTTGGCATATATGTCAACATATGCCACCTAGGTATGTCGACATATCCTAACAAAATTTAAAGAATATTTTTAGATTTGAACTGTTGAACTTCCCTATCTTTTATATTCAATTCAAAAATTGAAATGACACATTTTTGGCAGTCACATATTCATTCAAATTCTATATATTTACACCATCTAACCTCATTTTCAACATAGGCTTAATTTCAAAAATAAAAAATTCTTCATTCTCTTTCTTCCAAAACAAATTCATAATATCTTCTTCAAACCAACCCACTTCATCCAAAACCATTAGGCTCACCAAAAGAACAAAAAGTCAACTTTTCGATTACCAAGTGTCCATTGAAACATACATTAAGTATTTAAAATATGGTAAAGATTTTCGTGTAGATTTACTAATTTTAATGAATTTTAGTATCATAGTTTACAAGATCTTGCTTTGGAAAATGGTAATTTTAGTTTAACCGATTTATCAAAAAATAGTTTTGATTGCTATCCTGATTCGGTCAAAATGTTTTATGCTAATTTAAGTGGAAAGTTTTATCAAGCAAAAGAATGTCAAATTTAGAGTAGTATCAAAGATACTATTATTGTTTTAGATTGTGATATTATTGGTCAAATTCTTGATTGTAAAATTAGTGGAAATAACCTCTCCACTTTTGAAATTGATTATGGAAATAGAGAAGTTATGCATGATTTATTTTCAAATGATAAAAAAATTGGTTTTAAAGGTAAAAATCTTAGGCCAAACGCAAGATTAATGAGTCCTATTTTACAATAAAGTATTACACCTAGGACGGTGAACTATAACAACCCTACTCACAAAGTTTTTAAAGCTCTTTTTGCTATTTTTGGAAATTATGATAAAAATTGGTCTCAAGTGATTTTGGATGACTTTGTTCAAAAGAAATTTTCTAGACATGAAAACACACATTACAATGGTGTGTATCAAAATAGAATTTTCATCTACTTCAGTATTGATCTAAGAGGTCAAAACGTTTTTCCTCGTAAAGTTTTTGACAAAAAAACCACTCTCATGAACATTCTCTTGAATTTGTATCGTATGAGTCACTTACCAAAAAGAAAGAAAGATCGGCAAAAGAAGAAGAGCAAGAGATTCTTCAAGATGAAGAAGGTAGTTGTAACAACCCGCCTTTTCGATCCTCAAAAGTTGACACTAATACATCTACGGTATTCATGTGCCAAACATCCAAGTGTCGAAAAGACAGATTGTTGAAAGAAAAGAAAAGATGGAACAGAATCTCAAAACATGACGAGTAATCTATAATATATCAATGGATTTTACAAAAAAAACCTTTTATATACATTCATCAATCAGAGTACAATTATCATATCATCAGCCGCTGGACAGTTATAGCAACCTATCCATACAATTGCTAATAGATGGAACAAGAACAGAATAGTAGAAGATAAAAGAAAATACAAGAGTACGAATTGGAGGCATCCAGCTCATCTCCTGAAGCTCCAACATGTCCAGCTAAATCTGGAAAATATGCTCGGGCTGACCCGAGCATTATAAGAAAAATAACGCCCGGATTAGTCAGGTAAAGCCAGCATAAGAAACACAATCAAATGGATTCTAAATGTTTTATAAAACTTTTTGAAACAAAGGTATCTCGTAAGACCATGCTACACACAAACACGGACGGTTTTTTACCTTACGATAACTAAAACATTTCTATAGAAAATCCAGTGATATTATAATAATGTCTAGGTTTTAAAATAAATTATGAATATTGTTGAAATGCTTGCATCTCACGTTCTAGCATAGTTGGGCACAACTAAGTCCATAGGGCACTTATTGGAGAATGGATTCCATATAATGAAAAGGTTGTTGTGATATAGCCTGCCATAGTACACCTGTAGAAAAATATACCGAGGTTGAACCAATCGACCCCTACGAATCAGGACCGGCCTACCCCTTAATGGATAGTACCAAATATGTCATCACCTCGGTTGCTTTGCAACCTTTTCTCAAGAGCTCTCGTGCACAACCAAATCCATAAATGTATATATATCTACAAAGGTGATGACAATACCCTAATAGGTGCGACCCACATAGCCCAGAAGCATATCCCATGTTTTAGTCATTCCTGGTTGATGAAGCTTGAGGCTAAATTTTGCGTTTGATATAGAAATCCCACTTGGAATGCTAACACTGCCCTCTAGGTAGCAATGCAGTACCAGCATTCGTCGATGCAAGTTGTTCAGGATATGAACAAATCGAAGGCACTACTTCTACTATATCTATTTTAGAATCACTCTCAGGATTAGTAGCAGGTAGCCCTTGCACTTCAAAGAACTCCATCTTCGTTTCAATCATCTTCAAGATGTCTTCAATTCGAACTCTTGAGTTGATTTGAAGTGGTTCTCGTTAATTCATTCTAATTCGATCCTGAACTCCTTGAACCGATATTTGATAGTTTCTGGTAAACTCAACTCCGGTTCTTTTGGAAATAAAAAGACAATACATAAGAGCGGGGATCACTCCCTAACCATTTAAGTGGATGGATTTCTATATCATTTGTTTTAGATGAACACAATGAGTTTATACGTATAGTAGCATCAACAAAAATAACTGTACAATATAATTCTCGTGTTTCCTCTATATATTTCCAAAGATAAAAATTGGTCAAGTTTTTATAGTCAGTTAAACAAACAATCAAACATAGATTTAATTTAATGTGGGATCCACTAAGCCTTTATTAATTAATCGTTTATTAATCAAATCTCTTTAAAATTATTCGAATCAAAATACCTTCACAAAAGATATTTTCACAAACCCCTTATACTCTTTCCAAATACTTGGAAAACATTCATATACTTGTCTCACTAGTATAAGTATACTCATAACCCATTATATTTTCAATAATTAGAAATTAAATCCATATACTTATCTCAATGGTATAAGTATATTAACCAAACATAAGGAAGATTTCCTCTTTTCCAAATTTATATTTAAATGAGCCAAAACAAATATCATTAAAACATCACTGACGATAAACCAAACAACTATCATTTGGTGTTAAGTATGGAAAGAATGTTTCCATACCACCACAATTAAGAAGGATTAATTTAATTGTCAAAACAGATCTCATTCCTTTATAAAATTTCCTTTCTATAAGCCCATTTCATATTTGCCGATACTTTTATAAATCTCCAAATTAAATTACAGAACTTCTTTTATGAATCTCTAAAATTATTTATAAATTCCTTTCCTATTTAAAAAACGTTTTTATAAATCTTCCTTTATAACTCCTTTATAATAATCCTTTATAAAATATCATTTACCAGATATCATTTGAAAAATCTCCTTTACATAAATCCTTTTATCCAGTAAAATCCCATTTATAAACAAATTGTTATATACAGATATCTTTATTTAATTAATTGATTCCCTTTAAATATCATAATTAAATAATTAATTAGCTTTAAAACCTCATTAATAAAAACAATTAACTAACTTACTTTAAAACATCATTTAAAAACAATTAACCTCAAATTATTGTAAAATCTAAGTTATTTTAAATCCATAACTTTACAAATTCGAAAAGAGGCTTAGCGATCACAATGGTACTAAATCAAGTTATCATTTTAATTCAATTTGACTTTTCAAGTCACATAACTGATATTTACATGAGCAGGCATATATGTAAATAAAATTAATAATTAACCATCAATAGTTAACACATCACTTTTCCAATATTAATTTATCCACATATTAATTAACTAACACATGAGTAAATGTCCAAATTAATACAATAGCAGAACATGAATTTATTCTGCTAAGCAGATGTCAGCAATAATCTATTTAATTTGATTATAGTAGAATGGTGTTTTATTCTGCCAAACAAATGTCCAATGAAATATAAATAAATTCAACCACGATACTATGCAAATCAACGTTTTGGCATAACTTATCATATTTACTTGGCTACTTAATGGCAAAGATAAAGAAATCCCTTGTATTTAAAACCTATCTTAGAAAAAGAAAGTTGCTTTTAAACAAACCGATCCTTGGAAACAAAAAAATTTAAAAATTAAATCCTTTATTTAATAATAATTAGATTTTAGTTAAATCTTAAGTTAATTAAAAATTAATTAATAACTAAACTCTACCTGATTAGTAGTTAATTAATTAATTAAACCTCACTTAATTAATAATTAATTAACAATTAAACCTTACTTAAATAATAATTTACTAAATAATTAACCTTTACTTAATCAATAATTAATTAAACCATTCTTAATTAACTAATTATAATTATCTTACTTAATTAATAAATAAGATCCAATTACCTTTACTTACTTAATTAATTAAATACTAACTATCTTTACTAAAATTAATTAAATAAATAAATCATTGACACTTAATTAATAACTAATAATTTCCTTTTAATACTTATGGAATGTTTGAAAATACTTTTCCAAAACTATTTATGACAAGAACAATTTTAGTTTAGAAGAAGTGTTCGAGTTTACAAACTGCATCCATAGTGACTATCGTTATGGATACTATAAAATCCCCCACTTGGAGGTCCAAAACTAACGGCTACGGATGCTGCAGTCATCCATAGTTATTAATTCTCGATGACCCAATGTGATAATGTTAGATACATTGATATAACAAAAACATATGGATATAAAAAAATTAAAACCATTAAACAAATTTTTCATTCCATTTCAATCATATTTCAAATTCATTATGTGATCCCAAATTCGAGAACCACGTTCAAAGAAAATATAATTATTACAAACTACGCCAAGAATGACATATGAAGGTGCCCCTTTGGATGATCAGAGTCTAAACATAGGCAATTAAACAACTTTGCCTTTACATCAAAACACAGCGGAACCAAATAGAAATGAACTACTATTAGCTAGCT
This sequence comes from Allium fistulosum, assembly GCA_030737815.1. Taxonomy (NCBI): domain Eukaryota; kingdom Viridiplantae; phylum Streptophyta; class Magnoliopsida; order Asparagales; family Amaryllidaceae; genus Allium; species Allium fistulosum. The sequence continues at coordinate 1,410,999,017 of CM060903.1, forward strand.
TGCCTCCTACACGTCTCTGAAAGCTAATTCGTCTAAAGGAGAACCTGAAAATCTCAACTCTCCAACTACTCAAAATCAATTGAGCACCCAAGAGTTTAAGGGGAAAACATAAACTTCAGGTCGGACATAAAACCCAGTATGAATAATAACCTACCATCTCGAACCATTTAGATATCTAGTGAGACCACGCCGCTTAGTGGAATAGGTTTTCCCCTCACTAGTAACTTGCCCAAAAATTTATAAGAACCATATACTATGCTCTTGCATCCACAATGGTTGAAAACATAGCAATTTAAAATATCATGATGATATGCAAACAAGAAAAATATCCTGGATTTCCCATCTCCATTCATTTGACAATCTGTCTCCGTTATAGTTTCTAAGGTCACTATTAACCTATTAGTTTTCATGGGCTGACTAATAACTTGTTTAAAGCTTATGGACTATCTGTCTGGTCTCATAGTTTTCATGGGGTCACTAAGAACCTATTGGTCCCTGCCAATAATTTCATTCAATTAATTCAAGGGTACTCCCTGAACCTATTGGTATCTCCAATAACTTCTTTTATATCATAGTTTTCATGGATTGACTATGAACCTATTGACTTCTATCAATAACTTTATCCAGATATGGTTTTCATGGGATCACTACAAACCTATTGGCCCCTGGCAATAACTCTCTCAAAACATAGTTTCCATGTTTACTATGAACCTGTCTAATTGACAAATTCTTTTATCGGTCTTTGGGCATCCTATGTTCTGGTCTACCTGACCTCCTGGATTCAATTCTACTCATTCAGGAGTTAACTCAATTTATATTCACTATTGGATCAACCTAGTTGGTTATTCTACCCTTTCTCCCCAAAATACAATTATGGGTAAATTATATAATAAAAAAGTTTATAGAAGAAGCATATACAATGTCTGATCATAACAATAATAATACCAACATTTAAGGTTTAATATCTTTGAAATCATTTTCACATAAAGTATGGTTAATCCCTTTAACCCACTATTCTTATCAAGGAAAGCTTCTTCAAAAACTCCAAAATTATAAGCCATTTCAAAGCTCTTTTATATTGCCATGGGGTTTTGCTTTAAAAATGAGACCGGGTTCTTTGTTTTGAAAACTAAGGCTTTCAAAACCTTAGACCTTTACTTTCAAAACCATTAAAATATATCTTTCGAAAGCATTCCAAACCTTCTTTTCAAAACACTTAAATATATGTCTTACGAAACACTTTAAAATATCTCTTTCTTAAGCATCAAAACCTTCCTTTCAAAACCATCAAAACATTCCTTTCGAAAGTATTAAAGCATATCTTTCCAACTTATAGAAACATAGCTTCGAAACCATTTGAAAGTACCTCTTTCGAAACCATTGATAATCTTTTGGATCAAAGTGAAAATATGTGAAAGTACCCCTTTCGAATCCATTAACCTTCAAATAAAAGAGTTTGGGGAAAAGAGATGGCCTCGGAACCATCCTTTCGAAAGCTTTAAACCTTTAAGTAAAACAATTGGAAGGTTAGCTTGAAATACCTTTCGAAGCCATTGCCTTCGAAACCTTTAGTATAAGTGGCTACTGGAGCCCTTTTGAAAGCATTGGGAAGCGACTTTATATTCATAAAAACAAAGGCTTGCCTTTCGAACTCATTGAAAGCTTCAACCTATTCGAAAGGCATGAAGATGGCGGCATAGTTTCGACCGGGTTCAAACTACCATTTCGAAAGCTCCATTTTAAAACATAAAATGTGGCAACTCATTCGAAAGTTGTATTCAACCCCTTTCGAAAGCATCTCTTTGAAACCAAAGCAAGCGGCATCTCTTTTTGGAAGTAAACAAAGTCCTTTGAAAGCTATTTAAATTGCCCCGACCCTTCGAAAGCATGGTTTCGACTCTATACCTTCTGCTTTTCTCCAATCCACTACGTACCAAAGAATTGATACCATGCTTTTGGTTTCGACTTGGTTGGGGATGGAGGTATGGGGTCGAAAGGTTGCTAATGGAAGTGGCGAAACAATATATCTTTACAAAACTTTTTTGATGCCTTTTTAACTAAATGCTTTTCAACTAACTTACCTATTTGTAAAAATATAATTGGTTACCAAAATCTTTTCTAAAGGACTGCCGAATTCATCCTGGATTAACTAAAAAAAATTTACAAAGAAGCCCTTCACTTAAACAAAACAATTAAGACATTTAAGTCCTCCAACCTAAATAATTTAATTCACATAGTAAATTACTTAGGAAAAATCCCCAAAAATGATCATAATTTAATTTTAATATGTTATCTAGCATATAAAAATTTTAGATCGAAAATCCTTCATATAATAGCCGAAATAAATTTTAAACCCAATTATTTATTTCTTCCTTCAAAAATTCATAATAAACTATCCATAGCTTGGATAATTATGAAAATTTAAGCCCATCTCCACAATAATGTTTTACATAACATATTAAATCCTCATATGATTTTAACCTTAAAATCGAATCAAACATTTATCAAACCACTACACCATAGATAGGATTTTGGCGCAACCGTAGGCGGGGCATTTGATACGGCTATAAGTCGTATCAAATTTTAATACGGCTTATAGCCATATCTATATTATTTAATACGGCTGTAAGCCGTATTAACATTTGATACGGCTTATAGCCGTATCAAAATCTGTGCCTCTTTTCATGGGAAAATTTTCCCCAAAACGCACACCCTCTCCCTCCTTTTTTTTATTTCCAGATTTCCTTTTTTCCCCGTGCTTACTTAGGAGTTAAATCGCCAGAGCTTCCACCTCGATCGCCAGAGATTTGACGTCGTCCATCAGAGCCTTCCACGTCTTCCACCCCTTCCACGTCCTGGTAATTTTGTTATGAAATTGCGTGCTTAATTCCATTGTTTTTGTTATGAAATTGCGTGGTTAATTTTGACGTTGGAGTTCAAACTACGGACTATATTGTTGTTTATTCGACTTGCACCTTTGGCGCTTGCTATATTTACCTTCTGTTTTGCAGTCTCGGTGTTGGAAATTATAGTAAATAATAATAATAATAATAATAATATATTGTAATAACGTATAAGTTTTAGTTCACGAAGTACAGCATATTTATGGGATACAGGAGTTCGCTGTGGCATCTAGGTTGAACCAATGACTTTTGGTTTGTGAGTTCAGTTTGTTTCAACAAAATTTTGATGTTGAATGATATGTTTGGTGAATTAATTAAAGCAGACGGTTTAGTTGATGGAATCTACTCAAGCAGTTAATATATATTTTTCAAATTTTGTTTATTTTTCTATTTTCAAATAAATAAGTGAAACATTGCATGGTTTTTTTATCCATACGTGAATAAATATGTATGTTAAAGTCAATGTTTGTTTAGCTCAAGGGGAATACTACTATCTTTTACTTAAAATTATTCTTCACTTTTATTTATGTTCAACTATGTACTGTAAAATTTGCTACTGCTCAATGTATATTAACATCTATAGTCATAACATTTATTTCAGTGCAAATTATATTAGTAGTATTTTTGATAGTGTATTATAACGAAACAATATTATATGTTTGTATTTTTGGAATATATTTGTCTTATGAACACAAGACCTAGATGTAGAGAAGATGCAGAGAAGGTTTACACACATAATATTGTATTGAACATGTTTTACATTTAATTGTTTGTGCGTTTGGAAGAGAGTGCATAAATAGGTTATTTTTAGCAACTGAAAATATCATTTGAATTTTAATTTGTTACTTCTATATTTTATATTTTCTTAAATGTGAAACAGAATAATAAATGCCTTATGTGAACAAAGCTATGTCATATCGGACACAATCTTATCCTACATTCACTTTCACGCAAGCAGAGATTTGTTGCATTTTAAATCTGTGTTTTCGATTGTAAACGTAACGGACGTGGGAAAAGATGTTGATATCAAATGCTCATAAAATCTTACGAGTAACAGTAAATATATAACTATCATTAACTATAAATATATTATTCACCATTTCCCTCTCTATTTAGTGTATTGTTGTTTATATGTCAGTAAATATGTTGTTCTAACATTGTATATGGTTTTGACATTGTTGTATAAGTGGATAAAATTATTGTTAGTGGCGCAAGCCAAGTATCAGGAGAGGGGTAATGCATAGACATTACTCCGGTGCTACAAAATAGCGCCGTTGTAATGACAAATTTTTTTGGAAACAGTTTGGTGCTAATGTTGTATATTGTTCAAACATTGTTGTATAAGTGGATAAAATTGTTGTTAATGGCGCAAGCCAAGTATCAGGAGAGGGGTAATGCATAGACATTACTCCGGTGCTACAAAATGGCATCGTTGTAATGGCAAATTTTTTGGTAACAGTTTGGTGCTAATGTTTAAAATAAACCCTATATTTTGAGTTCCATTTATTGAAATTTAAATAGTCCATATATTTTAACTATTTAAAATTAATTAATGTCTATGCATTACCCCTCAATGAATGTCCACGTGTTTTGCTGATGATGCCGAACAACTCATCAACATACATTATATTTATATATATTATGCCAAACAACTCATTGTCGCACATTATATTTGGTAGTACTTGCACCATATTAGAACTAATAAGAAGCATCAAATTTATTGAAACAAACATATGGATTATGATAATTATACTTATTTTTAAGCATCTTCTTCATCTGAACTTTCCAATGGAAAGTTAGTAAAAACATAAGCTGACAGTCTGGCTTAGTATAAACTAATAGTTTGAAAACCGAACAATTGCACTTAGTTTACAAATGGAGCAAATGCTCGGTATTAAAAACTAAGCAAATGCTCAGTTTTGTACAACGAGCAAATGCTCAGTTTTTAACCAACTGGGTTAAACTCAGTTGAAAACTGAGTTTTAATAGCTGGAAGAAGAACTCTTGGTGTTTCAAGTATACATTCGGAAAGGCAACATAAACATTTTCTTATGCTATGCTCTTACTTTTATTCACTACGAATTTTGAATATGAATTATAAAACAATTTTTATATGGCACCAAAGAACACTCTTTTTGTATGGGCAAAGAGTTTAGGTTAATGCTCTTTCTGCTCCATGTTAAGTGTGAGTTGCTGTAACGACCCGTAAATTTCAACTGTCTTAATAACGTAATTAGTTAAAATTTTGTGAAATTTTAAACGATAAAATTTTGAAATAAAATTTTATATTTGGAATACGTCTAGTTAAACATAGCAACTGGTAAATTTTCGTCCGAAAATATGGAAGTTTATTTCGCGCGTAAATTCACTTCAATTTAATCAGTTAAAAAGCAATGAAAATAAAATATTTCCGAAACCTAAATATTTTTACATAGAAAAATTCTAAACCATCTTCTGAGCAAGATGTCAGTTTGTCGTTTTTCCAAATTCGGACATCTTTGGCTCCGTCGATCTTATTTTTCAGCGTTTTTCTTGCATTTTCCACTATTTGAAATTTCGAATTTTTATAATTCAATCATACCACTAATATTTATATACCGTTTTGATCGTATCATCGCGCTGATCTTTACGAAATATTCAATTCGATGTTTTGAAGTCCTGTTCGTTATTGAATCGATAGTCGACCTCGTATCGGTACGTATCCGTTCGTGACCTTTTATTTTCCACCTACACACCTGTTCGAAACCCAACAGCCAATTGCTTTTATTAAACTCTCTAAATTCGTACTTGACTTTTATTATTCCCATCAGTTCACTTTGGTGATTCATCCGAGAATATTTACCAATTAAAGATCATAAAGTTTGTATTGTATTCGAATGGGCTCTGTCTGCTCATAAATTTCAAACTAATCATCTCCCCTTTACATGATATTTTGATATCAAAGATGCTGCTCTTTGAAACTAGCTCCACCATCAGATTTTTCACCGGCCTCATGCTCATCAATGAGCACATCCAAGCATCCTCGCCCAAGTTGCCATGTGTCCCTCCTATTGCCTCGCGAACAGCTCCACAACCTCCATTTGCTGATTGCCCTCCACCAAAAATCCATCTGCCACGTCATCCTTCCTCCAGGCAGCCACTACCAAAACCCGACCCACCATCTTCCCCACCACTAACTTCGCCCACCTCAACCTTACCGCCCACATAGACTGCCAAAGCACCGGCCTCCTTCTACCACCAGCCGAACTCCATTGGTCGAAACCCAGCCCTCCCACAGCCTGACAACCACATGACAACCGACCACTCCAAGGCAGCCTCTGCCTCCCTCCTATCAACCACCGAAGCTTGCAGCTCCGACCTCCCGCCCCTGCCATGTGTCCAAGCAGCCCTCACCCTCCATGCTCTCGCCACCATTCACCGCCGTATCTTCCGTCCATCAATGCCCATGCCAAGCCCACCGACCGCATCACCACTGTCCCACCTGGCATCATCTTCCCTTATCCGCCATTGCCTTTCAAGTCACCTGAACCCGCATCTCGCTGCCTTCCGCTCTCCTCATTTCCCACTTCTCCCACCACCAGATCTTGCTTGCCAACATGATCGCATCCCCTCTTCTTTCCCTGTCAGCTTCATCAGTGTCACCTAGCGGACCTCCTCCTTGCTTAGCTAGCTCGTTCTCTGTTGATCACATAAAGGTTAGCTATGCAGTTGGTATATTTTATTTTATACACATATATATTGGATCCGAGCATAATATGTTGTTTATTTGTTTGTTATATATTAATATATTTAGTTATATAATACATACTCCAAAACTTTTCAGATCTGTAGTTATATATATATTCCCAATGTCTGTTTTAAGATTTATAAAGTTGTTTACATATATAGTTTACATAGATAAGTTAGTTGATATATAGATTCGCATGGAACTGAAAGTATTATTCTCTAAAGGTTGTTTTATATAAAAATATATATGGTTTGCATAACTTAGATCTGTAGGTAGTATAATATATGTATTTATTTAATAATATATGCTTTGTTAACCTGTAGATATGAATATGGCTTGTCATACGCCTGCAACTGTTAAGTGTATAGTCTTTGTTCATCTCAGTGTGGTCTGCATTTGTTATACTGTTCGCATTTTCTTTGTCTTATATATGTTGACCGTCTGCATTTGTAGATAGTGTGCATTTTGACAGTATGGGTAGGTATATGGGTTTAGTTTACAATGAGTATATATTATATATAAATACGGGTTTTGTTAAATATGTGTATTTTAGTGTAAATAATGATTTTGGAAAATCTGGGCTCTTGTATTATGGGAATACAAGTGTGGTGTTTTGCTGAAAGCATGTTCACACAGCGGTCTTTCATTTTTAAAAAATATTTGTGATAGGAGTAGTGTATTTAAGAGTTTCATTGTATTAATATAAACGTTAGTTATAAAATAATTCACGTACGGTAATATATGTAGTTGGATAATATGTTGTGCGTAGTTTAAAATATTTCATTACTGTTTAAAATTTATATATATTTTGAGAATTTATATATATACGTAAATTTATCATTGGATTATATATAAAGTAATTTATTTTAATAGGAGTAAATAATAGACTTTAAATGATATATCCCGTTCTCATCGATTTCCGTTTATCAGCTGGTCCGTCGAAATTCGTGCCAACCTTGCTTTACAATTCGTGCTTGGATTCATAGCTCATTTCCATTTGTCGAATCATCTCAAGCCTCAAAAGGTGAGCACTCACTCACGATTAACGTTCTTTTATTTATTAGATTTGATTTCAATTGAAACGACAATCGAAATATGCTGCTGTTAGTTATTTACACTGTTATTACCTGTATCAGTTCACCTGTAACATCTGACACCATTATCTGTTAATTATTTATGCAATGATAATACAGTTTGGCTGAAATTGATTGATTGTTGATGTTTATATTGGACGTTAAATTGTTAATGTTAAAATGATAAATAGTATGAAATTGAACTTGATATAGGACAGTTAAATGGTAAATTTGATTAACTGACATTTGTATAATATGACCCCTGTAACTGTTAAATTTATTGACACGTAGGATTTGTTTAATTACATTTTGAACCACTGAATGTATGTTGTTAAATTGATGATGTATGAAAATTGAAATAGATGACAAGTGAAAACCGTAATGTAATAATCTTTAATCTACATGAAATGTGTAGATTCCAGAAATAATTATATTAATTCGCACAAATAACAATGTGAATTAATACGGTTATTTCGGGATTATTTGAATTGAATATTGGATTGATATTGGTTGTTGTTATTGCTTGTTTATTTACTTTGACACCATCCCAGTTATCACACTGCAAGTTCCCTTTGCTATGTTTTGATTTTGAATTGAATTGGAATCGGGTTGAAATGATAAATACCCAAATTGAACTTTTACCTAGGATAGGAAATTAAATAAAACCCGATTGGTCAATAATTTGATTTAAAAATAAAATGAAATTTTTATTTGAATAAATAATATGGTTTTGAAACGAAGTTGGAAATTGAATTTAATGAAATTTAAACGTGAATATTTAATAATCTGAAATGAAATATTAATAAAGAAATTGATGAAAGAAGGTTGTTTAATTTGAGAAATGATTGAATTAAGTTTGAAATGATTTAATAATTAAGTTTGAAATTATAATTAAGTTTGAAACAATTAAACTTTGAAATGATTTAATAATTAAGTTTGAAATTATAATTAAGTTTGAAATTATTAAACTTTGAAATTATTTAATAATAAGTTTTGAATTATTTAATAATTAAATAAGATTGAATTATTTAATGATTAAATTGAATTGGATTCTTTAATAAGAGAAATTGAATTTTTGAATAAGTGAATTTTACTTCGTAATAACTGAAATTGAGTTTTCTTGATTAATTAAGTTTTGAAAAATTATTTAAGGAAGTAAATAAGTGAAATAGAATTTCTTTAACAAGAAATGAAAATGTGATATTTTTGGAATTAATGTAAGACTTGTAATTGAAAGAATTGATTTGACGAATTTAGTTTAATTCAAAATTGTAAGTTTTGATTTGATGAAGTTGAACTTAAGAATTGATTTAATGAATTGGAAATTTAATAGAAATTGTTTTGAATGGAAAATTTACTAAATGAATATTGAATGAGACCAATAAATGAATTTAAATTGATTTAAATGTTAAATCAAATTAATTTAAATGATTTCGGAATGAAACTTATATATGAACTTGAATTAATATTTGAATGGTTTTAAATAAAGATTGAAATTGAATTATAAGATTTTGAAATTGTGGATTTGGAAGTTTTGAAACGTAAATGTTGGAAATTGGTTTAGAAAGGAAAATGAATGTTGATTTACGAATTGAAATTGAAATTGAATTTGATTTGGTTTTGAAATATATAAACGACCAATCGGTGTAATAATTACGAAAGTTATTAAAGAGACCGGAATTCGGTTATGGATATACTCTCTATCTAAACCGAAAACCACTTTAATAACTATGCGCGGAGTGATGATCCAGAATGAAGTGGTTGGAATGATGTACGTGTTGACTGAAGAAAGAGAACGATAATGGATAGCCTTGACACTTGTGTCAAATTGGAAATGACTAAAACAGGAGCTGTGCCGGGCCAATGGAGGATTGATACCTCAAGTGGACACACTTCTTCGAACTACTTATTACTTGTTGTCGATTGGTGCACCCTTGATTTTGGGAGTGTTGTTTCACGGTGTTGCGGGCGCTGCGGCGTTGCGTTCTCACCAGTCCGGATCAGGCGAACGGTAGTATCACTACCTTGGGTATAGCCTCATGTGCCTTGTCATACTTGTATTCCATTTATGCGCGACCACTACGATTTTGATTTGTACCTTTAGTATATGGATTGCCCTCTGGTGACTTCCGGTTTTGGGGAAACTACGGTCTTGTATATGCTTTTGGGAATAAAAATGTGTTAAGGGTGGAATGGGCCATGACTTAACGCTATTTTGATATCTTTATATTACTGATAGGCATTATCTACTTATCGTACACTACTACCTAGTAGATAGTTTAACGGATCCTTAAAGGATGGTTATTCCAAACATCCTTTGAGTTACTTGTATTTCGATTGCTATTTCACTTGAGTTGGATTTATTAATATAAGAATGTTAATCCTGACTCGAGTGTTTTGTATTTTGCTTTACGCTCGGGTCAGACTGAGTGGTTCAGCTTTCGAGACTCACCTTTGGAGTTGGAGCTTCGCTTGGAGATCCAGCTATCTATCCAGCTTTCAGATATTCGATGATTCCAGTGATGTATTCTGATTTGTATCTGATGTATCGTATTACTCTTCCGTTGTATCTGGTTTAACTCTGATGTATCGTATTACTCTTCTGTTGTAAACTCTGATGTATTTTTTATATTCATATAGTAGCTTCATGAACTACTATCTCTTTTATTTCCGCTGCACTTATTACTCTGTGTCTGTGATCTGTGATTATTTATTTACTGTATATGTTCAGTTTTGCCAAATTTAAATTAACAACGCGGTATTTTGAGCAATTCAACTCCGGCATGAGTGTCTACCTATACACTTATAATGGACGCGAATGGTCCAAAATGGCGGGTCGTTACAGTTGGTATCAGAGCTTTGGTAGCTCTAGGCAAAACTTAACATATAGGGTAAATGGATTTACAGAATCACTCTCATTCGAGTTTCAATCTCTTCCTTTCGACTCGATTTCTTTGAATTTTGGAACGTTCCCTAGGGTTTCAAATTTCATTCGTGTCCTTCACTATTCGTCTTCTTTCAAATTCTGGAGCACCCCATAACTCCATTTCGAATGATATCTATATTAGATCGACGGTCTCGCCAATCTTCGAATGATTCGTAAAGGAGTTAAACTCCTTTATAATAGACATCGATTTACCGGAGATTTCTGTATCCTCGGTTTACGATGCTATCTATCTCCTGCTATATATGAATTCTATTTCTTGAGATCAAATGTCGATTTACCTCGGAATTATACACCGATCTAATTCTTGAAGTCGCGGTCGATCCGGTTAAGTTTGCCCGCGATTTACATAAACTTATCAATCTTCCTACTTTGCTATTAATCATCATATCTTGTTTCGAACCTATCTTCGAATCAGAATTCTCTTTGATTGAGTCCATCGAATCTGAATCTCTATCCTTGCTTTGAAATCCATTCCTGTATCGTCAAGCAAAGAAGTGTATTTGTAAATTAATATTAAAAATGTTTTATGTATTGTGTTGTTTGAGTTGTTGATGTTGATTTGGATTTCCGATCGATTCGTCTGATCAACGCTATCGATAGGATTTCCAAAACACTTGAACAGAGCAAACTGACACAATATTATTTTCAAATTTGGAAAATGAAATAAATTTGTTTGATTATCTTGTGAAATAATAAGTAAAATTTTCTGGAATTTAATAGGTTAATTAAATTGTTTGTTTGAAATGATAATATTTGATTATCATTTATCGTTCTGAATAAATTTATAAATATGGTTTATAAATTGATTTGGAATTTGAAATGAATTTAATTCAGAAATTTGAGAATTTATTGGTTTCCGGTGATTTTGAACTTTGGTTTTTGAAATTTTAAAGTATATATATTGAAAGAATTTTCGAATAAGAATCGTTTTCAAAGAATTTTAAAATATTAAAATCAGTGCTCTTCTCTTTGTCGCTGGAAAATAATTTCGGTGATGGCGGCCGCATCATCGACATTCATTTTCGAGTTTCGAAGTGGAGATACTATTCAGTAGCCTTGCTACGGTTTTGTTTTGAAAAATATTTTGATTTAAATTTCTTCAGTATAATTTGATTTATATATATAGGTATCTTATTTTAACATTTAATTTGATTTGATATAAATATATTATATATATCTCTAAATCGTTTAAAGTTAATCGGAAATCTAATTCTTAAATTTTGTTAAAGGATGATTTTAATTATAAATAAAACTAAATTTGGAATAAATATTTAAATTTGAATAATTGAATTGGGAAAATTTTATTTTTATATTGTTCAACTGCATTCTAATACAACTTACCTAAATCATTCAGAAGTTGAATATGTAATTAGATAATATATAAGATAAATTGAATTTATAAATAAAATTTGAGTGTTTATAATAAATGTTATACACTGAATTTTGATTATAAAGATGTTAATAGAATTATATAAGACAATAAATATAACTCAGTTAAAAATGAAATGATTTGTTTTGAAAGAATTAATAAATTGAAATTTGATCAACTTATGAAAATACCTTGAATTTAAAAGCAATTAGTAAATGTAAATTAATTTAAATCGAAACTTTTATGGTTTAAATTAATTTATATGGTTTAAAAATATGTAATAAGATATATTAAGTGAAATAAAATTTATAATAATTTGGAATTAAAGAATTAAATCTGTTGAAAATAAAATATGATTATAATAAAGACTATTCAAATTTATGGTTTTAGGAATTGTAAATTGAGGGTAATTGGATAATAAGATAATGAATGTAGAAATAGTTGTGATTGATTTTAGTGAAATCAAATGGATTAAATCAATTATTGAATTTGAATTTATATGGTTTAAATTAATAGTTATTTTGTATTTCAAATCTGTTTTCTTTCTGGTTGTTTCTATTCTCCTACCTCGTTCCTTTTCGGGGACGAAAAGTTTTGAGTGGGGGAGAGTGTAACGACCCGTAAATTTCAACTGTCTTAATAACGTAATTAGTTAAAATTTTGTGAAATTTTAAACGATAAAATTTTGAAATAAAATTTTATATTTGGAATACGTCTAGTTAAACATAGCAACTGGTAAATTTTCGTCCGAAAATATGGAAGTTTATTTCGCGCGTAAATTCACTTCAATTTAATCAGTTAAAAAGCAATGAAAATAAAATATTTCCGAAACCTAAATATTTTTACATAGAAAAATTCTAAACCATCTTCTGAGCAAGATGTCAGTTTGTCGTTTTTCCAAATTCGGACATCTTTGGCTCCGTCGATCTTATTTTTCAGCGTTTTTCTTGCATTTTCCACTATTTGAAATTTCGAATTTTTATAATTCAATCATACCACTAATATTTATATACCTTTTTGATCGTATCATCGCGCTGATCTTTACGAAATATTCAATTCGATGTTTTGAAGTCCTGTTCGTTATTGAATCGATAGTCGACCTCGTATCGGTACGTATCCGTTCGTGACCTTTTATTTTCCACCTACACACCTGTTCGAAACCCAACAGCCAATTGCTTTTATTAAACTCTCTAAATTCGTACTTGACTTTTATTATTCCCATCAGTTCACTTTGGTGATTCATCCGAGAATATTTACCAATTAAAGATCATAAAGTTTGTATTGTATTCGAATGGGCTCTGTCTGCTCATAAATTTCAAACTAATCATCTCCCCTTTACATGATATTTTGATATCAAAGATGCTGCTCTTTGAAACTAGCTCCACCATCAGATTTTTCACCGGCCTCATGCTCATCAATGAGCACATCCAAGCATCCTCGCCCAAGTTGCCATGTGTCCCTCCTATTGCCTCGCGAACAGCTCCACAACCTCCATTTGCTGATTGCCCTCCACCAAAAATCCATCTGCCACGTCATCCTTCCTCCAGGCAGCCACTACCAAAACCCGACCCACCATCTTCCCCACCACTAACTTCGCCCACCTCAACCTTACCACCCACATAGACTGCCAAAGCACCGGCCTCCTTCTACCACCAGCCGAACTCCATTGGTCGAAACCCAGCCCTCCCACAGCCTGACAACCACATGACAACCGACCACTCCAAGGCAGCCTCTGCCTCCCTCCTATCAACCACCGAAGCTTGCAGCTCCGACCTCCCGCCCATGCCATGTGTCCAAGCAGCCCTCACCCTCCATGCTCTCGCCACCATTCACCGCCGTATCTTCCGTCCATCAATGCCCATGCCAAGCCCACCGACCGCATCACCACTGTCCCACCTGGCATCATCTTCCCTTATCCGCCATTGCCTTTCAAGTCACCTGAACCCGCATCTCGCTGCCTTCCGCTCTCCTCATTTCCCACTTCTCCCACCACCAGATCTTGCTTGCCAACATGATCGCATCCCCTCTTCTTTCCCTGTCAGCTTCATCAGTGTCACCTAGCGGACCTCCTCCTTGCTTAGCTAGCTCGTGCTCTGTTGATCACATAAAGGTTAGCTATGCAGTTGGTATATTTTATTTTATACACATATATATTGGATCCGAGCATAATATGTTGTTTATTTGTTTGTTATATATTAATATATTTAGTTATATAATACATACTCCAAAACTTTTCAGATCTGTAGTTATATATATATTCCCAATGTCTGTTTTAAGATTTATAAAGTTGTTTACATATATAGTTTACATAGATAAGTTAGTTGATATATAGATTCGCATGGAACTGAGAGTATTATTCTCTAAAGGTTGTTTTATATAAAAATATATATGGTTTGCATAACTTAGATCTGTAGGTAGTATAGTATATGTATTTATTTAATAATATATGCTTTGTTAACCTGTAGATATGAATATGGCTTGTCATACGCCTGCAACTGTTAAGTGTATAGTCTTTGTTCATCTCAGTGTGGTCTGCATTTGTTATACTGTTCGCATTTTCTTTGTCTTATATATGTTGACCGTCTGCATTTGTAGATAGTGTGCATTTTGACAGTATGGGTAGGTATATGGGTTTAGTTTACAATGAGTATATATTATATATAAATACGGGTTTTGTTAAATATGTGTATTTTAGTGTAAATAATGATTTTGGAAAATCTGGGCTCTTGTATTATGGGAATACAAGTGTGGTGTTTTGCTGAAAGCATGTTCTGTGATATCCCGGGATTTCAGGGAATTTAAAATGTGATAATCTTGTAAATTAATTATTTAAAATTGGAAAAATTGTTATTTCAAACAAATTAATAATGAGTTGTTTTTAAATATAGTTATGAGTAGATTCTTAAATGGAATAATTAGTTAAAAAATTAAATTGTGTTATTTAGAAATAGATTTTTAATTAGACATATTATTCCAAATTAAAAAGTGTTATTTAAAAATGTGTGTATTTAAATTGATTTTAAATAGGATAATTATTGATAATTAATAATGTGTTTGGTTGAAATGGATATCTATATTTATTTAAATTAATTTTAAATTGGACTTTAAATTGACTTTGAATTTGGATTTAAGAATTGAATTTAAAGAAAAAAATATATATCTTAAAATGAAAATAATAATATAGTTTGAATTTAAAATATATGAATAAAGTTTTTATTTAGAAATAAGATTTGTTTTATATTTTCCTCTTTAAAGAAAGTTATTTATAGAAATTTGAAAGAGTATTTATTTAATAGGAATAAATACAAAAGCTTTTAAATTATCATTAAAATTTGGATTAAATATACTATATATGATTTTATTAGAATATAATTGGTTTATATTCTATTTCCTTTTAAAGATTGTATTTACATAAGGTTTAGAAAAGTATTTATGAATTAAGAAATGTATTAATCAATTAGGAAATTAATAATAAAAAGCTTTAAAAAATAATATGAATATAAATAATGACAAGTGTTAACATATTAAACCTCTTAAATAACATGTGTTAGCATATTAGATAAGGTATGAGACAAGTGTCTCTTTTATTTTATTTTTCTTTAAATTTTAATAAAATCAAAATTTACTTATATAAACTTCTACCTTTCCTCTTCATTCTTTTTCTCTAATTTCAGTTCAAAGACCAAAAACCCAAAACCAGAAAGTTATCAATCCCGAAATGATCTCCACAACCCAAAAACTAAAATTTATTTCCAAACTCAAGAATTAAATCTGAAATCCTCTTCTCAATCAAAAACAGAAATATATTTCCAAACTCAAGAAAAACCAGAAATCAATCCAAATCTAAACCCTGTAAAGCATTTTTCAAAGCCTGTAAACATTTCTCAAACCAAATATTCAAAACCCTGTAAACATTTAAATCCTGTAAACCAATTCAAGCTGAAACCAAGAACATCTCAGTTTTCAAAGATCAAGTTTCCCAGTAACAAGCTTTCAAAGATCGTCATAGTATTAAGTTTTCAAAAGTTTTGAATCATCTCAGTCAACAAAAGGATTTCCAGTTTCAAATCAAAGCATTTCAGTTTCGAAGTACTTTCTTCTCCAAATTCAAAGATTCCAGTTTTAAAGAAATCAAAGTTTTAAAGCAATTCAAAGTTTCCTGTTTCAAATCTCAAGCCTCTGCCTTTTTAATCTGGTGAGTAAACCTATATTTTTAAAACAGTTTTAAAATCTGAGAATAAATTTAAATGTTGTGATGAATGTTATAGTAATTTGGTTTGCATATGATTTATCTGTGAATGGATGCTGGTATAATAAAATGCATGTTCTAAAAATCAGTATGTATGCATGCTCTCTGTTATTTTCCTGTGAGTAAAATTAAAACATAAATCAGTTTTAACTTGATATATATGTAGTGTTGAGAGGAATCTCGTGATGCATGTTTAAAATTTTGTATGCATGCTTGTTAAAATCTGAATACATGTCTATATGAATGTATATATTGGTATGTATGATTGTGATCCACTCTGTTTACTTTCTAACAGGCTAAATATTTAACAAAACTAAAATTCTCTTCATGTATCTTTGTTAGGCTGAAGTATTCAAACAAATGTCGTTTGTTTGAACATAATTAAGTTTTAAAATTTTTAAACTATATAAATTAAGTTTGAAATTTACTGGAAAAAGAGGTGTGCAAACCTGTACACATGAATATGAATTCTGTTCCAAGCTTACAGGTTCCAGGAACCTGTTTCAAATTCAAAAGCTATATCTCAATTCAATTTTAAGCTTTGAGATCTAAATAGAACATGTTTGTATGATCATGCTTTAAGTTTTAAAAATAAATTGGAGTAAATTAAATCAAAGCTTCTCTGGAAACTTGAAAAAAAAAACACAGACAACCAAATATATGTTGAAGATCCAACAATCATGTTTTCATATTTAAATTATACCATCAAAACGTTTTTGAAAATAATGATTTTTAAAGGAAAAATCAGAATTTTTAAACATATATTTACTGAGAATTTATAAATTGAATGATTTTTGGTTTATTGGTGATTTCTGATGATCGGAGTCATTTTGGGTCTCGTGATCGAGGTTGGGGTTGGGTTGTCGATTAGGGATCATCAGAAAAATCCTCGGTGAATTTATAATTCACCGAGGTGATGGCGTGATGGAGATTTAGGGTTCGATCACTAGCTTTGGTCGAGGGTTTTTTCGAGGCTGCTGTATCATGGATAGTTGATCAGAGGCAATCGGACTAAGGGGAATCGATGTGTGGAGTCATGGTGGAGCTAAGGATGGAAGCGCGTGATCTCTGGCGATCTTGGGAGGCAAGGCGAGTGGATTTTGTTGTCGAGGCTGGGTTTCAAAATGGATCGAGTAGCTCGAATTTAAATTCCGGTCGAGTTCGTCGATTTGGTTGGTCAGAAAGCACGTTTGGGTTGTCATCGACTTGGGGATGGTCGTGGTGAAGATCGGAATCGTGTCGTTCAGATGTGCACGTGTACGTGTACACGTTTAGGTTGGGCAGCGTTGTTTGTTTTTGGGGAAGAAAGGTGATTAACGGGGCGTACTCGAAGAACTTTCGTGTTTGTCTCGAAGCAGGGGAGTTTGAGAGGAAGGATCGGGGATTTGGGATGTTGTCTCGAGTAGGATGCGGGATTAACTCGAAGCAGGGATCGAGTGAGGGAAGAATGTTAAACATGTTTATAAAATAAAGAGTTTGAAATTTTATATTGGTTTTATGTTTAAAACCTTTTCTAAATCTCTTTTTCAAATGTTCTTAAACTTTATTTTTAAATGGTATGTTTGTTAAATTTAAGTTGTTAAAACTTAAAAAAAAAAAAAATGTTTTATAACCTAATCATTTATAAATGGTAATTAAGGGTTATGTTAATAATATGATTTAAGCAATTAACAAAGATAATTATCCTTAAGTAATTAAGATTTTTGGATAATTAAATGAAGTAACTAAAGTGAAATTAATTAGTTAAATTATTGATTTATATATATAATTAATTAATAGTTAAGGATATCTAAGTAATTAATTAAGGATTAATGATTTATTAATTAAGTAATTAGTTATGAGATTAATTAATTTATTAATTAGAGATTAATTAGCTAGTAATTAAGAGGTACTTAATTAAGTTTTATTAATTAATAATTAGGTTTTATTAATTAATAAATAAGAAATAATTAATCTATAAAGATTAATTAAGGATTAATTAACTAATAATTAAGAAGTACTTAATTTGTTATTAAGTTTTATTAATTGATAATTAAGGTTTATTAATTAATAATTAAAGAACAATTAATCTGTATTTAAGGTTAATTAAATTGTTTAAGAGTAATTAAGGAATGAATTACTCAATTGTAAATAATAAATGAATGTAATTAACTTAAGTTAATTAATTTATAAATTAGTTAAAGATAGTAACTTGGTATTTGATTAAGTATAATTACTTAATGAGAAGTAATTAAGGATTTATTACTTGGTATAATTAATTAAAGGATTAATATAATTAATTAAGAAGTTAATTAATTAAGGTAAGTAATTATAGTATGATAATTACTGTATATGATTAATTAAGGTGGATTAATAGAAATGATTAATTAATTAATGGTAGTAATTAATTAAGGATTATTAATTAATGTAATTAATGAAAAGTAATTAAAGGTTAATTACTGTTAATGGTTAAGAATAATTAATTTGTGAAATTAATTAAAGGATGATTACTTTATGTAATTAATGAATAATTAATCAAGAATGATTAATATTTAGTGAGTAATTAATTAATTAAAGGTTTGTATTTAATTTATGATTGATTAAGCAAGGTTAGATGATTAATTCTTAAGTAATTAATTTAATTTAAGTTAATTAAATTAATTATAACATAGGGTTAATAATTGTTGCTTATGGATGATTGTTTGAGTTGAATATCTAAATTGGATGATATCTATTGAATGATATGCTATGATATTCTGTGATATGATATTGGATATATCTGTGATAAATGTGTGATATTTATCTGTTAAATGCTGTGTGAATTCAAGTATTGAATTGAATTAAATTGTTTAAACCTTTAAACAACTTGGCCTTAAAAGATACGTTTTGGATTTCGATGAGACCGGGATCGGGTTTCCGTATACCGGTATTCCAGGTCTGGAGACCCGAATACCACATCGATCCAAATTAACGATAGGTCGTGAATCTCAAGTGAAGATGAAGATTCAGAGTGCAAGGGTTATTGTCGTTAACTCTGAGGGTGATTCCAAAATGAGTGTAACGAGATAATGCCTTCGGTTTCGTTCGAACCCGAAACGAACTTGTATGGATTGAATGCTTTCAGCACATCGTCAGGTGGACGATGAACATTCTAAGTGATGTGTTTTGATTAAAGGTAATCGTAGCCTCAAGCCTCATCAAACCGGGAATGGCTAAAACAGGGGAGGTGCAGCAAGGTTAGTGGGTAGCACCCAAGTAGTATAAGATTCCCCTGTCTAGAGGTCCCTTCTTTTTATTCGGCTGTGTGGGCGGTTGAATAGCTACAACCGCTGGGGTTTCTTATGCGGGAATTATCCAGTAAGGGATGTTCCGGCCTTGTGTTGCAGGGGATTGGGCGTGATCCTCGGTACGTTGATCTAGGCCACGTACTGTGACGGGCGGTACCCCGGTAGCCCTGCCATTGTATGGAATCCAAAATCCAATAAGTGCCGTACGTATTAGTTGTGCCCAACTATGTTGGAACGTGAGATGTAAGCATTCCAGCTATTTCTGTATTTTACTTGAAAACCCTAGACCCTATTATAATATAACTGGATTTCCTATCAAATGTTTTGGTTAGCGTAAGGTAAAAACTTACCCATGTTTATTTGTGGGAAGTCTTACGTGATACCTTTGTTTTCAAAAAGGTTTTGAAGTTAAGCAATTTTAACCGTTTACTCACACCAGACCCATGTCTGACCCAAGTGTTTATTTCTGTTTTATAAACTCTTGGGTACTCAAATTTTTACGAGTAGCCAAGGGATTCAGGTTAGCTTTGACGAGTTATCTGGAGGAGCAATGGAGCAGGAGGCTTCAGCGTTCGTAGATATAGTGTTCCGCTGTGTTAGTTTCTCTGAGTCATTTGTTGAGTTGTATTTGAGTTGTAATAACTAGACAGGTATTTATAACTGTCTAGTATGTGTTGTATAAGCTGTGTATCTCTGATGTATATGATACAATGTAATATCTTATTTGATTAATGTAATTTATTCGTTCCGCTGTTTAGATTCTGATGTGTTTCTTTCTTCTCTATCTTTTCTCTTTTCTATCTCTTTCTTTCTTCAAGATGATACGACTTTTTGTGGAGAAAAAGCCGGGTCGTCACATTTGGTATCAGAGCATTAGGTTGAGTGAATACCTAGGCTCTAGAGTGGTGTCTATCTTGAGAGAGCGTATTTGTAATTTTTATATAACTATATATATATTTATTCTACCTATTTGTTGGATTATCTGTTCGGGTTTTCCAATATAAGATATAAAGGTAGATAGGGTAGTGATGTGTGTAACACGACTATCAATGGTTGGAGTTTGAATGTTGAGATTGGAAATGTATCTGTCGAGACTGTAGACCTAATACCGTCTCGAGTAAGTTTGGCAGTATGGTGTAAGAATTTCTCGGATCTCTGAAGGAAACCTGTTAAAGGTTCGGAGTCCATCTTTGAAGTTTGGATGAGTAAAGTTGGATCTGTCAGTTAGGCAGAAGCGAGTGATAGTATCTGGGTACCTCAGGAAGTAGTAGCTGGGTAATGAGACGCAGTGATTGGATGTTTCTGAAGATGTTTTCTTTGGAGCAAGTTTGAAGAAATGTGTCTGCTTCGGTGTTGTGGCTGAGTTCAGCAGAGTCTTTTCTGTTTGGTTTGGAGTCCGAGTTTCTCGAAACTTTGGATAGGGAGTCTTGGCATCTGGGTCAGCAGTGCAGCTCGGAGTAATCTGTGTGCCGGCGGGAAGTCTTCTGGCTGAGCATTTTCTGGAAACGGAGTTCAGAAGCAGCAGAGTGGATCCAGTTCTTCGATGGATTGTCTAAGTCAAGCATAAGTTGTTTTCTTTGATAGAGAGAGCAGTTTATTTGGAATTGGGCTGGGTTGATCGCAAAAGTGACTTGCGATTGCTGAGTATTCTCTTGAGTTATCAGAGTTTTTCTGAATGTCTTCAGCGAAGTCAAAGATTTGTCTGCAATTGAGATTGAATTTCTTATCAACTAGGATTCCAAGAGTAGTACCGGTGGTTCAGCTTAGTAGAAGGATTGGGTGAAGCAGCTCAATATTTGATGAAGTATCTGAGTTTACTTTATAGATCTGTTGAACCATATATTTTCCAGGATGTGTTGTCTAGTTTGTGCTCGAGTTCATCAACGGCATTTTTATTTTCTCCAGATCAGAGTGGTGCAGCGGAAGCAAGATGGCAACTGTTCTAGAATGGAAGCAACTGGAAGTTGCAGTGTTTTGGGATTAGAAAATTTCTACAGGAAATATTTCTGGATTTAAGTCCAGATTGGTTAGTGCATCTGTTTTGTCTTTTCCAGATAGGAGAAGTAAGTTGTCTACTGAGGTTTGTGAAGTAGAGTTTGTGTACTGGATTTCTGTAAATCTTGAAAGGATCCGTTTGTTGGATTGTTTCGATCTAGTTTGTTTTTATAAACATCAGCAAAGGTTGAGCTGATCGGAATAGATATAGGCAGTCCGGAATTGTCAGAAAAGCTCTGAAGATTAGAGACGGAGGAATTTGGAATTCAAAGTTGGAGACTTCGTTATTGTTGAAATTTTCTTTGGTAAAAGGAGCTACAAGATTGGGTAAGTCTGTGAAGTCAGCTCCGAGTTGTTTTGGATCTCTTCTGTATTCTGATTTGGATAAGTGTTTGATCTACAGGATTGAATTGCCAGTTTGGATAACTGAGATTCGGAGTATATCGCGTATCTTTGAGGAAGTACGTGTTTGATCTATCTCTGGTTTTGGAACTAGTAGTTCAGAAAGATTTGGTTGTTGAGTCAGACTCGTCTGTAGTCTGATATCCTGTTTATGGTTGTAAATCTAGATGAGTAGGAGCTCTGTAGCTTCGTAGTTTAGATTGTCTGTAGAACGAGTATCCCGGTATATATATATATACTTGGGGAAACTCGTGGAAATTTAGGAAGCTTATCCGGATCTGTGTCCGGATAACTAATATTGATTGTTAGATTTGAATTGTTTGTTTGGATAAAATTGGTTGTTTATTTGTGTTGGCTGATAAGTATGCTTAGATTGGTTGAAATAAAATAAAAACTTTGGATTATCTTTTGTTTTAAATTTCGGGGACGAAATTATTTTAAGGGGGAAGGAATGTGATATCCCGGGATTTCAGGGAATTTAAAATGTGATAATCTTGTAAATTAATTATTTAAAATTGGAAAAATTGTTATTTCAAACAAATTAATAATGAGTTGTTTTTAAATATAGTTATGAGTAGATTCTTAAATGGAATAATTAGTTAAAAAATTAAATTGTGTTATTTAGAAATAGATTTTTAATTAGACATATTATTCCAAATTAAAAAGTGTTATTTAAAAATGTGTGTATTTAAATTGATTTTAAATAGGATAATTATTGATAATTAATAATGTGTTTGGTTGAAATGGATATCTATATTTATTTAAATTAATTTTAAATTGGACTTTAAATTGACTTTGAATTTGGATTTAAGAATTGAATTTAAAGAAAAAAATATATATCTTAAAATGAAAATAATAATATAGTTTGAATTTAAAATATATGAATAAAGTTTTTATTTAGAAATAAGATTTGTTTTATATTTTCCTCTTTAAAGAAAGTTATTTATAGAAATTTGAAAGAGTATTTATTTAATAGGAATAAATACAAAAGCTTTTAAATTATCATTAAAATTTGGATTAAATATACTATATATGATTTTATTAGAATATAATTGGTTTATATTCTATTTCCTTTTAAAGATTGTATTTACATAAGGTTTAGAAAAGTATTTATGAATTAAGAAATGTATTAATCAATTAGGAAATTAATAATAAAAAGCTTTAAAAAATAATATGAATATAAATAATGACAAGTGTTAACATATTAAACCTCTTAAATAACATGTGTTAGCATATTAGATAAGGTATGAGACAAGTGTCTCTTTTATTTTATTTTTCTTTAAATTTTAATAAAATCAAAATTTACTTATATAAACTTCTACCTTTCCTCTTCATTCTTTTTCTCTAATTTCAGTTCAAAGACCAAAAACCCAAAACCAGAAAGTTATCAATCCCGAAATGATCTCCACAACCCAAAAACTAAAATTTATTTCCAAACTCAAGAATTAAATCTGAAATCCTCTTCTCAATCAAAAACAGAAATATATTTCCAAACTCAAGAAAAACCAGAAATCAATCCAAATCTAAACCCTGTAAAGCATTTTTCAAAGCCTGTAAACATTTCTCAAACCAAATATTCAAAACCCTGTAAACATTTAAATCCTGTAAACCAATTCAAGCTGAAACCAAGAACATCTCAGTTTTCAAAGATCAAGTTTCCCAGTAACAAGCTTTCAAAGATCGTCATAGTATTAAGTTTTCAAAAGTTTTGAATCATCTCAGTCAACAAAAGGATTTCCAGTTTCAAATCAAAGCATTTCAGTTTCGAAGTACTTTCTTCTCCAAATTCAAAGATTCCAGTTTTAAAGAAATCAAAGTTTTAAAGCAATTCAAAGTTTCCTGTTTCAAATCTCAAGCCTCTGCCTTTTTAATCTGGTGAGTAAACCTATATTTTTAAAACAGTTTTAAAATCTGAGAATAAATTTAAATGTTGTGATGAATGTTATAGTAATTTGGTTTGCATATGATTTATCTGTGAATGGATGCTGGTATAATAAAATGCATGTTCTAAAAATCAGTATGTATGCATGCTCTCTGTTATTTTCCTGTGAGTAAAATTAAAACATAAATCAGTTTTAACTTGATATATATGTAGTGTTGAGAGGAATCTCGTGATGCATGTTTAAAATTTTGTATGCATGCTTGTTAAAATCTGAATACATGTCTATATGAATGTATATATTGGTATGTATGATTGTGATCCACTCTGTTTACTTTCTAACAGGCTAAATATTTAACAAAACTAAAATTCTCTTCATGTATCTTTGTTAGGCTGAAGTATTCAAACAAATGTCGTTTGTTTGAACATAATTAAGTTTTAAAATTTTTAAACTATATAAATTAAGTTTGAAATTTACTGGAAAAAGAGGTGTGCAAACCTGTACACATGAATATGAATTCTGTTCCAAGCTTACAGGTTCCAGGAACCTGTTTCAAATTCAAAAGCTATATCTCAATTCAATTTTAAGCTTTGAGATCTAAATAGAACATGTTTGTATGATCATGCTTTAAGTTTTAAAAATAAATTGGAGTAAATTAAATCAAAGCTTCTCTGGAAACTTGAAAAAAAAAAACACAGACAACCAAATATATGTTGAAGATCCAACAATCATGTTTTCATATTTAAATTATACCATCAAAACGTTTTTGAAAATAATGATTTTTAAAGGAAAAATCAGAATTTTTAAACATATATTTACTGAGAATTTATAAATTGAATGATTTTTGGTTTATTGGTGATTTCTGATGATCGGAGTCATTTTGGGTCTCGTGATCGAGGTTGGGGTTGGGTTGTCGATTAGGGATCATCAGAAAAATCCTCGGTGAATTTATAATTCACCGAGGTGATGGCGTGATGGAGATTTAGGGTTCGATCACTAGCTTTGGTCGAGGGTTTTTTCGAGGCTGCTGTATCATGGATAGTTGATCAGAGGCAATCGGACTAAGGGGAATCGATGTGTGGAGTCATGGTGGAGCTAAGGATGGAAGCGCGTGATCTCTGGCGATCTTGGGAGGCAAGGCGAGTGGATTTTGTTGTCGAGGCTGGGTTTCAAAATGGATCGAGTAGCTCGAATTTAAATTCCGGTCGAGTTCGTCGATTTGGTTGGTCAGAAAGCACGTTTGGGTTGTCATCGACTTGGGGATGGTCGTGGTGAAGATCGGAATCGTGTCGTTCAGATGTGCACGTGTACGTGTACACGTTTAGGTTGGGCAGCGTTGTTTGTTTTTGGGGAAGAAAGGTGATTAACGGGGCGTACTCGAAGAACTTTCGTGTTTGTCTCGAAGCAGGGGAGTTTGAGAGGAAGGATCGGGGATTTGGGATGTTGTCTCGAGTAGGATGCGGGATTAACTCGAAGCAGGGATCGAGTGAGGGAAGAATGTTAAACATGTTTATAAAATAAAGAGTTTGAAATTTTATATTGGTTTTATGTTTAAAACCTTTTCTAAATCTCTTTTTCAAATGTTCTTAAACTTTATTTTTAAATGGTATGTTTGTTAAATTTAAGTTGTTAAAACTTAAAAAAAAAAAATGTTTTATAACCTAATCATTTATAAATGGTAATTAAGGGTTATGTTAATAATATGATTTAAGCAATTAACAAAGATAATTATCCTTAAGTAATTAAGATTTTTGGATAATTAAATGAAGTAACTAAAGTGAAATTAATTAGTTAAATTATTGATTTATATATATAATTAATTAATAGTTAAGGATATCTAAGTAATTAATTAAGGATTAATGATTTATTAATTAAGTAATTAGTTATGAGATTAATTAATTTATTAATTAGAGATTAATTAGCTAGTAATTAAGAGGTACTTAATTAAGTTTTATTAATTAATAATTAGGTTTTATTAATTAATAAATAAGAAATAATTAATCTATAAAGATTAATTAAGGATTAATTAACTAATAATTAAGAAGTACTTAATTTGTTATTAAGTTTTATTAATTGATAATTAAGGTTTATTAATTAATAATTAAAGAACAATTAATCTGTATTTAAGGTTAATTAAATTGTTTAAGAGTAATTAAGGAATGAATTACTCAATTGTAAATAATAAATGAATGTAATTAACTTAAGTTAATTAATTTATAAATTAATTAAAGATAGTAACTTGGTATTTGATTAAGTATAATTACTTAATGAGAAGTAATTAAGGATTTATTACTTGGTATAATTAATTAAAGGATTAATATAATTAATTAAGAAGTTAATTAATTAAGGTAAGTAATTATAGTATGATAATTACTGTATATGATTAATTAAGGTGGATTAATAGAAATGATTAATTAATTAATGGTAGTAATTAATTAAGGATTATTAATTAATGTAATTAATGAAAAGTAATTAAAGGTTAATTACTGTTAATGGTTAAGAATAATTAATTTGTGAAATTAATTAAAGGATGATTACTTTATGTAATTAATGAATAATTAATCAAGAATGATTAATATTTAGTGAGTAATTAATTAATTAAAGGTTTGTATTTAATTTATGATTGATTAAGCAAGGTTAGATGATTAATTCTTAAGTAATTAATTTAATTTAAGTTAATTAAATTAATTATAACATAGGGTTAATAATTGTTGCTTATGGATGATTGTTTGAGTTGAATATCTAAATTGGATGATATCTATTGAATGATATGCTATGATATTCTGTGATATGATATTGGATATATCTGTGATAAATGTGTGATATTTATCTGTTAAATGCTGTGTGAATTCAAGTATTGAATTGAATTAAATTGTTTAAACCTTTAAACAACTTGGCCTTAAAAGATACGTTTTGGATTTCGATGAGACCGGGATCGGGTTTCCGTATACCGGTATTCCAGGTCTGGAGACCCGAATACCACATCGATCCAAATTAACGATAGGTCGTGAATCTCAAGTGAAGATGAAGATTCAGAGTGCAAGGGTTATTGTCGTTAACTCTGAGGGTGATTCCAAAATGAGTGTAACGAGATAATGCCTTCGGTTTCGTTCGAACCCGAAACGAACTTGTATGGATTGAATGCTTTCAGCACATCGTCAGGTGGACGATGAACATTCTAAGTGATGTGTTTTGATTAAAGGTAATCGTAGCCTCAAGCCTCATCAAACCGGGAATGGCTAAAACAGGGGAGGTGCAGCAAGGTTAGTGGGTAGCACCCAAGTAGTATAAGATTCCCCTGTCTAGAGGTCCCTTCTTTTTATTCGGCTGTGTGGGCGGTTGAATAGCTACAACCGCTGGGGTTTCTTATGCGGGAATTATCCAGTAAGGGATGTTCCGGCCTTGTGTTGCAGGGGATTGGGCGTGATCCTCGGTACGTTGATCTAGGCCACGTACTGTGACGGGCGGTACCCCGGTAGCCCTGCCATTGTATGGAATCCAAAATCCAATAAGTGCCGTACGTATTAGTTGTGCCCAACTATGTTGGAACGTGAGATGTAAGCATTCCAGCTATTTCTGTATTTTACTTGAAAACCCTAGACCCTATTATAATATAACTGGATTTCCTATCAAATGTTTTGGTTAGCGTAAGGTAAAAACTTACCCATGTTTATTTGTGGGAAGTCTTACGTGATACCTTTGTTTTCAAAAAGGTTTTGAAGTTAAGCAATTTTAACCGTTTACTCACACCAGACCCATGTCTGACCCAAGTGTTTATTTCTGTTTTATAAACTCTTGGGTACTCAAATTTTTACGAGTAGCCAAGGGATTCAGGTTAGCTTTGACGAGTTATCTGGAGGAGCAATGGAGCAGGAGGCTTCAGCGTTCGTAGATATAGTGTTCCGCTGTGTTAGTTTCTCTGAGTCATTTGTTGAGTTGTATTTGAGTTGTAATAACTAGACAGGTATTTATAACTGTCTAGTATGTGTTGTATAAGCTGTGTATCTCTGATGTATATGATACAATGTAATATCTTATTTGATTAATGTAATTTATTCGTTCCGCTGTTTAGATTCTGATGTGTTTCTTTCTTCTCTATCTTTTCTCTTTTCTATCTCTTTCTTTCTTCAAGATGATACGACTTTTTGTGGAGAAAAAGCCGGGTCGTCACATGTTCACACAGCGGTCTTTCATTTTTAAAAAATATTTGTGATAGGAGTAGTGTATTTAAGAGTTTCATTGTATTAATATAAACGTTAGTTATAAAATAATTCACGTACGGTAATATATGTAGTTGGATAATATGTTGTGCGTAGTTTAAAATATTTCATTACTGTTTAAAATTTATATATATTTTGAGAATTTATATATATACGTAAATTTATCATTGGATTATATATAAAGTAATTTATTTTAATAGGAGTAAATAATAGACTTTAAATGATATATCCCGTTCTCATCGATTTCCGTTTATCAGCTGGTCCGTCGAAATTCGTGCCAACCTTGCTTTACAATTCGTGCTTGGATTCATAGCTCATTTCCATTTGTCGAATCATCTCAAGCCTCAAAAGGTGAGCACTCACTCACGATTAACGTTCTTTTATTTATTAGATTTGATTTCAATTGAAACGACAATCGAAATATGCTGCTGTTAGTTATTTACACTGTTATTACCTGTATCAGTTCACCTGTAACATCTGACACCATTATCTGTTAATTATTTATGCAATGATAATACAGTTTGGCTGAAATTGATTGATTGTTGATGTTTATATTGGACGTTAAATTGTTAATGTTAAAATGATAAATAGTATGAAATTGAACTTGATATAGGACAGTTAAATGGTAAATTTGATTAACTGACATTTGTATAATATGACCCCTGTAACTGTTAAATTTATTGACACGTAGGATTTGTTTAATTACATTTTGAACCACTGAATGTATGTTGTTAAATTGATGATGTATGAAAATTGAAATAGATGACAAGTGAAAACCGTAATGTAATAATCTTTAATCTACATGAAATGTGTAGATTCTAGAAATAATTATATTAATTCGCACAAATAACAATGCGAATTAATACGGTTATTTCGGGATTATTTGAATTGAATATTGGATTGATATTGGTTGTTGTTATTGCTTGTTTATTTACTTTGACACCATCCCAGTTATCACACTGCAAGTTCCCTTTGCTATGTTTTGATTTTGAATTGAATTGGAATCGGGTTGAAATGATAAATACCCAAATTGAACTTTTACCTAGGATAGGAAATTAAATAAAACCCGATTGGTCAATAATTTGATTTAAAAATAAAATGAAAATTTTATTTGAATAAATAATATGGTTTTGAAACGAAGTTGGAAATTGAATTTAATGAAATTTAAACGTGAATATTTAATAATCTGAAATGAAATATTAATAAAGAAATTGATGAAAGAAGGTTGTTTAATTTGAGAAATGATTAAATTAAGTTTGAAATGATTTAATAATTAAGTTTGAAATTATAATTAAGTTTGAAACAATTAAACTTTGAAATGATTTAATAATTAAGTTTGAAATTATAATTAAGTTTGAAATTATTAAACTTTGAAATTATTTAATAATAAGTTTTGAATTATTTAATAATTAAATAAGATTGAATTATTTAATGATTAAATTGAATTGGATTCTTTAATAAGAGAAATTGAATTTTTGAATAAGTGAATTTTACTTCGTAATAACTGAAATTGAGTTTTCTTGATTAATTAAGTTTTGAAAAATTATTTAAGGAAGTAAATAAGTGAAATAGAATTTCTTTAACAAGAAATGAAAATGTGATATTTTTGGAATTAATGTAAGACTTGTAATTGAAAGAATTGATTTGACGAATTTAGTTTAATTCAAAATTGTAAGTTTTGATTTGATGAAGTTGAACTTAAGAATTGATTTAATGAATTGGAAATTTAATAGAAATTGTTTTGAATGGAAAATTTACTAAATGAATATTGAATGAGACCAATAAATGAATTTAAATTGATTTAAATGTTAAATCAAATTAATTTAAATGATTTCGGAATGAAACTTATATACGAACTTGAATTAATATTTGAATGGTTTTAAATAAAGATTGAAATTGAATTATAAGATTTTGAAATTGTGGATTTGGAAGTTTTGAAACGTAAATGTTGGAAATTGGTTTAGAAAGGAAAATGAATGTTGATTTACGAATTGAAATTGAAATTGAATTTGATTTGGTTTTGAAATATATAAACGACCAATCGGTGTAATAATTACGAAAGTTATTAAAGAGACCGGAATTCGGTTATGGATATACTCTCTATCTAAACCGAAAACCACTTTAATAACTATGCGCGGAGTGATGATCCAGAATGAAGTGGTTGGAATGATGTACGTGTTGACTGAAGAAAGAGAACGATAATGGATAGCCTTGACACTTGTGTCAAATTGGAAATGACTAAAACAGGAGCTGTGCCGGGCCAATGGAGGATTGATACCTCAAGTGGACACACTTCTTCGAACTACTTATTACTTGTTGTCGATTGGTGCACCCTTGATTTTGGGAGTGTTGTTTCACGGTGTTGCGGGCGCTGCGGCGTTGCGTTCTCACCAGTCCGGATCAGGCGAACGGTAGTATCACTACCTTGGGTATAGCCTCATGTGCCTTGTCATACTTGTATTCCATTTATGCGCGACCACTACGATTTTGATTTGTACCTTTAGTATATGGATTGCCCTCTGGTGACTTCCGGTTTTGGGGAAACTACGGTCTTGTATATGCTTTTGGGAATAAAAATGTGTTAAGGGTGGAATGGGCCATGACTTAACGCTATTTTGATATCTTTATATTACTGATAGGCATTATCTACTTATCGTACACTACTACCTAGTAGATAGTTTAACGGATCCTTAAAGGATGGTTATTCCAAACATCCTTTGAGTTACTTGTATTTCGATTGCTATTTCACTTGAGTTGGATTTATTAATATAAGAATGTTAATCCTGACTCGAGTGTTTTGTATTTTGCTTTACGCTCGGGTCAGACTGAGTGGTTCAGCTTTCGAGACTCACCTTTGGAGTTGGAGCTTCGCTTGGAGATCCAGCTATCTATCCAGCTTTCAGATATTCGATGATTCCAGTGATGTATTCTGATTTGTATCTGATGTATCGTATTACTCTTCCGTTGTATCTGGTTTAACTCTGATGTATCGTATTACTCTTCTGTTGTAAACTCTGATGTATTTTTTATATTCATATAGTAGCTTCATGAACTACTATCTCTTTTATTTCCGCTGCACTTATTACTCTGTGTCTGTGATCTGTGATTATTTATTTACTGTATATGTTCAGTTTTGCCAAATTTAAATTAACAACGCGGTATTTTGAGCAATTCAACTCCGGCATGAGTGTCTACCTATACACTTATAATGGACGCGAATGGTCCAAAATGGCGGGTCGTTACAGTTGCAACTCTGAACTAAAGCAATAAAACTTCACTAATATCAATTATTCCAATCAAAACAGCTTAAAAATATCATATTTTTAAATGGATATCTTACATGAATTGCAGTAATAAATCTTACAGGAACCGCAATAATACAAATATAAAATAAGTATGATGATCTTGCCATTAAACTCCAACATCATGATGTTATACTCTGATCATCAGATTATTAAAATACATCAGACATGAATCATATTATTACATATATAAACTAAAAATGGTGATCATGCTTTCAGCACAATTTTCGCCTACCCGATCTACTGATATGTTGTGCTTGCTTCCCTTTGTTAGCTTATTTGTGTTCCACTGTTACTGCTATGAAAGAAAATGGAGCAAAGATGAGGACGTATGATTCCACTATAGTCAAAACTGAAACATTTGGCTGGATAATAAATGTTGTAAGGGACAAAAAAACGAAAGATAAGGGATGTTCTATCTGAAGGTCTTCCAAAAGTCTAAATACTTTCGTTGATTTCATACCTTCGGAATAAGCCTGGAAAGGCTAGTAGAAATAATTTAAACTTGTAATAAAATATCAATGAAGGATCTACCGAATAATCCGAAGTAAGCCGAGAAGTGAAATGTTATATACATATATATTCTAAAGGACCTCAATAAATTATGTAAAATAATATGTGTTTAAAGGGGTACCCCTTAGAACCATTGGTGAAGATTGACTCGGGGTAGCCCTTGAGTTATTTCTTGCTTGCCTTCAAGCAGCATAATAAGTAGGTTTTTATGCAAGGGTCAAGACCTAGAAGGGAACCAAAATGTTCATGGGATATACTAACTAGAGATGACCACTAATTAGGGAGTTTCCGTTAATAAAAAAAGTGAATTAAAATCCAAAACAAAAAATATCGAGATAAATGAAAGACTCAATGCTTGGGAAATATCCATATGGTATGGCTTGACTCAGGGTGGCCACTTGAATTGTTACTTTTTTTCCTGAAGTAAAATAATTAGATCTCTAAGGGCATGTGCCCTGAACTAAAAGAGATCTAGAAATGGTGAATGGGTTAGAAAAAAAGTTGGGTTGCTTACTTTCTGAATAGGGTCCAAATCCAGTTATTTAGTAATCACTAAAGTCAAGCTTGATTTCAGATAATAATATATTAACTCTGAATTGAAACTTCATTGGTTGGTTGGGAGTTGTAAATTAAAGTATAAACTCTTTTAACTTTTGCAGTGAAAGTAATTGTTATACAAATGGAACAAATCAATGGAAGCAAGAAAAGAAGAAAAATATAAGGCAACAACATTCTTATTATATTAAATCAATAAAAGAAAAAAATGAAAAAATCAACTAAATTTTATAAGAGGGAAAGAAAGAAATTATAGAAAATGAGAAACAAAATTGATTCTCTTACCCTTGGATGCAATGAAAAAAGTAACGTTCTTTTGATTTTTTTGCAGTGTCTTCTTTTTCTTAGGTTCCTTCAAATAAGGCTTCAATTATTAGAATTATGATTTACAAGGGATTCGATTTTGGAACTCAATTTGATGTAACTAAAATTCAAAAGGGAAAAATGATGTTAAGAATAAAGATCCACAATTCAACAGTTCAAGTGGGGCAAGGATAATAAGGAATTATGAAGTTTGCTAATCATAAAGATTAAAGAAGAAAAACAACCCGTTCGTATACTGTGTTTGATGTTTTGCAGGCTTTAATAGCTTCAAAATCAAAGTAAGATAATATACCTACAACTTAAACTTTACTATAGTATGCTCGAATTTTAATTTTTGTATTATTATTATTTACTTTTTGATTAGCAAAGTATTATGGAATAATTATAAACTTTCATTTAGCAAATTAATATTAAGTGAAACATGTCTATTTTTTCATTTAGTTGTCTAGTGAGTAAAAGAAAGAGGTTGGTAAATGGAAAGTCCTATTCAAACTCCTTCAAGCAGCAAGCAGCCCCACCAAAAAGGACAAAATTAGTATATCCCTTAATTATCTAAGTTAACCCTCTAATGTTACTATTTTTTACCATTCCTACCCCTCAATATATTGAACATAAGTTAAACAAAAATATGAAGAGGTTTATGGTTCAAATTTCAACACGATAGTAAATCTTTAAAAAATTGCCATTTTAATAAAATGCTAAATGGCTTTCTCTTTTTGACAAATAGCTAAACTTTTCAACGATAATGGCAAATCCGTAGAAAAACTAACATTTTTATTTTTAACACCAAACTAAATGTTGTCTTTTAAACAAAGTGCTAATGATTTCATCCATTAATAAAAATGGCTAGCGTGTGTAAAAGAAAGTTGAAATATTGTATTGTATTCACATTTTTATCATTGTACAGACTTGTGATGTATTTATACAAACAAGT
Source organism: Allium fistulosum (assembly GCA_030737815.1). NCBI lineage: Eukaryota > Viridiplantae > Streptophyta > Magnoliopsida > Asparagales > Amaryllidaceae > Allium > Allium fistulosum. The sequence continues at coordinate 1,411,032,676 of CM060903.1, forward strand.
CTCATGTTCTGTTAAATATGATATAGGAGGGCAGTATGTCTTTAAGCATAGACAAACAATGGATAAATGAATCAGATCTAAGATCTACATACTATATAGACGGGGTGCAGAAGTTCATTAGTTTTGTTGAAGAAAACGGTGGTAAGAAAGGATTGTATTTATGCCCTTGCACCCGGTGCAAAAATATGAAGACAATCAAATTAGATGACATTCATTTTCATTTTCTTAGATGGGGTATTATCCAATCGTATACAGCATGGTATTTTCATGGGGAAAAAAGGGCGGAGATGGAAAAACAGCAACCAGTTAGTCATGGCAGAACTACTGCTGAGTCTGAACATATTAGGATGGAAGATCTGGTCAATGATGCAGATAGATTTCATCATTTTCAACCTACAAATTCGTTGCCTGATCATGCTAATGTTGGAGAGCAGTCTACTGATTATCCAGATTGGCAGGCCAATGAAAGTAAGAAGTATAAATCGCTTTTTGGTAGCGTAAAAGAGCCACTGTATCCTTCATGTTCAAAAGGGATTACGAAGCTGTATGCCATTGTGAAATTGAATAGCTTGAAGACCCAATACAGCTTTTCAGATAATGGTATGACTGCACTTCTCGAACTAATAAAGGAGTTACTCCCCGAAGGTAACACGCTGCCGACAAAGTACTCCGACGTGAAGAAGATCATTAAGCAAGTTGGGATGAATTACAAAACTTATGATGCATGCATCAATGATTGCATATTGTACTGGAAAGATGATGCGAACAAAGTTTCTTGTACAAATTGCAATGAACCAAGATATATGACATCATTAAACGAAGAGAGAAAATGCACCAAAGTACCTCGAAAGACATTAAGACATTTTCCTTTAATTTCTAGATTGAAGAGACTGTATACTGTACCATGGATGGCAGATGCGATTTCCTGGCATGGTTGTGCCAAGTCTGATCCAACCGTAATGCGTCATCCATGTGACACTTCTCAATGGAAAGTCGCAGATTCATTTGATCAAACTTTTGCTGCCGAGCCACGAAATGTCACACTTGGAATAGCAACAGATGGTTTCTGTCCACATGCTTCTCTCTCTAACCCTTACAGTTGTTGGCCAGTAATTGTAGTACCATATAATCTTCCTCCGTCTATGTGCATGAAAAGGGAGTTCTTAATGTTAACATTGTTGATTTCTGGGCCAAAACAACCAGGAAAGGATATTGATGTTTATTTACGGCCGTTGATAGACGAGCTAAAGTAGTTATGGGAAGGAGTAGTTACATTTGACTCGTTAAATAAATCTGAGTTCACAATGAGAGCTAGGGTGTTGTGGGCAATCCATGATCACCCTGCTTTTGGGACTTTATCGGGATGTACAACTCACGGTTATTTTGCATGTCCTGTTTGTGGGGAAAACACTTGTTCTTATTATCTTCCTGAAAGTAAGAAGATGTGTTACATGGGACATCGAATGTTTCTTCCTAACGAACACAAGTTTCGATACGATAAGACAAATTTCAACAACGAACAAGAACTTCGTCGTCCTAAATGGCCATTGACTGGTTTTCAAGTTGAAAAGAAAGTAGCGAATATCAAAATGAAAGTTGGTAAACAAAAAGAAGAAATTGGTCGAAAACGGAAAAAGTCAACCAATGAAGATGTTGACAATATTTCTGGATGGTATAGGAGGTCTATCTTTTTTGATTTACCATATTGGAAAGCAAATTTGGTCCGACATAATATTGATGTTATGCATACGGAGAAGAATGTCACGGAGCATCTCATCAGCACCATTATGTACCATAAAGATAAGTCAAAAGATGGCATCAATGTGAAGTCCCAAAAGTTGGCCTTCGAAAATCGGCACCCGTACTTTACATCGTACTCGAATGCCGTAGATTCAAATACCAAATCTGGTTCTCCGGAGCTTATAACACAGTTAAGTAAATAACACAGCGGAATAAAAAGAATAATACATTGATATACATTATCTGATACAACAGAGTGATACAATGAATATCAATATACATCAGAGATATGATACAACAAATAGCAGCGGAAAAGAAAACGATAACAAATATCAGCAGCGGAACAAATAACTCTAAGATAGTCTTCAAGAGAGAACTCCAGCAGTAGCTCGAACTCCCAATAACGATACACCAAGATAAGCAAGTGCAGTCCGATCCAAAGACTGAACTAGCTCCAGAAAATCTACTGAACCTGACTATCTGAAAAACCCAACTCTAGACTGCTCGTGTAGAAAATTATGAGCACCCAGAGTTTAGGAAATGAACAATAAACTCCGAGTCAGTCGTGGGACTGGTGTGAGCAACAAAAACAGTTTATCTTTAACAAACAACAAAGGAATCTTAAACATTGAAATCCGCAATGCTTTTGGAAAATGAAACTACCATAAGACCTCCCACCACACACACAATGCAAACGCAGACTTGAAGGAGATTTCTTCTTATGATAGTCAAAGATGCTTACTACGCAAAATCAAATCATTTTGATATTATTATTAGTGCATAGTGGAAAGCATTTCGAAAATAGAATATAAATCTTAGCCAGCATAGGTACCATTATATTATGCCTGCTATAGCTGCCTCCTGAGGAGACAGGCTCTACAATTTGCAATCGTAAAGGGCTCGTATTGTTTCTTTGGATTTCCAACAAATGGTCAGGCTAAGGAACTTCCTATCCACGATGGGTACGTCCCTGGAATAGACGACCCGAGAACCTAACCGGATCTCTGCCAACACAAGGCCGGGTTACCTCTGCAAAAATAGGTAACTACTGACACGCGTACGCCATCCCCCGATCGTCACCGATCTTTCCGAGGATCCCCGATTTCCAACAACCACAAAGTAATAAACTTGTAGCAACCACAGAGGTTAAGTATCTGGGCTCCATACCTTGATACCACCTTTATCCAGAAGGAATGACATACACTAAGGGGCGCTACTCCCTAGAACCTTGCTGCATCCTTCCTGTTTTGACCATTTCCGGGGTGTGAGGCTCGACGAAGTCTCGTCCACAAAGCTACGCTTTGTTCACAAAGCCATGCTTCGGGTCAAACAAATGATCAACCTATGATCACAAAGATATAAGATCAAACAAATGATCATATCACAAATGATCAAACACTGATCATCACACAGCAACACTCAGCATGCCACATTACCAAATTGGGATATATCGCTGATAAATTTCAACTACATAACCTCTGAGCTCGTACGTCTCAGAGAAGGGTGTTAAGCTAAGAGAATAAATTCTCCGCCACCAACAGAAATGTATTTGAAAGAAATCGGCTTTATATCTCAAAGTGTAATGTCAGACATGTATCCATACAAGTCTGTTCCGGGTTCGAACAGAACCGAAGGCACTTCTTACGAAGCCCTTGCAATTCCAGGTATTCACAATCCCGTCCGAACTTCCCATCACAAAGGGTGATAAAATCTCTATACCGGGGACCAGTCGGTGCAGAGACATTCGACGAGTTGTCCTTTCGTTTTCGTGAATATCCGGTCTTCAACACCGGTCTTCAAATGCTATCCATATACGACGTATCATTATTCGGAATGGGTTATATGACACGAATGTCTTTTCCCGGCTAACCCGAATAACGAGCGCAATCTTCAAAAACATATGGATATTGGGATTTCAATTAAGTCACAACTTAATAATTCAAACCCTTCTTCCAAAATAGTTTAAACCAATCATCATTTCAAATCTTTAAATAAAAAGATTTATTTCACACCGTTCACCTCGTTTCATAAAGATCTATTCATAGGTTTCAAAACATTTCAATTTCAATTGGGTTAACTCGTTAAATCTTTAAAACAAAGATTTAACTTATAGTTTTAAAAAACAATTTCATTTCGAATGGTTTAAACAAATCATCATTTTAAATCTGTTAAAGATAACAGATTCAATTCATAGTTTTCAAAAAGAATTCATTTATAACTTGGGAAAACCATCTTTCAATTCATACTTGAAATTCCTTTAAATTGGAATTTCATTTCTCATATATACGAAAGCTTTTATCATTTGAAAACAAACAGTTTTCATTTAAGAGAAATCCAATTTTATTTACACGAGTTAAAGTCCTTGAATTATATTCATATTTCAAAATCAATACTTTTAAAATAGTTTAACCCTTATATAACGATATAACTTCTTTAATCCCTAGTTTCAAATTATAGAATTCGATTTCAAATCTTGAATTTAAGTTTTAAATCAAATTATTTAAACTTCCAAAACTCCATCAAGTTATTCAAAATTTAATTTCATCTTTGAAATTCCATTTCAAAAGCTTTTCACTTTAAACCCAAATTTCTAATTTCAAAATCAATTGAAATTAAAATTTCAATTTAAAAAACATCAGATTTAAATTATCTGTGACTTAACCGATTTCCACGTGAAATCCATATTTGTGTGTGTATGGTGTAGTCCAGGGGTTTTTACACATAATAGTGCACAACATCAATCATCACAGATATATCGATAAGCGGTACAATCGATAACGCTTATCTTCATTCACAGATTCATAGATAAAATAAATTTATCGGTCACAAGGATTCACAATTATAATTCGATGTGGGTTTCGGATAACCAACCGGAATCCGACTCCCTGTCGCATCGAAATTCAAGTGTCGTTTTACGGGTCAAGGGTTTCATATTCACATAACAATATATACACCACAGATAAGTAAATTACAGATCACAACATAATCTGGATATATCACAAAGCATCATATATCAGGAATATCAAACAATTTGACATTCAATAGAATTCAAACATTCATAGGTAAGGTCAGTAAATTTTCTGATTAATTCAAATCAGATTAATTACTTACAAATAAATTACTAATCCTGGTTAATTAATTATTAATAAATTATAAACCATTTTGATTTAATTTTTCTTTAATCATTTATTAATTAGTTATTTCCCAACATGAAATTACCCTTTTCTTCATTGTCTTTACAATCAATCTACTTATCTTAAGTAATTATCCCTTAATAACCTGCATCCTTAATTAATATTTAATTTCCCATTTATTTATCGCTAATTACTTAATTTATTACCAAGACAAGTAATTATTAATCCTAAATTAAATTTTTAACTGGTTAACTCTTAACTTTGAATTAACTTTAATTAGTTAATTTACTTTTCAATTACTAACTTAGTAACATTTAATTATTAATAGCCTTTCTTAATTTAATTTTTCATTTGGTCTTAAATTTCCAACTTAAATTACTTAACATTCTTCATCATCTTGCTGGTACTTACAACCTCCACCTTAAATCTTGCATTTAGACAATACTGTTTATAGAATGTATTTAAACAAACTAGCTTCAACATTAACCCGAGCGAAACTCCAGGTTACTCGGGTTGGACCCAATTTCTCTCCCATTTTTCCCCGAGTATCCACTCTTTCTCTCGCGTATACCTCTTCTCCTCCCTTCTTCTTTTTTTTTCAAGCAAGCAAATTTTAAGTTAAATTATAATAACAGGGTACAAGACACTCACGCGAAACCAAAACTCGAGATTACCTTCTTCTTCCCCGAGCCTCCATTCCCCTGTGCACACGAACGTGCACGGTGCACCTACCCCATCACCTCCGGCCAGCGACGGTCACCGCGACCATCCCAATCCATCACACGATCGCGTGTGAACCCAACTACAAACCCAGATCTAACAACACTTAATCGAATAAAAATTTCGATCATCAGCTCGAATTACCTGCAGAACTCGAACCACCAAAAACCCCCATTGCCGACCATCTCGACGCCGTTTAACTCCGCCAACCTCACCATCGATTTCCATGCCCACAAGCTTCGTCCTCCCCAAATCCTAACCCCTCCGGTCCAACAACCAAATCGCGATGGTCACGACAGTCGAACCCATCCAAAAACCAACTTAAACCCTACTTCGATCTAATTCGAACGATTGAGACATTGGAAAAATTAAACTGCATTTTTCCCATCTTCAACAACATCAATGCTTGCCTCACCCAAAGTTTCAACTCGAATCGTGGGTTTGATCATCGGTAATTGGCCAATTTGCCGAAACACTTCAATAATTCATTCCCAATTGAATATCACTTTAAAAATTATGATTTGCATGTTAAAAATCATTATTTTCAACTACAAATCCAACTATATAATCCAAGCAAGAATTAAAGATAACAAATTTTGAATGAATCAAGATTTTCACTGCAATACCCATTTTAAAACTATTTATAAACTTAAACTTACAGAAACCATTTTTTAAAATTTTCCTTCAACATTATCAAACAACTTTGATTCAAACATCAAAGTCAAATAATGATGTTAGTAGAAGATTTGAATTTAGTATATATGATGATGTTTTCAGTTCTTTGCTTTCCAGAGTTATTTTCAAACTGTTTTTAACTTAACTATATATTTAAATCTCAAATTAGAATATAACAACCAATATTGTTTTAACTCTAATCATTCATCAGTATATCAAAGAGCATGATTTTAAATCCTAACAAGACATGGGGAAAACTAGAAACAGACAGTGTATATGGTAACAGCCTGCATTCAAGGATCATTCATTATTCACAAGGCATATCTATATAAAGATATAAACTTACTCGTTCTCATACATATATGCATCAGAAATATACATCTAAATTTGTCGTTAAGTGATGTTACTCACTTGGTTTTGTTGAAGCAGAGAAGAACAGAGAAGCTCTACCACCTTAAACAGGCTTGAGAAACTAAAAGCTGGAAACCATTCCTTGTATTGATTTGGATTGATCTAAGTTGTTTGATTTTGTTAAATGATTTTGAGTTTGAAATTGTAAGGTGATGTTTTATATTTTTTTTTCTTTGCTCAGGTTTCAAGTGAACGAACTGATGAAGAGGAGTTGGTATATAGGAATTTGTACAGAGGGATTGTATTTGTTTTTACAATATAGGCATGGGTGAAGTGATCTTGCTTGTACTTGTTTATACAGATTAATGTATTTCTTCTTTTGCTTTTCGGCTGAAATGATATTTGTTATGGTGGGTGAAGATATTGGCATTAAATGCCTATGTATCCTATGTTCCTATACTTACCTTGTTATATTTTCATTTTACCTATTTCTTACTTCTTGTCTCGGCTGAACATGTATATTTCTTGTTTTCTTTTTACAAGTTAATTCATACTTATTTTTGTTTGTTTTGTTACTTTTTCTTTTTCTTATTTTTTTGCAAGTGTATATATATATTTAAACTTCTTTGCTTTGGCCATCCTTGACTTCGGCTGAAAGGTGTTAGTAAGTTCTTTTGTTTGTATTCCTATTTCTTGTTTGTTTTTAACTTTGTATTGTAAATAAATTCCTATTTTAAATTATGTTGTTTGAATCTAACTATATATTATTTTATATTTTAAAATTTATCTTATTATATATATATATATATCTATTTGAATTTGTCAAATTTATTTTCTATTTCCAGTTTTAAATCATATTATTATCTCACTTTAATATTTATTATCCTATTTGTAAATTCAAATTATTATTAACCATAAATTTTAATATTTAATATTATATCAATTATTTATTTACAATTTAAACTCAAGTCAAATATATCTATATATTTATTATTTCCAAATTCACTCATTTTTGAATCGGGGAAACTCGCTACAATTTAAACTCAATTTTACAATTTTTTATTCAAAAATTTATTTAATTACTCAATTAAATTCAAAAATTCAATAAATTATTAATTTAAATAAATTTAAATTCCGGGGTCGTTACAATCAATGTACGCAAGGAATTGAAAATCATGGGTATAAAACAAAAGTTGTGGGTGATGGAAGATCCTGAAACAAATAAAACAATCATACCAAAGACAACTTTCGCTTTGAGCAAAGAAGAAAAGATACGGTTTTGCACCGTTTTGAAAAATCTGAAAGTGCCTAACAAATTTTCTTCTAACTTTCACAACAATGTGAGCATCAATCCTCCTGAACTAAGAAATATGAAGTCACATGATTACCATGTCATAATGCAGCATTTGCTTCCAGTATTGCTTCAACATTCTTATCCACAACATAAGGATCTACGAAATGTTGTTCATCGTATTAGTTTATTCTTTAACATTTTGTGTTCAAAGGTGATCAATAGGGAACATCTTTTAAAAGCAAAGGCTAGCTTAGTAGAAGCAATGTGTGTTTTTGAAAAACATTTTCCACCTGCATTTTTTGATATCAGTGTCCACCTTATGGTTCATTTAGCCGATGAAGCGTTGATTTGTGGCCCTGTCAGATATAGATGGATGTATCCATTTGAATGCTAAATTTATAATTTCAGTTATGCACATCATTATTTCATATAAATAGCTACCGTCTACAGTATATAATTGATCACATTTATAGGTTGATGAAAACATATAAAGGATATGTGCGCAACAAAAGACCCATTGAAGGGTGTATTGCAGAAGTATATATCGTACAAGAAGCTAGTCTTTACTGCATGGAATATATGCCAAACGGAGGTGATGGCAATCATAAACATACCCGCGAAGCATTTTTAGACGAGGACGATGAGTTTGCTGGTGAGATACCTCTGGATAATGGTAAAGACATAACGTTAACCCAAGTGCAGTTTGAACAGGTGCGTAGATGAGTCCTTAATAAGTACGATGGATTGGATGAATGGAAGAAGTAAGTTCACGAACTTGTTTGGAATTTTAATTTTTTTAATTCAATTTATATATACATTTTGATATGTGTTTTTCGTAGGAGGTATAACTCCTATGTGAAAAGTACTAGATTTCAACCTAGAGGTAGGGCTACCACCGTAGAAGTAGTTCAAAGTTTTAATTTATGGTTACGTAATGAGGTTTAACTTCGTCTTAAGTATTTCATGTGTTTATAAGTGTGCAATACACCTTTGTGACCATGCTTTTTTACTTATTAAAATTTATGTAGCTGTTAAAGACCATCGATGTTGATCCAACTTTTTGGCTGTTAGTGCATGGGCCGAAGTTCATCACGCGTAGTTATATGAAGTACCAAGTGAATGGATTTTCATTTTCCACAAAAAAGTACGAAGACCGTATGGTAACACAAAATAGCAGTGTATGCATGAGAGCAATTACAAAATTTAGAGCGAGTGGCAAGGATAAAAATTATAAGGAAGCAGAAACAACGTATTACGGAGTCATTCAACAGATACTTGAGTTGGATTACACTAACTTCAAACAAACAGTTTTTTATTGTGATTGGGTAAAAGTCGAGGATAAGGTCAATGGTTGCAAAATAGATCCCATTTCAAACCTCATCATGGTAAATTTAGGGAAATTGAAGAACAAAAATAACGTGAATGACGAGCAACTTATTCTTGCATCAGAAGCGAGTCAAGTTTTCTACTCAAAAGATTTAAAAAATAACGGATGGTCTGTGGTCTTGCATACACCAAAACGGTTGACTACAAATGTGGATGACATTGAGTTCCCTACCGTCTACCAATCAGCTTTTGAAGACAATGAAAAATTATAAGACCTTACCAAATCCATATGTTAACTTATTAGTATTCGTACATCACATGATTGTGTGTCTGTATATTTTTAGTTGCACGATTGTGTGTATGTATGGTTTTGAATATTTTATACATTCCAATGCAATTCCAGGTGTTGTCACTTAATAATTTTGTATGTGCAAGTGTGTTATATTATGGAGTGTTGACATTGATACATGTATAATTATTATCGTGACTTATTAAAATAATTAGTAATATTATATTTTGCAGGAAACTATGTCAGAAAATCCACCATCTTCACATTCGTCATGTTCAGAGGCGAAGAAAGTTGATCAAAACTTACTTGGTATTCCGGTCTCAGATAACGCTGGAAAAATCGCTACTATGCTCGGTAAACTGGTAAGAGCTCATGTGCCGATATCATATATAAGTTGGAATAAAGTACCTGGAATATACAAGGACAACGTTTGGAACGAATTGGTGGTAAGTATCCTTATCTGTTTGACAACGACTATTTCATTCAATAGCCTTATGGTTTCAACTCTTTGCACAACACATAATTTAATATATTTTTGCAAAAAATTTATGAGCTCGATCCGCTTTCAAAGGAAATGTTTTTAAAGAGAATGGCCGAGGCTTTTAGGAGATACAAGAAAAGCTTGAGAGTAGTTTATTATGACCCTTTCAACAATGACGAAGAACGGTTGAAAAATTGCCCACCTACAGTTGCTCAAGAAGATTGGGCAGAGTTCGTAAAAAATGAAGCAACGCCAGAAGCGAGCGGAAGAAGGGAGGTAGGCAAAAAGAACAGAGCATTGCTCAGTTATGCTCATCATGCAGGACATAAAAGTCACGCTAAAATAGAACAAGAAATGGTAATTTATATTCATTTTCATTCAAATGATTTACACATTGTGATTGGATATTCATGCCGAGGCATCAACTTGTATTGCAGATTGTTGCTAGTCCATCAACAAATATCAGTCGTCGTCAAGTATGGGAGAAGACACACAGGAAAAAAGATGGTAGCATATCAGATGCCACTTCTTCATACTTTGTAAGTTAAAAAAATATTAACTTGCATATTCTTTAAAATTCCTTATTCATGTAAGTATTATCATATTACAGGATCAAATTGCGAAAGCGAAGGAAAAGATCACTGATAGTGATGAAGAAAAATTGACAGTGGATGAAGACATCTTATCACAAGTGCTTGGTAAGGATGCAAGGGGTAGGAGCCGCGGTGTCGGGACCGTTATACCAAAGACTAAAGTTAAGGCTTGTGCCATTGCACAGAAACGACTCCGACATGTTCGTGGCGAGCAGGATGAGTTGAAAATGAGGGTGGGAAGTTTGGAGGGTATAGTGGGAAATTTGTCTGGGCAAATGGAGGTTTTGATCAACATGGTGGGAAATATTGAACAGGGAATTCGTGCACCGGTCAATTCTTCTGATGGAGGACGCGCCACACAATTCAATGCTCCTGAATTCATTGCTTCGCAGTTCCAGGATTCGACCAATGTTACGAACAATCAAAAATGTGAAATCCTCAACTCTGATTTAGAAGTAATAGGAACAGGTACTATATGCCGAGATTCTACATTGTCCAACATCCATGGGAAATCTGTACCATCCACACATGAAAAAGTGGTGTTGGACAGTATACTGCTACCAGATGAGAGAACCAGCAAAATGAATCATCAATTTGCAGAGACCTTTGCTGATGTTGGAGTGGGTGGATATGTGTGCCATCCGAAGTGTCTTATTCGATATCTCTAGATGATGGAGTAGGTATATTTTCTCTTCGCCGTACGTTTTAAAGTACACGTTGAAAACGAAAACCACAAAAATCGTTCTCAAGCCAAACGCTATCTTGAATCCCCAATTTCTATCTTGAATTAATTTCTTCCTAAAATTCTTCTTTCATTAATTTGATTGGCATATTCTCTTGGAGGCATTTCTTCCTTTATCTATGATTGATCTATATTATATCTATATTAAAGATATCGATTCCACATAAATCCCAACTGCTAGTCTCTTGCACAATTGATGGAATTCAAGATATTTCATGTACTAGAAAAGATACCTAAAATGATTAATTCTATATCTAATTGTGCAACAATCAAAATCCTAGGCATTGCCATCCTAAATCATCACTTAGCCCAATCAATCTCTTTTTTACCTTAATTTTTTATGTTGTTGATTGGTTTAGATAAATATTAATTCTACAATAATATCATGTCGTTATCAAGAGCGAAGCCAAACCACTGGTACTAAGTAGCAGCGCACATTGGACAAATTGACTGCATCACCTCCAAGCCTACAGTTTAGTCTTAATCGCCTTTAGTTTACAAATGAATTGATAAGTACAGGAACCACCAAACTGTGTGACCATCACCCTTAGTTATGCAGTCTGTATCTCCAAATGAATCATTTCCTCCTTCAGAAATCTATCACCAAATTTTGTGCAAATCGCTAGCCTCTTTCGTCAACTGTCAACTCCTGAATTGCGAATCGCTAGCCTCTATCGTCAACACTCGATCCCAATCCCTAAACGCAGCCTCTGTATGGAATGCGTAACCTCTGTTTGGAATCTTTGTCATAATCACTAGCCTCTGCTTGGAACCCTAAATCTACGCCTCTCCTATTTTAACTACCGTGAGAGGTACCACAACATTTATTATCATTATTTTCATTGCTCGTTCGATCGTATATGTAGTAATTTGGGTTGACGCTAGGAATTGACCAAATAAGGTTCTACAAATTGTTGATATTCTAAAGTTAGGGTGTAACAACCCGGGATTTTCATTACCAACTAATAAATAAAAGTTAGGATTTTTATTTATTTTAATGAAGCATAAAAGAATTTGGAATAACAAAATTTATGTGAAAAAGGCTATTTTAATTAAATGGGAAATATGGGATTTTAAAATGAGGATAAAATGTTATTTTTGGAAAGTTAAATATTTTAGGAGAGATTTTAAAACGGGTTTGGATAAGAAAAATGAGTTTTATAAACATACATGAACACTTAGACTAATTTTTGGAAAACATATAAATAACTCTCTTCTTATTGGGTTTTAAACCTAGCCCAATAACCCACCCTAAACCTCCTCTATAAATTATCTCATACTCTCCAAACCTCATTCATTCCAACCCTAATCAAATTCCTAAAACCCTAAACTTAAAAATGGCCTCCATGCTTAGGAAAGCTCCATCCTCTCTTATATTGGCTTAAGCTAGTTAAAGTAAGGGAAGGTAATGCAAAAACCCTCTTGTAATCCATTTCTAACTCTCTTTAATTTCTGGAAATCATGTTGTAACTCTTGGTTTTATGTGTTTTGGTATTTTTCTAGCTCCTTGATCATCATCTCTTAGCTTTGGTTAGTGCCATATAGGTGTTTGTTCTTTTGCTTGAGAGGAATACTAGGTAAACCCTCTCCTAATCTATGTATAAGCATCTCTTAATTTCAGAAATTATTTTGTAATCCTCTTTTTTTTGTGCATTTAGATTGTGAAACTCTTTGATCTTCTTTTCATTGCTTGGAAAGAGGTAATATATGCTAGCTGAAATTATAATTAGTTTATTGTTGTTAGTAAATTAGGCATATCTCATTCATCTTAAATCGGAATTAAGATTTTCTTGATGTTCTGGAAAGCTTATTCTGTAGGCTATAACTTTTATGTTTTGAGCTTTGCCTAATTTTGTGGTTTGAATGGTCGAAATCACGTTTGTTTGTCGCTGACCTGACAACAAACTACAGGGTTGAGAAACTAAAACCTGAAATTGATTTGGCCATAAGTTACTCGTTTCTTATCCAAATCTAATAATTTTGGATGTTCTGGAAAGCTTAGATTTAGAGCTAAAACTTTCATGTTTTGAGTTTCATGAAATTTCGAAGTTAATTTGGTCAAAATTGTGCATTCTTACCACTGTCCCGAGAGCACAACGACAGTGATATAAAATTTAGATCTGAGAATTGTTTTAGTCGTAGAATTTTCATCTCTGGTCGGAATTTGACGATCTTGGTCATTCCGGAAAGCATAGAAACTATGCTACAACTTTCATTTTATTCATTTTGCCAGAATTTGAAGTTTACTATGCCAAAATTGTGGTTATTCATCTCTGGCCAGTTAGTGCATAGCTATAGGCCTTAGTCTCTTTTCTTCCGTTGTTTTCAGCGTAGAACCCCGACTTTGCGACGCCATCCCGGGCTCGTCCTTTGTCGGATTTCATTGTTTTTGGTCTCGTTAAAATGATGAGATCGAGATCATTAACCATGCAAAGTTTGGTTAGATCTGGGTGCATTAGATACTTCGTTTTTATTGCCGAAGTAGCACCCAGAAACTGTTTTACAATAGCGATCATTTTCAGTTATCGTCGGACCAACTTTGAAACATTGTCGTTTCTTCGTTTCAAGTCTTGCATATCAAAGTAGGAGTACTTTACTACGCTCCTGCAAATTTTCATCAAGATCTGAGTTCATGTGACCCTTCGACCATGTCGTCGAAGTGGGACCTTTACACTGTTTTGATACAGTAAAGTTTTATGATTTTTGTCCGACTTTGAGACAACGCCGTTTCTTCGCTTCAAGTCGGAATTTCCCGATTCTTTTTGCAGTTTGGAGCAGGGATGTTGGACTATATGTCTACCAATTTTCATGCCATTCGGATTCAGTTTGCTAGTCCGAATAATTTTCCGAACTTGGGTTCGCGTCATTTTTGGACTATTTTCCAACACTTGGAATATTTTTCAGTGATTTTCTGGTTTTATTGATTTCTTTGAGATTTGTCTCTAGATTTCGTACATGGGTTTTATGAATCATTTTCAAAAGATTTTTCACTCCTAAATGGCTTTAGAAATTATTATATAATATTATTTTTAATTATTAAATTAATTACTCCATAATAGGAGAGTTTTCAAAAGCCGTTTTAAAGTGATTTCAAAATCAATTATAAATCCGTTTCGCACCATTATTTTCTATAATAAAAATCTCACACTCACTTTTTAGCACGTCGAGCGAAGTGGAAAGGCGCTTAAACGGTTAGGAAATCTCCTGCCTATGGAACCGTGTGTATTTCCTTTCCGGTTAATCCCCGACCTATTCGATTGATCGTTTTGACCTTTGGGTCTAGTTTACCGATGATACGAGGTGGACTTTTTATTGTTTGGAGTGTGAGCTTGCTATTGGTTAGTAAACCGTTTAGTGCGAACGTGGGGTATGGGACTCATTGTTAACACTTTACGGGTTCCTCTCCAAGAAGTTAGTGACACATTAGCCTCTGGGTGGCCAGTACTGGACCTCTAGGTCACCACGCCTCTGGGCAACCGTCTCTGTACACCTGCTCTATGGAGCAGTTTATTTTTCGGCGTGCACCTCTGGGCCTTTATCCTTCTGGGAAGGATCTCGCCGTCTCGCGCGTTCCGCATCTGTGCGAGTGATCGATCACAACTCTACAGTACTTGGCAACAACGACTCTGGTCGGTGCACGTGCAATATTGGTATTATTTGATGATTTTACATCCATTCGAGTACCGCCATTTGGTGTTGGTTCTATGGAATCATACGATGTAAGTGCGATTACCTTGTGGATTCACAGTGTCTCTGGACACTGCTTTTCAGTGTTTTGATTTCATTGACTTTTCAGTATATCCCCATTGCTCTTTGGAGCATCGATCTTTGCTTGGGCATTGATTACGGACTCTGGTCACTCTTGGGATTATTTCCTATGAGCATCTTTTTATAGCTTGGGCTACGCCGATGATATGAGGCGATTTTATTTATTCTACACTTTGGTGTTGATTTCTCTTTAGAGATTTTTATTGTTTATTGATGATTAGGGATCGTCATTATATTCATGTGGTTCATAATATACTTCTCTTTGGATAAGTACTGTTTTATTTATGTACCGTATTACTATATATCTTAGTTATTACTGATTGTTTAGCTAGCCTGACCCGAGTGTTTTCGCTCGGGTCAGACCGAGTTGTTTCAGGTTAGGTCTCTGAACTTAGCTTCTGTGCTTCCGCTTGGACATTATCTGCTATGCTGATAGATAGCGCTTTTATTTGTCCACTATTCCGCTACTCTGTTATTATTCAGACTTTGATATGTACATATTTTTAACCCATATGTGTGGGCAGTGGCTTTGTACCCACTTATTGTATTTGGATCTGTATTGACGATGTATTGTTCTGGGATTTTATATCTGTTATGTGATTCTGTTCTGTGATGTTTTATCATTTAATATTATGCTTTGTCCTGATAGATCTTTAGCCATTTGTAATTTCGTTATAAGTATTTACGGAATATGTCGAACCACTTGAAAAAAAATATAGATACCATCCTTTCGACGTATTCAGTAGATAGTTATAGCTTGATTACAAATGGTCGCTTCCACTATACTCTATTCTCCGCTTTAACAGACAGTATTACTCCCGTAATACTCTTTGTTACAGTGGGTCTCAGAGTGGGGCGTTACATAGGGTATTGATTATGATATTGCTTTCCACAATTTAAATTACTAACAGTAATGATTTTGATTTTGAAGTTGAGAAATTTGTGAGAAAAAACAATATTAGGTATTAGAGTAACTGGAAAAGAATGAAGAATTTTGTGATGTGCTGTGTGGAGTGTGTTGACTGATGAATGTTGCCTAAATAGATAGCAAATCAAACCTAAACTTGATGTGGTACATATTTAATTCGTGAATTAAATTTTCAACTTAATATTGTGTTTGAATTATCTTATTACTACATAGCATCAAGTCATTGGGAAATTTAATCTAAGGGAAATTTAATCTAATTGAATTATGATTAGACGACTTTGATGATCCTTAAAGATTATTTTATAAGGCTGAATTTAAACTGTGAGGAAAGGTTGAACTTAGTGTTTTTTATGAATCATTACTAATCGTTAAAGAGTAAGTACCAACTGAAATTATATGTATATTTAAGTTTAGGTAAACACAACTATAAGGTCAAAATACATAGATTGTTAATGTCAATACAAGTTTAACTTGGTTCATCAGATTAAACAAAAATGATAACTTGCATTATTAAATGTAATTTTAACTTTCTAAATCATTTTTTTCCCTAATCCTATTTTAGATTTTTGATTGATGGCATACCGTCTTATATATGGCAGAACTTGTAGTTGGAAGTGGTTCATTTGGTGTCGTGTTTCAAGTAAACTAAACTTATTCTTAACGCTTATCAAATTAACATCTTTGTTCTTTAAACCAAGTTGACGTTATTCCATATATTTCTACAATATTTAAATTTGAACTTGTTCAGGCTAAGTGGTTTGAGACTTCAAAATTAATAGCCATCAAGAAAGTGTTATAAGACAAGAGGTACAAAAACAAAGAACTACAGATAATGCATTTAATCTTCATTGCGTTTCAATGCTTTAATAAAATGGATTATACTCAACTTTACCACCTTACAAACACTTTGAACCAATTTGCATAACTGCCCATTCCATAAATTTTTGCTTCTCAAGCTCGTACTTAAACTTTCTTTTTCAATTCAAAAAAATAAAAAAAATCGTACTTATCTACATAGTATTTTCATATTGTTTTCCTTTTGTATACTTGAAGTTACTGATTAACCTTCGAAAACAAACAAAAAACTAAGAGCACGTTGAACTTGAAAACGATACCTGCACCTGTTTTGTCATGGATAAAAATTGACTTTCCTAAAAGGGAAAATAATTGAAAACAAATAAACTAGGAGTAACATGAATATTGACAAAAAAATAGGACGTAATTTTTATTGACTTAGTGGATTGTCTTAGCACTAATAGCTCATTTTTATAAATTTTGATATACAAAGTGTTTAAGATATGTATCCTTCTTATATATATTTATAGTAAGAGTTTCATACTTATCATCTAGTCGAAGGCATCGCAAATTAATTATTGAGAAACAGTTACAAATTAATATTGATGACCCTTATATGCCAACAAAACAAGCTTGAGCATATTGTTCACTCTGTTGCATTTTATCATTGCCTGGCACGCCGTAATGGTAGATTTAGGTCTGGATTGATTTATAGAATAGTGTATTTTGTAAACATACTCTTCTGGTTAATTTAGATGGTCATCTACTATTCTGTCCATGGTGATACAGTGTATACAGATTTATCTCTATGGGTTCCTATTAAGATAATTAACATTTAAAATTGTATTACCTCCTTTTTGTTCCATATAATTGAGTTTATTTGAAACTAGATAGAAAAGAACCTAGTGCGTTAGGAAATTCCAATTTCGTAACCGACTATATTTCTTGATGGTATTGTGGTCTTTCTCCTAATCCAAAATCTGGGATCTATTTGATCTAAATGATAAGATGTGACTTGATTTAGAGGTTTATTTAGGCATAAGGATCCCAGTTCACCCTTAGTTATGCAGTCTGTATATCCTTGTATGTAATGCTAACTATTCACGTATCTGAACGGCATTCCTTTCTTTGATTGCTTTTCCCGACTGAGACGGATGAGTATGGGTGTGTGATCACTTGCCAATGAACAGAGGGCAACTGTCGAAAATTGTGGAAATATAGATAAGAAGTCATAATTGACTGAAACCTTATCTATATTTGATGCAATACCCCTTGCCTGCATATTCAGTTTGACACCCTATAACCATATACCATCACATACCACTCAAAACTACTACACTAATCACTTTTCACACCACCATCACAACCTACCTGTCACAGTTCAACCATTGACATACCAAACAACAAAGTCTACCTGTCATAAACCATATGCCTCAATTTATTTACTCTGTGTACTCTGTGTACAGTTCTACCTGTCACAGTTCTACCAAACAACAAAGACATACCAAACAACAAAGTCTACTTGTCACAGTTCTACCAGTCTATATGTACTCTGTGTACTCAATTTATTTTCCACCAAGCTCGGTACAGTAAGCTTGTATGTACATAGAAGCATGAATGCTTGATTAGTTTTCTCATCAACATTCATACCTCTAATATTTCATGATATAATTCATTTACCCTTAATCTGAGGGTGATACAACGTCTTCTACAATCAGAGTGTCATATAAACTTGCATGTGTACTTGCATTATGATTAGTTTTAGTCATAACATCCAAAGAAATTTCATCTCTGTGTGAATATTAATGCAAAAGGACAAAATTTTTACACCCTCTTAATCTTAAATTACAAACCATAATTGTAACTAATTTATTTTCTTCATATTTTGAATGTCTTTAGCAGATTATGTGCAATTCAGGTCTTCTACTTGCAGTCTGATACGTATCGTTTGGCAAGATATAGTGCTGGGATCACTGGTGGTGATGGTGAAGAAATTGGCAAGATATAGGCATTGATCGTACTATCTGAACTTTGTAATTGCTGAACTTGCCTAAATTTGCGTTGTATTACTAATGTTATTCATGTTGTTGAACTACCTTGTTGAACTTTTGTTGTATGTATTGTCGTTGAACTTTGTACCGTATGTAATGTTGTTGAATTGCATGAAGTATTGTAATTGTAATGTACGTAGTGTTGACTATTTTTTGAGCTGCAAGATGTACGAACTATGAACTATTTATGCAAATATAATTTCAAAATTTATTGTTAACTATTTCTTCTTTATGTTGAATCGTAAAAAAAGAATTAGATACGGCTTTTAGCCGTATCTAATTGGTTCGTAGAAGCTACATATTTGTCAATTAGATATGGCTTCTGGCCGTATCTACTGTGTCAATTAGATACGGCTAATGGCCGTATCAAATTGCTTCATTAGATACGACCAAAGGCCGTATCAAATTGCTTTATTTGATACGGCCAAAGGCCGTATCAAATTGCTTCATTAGATATGGCTAAAAGCCGTATCAAAATATTAAGCTCGGTATATTTTGATACGGCTTTTAGCCATATCAAAATATCGTTTATGGTGTAGTGAACATTCTTGTTTAAAACAAACATGGCTTATAACCCAAGCATATCATCACTAAAATCATCAAAACGGATTTAAATATAAAACTCAAAATCAAATGTTCATGAAAAAAAATGAGATGGTTTTGATTATTATTCGCCTTGCTTTGGATTAGGAACTTGAGATTTGATCCTTCTTAATTCTCCTTGCTTGATTCCTTAGCTTTTAATTGATTTTTCTCCTCTTTTCCCCTAGGTTATGGCCGACTTGAGCTCTTTGGTTTTATGTTTTAGAATTATGAACTTGTGAAATGAAAAATGGGAATAAGGGTTTAGGAGTTAAGGGTTATGGTGGACGGATATTCCCATAATACCTTTGCCTTATTCTCTTATTAGTTAGCTTATAAAACCATTTCCATAAACTCTTTATTTTAAACTTTTATTTAGTTAAGCACGACCTCTAATAAATTTTTAAATCTCAATCCCCTTATCACTCTAATCTTTACATTATTCTATTTAATTTATCTAATTAAATCTCATGAATAATGTTATTTAAAATTAGGGATGTTACAAATATCATAACTTCAAAACTAGTATTATATACCAAATAGCCTTCAAGACTTTATCTTCTATGTTTTTAACTTACTTTATAAACTTTGTATAAGATTTCTTTTTGGAAACTAAAATGTAAAGTATAAAACTTTATAAAACTCTTTCTAGAGAATCAAGTAAGTAAACAAATTTAAACACAAAGGATCTCAATGTCTCAACATGAACAATTCAAGTGCTAACACTCTCCGTAGCATCCAACATCCATATACATGAGCACAAAACATATATGCAAATGCAAACACATTCATACACAAGTAAATGTCATCACTTTCGAACCATCACTTCTTATTTTGACTTTATTTTAAATCCATAAAGAGCACTACATAAACACACATATATGTACAAGCAACATCAATTTTGAACTAAACAACTGCACAAATTGTTATTAACAATATAATGTTTAATACTATAACTTTTAAAGGTGAGATTTATTCACCAAATAAAAGGAATTTCAAACCAAAAACTTCAACAACTTAGCGCAACACCGGATCACCTTTGTAAAAATTGTATTTTTATGGACCTAAAGAGATCTAAAGGGGACAAATGGGTTCGGCCTAGTGTTGTTTGGGCTCGGCCTGGCTTGGAGGGGAGGGATTTGGGCTTGTTTTGGAAGAGAGGAGGTGTATAGGGTAGAAAATAGTGTTTTAAATAGGTTCTAAAATGTTTTAAAGTAGAAAAGAAAGAGTTTTTATTTGAAAAAGTTTATAAGGAAGCCATTAAAGAGTATAAGAACTTATAAAAGGAAGATGGAGTTTTTGAAATAAGAAATGAATGAAAAATAGAAATTGTTTTTATACAAAATATATTAAGCAAATTACTAAAATGCCCTTTAAGTACATACCCTCCATTCCTTTTTTACCACATCACCATACTCCTCCTCCTTCCCTCTCCCACATGCAAAGAATCACCACCTACCATTTTATCCAACATGTAAACCCCACTTTTGTACTATGATTTTATATTTTATAATGTGATACTTTTGGAAAAAGGTCGCATCTCTTATTTATTTACTTAAGTAAATATATGTTCACTATATATTATCTTAACCACACATATGTTATTAGTATATGTATGTGTGTATGTACACTAGAGTGTACACAACATTTTCGACAACTTTTAGACGACGAAAAGTCGAAAATTCAAAAAACGATTTTCGGTCACATTTTCGATTTTTCATCCAACTACCTAATTTAGTAAATAAAATTCAAAAATGAATTTTCTATAATTAGTTATAAATTAAAAGAGGGTTATTTAATTATTAAAACCATTAATTGAATATTTAAATCAAATTTAAATATTCACAAATCAAAGTGATAAATGTAGCGACCCGACCTTCTATCACCAGAAAGTCGCATCATCTTTAAGAGAGAAAGGGATAGAAAAGAGAAAAGATAGAGAAGAAAGAACTAAACAACATCAGAATCTCACAGCGGAACGAATAAATTATATTAATCACATAAGTATTACATAGTATACATCATCTATCAGAGTTACACAGCTCATATTACAATACAGTAGACAGTTATAAAGATCTGTCTATTTACAATTCAATATACTACACAGATACAGATATAACACTAACATAGCGGAACTAATATATATCTATACGTTGAAGCCTCCTGCTCCATTGCTCCTCCAGAATTCATCAAAGCTAACCTGAATCCCTTGGCTACTCGTAAAAATTTGAGTACCCGAGAGTTTAAGAAAAACAGAAATAAACTCTGGGTCAGACATGGGTCTGGTATGAGTAAACGGTTAAAGTTTCTTAACTTTAAAAACCTTTTGAAAACAAAGGTATCACGTAAGACTCCCCACACATAAACATGGGTAAGTTTTTACCTTACGCTAACCAAACATTTGATAGGAAATCCAGTGATATTATAATAGGGTCTAGGGTTTTCAAATAAATAATCACATAGCTGAAATTGTTACATATATTAAATTCCAGCATACTAGCCACAAAGTGGGTAATACAATCAAGTCCGCTATCACTTATTGGAGTTTGGATTCCATACAATGGCAGGGCTACTGGGGTACCGCCCATCACAATATGGGGCCTAGATCACTGTACCGAGTATCCACCCTAAATCCCTTACAACACAAAGCCGGAACCATCCCTTACTGGACAGTCCCGAATAAGATAACCCCAGCGGTTGTAGCTATTCAACCGCCCACACAGCCGAATAAAAAGGGACTCTAGACAGGGGTTCATCTCATCCTACTTGGGTATGACCCACTTAGCCTTGCTACACCTCCCCTGTTTTAGCCATTCCCGGTTGATGAGGCTTGAGGCTGCGATTACCTTTATAGAACACATCTATCTTAGAATGCTCATCGTCCATCTGACGATGTTCTGAAAGCATTCAATCCATACAAGTTCGTTCCGGGTTCGAACGAAACCGAAGGCATTATCTCGTTACACTCATTTTGGAATCACCCTCAGAGTTAACGACAATAACCCTTGCACTCTGAATCTTCATCTTCACTTGAGATTCACGACCTATCGTTAATTTGGATCGATGTGGTTTTCGGATATCCAAACCTGGAAACCCGATCCTGGTCTCATCGAAATCCAAAACGTATCTTTTAAGGCCAAGTTGTTTTAAAGTTAAAACAATTCAATTCTATTATCTATATACACACAGATAGATAATTCATATCATCATCACAAACAGATAATTCACATTATCATCATAAACAGATAATTCACATTATCATCACATTTCAACCAAAGCATCCATATCACACAACATCACTTATCTCATATCTGAGATCTCAAACCATTCAAGGCAATCAATATCATTCAACATCCATAAGCAATGATTTATTAATCACCATCTATAATTAATTTAAAGTGAATTAAATTAATTACTTCCATCACATAAATCTTGCTTACTTAATCATTAATTAATTACAAATCAATTAATTGATCATCCTCTAATTATCCATCTTAATTAATCATCCTGATTAGTTATTCTTAATTACCTTAAGTAATTAGCCTTTAATTAATTACACAAATTAATTATCCTTAACCATTCACAGTAATTAACCATTAATTACTTCATTAATTACATTAATTAATGATCCTTAATTAATTACTTCCATTAATTAATTAACTATAATTAATTACATTGAAACTTAATTAATTACATTAATTAAACTTTAATTAATCACTTCCATTAATCAACCTTAATCATAAACAGTAACTACCATCCTGTAATTACTTACCTTAATTAATTAACTCCTTAATTAATTAACTTCTTAATTAATTATATTAATCCTTTGATTAATTACACTAAGTGATAAATCTTTAATTACTTCTACTAAGTAATTATACTCTAATTACTTCCCATTAAGTAATTTCCTTTAATTAATTACATCCAGTAATTATACATTAATTACTTTACTAAGTAATTACACTATTCAAATTCATTAAGTAATTATACTTAATCAACCATCAAATGATTATCTTTAATTAATTAACAAATTAATTAACTAAAATTTATCACATTCACTTCCTTGATTACAATTGGTAATTCAACCCTTAATTACCTTTAAAAAAAATTAATTAATCTTAATTGTAGATTAATTATCCTTTAATTATTAATTAATAAATCTTAATTATCAATTAATAAACTTAATAACAAATTAATTAATCCTTAATTAATTACATTAATCAATCCTTAATTATAATTAATTAACCCTTAATAATAGTTAATTAATTCTTAATTAACTTTAATTATAGATTAATTATTTCTTAATTATTAATTAATAAAACCTAATTATTAATTCATAAACTCAATTAAGTACTTCTTAATTACCCGTTAATCAACCTCTAGTTACTTAATTAAGTAAATTCTAATTACAAATTAATTAATCTCTAATCATTAATTAATCAATCATAATCCTTAGTTAATTAAATTAATTAATTATTCTTAATTAATTACTTAATTAATCCTTTATCCTTAATTAATTAAATGAACTAATTATACTTAAATCCTTAATTAACTTAATTAATCTCAATCATTAAAAACCTTAATTATCTTAAGGTAAAACATTATATTTTTAATGCCTTAATTATCATTAACATATTTAAACCATTTTATCTTTAATAATTAACTTTACTTAATTTAAATCATTAATTAACTCTTAAAATAAAATAATCATCTAATTTGATAAATTACAATTAACAAAACATAACCTCTTTTAAAATGCTTTGAACATTAACAAGTGATAGTTTTAAAACTATTTTCAATTTAAATTTAAAAACTTGCCTTTATAAAAACTTGTAAAATTTCATTTCTAATCTAAAGTTTAAAATAACTTTAAATTTTACTTAACAAAATTTAAATCAAACCAATTTCAAAACTTCTTAACCAATTGATAAAGAAAACAATCATTCTTTATATAAAGCAATTTATGCAAGAAAACTTAAACTAAATTTATTTTTAAATTTCAAAACTTTGTTTTTAATTTTTTTTTTAAACTGTTCAGTTTTTACTTCGGGTCAAACCCGCAGATTTCTCGGGTCAAACCCGAGTTTTCCTTATACTCTTCCATTTCAAAAAACTTAGTTTATTTATAATTTTAAAATCCTATGGCCTAACCCCACAAATTTACTCGAGTACAAACTCGAGTCTTTTGCCCAAACACTCGATCATCCCTTCGAGTCAATCCACAGCAAAACCCATAACAATCCACTGACACCAAAACTCCACCATGCACTTGCACCATCGATCAACGCCGCCACGACCATCTCCAACACCTCCCACACGTCGGCGATCCTCCCTACAACCGACTCCGACCATCCATTGTCACCACAAAACCCAAATCAAAATCGAGCTTCACAGTTCAGCCTGGAACAAATGACTCCGACCAAAACTCACCTCGTTCAGGCGACGTCGACCACCAGGGCTTCCCAAACTCCAGCCACAGCCTCGTCCACGTCCCAAGCTTCTTTTTCCCTTCGACCGATGAACTCCGATGCCCTGTAGATGGAGCAACAACCCAACCTTCCACCCCGACTTTGAACCTCCCCAAAACCCTAATTCGACCATCCCTCGACGCCACGGTCCAAGATCACCACCTTCACTATTTTTTCCAAACACCCCGATCATCATTCTAGCTCTAGCCGAAAACCCGACCACTCGAGTACCTCCGGCCACTAGTAAATGCTCAAAAACCATATTCCAAACATTCCCAAAATGCACATTCAATACATCATTAAAAATTGTGATTTTAGTTTTAAAAATCCTAACTTCCTAAGTAGATTCAACTTATAATCCTGAAACAACAAATTATGATGTTTGATTTTAACATGTTTAAAGGATTTCTACTGTAAATATTTGATCCCAACAGATTTTCAATCCTATTATACTTAAACATATTTTTAAAACTAACATTGGATTTAAACTAATTTAACTTGTTTGAATCTCAAAGTCTTACAGGAATCAGATGCAGAGATTTTGAATTTTGATCAAAACCATAGACTTTGAACTAAGAACAGAGGTGGTTTTTCAAACAACAAACATAAACACTTCATATATACACAAAGATATTACATATATATATATGTATATATATATACACACAAGCAAAACAATCTTTACCAAAGAAATTCACATGCAACAATCATTAATCTACTTAAGCTTTTTAATTAAATGTTTACTCACCTTTTTTTAAGACAAAAAGCTTGATTTTTGAAAACTGAATTGCAGAAGAAAATGCTAAGATCTTTTGAAACTGGAATGCTTAGTTGAACTGAAACTTGATGATGAGATGATTCAAGACTTGATTGATGCAGATTGAAGCTTGTTGATCTTTGTTACAGGCTGAAGCTTGTTTGATAATTTGTTTACAGGCTTTTGAAAAGATTACAGGGTTTTGATTTATTTTGAGGGAAGTTTACAGGTTTGATGATTTTCTGGTTTGCTAAGTTTTAAGAACGAAAAGGAAAAGAAGATTGATATATAGAAAACAAGTGCAGGGCTTTGTTTCACTGGTACAAATTTGATCAGAGATTTTTCTTTTGTATGGTGGGTGAGATGATTGCATTAAATGAAGTTGTACATTTTCATGCTTATCCCCTTTCAATTCGTATGTACTAAGATGTTATTTTTCTTGCCTTGCAAACATAAGTATTCCTAAAAACTATATATCTAGAATTTACTTATGTTCATTTCATATTTTTACATAACCATTTATTTGAAATATTTATTTCTATTTAGCACTTAATGTATTTTTTTCTATTTTAACCTTAAACTACCAAACACTTCATTTATAATTATTTATTTTTATACTTATGAATTACTTTTTAGAGAAAATAAAATAAAACTATTTATATTTATATATAAGACAATACATTGATAATGTTATTTGAAAATAATAATTTGTCAAATTTAAATAATTTATAAAAGAGATTATAAATTCCTATTATTATTAAATGAATTAATTTATCATATTTATTAAACAATATTTTAAAACAAACCTTTTAATTAATCTTAAACTTAAGCTAAGATACAATTTGATCAATTAAACATTTATCTTAAATATTTTAAAACCATATATTTTAAATTATAATTTCCAAATTATCAAAATATATTATAATTTGAAAACAAGATTTATTTATTTATTAAATTCAAACGAAAGATTTCTATTTACAATATATACAAATATATACAAATTATAAATAGAAAACAATTTATTAGCTTTTAAAAAGATAAAATCACCAATTAAATATTTATTAAAAGAAGATTATTAAATCAATTTAAATTTCAATACAGATTATTAAATTGATATTGCCAAAAATTCCGGGATATCACATAAAATTCTGGGTCGTTGCATTCTCCCCGCTTAAAAGAATTTAGACCCCGAAATTTCACCACATGAATACCCATCATTATTCATAAGTCCATATGATATTCATAGATTATCCATACGCAATATCTGATTCGATCACTTACTCAAATACATAACTTCTCTTCTGAACTAGTATCGCTCACCTGACTTTCCTAGTGCGGACTCCGATCATGCTCCTTGATTAGGAATATTCGTTCTCATTACATATTCATATATTCTGACAGAAAACATCGGTAACATATCAAGAACCCTCACCAAGTGTTCTCCGTCAAGAATCGAGTGGTAAATCCTAATTTGGGTCGGTGTAATCATCTCAAAGTCATGTACTCGAATCTTGGATCAAGAATCGTGCAAAGGAGTGATCTACGTACAACTTACATAATTATTTTATTGGTTCTCAGTAATACCAATTTCTTTTCCTATTAAAATTATTTACGAAAATATTTCATAAAAAACAAACTTAAAATTTTGAACTTGTATAATTCCCTACTATATCCTAAGAGTATACGCCACTATCTAATTCAAACCTTTTTTATTTGAATTTATTTCCATTAAGTAAACTTAAGACCCAAATACCCGGTTTTATTTCAAAACCTATTTTTTAAATGAAACTATAAATTTTAACCATATAATATATATATATATATATATTTATATATATAGCCCAGCAACCCAAAACGATACTAAGGAATTGGGTACTACCAAATAGTATAATATATTCCCTGACCAAGAAGGGCAATACTTAAGAGAAGTGCTTACCATCCGAACAAATCTCTTCCTATTTTTTGTTATTTCCGAGCCACTCGAACTAGTTAACATAAAAATACTTCTTCTATTTCAAAATCCCCCTTTTGAAATAATATTTTACATAATTCCAAACAAATAGATTTGACAAAATCTTAATTTCCAACTTGTTTGGGTTCGTTCGAATTTGAACTAGTTTTGATTATACAATGATATAGAGAATAATATAATGAGTGCACTACAACATTCGCCTAAGCAAACATCTAACCGTTACTTAGAAGATTATTTCGATCAATACAAAACCAATCAAGACTCATTTTTCGAACTAATCCAAAGAAAATACTTCTTCCTTAAAAACTTCTTTTCCAAAATATTTATACTTAAAAATATTTTCAAGTAAAACTATTACTAATTTTCTCAAAATCATTTGAAATCCTTTTTCAAAGTCTTAAGATTTAAATCCTCAAAAATCCTTTTATTTATAAAACACATATCTATAAATCCAAATTCCATAAAATATTTCTCTATAAAATCATTCGAAATATTTATCTCAAGATATTCTAGTTTTCCTTTAATAAACATCTTTTATTAAAACCCAATTTTAACCCAAGATTATCATCGAACGCCTTATAGTCAAATTTGTTAAACTTATTTCATAAGGTTTTCGTTTCAATGTTTCCTCAATTTCTAATTACCCAAATCATGCCTTTTAAAAAGGAAATTACTGATAAATCAATAAACAATAGACAATGATCAAAACTGGACGAGCATGACTAATCAAATCCTAAATGATAATAATTGAATAGTGTCATTTCCTAACAAACAAGCACATCAAAAATAACTATATTAATTTTGAAAATTATCTTTTTTATATATAAAATATACCTAGGGAAAATTGTTTCATTTACAGATTTAAAACATTACTATGTCGGTTGACCTTGTTCAAGTATTTAGAGATCCATATTAATAATGTTAGTCACTCTTATTGATCGGAATTCATATACCACTCAATAGACCAATCATCACAATATAAAACATTTTAATGGCACTAACAAATGCGTGCTCTTACACAAACACACACACACACACACACTGACTCGTTATAAGGTGTTACTAACCCTTACTCTAATGAGTTTACCCCACCAAGGCCAAGATTCTCGCTACCTTCAGCTCTGATACCAACTATAAAAACCCACATTTTCGATCCTCAAAAGTCAACACTAATACATTCACGGTATTCACGATCCGAACATCCAAGTGCCGGAAAGACAGGTCGTTGGGGTGAGAAAAAAAGATAGAACAAAATATCACAATGTGACGAGTAATCTATAATATATCAATGGACTTTACAAAAAGAAAACTTTTCTATACATACATCAATCGGAGTATAATTATCTTATCATCAGCCCCTAGACAGTTATAACAACCTATCCTTGTAGTTGCTAATAAATGCAAAAAGAACAAAATAGCAGAATACAAAAGAAAATATAGGAGTACGTCTTGATGGCATCCAGCTCATCTCCTAAAGCTCCAAAGTGTCCACCTAAATCTAGAAAATATGCTCGAACTGACTCGAGCATTATAAGAAAAATATCACCCGGATAAGTCTGATAAAACCAGCATGAGAAACACAATCAAATGGATTCTAAATGTTTTATAAAACCTTTCGAAGTAAAGGTATCTCGTAAGACCACGCCGCACATAAACATATATGAGTTTTTACCTTGCGGTAACCAAAAAAAATTCTATAGTAAATACAGTGATATTGTAATAATTTCTATGGTTTTAAAATAAATTATGAATATAGCTGAAATGCTTGCATCTCACGTTCCAGCATAGCCGGGCATAACTAAGTATGTATGGTGCTTATTGGAGAATGGATTCCATACAACGA
Source organism: Allium fistulosum (assembly GCA_030737815.1). NCBI lineage: Eukaryota > Viridiplantae > Streptophyta > Magnoliopsida > Asparagales > Amaryllidaceae > Allium > Allium fistulosum. Next base: position 1,411,062,185 of record CM060903.1, read on the forward strand.
CAAGGCTACTGGGGTATCTCTTACTACAGTACACCTCTGTAAAAATGCATCGAGGTCGAATATATCGACCCCTACGAATCGGCCTACCCCTTACTAGATGCAACCCACATAGCCCTGAAGCATATTCCATGTTTTGGTCATTCCTAGTTGATGAGGCTAGAGGCTATGTTTTACTTTTTATATAGCAATCCCACTTAGAATGTTAACACTGCCCTTCAAACAGCAATGCAGTGCCAACATTCATCCATACACGTTATTCAGGATATGAACAAACCGAAGACACTACTTTTACTACATCCATTTTGGAATCACCGTTAAGATTAGTAACAAGTATCTCTTGCACTTCAAAGAGCTCCGTCTTCACTTCAATCGCCTTCAAGATGTCTTCAATTCAAAAGCTTGAGTTGGTTTGAAGTGGTTTTCGGATAATTCATACTTATCCAATCTTGGACTCCTCGAACCAACATTCGATGTTTTTCGGTAAACTCAACTCTGGTTCTTTTAGATAAAAAAAGAAATACATTAGAGCGGGATCATTCCCTAACCGTTTAAGTTGACGAATTTCGTTATCATTTGTCCTAGAAGGACACAACGAGTTTATACGTATAGTAGCATCAACAAAAATGACAGTACCATATCATTCCCATATTTCCACTAAATATTTCCAAAGTTAAAAATTGGTCCAGATTTGATAATCGGTTATTTAACTATCAAATAAACAAACAATCAAACATAGATTTAATTTCATGTGGGATCCACTAAGCCTCTATTAATTAATCTTTTATTAATTAAATATCTTTAAAATTATTCAAATCAAAATACCTTCACAAAAGATATGTTCACAAACCCATTATACTCTTTCTAAATACTTGGAAAACATTCATATACTTATCTCACCGGCATAAGTATATTCACAACCCATTATACTTTCAATATTTAGAAAATGTATTCATATACTTATCTCAGCGGTATAAGTATAGTAATAAAACTTAAGGAAGATTTCCTGTTTTTGAAATTTATATTTAAATGGCCAAAACAAATATCATTTAAAACATTACTTACTATAAACCTAACCACTATCCTTCGGTGCTAAGTATGGAAAGAATATTTCCATACCACCATAATTAAAAAGGATAAATTGTTAAAACAAATCTCATTCCTTAATAAAATTCCCTTTCTATAAGCCCATTTCATATATACCAATACTTTTATAAATCTCTGAATTAATTTACCAAACTTCTTTTGTGAATCTGTAAAATGATTTATAAATTCCCTTTCTATTTATAAAAATCTTTTATAAATCTTCCTTTATAATTCCTTTATAAAAATCCTTTATAAAATAATATTTACCAGATATCATTTGAAAAATCTCCTTTAAATAAATCCTTTTACTAAGTAAAATACCATTTATAAACAAATTATATTTTATAAATAACTTTATTTAATTAATTGATTCCCTTTAAACATCATAATTAAATAATTAATTAACTTTAAAACCTCATTAATAAAAATATTAACTAGCTTACTTTAAAACATCATTTAAAAACACTTAACCTTAAATTATTATAAAATCTAAGTTATTTTAAATCCATAACTTTACAAATTTGGAAAGAGGGTTAGCGACCATAATGATACTAAATCAAATACCATTTTAATTCAATTTGACCTTTCAAGTCACATAATTGGTATTTACACGAGTAGACATATGTGTAAATAAAATCAATAATTAACCATAAATAATTAACACATTACTTTCCCAATATTAATTAAACCACAAGTTAATTAACTGACATATGAGTAAATGTCCATATTAATATAATAGCAGAACGGAGATTTATTCTGCTAAATAGATGCCATCAATAATCTATTCAATTTAATTATAGCAGAACAGTGTTTTATTCTACTAAACAAATATCCAATGAATAAATTCGACCATATTACTATGTAAAGCAACGTTTTAGCATAACTTATCATATTTGCTTGGCTACTTAATGGCACAGACAAAGAAATCCTTTGTATTTAAAACCTATCTTTGAAAAAAAAAGTTGCTTTAAAACAAATCGATCCTTGAAAAAAAAATTAAATTAAATCCTTTATTAATAATAATATATTCTTAATTAAATATTAACTTAATTAATAATTAATTAATAACTAAACTTTTCCTGATTAGTAGTTAATTAATTAATTAAACCTCGCTTAATTAATAATTAAACCTTACTTAGTAATTTATTAAACAACTAACCTTTACCGAATCAATAATTAATTAAACCATTATTAATTAACTAATTATAATTATCTTACTTAAATAATAATTAAGATCTAATTACCTTTACTTAATTATTAATTAATTAAATACTAATTATCTTTACTTAAATTAATTAATTAAATAAATCATTAACACTTACTTAATTAATAAGTGATAATTTCCTTTTAATACTTATGGAATGTTTGAAAATACTTTTCCAAAAATATTTAATATAAAAACACTTTTAGTTTAGAAAAAGTGTTCGATTCCACGAACTGCATCTATAGCGACTGTCGCTATGGATAGCATAACATAAAAACTAGTTTTTCATAGCAAATAGCCTTCAAGACTTTACCTTTTATGTTTTGAACTTACTTTATATACTTTTGTAAGAGTTTTTTTGGAAACTAAAAGGTAAAGTTTAAAACTTTATAAAACTCTTTCTAGAGAATCAAGTAAACAAACAAATTTAAACACAAAGGACCTCAATGTCTCAACATGAATAAACTCAAGTGCCAACACTCTCCTTAGCATCCAACATCCATATACATGAGCACAAAACATATATGCAAATGTAAACACATCCATATGTAAGTAAAGGTCACCACTTTCAAACCATCACTTATCATTTTGACTTTATTTTAAGTCCAAAACAAACACTACATAATAACATATATATGTAAAAGAAACATCATTTTCAACCTTAACAATTAACACAAATTGTGATCAATGATATAAAGTTTAAAACTTTAACTTTTATAGGTGAGATTTACTCACCAAATCAAAGGAATTTCAAACCAAAACTACAAAAACTTAGCACCAACACCGGATCTTGGATTTTTTTTGTAAAAATAGTATTTTTATGGACCTAAAGAGGCCTAAAAGGGACAAATGGGTTTGGCTTAATGTTGTTTAGGCTTTGCTTAGCTTGGAGGGGAGGGGTTTAGGCTTATTTTGGAAGAGAGGAGGTGTATAGGTTAGAAAAGAGTGTTTTGAAAGGTTTTAAAATGTTTTAAAGTAGAAAAGAAAGAGATTTTATTTGAAAAGTTTATATTGGAGCCATTATAGAGTTTAAGAACTAAGAAAAGGAAGATGGAGTTTTTGAAAATAAGAAATGAATGAAAAATGAGAGAGAAATGAATAGAAATTGTTTTTATACAAAACCGATTAAGCAAATTATTAAAATGCCCTTTAAGTACATACCCTCCATTCCCTTTTTGCCACATCACCACACTCCTCCTCCTTCCCTCCCCCACATGCAAAGAATCACCACCCAACCCTTTTTTCCAACATGTAAACCCCTCCTTTGTACTATGATGTTACATTTTATAATGTGACTTTACATCTTTTCTCTTTTATTTTTAAACTTTTGGAAAAAGGTCGCTTCTCTTATTTATTTACTAAAGTGAAGATATATATACCATATATTATCTTAACCATACATATGTTATTAGTGTATGTATGTGTTATGTATACTAGAGTGCACATAACATTTCTCATAACTTCTAGACGACGAAAGGTCAAAAATTCAGAAAACAATTTTTGGTCACATTTTTTATTTTTCATCGAACTACCTATTTTAATAAACAAAATTCAAAAATTAATTTTCTATCATTAGTTATAAATTAAAAAAAGGTTATTTAATTATTAAGACCATTAATTAAATATTTTAATTATATTAAATATTCACAAATCAAAGTAATAAAATTTCGGGTCGTTATAGTAATGAAATGGAAATAAAAGAGGGGGAGGAAATGGATACATCTCTTGAAAGCTATGTCAAATCGTCTCGCTGTTCAAATAAAGAGATTCTTAGAAATCAAGAAAAGCTTCTTAATAATTAAAAGAGGCTTAAGTGTTCTTTCAGTAAAAAATTCACTGGCCTCTAAAACAAAGTTGACAAATACTTTCGGAAGATAATGAGAAAGCTTGGTGGAAATTATTCTTCTTCTTCATCATCTTAGATCTAGTTAGCTATTTTTGAATTTTCTACTTTTATTTATGTTATTTCTTTATATTTTTCATTTTTTATGCATCTCTCTAGTTTATTAAGGAAATTTGCTTAGAAACTTCATTTTATTATCAATCATGTTCTTTTTTCTCTGGAATCATAAACTAAAATAATATAAAATAAAATAAAAATATAAAACCAAAACAAAAACATGCAATTTACTGCATGTATGTCGACATAACCTGCATACATATGTCGACATATTCAGTTATTTCCATATTTTGACAAAAAGATTAGTTATTTTAATTGGAGAGATTAGTTTTTAATTCGTCTCTTCATCACTATAAAACCATATTTCTTTTAGAAAAACTCAATAATCAATCCATCCTCTTATTTTATTCTTCTCCACACAACTCTTTTCATAAAAAATTGAACTCAAACATCATTTTTCACAAAAAAAAACTAAGTGACAATCTAGAAGAAACTCTTTAAAAATTCAAAAGAGCTCTTTGCATCATTCTTCGCAACAACACAGAGTTGAGTCAAATGCAAATGATCAAAGGACAAGAAAAACATTTTGATTCTCTTTGATGCTTGATTTTTTGTTTCACTAAAGAAGTTCAAGACGACACCTAGAATGCTCGAACTCTAAAGCAAAAGTAGAACACGAAGATTGGGAAGTTATTAACACTAAGGGACAGTTTGGCACAGGTCCCTACTAAGTTTCAAAATACACAAAAACCCCAGTAAAAAAAAGTTTGTAAATTAGGTCCCTAGAACTAAGTTATCGAATAATGGCATACACTTATGCAATTATTTAGTGAATAATTGCAGACATTTCCACAATTATTCACTGAAAAATTGCGGAAAATTCCGCAATTATTCACCAAAAATTGCGGAAATTTCCGCAATTTATTCAAAAATTTACGGAACATTCCACAATTATTCACCAAAAAATTGCGGAAATTTCCGCAATTATTCACCGAAAAAATTTCATAAATTTACGCAACTTTTGGATATAATTGCATAAATGTCTGCAATTATTCAGTGAATAATTGCATAACTATATGCAATTACTTGGTAACTTAATTCTAGGGACCTAATTTACATACTTTTTTTACTGGGGTTTTTGTGTATTTTGAAACTTATTAGGGACCTGAGCCTAATATTCACTAACACTAATCCAATCTTTGGATCTAATGGATGAGTCGACATTCCTAAGAAAATCTAGTTTTAATATGTATTCAAAATGTGTATTTATTATTTGTACATTTTAGTTTGTATAATTAGAAACTACTTTTTATATGTAATTAATTATGTATAAGTGTAAAAATTATGATGTATGGTTTAAATAGATGTAATTATAAATGTATGTATATAAAGTTATTTCTCAAAAATATTATTTTGCAATTAATATTGATTTTGATTCCGTATACAACATTATCACATTTCATAGTATTTAGTATGTCATATTTAGGGGGAGTTTATTTTTCTTTACCCGTTTTTGTTGATGATAAAGAAGGAGAAAATGTATAAAATATAATATATGCATATAGTAAGGGGAAGTTATTCAAAATAGGGGAGTTAACCAACTTAGGAGGAGTTGCATTATATTTTATAACAAAATATTTACATGGCTGTCATCATCAAAAGGGGGGAGATTGTTAATACCACATATATTTATTTTGATGACAATAACCATATAAATATAGGTACTAATGTTTTCCCAAGTTGTATATAATATTTTACTGTAAGTTACACATGTTTATACAAATAGTAGATAATTGAGTTTGAAGACTTATCAGTAAAAAGACTAGAGATCAAGATTCATAGATAATCAAGGTAACTAAAGACTCGTGAGTTTGAAGACAAAGACATGAAGAGTTCAAGTCTATAGATAATAGTTAATAAACATTGGATGAATTTGTTAAAGTCCTTGAATATCAACTTTCTTTTCTTTGAAATACTCTCTCACTAAAAAAATATTTTATTTTCAAAATATATTTATACAAATATTTTATAAAACATTATATATTAAAGTATTTAAAATTTAATGACCCGCCTTTTCAACCGGTAAAAGTCGACACTAATACATCCATGGTATTCATGTGCTGAGCTTCAAGTGCCATAAAGATAGATTATTGGAGAAAAGGAAAGAAAAGAAAGAACATAATCTCACAACGTGACGAGTAATCTATAATATAACAATGATCTTTACAAAAGAAAAACTGAACCTTGTTATACATATATATCAATCAATGTCAACAAATAAATCAACAGCCTGGATAGTTATAACAACTTGTACTCCTTACAATTGCTGATAAATATAAACAACCAATGCAGCAGAAATAGAATATACGTGAATACGCCTTAGAGAAATCCAGTTCGTCTCATGAAGCTCCAAAGCATCCAAACTGAATCTGAAAATATGCTAGGTCATACCTGAGCATTATTAGAATATAACATCCATATCAGTCTGGTAAACCAGCATGAGAAACACACCTCAAATGCATTTAATGTTATAAAACCTTTCAAAATAAAACGTATCACATAAGACTATGCCGCACATAAACATGGATGGTTTTTACCTTATGACAACCAAACCATTTATATTAGAAAATCCAATGATAGTATAATAATTTGTAAGGGTGAAATATCAATAATTAAGTAGCTATGATCCTTGTGAGTGTACATCACAACAATACTATGTATATAATCAAAAATCGCTAAGGTGCGTTCACAAATTGTATAGGATTCCACGAAAGGGCTCTTATTACCTCGGGAACGGTCCTCCTGCACAAGGATAAGAGTTATCCTTCTGAAGCAACAAATAACCCTAGTGACATACAATAGGAAATACATAGCTGGCCATGCAAGGTTGAATGCATAACAACTGTAGGTAACTCTAGGAAGGAGACAACTGCACCCTCATGGGTTAGCTAAACCTATGGCTATGCATCCTATCTCTAGTTTTAGTCATTACCGCTGGTGAGGCTACGTCCGGCATTCCAGCTCATGCACCGACACCTGAATAGATAATGGGATCCCACATGGATTCTTATACCCTAAAGGGTCTCGGAATCACATATGGATTCCCACATCTCGAAATAGATCTCGGAACCACACATGGATTCTGATACCCCAATGGGTCTCAGAATCACACATGGATTCCAACATCCAAAACAGATCTCGGAATCATACATGGGTTCCCACACCCCGACAAGTCTTCGAATCACACATAGATTCCAACATCCAAAACAGATCTTGGAATCACACATGGATTACAACATCCAAAATAGATCTCGAATCTCCTCCAAGCATAGAACCCGTATATGGATTTGGAGTAGTTACGGTTTTGAGCCATCTCTTACAAGTACACTCCCTCGCTTATAGATGTTCCAAAACCAATCGACCGATTTTCGAAATGCTCAATATTGGTTCTTTTTTGAAATAATCAGACTGTACATAAGAGCGAGGATCGCCCCCTAACCGTTTATGTGGACGGATCTCCTCATCTATCCTTGAAGAAAAAACAAGTTTATAAGTACAGTATAGCACCACTGACGGTAACTATACCATATAATTCTGTGTTTCTCATAGATATTTCTAAAGTTAAAATCCTTTGGTGTTAAGCAGGGTCCATTCTACCAAAATTAAGAAGGATTACATATTTAGGCTAGGATTTGATAGTCGATTATTTAATTATCAAAAAACATTCTAAACAAAGATTACATTTCCCATAGAAACCACCAAGCCTCTCAAAATTAATCTTTCATAAATTAAATCTCTTCCCAAAAATATTTATCAAAATATTTATATACTTATCTCACTGGGATAAGTATATTCACAAACCATTCCTTTCAAAACTTAGAAATCCTTTATCGCATGCTTATAAAATGGTATAAGTATATTCACTAAACACTTAGAGATATTTTCTACTCTAAAATCATATTAAAATGATTAAACTCAAATGTCATTAATACGGAGATATACATAACCTAAAACACCATTCCTTTCCAAAATCTCTTTATTTCATAAATACCTCCTTTATAAATTTTCAAATCAATTTGTAAAGCTTCTTTATAAATTTCCAAGCTTTTATTTATAAAAGAACGCTTTTATTAATCTCAAAAACCTATTTATAAAACTTCCCTTTAAATCGCTAAACCATTTATAAACATTTTTCCAAAATCATTCAAAACCCAACTTCTTTTCAAATTCCAGACCTCTTTCAAATTTATAAACTCCTTTTAATAAATCCTTTTTATAAAAGAAATCCTTTTATAAACAATTTATTATTTAATTATAATAAAGAAAAACTTTAATGTCATAAAGATAAATTTTAAACAGTTTTAAATAATATGATAATAAACTTTAAAGACGTTTTAAATAATATAATAATTAACTTTTAAAACATTTAAATAAATATAATAAAATAACTTTAAAAAATTTCAAAAGATAATTAATTAACTTTCAAGCAACATTATTAACAAAATAATTAATTAGTTTTAAATAATCAATAATAAAATAATTTATTATCCTTAAACAACCTAAATAAAATAATTAATCTTAAAACATAATAAATATAATAACTAATTAACTTTACTAAAGAAATAATTTTACAAAAAAATTTGTAAAATAAGAATTTAACATAAACTTTTTAAAAATAATAATTAAATAATCAGCTTACCTCAAATAATAATTAAATAAAAAACTTGACGTCAAATTATAAAATTTGAAGTTAATTTAAATCCATAACATTTCCATTTCAAAAAGAGGCTTAGTGACCGCAATTGTACATAAACAAGCTACCATTAAATTAAATTTAACTTTTCAAGTTAAATTACAAGTATTTATATAAGCATGCATATATGTAAATCAAAACTGGCACTTAAATGAGTATCAAAATTAATATAATAGCAGAATGAGGATTTATTATGCTAACTAATGTCATTCCAAATAAACTCTTTCGTTTATTATTAGACGGTGTTTATTTGGCCAAATAAATAACACCAAAGAAGCATGCTTAATTTTGACTATGTTACTATTTAAACAACGTAATTATATTAAATCCGCAATATTCAATCACTTTATACATTATCCATTTTCAAAGATGATAATTTATCCAGACCAAACAACCAGCAAATTCAACATTCAAGTAGATAATAAATAATTTTTATCTACTATATAACATACTGATTAACCAAAAAGGTGAGTTTAACTCACCAAAATTTCAGTTATCGCTTCCACATTCTGGTTCCGTCTAAAATCGAACAGCGTCCGATTTTAGCGTGAAATTCCATTAGCTTAAATCTCAACCAATCCAATTCCACAATATAGATTTCGTTCCTACAGGTGCAACGCGACTGACCGCATTATATTTGGTCCTTGTACGACAAAGTTCTTAAATTTATAAGTTAATGATTTTAAATATAATTAATTAATCCCTTAATTAAAATTACAAAACTAATTACCCTTAGTAAAATAATTCCCTCTTCCTCTAATACTTTCCTGCTTCTCCTGTACCAAACCACTCTATGGCCGCATCTTGCCTCCACCACCCCACGCTCTCTGGTCCACTAAACACAGTGTCGCCTTTGTCGTTGATTCTCCTTTTCCAATCTCCACCTTCTCGACCCAAAAATCTCCATTCTGACTTCCCCCTTCAGATCACGTCGTCTCTCTACTACCACGTTAACCATCAGGTCGTGACCACCATGACCACACCGCGACTTACCATCTTCGGCCACTAGGTGTCCTACGACTTCATGAACTCAAATCCAAGCTTATAATACCTAAACTCCACCTCGAATTCAAAGAAAACCGAACCCTAGAGCCTAAAACCCATGCCTAAACTATCGAATGCCCGAGGTCATCACCGCACCTCACCTAACATACTTAGAAATGTAGATCTCATCCAATAAAACACAAAGATCCAAGCTTTTGGAATTTTAGATTTTAATTTAAATTGATTTTAATTTTACAAAAGGTGGATTTAATTTCTCTTGTCTGTACGAAATGGAGCAAGAAACAGAAAGGGAAAAGGAATGCATGAGATGTTGGAATTGTAAGTATTGACTTATATTTATTTCAACTTTTCAGCATCTCGCCACACAGATTTTTATTCATGTATAGGCTATGAATGACAAAAACAAAAATACGGTCGCACTCAGAATAGCGATACAACCTCAAAACAAAAAATAATATATTTTGGTTAACGCATTCTATAAAATCATAAAAGCACTGTCGTTTGTCGATGAATCGTCAAACGATAATTTCAATATTTTCCATATTAAAAATTATGGAGAAATCAAATAAATTAAATTAAAAATATGTCAATAAAAATCAAGTCGTTAAAATATAAATAAATTTTCTGATTATTTATTCTGACCATTTACTTGAACCATTTATTGCTGTCAATAAATTATAAAATAAATTCACCGTTTTTATCTATAAATTTAAAAGGAATTAAATAAACCAATGGATCCATTAAATTAATATTCAATTTCAAAATCCAGATATATAAATCATATTCAATATTTAATTCACATATCAAATGTAATTCCCAATTCAAATATTTAAATAATCTCTATATTTAAATTCCAGTTATTAAACTTTAAAAACCAATATTTCAATATTTAAATTTATTAAATATTTCAAAATAAAATGACCAAAATTCCTATCGTTACATAAAAACTAATTTTTAATGATTTTACAAAATTTTGGAATATTATAATACTTTTGAAAATATTGTTGCTTTTCCTAATATACAAGGATATGTCGACATATCCTACATAAGTATGTCGACATATGTACCGTTAAATAGTTTTTAAAATTTGAAGAGTTATGTTTTTTGGATCCCCTTTTTATGAATCGTCATGTCCCTTCAAACACTATATAAAGGGTCTGGAAAATGATTTTTTTTACTAATTATTAACTCCATTCTTCTTAGTCTAAATTCTCATTATATGTTTCACAAATTCACTTTCTACACTCTTCAAATCCACTCAAATTCAATATCTGCTTTACCACATTCATTCTCTATAATCAACTCACTGTTTTGCAAGTACTCAAATCATTCTCTTGTTGTTCTAAACTTTTCTTTCATCAATTCAAAGATCAAAGTGCTTTAAGAGGCTATAGGATATTTTTTATTCAAGTTACAACTGTTTGTATTTGGAATCAACAACTCTCTGCTACTATTTTGTGTGAGTGTGCTTGTTGCCCATTCAAATCAAGTGGGTATATTTGTTGCCCATTCAAATCAGGTCGGTGTGCTTTTTACCCGTTCAAATCAAGTGGGTGGTCTTGTTTCCCAATAAATCAAAAAGTCTACCCTGGGCTCGGAAAGTCAGGAGGGTGTGTCTTGTTGCTTGAAGTCAGGATTATATTCTAATTTGCTTGCTACCAGATTAAAGTATGTGTCAAATGGAAATTTGTACTAATATTGTACAGGACTGGATGTAGAATTGGTCAATCCAAACCACTTTAAAACTCCCAATGTCATCTCTCTTAATTTTACTATATTTTTACTACATTTATATATCCGTGACTGCCTATTAATATATATGTGTGTGTGTGTGTGTTCATTATCTGTATTTTGATTTAAATCTTGAAATATTTAGAAAAGTTCTATATTAATTATAATACATTGTTCACCCCTCTCCCCTTTAGTGTTATAATAGCCTTAAGATCTTTCCACACTAGTATAATTTATACTACCTCGTTTCCTATACTTTACAGCTCAATCTCAACCATCCAAGCATCATTCTTAGCTATTATAAATAACACATGCATCATTCGTTCAAAGGAGTTGGAATAGGCAAGAACTCCAGCAAATATATACCATTTAGAGCTCCTTACGTAACAAGCCCTTAAAATTAGCTTCTTCATTAGTCTTAAGTGTCTTGCTTTTGTTATTATTCTCTTGTGATTCCTTGTAATTGTATGAGAGATGTATAATAAGAGAGCTTCATAGTGGACGTAGGCAGCCTAGCCGAACCACTCTATACTTGGTGTTGTCTGCATTAATTGTCTTCTTTCCCCTCATTTTCCATTTTTAAGTCATGTGATAAGCAAGTAAACTTCGCTCTTCATGACGCATTAGCATACTTCCAAGGTTGACAAAAAATCCAGTCGATAGTAACATCTTTGGTCAACAAATAATGATAAAGTAGGAGGCCTTAGACACAACGAGTGAAAGAAGTGCATTGCATTATTGTGCATATAGTATATAGTCTTGGTGATGGAGTCAAAGATGCAGACAAAAGAGCAACAAGACTAAAGGAAAGAAATATGAGCCTACAAGCTCCAGGTAAGAGTTCCTAGTCAAAGTGAAGGTAATAAGCATGCTCCACCTGAAGAAGATTCTTATATCCATCCCTGTATAATGATGCAAAGCCCTTACAAAGAAACAAATATGAGAACAACAACCTAGTGTACATGATATAGTAATAAAAGCAAACATATGGGATAGTAACATGAATTGTGCTGAGAAATGTGTTAGTCCTATCAATTAATCCTGATGCAAAGTTAGAGATGTAAGTTAAGAAATCTATTAATAGGTCATTTGTAAGGCATAACCTTTAAAACAAGCATGATATCATCTTGGATAAGACAAAAGATTTTAGAGGGGGCAATTTGTTTATTGTCATTGAGAGAGTTAGGGGCATGCCCTAGAGTTAATTATGTAATATGTTACATATATCTAACACTATAACCAATCTTGTTCGTAATAAAGGTGTTTATTTTGTATTATTTACTTGGTATATTATGATATATTAATTAAGTGATTAATTTAAGTATATTAAATAGGAAATCCTTAAATGGTATGTTATGTGACAATATTGACAAGGAGTTATAATAATGAAAAAATTATCATAATATAAAATAACATATTACTTTAAATATTCCCTATCAAGCTATTTCGAAAAAGAATATCAATACATCCGTTAAGATCGGAGTACCTAAAGCTCTCCAAATGTTAGACGGTGTATTACTCATTATTGTTAGAGGTAACAAGGGGTTACGTATTGATGGTTATTGGATAACCATGTAATCATTCACTCGAGAGTTTTCAGTTTGTTACTAACAACTATGTCAAACAAGAAATATCAAAGTGATAGTATTACATGGTCCTCTTGACTTAAGAATACCATTGATCTTCATTGTCGATACTCTACTTTAATTATAGTTCAATCATGACATGGCAATCATTAAGTGACTATAGCTGGGTCTGAGTTGACGCATTGGAAGTGAATCACTATTCAATAAAGAATTTATCTCCTCGATTGTGTGAAGTTAGTAAAATGGTCAATGGTAGTCAACTCAAAGTCAAAATCTCTGCCTAGCGTAGTATAGTTAATAATAAATATTATTATTGAATCAAGAACTTTGTTTATATACTAAGCAAGTTGAATATGAATGATGTTGGAATTTTAACCAAAACCAAATTCCATAAATCATAAAGCAATGTAGTGTTGATGAAAAGAATTAGTTTAGACAATCATTAATAAAAAGTATCGCTTAAATTATAAAAGTGGATTTTAGCGATAAAGATGTACAAGCGATAAATTCGACCAAACTATCACGTCACTAGCTTAGGTAACGTGTGAATGTTAATATTCGAATTGTTTGATATTAATGCCTAACTGAATTTACGTCAACAAGTTGCCCAACCATATTGGTGAATTCTCTAAAATACCACTCAACTTAATTATTTTATGAATTATTATAAATTAATTAATATTTATGGAATATTATTTATTTATTTATTTGGTATATTGGGTACTATCAATAATTTTTTAATGCCAAATTAGTAATTAATTTGTTGCGCATATTAAATTTATATATGTATGCATCAATATACAATATCAATACGCCTTCAAATACGATTTAAATGAAGTTATTTACTAAATGTGTTGGATTTTGCATTGGCCTACTTAGCCCCACTTGATGGTTGGCCTATGGAGACGAGGGGAAAGGTTGGTTTTGAATTCTAGATCTATATTTGGAATTGATAAAGGGAGAAGAGTAAAAGGAGGAGAACTTGACTCTTTCCTTTTTCTATTTAAACAAACCTACCCTGTAACTATCTCTTCTTGATTGCTCTCAACCCTTGGCCCCATACAACCTCCCTACACCTAAAGGATCCGGGCTAATTAGAAGTGGGTTAAATGCGTGAATTTCATAATTTTTTCCATTTTGGAACTTTGTTGGGCCTATTAAGTCTAACAGATTTTAGATCCAATCGAAAATTTGTTCAAATAAAATCATATTTTATGTAACGACCCCGGATTTTATATAAATTTAAACTGATAATTAATTTAATTTTTGATTAAAAATTGGGAAATTTAATTGATAAATTGATTCGAGTTTCCACGAATTCAAATAGAATATATGTTAAATCGTTTAAATTTAAAATTTTGTGTATATATATGTGAATATATATGTATATGTGCATATATGAGTAAATTTGAATATATATGTATATATTTGATTTGAATTTAAATCTTAAATAAATGGTTTAAACATTAAATATAAGAATTTTAGACTTTGACATAAGAAAGAAAATAAATAAATGATTTAAATTTAGGATTGATGGTTAATATATAAAATAAATACAAGACAATAAATAAAAGTAATAATAGTAATAAATTAAGCTAGAAATAGAAATCAATAAATAAAAGATAAATATTAAGTAAACAAATAATTGCTAAAATTTTAACAACAAATTAAACTCTAGAAAATTCAACTATATTATGAAATAAATAAATTATATAGTTTTATACGATATAAAGTAAATCTTGATATCATAAATCAATACAAACAATGCAAATAGAATAGACTACAAAATAATAAAAGAAAATAAAAATAAAATAGAAGTTCATTTACATTATAAAGTAATGAAATAAGTAAACACATTAATTAAGCATAACGACATGTTAAAAATAGAATCTATTTATATTGCAAAGCAAAAGAAAGAAATATACATTCATGTTTTCAAAACATACATATAGATAAATATGCAAGCTAGAAACAAACACATATGTATACCAATGAGCTTGCAAAAGGAGATAAGTTGTAGGCTGAGAAAAAAGAACATAAATATTTATGTAAGCTTGCAAAACAAGGAACAAGATAAATATATGAATGTACAAATAAATTAAGTACAACAAGACAACTCAACCAAAACAATATCATTTCAGCCGAAACCATATCACTTCAGCCTCCATACAAATGCAAATATCTTTAGTACACTATACAATATTATATCAGCCACCAAAGATAAAAAAATATCTCTGGTTTCTATTGTACAAAATTATATCAACTTGTACAAATAACATTATCACCTGTAACTTGCTTTCTTTTATATATCAAGCTTTCCATCAGTTCGTTCCATTTAAAACTGAGAAAAAAAATCTAAAGCAACTACTATTCAAAACATAAAACAACAATACAAACCAGAGATTAAATTGAAGACTTCAGTTTGCATTTTCACAAGGTTGTTTCATCAAAGGAAGAACTCTGTTCATTTTTTTGGAAAATCAGGTGAGTAAACATAACTTTTAAATCCTTATAGTTATGTTATGAAATGTTGGCATGAAAGTATGAATATGCTTGCGAGTATATCAGTTTATAGTTGATGTATATATGTATGTATGCATGTCTGTGTTTGGTTATAGGAGCCTCTGTTCTTGTTTACAGATACAAAACCTAATCAAAATTCAAATTCTCTTTCCCTAATCCCTTATAGGCTATGTTGTATAAAGGAATTAGGTTTGAATTAACTAAATCTTAATTTTTTAAAAAATATTTTTAAGAACAATTAGAAGGTAAGATTTACTGAAAGGAAGAAGAACAGTAAAATCATTTTTTTTGTTCAAATTTTGATTGATTAAAATTTGGGTTTTGAGTCCTTGATCTTATTCGTTTACATAAACCTGTGATTATAATTAAATGCTTGTGATAGAATTTGTGTGGCAATATTGTTGTATATGTATCTGAATGTGAATGCATGTATGAATATATGAAGTGCCTGTGAGTATATGAAGTTTGGTCTCTGTTATTTTTACAGGATTAAAATAAGCTCTTAACATTTTTATCTTCTCATGTATTCAATTTCAGACATTGATTTCTAAAAAGAAAATGTGTATAACAATGTGATATAAATTATAAAAATGAACTCAGAAAGTTATATTATGTTTTTATCTCAAAATTTTATAAAATACAATGAATATTAAAACATGGGATAAATTTTGATCGAGTTAAATTCAACTTTTGGTTATAAAATCTGATTTATATAACAAAATGATGAATTATAATGGGAGTATCATGATTTTTAGTTGGGAAATTGGTGAGTTATCCTGAGTTGTTCGATTTTGGGTGTATCGGCAATTGCCGACGATCTGGGATAATCTGAGACTCGAGGTTAGGATTGGAGTTGGCTGAGTTGTCGACGAATGTAGGAAAATTATTGAGGCGATTTTCCGATGGACGTGATGGTCAAACACGGTTGAAATAGGGTTCGGTGGTCGTTTGGTTACGATGAGTTTCGCAAGGCAATGGCGATGGCCATTGGGGATCGGAGTGAATCGCGAGGTGGGAATGTTGTTCGTTGGAGTGTGGCGCATCTTCAGGTAGGTCGGCTGATGATTCCGAGGTAGGAGGCGACGGCGATGGGTGGTTCCGATCGAGGTTTGGGTTAAAGTTTTTGATCAATTGCCTCGGTTTTTATTTGCTATCGATTTGGTTGATCAGAGTGGACGAGAAGGTCGGTGTCGTGATGGTTGACTTGTTGATGGCCAGAGAGATGGTCGAAGGAGGCTGGAATCACCGTGCATGTGCACGGTGTGCCTCTGATATCTGGTGAAGATTGGAATTCGGAAAGAAGCTGGATGCTCGGGTAGGTCTCGTGAGTGTTGCGTGGTCGACTCGAAGCAATGGATGAATGCGAATGCACCGTGTTTGTTCGAGGAAGGATCGAGTTTGTCTCGGTAACATGATTTTTGCAACTGTTTTCAATTGTAGAAGAAGGTGTTGCCAAGCTTTAAAGAAATAAAAGCAAAAGTTTTGTAAACGAATCAAGTATTGAAATTTTAAAACAAGGTAAGTCAAGTTTTTAAGTTATGGAAATAATTGTTTTCAAAGATTTTGATTAATAATTAATTTGTGAAGATAATAAAGGTTAATTACTTAGTGTAATTAATTTGGTTAATTTATTAATGTAATTAAATAAATGAATGTGATTAATTTAAGATTAATTACTAAACGTAATTAATTAAAAGTGTGATAAATTAATAAAGTAATTAAGGATCTTTAGTTAATTAATATAATTAATGATGTAATTAAAGGTTAATTAATTTAAAGAATGAGTAATTAATGTAATTAGTTAATTAAGATTAATTGATTTGTAATTAATAATTAATTAATTAAGAAGTAATTAATTAATAAAAGAAATTGAGGATTAATTAATTAAGAAAATTAATCAAGGGATGATTAATTTAATGAAGGCGATTATGACTTAATCAATTGTAATTAATGATAATTAATCATTGATTAAAGATAATTAATGAAAATAATCATGTGGTTAATTAACTTAAACCACACGATTTATTCATCTTAATTGAAGATGTTTGGATTGTATTGAATGCTTTGAATTGTGTGATATTACTGATGCGTGATATTCTGTAATATGATTGAGCTGTGGACTGTGATTTATTTGTCTGTGATGAACTTACATATTTATCTGTGATCTATGAATGAACGATGAGCGTTATAGTTATACCGCTTATCAACTATATTTCTCTATTTTAATCTGTGATGATTGAATGTTGTTGCACTATTGTGTGAAATCCCTGGACTACACTATACACACACAAATATGGATTTCACGTGGAAATTGATTAAGTCACGGATAATCTGAATTTAATGTTTTTGAGATTGAAATTTTAATTTCAATTGATTTTGAAATTGGAAATTGGGGTTTAATATGAAAAGCTGTTGAAAGGAGTTTTAAAGATATTTTGAATATCTTGATGAGGTTTTGAAAATTTAAATAATTCAATTTGAATTTGAATTCGAAATAAGGAATTGAGTTCCATGTTTGAGATTTATGATTTAAAAATGTTAAACAAGTTATAAATGTGTTACATGGGCTTGAACCATTTTAAAAATATTGTTTTGAGAATTTGAATTTAACCCAAGGACTTTAACTCATATAAATGAATCAGATTTTCCGAAATGAAAACTATTATTTTCAAATAATAGAAGTTTTCATATAAGAAATGAATTTCCAATTTGTGTCAAAAGAATACCAAGATTGAAATGAAAATGGTTTTTCCAAGTTATGAATAAATCTTTGTGAAAGATTGTTAAATTTTGTTTTGAAATTGGAAAGGTGTACCTTTTGTATAAAAGGTCGAAATGGAATTGTTTTGAAAGCTATCAATTAAATCTTTGTTTTAAAGATTGGACGAGTTAATCCAAATTGAAATGGAAATCGATTTGAAAATTTATGAATGGATCTTTGTGAAACTGGGTGAACTTTGTGAGATGAATCTTTTTATGTAAAAGATTGAAAATGGTAATGTGTTTAAACCATTTGAAAGAAAAGTTTTGGATAATAAGTTGTGACTTAATCGAAATCCCAATATCCATATGTTTTTAAATATTGCGCTCATTATTCGGTTTAGCCGGGAGAGGAATTTGTGTCATATAACCCATTCCGAATAATGATACGACGTATATGGATAGCATTTGAAGACCGGTGGTGAAGACCGGATATTTTCGAAAACGAAAGGACAACTCGTCGAATGTCTCTGCATCGACTGGTCCCCGGTATAGAGACTCCATATGTGGTGGGAAGTCCGGACATGATTAGGAATTATCCGGATTGCAAGGGCTTCTTCGGAAGTGCCTTCGGTTCTGTTCGAACCCAGAACAGACTTGTATGGTTGTATGTCTGACACTACACTTTGAGATATAAAGCTGATTTCTTTCAAATACATTTCTGTTTGGTGGCGGAGATTTATTCTCTTAGCTTAACACCCTTCTCTGAGATGTACGAGCTCAGAGGTTATGTAGTTGAAGGTTATCAGTGATATACTCCCAATTTGGTAGTGTGGCATGCTGAGTGCTGCTGTGTGTTGCTGATCATTTGTTGATCAAAGCATGGCTTTTGTGAAAAGCGTAGCTTTGTGGACGAGACCTCATCGAGCCTCACAGACCGGTAATGGTCGAAACAGGAAAGTGCGGCAAGGTTTCAGGGGTAGCTCCCCTAGGGTATGACCATTCCTTCTGGAAAAAGGTGGTATCATGGTATGGAGCCCAGATGTTTACCTGTGTGCTTGCTCCAATCTCATTTGCTGTGTGATTGTTGCTTTGTGATCGAGAGCTCTCGGATAAAGGTCGCAAACGACCGGGGGTGGCATATCTCAGGTTTACTACCCGGGAAGGGGGTAACCGGCCTTGTTTTGGCAGAGAGCAGTTGTCTCTCGGGGCGTCACTCCAAAGGCGTTCCCATGTGGCATAGGAAGTTCCTTAGCCTGACCATTTGTTGGAAAATCCAAAGAAACAATACGAGCCCTTTACGATTGCAATTTGTATAACATGTCTCCTCAAGCGGCAGCTATAGCAGGCATAATATAATGGTACCTATGCTGGCTAAGATTAATATTGTATTTTCGAAATGATTTTTGTACACTATGCACTAATAATAATATCAAAAGAATTTTTTGCATAGTAAACATATTTGACTATCATAAGAATAAATCTCCTCCAAGTCTGCGATTGCATTGTGTGTGTGGTGGGAGGTCTTATGGTAGTTTCATTTTCCAAAAAGCATTGTGGATTTCAATGTTTAAAATTCTTTGTTGTTTGTTTTAAAGATAAACTGTTTTTGTTACTCACACCAGTCCCATGACTGACTCGGAGTTTATTGTTCCCTTCCTAAACTCTGGGTGCCCACAATTTTCCACACGGGCAGTCTAGAGTTGGGGTTTTCAGATAATCAGATTAGTAGATTATTGGGAGCTAGTTCAGTGTCTGGAGTACGTCACTGCACTTGCTTACCTTAGTGAGATGTGATGATGGTTCGAGCTTGATATTGGAGTTGGTGGACTCATTCTCTTCTAGAGATCATTTGGAGTTATCAGTTCTGTTATTTCAGCTGTAACATTATTATTTGTCTCTGATATTGTTGTATCATATTGATATCATTATTGTATATCATTCTGGATATTGTATTCATTAGAGTTGTATATGATATCATTCGTTTCTTTCTTCCACTGTGTTGTTATACTTACTGTGTTATAAGCTCCGGCACGACTCGAATTTCAACGATTGAATCTGCGGCATTCGAGTACAAGTGAAGTACGGGTGTCGATTTTCGAACGTTGAAATTTGGATCGTGACATTTTATTTAGCTTGTTTTAAAAGGAGTTTAATTAATTGATTTATTTTAATCAATTTGATATTTATATAAAGTAGAGTGCATCAAATATACTCTTGTGCGTATATGTATGTAATAGTCACTTGTTTTGCGTTATTATTATGGTAAGTGAAGAGTTAAATTGTTATTTACGGGATAATATTTAATATGTCATAAATGTTATGAATGTGCCATTAATTAGGAATCACACCTACTTCTTTTGATTTGACCAAATTTTGGTAAGTTTATGAATATATTTAAATATACTCATGTAAGTGTATTGCAAGTGCAACGTATAAAGTATAAACAATGTACATGGTTAATGTGCACGTTTGTAGGTGCTGGGACATACACCGTGATGGATTCGTTATGAAATTATATAAAGCCTAAAGAAATATACACGGTAAAGTATATATGCATTTGTTGTCCATGGATTTGTTATGAAATTATAAATAATAATACACATATATGTACATCTTAAAATTAATTCGGACTATTTATATGTTTGTAGGAAGAATTCAAAATTAGATCTATAATTTTAAAAAACCTTTTATAAATATTGAATTGAAATAATACACACACACACACACACACACACATATATATATATATATAAAATAACAAAATAAATTTTCATATTGTAAATAACACACACACAAATATATATATATATATATGTATGTATGTATGTATGTATATATATGTATGTATGTATGTATGTAACTTACATTTAGTTTTATAAAATAACTTTAAATAATTAATGTATGTAGTTTTATTATATGTGTATATACAATATGTTATAGTATTTGTTTTAACTAATTAAAATTTCTTAAAATCCTATTTTTTGAGATAAAAATTCAATATATTGCTGTTATGATTTTTTTTTCTTTTTTATTAAAAATTAATTTCCAAAACAGTAGCAAATAATAAATTGGTCAACATAGGCATATATAAATTTGTTGTATAAGATATGGGATCTGAACTATACTAACATAATGTAATATATAATCAAAATGAGATTAGAAAATTACCTTATGAAGTAGCCTAAATTTCACATCTTGAATGATTGAATAACTCAACCGAATTAGGCTCCAGATTTTGATACGATCTTCAGATGAACACTACCTTATATTAATTTGATTTTGCTTTGTTTTTCTTTTGGGAAGTTTATGGCTTTGGAGCCACAGAATCTTTAGCTGAAAATGAACTAGAGGGGAGAGCCAAATAATGATAATTAATATGTTTAAGTGGATGATGTGCACGTACAAGTGTATATTTTTACTTCCATATTTAACCTTCTTTTATTTAAATAAATGAGCATATTATGGTATTTTACACATTTGAACCAAAATTTAAATTATTTTCAAATCATCATTCATTCATCTTCATTTGGGGTAAAATGGAAATTTTGTGTATGATTTAATTTTGAGAAAATTTATTTGCACATTTTTATTTTTATTTGTAGGAAATGAAGTGCAAATATGAAGAGGTTTCATGGATGTATGCATGCACATATGTTGAAAGCTAATGAAGAATGGAAATGAAAGAATTCATGCAACATGGAGAAGCCCACGTATCCACTAACTAATGGTCCATGATTAAAAGCACATGCACATGTTAAGGGAGGCTTAAAGGCATGTTAGTGGTGATTAATTATTTCCCTAATGATTACTTTGAGGTTACACTATCTAAAGGGCATTTTTGGTAGTCTCCTAAAATATGAATTAGGGTTTTAAGCATGTATAAATATCCCTTATGTTTTATGTAATCATCTTATTCTTTTTATGCAATATTGTAGCTACAAATCAATGATAAATAAAATGTTTCTTTAATGGCTTCTTAGCCTTGCTCTTTACCTTCTTGCATTTTTAATTCATGCTTACTTTTATTGCTATTTTATTCTATGCTCTCTTATTTACCTATAGCTCCTTTTATTTCATGTTAGTAGCATAGATTTTATTATTGTAACTAGTTTAGTTTTATTTCATGCAAGTAGTTAGCTCTCTTTTCTTATAATTAGCTCTAATTTTTCCTTGTTTTTTTATGTTGAAATCATTTTATATTATCATGTATTCAAATATGAGTAGCTAAACCCCTTCAATTTAGAGGTAATGAAGCTCTTGTGAAACATATTAAATTAACATAATGATTTCATTTATAATCTCTCTTTTGTGTTTAATGAAAACTTTGAATGATGATGGTTCATGTCTCTTTTTAAGTGAATTTGATAGTCTATGTTGACATCTCAAATAAGCTATGCTTATTCCATTGTAAACATGAACTATTTGATCATTTGCCTAAGTGATTTTGATGATGAAAGTTAAGCTAGAATCAAAATTTGATGGTTTATGTTACTAATTCAAAGTAAATAGATCATACTTAAAATAGATTTTATTTTAATTTTATGTCGTTTTCATGAATGTTGATAAGTGGGTTTGAATGGTGTGTTAGAGTTGGATGGTTTAAGTTATGCTAATTAATAGCACAAATAAATCATACGTATAATAAGCGCATCTATCATTTCTACTTAATATTTTAATGAGAGATTATAAATGAATTTGTGTTGATTTATATGAATGATTGGAAGTGAATTTGTCTCTAAATTGCTCTTGAATATCATAGTTTTATTAACGTTTGCTCTAGTTTATTTTCTGTGATTTTCTAGTTTAAAACAATTCCAAAAACTTTGGGCTAATTTGATTGAGTAATTTTAGAATTTAAATCTTTCCCTGTT
The DNA here is from genome assembly GCA_030737815.1 of Allium fistulosum. Lineage (NCBI taxonomy): Eukaryota > Viridiplantae > Streptophyta > Magnoliopsida > Asparagales > Amaryllidaceae > Allium > Allium fistulosum. Next base: position 1,411,085,544 of record CM060903.1, read on the forward strand.
GATCGACCCGTACTCGCATACATACTACAAGTGTACGTCGTGCGCTTGCAGTTTTATAATGAATATATTTTTCGATGAATTTATAATTGATAGAAAATTCATCATCAAACAAGTTTTTGGCACCGTTGCTGGAGGAAGTAATCTGATTTAAATTCTACCCTTTGATTTATTTTTATTTGATTATATTGCGTGTTCATTTTGTGAGATTTGCATTTAAAAAAAAATTATTGTTGTATGATTATGTGTTCTTTTTATTTTCATTTTGTTTGTGTGCATCTCTTGTTTTCTTCACTTTTGTTTTGTTTACTTTTTTGGCTTGTCTATTTGTTTTTGTTGTTACATTTTACGTTTGTCGACATCTTATGTTTTTATTTTGTGTTATTATTCATTGAAAAAAAAATTCATTGCATTTGTGCATTTCAATTACTGTCAGTTCCTGTTTACTTGTGTATTTCTTTTTTTTCTTTTCTCTGCGTCTGTGTATTTAGTTTGCATTCTATTTTGTTAGTTTCATTTAAAAAAATTACAGTTCATTTGCTAAAACATTTCAGTTCTACTTTAATTTGTTATTCTATTTGTTAAAATAGATCTTCCAACCACTCAATATCACATTTTTCAAACATCCATCATAGGCACAACAATCACTTTGCAATTCTGTTACATTTGCATAACTTTCATATAAAAAACAATAATTGCTTGCTTTGTTTCCATTGCATATTCATATATAAAAAAATACATTTACATCTCATTTACATTGCATCCACAACTTCCTATACTTCCAAATCTCACAAACACACCTTCTTTTGCCCCCATACATCATCAAAGACCACCTGAACTCTAGCAAGAATCACTGCAAACATCACTGCAACCATTCCTCAAACCCTCCAACATACTACCCAAAACAATCCTTCATCAACACAACCCATAACAACATCACCTCAACCATTATCAGCACTTCATCCCTGCCTCTGCCACCCTATACATCAACCTCATCCAAACCTGCTACTCAGCAACACCTCTGCCTCACCCACTCTCCAACAAACATCACCATCCACTCTCAAATTCAACCATTTCCTTGCTTCAACTCCTCTACCCAACAATTCCATTACCATACTTCTTTCACCGCAACCTTCTATCATCTCAAACCTGAAGTATACTTTAGCAATTTCAAACTGCAACAACTCCCTTAAGTTCATCTAAAATCCTCTACTACCATACTTCAAACTCCTCCCCGCTGCCTTTAACAAAACTGCAAGCTTCATTAGACACCAAACCCTCCTCTGCCAAAAAAAACCAACCACAACCAGACCACTACATCCATCACCAATACAAGCCATCCACTTCTTTCCTTCCATCTCCAAACCAAACAACCTTCTACATTCATTTAGTTTCCTTGCACTGTCTCCATACCCTCTGCCCCCTTCATACACTATCTACAACAACCTCACCTCAACAAAGCTGCAAATTTCATCATCTACACTATCTCCACTTCCCATAACAACAACTGCAAACCACAACCAACAACTTCCTCTATTGCTTGCATCTCCTTAAGCCTCCTTCAGTCGCATTCACCATCCCAATACCACACTTGCACATATACATCTTCCACAATTGTCATAAACACTCCCTCCATCACCTTCCCGCAACATCAAAACTGCCTTCAACCCTTACAACATTAAACAACCACTCCAAGCTTCATTACCCCCACTTCCATTACCAAGTTTCTCCTTTGTCATCGCTAGCACCACCTCCTTGCTGCACGACTGACCTCACACCCAAACTGTTGGACATTTTCTTCCCATCGACCAGCAACAACCAACCCCTCCAATACATCAACATCTACATACTCAAACCCTCTGCTACCACTGCAACCCTTACCTCACGGCAATCAACCACGCAATCGCCTCGAACAAAATCAGAAAACCGCAAGTTCAACCACCTCGACCTGCGCCTGAAATCCAACAAACATCTACATTCCCTGAACACCTCAAACTTGCAACTGCGGCATCGCCTCCAGTCCAAGACCACCCAATCAAACCAAAATACAAAGCCAATCCACTTCTTCTCTCTACAGTTCACAGCCGCGACCACCAGAACGACTTCAATAATCGAACCCAAATCAATTAACGAACCACTAAAAGTCGAAACTACGACCTCAACCTGAATCAAATCCCAGCAGCCACACCATCGCGACCCTCAAACGAAATCCGAATAAGTTTTGATTTGAAAATCTAATTTCAGAATTTGGGGTTGAGCGAGAAGTTATCTGTGTTTGTTTAATAATAAAAAAAGAGTGCAGTTATAGATTGGGAGAATCGATTTTTTATTGGGCCGGGGCTTGTTTGGGCTGAGTTGTTTATTTTATTTTATACCTTTTTTCTTTCTTTTGTTAAATTATCACTTCTCTTTTCAAAAAAAACAAAAAAGAAAAGAAAAAAAGGGTCTTGTTTTTTATTTCACTTGGGTTTCTCATGTTGAGTTAATTTTTTAGTTCTCTTTGGTTAAGCTTCATTCTTTCGAGTTTAAAAAAAGGAAAAAATATATTTTCTTTTGTTTTTCGTTCTCCTTAAATATATATATATATATGTATGTATGTATGTATGTATCTTGCTAAACTCTTTTTCAGGTTGCAAAAGCAGAAGGAGACAAATTGCCCAACTTTGCTTGTTAAATAACTGCTTTGCTTGCTTATTATATAAAAAAAATTGCCGCTTTAAAATAAATTTGCTTATAATTCTGCACGCTCTAGTATCGTGCTCTCATCTCTTGTTTTTATTTTTCTTGCATTGTTGGTTGCTTGCATTTAAAAAAAATTCAAAAACAAAATCAAAATCTCATTCGTAGTTGCATTGTTAATAAACGTTTAATTTCAGTTTTGCATTCATTTCATCTTATTTTCTTTTCTAAGAGCAACACCCAAATCAACATAAGGTGGGGGATTTCATCACCCCTTCCTTGGCCCACAAATAGCATATCATCTTAGAATTTGACTAATAATAACGGTTAGACGTTGGACTTAAGGGTGTTGTGAGCTTATCTAGGGCTTAATTGTATCCTGATAAATTGTCTTCTTTCGACAATCTAATTTCTTGGTGTCTAGGCTACGGCAGAGCAATAATCATATATAAATATTACGGTGATTCGTAATAATTATAGTGATTATTTCTCTAAATGTACTTAAACCTTCGACTGCATTGCTACGATGATTCGTTGTGCACTGGTAACTCCTGTCCGTTGTGAGAAATGCGGATTAAGGATCTTAAGGCTAGAATTAACACTAGAGGGGGGGTGAATAGTGTTTTTAAGAAATCTGTTAATCTTTTTGAGTTTATCTTAATTTGTTAACAATGTATGCACTAATCAGACACAGATATGAACACAGAATCAAACACAGATGCAAATATAAAGTAAAAGCAGTAAAGGAAAGAACACACCAGATTTTATACTTGTTCGGAGTTACCCTACATCCAGTCCCGCACAACTAAGTACGGATTTCCTTTCAAAAGCAATTCAACAATTACAACTCTCGATTTCAAGGCTATGAGGTACACCCTCCAGAATAACAATCCTCTGGGTAGAGATACTTGATTTCCGGGGCAACAAGTTCACCCAATTGATTTCCAAGGCTACAATCACACCTTTTCTCGCTCAATTGATTTCCAAGGCTACAATTACACCTTTTCTCGCTCGATTGATTACAAAGAAATCTATAACTCAGATTAGCACTTGGATCTTGTAGAGATAGTGATGGAGAATCACACTAGAAATAATCGAGTATGATTCGATGTTGATTTCGACAGAGTAATGGTATGATTTTGTATTAAGAAATGTGGAAGAAGAAGAGGAGTGAAAACCAGAAAAATATGATTGAAAATTCGTTGAAACTGACCCCTATTTATAGAAGAACAACAGTCATGTCCATTCGTGAAGAGTTATGGCGAATAGACACTTCTTTTGAAATTTGAATTTTGTAGCCAACTGACACTATGTCGACATGGGGTATATGGGTATGTCGACATCCCAAAGGGATTTTTGGTGTTTTGATTTCTTTTGAAAATAACCTCTATTTTATATTAAAATTATTTTAAACTTTATAAATATACTTAACTATAGTTAAAATACATAAGTAAATATAAAGAACAATATATACATAATTTAACTATAATTTTATATTTAAATCTAAGTATAAATATTTAAAAGTTAAATATATTATTTGAAAAGATAGTTTAAAATCAGGAGTAATTTGACTCTGAAAATAAAGATGTTTTTGAGGCTAAAATTATTTAAAATCAGGACAGAGAGTTTTGAATCTTTTAAAAGGAAAGTTTTGAAATCATTTTGAAAACAAGATAATTATATAAAATCATTTGAATTAAAATTAGTGGATACAAAACAATGTCCCACTAGATTTTCGTAGGTTCCATCCTACTTAGGGTTCCATCCCTTTAACGGGCTCGAAGTGGATTCCATTCCACGAATAAATTGGATATTAAGATGTCAGTGCCTTTCTATGAGTTTTAACAAATATTACTAATAAAACAAACTTAACCTTGAAATCTTGAACTCTTGATAATCTTGATACTCGTGAGTCTTCTACCTATATATCTTGAATCTCTATACTGTACAGTCTTCATTCGTGATACCTGCATGGTTAGATCCTGCATATACATATATATACAAACTTGTAATGTTAGTATTTATATTTTATAATCTATTCTAAGGTTGTTGTCATCAAAACCAACTCATCAGGGACTAACATCCGTTACCTGGCTAAGAACTGTTTTGTTGGATTAAGTTAAAGTGCGATTATACAATTTTGAGTTAGGAGCTACTAAGGACAGAAAATTTGTAATTAAGTCCTTGCATTCATTTAGTTGCATTAGGTCATGCATATTGTACAAAAAAACAAAATCCAAAAGTTAATTTTTTTTTACATTTTACTTAACTTAGTTTTTTCTCAAAAATCAAAAAAAAAACTTTTCAAATCTTTTCCTTTGAGAAAAAATCAAACAAAAATCCAAAAACAAGCATTTTACTTAAGTTGGTTTCTTTTTAGAAAAACAAAATTCCAAAAAAATCTTTTCAAAAACAAAAACATTTTAAAAATAGAATTTTTTTTCGAAAATCCAAAAAACAAAACAAAAATCAAACCTCCCTTTTGAAGAGATATAAATTCTTTTGGTAAATATCTTTCCTTTAACACACACACACAGAGATATATATATATATATAACAATTTTTCACTTCATTTCATTTTCTAAACCTTATTTCATTCCCTTAAACTTGATTCTCACTTCTTTCTCTCCTTGATCTTTTCACTTGTGCATGAGTACCTGGCCTCGTGACACAACAACGAATCATTTAACTTGAACAAACGATCCTCTAACGATGGTGAACGAAAACGTCCCTCGAACTCTCATGAATAGAATCTTTCCCGATAGAGTTTCTATTCCTTCTTGTATCACATTACCCGCCCAACGGGTAATCACTTTGAAATTCATTCAAATCACATTGCCATGCTCTCGAAATTTGGAAATTTTGAGCACGACCACCGGTACATATTCTTGACGAAATTCGAAGAAATATGTGCGACCATTAAACTCCAACAATTATGTGATGACGGAATCAAACTTTGGTTAATTTCATTCGCCCTTATCGATTACGCTGAAAAATAGTTGTATAGCTTACCTTCGAATTCAATCAAAACTTAGGAAGAATTCTTTAAAGTTTTCTTAAAAAAAATTCTACCCCTTGGAAAAAACGACCAAAATCCGAAACGAAATTGTAAATTTTCATCAATTTAGGGGTGAACTTTTGAAAAATATTTTGAAAGATTTAACGAGTTTTTGATAAAATGTCAACGTCATAATTTCGAAAAATGGTCCCTTTGCCAAATCTTATACGATGGACTTGAAAATAGTTCACGAACCATGCTTGAATCGATGTGCCAAGGCAATTTTCTCGCCCAACATCACAACGATTCTTGGCAATTCCTTGAAAACTTGGCCAAAAAATCATCCCAATGGGAACTTCTAACGAAAAATCCATTTATTCACGATCGAGCGCACACTCGATAGGATCGTCTTTGGCTTTGGAAGCTAAAATCGATGCAATGATTAATAAATTCAACAACGTTTTCTCATCCAAACAAATGAACCAAGCTTCCCAACCAATGTGTTATAAATGCAACGATCCGAATCATATAGCCGATCAATGTCCTAATTCAATAGAATAACTCAATGCTTTTAATGAGGTTAAGAATGACCCGTTTTCTCCAAGTATAATCCAAGTTGGAGAAATCATCCTAATTTTGCATGGAACCAAAATAATCTAACACGAATTTGGTTCATTCCAATTTTCAAGCATTTCCGAACAATGCTTCGAATCCTCCCTTTCAGTCCAACTACTTTCAATAAAAATTTATGGGTCCTTCTCAAAATCAACTGCAACAATCTTTTGCTTCTCAAGACGATAAATGATTGACTTCACTTGAGAAAAGTCTTGAAACTTTGGCTAAAGCAACCAATCAAAACCTCCAATCAAATAGCAATTTCCAAAATTTGTTAACCTCGTAAATGCAAAATATGAGTCAGTCGATTGCCAAACTTGAAATGCAAATGAGTCAATTAGCTACCTCTGTAAGTGAACGTGATCGAGGCACATTCCCAAGTCAGCCAGTTTTAAATCCTAGAAATCAAAATGCGAATTTGAATCAAGCCCATGTCGTTCAAGATAGTAATGTTAACCAAATGAATGCTATCATGACTTTACATTCCGGTAAAGAAATCGATAACCAAGTGGACAATCCAAATGATTTACCGAAAGATCCTTTTGACACTTAGAAAACGACAAGCGATTATGAACAAAACATTGAACCAAACATCGAATCAAATGCCAATCCAAATTCTTCTTCTACTCAAGTAGACCGAACTACTAAGTATCGAATTCCATTTCCACATCGCCTTTAACCCAAGAAACATTCTGATCAAATGGAAAAGGATGTTGGAAATTTTTAAACAAGTCAAAGTTAACATTCCTCTTCTTGACATCGTTCAACAAGTTCCAACTTACGCTAAGTTTCTCAAGGACTTATGTACTCAAAAACGACACACTCACGTACCCAAGAAAGTTTTCTTAGCCACCAAACTTAGCGACGTCTTGCCCCAATCAATTCCCGTCAAATACAAAGATCCTGGATGTCCGACGATCTCGTGCACGATGGGAGACAAGACGATTAATAAGTGCTTACTAGATTTGGGTGCTAATGTCAATTTGATTCCTTATTCAGTTTACCAACAACTTGTCTTGGGTGAACTAAAATCGACAAAAGTAACTCTTCAATTTGTCGATCGTTCGATAAAGAAACCCATGGGAGAAATCCAGGACGTACTCATCAAAATTGGTCATTTTATATTCCCTATTGATTTCATCATTTTAGAGACACAACCCGTGAACAATCCGATGAGTCAAATTCCATTGATTTTATGCCGACCTTTCTTGGCTACTTCAAATGCTCTAATCAATTGTCGAAACGGTTCGATGAAAAATTATTTTAGAAACATGACTTTGGACCTTAACATCTTCAATCTTGAAATCCAATCAAACGAATCACTTGACCAAACGTTGGAAGTTAGTTCCATTCAAGAAAATTTTGTCTACGAAACGGTTGACCTTAACAACGAACGCGAGACTGAATACGAACAACTGTTTCAAGACGAGCCCAATGAGATTGAAAATGCACTTCTGTTTGAACCCCTCACCGTTGAATCAAAACTTTAACCAAATTCTTTGATTAAGAAACCCCCAGATTGGAACTCAAACCTCTTCCTGATCACCTTAAGTACGCATACTTAGGTGACAACTTAACGTTTCCTTTCATAATCTCTTCAAATCTCTCTCTTCATCAAGAAGCTTCCTTTCTTTTAATTCTATCCAAAAACAAAAAGGCAATTGGATGGTCAATTACTGATATAAAGGGAATTAGTCTCGCTCTTGTTCAACATCGTATCCATTTAGTTGACGAAGCCAAGCCTGATCATGACGTGCAACGAAGGCTTAACCCAAAAATGAAGGATGCGATTCATGATGAAATTATTAAACTTCTCGATAACAGAATCATATACCCCATCTTTGATAGTTTATGGTTAGCCCAATTCATGTTGTGCCTAAAAATTCTGGACTTACCGTTATCAAGAACAACGCTAACAAACTCATTCCAACTCGTACTCAAACGGGTTAGCGTGTTTGCATTGATTATCGAAAACTAAATGTTGCAACATGAAAAGATCACTTTCTTCTTCCTTTCATCGACCAAATGCTTGAACGTTTAGCCGGCCATGAATTCCATTGCTTTCTTGATGGTTATTCTCGTTATTCTAATCGCTCCCAAAGATCAAGAAAAAATGACTTTCATGTGTCCCTTTGGCACCTTTGTGTATCGGCTTATGCCTTTTGGCCTTTGCAACGCTCCTGCTACTTTCCAAAGATGCATGGTCAGCATCTTTTTTGATATGATCGAATGCTTTATGGAAGTGTTTATGGATGATTTTTCCATCTTTGGAAACTCTTTTTCCGAGTGCTTACACCATCTTGAGTTGGTTCTTAATCGATGCAAGGACAAGCATTTAACGTTAAATTGGGGAAAATGTAATTTCATGGTCAAACGCGACATTGTCCTTGGGCATGTCATTTCAAACAAAGCCATTGAGGTGGATAAAGCAAAAGTTGACATAATTGTGAATCTACCCATTCCCAAATCTATCTAGGACATTCATTCATTCATTGGGCACGCTGGTTTCTATCGACGCTTTGTGAAGGACTTTAGTAAAATTGTTCGACCTTTGACGACTCTTCTTGGAAAAGACGTTCCATTTGACTTTAATTCTAATCGTGTTTCTACTTTCGAACGTCTCAAAAATGAACTCATTTTCGCTCCCATCATTTGATCACCCAACTGGGGTCTTCCCTTCGAGATAATGTGTGACGCCTCTAACTTTGCGGTTGGTGCTGTCTTAGGACAATGCATCAACAAAATTCTTCAGGTCATCTATTACGCTAGTATGACTATAAATGATGCTCAACTCAATTACATGACCACAGAAAAAGAGCTTCTAGCGGTAGTCTTTACGCTCGAAAAAATCCGACCTTATTTGATTGGCTCACACATTACTATTTACACTGACCACTCTGCTCTTTGGTACCTTTTTGGTAAAAAGGACGCTAAGTCTCGTTTGATCCGTTGGATCCTGTTACTCTAAGAATTTGACCTTACGATCAAATACAAAAAAGGATCCCACAACGTCATTGCTGATCACCTATCGTGTCTCCCAAATGCACCATCTTCTTTACCGATCAACGAGAACTTTCCTTATGAACAACTCCTTTCTGTTTCCATCGATCCATGGTATGCAGATATAGTGAACTATTTAGTCACTAGGGAAACTCCTTCATTTTGGTCGAAACAAGATAAATATAAGTTTCTTTCCCAAGTCAAGTACTTCTATTGGGATGATCCATACTTGTTTAATTATTGTTCGGACCAAATCATTTGACATGGCATTCCAGATTACGAAATTAAGAGTGGTCTTTCATTTTGTCATGACCAAGCTTTTGGTGGTCATTTCGGTCCCAAGAAAACAGCGGAAAAGATGCTTCAATGTGGTTTTTACTGGCTTACGCTTTCAAAGATGCATTTGAGTTTTGTAAAACTTGCAATCACTGCCAAATGTTAGGAAAAATCTCTCGACGAAACATAATGCCTTTGAACCCCATTCTTATAATCGAAATCTTTGAAGTTTGGGGTATTGATTTTATGGAACCATTTCCCAATTCTTTCAAAAATATGTACATTCATCCTGCTGTTGATTACATCACTAAATGGGTTGAAGTCATTCCTTGTAAAACAAATGACCACAAAGTTGTTGTGAAATTCATAAAAGAAAACATATTTTGAGGTTTGGAACACCTCGCACAATAATAAGCGATAATAGAACCCATTTCTGCAATCGATCATTTGAATCTCTAATGAACCAATACTCGATAACCCACAAGTTATCCACTCCTTATCATCCTCAAATATGTAGCCAAGTTGAAGTTTCAAATCATCAAATCAAACAAATTTTGGAAAAAACTGTAAATAAAAATCGAAAAGATTGGTCACAGAAATTAACATATACGCTTTGGGCTTACAGAACTGCGTATAAAACCAATCTTGGGATGTCTTCTTTCAGGCTAGTATATGGAAAAAGCATGCCATTTACCCATCAAGCTTGAGCATAAAGCATTGGGGGCGATCAAGAACATAAATTTTGATCTTGAAAAGGCTGCCGAAAATAGGAAATTGCAAATCAATGAATTAGAGGAGGTTGGAAACGACGCGTATGAAAACGAGAAAATTTACAAAGAAAGAACAAACTTTTCATGACAAGTCAATCCTAAGGAAAACATTTTCGTCAAATCCAAAAGTTCTTTTGTATAACTCTCGACTTCATTTGTTCCCTAGGAAATTAAAATCAAGGTGGACAGGACCATACGTGGTACTTACTGTTTTTCCACACGGTGCCATAGAAATAGAAAACCCTATGATGGATCGATTTTTAAAGTCAGTGATCATCGTTTGAAACCTTACTTGGAGTTAGCGAGTGATCGAGAGAAGGAGCTCTTGATTCTTCATGAGCCATACTACGTCTGGTCAGAAATGTTAACCCTCTCTTGCAAATATGTACATATTTTTCCCCGTTACACTCATTATATCATGCATTGATTGTGGGGACACAGTTAAAATCAAGTGTGGGGGGAGTCTCATGTTCATTTTGATTTTTCATGGTTTTTTTTTTGCATTTTCTTTCCAAAAACAGAAAAAAAATTCCAAAACAAATATTTTTTTAGCATATTGATTTACCTGAAGAAAAACTATAGGATAAGTATATGTTTTTGGTTATTAAATTGAAATTTTTGAAAATTTATTTGTCTCAACAAAAATTAAAATAAAAGTTTGATTACAAGTAACTATGGTTTAACTAGTATATAGGAAGGTTCATAGGTTATAATTATGAAGTATATCCTAATTGTAATCTTTGTTTAAAAGAGTGGTTGATTTAAAGTAAAGACGATAAAAAATTTGACCTTCTAAGTTAAGTAGTGCTAAGATGATTTTGCATAACTCTTTCTTTTATAAAAAAAGTTTTTATATAAATAAGAAACACCTAGAGCCATGTGTTCACATGTAAGTGTGTACAATCGCCATGCTCCGTACCTTTCTCACGTAAGCCCGGATGGCAGTGCATGATCGGTATATTTGGCCTCAGTTTATCAGAGTTAGGTGTATGTAAATAAATTAAAATAATAAACACTTAGAGTCATGTGTTCATATACAAGTGTGTACACTTGCCACGCTCTATACTCTTCTCACGTAAGCCCGAAAGGCAGTGCATGATCGATATATCTAGCATCAGTTTATCCGAGTTAGGTGTGCAAATAATAATGTTAATATTTTTCAAGAGAAAGCAAGCAATTGAAATCCAAGCACTATTTTCACTTATTTGATTCGACTTTTTATTTAAAATAAATAAAAATGCCACTTTGTAAAACTTTGATAATCAACTAAAGGGTTCACTTCATAGTTACATTATATTATCAACCGAAATAACTAGCCAAGCTAGAGTCTAATTGTGATGATAACTTAATTTTTGGTGGAAGTTTTGATGAGTATTCTTAATAATGACCAAAACAATATTTAACTTACATGTGTTAATTTAAAAGTAAATTCTTCATTTGTAAATATTTTTGAAAACATGCATCATGTCGTCGCATTAGATTTGGATTTTGTGGGTAGTAACCGCTGAAAACCCTCAAGAGACAACACTCGTCATACTAGGGATGCCTAGAAGTTTAACGGATTGTTGCATACGCTCAATGCAATCGAGTTTCCTACGAAAACGGATTTATCCTGGTTTTAGTTTATTCGACGACGAATAAAAAGATAAGTGTGGGGGCATTTGATGTGCACGTAAAAGCATATATTTTTACTTCCATATCTAATCTTCTTTATTTAAATAAATGAGCTTACTAGGGTATTTTATATGTTTAAACCAAAATTAAAATTGTTTTCAAATCATCATTTATTCATCTTCGTTTGGGGGAAGAATGATAATTTTGTGTATGATTTAATTTTAAGAAAATTTATTTGCAGATTTTTATTTTTATCTGTAGGAAATGAAGTGCAAATATGAAGAGGTTTCATTGATGTATGCATGCGCATATGTTGAAAGCTAATGAAGAATGGAAATAAAAGAATTCATACAACATAGAGGAGCCCACATACCCACTAATTAATGGTCCATAATTAAAAGCACATGCACATGTTAAGAGAGGCTTAAAGGCATGTTAGTGGAGATTAATTATTTCCCTAATGATTACTTGGAGGTTGCACTATCTAAAGGGCATTTTTGGTAGTCCCCTAAAATATGAATTAGGGTTTTAAGCATGTATAAATATCCCTTATATTTTATGTAATCATCTTCTTCTTTTTATGCAATATTGTAGCCACAAATCAACGATAAATAAAATATTTCTTTAATGGCTTCTTTGTCTTACTCTTTACCTTCTTGCATTTTTAATTCATGCTTACTTTTATTACTATTTTATTCTATGCTCTCTTATTTACTTTATGCTGATTTTATTTCATGTTAGTAGCATAGATTTTATTATTGTAATTAGTTTAGTTTTATTTCATGCAAGTAGTTAGCTCTCTTTTCTTGTAATTAGCTCTCATTTTTCCTTGTTTTTTTATGTTGAAATCATTTTATGTTATCTTGTATTCAAATATGAGTAGCTAAACCCCTTCAATTTAGTGGTAATGAAGCTCTCATGAAACATATTAAATTAACATAATGATTTCATTTATAATCTCCCTTTTGTGCTTAATGGAAACTTTGAATGATGGTGGTTCATGTCTCTTTTTAAGTGAATTTGATAGTCTATGCTGACATTGTAACAACCCACCTTTTTGGGCGATTTAAATCGATAATAAATCACACATGTCAGACTCGAACCATTCAAAAGGGAGGATTGTTATGGGGTAAATAAGAAAAAGCAGAGAAAGAAAGAAAAACAAAACACAGAATCTCACAGTGGAATGACAAAATATAATAATCAAATAAACAGTTCATGAAGCTGTTATACAAATAACATTTGATTACACTTTTACAATACAGATCAGAGTACATACAACAGTAATATATAAATAATGTAGCGGAACAACATGATGTAGTTGGACAAATATAATAATTAATAAAGATATACTGAATCTTCGTCTTCATCCTCTAGAAATTAGTCTTCAATACACTGAAAATCTCAGACTGACCCGAGCAAATTGAAAAGAAAAAACACTCGAGTCTGAACTAAAAGATCTTATGTAAGTTAAATCAACAGTAAATAAATATGAGTGTAATGGCGTAAGAGATGTTTACGGGATTTGACATCTCCTATCCACTGTCAACGTGCATGCGATAACTTAAGAGATGTTCGCGATTTACATCTCCTAAGGATCCGTTAAACTATCAACATACATAGTACAGTACGCTATTATAACAGTGTCTACAATAAAGTATTAAAATAGCGTTAAGGCATTACCCATATCCCCCTTAATGCATTTTTATATATTCTCGTAGTCTATACAGATACTGTAAGCCCCACCAAACTGATGGAATTCTCAAGGAGCACTCCATAGGTACGGTACAAACAAAACTCGTAATGGGCGCGATAAGGCATGTGACAAGGCACGCGAGGCAATGCCCATGGTAGGATACTACCGTTTTGTAGATTTGGACTGGTGGTAACGCATAGCAGCCAATACCGCCCACCTTGGAACACACTCCCATAATCAAAATCGAGGGGTGAGCACCAAATCAATCACAAAGTCATAATATGGTATCGAAGAAATGTGTCCGATCGGAGGTGCGACCTCACTTGGCCCGTCATGGCTCTTGTTTTAGCCACATCAAGCCGACTCACGGGAGTCAGGGCTACGTTAATACCTTATACAGAATCGTTCACCAAACCATCCTACTTCATTCTGGAATCTCCACCACGTACACAGTTGTTAAAGTGGTTTTCGGTATTGGCAGAGAGTATGACAATATCTGATCTCGGTCTCTTTAACAACCAAACGCTTATTTCACACCAGATGGTTCTTTTACATTTCCAAAACCGATTCATAATTGATATCAAAATATCATATTCTCAAAATCATATCACTTTCGAAATCATATCCACAAAATATGTTAAACCCTTATTTCAAAATCATCATATTTACTCAAAATAAGTCATTTCACTAGTAAATATCCTTTCAAATTCCAACGTAGGTTATAACATCATTTAACCATATTCGCTTTAAATCAAGGATTTAAATATAAACACTTCAACTTTACACAGTCTGAAAATTTAGAAAATAGTTTAGATAGTCATAAATAATTTAAATAGTTGAAATAGTTTAAAATACTTTAAAATAGTTTAAATGGTATAAAATAGTTTAAAATAGATTAAAATAGTTTAATACAGTTTAAAATAGATTAATATAGTTTAAAATAGTTTAAAATGGTTTAAAATATATTAAAATAGTTTAATACGGTTAAAATAGATTAAAATGGTTTAAAAAGATTAAAATAGTTTAATATTTTTAAATAGGTTAAAATAGTTTAAAATAGTTTAATAGTTTGAAATCTTAATAATTAGGATTTTAAAATAATAAATCGTTAACCAGTTTATATTAAAATAATTAATTTGAAGTTAATATCAAATTAAGTTATTTCGTTCATTTCAACACATCTGGACCCTGTCCAGCTTTCAAATCAACAAGCTAAATTTTGTCTTTCAATTCAGATTCTCATTTAAAACCATTTAATCAATATCGATTTCAAACCCATGTTCGAACTATAAATTTAAACTATTTCAAATTTAATAGATTTCAAAGTTTAAATATTCAAGTATTTCAATAACTCAATTTCGATAAATTTCATTTATACTTCAAATCCAACTTTAAATTTTCAATTTAAATTCTTTAAACAATTCATTTAAACCAATTCCAACATTTACAGCTTGGATTTTCGAAAATTCGGTGTATATAAAATCCAGTTTTATTTCAAAATATCATTTAACTGAATTCAAAATTTAAGAATTTTAAAAATCAATTAATTTAACCAATCCGGTGTCCGTATATAATTTTCTATCCTATGGTCTAGTGATACGGATATATATCATTTCAACCCGCCATAAATTTAAATTTATGTATATATATCATTTCAACCCGCAATCTTGAATAAAATTCAAAATCCATAAATCATTCGGGTTTATCATTTCAACCCATAACGATTTTTCCCTAATCTATAAATCGTTCGGGTATGTATCTTTTCAACCCATAGTGATTTTCCCAGCGATAACTAAGGGAACTTGAAGTGTTACAACAATATAAATGTAACATCTATGTCATCCAATATCAACAATCAAACATCCATCACAGTCATCATTCAAATCAACCAATAAATAACAACAATTGACTGATTACCAATAACAGGTATTAACTGGCAATTTAAAAATTCAATATTAAATTAAATGGCGATTAAATTCAATAAAAGTCAGATTCAACTGGAATGACAATTTAAATATATCAAACAACAATCAATCAACTTCTACTCACATCATAAATTCAATAAATTACTTTCTACGCGTTTCAAGCCCATACGATCAAACAACAAGTCTGATCGCTACGAAACTTGAAATCTTACAATAATTTACCGTTACGGATCCGATGAAATTGGTTTCGCCGAACTCCGAGATAGTGACCAAAATGGCTATTTTCACGTTAATTAAGTAAATTGTTATTAAATCAATTAAATCACCTTTTAAATTCAAATTTAAAAGTTAACAAATTTTATCGTTTTGATTACCTAGACACTTATTGTAACGACCTAGAATTTTGAACAAATTAAATTGGAAATATTTAATTAATTTTAAATATTTGAACGATGATTTAATTTGAATCCCCGATTTCAATTTGAATTTGGCGATTTAATTATAAAATTTAATCGATTGAAAGTTGAATAAAAATTTAAATCTTCAATTTTAAGCTGAAGAAAAATATTTCGAAAACTTTTAAAATTCGTAATGATAATACTGAAGATAATAGAAGCTTTAGGATTTAATTTCAAACTATTTTGTTCAGGTTTGAAATTATATCGTTCGAATTGATATTTAAAAATAGCCGTCCGAGGCGCAGTCTCGGAATTCGACGAAACCAGTTCCATTGGGTCCGTAATATTGAATTATTGTCGGATTTCAATTTTCGTATTTTTCAGAGTTAATACGTGACCGTACGATAAATAAACGCAGTTAGATTTGATCGAATTCAAATTGAATTTTAAAATTTTAAATTACGTCCACATCAGCTATTCTCTCCCCGTGGAATACGCCTGCAATCACGAGAATAACGTGCAACCCATCACGAAGTCCATACCTCCCTCGGTTTCAAATACTCTCCTTCACGTTCAAAGGATAGAAAACCAAACGAAATTTTTCGTTCGAAATCAAAAACAACTTAATGGCCGAAGCCCCTTTCTCCTCAAATTAAAACTGCATACCTCCTTTCCCTTTTTCTTTCAATTGAAATCGAAATTCTCCACTTCCCACCATGCCGAACGAAAGATATGGCCAAGGCTCTGTTGTTCGAAATAAATTCAATTAGGGCTTGTTTCGTTTAAACTAAGTAATGGACGAGGTCGTGAATTCGAGCATCTAGGGGTTAGGTTTGGCTGAGGTTTCGCGATTCGAAGACAGTGGCGTTCGACTGGAGGCTGCAGTTCGTCGATCTCTGGAATCGACAGCGGCATGGGATTTGCACGCGTTCGAGGCGAGCGCGCGCGCGATCGATGAGGACGGCTAAGGTTTTCGCAGGCGTCGCGATGAAGTTTTGAGCTTGAGCTCGAGGCAGCGACAATGCAATGTCGTAGGGTTGTTCGCGATTGTTCACGTGAGGCAGGGAATCGCGATGGTGATAGCTCGATCGCTGGGATTCGTCGATGGTATCTTCGAGTTTGAATTCGCAGTGAGGTAAATTATTTTAGTTATTCGATTTTAAATAAATTTATATATATACGTTTAAGTATAAATATATGCACTGAGATTTCCATACAGTGAAGAAAATTTGTTTTATAGAGTAAATTAATTGATTAGGTTAAAATTTAAATTATTAGTTTAAATAAAGTCTTTGGTTAATAAAATGTATCGAATGAGAATTTAGATGTTCGATCTATTTCGAATTTTAATAAATTGTATCATGTTTTACAAGGTCAAGATTTTGGAGATTGATTGTTAATAAAACTTAAGCAATGATTTTTGTTGTTAGAAATAAATTATTTGTAAAAGAAAATTAGTTAGAGATTTAATTTATTAGATAAAATGACGTATCAAAAGAAATATTATTTATTATTCGAAAATAATAAGTTAAGAATGAATTATTAGTTTAAACCCAAAATCATTAGCCAAATTTAATAAAAACTATCAAATGAAAAATTTATTATTCAATTTGTTCGAATATTAACGAATTGTATAATTATTTATACTAGGTCAAAATCTGTAAAGAAATCAAGCCGAAAATGGAAAATGGAATGCAAATTAAAGCTAAGGTGAGATTTCTTTCTCACTCAAAATGAAAGTGGAATTTTCAGTTATTTATTGATTGATTTGATTGCTATATTGGATGTGATATTAGATATAGTAGGATATATATCTATATATAGCAATATATACATATTGGCATATGTATATATTGGATTGATTGATTTCCCGCCTCGTATAGCAGATGAGACCCTATTGCGCCGTTAGTAAGCGGATTTTTATAAAACCCATATACCGCGATAATTCCGTACTAGAGCGGAATTGGTATTGTGCTAACGTCTTTGGATGCAGGGAAACAGGTTGGAGGGATCCAACTGGACCCCTCACATTGATTGAATTTATTTCCATTGTGATGTGATAATCTGTGAATGATTATTGATGTTATGGAATTGATGTTTTGGAAATTGATTGAAAGCTAAAATTTAGCTGAATGGATGTTTGATATCATTGGATTCCAAAAATAAACGAAATTGAATTTTTGAAATAAAAATAGAAATTTCTAAGTGAATAAATTTTAGAAATTGAATAAATTTTGAAGAAAGGAATTTTTTTAAGTATAAAAAGTTAATTTTTATAATCTTATCGAATTAATTCCAGAATCAAGTGAAAATGTTAAATAAATAGATTTCGTAAAATAGTGATTATGATTTGAAGAATTTAATTTAAGAATTTGGATTTTTAAATAGATTGAAAGAAACGATTGAAATTTATTTCCTTAAAAAAAAGGATTTTATTTAAAAGGAGATAAGTTGGAAATCCAATTAGAAATTTAATTGGTAAATTGAAATGATTTGGAAAATCAATGTAAAATGAGTTCAATTTAAAGAATCCATTTAAAAAACAGGATATTGAATGATTTGAAGGAAAATAAGGAATTTATTTTAGTAGAGATAAATAAAATTAGAAATCAATCTGTAATTGATTTAATATTTGGAAAAGAACTTTTGAGAAATCAGTATGGAATCTTTTATCAAATGTTGAAAATAAATTCAGAAATCAATATTGAAATTGAATTGATATTGAAGTTTTTATAAATAGAATTGGAATTTATAAAAGTTGTTTAAAAATCCGAAATCACTTATTTTGATAAGTAAAATATAGAAGTTAATAAAAAGAAGATTTATGAGTTGAAGTTGTTATTAAAACAGAAATAGAATTTATAAACGTTGTTTTATAAATTCAAAATCAATTGAATTTGATAAATTGAATATAGAATATTTTTAAAAAGGATATATTCACGATTTTGGACAGTGAATGTATTATTGGATAAAATGGATTTATTTTTGAAGAAGTGATATTAAAAATGAAGTAAACATTTTTAAAGATGTTTTAAAATGTGTTAAATTTCGAAATCATAGATTTCAACATTTATTGTTGAAATAGACGTTTTCGAGAAATAAGGAAATGGTGGACTATAACACTGTTGTTATAGTAAATGATTTCCGAAAGGAAATGTTTTATATAGTATTGGGGTTTACATATCTATCTTAAATTTCGAATCCCTATACTAGTGATTTTGAGTCGTCGTAACGATGTTTTACGTAACATTCGTTTTGACTCAAATAGATGTGGTTATAGTAAATGTTTTCCTTAAAAGAATGAAATGTATACTTAATATTGATTTAAGTATATCGAATATTTTTCAAGTGTTGAAAATAAATGATTTGTGAATTACTTACTTTTAAATAAGTATGGAAATGCTTTTCCAATGTGAAATGAACTGTTTTGAGATTTTATCTTTTAAAGATAAATTGAAATGTGGAAGTTGATTTGAAATTGTTTTCAAATGATTGAAGTGTGGAAATAATATATCTAGTAAAGATATTTTTGGAAAATAAATAATTTGGAAAATTATTTGGAATCTGATGATGTTGCGCATCTTTATTGATAGTTAAATAACCGACTATCAATAATTACCTTTAGATAGGTATTTGTTGTGAATTGGATGAATTTGAATGCCACACTTATTTTTGAATAAGCGCTCACTATTCGGGTTAGCCGGGAAAGGACCATGGGGTTGTATAACCCATTCCGAATATGTGATACGTCGTATGAATTGCATTCGAAGACCGGTGTTGAAGACCGGATATTTTTGAAAACGGAAGGATTACCGTCGAGTTACTCTACATCGGCTGATCTCCGATTTAGAGGTTTTATCACCCTTAGTGACAGGAAGTCCCGACGTGATTGAAAATTATCCGGATGTGCAAGGGCTTCGTGAGAAGTGCCTTCGGTTCTGTTCGATCCCGGAACAGACTTGTATGGATTGTGTGTCTGACGTTACAATTTGAGATATAAAGCTGATTTCTTTCAAATACATATCTGTTGGTGGCGGAGAATTTATTCTCTTAGCTTAACACCCTTCTCTGAGACGTACGAGCTCAGAGGTTATGTAGTTGAAATTTATCAGCGATATATCCCAATTTGGTAACGTGGCATACTGAGTGTTGCTGTGAAATGATCAGTGTTTGATCATTTGTGATATGATCATTTGTTTGATCTTATATCTTTGTGATCATAGGTTGATCATTTTGTTTGACCCGAAGCAGGGCTTTGTAGAAAGCGTAGCTTTGTGGACGAGACTTCATCGAGCCTCACACCCCGGAAATGGTCGAAACAGGAAGGATGCGGCAAGGTTCTAGGGAGTAGCGCCCCTTAGTGTATGTCATTCCTTCTGGATAGAGGTGGTATCATGGTATGGAGCCCAGATACTTAACCTATGTGGTTGCTGCATTATTATCTATGTGGTTTGTTGGAAATCGGGGATCCTCGGGAAGATCGGTTACGATCGGGGAATGGCATACGCGTGTCAGTAGCAGGCTTTTAAATCTCCCCGAGATGGCCGAGATGAAAAATCCGAGATATCAGCCAAAATCCGAGATTTGGCAGCCTATTTAGTTATAAGTGTTTTAAATATCGCCCGAGATAGCCGAGATATTTTCCCGAGATATTGGCCAAAATCCGAGATTTAAAACACTGGTCAGTAGTTACCTATTTTTGCAGAGGTAACCCGGCCTTGTGTTGGCAGAGATCCGGTTAGGTTCTCGGGTCGTCTATTCCAGGGACGTACCCATCGTGGGAAAGGAAGTTCCTTAGCCTGACCATTTGTTGGAAATCCAAACTCCAATACGTGACTTGTACGGTATTAGTTGTAGAACCTGCCATTTACGTACGGTGGTCACCACTGTTTAGATGGTAGCTATAGTAGGCATACGATACTGGTCGTATGTTGGCTAAGATTAATATTATACTTTTGAAATGTTTTCTACACTATGCACTAATAATAATATCAAAAAGAATTTGATTTTTGCGTAGTAAGCATCTTTGACTATCATAAGAAGAAATCTCCTCCAATTCTGCGTTTGCATTGTGTGTGTGGTGGGAGGTCTTATGGTAGTTTCATTTTCCAAAAGCATTGCGAATTTGTTTTATTTTCTTTGTGAAAAATAACTGTTTTACGATCTCATACCAGTCACCATGACTGACTCGGAGTTTATTGTTTCCCTTCTAAACTCTGGGTGCCCACAAATTTTCCACACGGGCAGCCTAGAGTTATGTTATCAGGATATTCTGGATATTCTGGAGCTTTGGAAGTAAGCTGGATGGCGAGACGTAGTATTTGTATCTGATATTATTTATTCCGCTGTGTATTCTGTATAAGGACAAGTTATATAACTGTCCATTGTTGTATATTGACTCTGATGATTGATGTATGTATAAACTGATATAGCTCTTTGTTTTAAAAGACTAGTGTTTATTTATTATATATTGTTCCGCTGCGATATGTGAGATTCTGATATTGTTTCTGTATCTGATGTTGTTCTGCTGTTCTTCTTCTTCTGTTTTCTTCTTCTTCTACCTTTTTCTTCTTTCTAAAACCCTCACTACTGGAGTTTCCGGCACTCGATTGCTCGGCGGTCGATAAAGTGAGTATCGATGTCGAATTTTCGAAAGTCGAAATTCCCGTACGTGACACTTATAATCTTTTAAAACAAATTTAAATGTCCAATTCAATGTTAAATATTACACTAATTACAATGTTCAATTTCAATTGCAATAAATTCATTAGTTATAATTTTAAATTCCAACAAATTCATTTATTTTGAATTTCATCTTATTATTCACTCAATTATCACATTACAGATATAATTAACATTGGTTTACCATTTATTACACTAATAGTCTATAGTTATCATTTTAATCCACATTAACTTCAATATTTCAGTAGGTAAATTGCAATTGATTTCCAATTTACTTTAACGAATTAAATAGTGATTTTATAATTAAATCATTGTTACCACATACCAATTCAAGCACATTTCTATGTTCATTGTTAACGAACAGAACTATACGTTCACATACTGATTCATTATTCTATATTAACCAATTATAACTTTGCAATTATTTCAATTAATTGGAATTACATTAAAATAGTCGTCAATTACTTTAAATTTACATCATTAAATTACATTCTAATTATTTTTCTCACAAATAAATTATAATTTTTTTATTTGCTCAAATGTTAAATTATAAAATCTTTTTTAATTCCATATTTTAATTATAGGAAAAATACGGGTTGTTACACTCTCCCCCACTCAAAACTTTTCGTTCTCGAAAAGGGAAAAGAAGGAATTAATATATTTTATTCAAAGTATTAAATCTATAAACAATTAATTTACATAATTAAGTATTTTTAAATAAAATATACCAACTTATAAACAATTAAATCTTTTCATATTCAAGTTCAATAAAAGAAAAAAACCATTTCACTTTCACAAAAAATTTCTAAGTCCAAAATTCACGAAATTTTTTGGCAGGGTCTCCTTTGTACGGAGAGGTCCAGAAGAAATAATAATATCAATAATAACAATATATATCATATTCCAAAATAAAATATCCCAATCCACGGGAAAACGATATAATATCGCTATAAAACCGTAATCCGAAAACGTACCTATTTGTCGGGCAAACAATGCTTTATTTATGAAACCAAAAGCAGTAGTTATTGCTTCCATAAACCTGTAATTCACTTATATAATCCAAAGAAGTTAATAATTATATAAAAGAGAAATTTTTATGTTGTTTCAATTAACAACAAAACAATCAACTCAACATAACAATAGTCACTTGCAAACAAAAACATACAGTCATCACATGCAATCGAAGTAATCAACCATTCATCCATAACAACCAAAACAAATGGTTTGTTCGAGTTTAGAAACTTTTAATTGTATAAAATGATAAATAACTGCTAGGTATACCTTACACTCAACAGTCTTAGATAAAACTTAATAGATTATTCATACATCTTTATACAGTTAGAAGTATCCTTTCTCAACCATCCCATAAGCCAAAACTAACAATAATTTCAAATATCGTTTAAGTTTATTCTTATTAATCACCTTTCACATTATTTACTATTCTTCAGTTTCATTCATTCATACGATGCTTATTTTCATAAATTTACATTCATTGCTGACATAAATTATTTCCATTCAATTATTTAAAATAATCAATGAATTCATTATTGAAGGATTACATACATTTTATTTCAGTTTATTTCACATTTATTATTTACTTTGATTTCCTTTTATGTAAATATTCATTTGTGAAGCAACTCATACTAAAATTTATAATTCTTTTTCTTTTCACATTTATTTCTTTCGTATATAGTATTATTGAATATTAAATCTATTTCTGAATTATTTCAACACTTTCAGAAGTTAAAATCATTTAATTAATATAGTATTCGCTTTTACTTTATAAATGGTTTCAATCATTAACTTAAGTTTATAATCATATACTTCCAGTATGCACCTTTTTATTAAATTTAATTAGTAGCACATCAAATTATTAACTTAAGTTTATAATATTCTTATACATCTTAATTCTTCATTTATAAACATAATTCCATTGAACACTTTCATTTCCTAAGTTTTACTTGTATAATATTCCATTACATATTTCTATTAACATTTCAACTTTTAACATTTTGGTAAGTTATATATATATATATGTCTTTTAGAATGTAATTGAATGTTACACAAGTTTATCTTATTCATTTTAGTTACCAAAATGTTCAATATTTCATACCTTCTGATTTACCAGTTACAAATTTCTAATTTCTTGTATATTTCATTAATTTCTTAGCTTCTAATTCTTATTTTTCTCATTTTAGAGATTTCAAATTATTAAATTGGTTTAGATTTCATTCATTACAATAATGGAAATTCTAATTTTACAGAAACTTAAGAACTAAATACCGGGTTTCCCTTCAAATCATTAAAATAATACACACACACATACACACACTCATAATTTATGTATCCAATCATATTTGGAAATTTAAAATTAAGCTTTGTTTATCAAACAAATGTGTAGTAAAACTACTACAGTAGCCTTCCCGCTTTGAAACTCGAAAATAAAAGCCGATGATGCGTGCACTCATCACTGAAATTATTTTCTAGCGACAAAGAGGGGAGTACATAACTTATTTCCTTTTAAAATCTTTAAAACATTTCTTTCAAATTACATTGAAAATATTTATATCTGAAAATACTTCCAAAAAATACTAATTCAATATTCAAAAATCTTTTGAAACAAATTTCAAAACCCCGAAACTTAAGTTCTCAAATTTTCAATTCTTATTTACTTTACTTGTAAATCCTATTTTACAATCAATATTTATAAAATTTCTCTACCTAACAAACAACATATCACATCCAACTATATCATTTATAAAAATTATTTTTGTATATACAAAATATAATACTAGGTTAAATTATTTTATTTACCTATATTTCAAAAACAATATTGTGTCGGTCTGCCCTATTAAGTGTTTAGAAATCTCTATCGATGCAATAGTGTCATATGTACCGACCAGAATTTATAAATACTAAACAGAACAAATTACCACAATATAAAACATTTTATAACACTAACAAATACGCTCTCTCATATATATACACTCAAACAGACTCATTCTAGGGTATTACTACCCTGTCTCTAATGAGTCAAACCCCACAAAGCTGAGGTTATCGCTAAACCTCGCTCTGATACCAAATGTAACGACCCATCTTTTTGGGGAGTTTAAATCGACAATAAACCACACATGTCAGACTCAAACCATTCAAAAGGGAGGATTGTTATAGGATAAATAAGAAAAAGCAGAGAAAGAAAGAAAAACAAAACACTGAATCTCATAGTGGAATGATGAAATATAATAATCAAATAAACAGTTCATGAAGATGTTATACAAATAACATTTGATTACACTTTTACAATACAGATCAGAGTACATACAACAGTAATAAATAAATAATGTAGCGGAACAACATGATGCAGTTGGATAAATATAATAAATAATAAAGATATACTGAATCTTCGTCTTCATCCTCTAGAAATGAGTCTTCAATACACTAAAAAGCTCAGACTCAACCGAGCGAATTGAAAAGAAAAAACATGTGACGCCCCACCTCTATACCCACGCTAACCAAGAACACTACGGTGTAGTGCTGTCAATTAGCACGGAGAATAAGGCTGTTGAGGAGCGACCATCCATGTAACTTCTTTGTGCGAGCACCGATATGTCAGATAGAATAGGATGCATATCTTTTAAGGAGGAAATCCGACATACCGATACAAACACAAAGTTATCACACGGTGGCTATATATAATCTTCGGAAACAAATATAGAAATAAACGTAACATAAATCAGTCACAGACAATTCATATCACAAAGGCGGAAATAGATATGAATATAACACATGAAAGTGTACATCAGAGTAGTGGACAAATAAGATCCACAATAACACAAATGAATAGATACAAGTGCAAGATAATAGATTATGTATACAACAAGGAGTCTAATCTCAAATGTATACAAACAAAAACTACAAAACTAGAGTAGTTAGCCAAAAGTCAGATGATGGCTCCAGATAGGAAATCATGAGGAAGCACCTGTAAAATCTCAGTCTGACCCGAGTATTATTTAAGAAGAAAATAATAAACGGATCAGTCTAGCTATAATTATCAGATAAAATGAGATAGAATATGAGATATGATAATAGAACGTATTATAACAAAAAGGTGTCATACTATGATAAGTATACATTAGAAATCCCACAAAAGTCATACTATATCTCAATAATCTCAAAACAGAGAAAAGAATGTCATATTCTTAATTTAATTCACCAAGCCACCATAAAATGACATACTCATCAATGTCAATGGTAAAAGCTGGTGAAACATAAAATTCCAGAAATCAATAATTAGAAATCCAGAAATCACAATAAAAGAGGATGGCCAATCCTATGAAAATGAGCCGGAGCTCCTCCTGACTGGGTATAGTCCCCCATTGCGGACTTTGAGCCGAAGCTCCTCCTGATGAGCCGAAGCTCCTCCTGACTGGGTATAGTCCCCCATTGCGGACTTTGAGCCGAAGCTCCTCCTGATGAGCCGAAGCTCCTCCTGACTGGGTATAGTCCCCCATTGCGGACTTTGAGCCGAAGCTCCTCCTGATTGAGCCGAAGCTCCTCCTGACTGGGTATAGTCCCCCATTGCGGACTTTGAGCCGAAGCTCCTCCTGATTGAGCCGAAGCTCCTCCTGACTGGGTATAGTCCCCCATTGCGGACTTTGAGCCGAAGCTCCTCCTGATTGAGCCGAAGCTCCTCCTGACTGGGTATAGTCCCCCATTGCGGACTTTGAGCCGAAGCTCCTCCTGATTGAGCCGAAGCTCCTCCTGACTGGGTATAGTCCCCCATTGCGGACTTTGAGCCGAAGCTCCTCCTGATTGAGCCGAAGCTCCTCCTGACTGGGTATAGTCCCCCATTGCGGACTTTGAGCCGAAGCTCCTCCTGATTGAGTCGAAGCTCAATAAAATGAAGTACAGTCCTTCACATGGACAAAGAGACATCGCTCAATCGCTAGTCTAAATCACAAGAATGATCATCATGATCATAAGGAAGTGTCGATTACACTAAGCTAGTAAATATAAGAGTTTAGCTTCATGTCCCATAACCACTTGCTTAACTCAAATATTTACGAACAAATTGTAGATCTGCACTAGAAAATTGTCACAAGAGTTTCAATCGAACAAGTCCATAAATTAACCGACGAAGTAAACGCAAGCGTTTCATACCACTTGTTTTGCTAAGCCGTTTAATTAGATTTTCTCATACGAATGAGGTAAAGGTTTGTATATACTAATAGATTGGAAAACGGTTTTAAGAAACGAGCTTTGATATTGAAAATAGAGTTGAAATCGTTTTAATGAAAGAGTTTTGATATTTACTACTAGTATAGAAAACCTTTATATTTTGAAGTGACAAATCATAGAAGTGATTGTAGAAACAATCAATCATAAAAATTCACGTTCGAAGACGTGAGTAAAGTTCAAAGAAATCAATTCTCAAAACCATCAAAGTAAGAAGTTCGGTTAAATGGCTTTCGGATAAGATTGCCTACGCAGAGTAATAAGGTCGCGGGGGTCCAGGGGGCAGCGCCCACGGCGGGGTGCGGGGCAGCGCCCCGTCAAAACGGTACGACCTAAGTGAAGGCAAGCGACCTCGTGAAGCCAAACGACCTAAGAGGAAGACGGGTCGAGCAACATTCTCAAAAATCCCGAGAAGAAGTCATCAACGAAGAAAATAAATGATAACGACGAATCGGATAACCCTGATCCGATAGAAATTGAAATCCCGAGCTAAATAGGCAAAAGCATGCGAAATAGAGCAGGTCACAGACTCCAGACGTCTGGGGTAAAAGCTCAGACGTCTGCAGCAAGTTTCGGGAACTTCCTGAAACAGGCTCCAGACGTCTGAGTCTACCTGCAGACGTCTGGTGCCGAGCTGAAGCTGTTTTTCAGCCTAGTGGGAGAGAAATCTCCCACACTTTCACCCGAGTCGAGCAATGGACTACGGGGCTTTTGTCGATCGATACGACGGCCCTATAGGCACTCCGATTCATCACCAAAACATGATCAAAACATCAAAGTTAGGATTTTCAAAGAATTGAACTCAAAACTCTAAAAATTGGAATATTCACCGTATCAATCCAAACCAAAAGCATTTGCACAAGAATAAGTGTTAGGAATTCATACCTAACAATCGAAGATAAATATAGATTAAGATGTGAAATAAAAATCTCACCTTTGAACCCAAACAAATGAAGAAGAAGCTTTGAAGCAATGTCAAGAGCAATTACTCTTCACTCTCAACACAAGAAGCTCCAACTAAGATCAAAACAAGCATTTCCCAAATTTAGGTTTAGGAAATAAACTGAAATTGGAAAGAGAAAGAGTTGGAGAAGAAGGAGATGAAGCTTACCAATGGGGTCTCTTTGAATATGGAGCTAGAACTTAGTTTGCAAGTGGAAACTAGGGCTTGGGAATTCTAATTTCCCATCTCTCCCACCATTTTTGCTTTGAGACTGAAATGAGGAGGAAGTGAGGGAGAATGGGGAGGAGTGGTTCAGATTTGGGGGTTAAGTTGGCACAGGGGCTGAACCCAAAACCAAACCCAAAGTGCAAATGGTCAAATTTTTGACTAGCTCCAAACATATCAAAGTTTATACTCAAAAAGGTCGCAAACGGCATTTTGGACTCAATGGAGGTGGTCTCGAGTCCCAATTCGACTGTTTGCAAAAAGTAGCTTTTCGGACCAAAATCCAACGAACGATGAAATATTTAAATGTAAAATCGATAAATATGCGGGTTGTTACAAAACACTCGAGTCAGAACTAAAAGATCTTATGTAAGTTAAACCAACAGTAAATAAATATGAGTGTAACAGCATCGGAGATGTTTACGGAATTTGACATCTCCTATCCACTGTCAACGTGCGTGCGATAACTTAAGAGATGTTCGAGATTTCCATCTCCTAAGGATTCGTTAAACTATCTACATACATAGTACAATACGCTATTATAATAGTGTCTACAGTAAAGTATTAAAATAGCATTAAGGCATTACTAATATCCCCCTTAACACATTTTTATATATTCCCGTAGTCTATACAGATACTGTAAGCCCCACCAAACTTATGGGATACGAAGGGAGCACTCCATAGGTACGGTACGAACCAAACTCGTAATGGGCGTGATAAGGCATGTGACAAGGCACGCGAGGCAATGCCCAGGGTAGGATACTACCGTTTTGCGGATCCGGACTGGTGGTAACGCATAGTAGCTACTACCGCCCACCTCGGAACACACTTCCATAATCAAAATCGAGGGGTGGCCACTAAATCAATCACAAATTCATAATATGGTATCGAAGAAATGTGTCCGATCGGAGGTGCGACCTCACTTGGCCCGGCATGGCTCCTGTTTTAGCCACATCAAGCCGACTCACGGGAGTCAGGGCTACGTTAATACCTCATACAGAATCGTTCGCCAAACCATCCTACTTCATTCTGGAATCTCCACCACGTACACAGTTGTTAAAGTGGTTTTCGGTATTCGCAAGTATGATAATATCTGATCCCGGTCTCTTTAACAACCAAACGCTTATTTCACACCGGATGGTTCTTTTACATTTCCAAAACCGATTCATAATTGATATCAAAATATCATATTCTCAAAATCATATCACTTTCGAAATCATATCCATAAAATAGGTTAAACCCTTATTTCAAAATCATTATATTTACTCAAAATAAGTCATTTCACTATAAATTATCCTTTCAAATTCCAACGTAGGTTATAACATCGTTTAAGCATATTCGCTTTAAATCAAGGATTTAAATATAAACACTTCAACTTTACACAATCTGAAAATTTAGAAAATAGTTTAGATAGTCATAAATAATTTAAATAGTGGAAATACTTTAAAATACTTTAAAATAGTTTAAATGGTATAAAATAGATTAAAATAGTTTAAAATAGATTAATATAGTTTAAAATAGATTAAAATGGTTTAAAATGGTTTAAAATAGATTAAAATAGTTTAATATAGTTAAAGTAGTTAAAATAGATTAAAATGGATTAAAATAGATTAAAATAGTTTAATATCTTTAAATAGTTTAATAGTTTGAAATCTTAATAACAAGGATTTTAAAATAATAAATTTTTAACTAGTTTATATTAAAATAATTAATTTGAAGTTAATATCAAATTAAGCTATTTCTTTCACTTCAACACATCTACACCATGTCCAGCTTTCAAATTAACAAGCTAAATTTTGTCTTTCAATTCAGATTCTCATTTAAAACCATTTAATGAATATCGATTTCAAACCCATGTTCGACCTATAAATTTAAACTATTTCAAATTTAATAGATTTCAAAGTTTAAATATTCAAGTATTTCAATAACTCAATTTCGATAAATTTCATTTATACTTAAAATCCAACTTTAAAATTTAAATTTAAATTCTTTAAACAATTCATTTAAACCAATTCCAATTTCAACATTTAAAGCTTGGATTTTCGAAAATAATTCAATTTATATTAAATCCAGTTTTATTTCAAAATATCATTTAACTGAATTCAATATTTAAGGATTTTAAAATCAATTAATTTAACCAATCCGGTGTCTGTATATAGTTTTCTACCCTATGGTCAAGTGATACGGATATATATCATTTCAACCCGCCATAAATATAAATTTACGAATATATATCATTTCAACCCGCAATCCCGAATAAAATTCAAAATCCATAAAATCGCTCGGGTTTATCATTTCAACCCATAATGATTCTTAATCTATAGATCGTTCGGTTATGTATTATTTCAACCCATAGTGATTTTCCTAGCGATAACTAAGGGAATTTGCAGTATTATAACAATATAAATGTAACATCCAGTCATCCAATATCAACAATCAAACATTCATCATAGTCATCATTCAAATCAACAATAAATAACAACAATTGACTGATTATCAATAACAGGTATTAACTGGCAATTTAAAAATTCAATATTAAATTACGATTAAATTCAATAAAAGTCAGATTTAACTGGAATGGCAATTTAAATATATCAAACAACAATCAATCAACTTCTACTCACATCATAAATTTAATTTAACTAACATAAGACAATTTAGCAGTCATGAGTGGGTTAAAACACTCACCTTTGATTCCAAATCGATTTAAAATCTAAATAAAGGCCCAAAATTGAACAGTCTCGGAATTCGTCCAAACCAGTTCTAAACTATCCGAAATTTTGATACGATCGTAGTGGAGATAACCGTGCGTAAATCCGATCTCGTATGCAAAAGTTATAAATATTAGAACATTCGACAATTAAAATTTAAATAAATAATAATAATAACCTTTACCACGTCATCACGCTCTAACTTTCACGCGTACGAAGAACTGCTCCAGGTTTCATTCGAAACCCTAGTAGCCGTCGTCTCGATCTCGTTGTCGTGCGCCTCCAGACACGCCACGACCACTCCTGAAGGTCACCTCCACATGCGAACCCCCCATGACCACGAACGCCACCAGAGACGACCCATTTCCGGCCGCTGCCGTCTATATAATTCGAACCTTAATCGAATTTTCCAAACCGATCGAACCATCAACTGGCCAAACGAACAACATGGATGCAATCCCCTCATCCATCTCCACACGACAGTATCCCCGAATCGACGATCCATCGACGATGATCACCCACCACAATGAACGGCCGAGAATGATTTGGCCAATTCTGAACAAACCAAACCTCGATTACAAAAACGAACAGCAGATTTGAGTTGCGCTCGTCGAGAGCTTCGAATCGGTATATAATATGATAGGATTCTAAGAAGTTTGATTTTCGATTTGAATTTGATTTGCAATTGCATTGAGGGTTTTGAGTTTGAATTGGTTTCTACCATTGAAGAAAGGAACAGACATAAGGAATTGTACGTACAGTGGAAACTAAAGGACTACTAGGGTTTGAGAAACAAAGATATTTATATGAACAAAGCCCGATAAGAAAGAATAAATATATCAAATTGGTTCAAAATGACAATAACGACCCGAAAAGCCCGTTCGCTTCCGAAACTAAAATGGGTCATCCAATATATCGAAATAGAAGTTTTCGATATTTTAAAATTCAATGGAATAGGTTTCAAGTCCTAATTCTACTATATGAAGAAGTTAACTTTTAAAATCAGCTTATTTCAAATTGAATTCAATAAATTACTTTCTACGCGTTTCAAGCCCATACGATCAAACGACAAGTCCGATCGCTATGAAACTTGAAATCTTACAATAATTGACCGTTACGGATCCAATGAAATTGGCTTCGCCGAACTCCAAGACAGTGACCAAAATGGCTATTTTCACATTAATTAAGTAAATTGTTATTAAATCAATTGAATCGCCTTTTAAATTCAAATTTAAAAGTTAACAAATTTTATCGTTTTGATTACCTAGACACTTATAATCTTCTAAAACAAATTTATATGTCCAATTCAATGTTAAATATTACACTAATTACAATGTTCAATTTCAATTGCAATAAATTTATTAGTTATAATTTTAAATTCCAATAAATTCATTTATTTTGAATTTCATCTTATTATTCACTCAACTATCACATTACAGATATAATTAACATTGGTTTACCATTTATTACACCAATAGTCTACAGTTATCATTTTAATCCACATTAACTGCAATATTTCAGTAGGTTAATTGCAATTGATTTCTAATTTATTTTAACTAATTAAATAGTGAATTTATAATTAAACCATTGTTACCACTTACCAATTCAAGCACATTTCTATGTTCATTGTTAACGAGCAAAACTAATACATTCACATGCTTTTTCATTATTCTATATTAACCAATTATAACTTTGCAATCATTTCAATTAATTGGAATTACATTAAAATAGTCATCAATTACTTTAAATTTACATCATTAAATTACATTCTAATTATTTTTCTCATAAATAAATTATAATTTTTTTTATTTCCTCAAATGTTAAATTATAAAATCTTCTTTAATTCCATATTTTAATTATCGGAAAAATACGGGTCGTTACTGACATCTAAAATAGGCTATGCTTATTCCATTGTAAACATGAACTATTTGATCATTTGCCTAAGTGGTTTTGATGATGAAAGTTAAGCTAGAATTAAAATTTGATGGTCGATGTTACTAATTCATAGTAAATAGATCATACTTAAAATAGATTTTAATTTTAATTTTATGTCATTTTCAAGAATATTGATAAGTGGGTTTGAATGGTGTGTTAGAGTTTGATGGTTTAAGTTATGCTAATTAATAATACAAATAAATCATACTTATAATAAACACATCTATCATTTCTACTTAATATTTTAATGAGAGATTATAAATGAATTTGTGTTGATTTATATGAATGATTGGAAGTGGATTTGCCTCTGAATTGCTCTTTAAAATCATAGTTTTATAAACTTTTGCTCTAGTTTATTTTCTATAATTTTCTAGTCTAAAACAATTTCATAAACTTTGGGTTAATTTGATTGGGTAATTTTAGAATTTAATTCTTTCCATGTGAATCGACTCATACTCACATACGTACTACAATTGTACGCCGTGCACTTGTGGTTTTATAACAAATATATTTTTCGATGATTTTCTAATCGATAGAAAATTCATCGTCTAACCGTGGACATTTAAGAAGAGGAAATGGTAGATCTCTTATGTCCTTCATTTACTCGTTCTTTTAATACCATTTCAAAACTATTTTGAATACTCAAAACCAACTTCTCCTTATTGTAACGGACGAGGTTTTCGACCCTTGAAAATCGACACTAATACGTCCATTGTATTGTGTGCCGAGCATTCAAGTGCCGGAAAAACCGATCGTTAGGGGGGTGAAAGAAGAAGATAGAAGATAGAAGAAACAAAACAATCACAGAATCTCATAACGCAACGGA
This sequence comes from Allium fistulosum, assembly GCA_030737815.1. Classification (NCBI taxonomy): domain Eukaryota; kingdom Viridiplantae; phylum Streptophyta; class Magnoliopsida; order Asparagales; family Amaryllidaceae; genus Allium; species Allium fistulosum. The sequence continues at coordinate 1,411,119,069 of CM060903.1, forward strand.
ATAACATATATTAATCAACATAATACTTTACAAAATCTTTTCAAAAATGATACACCAGAGTCATACTAATACAATTCTATCCTTGGACAGTTATAACAGACTGTCCCTACCTAACTGATACAAGATACATATAATACACCAGAAACAAGATAATAACTAACTATCGATGAAGCCTCCTGCCCCATGCTCCTCCAAGATGCATCCGGGGAAAACCTGAACTACTTAGCTGCCAGTAAAAATTTGAGCACCCAAGAGTTTTAGGAAAAGAAAATAAAACCCTGGGTCGGACATGGGTCTGGTGTGGGTAAACTCAAACAACTAAATTATTATGTTTAAGACCCTTTTAAAATCAAAGGTATCTCGTAAGACCATGGACGGTTTTTACCTTACGATAACCAAAACATTTATATCAGAAAATCCAGTGATATTATAATAATATCTAAGGGTGAAAATAATAATAATCAAGTAGCTATGATGCTCATGAGTGTACATCACAACAATAACAGGTATATAATCCAAAATCGATAAAGTGCGTTTGCAATTGTGTAGGATTCCACGGAGGAGCTCTCGGTACTTTGAGAAACGGTCCTCCAGCACAAGGATTGGAGATATCCTTCTGAAGCAACATACATCCCTAGTGATGTACCATAGGTAAAACATAGCTGGTCTCTCTAAGAAAGAGTGCATCACCCAATGCATGCATAACAGCTGTAGATAACGTCTAGGTGGAGCCGACTGCACCCCATGGGTTTGCCAACCCTACTGGCCATGCCTTCTATCTCTGGTTTTAGTCATTACCGCTGGTGAGGCTATGTCCAGCATTCCAGCTCACACACCACCATCAAAACAGATCATGGAATCCCACATGGATTCCAATACCCCAACGGGTCTTGGAATTACACATGGATTCTCATATCTCAAATAGATCTTGGAATCACACATGGATTCACATACCCCAACGGGTTTTGGAACCATACATGGATTACAACATCTCAATATATCACAAAACTCCTTCATAGAACCGTATATGGTTGTTGGAATGGTTACGGTACGAGTCATCTCTTACGAGTACACTCCCCCACTTACCGGACGCCTCAAACACTTACCGGACGCTTCAAAAACCAATCATTGATTTCTGGGATGGTCAATACCGGTTCTTTAGGAAATAATCAAACAATACATAAGAGAGGGGATCACCTCCAAACCTTTTAAGTGGACGGATATCCCGTGTTTCTCCTAGATATTTCCAGAGTTAAAATCCTTCGGTGTTAAGTAGGGAATTGTTTCCCACCATCAAAATTAAGAAGGATTGTATATTTAGGCCAAAATTTGATAGTTGGTTATTTAACTATCAAATAATCAAACAGAGATCACATTTCCCATGGAAACCACTAAGCCTCATTTAATTAGATTCCATTAATTAGAATCTCTTTTCAGAATATTTATCAAATTATTCATATACTTATCTCACTGAAATAAGTATATTCAAAAACCGTTCCTTTCAAAAATACTTGAAAACTTTTAAAAATAGATATGGAAAGTACCGTTCAATATCAATCATGGATCACAGTTTACGCAATGGTCACGTCTCTATCCCAGAGATAACATAGTAAATTGTGGGCAATCTCAGCCCCTTGAATTACACCATGAAAATCAACCATTTCTTTCCAAATCCCTTTATTTCATAAATACCTCCAAATATATTTATAAAGCTTCTTTATAAATTCCCGATTTTAATTTAGGAAAATACCATTTTATAAATCTCAAACCATTTATAAAAATTCCCTTTTCAAATCGCTAAACCATTTATCAACCTCTTTTCTAAAATCATTCAAAACCCAGCTTATTTTCCAAGTTCAAACCTCTTCCAAAAATATAACTCCTTTAACAAATCCTTTTATATATATATATCATTTATAAAATATCATTTGTGAAACACTTTAGGAAAACCCTTTTATTTAGTAAAAACTCCTTTCATAAACAAGTTATTACTTATAAATACCTTTATTAAACAATAGTATAATTCGAAAATCATTTATAAACTTTAAAACCGAATTTGGTTAAAGAACTTAAGTTAACTCAAAAATCCACTTTATACATTCAACAGAGGCTTAGTAATCCCAATGGTACTAATTTATGTTACCATTCGATTTCAATTCTAATTCACTTAACAGTTATTTACATAGGTCAACAGGTATGTAAATTCAATTCATATCTAAAACAGGGAATAACATGTCAATATAAACACCGGCATATACATATCCAAATAACATAATAGCAGGATGGTGATTTATCATACTAAATAGATGTCCAAACAATTCAATCAGTTTATAGCAGAACGAGAATTTATTCTGCTAAAACACATGTCCATACAAACAATAATTACATTATAGCAGAACATGGATTTATTCTGTTATCAAATGTCCAAACAATCAAATAATCAACTTATAGCGGAACGAGGATTTATTCTGCTAATACATATCCACACAATAAGGATTTATTCCGCTAATACATGTCCACACAATAAACAATTACATTATAGCAGAACAGGGATTTATTCTGCTAACATACGTCCACACAATAAACAATTACATTATAGCAAAACATGGATTTATTCCGCTAACACATGTCCACACAATCAAACCATTTACATAACCCTTTCACAATTGTTTGTCTACTTAATGATATCGACATTTGAATCCCTTGTGTTCAAAACCATCTTTGAAAAAAGAAGTACCTTTAAAACAATTTGATTCTTGGAAAACAAGGATTAAAAACTTAAAACTCCATAAAATGATTAATTACAAGTTAAGCTCTTATTAAATCATAATTAATCTTTATCCAATTGAACTTAATTTAATTATAAATTAATAAATAATTAAACCTTTAATAAATAATTTATTTATAAATTAAACCCTTAATTAATCCTTTATTAATTATTAAATAATAATTAAAAACCTTTATTAATAATTAATTAATCTTGATTAATTAATTAAATAATCTTTTAGTTAAAACTTAAATAATAAATTAAACCTTTAATAAATATTTATTTAAACTAAAACCTTAATTAATTTATAATTAAAAATAATTAAACACTTGATTTATTAAATAAATAATTAACCTTATATTTGATTAATAATTAATTGAAAATAAATCATGTACTTAACTCATAATTAATTAAAAATTAATCTTACTTTTAAAAAGATAATTAACTAGTACTAATCTTTAATTAATTAAAATTAACAAACCTTGTTTAGTACTTAGTTAATTATTAATTATCAAAACAAATTAATCAATAATTAATTATTAAATTCTTAATTAACTATCCTTAGTCATTATTATTGAGTTTTAAAAAAATTTCAAAACACTTTAAAATATAAAAATTTACCTTCCAAAAATTGGACTTTTTATCGAACTTCATCCATAGCGACTATCGCTATGGATACTATAACTACCAAACTTGACTAGCATCTCAAATAGTCTTTTAAAGCACTTACTTTTAACTTTAACTTACTTTATGAACTTAATATAAACTTTTGGAAGCAAAAAAAAAAGTTAGAAACTTTAGAAAACTTTTTGTTTAAACAAAGTAAGTAATCAAATTTAAAAACTCAAAGGATCGTTATGTCGAACACAAAATCCTTTCAAGTGCTAACCTTGCCCACTAACCTTTCCATTTACTAACTTTACTTATCACTTCCAATCACAAGACAAAGATCATAACTTTATAATTAAAAACATCACTTTAACATTCGATTCACAATCTACGCTAAACCATAAACTAGTAACTTATGTATATCCAAACCATATGATAATTCAACCATCCAAATAATATATTTTACAACCAAATAGGAAACACAATAAAGGTTGAATATTTCCACAAAAATTTAGAAGTTTACTCACTAAAATTTTGCAAATCTCTTTTGAAAACTTGTAGTACTTAGAACTTGCAAAGCTTGGAAAACCACAGAAAGCAACTCGAAAATGAGTCATTTTCGCCTTGACTTTTTGCCATGTTCCTCTTGTAATTTTGGAAAGTGGTCAAAAGAAAAGTTGTTTTCTTTTCTCTATCATTTCAAAAAAAAAGAATCACTCAATTTGGATTTTTTAGGGAGATATGATCAAAAGAAATGGAGGTATTTTCGAACTTGAAAATATGGATCCGAAAATGGGTTTGAAAGAAATGAGATTTGGACATAGCTAAGATCAAAATTTGAAGAAGTAATACAAATAAAAGTTGTAGATACTGAAATTTTACATGGTTTATAAAAAAGAAAATCTCCATTTGGTTCGAAGGTGAGAAAAATATGATATGAGGAAAAGGAGGAAAATTTGAAGAAATGGAAGACTATTTACAAGCAATAGAAAAGGTAAATTACTAAACTACCCTTGTACTTCTACCTTCCACATTGTTTTGCCACCTCAAAACCCTCCACCACACATGCCATTTCAGCCTCCACCTTGTCCCCCTCATCGTGTCAAAGAAAACATGTTTGTACTCGTGTCGCCAAAGTGTCAAATCATGTCTCTTAAAGCATCATTTAGTATATACATGTATATACTTAAGTATATATACCTATGTATATACCAATATATGCTAACTAATTTGCATTATTAACCATTTAAATGTTGTTTCAAATATAAACAAGGCTCACAACATTTCAAACAACTTTTATACGATAAAATGTCGAAAATTCGGAAAACGGTTTTCGGTCATATTTTCTATTTTTCATCAAACTAAATATTTTTATAAACAAAATTTGAAAATGATTTTACCATCATTAATTATTATTTAAAAAAGTTTTATTTTTATTATAAAACCTATTATTTGAATATTTAAAATTAATTAAATATTCGCAAATCAAAGTAGTGAAATTCCGGGTCGTTACACTTACACCCTAGACCGATAATGATTAAGGTTATATGGGCCTTCAATAATTCCAAATCGATTTAGTAATTAATCGATTTAAATCATATTTAAACATTTATCGATATCGTAAATCGATATGTACATATACAACTTCTATATACACATTTTATTAAATACCAACAACGTAAAAATAATAATAATTAATATCTCATAAATATTAATTAATTTAATTAATTTAATTAATTATAAATTAATTAAATTGTGTGGTATTTCGAAGGATTCATCATTAAGATTGTGCAACTCGAAGGTGAAAATTCAGTCAAAGCTTAATATTGAACAATTCAAATATTAACATTCACACGTCATCTTAGCCAGTGGTATGATAGTTTTGGCCGAATTTATTGCTGACATGTCTTTTTGGCAAAATCCAAGTTCACTATTCTTAGTAGTACCTGGCAGTAACTATTATTATAGTAATTCTCTTTGTCAAAACTATATCACTCTAGGAGTTATGGAATTTGGCTTTGGTTAAAATTTCAACATCGTCAACATTCAACTCGGTTAGTCCAAACATAAAGTTCTTGGTTCTATAATAACAATTATTATTAACCATACTGCTCTATTAAGAGACTTTGCTTCGGAGTTGACTGTAGTTGACCATGATACTGACCTCATATAACCGAGAAGACGAAATTTCTATTAAATAGTGTTTCACTTCCAATGCTTCAACTCAGACCCAGCTATAGTCGTTCCATGGTCACCATGCCGTGATTTAAATATAATCAAAGTGGAGTGTCCATATTGAAATATTGGAGTTCACTACTTATAATTCTTTAGTTTATACTTAGGGATTTCGATATTTTAATATGTTGGAATTGCACCTTCCCCAAAAAGAAATGTTAGCACTGTAAATTTCTGTAACTTATCTAAAAGGTTTTGTGCTGTGTTTGGAATTACAAGGAATTATCTTCTTGTTTTTACTAAAATAGATAGCATAAAATACGGTTAATATCCCTATTTTATACATCTCTTTTGTTCAGGTATATTCCTTGTTACTTCAAATAATACACTTTTATTCATAATTATAAAACTAGATAATTTATAGAAATTACATTGCAACATCTCATTCCAATGAATTAAAATACTACTTAAATCCCAATAAAATTTATAATAACTTCTATTTCATATTTACTAACATATGCCACTATCCATAAATCTGGAATCTCTATATAGTCTCGTTAATCAGGGGACTACTACTTACGCCCTAACTTTCCAGATTCAAGTATATGCAATATTTAATTCAAGTTAATAGTTCGCAGAACATGTAAGCATGGTTTTCAATTTCATTACGCATATAATTAAACCTACAACTCCAAAATAATTATATTCAGACATACAAAGAACATATTTATAATGAAATAAATATAATATTATATAAAATATATAATTTCCCACTCACTTTAAGCTTTCCAAATCTGCAGATCTAAACCCCGTTATATCTGTTTGACCTCCCTTTTCTTCCTAATGGAATATGTACCACAAGCATTTACATATCTATTAGAAATTTGGATCCAAGAAGAGATTTGAATTTAATATAGATTTGGGTTTAGATTTACCTCTTCTTCGCAAAATTGATTCACCCCTTATTTGTTTTCTCTTTTATTTTCCGCTATTCTCTACACACACATAGAATTATATATATATATATAATATACTAATTTATAATTTATATATTTCCTAGAATTTGTGAAGAAAAGAAAATAGTAGAGTTTTTCTTTTTGATTAAGAAAATATGAGAAGAAGAGTGAGGGGTTAGGCCTGTATTTATAGGCACATAAATCAATTCCATCCGTTAGATTTTAATCTATTATATCCGGACCGTTCGGCCGAGGTTTAATCTGCAGCCGCCAATTATACGGTCGACCGCTTGGCTTTCACCAGTCGATAGCTGGCGCTTATGTTAATTAATGTGTGTTGTTTTCCTTAATTCCATTTTCGTTTATTTCATACATATTTGTTCTAATCTGATTAGTGTTAATTTTGCTTACATGTTAAATATCCACTAACGTTGATTAACATGAATTTATTACCATTTATTTCTTGATTTTCTTTCTTTCAACGTTAATATTCATATTTATTAATATTTGTCTTAACATTAATTAATTCTCATTTATTTATTTCCTTTTTAGAGCCGATTCAATTTGATTTAACGCTGATCTTCTTTCATTACTTCTTTCTAATCCCTTATTTGATTAGATTTAACATAGCCAATTACTTAAATGATAAGTTTTACATTTAATGTTTATGTTAACGTAAGTTATTAATACTTATTTACTTCTGCGTCCAATTTATTTACTTACACGCTTTCTTAATTAGATTTAATTTGATTGAGCGCCCTTAATTAACATTTATATTTGATGTTAACATTTATACTTAATGCCCATTTTAATGTTAAGTTATTAACATTTACTTCCTTAATTAGTTCTAACTTGTTTCTGATCCGAAAACTTCAAACGTTAATAACTTTTTCGTTTGAACTTTGATCGTAAAACAATATATTGGAAAATTGATCAGAAAATCGCCATGAAACCGTCAAATTCCAACATCTACAAAAACTCTATTTTTACGCATTAATAATTACTTATTTATTAATTTCCTTTTTATTTTAAGGGGTGTTACAATATAATAGAAATCAAATACCTTTGGTATAAAATAGATTGGTCATTGAGTTAAATATATGCAACAAATCGCTAATTGCCTTTAGGGTATAACCATAACTCAATCACTACCCAGCCATTAACAAAATTACAATAGCCCCATGTCACATCAGATGAAGTAAATCAGTGGTACTCCAGGCCATTACAATGTCCGGAGATCAATTTAAGGTGAAACTAGGAGATATCATCAATCAACATGTGTTAAAAGACTACATCCATAAGGTATTAAATCTCATTTATATTTTATATCATATTCATTATATAGTATATAGATCATATAATGATTTTGTATGTGCAAGAGCCATCTCCTTTTATTCATCGTTAAATTATATTGATATGTTAAAATTGATTGAATTATTTTTTAAATCTTTGTATAAAATTATAAAAACTACTAATAACATTTTAATTCGACTACGACATTGATTTTTATATTATTTTTGAATTTTAAAATTATTTTAATAATTTAATATATGTTATTTATTATTTATAATCATATATATATATATATTATATTTGATAGTTTTATAAAATTTATATATATAAAAATATGTTTTGGCTTTTTTTCAAAAAAGTCTATATATATATTAACTAGTATTAGTATATTTATATTTAACAATGTTTATATATATATATTCAATTTATTAAAATATAATAAATATTTTTGAATTTTTATTAAAAAATTACTATAGTCGAATAGAAATAAAGTTGTATAAAATATTTTGATATTTAATTTTACATCAAATTACATACTTTTTATTTTAAGCATTTTAATAGTTTATGTATTTAAAAAAATTATTATTTTTGACAATGATAAAATATTAATTAAAATACAAACTTTTTATTTAAATTTATTAAAAGGTATTACAAATGACTTTTATAAATCTAGATTTGATTTTAAAATATTTTACGAAGTCAAAATCAGATATTTTCGATATTAAATTTAAATTTAAATTTTATTGACTTGATCAAAATATAATTAAATAATTTTAAAGTTTATTTAACTTATAATATAAATAAATTTCAAAATAACATGTATATATCTCTGAATTTTTAAATAATATTTGAGATATCCCATGTGCATATGAATGGCGAATGTATACGTTGTACGTGTAAATCCCAACATCTATATACATATATATTACTATGTACACTTTATATATGTTGTACGTGCAAGACACAAACATTTGAGTACGTAATGATATACACATTAACTATATAAATATAAATTAATTAAATTCATTAGTAAATTAAATATAAAAAATATGATTTTATTTGAATTAATTAGATTGGTTCTAATAGAATCCATTAGACTTCATAAACCCATAATGATCCAAATCGAGATTTGTTTTTTGAAATTCACCTAATATACCCGCTATAGACCGACGCGGTACCAACAATGGTATCAGAGCTCCAATGATCCATGCGGTCTAAATAGTCAACATTTCGGATTAATAAACTAAACCTGCTTACTCGATGGGTGTCTAAAAAAGTGATGTCTAGGCTTGGGGTTGAATAATCAAGTATTCTCCCCTCTCTGGCTATCGGTCTAGCCTTATGGGTGGAGTTAGTCAAAAAGATTGGTCCAAAGTAACACTTAGAGTTATTTAGGCCTTGGGCAAAATTTCAAATTAGATTTGAAAACTTAAAATATATTTTAAGTTTAAATGTTAAATTTGAAATTTAAAATTTAAAATGTAATTTTGATAAAGGCTATAACAAAAATTTAAAACTATCAAAAACATTCTAAAAAATAAAAAAATCATTTAAGCTTTTTAATATATGATTGATTAATTTGATTATTTAAATAAAAAAAATAATTATTAAAAGGCTAATTAATTAAAACACACACGCACATAGAGATATATGTGTGTAACTATAATTGTTACAGTTGTATATTTTCTTAAATTTGTTTAAGATAAATTATATTAAATTTTCAAATTAATTTAAAATTTTAATTAAATTATTTAATTAAATAAATGATTTATTAAATAAAATTAATTAAAATGTAAACATATATTGATATGAATAGATAAACAAACTATAAAAGTTATAATTATTATTTATTTTAAATAATTTAAGATGAAAAATACAAATTTTAGAAATATTACATAAATTTAATTAATTAAATATGATCTGATCAATAAATTAAAATTAATTAAATATGATTTAATTAATATGATTTAAAATTAATTAAATATGGTTTAATTAATAAGATACGTACGTACATACATACATACATACATACATATATAGTAAGCTAATTAAATTATAGCAATTCTAAACAAATTGACTTATATAACTATATATGTAAAAAAAAATAAGTGGAACTGAAATAAACCCATAACAAAATTTTGAAGAAAGTACAAACGTAAAGTATGCATATCGTGATTTCAGATGTGTTTGACGCGTGAATTATGATCGATACCACCATAATATGTATGTGTATTAAAGGTTATGCATCTCTAATATATAATATTTTCCTCTACCATATATATATTAAATATATTGCATGCATACTCTTCAGTTGTGGAGAAAATTCAAGCTAAGGATGGTATGTATAGTACTATAAATATATTGCCTAGATGAGGTTAGATATAAGTATGTATCTATTAAGCAAACTCAAGGTACGTGCATTATACTTAGGTAGTCGCAAAATGGCATGTATGAGCGAATAATCTCTTTTGATTTATTGAGCAAACTCAATGTCAATATGAGATTAGGACGAGAACCATGAGTTAGGAGTCGTACATGAGCCAACAAAGATAAACTTTTACCCATCGCTTGCAGGCCTATGATTTGTGTAGAAAACTCAAGTTCAAAATCCCAAGGAAAGCAAGTCCTAACATCCACTGGAGAAATCAAAAGATTTCTATGTTTTTCTTAGGGTTTTGAGAAAGATAGGTGGGAACCTTATTAGAAAACTGAAATGAACACATTTAACCTTTCTAATACTATAAGAAGATATGCTATACAAGTTAAAATAATCCACTTCCATAAATTTGTGCAACTAATATAATTGATAAAATGTTTATTAGTTAAAATATACAAACGAACTAAATTAAGACTGATATAGAAATATAAAATAGACTTACCAATAAATCTTTTGGCATGTTTTGTCACTTCAATACCCATGCAAGAGTGAAATTATATAACTACTAAGACATTTGTGCCTTGGTCACTTAAATGTTTATTTGTTCAAGGCTATGTATTGTCTTCTGTGAGTTTTGAACTTTTAAGTAATATAAGAATATGGATATTTGATCCAAATTCGATCACAAATGCCGTGATACGTAACCTCAATGTAATTAATTATTCTGAAATAAGCAAGTAAACCATAATGCTAGATCATGTATTCAATAAGATTGATTGTAGTAAGGATCTTGTTGTGTTAAATGTAGAAATAGGCCAAAAGCTACATGAATGACCTAGGAATTCGATCACTGAAATGTTAGTTTGATCAGTTTGCATAAGGTGTTATTTATTTGATATCCTTAAATGTTAAGGATGACCAAGTTCACTTTTGTAAAAAGTTCAATGCAGTCTTATAACAAGGATTTCCTCTAAATGGTTCGACTATTCGGAAAGGCAAGCGAATGTACGAGGGTGGATGTAACTTAGGCTCAGTTGGGATGAAGAGGGTCAGCTGTCGCATTTGCATCATGACGAAACATTGGAAATGAGAATTGTAGCAGATACTTGCAATGGAATGAATTTTTTTTCTTATATAATATTATTTTCTATGAGAGTTATTTGTTTGAGTATAAGATATTTGATCTGAAACCCTCGACTGTAAACTAGTTACAATAAATGAAATATATGGCCCATATTATATGCTTGAATAAAGCTTCGTATTTCATACAATGTTATAGTAATGGCGGAAATAGTGGAAGCGTGCCATATAATATTTATTAGTTGATGCATTAAGATACAAAAAATTATTTCATAAATATACAAAATATTATTTGTGAAATAATAACTGTTTTTAGTATTGACTAAAAATAGATATAGTTTTATTTTGTTATGAATATTCGTTATGAAATAGATCTATTATAACAATTATAGAAAATAAGAAAGCATATGAAATTCGTATGATTATTTTGGAATTATAAACTAAGTCATATCTTTGAGAAATAAATTTTTAATCGTATGATTATGAATTATATGATATCGGTGAATTATGTCTCAAATGATTAAGGACAAAGCATCTATTCAATGGGAGCAACAAAAGGATTGGAGAACTCTTTGGATTGATATGTATAGATGTATGTATTTCAAAGTCTAATGATGCCAAAACAGATCCACTTACTTCGTTAAATTCAGAGGTAAATTATCATAAAAATGAACATGTGTATGATACACAAGTAGTGTATTTATGATAAGTTCATTGAATATAAAATGGAAGTGTAAAACATAAGTGTATTGGAAAAGGGTTCCAAAGTATACCTAAAAATGAATAAGATTCAATCTCCAAATTTGCTCGTCCCTATGATACATGAGGATGTATCAATAAGGAATAATTGGATTTTGTTAGACCAAGTACAATTGATGGTGAGTGATACTGAGCTGCCTTCTTTCCATAAGGATGTGTACTTAAGAGTAAGTAAGTAAGGTTAAATTTAATTTTATCTAAAGCATAGTTTATGAGATCATACATGATAAGAGTTGATAAGAAACCCCTACATATCATATATCAAGAAGTTGACAGGTAGTGCAAGTTGAGAGGCAACACATAATACTTGCGCATAAGGGATCTCATGTGAACCACCCTAAAGGAGTTTGGGATCAACCCACATTAGTTAACTAATTTATGTTATGAACATAAATTTCATAAACTCAATATTAGGTCAGTTGTATACACAAAGGCAATTCATAACATGCTTTTGCATGCCTATTCCATCGTAGTAATAAACACTTATTGTTTTAAGAAATTTCAACTTCACGACGAAGGAATTTCTTTAGAAATTATTGCCAGTAAAATGGATTTTGATATGTTACAAAGATAAAAAATTTACGTCGGATGAAATGAAAGTAACTAAGCAAGTATATACACAACTCATTGGAATGTCTAATAAGAACATTCGCACGTTAAAGTGAAATTATGAGTTTCGTATCAATGTCGGGAAAATAATTTCCTTAGATGTTAATAAGCCATGAAGAGTATTGACTCTATCATATAGCATGATGCATAAATCCAAAATGGATTCCAAGTATATTTTCGAAGTATAATTTTGATAGTTGTACCTGAGAAGATACGATCCATCGACTACAAGTGTCTTCGAGAAGAAAAGCAATGTCGTTAGAATATAATCAGAAACCACTGGAACTTGTTCGATTAATAGCGGGTGAAATGGGTGGATTTCAAAAAAAATCCCTAATTGAATCTTAGTGGACCCATGAAGTAACTGGCCATACTAGATCCAATCTAGTTAGTTTAAGTAAAATCGTATTTTATCAATTTTCCTGATTTAGTTAATTAATGTATGTTAATTAATTTAGCATTTATATGTTTTAAGTATATCAATATATACTCATGTGCAAATATAAGTGTAAAGTGCAACATGAAAAGGTGTATATGGTTAATTATAACATAGGTAGATATTGGGATTTATATCCACTATGTAAACATTGGTCATTTAAATATTTGTTAACTGTCTAAAAACATTGTTTAATATATTAACAAAATATATAAATTTAAAATTTCAAAATTATTTATGTATAATGAAACTAAAATATCTAACCTAATTTTTACTAAGTTAATAAATTTTAAATTCAAATTTGGTATTCAAAATATTTAATTTAGACTTAGTAGCACATGTTAAAATTAGAAACTATACCATAAAATATTGTTAAAATGCCTTTAATTAAATTTAAATATGTATATTTATATAAGATAATTAGTATGGCCAAAAATAATATATTTAATTAAATTTAAATATGAATTAACTAATTTATATTTATATATTTATTATTTACCAATGAGGCATATCATTAAACTATACGTCGTGTTTTATAAGTTTATTAATAAATTACAATTTTTCAAAAAAGTATATTATTTATTTAAAATACACAACACCATTTTAATATGTATAAACATTATATATAATATTATAAAATAAATATTTCGAAATTATATATATGTAAAACATTATTTAACCAGTAAAAAATCTTTATTTATTTACTTATATTACATATTTTATTTATGTATTTAAAATACACACTATTTTAATATATATAAACACTATATATATATATATTTAATATAAATAATATTTTAAAATGATACATACGTAAAAAATACTTGGCCAGTAATAAAAAAACTATTTTTTTAAAAGAATATGTATATATAAAGAATAACATTAAAAGTAAACATTGTATTAAATTAGCCAAGGTTCATGCCCAAGTTGTAAGATCTCTAAATTGTGTATAAGAAGTCTTGGATTAGATCCCTTGAGACACCAAAATGACTGCACTGTTTAAATTAAGTATCACTCTTTTTACAAAAAGAACACCGCATTAAATTAAAATTAGTATATATATATATATATGTATATGTATTTTAATTAAATAAAATTATGTTTTTGACCAAAGAACATTTTTTTAAAAAATATTAACAACCAAAAATAATTTAGATAATTAAATTAAATATATATAGTTTTAAAATAATATTAAGGTATTTTAGGTTTTAAAATTAGTAAATAATCCTTTAAAATTAAAAAATAAATATTTATAATATATATATATAGGAATACAAACATGGTGGAACTTAAAATATTTACATGTATTTTTAATTTTAGTCTTTGAATTTAAATTAACAACTTTATATATATATATTGATTATTTAATATACATTAATATTTATGGGTACATAATAACATATATCCAAAATTGTTATAATGAACAATATATATAATATAAAGAATGTACCTAATAGAAGTAGTCGTTGATTTACATGGGGATTCAAATCGTCTCCATTATCTCCTATATCTTTGCCCAAAGGTGCCAACTTCGGGGTGCCACCACTAGAAAGAGTTTCATATTTGATCAGGGTTATGTTAGATCTCAGTTATGGGCTTGAGTACATAGGGTTATGGCTGTAAGGTGTGGGAGAGATGGAGCAAAAAAAATAAACTACAAAGTGGCGGCTTAGGTTCACTTAAATAGAGGATCTAGTAGAAATATCTTTTCACTATCTCCTCTTACCATGTCATGCCCTAAGACCCCATCTTCCTCCTCATTTTTAGTCGACCTAAACTTGGTTAACAATGTACCAAATGGATCTCAAAGCCCAATAGTAATTAATTCCATTTAAATCCAATTTAAATTCTTACCAGTATCGTATATCAATACATACATATATATATACACACCCTATTAATTATTAAAGGCTACCCCATTTACTAAATTAACCCCAAATATTAAATACAAGAATGACTAAAATTTCTTTAAATATTAGTTAATTTAATTAATTTACAACACTTTATAAACTAATTAAATCGAGTGACGATTCAGAGACTAAAATGAATTCAGTTGTGTGACTCATAGGTGTGAATTCTATCAGCGATTAATATTTAAATAATTCAAATACTAGTTTTCACATGTTACCTTAGCAAGTGACTGTATTGTCGAACTCATCGCTTACAAATCTCATCTGTAAAGTCTAGTTT
Organism: Allium fistulosum; assembly: GCA_030737815.1. Classification (NCBI taxonomy): domain Eukaryota; kingdom Viridiplantae; phylum Streptophyta; class Magnoliopsida; order Asparagales; family Amaryllidaceae; genus Allium; species Allium fistulosum. The sequence continues at coordinate 1,411,134,320 of CM060903.1, forward strand.
TACAAATTTAAGCAGTAGATCTTTTAGCAATGATTATTTGCACCAATTCTCTTCGTCGGCACAATATTACTTTAAGATGTATAGAATTTGGTTTTGGTCAAATTCCTATGTTATCCACATTCAACTTGGTTAGTCCATGAACAAAAACCTTGGTTCAATAATAATATTTATTATTAACCGTACTACTATGGCCAAAGATTTTGACATTCAGTTGACTACAATTGACCGTGATACTAACCTCATACAACTGAGAAGACGAATGTTAAATTGAATAGTGGTTCGGTTTTAATGCTTCAACTCAAACCAAAATGTAGTCGCTCGATGACCGTGATGTCGTGATTTAACTTTAAGTAAAGTAGAGTATCCACATTGAAACTCCACGGTACTCCCAATTCGAGAATTGTGTAATATCGTCACATCGAGATTTCCTATTTGACTTTGTTGTTATTTACCAATAGGAAACCCTCAGACGAGTCATTCAATATTTATCCAATAAATATCGATACTTGACCATTTGGTGCCCCTAGCAGTCACAAGTAACACATTGCCCGAAATTCGGAGACTGTTACGTACTCTGGTCTCAACGGAAGTATCAGTGTCTGACGCAGCCTACAGGATCACACAACTCACGAATTGATGAATTCGCGGAAAATGAATCGATGAAACAAGATGAATCGATGAATTGATGATACCCAAGTGCCCAAATCCATTGATCTCTTAAGATACCGGATTCTAGCTATCTTCAACACGTTGATCGCGCACGATACCGCGTTAGAAGATCTACGATTCTTCGACGTTTATCTCACGCACGAGATTCCACGAATCGGCTTTAAGTTTGTTGATTCGAGCGCACTCGAATATCCGAAGATGGAGAAAGGAGATAACACTCAACTTTCAATTTTAATGGAGGCACAAAGCACAAACCAAATTTTATTCAAAAAATCAACCTCTTCAAATGATACAACTCACCCGCTATTTATAGGAAATTACAACACACACGACTTACAAATACAACAAAAACAGTACAACGACTTAAAACACACAGTCGACCTAAAGAAACAACGCACGCGACCTAAACAATAAAGCGACTTAACGACATAAGAAAAAGGACGACACAACAATTACAAATGACACACGACTTAAGGAAAAACATGGGTTACAACATACGACTTATCAAAACAAACGACTTAACAAAAACCAACGCGCCTTAAAAGAAACGACTTAAGAAACTCGGCCGCGACATAAGCAATTCTGGAACATAAGCTTCAGCGACCTAAGTTGAATGTCGTTCGCGACATAAGGAACTTCAGTGGCTTCGCGACTTAAAGATCTGGAGCGACCTATGGTTCGTCGCGACTTAAGGCGGAGGAGCGACCTAAGCTCGCCGCGACTTAAGGGATGTCGCTCGTGACTTAGCTGGAGCGAAGATGCTCGCGACTTAAGGAGGAAGAAGTGGCATAACACTTCGCGACCTAACTGGAGCATCGCGACATAAGAACTTGCGGCATAAGGTATAATGGAATTTCTCGTTCGCGACTTAGCGACCTTCTTCTTCGCGACAGAGGGGTTCTGTCGTTTGCGATCTAGGGCTTCGCGATTCAAGGAAGCGCGATTTAAGGGACGCGACTTAAGGTAAATCGTTCATCTTTATCTCGCGCTGCATCATCCTTCCCTGGTTGAAAAGAATTCGTCCCGAATTCACATTTTTTTCTTCTTCGAGACGCTGTCTTCCATTCATTATCTGGTCTGATGCGGCTCTGGTGATAACCACTCTTGAGATTGATCTTGTCTTGACCCTTTGAAGATGCGGCTCGACATAAGGAACGCATGGCATAAAGCAGACGTGGCATTAGGCAGGCGTCATAAGGAAGTGATCTGAGGGAGATGACATCATGTCGCTTGTGCCAATAGGAAGGTGTGATATAGAACCAAATCGTGACGAAAATGCGAGACGATATAAGGAAGTTTAAAATCGCGGAGCGACTTAGGCATTCACGACTGAAGAATTGTGATGACTCATGCCCAAATTCTTGTCTTTCCTTATCTCGTTCAGGTGTATCATCATTTAGAATCTTCCCTTGATGTGTTGCAACAATTTTCCCTGATTGAAATGAATTCCCACTCGCTTCTTCTTTGACATGTTTATTTTCATGAAACGGTTCCAAGCAGTTGACGTTGACAATGTCAGCAGTACCGACATGATCAGGCAACTCCAACTGACAATCATTCTCTTCATCCTGTCTTTTCAACTCTTCATGTTCTTTCAGATTCACAAGATCATACGATTCCCGCAGTAAAATAGCATCTGGTACTAGTTCAGTTTGATGTTGAATGTCCTGTATTGGTGGTAACTCTTCGGGTAACTCCTCAGGATATTCGACTTCAGACTCGTCGAATTCTAATCCAACTTCCTCAAAAACCTCAAGGCCTTTACTCGTTCCTTGCCCGGTCAACACAAACAATTCATTACTATCTTTTCAACAGACTCTTCAAAAAATGCAAGCCTAGTTTCTTCAGGCAGTTCCTCAGAAATCTCATCTTCAAATTCTTCAAATACTTCAACCTCTTCAGGGTTCTCAAAATCAGAACTTTCTCCAGATTCAATCAACATTGATAATTCATCACTATCTTTCATTTTATTGACGATCTCTTTCAAAGATATTAAACTATCTGATTCTGCCTTCTCTTCTGTTTCACTTTCACTTTGTTCGGGCTTCTTGGAAACTAAGGAATTTACACTTGGCTGGCTCTCATCCATATGCTCAGGTTTTAAGCAAGAATCCTCCATCATCAAGTTATTTCCCTCAACTCCGAACACAATTTCTTCTTCCATACTATCGACATCAATCTTTGGCGGTAAAGAGTAATCAACTTCTACATCCACATACTTTGACGTTGAATAAAATCCCATCAACAAATTACATTCATCATTCTCTAACTCGACCTCTTCATCTTCGTTGTCAAATTTTGGTGGTAATTCTTCGAACGATTCCGTAGGACCGACCTCTTCAAACTCTTCTAACATTGGTTTAACCTCCTCAGGAGTTTTGAGCTCTTCACTTGTCTCATACCTAACCAACGATTCAGCACTACTTTCCGCTTATTCAACACTTTCGCTGAAAGATAATGGACTAGTCGGTTCCTCTTCCTTTTCCGGCTCGCTTTCAGTAGAATCATCCACATCCTCGTTTTCACATTCTTCTACAACTAAGGCTTTCTTCTTGGGCTCCGTACATTCAATACTTCTATGGTCAGACTCCTGATAATGATAGCACTTAATTCGGTCATCAACATTTGTCTTAGTGATTCCATGTACAACCGATTCGTTGACTCTCTTAGAAACATTTATACTGCAATTGACACCTTTATTCTGATTGCTGGGGCTTGTAGCCTCATTCCTCGACTCCCTTGACTCAACTTCTGCAACTGTTGGTTCATACGAGCTTGATAATTATAGGGTAAGAAATTTGCCTTCATCATCCTTTTCATCTTATCCCACGTGACAACTTTGGATTTCCCCATTCTCTTTCTGGTTGATTTAGTTTGTTGCCACCAATTCATAGCTCTTCCTCTCAATCTTGTAGCAACTAACTTAACTTGACGATCTTCAGGCACGTTATTGAGTTCAAAAATCTTTTCCACCTTTGATAACCAATCAAAGAATTCCTCTGCTTGTAAACCACCTCGGAATTCTGGAATTTCTGTGTCAATCGTTGATTCCCGTGTATGACCATTCTCTTCAACATTCCTATATCGATTTTGCCCTTGACCTGTATACCGGAAGTGAACACTATTACCACAACTATCTTCTTCAAAATTAGATGAACTTCGATGTCGATTCTGAACATTGACTCTTCTATGACCATGCATGTCCTCTCTACTTCTTCTTTCCTCTACTCGACATCTTTCATAATCACAATATGGCTCGTGCTCGTAACCACGATAAGCTCTTCTTTCTTCATTTCGATAATCATGATTGTCTCGAAATCCACGATCTCGATTTATCGACAAAGATGGTTCTCTTCTTTCCCGATCATAATGTGGCGACACTCTCCTTTGATTTGATTTATGTCAGACATTATTCTCTCCACTCTCTCGAAACCCTTATTGAACCTTTCATCGATACGTTGTTCCATCTGTTCATGATCTTCACTCCCATACAAATCTGCAACATTATAATGACGGTTAACACGTCTCGGAGGCATGATCAAATCTTCAACAGATCTAAACACAAACTTCACTTTGATCCAAAAATTCTTGAATCAAAACTCCTCAACTTGTTTGAAGTCTCACGAACACCCAAATGAACAAACAACTCAATTCGAACTCCAAAAACTTCAAATCTCGAAACTTCACACTTCGCTTCGATTAAAAAAAATCTCGAATCAAACTTCACCAACTTGTTGGAATCTTCAAATGAACACTTCAACTAGCGCAACTTTCAATGATGTAGAATCTACGCACGAACTCCTAGCTCACGACTTGAACAAATCTCGCACAAACTTGAACAAGCTCGCTTCTAGCTCTAATACGAAAAGATGTAAACTTCTAGCTCCCAACAAGCTCTTCAAGCTCTGTACAACTTTCCCACTTCGATCCAAAACTTTCAGAATCAAAACTTCCAACTTGTTTGAATCTTCACGAACACAAAAGGATAAGCAAACTCACATTCGAATTCCACAAACTTCAAATCACGCAAACTTGCAATCCAACGAACTTTGAAAAGTTTGTTTCCTTGCTTTGATACCAAATGACGCAGCCTACAGGATCACACAACTCGCGAATTGATGAATTCGCGGAAAATTAATCGATGAAACAAGATGTATCGATTAATTGATGATACCCAAGTGCCCAAATCCGTTGATCTCTCGAGATACCGGATTCTAGCTATCTTCAACACGTTGATCACGCACGATACCGCGTTAGAAGATCTACGATTCTTCGACGTTGATCTCGCGCACGAGATTCCGCGAATCGGCTTCAAGTTCGTTGATTCGAGCGCACTCGAATATCCGAAGATGGAGAAAGGAGATAACACTCAACTTTCAATTTTAATGGAGGCACAAAGCACAAACCAAATTTTATTCAAAAAATCAACCTCTTCAAATGATACAACTCACCCGCTATTTATAGGAAATTACAACACACACGACTTACAAATACAACACAAACAGTACAACGACTTAAAACACACAGTCGACCTAAAGAAACAACGCATGCGACCTAAACAATAAAGCGACTTAACGACATAAGAAAAAGGACGACACAACAATTACAAACGACACACGACTTAAGGCAAAACACGGGTTACAACATACGACTTATCAAAACAAACGACTTAACAAAAACCAACGAGACTTAAAAGAAACGACTTAAGAAACTCGACCATGACATAAGCAATTCTGGAACATAAGCTTCAGCGTCCTAAGTTGAATGTCGTTCGCGACATAAGGAACTTCAGTGGCTTCATGACTTAAAGATCTGGAGCGACCTATGGTTCGTCGCGACTTAAGACGGAGGAGCGACCTAAGCTCGCCGCGACTTAAGGGATGTCGCTCGTGACTTAGCTAGAGCGAAGATGCTCGCGACTTAAGGAGGAAGAAGCGGCATAACACTTCGCGACCTAACTGGAGCATCGCGACATAAGAACTTGCGGCATAAGGTATAATGGAATTTCTCGTTCGCGACTTAGTGACCTTCTTCTTCGCGACAGAGGGGTTCTGTCGTTTGTGATCTAGGGCTTCGCGATTTAGGGAAGCGCGATTTAAGGGACGCGGCTTAAGGTAAATCGTTCATCCTTATCTCGCGCTGTATCAGTGTCCTTTCTCGAAACATCTTGATCGAGAATATTGAAAAAAAATGTTATCTTATTTTGTGATAATTTTATCATGATTACAATTCCTTGTAATTATTATAACAAACATATCATTGAAGGATTTTTCTATTTAATATACTTTAAATTAATTACTTAGTTAATTATATTAATATATAACAAATTATATAATTAAAATAAATACCTTTATTACGAATAAAATTGGTTATAGAGTTAGATATAAGTAACAAATTACATAATTCTCCCTAGGGCATACAACTAACTATCTTAATCTCCCACTTGCACTTAGGATCAATTATGGAATCTTAATCCCATCAGATTAATTTTCTCTAAATCGGTCGAATTAGTCTCTTAGTGAATAGGTATGCTATATTGTTCTAATTATCTACTATGTCAATCAACTCTCTCTGATGTTGATGAATTGTCTTTATCATATAGAACTTTTTGGAATATGTTTCTTAACTTCTAGTGAGCTCTAGGTTGTTTCGTGGACTGCATCGTGACATTATTATCATATAACAATGTAGTAGTATTTTCAACATTTGGAATCACCCCAAGCTCAGTTTTAAATTTGTGCACTTAAATATACATATATTGTTTTTATTATGTGCTCATTCAAGATGATGTGCATAGCCTAATTGTTGAATTAGCCACAACCTCATTTTGGAACATTTCCAAATAAGCTTCTTAACAAATATTGATCACGATTTTAGGATTGACATACTATACTCGGTATCATTTATGAAGTTTATGTCCAAATACTCCTTCATAAAGAGTTTGTTGTTTCTATAAATAATTCTCCGATGTTTCATAAATACTTAAGTGATAGAGTTAGGGGTATGCCCTAGGGGAAATTCAATAAATTATTAACTCTGTAATAAAATCCCATTTGAAACTAGATTTGTTTTTCTTTCTATTATATACTTGTCATACTATGTTATATTAAATAATTATTTAATTTAAGTATAATATATAGAAAATACTTAATAAAATGTTATGTGATAGTATTTGTAATGTGTTGTAATTTTGAGAAATTTATTACATTAAACATAACATGTTACTTTAAATATTCCTAATCGTGATGTTTCGAGAAAGGATATCGATGCATCCATTGAAACTAGAGTTTGTAATACTCTTTAAATGTTAGGTAGTGTATTCCTCATAGTTGCAGGGGCACCAAGGAGTTACATAATGATATTATTGGATAAATATGGAATGAGTCACTTGAGAATTTTATGTTGGTTAATATTACTAAGGTCAAACAATGAATCATGAAGTAACAATATTACACAGTTATCTCGACTTGAGAATGCTGTTGAACTTCAGTGTTGGCACTCCACTTTGATTATAGTTATATCATGGAATGACGTCCATTAAATGACTATAGTTGGGTCTGAGTTGAAGCGGTGGAAGCGAAACGCTATTCAATAGAGAATCTGTCTTCTAGGTTATATGAGGTTAGTATCACGATTAACTGTAGTCAACATAATGTCAAAGTCTCTAGCCAGAGTAGCAAGGTTAATAGTAATTGTTATTATTAAATAAATGACTTTGTGGTTGGATTAAACAAGTTGAATACGGATGATATCGGAATGTTGACCAAAACAAAATTCCATAAGTCCTAAATTGATATGGTTTTAACAAAGAGAATTGGTTTAGATAATCGTTACTATTGGGTAAAACTTAAAATAGTAAAATTAGATTTTATCAAAAAATGTGTAAGCGAGAAATTCGGTCAAACTGTCATACTACTAGCTAAGGTGACGTATGAACATTAATATTTAAATTGTTTGATATTAATTGCTGATTGAATTTACACCATTGAGTAACATAATCATTATATCGAACTCTCCGGAATGCCACTGTAAGAGTCCAAAAACTCGGCCTTCGAAAATCGACATCCGTACTTCACTTGTACTCAAAATGCCGTAGATTCAAACGCCGAATCTGGCTTCCCGGAGCTTATAACAACATTAAGTAAATAACACAGCGGAAGAAAAAGAAATCAATGATATCATATACAATTCCAATGAATACAATATCCAGAATGATATACAACAATGATATCAATATGATACAACAATATCAGAGATACAAGAAATAGCAGCGGAAAAGAAAAGATAACATCAGCAGCAGATAATCTCCATCTTCAAAGCACTAATCCACAATCAGCTCGAACTCCCAATAACGAGGCACAAAGATAAGCAAGTGCAGTCCATATCCAAAGACTGAACTAGCTCCAGAAAATCTACTAAATCTGAATATCTGAAAAACCCAACTCTAGACTGCCCGTGTGGAAAATGGTGGGCACCCAGAGTTTAGGAAGGGAACAATAAACTCCGGATCAGTCATGGGACTGGTGTGAGCAACAAAAACAGTTTATCTTTAAACAACAACAAAAGAATTTTAAACATTGAAATCCGCAATGCTTTTGGAAAATGAAACTACCATAAGACCTCCCACCACACACACAATGCAATCGCAGAATTGTAGGAGATTTCTTCTTATGATAGTCAAAGATGCTTACTACGCAAAATCAAATCATTTTGATATTATTATTAGTGCATAGTGTAGAAAACATTTCGAAAGTAGAATATAAATCTTAGCCAGCATAGACATTTCGAACTATGCCTACTATAGCTATCATCCAAACAGTGGGGCGCCACCATAAGTGAATGGCAGGTTCTACAACTAAAACCGTACAAGGTTCGTATTGGAAAATGGATTTGCCAACAAATGGTCAGGCTAAGGAACTTCCTTCCGCCGCATGGGATCGCCTCTGGCTGGACGTCCCGAGAGACAAACTGCTCTCTGCCAACAAGGCCGGGTTACCCCTATAACAGGTAAATCACGAATATGCCACCTCCCGGTCCTTTGGGACCTTTATCCGATCGCTCGGTAACCAACATCACACATCATAAAGAAAGTGTATCCACATGAGTAAGTATCTGGGCTCCATACCATGATACCACCCCTTTCCAAAAGGAAATGACATACCCTAAAGGGCGCGACCCTCATAACCTTGCCGCAACATTCCTGTTTCGACCATTTCCGGGTTGTGAGGCCCAGACGAAGTCTCGTCCACAAAGCTAGGCTTTGTCACAAAGCCATGCTTTGGGTCAACAGATGATCAACATATGATCACAAAGATAAATGATCAAACAAATGATCATATCACAAATGATCAAACACTGATCATCACACAGCAACACTCAGCATGCCATATTACCAAATTGGGAATATATCGTTGATAACTTCAACTACATAACCTCTAAGCTCGTACGTCTCAGAGAAGGGTGTTAAGCTAAGAGAATAAATTCTCCGCCACCAACAGAGATGTATTTGAAAGAAATCGGCTTTATATATCAAAGTGTAATGTCAGACATACAATCCATACAAGTCTGTTCCGGGTTCGAACAGAACCGAAGGCACTTCTTACGAAGCCCTTGCAAATCCGGATAATTTCCAATCACGTCCGGACTTCCCGTCACTAAGGATGATAAAACCTCTATATCGGGGATCAGCCGATGCAGAGTAACTCGACGGTAATCCTTCCATTTTCAAAAATATCCGGTCTTCAACACCGGTCTTCAAATGCCATCCATATACGACGTATCACCTATTCGGAATGGGTTATACGACCCAAAGGTCCTCTCCCGGCTAAACCGAATAGTGAGCGTAATATTTAAAAACATATGGATATGGGATTTCAATTAAGTCACGGCTTAAAACCCAAAACTTCTCTTTTCAAATGGTTAAAACAAATTACCATTTAAATCTTTTAAACAAAAAGATTTAATTCACAAAGTTAACCCCATTCACAAAGATTCATTCATATATTTCAAAACAATTTCCATTTTACTTGGATTAACTCGTTAAATCTTTTAAATCAAGATTTAACTTATAGCTTTCAAAACAATTTCATTTCGAATGGTTTAAACAAATCACCGTTTTAAATCTGTTAAAAATAAACATATTTAATTCATAGCTTTCAAAACAATTTCATTTCGAATGGGTTAAACAAAACATCATTTTAAATCTGTTGAAAATAACAGATTCAATTCATAGCTTTCAAAAACAATTTTATTTTCAAAAACTAAAACCGTTCAACACAATTTGGAAATTCATTCTTAAAATGAAAGCTATTAATATTTGAAAACAAACAGTTTTCGTTTCGGAAAAGTCCAGTTATATTTACACGAGTTAAGACCCTTAAATTCAAATTCCCAAATCAGTACCTTTAAAATAGTTTAACCCATATATAACTGGTATAACATCTTTAATCCCTAGTTTCAAATTATAGGATTCAATTTCAAACTTGAATTCAAATTTAAATCAAATTATTTAAATTTTCAAAACTTGATTAAGTTATCAAAATAACTTTTGTCTTTGAAATTACATTTCAAAAGCTTTTCACTTTAAATCCAAATTTCTAATTTCAAAATCAATTGAAATTAAAATTTCAATTTCAAAAACATTGAATTTAAATTATCTGTGACTTAACCGATTTCCACGTGAAATCCATATTTGTGTGTGTAAAGGTGTAGTCCAGGGTTTAACACACAATAGTGCAACTTCATAAATCATCACAGATCAGAATACAGAAATATTAGTTGATAAGCGATATAGAATATAACGCTCATCTCCATTCACAGATCACAGATATATATCACAGATAAGTAAATTACAGATCACAACATAAATCAGGATGTATCACAAAGCATCACAAATCAGGGATATCAAACAATCAAATCATCCAAAAGAATCCAAATATCCATAGGTAAGGTCAGTTAATTATCTGATAAATTTAAATCAGATTAATTACTTATGAATAAATTACTAATCTTGGTTAATTAATCTTTAATAAATTACAAATCATTTTGATTAATTATTATTTAATTTATTACATTAAGTAATTATCGTTAAATTACTAGTTAATTTCAATTACCTTAAGATCTTAATTAATTTTAAGATAAACCATGTATCTTAATCAATTACTCAATTCCTAATTAATTTAATTTAATCACCAAATAAATTAAATTAATTACCTCTAAATCCTGCTTAATTAATAAATTAATGATCCTTTACATTAATTAATGATCCTTTAATTCATCAAAACCTTAATTAATTAAAGATAAACTCTTTTATCTTAATTTATTACTTAATTCCAACATTTAAATCTTATTAAATAAACCTTTGAAATAAATTTATTATTAATAAACAAATTCACTTGAGACCTGATGATTTTTTTTATAAGCTTCAAACATTTATTTTTCTTCAATCAACAACTTAGGAATTTATTTAATTAACAACCCAATACAAATTTTTTTCCCAAATCAAAACAATTTAATTCCAAAAACATTTGAAAACACTTAGGAATTTAATTACAAATTAACCTAATATTTAATTACATAAACCAAACAATTTTAAAACATTTAACTTTTAAAATTAAAACTTGGAAACTTTTTAAAACTTGTAAATGGACTGACCCGAGACCATTCTCACTTTGCTTCGAGAAAAAGTTGGAATTACCCGAGCCAAAATGTATTTCACTCGAGTACATACTCGAGTATACCTGGTCACTGTTAAAACTGAGAAAAACAAAGTCACCCGAGTTCGCCTACATTTACTTCGAGAAAAATGAGGATCCACTCGATCCAAAACAGATATTACTCGAGCAAATCTCGAGTTTCATTTCCCTGCCATCATCAAAGAGAACCACAGCCACCAGAAACATTCGACTGTGCACGTGCACGCTCCCATCAGCCACCTCCAGTCGACCACGACCATCCCCACATCACGGCGACCACCCCGACATTCTATCCCTAGCCTCCGATCATCTCTCCAGCCTCGAATTCGAAATCGAGTTTCGATTTCACACCCTGGAAACACAGCCCAGACAAACACTACAACCTGGAAACTCGCCGTACATGCCGCCTCGTTCACCGGAACGCCTAAAATTCTGGCCTCCGCTTCGTCAAACACCCCACTACCAAAGCCCAGAAGTTCGAAACACTCGATCCATCCTTGTCGTCGAACGAGATGAAAAATCACAGCTATACAAAACTAGGTTTACGAACGAGAAACCATCGCCATCCCCTCCACGTCGATCTTCCGACCATTTCACCATTTTTCCCAAACTCCCCCATCACTCCTCTACCTCTCGACCAAACTACGTCGTCTCCAGTCGACGAGATAACCCACGGCAGCTCGGAAAGGCGAAAATGGTCGAGCTAAAACTGCTCTTCAACCCAAGCTCTAAAATTTGTAATTCTTGTTTTAAAAATCATAATTTTGTTTGTAGTTTCAATTTATATTCCTGAATCTTTAAAACAAGAAGTTTGATTTTTAAACTTATTGAAGTTGAGCTGTGTTCTTTGCTTTCCAGAATCACTTACAAGATAATTCAACTTAAATAAATTTTTAATGCTTGGATTATAGTTAAACAATCAACTATTGTTTACATCTTACCTTCAAACAAATGATAGATTAAGTGGTGATGGTTGTTTTACCCTCCTACTCAAAAGGAACAACAACAGATAACAGAGAATTAAGAAGAGAGTAGATACCCAGAGCATTGCACAATCATTTATACCAAAATACGCATTGTCATAGAGAAAAGACAAGCTCTAAATTAACTTAAGTCATATCTTTAAATAGGATGTTACTCACCGTTTTTGGAAAGAGCAGAGAGATTGATTTCTTAAAATCTGAATAGCTTTGAAGCTTTGCATCCCTTGTTGTTTTGTTTTCCAGAGAAAGTGTCTTATATTGACTTAAAACTGAAAACTTTTGCATTGCTAGATTTTCTTATCTGAAGAAACTTTGAACTGGGACTTGAAAAGCTTTTGAAAAGGATTTGAAGATGAAACTTTGAAATGCTTTGAGAAAAGATTACAGAGTTTGCTGTTTTCTTCTTTGCATTGTTTGAATCGAAAATGAGAAGGAAACTTTGACTTTTAAAGAAACAAATGCGGCTGAAAGTTGTATTAGTACAAAAAAAATTACATTTTGATCAGAGATTTTTATCTCTTTAGCTTATCAGGCAGGTTTAGTTTTGGGGCTGAGATGGTTTTCAACATTTTCGAACTGACATAAGTGTGCCAGCATTTAATGTTTTAAGTACTTATGTTTCCTTACTTCTTTTCTTTGCCTGCAAGTCTCAATTTCCATAGTACATATATTTATCTTGCTTTGTAATCTTGTATGTATTTTATTTTGTTTGAGACTTACCTCTTGCCTACGAATCTAGATAGTGCTATAATACATATAAAATGGGTTACAGTGTGATATAATTTTGTTGTACAGGGAAATATTATTTTGTACAATAAGTTCAGAGATTTTTTCTTGAATATGGAGGCTGAAAACATTACTTCGGCTGAAATGATGAGAAGAAGTACATATGGTTACTTCTGTGACGACCCGACTTTCCACTCTCGGAAAATCGCATCGACAGAAAGAAAGAAAGGGGTGAGAAATAGAAAAGAGAAGAAGAGAAAAGAAAACAACAACAGATACTCACAGCGGAAACGAAACGAAATATAATATATCACATAAATATTACATAGTATCATATACATCATCTATCAGAGTTACACAGATTACACATCACATACTAGACAGTTATAAACATCTGTCTAGTTATTACATCTCAACACAATACAGATCAATACAAAGATCAACACAGCGGAAAACTACTATCTATATCTACAACGCCGAAGCCTCCTGCTCCATTGCTCCTCCAGATTACTCGTCAAAGCTAAACCTGAATCCCTTGGCTACTCGTAAAAATTTGAGTACCCAAGAGTTTATAAAACAGAAATAAACAACTTGGGTCAGACATGGGTCTGGTGTGAGTAACAGGTTAAACTTGTTTAACTTCAAAACCTTTTGAAAGAAAAGGTATCACGTAAGACTTCCCACCAATAAATATGGGTAAGTTTTTACCTTACGCTAACCAAAACATTTGATAGGAAATTCGATTGTATTATAATAGGTCTAGGGTTTTCAAATAAATATGAAATAGCTGGAATGCTTACATCTCACGTTCCAACATAGTTGGGCACAACTAAAACGTACGGCACTTATTGGAGTTTGGATTCCATCAATGGCAGGGCTACCGGGGTACCGCCCGTCACAGTACGTGGCCTAGATCACCGTACCGAGGATCACTCCCAATCCCCTGCAACACAAGGCCGGAACATCCCTTACTGGATAATTCCCGCACAAGATACCTCACGGTTGTCATGACCAACCGCACACACTAAGTCGAAAATAGAAAGGGACATCTAGACAGAGGTCATCTTGTCCTACTTGGGTGCTACCCACTAACCTTGCTGCACCTCCCCTGTTTTAGCCATTCCCGGTTTGTGAGGCTTGAGGTCACGATTACCTTAGAAAAGAACACATCACTTAGAATGCTCATCGTCCACCTGACGATGTGCTGAAAGCATTCAATCCATACAAGTTCGTTCCGGGTTCGAACGAAACCGAAGGCATTATCTCGTTACACTCGTATTGGAATCACCCTCAGAGTTAACGACAATAACCCTTGCACTCTAAATCTTTATCTCGAATCTGAAAGTACTATCTCCGTCAACTCATTACGGAATCACCCACAGAGTTATACTGACAAAGAATCGTTCTTACACCTCGAGTCTTCACTTGCTCCATTTGGATTTCACGTCCTAACGTAAATTTGGATCGATGTGGTATTCGGGTCTCCAGACCTGGAAATCCGGTATACGGAAACCCGATCCCGGTCTCATCGAAATCCAAAACGTATCTTTTAAGGCCAAGTTGTTTTAAAGGTTAAAACAATTTAATTCAATTATCTTTATACACTTAGAAAGATAATTCACAATAGATAATCAACATTATCAATATCATCAGATAATCCATATTATCACAATTCAACTAAACATCCATATCACATAGCATATATCTCATCAGAGATATCAATCAAATGCAAAGCATTCAGTATTATCATCCATCCATAAGTAATGATCTATATCATCTCTAATTAATTTAAAGTTAATTAAATTAATTACTTTTATTTTATAAATCCTTCTTACTTAAACATTAATTAATTACAAATTAATTAATTATCCTCTAATTACCTTTTTCAATTAATCATCTTTGATTAATTATCTTTTAATTACCTTCAAGTAATTTATCTTTAATTAATTACTCAAATTAATTAACCTTAACCACTTATAGTAATTAACCTTTAATTACTTCATTAATTAATTAACTATAATTAATTAAATTAATCACTATAATTAATTATATTAAACCTTAATTAATTACATTAATTAATCACTTCATTTATTAATTATACTTAATTAATCAATCTTAATTACATCATTAATTATATTAATTAATGATCCTTAATTACAACTTAATTATTAATTACTTTAATTAAATTAATTACATTAAGTAATTAACTTTAAATTAAACAACATTTATTAATCACCTTGATTAATCTTCAATCAGTAATTAACTACCCTTAATTACTTTCATTTACTAAATTAATTCTCCTTAATTAATTTCTTAATTAATCCCTTGATTAATTATTCAAAGTAATTAAACTTAAATTACTTTCCTTAATACATAACCATCAATTAATTACTTCAAGTAATTATCTTATTATTTACTTCCTAAATAATCATACCTTAATAATTACATTAAGTAATTATTTATCAAATCATCTCTTGATTATTATAAATTAATTAAACTTAATTAATTAACTAAACTAATCAAATTAACTTCAATTAATTACAATAATAATTAATTCTTAATTACTTCCATTAAGTAATTCATTTTAAACAAATTCTATAATTGATTATCTTTAAATTAATTAATCTAATTAATTATTAAAATTAATCATATTAATTAATTATTTAATAATCCATAGTTAATGACCTTCATTAACTATTAATAATTCTTTAATTATTTTCCTTAAGTAATTAACTTAGATTAATTATTCTTAATTCCAAATTAATAAATCTTAATAACCAATTAATTAATCTTTAATTATTTAATTAATTAAGTGTTATCCATAACTTAATTAATCTTTGATTACTTATTAATTAATTCCTAACCATTAATTAATATTTTAAATTATAATCCTCAATTATAAATTAACTATTCTAATTAATTTATCTTAATCATTAAAAATCAAATTCTATTTAATAAATGAATCTTATTTATAAGTTAATTATTCTAAAAATATTTAATCTTAAACCTTTAAGATTAAACCTTTAATTACTTTTAAGTAATTATTCATTTTATTAATTTATTAGATAAATTAATTATCCATTTAATTTCCCTAGTAATTAAATGTATATAAATCATTAACTTATAATTTAACTTCAACAAGTTTTAAATCAATTTAAAACCTTTAAGTGATAAATAATATTTTTCTTATAAAAGAAATTTTATAAGATTTAAACATATCTCTTTTTAAATTCAAAACATTTAAATTTAATAAACATTTAAACTTATTAAAATATTTGAATTTATAAAACTTATTTATCTTAAATCTAAGATTCAAAACTAACTTGAGTTTATATTTTTAAACTTTGATTTAAATCCTGTTTTAAATATTCTTTCACAATTTAAACTCTGTTTAAATTTAAACAAACAGGCTTCTAAAAAAAACTGGCAACAACTAAACTCCAGACCACTACAAATTCCTTCGAGTCGCAACCTAATTTTCCCGAGTCTCACCCGAGCTTTCCCTGTCAAAACTCTACAGCTAAACGAAGAAGCTCACCCAATTCCTACTTCGAGCCAAACACTAAAAACCCCGAGTCTCCCACGAAACAACTCGAGTAACCCTCTGTTAAAACCCAGGTTCACCAGAAATTTGATCGCGTGCACGTGCACGGTCATCAACGTCCACTCCGTCCATCCACGACTACTCCACCACATCGGCGATCAACCCTACACCATATCACGATCATCAATTCTTCGATCAAGACGCAAAATCGAAATCGAGTAGCAGCACCCAAAACTGGAACAGAAAGACCAAACTCCCACCAAAACCTATCAGCACTTCCCCCACGGCGCTCCGTCCACCAGAGATCTTCCACCACCGGCCACAGCCTCGCCTACGACCAAACTTTCACTTCCCAAAGTATGGTAACACTCGGTCCACCATAGACATCACCCCGATCATCTACGTCCAACCTATTCGAATTAGGTTTAAAATCAAAATCGATCGCATATTGACGCCACAGTGTTTTGATCATCACTTAGATAATTTTCCTAAACCCTCCGACCATCCCTGCATCTCCAGTGAGAATCTCAACCAACCCGATCAACTAGATTGCCAAAGGCAACCCAAATCTCCCAATACTGATCAACTAGAACTGCTCCTCTGATTCAATACTAAAAATTATGATTTTAGTTTTAAAATTCATATTTTTCTCTGATGTTTCAGATCCTAACCCTGAAACGATAATTTATGAAGTTTAAATTTTCACTTGTTTTAGATTTGATCAGTTATTTGATTTCCAGAGTCATTTAAATGTTTTTGTTAACTTAAGTATACATTTTAAACTAAAATTTGGAATGAATCAAACAAGTTTGATTTGAAACTCAAGTTTAATCAGAGACCAAAATCAATGGGTTTTGAATTTAAATCAAAACAAGAACAAAAACTGGAAACAGAGAAGGTACATTTATTCAAATACATGCATACATCATTACTTCAGCAATTCAATAATATAAATTCGTAAATATACTACACGATACGATATTTGAACATAGCAATGACATACAACCAATTTATACTTAAGACATTTTTAACAAAAATACTACTCACCTAAAAACAAATGTTGAACAGAGCACTTAAACAGCATGCACAAAATATCAGACATTCACTTATGCAATATACATTTGTATTCAACCATACTAGCATGCAACCCAATTGTATTTTTAAATTTTAAAAGTTACTCACCTTATTTAAACAGAGGCAGCCTTTAGCTTTTGAAAACTGCTTTTGTATTTTAAAACTTGAATTGCCTTGCTTATTTGACTTTTAAACTGAGTTGCTTGCTGTTTAAATTTGCATGCAGAGATGAGTGTTTGAACATGCTTCCAGGTTGAAGAGAATGCAGGTTTTGAAAAGAATGCATGTTTGCAGACAGACTTGAGATGATCCCAGATTGCAAATGAATACAACAGGCTTGAGTTGATTTGGAAAAAGAATTACAGGGTATTGATTTTTTGATTTCTGGTTTGAGGCTTTTAGATTTCTAATTTCAGTTTTTAGAAGAGAAGAAAAGTTTGAATTAAAATGAAATTGCCAAGTTTCCTCTTATCTATTTTGAATAAATGTTTTCAAAAATAAACAAGACAATGCCACTTGTAAATTTAAGTTGTTAAAATGATTCCAAGTGTTTTGCATGTTCTTAATAGCCTTACACATGTTATTCTATTATTAAAATTATTTCTTATTTATTAACTTGTTTTTATGTTAACTTCAATTTAGCTTTAATGTTTCCATTTTAGCTTATTGTTTTTATATATACAATTTACATACCTTTATGTTTTATATATTTTAAAAGTAAATAAAAATCCTTTTTCTTATTTATTAATACTTACCTATATATATTACTTTTTAAAGAAACAAAAATAAATTATATTTTAAAATAAAAGTGTATACAAATATTCTAAAATCCAAAACAATTTAAATATTTATTCTCTTGAATTTCAAAGCTTAAATTCAAATTCAATTAAATTAAATCCTAAGATTCAATTTAAAAAGTCAAGTTATATATATATATACATATATAACTATTTATTCAATTAAATAACAATTTCATATTCTTTAAAATCCATTCATATTAATAAAAATAATACATTATACTTATTATTTGAAATTAACATATTTGATATTTAAATAATTTATATAAGAGATTATATTATCAAGTGATATTTTAAAAAGAAACAAAACAAGCCTTTTTGTTAACTCTTATATAATTTTAAACTTAAGTAAAAATATCTTAAGCAATTAAAGTATTTTAAAACTATAAATTTACTAATTTAAATAACTTTGAAAAGTCATATTAAATTAAATCTAAATTCCCAATTTACCCAAAGCTTCTATTTACAATATATATAAATAAATATATATATTCAAATAGAAAATATCTTATTAACTTTTAAAAGATAAAATCACCAATTAATACTAATTTAATCAGATTATTAAATTAAATTCAAATCTTATTATCAAAGATCATCAATATCAATTTAATTATTTAACAGATTATTAAATTGATATTGTTAAAATTTCCGGGATATTACATTCCTCCCCCCTTAAAAATAATTTCGTCCCCGAAATTTAAACAAAGGTAATTTAATAATCTTATTAAAGATTTTAAATTTTAAAACACAAGCATATACTATCATCCATATGCTAACAACCATAGCAACCAATCATCCAAACTGACCATTCAATTCTGAAGACCAAATACTTATCCAAATCAGAACACAGAAGAGATCCAAAACACAACTCTACTTTACAACATCAGTAGATTCCAAACTTACTTCTCCTATCCAGAGATATACTCCAAACTGCTTTCGCTGCTCAATTCTGATCTGAGGTAGAACACAAGCACAGACTGGACAACTCATTCCAGAAATAAGGTTCACTGATCCATAAATAAAACTCAGATACTTCAGCAAAACTTGAGTTGCTTCACCAACTCCATCTGTAGGAAACATCCTTCAACTAGACTGAACTACCGGTACTACTCCTGGAATCCAGTCGATAAGAAAACTCAACCTTCAGATGCGGACAACTCCTGACTTCTCTGAAGACACTCAGAAAAACTCTGATAACCCAAGAGAACCCTCAAACTATCGCAAGTCACTTTTGCGATCAACCCAGCCTATTTCCAAAGAAAACTGTTCCTCTTAACAAATCAGAACAGCCCATACTTAACTATCCAATCCATCTAAGAAATGGATCCTCTTTGCTGCTTCTGAACTTCACCTTCAGAAAAACTGCTCAGCTAGAAAACTTCCTGCCATCACAGAATACCCCGAGCTGCACTGCTGCCAAAGACTTCCTATCCAAAGATCTTTGAGAAACTCGAACTCCAAACCAAACAGAAACACCATGCTGAACTCAGCCACAACACTGAAACAGACACACTTCCTTAAACTCGTTCCAAAGAAAACATCTTCGGGAACATCCATCGTCACTGCATCTCATCACACAGCTACTATTACCTGAGGTATCAAGATACCATCACTTGCTTCTGTTCAACCGGTAGATCCAAACTCTACTCATCCAACTTTACAGATAAACTCCGAACCTTTACAGGTTTCCTTCAGAGATTCGATGAAATCCTTCATCACAGCAAAACTTACTCGAGACAGTATTGGGTCTACAGTCTCGATAAATACACTTCCAACCTTAATTCCAACCATTGGTAGTCGTGTTTCATACACTACTACCCTATCTACCTTTATATCTTATATTGGAGAACCTGTACGGGTAACCCAACAATATAGGTAGAATATATATATATAGTTATATAAAAATTACAAATACGCTCTCTCACGATAGATACCACTCCAGAGCTAGGTATTCACTCAACCTATACTCTGATATTCACTTAACCAAAAGCTTAGGCATTCGCTCAACCTAAGCTCTGATACCACGTGTGACGTCCTAGGCTTTTCAACCTTCAGCAACGGTTCACGACCGGTAGGCTTTTCAACCATCCCAGCCCCGCTGTGGCTCACAGTGATACCTCGGGTTTGCTTTTACGGCCACCCTCTCGAGTCGCAACCAACCCCAAAAGGCCTTATACTACCCCCGGGGACATGTAGGGGTAAGAGTCTCCCGTTCGCCACCTAACGCAAAGCGAGAACCCCCTATCACGCTGTACTGTAGCAAACCCGATCCCGGTCTCATCGAAATCCAAAACGTATCTTTTAAGGCCAAGTTGTTTTAAAGGTTAAAACAATTTAATTCAATTATCTTTATACACTTAGAAAGATAATTCACAATAGATAATCAACATTATCAATATCATCAGATAATCCATATTATCACAATTCAACTAAACATCCATATCACATAGCATATATCTCATCAGAGATATCAATCAAATGCAAAGCATTCAGTATTATCATCCATCCATAAGTAATGATCTATATCATCTCTAATTAATTTAAAGTTAATTAAATTAATTACTTTTATTTTATAAATCCTTCTTACTTAAACATTAATTAATTACAAATTAATTAATTATCCTCTAATTACCTTTTTCAATTAATCATCTTTGATTAATTATCTTTTAATTACCTTCAAGTAATTTATCTTTAATTAATTACTCAAATTAATTAACCTTAACCACTTATAGTAATTAACCTTTAATTACTTCATTAATTAATTAACTATAATTAATTAAATTAATCACTATAATTAATTATATTAAACCTTAATTAATTACATTAATTAATCACTTCATTTATTAATTATACTTAATTAATCAATCTTAATTACATCATTAATTATATTAATTAATGATCCTTAATTACAACTTAATTATTAATTACTTTAATTAAATTAATTACATTAAGTAATTAACTTTAAATTAAACAACATTTATTAATCACCTTGATTAATCTTCAATCAGTAATTAACTACCCTTAATTACTTTCATTTACTAAATTAATTCTCCTTAATTAATTTCTTAATTAATCCCTTGATTAATTATTCAAAGTAATTAAACTTAAATTACTTTCCTTAATACATAACCATCAATTAATTACTTCAAGTAATTATCTTATTATTTACTTCCTAAATAATCATACCTTAATAATTACATTAAGTAATTATTTATCAAATCATCTCTTGATTATTATAAATTAATTAAACTTAATTAATTAACTAAACTAATCAAATTAACTTCAATTAATTACAATAATAATTAATTCTTAATTACTTCCATTAAGTAATTCATTTTAAACAAATTCTATAATTGATTATCTTTAAATTAATTAATCTAATTAATTATTAAAATTAATCATATTAATTAATTATTTAATAATCCATAGTTAATGACCTTCATTAACTATTAATAATTCTTTAATTATTTTCCTTAAGTAATTAACTTAGATTAATTATTCTTAATTCCAAATTAATAAATCTTAATAACCAATTAATTAATCTTTAATTATTTAATTAATTAAGTGTTATCCATAACTTAATTAATCTTTGATTACTTATTAATTAATTCCTAACCATTAATTAATATTTTAAATTATAATCCTCAATTATAAATTAACTATTCTAATTAATTTATCTTAATCATTAAAAATCAAATTCTATTTAATAAATGAATCTTATTTATAAGTTAATTATTCTAAAAATATTTAATCTTAAACCTTTAAGATTAAACCTTTAATTACTTTTAAGTAATTATTCATTTTATTAATTTATTAGATAAATTAATTATCCATTTAATTTCCCTAGTAATTAAATGTATATAAATCATTAACTTATAATTTAACTTCAACAAGTTTTAAATCAATTTAAAACCTTTAAGTGATAAATAATATTTTTCTTATAAAAGAAATTTTATAAGATTTAAACATATCTCTTTTTAAATTCAAAACATTTAAATTTAATAAACATTTAAACTTATTAAAATATTTGAATTTATAAAACTTATTTATCTTAAATCTAAGATTCAAAACTAACTTGAGTTTATATTTTTAAACTTTGATTTAAATCCTGTTTTAAATATTCTTTCACAATTTAAACTCTGTTTAAATTTAAACAAACAGGCTTCTAAAAAAAACTGGCAACAACTAAACTCCAGACCACTACAAATTCCTTCGAGTCGCAACCTAATTTTCCCGAGTCTCACCCGAGCTTTCCCTGTCAAAACTCTACAGCTAAACGAAGAAGCTCACCCAATTCCTACTTCGAGCCAAACACTAAAAACCCCGAGTCTCCCACGAAACAACTCGAGTAACCCTCTGTTAAAACCCAGGTTCACCAGAAATTTGATCGCGTGCACGTGCACGGTCATCAACGTCCACTCCGTCCATCCACGACTACTCCACCACATCGGCGATCAACCCTACACCATATCACGATCATCAATTCTTCGATCAAGACGCAAAATCGAAATCGAGTAGCAGCACCCAAAACTGGAACAGAAAGACCAAACTCCCACCAAAACCTATCAGCACTTCCCCCACGGCGCTCCGTCCACCAGAGATCTTCCACCACCGGCCACAGCCTCGCCTACGACCAAACTTTCACTTCCCAAAGTATGGTAACACTCGGTCCACCATAGACATCACCCCGATCATCTACGTCCAACCTATTCGAATTAGGTTTAAAATCAAAATCGATCGCATATTGACGCCACAGTGTTTTGATCATCACTTAGATAATTTTCCTAAACCCTCCGACCATCCCTGCATCTCCAGTGAGAATCTCAACCAACCCGATCAACTAGATTGCCAAAGGCAACCCAAATCTCCCAATACTGATCAACTAGAACTGCTCCTCTGATTCAATACTAAAAATTATGATTTTAGTTTTAAAATTCATATTTTTCTCTGATGTTTCAGATCCTAACCCTGAAACGATAATTTATGAAGTTTAAATTTTCACTTGTTTTAGATTTGATCAGTTATTTGATTTCCAGAGTCATTTAAATGTTTTTGTTAACTTAAGTATACATTTTAAACTAAAATTTGGAATGAATCAAACAAGTTTGATTTGAAACTCAAGTTTAATCAGAGACCAAAATCAATGGGTTTTGAATTTAAATCAAAACAAGAACAAAAACTGGAAACAGAGAAGGTACATTTATTCAAATACATGCATACATCATTACTTCAGCAATTCAATAATATAAATTCGTAAATATACTACACGATACGATATTTGAACATAGCAATGACATACAACCAATTTATACTTAAGACATTTTTAACAAAAATACTACTCACCTAAAAACAAATGTTGAACAGAGCACTTAAACAGCATGCACAAAATATCAGACATTCACTTATGCAATATACATTTGTATTCAACCATACTAGCATGCAACCCAATTGTATTTTTAAATTTTAAAAGTTACTCACCTTATTTAAACAGAGGCAGCCTTTAGCTTTTGAAAACTGCTTTTGTATTTTAAAACTTGAATTGCCTTGCTTATTTGACTTTTAAACTGAGTTGCTTGCTGTTTAAATTTGCATGCAGAGATGAGTGTTTGAACATGCTTCCAGGTTGAAGAGAATGCAGGTTTTGAAAAGAATGCATGTTTGCAGACAGACTTGAGATGATCCCAGATTGCAAATGAATACAACAGGCTTGAGTTGATTTGGAAAAAGAATTACAGGGTATTGATTTTTTGATTTCTGGTTTGAGGCTTTTAGATTTCTAATTTCAGTTTTTAGAAGAGAAGAAAAGTTTGAATTAAAATGAAATTGCCAAGTTTCCTCTTATCTATTTTGAATAAATGTTTTCAAAAATAAACAAGACAATGCCACTTGTAAATTTAAGTTGTTAAAATGATTCCAAGTGTTTTGCATGTTCTTAATAGCCTTACACATGTTATTCTATTATTAAAATTATTTCTTATTTATTAACTTGTTTTTATGTTAACTTCAATTTAGCTTTAATGTTTCCATTTTAGCTTATTGTTTTTATATATACAATTTACATACCTTTATGTTTTATATATTTTAAAAGTAAATAAAAATCCTTTTTCTTATTTATTAATACTTACCTATATATATTACTTTTTAAAGAAACAAAAACAAATTATATTTTAAAATAAAAGTGTATGCAAATATTCTAAAATCCAAAACAATTTAAATATTTATTCTCTTGAATTTCAAAGCTTAAATTCAAATTCAATTAAATTAAATCCTAAGATTCAATTTAAAAAGTCAAGTTATATATATATATATATACATATATAACTATTTATTCAATTAAATAACAATTTCATATTCTTTAAAATCCATTCATATTAATAAAAATAATACATTATACTTATTATTTGAAATTAACATATTTGATATTTAAATAATTTATATAAGAGATTATATTATCAAGTGATATTTTAAAAAGAAACAAAACAAGCCTTTTTGTTAACTCTTATATAATTTTAAACTTAAGTAAAAATATCTTAAGCAATTAAAGTATTTTAAAACTATAAATTTACTAATTTAAATAACTTTGAAAAGTCATATTAAATTAAATCTAAATTCCCAATTTACCCAAAGCTTCTATTTACAATATATATAAATAAATATATATATTCAAATAGAAAATATCTTATTAACTTTTAAAAGATAAAATCACCAATTAATACTAATTTAATCAGATTATTAAATTAAATTCAAATCTTATTATCAAAGATCATCAATATCAATTTAATTATTTAACAGATTATTAAATTGATATTGTTAAAATTTCCGGGATATTACAACTTCTTTGTCTACATGAATTATCCTTTTTAATGTTTTATAACAAATACATATCCTTCTTTTGTTATATTGCTTTGCCAGATAGGCTACAGCCTACATGCTTTGTACATTTACATTTGTTTATTTCTTCTTTTGCCTTTACTTAATATTGTGCAGGTGATATTGTTGTGTACAAAAGATATGGCAGATGGTATACATTAATTGCTAGAGGTATGTTACTTTGGTGGCTTGCATTAATGACTCGGCTGATATGTATTATATTGTGTACTTTGTTTTGTTTGGAAACACATTTATATATATATATTTTTGCTATCTTCTTGCATACACTTGTTTATTTGTTTCATTCCCTACTTATATTTGTATTTGTATTTGTATATAGGTACTTATAAATTTTGGTTTGTATTTCTTCTTTTTCTTTTTGCTTTGTTTCATCACTTTGAAAATATAAATAAACTTCTATAGTTGTTAGAATTTGCTAATGTGTTAATTTTATATTTTATTTTTTTGCTTAACTTACATTAATTGCCTTGTATTATTTTATAAACTCAATTATTATTAAACCATTTTTCTACAATTTAAATTCAAGTCAAATATATATATATATATTTACAATTATTTTAAATAAAAATGATTCATACAGAATATACTTGAATCCGAGGAAACCCGCATCACTTTAATCCATTTATTCTACTATTTTTATTCAAAAATTAATTAATTATTAATTTAAATATATATAAAATTCGGGGTCGTTACAGACTTCCCCCCTTAAAAGAATTTCGTGCTCGAAATTGCCAAGGAGACACAAAGATAGATGTAGAATGTTTCATCGAATCAAACTGAATATCTATTCTGCATTTGGCTTACCAAATCAGAATATCAATAACAGATACAAGAACGAATCTGTTTAATACTTCACAAGATACTCGGGTTATCCAGATCTACGAAGTATGGAGTGGCATCGGTCAGTTTGAAAGGATAACTAACCATTCGTAGAATATATCCAGACCCAAAGAATAGACAGATATATAGATACAATTTCAAAAACTTTTAGTTTAGAAGCTAAAGTATACCTATCAACCATAGCAAACAATTCATCCATACAAACAATTTTGGCTCATTTGGAGTTTATGTCTCATATTTATATATCGAATCTTCTTTCTGGATCTACCAGAAACCATTGACGAATTGAGAAAAGATGCTGAACAAAAGAGATTGATAGAGAAAATTTGTTTCCACTATTGTTACAGGGTATTGACCATTTATAATCGTATTTCCCTGTCCCCTATCTCATCCTCTTCTTGCACTCATACTTACTATCAGTGGATAGCAAGAGAATTTACTGAGGCATTCGGACGGATATCTGAGAGATTACTCATTCTAGGGTATACTTCACCCTATCTCTAATGAGCTACTTAATGTGTTATACTCCTGAGCTAAATTTTTACCTTAGCTCTGATACCAAATGTAAGAGTCCAAAAACTCGGCCTTCGAAAATCGGCATCCGTACTTCACTTGTACTCAAAATGCCGTAGATTCAAACGCCGAATCTGGCTTCCCGGAGCTTATAACAACATTAAGTAAATAACACAGCGGAAGAAAAAGAAATCAATGATATCATATACAATTCCAATGAATACAATATCCAGAATGATATACAACAATGATATCAATATGATACAACAATATCAGAGATATAATAAATAGCAGCGGAAAAGAAAAGATAACATCAGCAGCAGATAATCTCCATCTTCAAAGCACTAATCCACAATCAGCTCGAACTCCCAATAACGAGGCACAAAGATAAGCAAGTGCAGTCCATATCCAAAGACTGAACTAGCTTCAGAAAATCTACTAAATCTGAATATCAGAAAAACCCAACTCTAGACTGCCCGTGTGGAAAATGGTGGGAACCCAGAGTTTAGGAAGGGAACAATAAACTCCGGATCGGTCATGGGACTGTTGTGAGCAACAAAAACAGTTTATCTTTAAACAACAACAAAAGAATTTTAAACATTGAAATCCGCAATGCTTTTGGAAAATGAAACTACCATAAGACCTCCCACCACACACACAATGCAATCGCAGAATTGTAGAAGATTTCTTCTTATGATAGTCAAAGATGCTTACTACGCAAAATCAAATCATTTTGATATTATTATTAGTGCATAGTGTAGAAAACATTTCGAAAGTAGAATATAAATCTTAGCCAGCATAGACATTTCGAACTATGCCTACTATAGCTATCATCCAAACAGTGGGGCGCCACCATAAGTGAATGGCAGGTTCTACAACTAAAACCGTACAAGGTTCGTATTGGAAAATGGATTTGCCAACAAATGGTCAGGCTAAGGAACTTCCTTCCGCCGCATGGGATCGCCTCTGGCTGGACGTCCCGAGAGACAAACTGCTCTCTGCCAACAAGGCCGGGGTTACCCCTATAACAGGTAACTCACGAATATGCCACCTCCCGGTCCTTTGGGACCTTTATCCGAGCGCTCGGTAACCAACATCACACATCATAAAGAAAGTGTATCCACATGAGTAAGTATCTGGGCTCCATACCATGATACCACCCCTTTCCAAAAGGAAATGACATACCCTAAAGGGCACGACCCTCATAACCTTGCCGCAACATTCCTGTTTCGACCATTTCCGGGTTGTGAGGCCCAGACGAAGTCTCGTCCACAAAGCTACGCTTTGTCACAAAGCCATGCTTTGGGTCAACAGATGATCAACCTATGATCACAAAGATAAATGATCAAACACTAATCATCACACAGCAACACTCAGCATGCCACATTACCAAATTGGGAATATATCGTTGATAACTTCAACTACATAACCTCTGAGCTCGTACGTCTCAGAGAAGGGTGTTAAGCTAAGAGAATAAATTCTCC
The DNA here is from genome assembly GCA_030737815.1 of Allium fistulosum. Lineage (NCBI taxonomy): Eukaryota > Viridiplantae > Streptophyta > Magnoliopsida > Asparagales > Amaryllidaceae > Allium > Allium fistulosum. The sequence continues at coordinate 1,411,162,535 of CM060903.1, forward strand.
GCCACCAACAGAGATGTATTTGAAAGAAATCGGCTTTATATCTCAAAGTGTAATGTTAGACATACAATCCATACAAGTCTGTTCCGGGTTCGAACAGAACCGAAGGCACTTCTTACGAAGCCCTTGCAAATCCGGATAATTTCCAATCACGTCCGGACTTCCCGTCACTAAGGATGATAAAACCTCTATATCGGGGATCAACCGATGCAGAGTAACTCGACGGTAATCCTTCCATTTTCAAAAATATCCGGTCTTCAACACCGGTCTTCAAATGCCATCCATATACGACGTATCACCTATTCGGAATGGGTTATACGACCCAAAGGTCCTCTCCCGGCTAAACCGAATAGTGAGCGTAATATTTAAAAACATATGGATATGGGATTTTAATTAAGTCACGGCTTAAAACCCAAAACTTCTCTTTTCAAATGGTTAAAACAAATTACCATTTAAATCTTTTAAACAAAAAGATTTAATTCACAAAGTTAACCCCATTCACAAAGATTCATTCATATATTTCAAAACAATTTCCATTTTACTTGGATTAACTCGTTAAATCTTTTAAATCAAGATTTAACTTATAGCTTTCAAAACAATTTCATTTCGAATGGTTTAAACAAATCACCGTTTTAAATCTGTTAAAAATAAACATATTTAATTCATAGCTTTCAAAACAATTTCATTTCGAATGGGTTAAACAAAACATCATTTTAAATCTGTTGAAAATAACAGATTCAATTCATAGCTTTCAAAAACAATTTTATTTTCAAAAACTGAAACCGTTCAACACAATTTGGAAATTCATTCTTAAAATGAAAGCTATTAATATTTGAAAACAAACAGTTTTCGTTTCGAAAAAGTCCAGTTATATTTACACGAGTTAAGACCCTTAAATTCAAATTCCCAAATCAGTACCTTTAAAATAGTTTAACCCATATATAACTGGTATAACATCTTTAATCCCTAGTTTCAAATTATAGGATTCAATTTCAAACTTGAATTCAAATTTAAATCAAATTATTTAAATTTTCAAAACTTGATTAAGTTATCAAAATAACTTTTATCTTTGAAATTCCATTTCAAAAGCTTTTCACTTTAAATCCAAATTTCTAATTTCAAAATCAATTGAAATTAAAATTTCAATTTAAAAAACATTGAATTTAAATTATCTGTGACTTAACCGATTTCCACGTGAAATCCATATTTGTGTGTGTAAAGGTGTAGTCCAGGGTTTAACACACAATAGTGCAACTTCATAAATCATCACAGATCAGAATACAGAAATATTAGTTGATAAGCGATATAGAATATAACGCTCATCTCCATTCACAGATCACAGATATATATCACAGATAAGTAAATTACAGATCACAACATAAATCAGGATGTATCACAAAGCATCACAAATCAGGGATATCAAACAATCAAATCATCCAAAAGAATCCAAATATCCATAGGTAAGGTCAGTTAATTATCTGATAAATTTAAAGCAGATTAATTACTTATGAATAAATTACTAATCTTGGTTAATTAATCATTAATAAATTACAAATCATTTTGATTAATTATTATTTAATTTATTACATTAAGTAATTATCGTTAAATTACTAGTTAATTTCAATTACCTTAAGATCTTAATTAATTTTAAGATAAACCATTTATCTTAATCAATTACTCAATTCCTAATTAATTTAATTTAATCACCAAATAAATTAAATTAATTACCTCTAAATCCTGCTTAATTAATAAATTAATGATCCTTTACATTAATTAATGATCCTTTAATTCATCAAAACCTTAATTAATTAAAGATAAACCCTTTTATCTTAATTTATTACTTAATTTCAACATTTAAATCTTATTAAATAAACCTTTGAAATAAATTTATTATTAATAAACAAATTCACTTGAGACCTGATGATTTTTTTTATAAGCTTCAAACGTTTATTTTTCTTCAATCAACAACTTAGGAATTTATTTAATTAACAACCCAATACAAATTTTTTCCCAAATTAAAACAATTTAATTCCAAAAACATTTGAAAACACTTAGGAATTTAATTACAAATTAACCTAATATTTAATTACATAAACCAAACAATTTTAAAACATTTAACTTTTAAAATTAAAACTTGGAAACTTTTTAAAACTTGTAAATGGACTGACCCGAGACCATTCTCACTTTGCTTCGAGAAAAAGTTGGAATTACCCGAGCCAAAATGTATTTCACTCGAGTACATACTCGAGTATACCTAGTCACTGTTAAAACTGAGAAAAACAAAGTCACCCGAGTTCGCCTACATTTACTACGAGAAAAATGAGGATCCACTCGATCCAAAACAGATATTACTCGAGCAAATCTCGAGTTTCATTTCCCTGCCATCATCAAAGAGAACCACAGCCACCAGAAACATTCGACTGTGCACGTGCACGCTCCCATCAGCCACCTCCAGTCGACCACGACCATCCCCACATCACGGCGACCATCCCGACATTCTATCCCTAGCCTCCGATCATCTCTCCAGCCTCGAATTCGAAATCGAGTTTCGATTTCACACCCTGGAAACACAGCCCAGACAAACACTACAACCTGGAAACTCGCCGTACATGCCGCCTCGTTCACCGGAACGCCTAAAATTCTGGCCTCCGCTTCGTCAAACACCCCACTACCAAAGCCCAGAAGCTCGAAACACTCGATCCATCCTTGTCGTCGAACGAGATGGAAAATCACAGCTATACAAAACTAGGTTTACGAACGAGAAACCATCGCCATCCCCTCCACGTCGATCTTCCGACCATTTCACCATTTTTCCTAAACTCCCCCATCACTCCTCTACCTCTCGACCAAACTACGTCGTCTCCAGTCGACGAGATAACCCACGGCAACTCGGAAAGGCGAAAATGGTCGAGCTAAAACCGCTCTTCAACCCAAGCTCTAAAATTTGTAATTCTTGTTTTAAAAATCATAATTTTGTTTTTAATTTCAATTTATATTCCTGAATCTTTAAAACAAGAAGTTTGATTTTTAAACTTATTGAAGTTGAGCTGTGTTCTTTGGTTTCCAGAATCACTTACAAGATAATTCAACTTAAATAAATTTTTAATGCTTGGATTATAGTTAAACAATCAACTATTGTTTACATCTTACCTTCAAACAAATGATAGATTAAGTGGTGATGGTTGTTTTACCCTCCTACTCAAAAGGAACAACAACAGATAACAGAGAATTAAGAAGAGAGTAGATACCCAGAGCATTGCACAATCATTTATACCAAAATACGCATTGTCATAGAGAAAAGACAAGCTCTAAATTAACTTAAGTCATATCTTTAAATAGGATGTTACTCACCGTTTTTGGAAAGAGCAGAGAGATTGATTTCTTAAAATCTGAATAGCTTTGAAGCTTTGCATCCCTTGTTGTTTTGTTTTCCAGAGAAAGTGTCTTATATTGACTTAAAACTGAAAACTTTTGCATTGCTAGATTTTCTTATCTGAAGAAACTTTGAACTGGGACTTGAAAAGCTTTTGAAAAGGATTTGAAGATGAAACTTTGAAATGCTTTGAGAAAAGATTACAGAGTTTGCTGTTTTCTTCTTTGCATTGTTTGAATCGAAAATGAGAAGGAAACTTTGACTTTTAAAGAAACAAATGCGGCTGAAAGTTGTATTAGTACAAAAAAAATTACATTTTGATCAGAGATTTTTATCTCTTTAGCTTATCAGGCAGGTTTAGTTTTGGGGCTGAGATGGTTTTCAACATTTTCGAACTGACATAAGTGTGCCAGCATTTAATGTTTTAAGTACTTATGTTTCCTTACTTCTTTTCTTTGCCTGCAAGTCTCAATTTCCATAGTACATATATTTATCTTGCTTTGTAATCTTGTATGTATTTTATTTTGTTTGAGACTTACCTCTTGCCTACGAATCTAGATAGTGCTATAATACATATAAAATGGGTTACAGTGTGATATAATTTTGTTGTACAGGGAAATATTATTTTGTACAATAAGTTCAGAGATTTTTTCTTGAATATGGAGGCTGAAAACATTACTTCGGCTGAAATGATGAGAAGAAGTACATATGGTTACTTCTTTGTCTACATGAATTATCCTTTTTAATGTTTTATAACAAATACATATCCTTCTTTTGTTATATTGCTTTGCCAGATAGGCTACAGCCTACATGCTTTGTACATTTACATTTGTTTATTTCTTCTTTTGCCTTTACTTAATATTGTGCAGGTGATATTGTTGTGTACAAAAGATATGGCAGATGGTATACATTAATTGCTAGAGGTATGTTACTTTGGTGGCTTGCATTAATGACTCGGCTGATATGTATTATATTGTGTACTTTGTTTTGTTTGGAAACACATTTATATATATATATTTTTGCTATCTTCTTGCATACACTTGTTTATTTGTTTCATTCCCTACTTATATTTGTATTTGTATTTGTATATAGGTACTTATAAATTTTGGTTTGTATTTCTTCTTTTTCTTTTTGCTTTGTTTCATCACTTTGAAAATATAAATAAACTTCTATAGTTGTTAGAATTTGCTAATGTGTTAATTTTATATTTTATTTTTTTGCTTAACTTACATTAATTGCCTTGTATTATTTTATAAACTCAATTATTATTAAACCATTTGTCTACAATTTAAATTCAAGTCAAATATATATATATATATTTACATTTATTTTAAATAAAAATGATTCATACAGAATATACTTGAATCCGGGGAAACCCGCATCACTTTAATCCATTTATTCTACTATTTTATTCAAAAATTAATTAATTATTAATTTAAATATATATAAAATTCGGGGTCGTTACAGCCACACTATTTAATTAAATTATAATTGTTGTAAATTAATTAAATTAATTAATATTTATGGTATATTAATAATTAAATTTTATTTTATTTTGGGTGTCATTAGTAATTGATAGGGTGTGTATATAGAAGTTATATAAGTATGCAACGATGCATAATATCGATAAATAATTAAATTTGATTTAAATAAATTAACTACAAAATGGGTTTGGAAATTTTAAAGGCTCGTAAAGCCTTATATATTGGTCAGCCATATGAGAAGGGGTGGAGCATTAAATGCTCAAATATTGATTTGAACTGGTAGAAAAGATCGGGTAAACAAAGGAGATTAGATCACCACTCTTTGCTTTATCTAGATGCCTATTAAAACCCTCCACTCTCATTCATTTTTGCCATCCACCCATTCTATTCCAACCAAAAATACCAAGGGGTATTAGTTATTTGTTTCCAAAATAAATTAAAAATCAAATCACTTAAATAACAAGTGGTATTCATCTCTAGTATATTGCAATTTCTAGAGTTGTTTCGATCAGATCTAAGGAGTTGGTTCTCCGTTCAAAGTGCATTTGTCATGCTTTTGGTTTTGGTAATAATTTTAATTTCAATGTTATTTTACAATCATATATGTTGATCGCTATATCTATGTTGTTTAGATCCCAATTATTATAACGAATATATATATATATATTTATTGTACAATCTTACGTGTGTATTCAAAATTATTCAAATAAAAAAATATATCAAACATCATTATAATATTTATATTATTTTCAGCCACACTTAAAACATTTAAACAAAATCAAAATTAAAAAAGATTTTTAAATGGTTTTAACAATTTTTAACATGATATATGTAATTATATATATGATATTTGTTTTATATATTAAATTATATAAAACTAATATATATATATATATGCGTGTGTGTGTTTTCGGATTTAAAAAGAAAAAATAATTAATTCTGTATTATAGTTTTAATATAAATAAAATTTTAAATCCTTTTAATTAAATAATGTATGTTTTATTTAATAAAAAATTATTTTTAATGCTAAATCCATACAAAATTGACATAATATAAAACAATTTTTTTTAGTTCAAATCATTTTCCAACCGAGAATTTCAGAAAAAATCAATTTTTAAATATATATATATATATATATATATTTACATCATTGATCTATAGATAAATATATTTTAAATTAAAATAAAAAATTATTTAGGTGCATATTTTGAATTAAAAAATTATATATATATATATAAATATTTTGTAAGTTGAATTTAAACTACAAAATAAATATTTTTCTAGATCTAGATCTGTTTTTGAATTTTATTTTAACACGTGATATTTAGATATTGATTGAAACTGTTTTGAATTGGTCAAAATATCTATTTAAATATAATAAAATAACTATAATCATTATTTTATATACACACACACACACACACAAATAAATAAATAAATATATATCAAACAAAACCATGGACAAAAAATGTATATATAAAGGGATAAATATGGTTGTGGCGGTGTAAATCCTAACGCTATAAACGGTCACATTAGCAATGTACACATCTTATATGTTGCACGTGCACTATACACATATAAGTGCATTTGATATACTTATAAATATACTTCAATTAAATTAAAGTACATTCTTTTATGGAACTAAAATCAATTAAACTTTGTAGGCCCAACAAAGATCTAAAACTAATTTTTTTTGAAATTCACTCATTTATCTTATTGCGACCTGTCCCAGTTCTTTCAATTGTACCGAACCCAATAGCTTATACGGTCTAAATTAGCAGTACTAGAGCTAACATATTAATGCTTACCCATTTAGTAGGGTGTCTAGAAAGGTAGTGTCTAATGCTAAGTTTGTATAATCAAGTACTCTTCCCTACTTGGCTACTAGCATGGCCCGAAGGATGAAGTAAGTTTGAAGGTTATCCCTAATATAAAGGCCCGAATTGATTTGGGCCCTTATTCTAATTTTCAAAATTTGTTTCGAAAATTTAAATAATATTATGAATTAAAAAGGTAAGTTTAAAATATGAAAGAAATTTTATATATGTTATAAAATATTTTTCAAAATTATTTTGAAAATTAATTAATTAATTATTTTTGAAATTTTGTATAAATTAATTGGATTAAATAAATAAATAAATAATTAAAGATTAATTAACTAATTAAGACTTATATAATGATATCTTTATATTTATCCTAAAAAGTTTAAGGTAAATAATTATAATAAAATTTCAAAATTAATAATATTTTAATTAAAATTATTTTAATTAATTAAATGTTAATTAATAATTTATATACATACGTAATGATATATGTGTGTATATAATAACTATAAGCGTTATAGTTTTTATTTAATTTTAAAATGTTTAAATGTATAAAATTAAATTAATTAAATTGTTGATTAAATAATTAACTAAATATGATTTAATTAGTAAAATTAAAATTAAAATTAAATATGATTTAGTTAAACAGAGTGGTACTATGAGAAACCTAAATTAGATCTAAGGAACAAACAGATACGTATAGTATATATATTGTGATTTCATATGTGTTTAACACTTGAATAATCATGAGGATATTTCATACAAAATACATTATTCCATAAGTTGATATCACTAAAATAAATATATTAAACATTATGAATCTCTAATATAAATATTGTCCTCCACCATTTTAGTAATAAATTATTTGTATACTCTTTAGTTATTGAGCAAACTCAAGCTAGAGATGTTATATGTACTATTGTTTGTATATTGACTATATGAGGTAAGATTACTAGATGTATTTATTGAGCAAACTCAAGATACATGCACTATACTTAAGCCATCACAAAATGTTAGGTATGAGTGAATAATCACTTTTGATTTGATGAGCAAACTCAAGGTCAAAATGAGTGTATCACCCTGATTTTTTAATAAAAATAAGTAACTAATTAAAAAGGGCATTTTGGTAATTTTACATAAAGCCGAAAAATCAAAATTTACAAATGAAAGAATTTAGGGAATTTGTCTTCTCTATTGTGTCAAGTAGATTTTTCTAACATAAATTTATATATAAAAAGTCAGATACTGATACTGTATGAATGGTATATGAATTATTCACTATAACGTGCATTACTCTGTATTCGCGCTTCCGTAGTTCTTCGTATTCTCTTCTTCTTCTTCCTCGAGCCCTAAAACAGACTCTTCAAGTAAATCAAAATCCAAACTTCAAATCTGAATAGAAAATCAAAATAAAGAAAAGGAACATCAAATCAACAACTATAAGCTATGAAGAGAAGGAGGAAATGCCAAATCAAATCATGGTCAAGGGAGAGGTTTCTTCAAATAGCATTCCAAGGTGAGCGGATTTATCTACGACCTTATTATGGTGGAGATAAATAGTTAAATTCAAATTACATATCTATTTAGGATTGAAAATGTTATTTTTAATTTAAAAATATAATTTTTATTAAAGATTTATGTGATTAAAAAAGCCCTAGATAATGATTTCAACAACATAATTGTTGTAAACTTGGTGGGAGGGTAAATTGGATTAAAAACACCTTAAAAACTTTCTAAACCTGCTGCTATATATTAGATTTGAATTGATCTAAGTTAAAAAGAAATAGATCTATGAATACACCCATAAAGAATCACCTAAACTCAATTCAATTGTTTGCGCCAAAAATGGTCACAAACCCCAAGTGTAGTGAAAGCACCAGCGTATGAATACAAATCAACAGTATTCACACACAAATCACAGATCTAAGCAAATAACAAGCAATAATCCAGAAATAATGAACAATGACACGCAATTTATAGTGGTTCGGCGATCTTGCCTACGTCCACTCTGAAGTTGATGATTTTATTGATGTTCACTTGATGATTACAATTTCTTCTGATGTAGTACAACTGATTATATGATTATAATTTGAATCTAAGGAAGCAGTGGTGATTCTGAGTAAATCTGACAGAGTCTGGGCGCTCTTTAGCTCCTGAAATTGTCCGACCCCTTTTTTGAATGACCAGGGGCTCTATTTATAGGTGTAGGAGGCTGATATTTCGCCTAAATTGAAGGGAGACCAGTTCTGGCACGTCAGGGGGCCCACATGCCCGCTCTTTGGAAATTCGGGCCCACTTTGGGATCGATTCGACCCTTGCTTCGAATCGATCAAGAAAGAGTCCAATCGAGCTGAAATTTGGGGTGGACATTCTTCATCATGTGCTTAAGCTTCTGTTAAAATTTCATAGCATTTGGACTTGTGGATCTCGAGTTATGATCGATTCGAATTGATGTTTCTCGGCAGGTTGGTTCGTTCGAATCGATACGATCGAATCGATTACTTCGAATCGATGGTGGCTCGTGGCTTTGTGATGACGTGGAGCGAAACTTTAGCTTTGATCCACTTTATTCGCCTACTTGATCGAGTCATCTCGGAGATTTCGCTGCTTTGACTCGATGGATTTGAAGGCTTCAGTAATCCCTGGATTCGAAGCATACTTTGCTCGTATCGATAGTGATATGGTTCAATCGATACGAAGTTAACATAGCCGGATGGATTCGATGCAAGGCATCCCAATGGATCGATTCGAAGCAGAGCATCTGGTTGGGTACGAAACAGGATATCTCGAGGATTCGAATATGGATTCGGGGGATGGATACGGAATGGTGTGACTTCATGGATTCGGAGGACTCCATCGTGAGGGATACGAACCACCGAGCCCAGTTGGATACGAAGTGGGGCAACTTGATCGATTCGAAGTACTCCAAGCTGACGGATGCGAAGTGGAATGACCCCATGGATTCGAAGCACTTTAACTCGATGGATACGGAGTGGCTTCAGCCGGATGGATTCGAACTTAGGGTCATTACCTCCAACTTGCATCGATGATATCTTGAGTGTACGAACTCGGATTGACTTGAAATTTGGAACGTTGGCTTTCATGAATTTGCTTGACATGTCTTATCAATTGTAGCCCGATCCGGACTCGGACAAAATTCATCGATATCTATGGTGAAACAATGTATAACGAACTTTTACGACGAACTGTCTTTAGTTTTCTAATCAACTTTTTTGGTGTCACGGCCTTGCCAAAAGGCGGGATAACATTTGCCCCCCAAAACATGCCTTGCAATAGGAAGGTGTGTTTTGTAATGCCATAAGTTGGATGTTCATATCCAGTTGATGACCTGCAAAGAAATTGATAGTTTTATGTGACCACGAATGACGATCGTTCGCGACCGTATGCCATTTGAGGTAATATTGGACCGTTCGAGGTCGGATGCCGTTTGCGGCAAGTAGCGAAATGGGACCGTTCGTGGTCGGATGCCGTTCACGGCGGAGAAATAAAGGGAACCGTTCGCATTCAGGTGTCGTTCTAGACGAGTTATGTCCGTTCGCGGTCGGGTGACGTGGAAAGAAGAATGTGATCGTTCGCGATCGTGTGCCGTACGAGGCAAAAATGTGATCGTTCACGATCGAATGTCATATTAAGTGAATTGTGATCGTTCGTGGTTGGGCGCCGTTCGAGGCAAATGGTGACCGTTCGAGGTCGGGTGGCGTTCGTGGCGATTTGCGACCGTTCGTGGTCGGGTGCCGTTCGTGGTGAGTTGTGACCGTTCGTGGTCGGGTGCCGTTCGTGGCGAGTTGTGACTGTTCATGGTCGGGTGCCGTTCGTGGCGATTTGAGTGTGCCCGGGGAGGGACTTAGTATCATCGATACCAGGTTTCACGTTCGGGTGAATTCCCGGATTGTTTGTTGCAACGGTTTATCGCCATCTCAGAGCATGCCTAGGGACCGTTCGCGATCCCGTACATGTGTAAGTGGCTTAGCCGTTATGAAATTACAAGTAGCATTTTCTCATCGAAAATAAGTCTTTAGCAGAAATGATAAACATAATTAAGTTCAAATGTTCAAATCAAGACGAAACAAAAGCAAAGCAAGGATGTCAAAGTGTAAATTCCCACAACGATAGGGTTAGTAGTCATTCAGCGCATGCTTATGGACCGTTCGTGATCTCGCACATGTGCAAATGATTTACCCGTGTTGGTGAGAGGTTTACGACTTGTTCATCGTTATTTTAATTAATTGATAATCATACGGTGTCCTGGTTCAGGATCACCCCTAGCCGATGTAGACGGTGGTTGTTCTGGTTCCACCATTGGAGCTCGCCTCCTCACATACTGAAGTAGCCTACCGTTCCTGATATGCCATTCTACTTCATCCTTTAGGTGTCTGCAATCATTTGTGCTATGTCCATTCAGCTCGTGGAATAAGCAATATTTGTCTGATTTCCTCTCGTCAACAGTGGGATCCCTTCGTATTGGCCTACGGTAAGGAACTTGCTCTCGTGTATCTTGGTAGATTCGCTCCAAACTCTCATTCAGCTCTGAATAAGTGGTGAATCGTGGCTCTCTCCGCAGTCGCTTTGACCTGTCACCATTGTCCTCAGCCTTTCGTTTTCCTTTATCCTTGCATGAATCATTTTCGAGAGGCTTTTTGTCTTTAAGTGCATAAACTTCTATTCCCTCTCCTTCTTCTCTTTCAGCATTAGCGTCTTCCAATCGCAAAAACTTTTCTGCCTCGTGATAGAATTCTCCTAGATCCATAGGCGGATCCTTAGTTAATGAATTCTTGAATTCCGTGCCGTCAGCTACTCCGGACACAGCTGCCATCATAACCATGGATGGATCTGGCCGATACACCGATGCTACTACTGCATTGAACCGTGTCAAGAAATTCCTCAAAGACTCCCCAGCTTTCTGCTTTAGCGTTGCCAAACTCATCACATTCTTGGGTCTTGAAATATGAACCCTGAATTGCCTCATAAATTTCTCAATCAAATCGGTCCATGTCCCAATGGAGCCGCTCTCCAGCTGTCTGAACCATAAAGCTGCTATGTCTGTCAAATACAATGGGAAGCACCGTGCCATGACTTCCTGTGATGCCCCCAGCACTTCCATGTGCCTTATATACCTCGTTAGATGGACCGCAGGGTCCGTCCTCCCATCATACCTTTCTACTGTTGGCAGTTTGAATTCTGGTGGGTTCCTAGCCAACTTAATCGCAGGAGAAAAGGGACTCTTGTTCACGTCTTCAAGATCTCTGTTTACTAATCCGCCCTTCATGGCTCGCCTGACCATCTCCGCCAATCTATCATTATCTCCAAGCTGTAGTCCGCATTCACTATCTTCGATCCGCCCCCCGAGTCCGTGTGAGCTTTCGGGTGTCTGCCCCCCTGGCTGAGCATTCATCCCTCTATCACCGCCAGGTTGCTCGGATGTCCTTGTCTCTCTTCCCAGGTTCGGATCAACATGTCCTAAGTGTGTGCCCCCCAGCTCCGGCGCCGCGTTAGATGGTCCTGCTCCGTTCTGGATTCTGGTTGCTCCTTGATTTTGTGCTCCAAGTTGTCCAATCTGTTGAAGCAAATTCTGTATCATTTCCTCCTGTCTCTTCATCATTGTCTCCATCTCATCCCTGGTGATGAAGACCGATGCTTGGTTTGCCCCCGAGGAAGCCTCTTGACTCCCTTCATGCTGACTTTGTTCTGGTCTCTGCCTCCTACTTGTTTGTCTTGTCATGATGATTCAGATCTAAATTTCTTAGCCTTCTGATTCGACTTTCAAATGATAGAACTCCTGAGTTCAGCTCTCAGTGAAAGCACCAAAGTGTTTGCGCCAAAAATGGTCACAAACCCCAAGTGTAGTGAAAGCACCAGCGTATGAATACAAATCAACAGTATTCACACACAAATCACAGATCTAAGCAAATAACAAGCAATAATCCAGAAATAATGAACAATGACACGCAATTTATAGTGGTTCGGCGATCTTGCCTACGTCCACTCTGAAGTTGATGATTTTATTGATGTTCACTTGATGATTACAATTTCTTCTGATGTAGTACAACTGATTATATGATTATAATTTGAATCTAAGGAAGCAGTGGTGATTCTGAGTAAATCTGACAGAGTCTGTGCGCTCTTTAGCTCCTAAAATTGTCCAACCCCCTTTCTGAATGACCAGGGGCTCTATTTATAGGTGTAGGAGGCTGATATTTCGCCTAAATTGAAGGGAGACCAGTTCTGGCACGTCAGGGGGCCCACATGCCCGCTCTTTGGAAATCCGGGCCCACTTTGGGATCGATTCGACCCTTGCTTCGAATCGATCAAGAAAGAGTCCAATCGAGCTGAAATTTGGGGTGGACATTCTTCATCATGTGCTTAAGCTTCTGTTAAAATTTCATAGCATTTGGACTTGTGGATCTCGAGTTATGATCGATTCGAATTGATGTTTCTCGGCAGGTTGGTTCGTTCGAATCGATACGATCGAATCGATTACTTCGAATCGATGGTGGCTCGTGGCTTCGTGATGACGTGGAGCAAAACTTTAGCTTTGATCCACTTTATTCGCCTACTTGATCGAGTCGTCTCGGAGATTTCGCTGCTTTGACTCGATGGATTCGAAGGCTTCAGTAATCCCTGGATTCGAAGCATACTTTGCTCGTATCGATAGTGATATGGTTCAATCGATACGAAGTTAACATAGCCGGATGGATTCGATGCAAGGCATCCCAATGGATCGATTCGAAGCAGAGCATCTGGTTGGGTACGAAACAGGATATCTTGAGGATTCGAATATGGATTCAGGGGATGGATACGGAATGGTGTGACTTCATGGATTCGGAGGACTCCATCGTGAGGGATACGAACCACCGAGCCCAGTTGGATACGAAGTGGGGCAACTTGATCGATTCGAAGTACTCCAAGCTGACGGATGCGAAGTGGAATGACCCCATGGATTCGAAGCACTTTAACTCGATGGATACGGAGTGGCTTCAGCCGGATGGATTCGAACTTAGGGTCATTACCTCCAACTTGCATCGATGATATCTTGAGCGTACGAACTCGGATTGACTTGAAATTTGGAACGTTGGCTTTCATGAATTTGCTTAACGTGTCTTATCAATTGTAGCCCGATCCGGACTCGGACAAAATTCATCGATATCTATGGTGAAACAATGTATAACGAACTTTTACGACGAACTGTCTTTAGTTTTCTAATCAACTTTTTTGGTGTCACGGCCTTGCCAAAAGGCGGGATAACATCAATTAACTTTGAATGAAATATGTGGCCGTGAATCGCTGAATAATTATACACAATTGATGGTAGGAGTTACGAAAGATGCTTGGAGACAAATAAGATTGGAATAGCGTGTAGTTACCCAATAAATGTTAAATAATATGAATACAAAAATTATAATCAAGACAAGAAAGAGAAGATGAAGATAGATAGAAAATCTGGACAAACTATGACTAGGTCAGAAGTCATACTTGAGGACTAGGCGTCGTAATTTATGACTGAAGGAAACAGAAAGGAATATGCTATAATCTGATTAGGTTCAAACATTGACTCAAATGTCTGAAGTTACAGTCAGACGTTTGGATTGAAATTCAAGCATTTGATCGCCTATAGCAAATTTTAGTACAGGAAGTCAAACGTATGGATATTGAGCCAGATGTTTGACTTACTTAAGCAAGCCCAGGTTGACCTGGACCTAGTGCAGGCCAAGTAGGATAGTTTGGGGAAACTTGTTCCCACTTCCTTGACTTTCGGGAGTTAACATAACTACTTGAATCCGTGTACTATGATGGATTGGCTTCACTCGTGGTGACATACTTAGCTTCACACTTCATGATGTGGTATAACATGACACTCAATGCGATGGGAAAATATATCACAACTAGACGTTCTTATCATTACCGTAGTGCACTTTATTGCATGTTTTAAAGTATTAGACTGTGGAAAAGAGTAACGAATACGTCCGCAGTAGTAGGGTTTTATGTCCAGTCAGGCGGTTGAACCTACATGGGAGTTATATTATTAAGCGACTTCTTTAGCTTCAGGTTGAATGATATAGAGTGTATGCCATGTTTACCATTGAGAATGTTAACCCAACATATTATTAGGCATGCGGTTCATTATCGAGACCATATGCTAAGGATATTCCTAGAAATACTCAGTTTGGATTGTTCAACCTTCGGGTGGAGAACTTCGTAGATTATTATTAGATTCAGACACATTAAGGATTGTCAACCTATAATGTAAAAAGTGAATAATTCCTTATACATAATACATGCACACAAATGAACAACCCTAGGTTATGTAGATTTTAATTAAATTTAATTACTTATAAACACCATACCACTAGTGATATGTTTCACTCTGTAGACCTTGTCTGATCCCCTTCATTTGTCACTCTTAATGTCTATTACAAGAGGACAGGGTAGTAGGTGAGGTGACTAGGATAAGGTGCATGGAGACTATGACTTGGCACTTCAGAGATATATTTATTTATAGTCATTTTCCTACATACTCTATCTTTAGGCTTATTTTACATTCATGTTTGGAGACTACCTGTAAAACACTCCTTATATGAACCACTGTTTTTTGAGACAATGCCGGTTTGGATTATTTTCATTATTTTTATCTGAAAGTACGGAATATATTAAAATTTTATTTGTATGCATCACATGAACCACAAAAACCTAACGATTCATACTTCTTGGAATCACATGAGTTCAAAAGCCGCGTTTATGCTTTGAATCGGTGTGTCAGTAGGTGTGGGTTGTTATAGCTAGCACCAAAGTTTAGGTTCATATTCTATAGAGATTAGGTGCGTATTGAGAGAACATACTTATATATTTTAAAGAGTTATTATATATGTATGTATGTATATGTATATATACCAAACAAACACACACACATACACATTTCAATGATCCTTGATATTATCGAAGGAATGTTGCTAATAATTCTTCTTTACAGATAAGTGAAATAAACAATCAAACTGGAGTGGTTCTGGTGAAGCAGCCGAGGTTTTAGGTGTAAACATCCCGGTATGGTTCCTAAGAGGCCAGATTAACATAACCCCAATGGAAGGCCCATAGCACAAGCACATGACGCAGCCCCAGAACTCCGCTTGCTTTGGACTTTCCACATTATGTCAGGATTTCCATAGTTTGGGTGGAAAGAATTACTTTGTGACTGAATCATTTGTTGAGACGAGGCACAAATGAGAAATTATGATCAAAAATTTATTATGATGGGTGCGAAAGATGCGATGAAGAGACAATTGGCTTCAGGAGACTTGCAAGGGGAAGCTTTAAACTAGTGGCATATTGTTATTACCGACGTAGAAGAGACTGGGATTACTTGGACCAATTTTAAGAGGCGCTTTGAGACTAAGTTTATATTGGAGGCCGAATAGGGAGTGGAGCTGGAGAAGTTTGTTCATTTAAAATAGGGAGACCGTAATGTTAAGGAGTATGTTAATGAGTTCAATAAGCTAGCCAAGTATGGCCTCGACCTTATCAATGCACCGGTGAAGAAGATGACAAAATTTTCTTAAGGGGTTAAATCCATCTTTAAGGGATATTTCATTAAGCCATGTACCCATTTAAGCTACTTTTGAGAGCTTGGTTGAGATGGCACCGCTGAATTCAATTGCTAAGGAGGGACTTAAGAAGATATAAGGGAAATCACCTCAACAGAATCGACGCAAGGGTGGAATGGGGGCCCTGTGCAAGATAATGAAGCATGGAGTTAAGTGTGAGAAGTGCCATTTCGGGCGGTATTTGGCAAAAGATTGCAAAGTAAATTTTTCGAGGATAAATTGCTACAACTACTACCATTTTATACATATGAAGTGGGAGTGTTCGACCTTGTCCAAAACTTCTACTTAGGTAGTTCCAACATACGCACTTGATGTTGTTCCTAGTTTGAGCATAGCTCCAACTATGGATAAAGGGAAGAAAGTCATCCTGGAAGGTGTGTTAACTCTCTCTAATATATCCATTCGCACTTTATTTGACATATGAGAATTTCACTCATTTATATCGAGTAACTTAGTAGATGAACTGCACTTAGATACTAGCATAATCACTGACCCTGCTATAGTATCAGATTTTGTTAGGGGATCAATCCATTTATCCATGATTTATAAGGGTTTAAAATTATATATTTTGGATGTTGAATTTGATTGCGATGCTTTTGTATTAGGATTCTCTGGGTTTGGTCTAATTCCATGGATGGACTACATGACTATGCATGGAGCGGTGTTGGATTGTGATAAGACGATGGTTCGTTTGGGTACTTGTAACGGGTGTAGCTTGGAGGTTTACTATAATCCCAAAAGTTCTGTTATGTTGAGTTACCTATATTCTCTAGACCTATCACATGATGAGTTAGCTACCATACCTATAGTTCATGATTTCTCAGATGTCCTTACTGAAGTTTTTGGTCTTCCTCCTCGTAAAGAGATCGAATTTTGAATTTATTTAGAAGAGAATGCTAGACCTGTTGCCTTATCCCTTAGGCATATAGCTCTTGGAGAAATACAAGAGCTTAATAAATAGTTGGATGAGTTATAGGAGAAGGGCTATATTGAATGTAGCATTTCAAAATGGGGACCACCTACTATCTTTGCTAGTAAAGTAAACGTCTCCTTAAGGCTTTGCATTGATTGCCATGAACTGAATAAGCTAACAAAGAAGAATCATTATCTAGTGCCACATATAGATGATCTCTTTGATCGGTTAGTTGGAGAAGGTATTCTCTTAACTTGACTTGGCAACCTAATTCCACCAGTTGCATGTGGTTGAGGACAATATTTAGAAAACCGCTTTTCATACACCCAACGGACTTTATGAGTAGTTAGTCATGCAATTTGGACTGACCAATGCACCAACATATTTCATCGATCTCATGGGTCAAGTCTTTAGAGGAGTTCTAAATAAGTTCGTGGTGGTATTTGTTGACGATACACTTGTTTATTCAAAAACGAGGAAGAGCACCAGTTGCATTTGGGAGAAGTCCTCGATACTCTCTGTAGATATAAAGGCGAAATTCTCCAAGTGTCACTTTTGGCACAAGGAGGTTTGATTTCTTTGACATGTTGTTTTCGAGAAGGGACCAACAGTAGATTATATTATAAGTCGTAGTACATGATTGGCATGTACCAAAAAGTGCTATAGAGATAAGAAGTTTACTTGGTTTGTTTGGCTATTATAGGAAGTTTTTTAAGGACTTCACAAAGGTTCTGCACCGTTGACATGCCTTACTAAGAAGAATTTAGTTTTCACTCGGAATGTAAGCATGCTTTTATTAAGCTAAAAGTGTTGTTGACCAATGCACCTATTTTGGTACTCCCTGATGGTTCAAAGGAATTTGCGGTATATGTCGATGCTTATGGCATAAGATTGGATGAAGTTTTGATGCAAGTGGGTATAGTTGTTTGCTATGCTAGTCTAAAGTTGAAGGTAAGAGAAAGTATTCAACCCATGATCATGAGTTAGCAGCTATTATTTTTGCTCTCAAATCGTGGAGGCATTATCTTTTAAGAGAACACTTTGAGTTCTTCCATGATGCCCCGACTCAATATTAATGGGAGTTTACTGTTTTATCACTCGAACCAAATGACACGGAAGGAACGATCTCTTGTATACACTACTTTCCTCAACACAGATGCATTTAAAATATCTGAACATATATGAAATAATATGTATTTCGTCTTAACACAAGGTAGTATACATGAGTTCAAAGAATTTGTATATAAATCACATATTAGGAACACATTTTATAATGGCTTCACAAAATAGCAGACCAAAAGGATAGACATAAATACATAGTTGAACATTTGTACAACCGGACGTCGGATTACCATCACATATTTACACTACCACAAAATGACGTCCTACCTATTCATAGACAAATAAAAAAAAACATATGACCAGACCATATAGAAACAACTAGCACAACTCAACGGACTCTAGACAGGTCTCTAACATCGTCCTTCCAAATGTCTCCGACCGTACCCTCGAGGCCTGTTGCAATCGTGCGACCATTGAGCTTTAAATCTACCATTACCTTAAACTTATGTACGGTGTGCCAATCTCCATCCATTTCAATGTCATAGAAGAAGACCTCAAAACGAGAGAAAGAAATCATCCTACAATGCCTCGGTCTGACCCGAGAGTTGTTATAAAAAAAACCTCGAGTCAGGCTAGAAATTTAGCTCTGATTATAATCGTACAATATAGTATAATGAATATGCAATGTCGGGTTCTATGGGGTATATAAGTTACATACAGGGTCACACACACCAAACAAATTTCCACGTTCCCATTTTTCCAAATCGATTATAACACCCATGTCACTACACCATTCAATGTAACATACATAGTTTAAACTCTAATCAACTGATATATCATATCCTATCATTTCACTTATGAGTTACCCGGTCTTGTATAAATTCAAATCAATATTGAAAAATAGTCATTTTTGAGTTAAACGACATTTCTAGTAATGCTTATGAGAAGGCCTGAGTCATCTTCCCGTCTTGTGAATCCAAGAGGATTACATGCTGATAAATCTCATCTATGGATTTACTCTCTACATAGACTAGTCTGCCCCGAAAAGTCATCCTGGTATATTTCACCCGTACACTTCTGATCAGTGGTGATGTGCACTTCACACGATCCCTTTGTTGTCGTACCCTCCAGGCATCTGAAGGTATGATAAATTTTACTAATGATGTAGTCCATTGCACTCTATCTCCATCCGTGGTGCTACTTCTCTTCATTTTCACTACATCTCTAACGACCTCCATTATCCTTGATAGCTTTAAATGTCCCAACAATAGATCGTTTGGACAAAGTGACGAGGGACATGGTCGTCACGATTCGGGTTGCGATACTCGAATCAGTCCACTAGGATGGATACTACCAGCCTAGTAGTCAACTCCTATGCCAAACTCGAGAAATGTTAAACTTATTAATTTTAAAATCATTTGATCGTCCCAAATGACAGTTATTCCTGAAATGTCATTTTAAACCCATCGTATAACCCATTGGATTAGTCGTATTCATGTAATAGGGTATTAACTTGCATATAACAACATTACTATAATAATAGAGATTAAACATGACACTGGATATTAATAATTGGACTGAAAGATTACGTTATTTTAATTAAAGTGGATCTTTGAATTGTTTAACTAGGATTTATTTTATATAATCCAAGTTTTAAATCTAATTATTGAATAATTCAATTTAAATAAAAAGCATAAATTTCCTCTCATATTATTCCATTTCATATTTAGGGGCTTTTTAAAGAAATGTTTGAATATAATATGTCTTCTAATTTAATTCTAAATTCAAATATTTTAAATATATCATTAAAAATACAAATTTTATTCGAAATCCTACATTTTCTCAACGGGTTTAATAAATTATATAAAAATATTCTACATACCATAACGATCTTGATGGTGCAAACTGCATTCTAAACGGATCTCGTATGAAGAAGATATGATCACTTCAAGTTAAGGGGTTTAATTGAAAGTTTATAATTTATAATTTTATAAATCCTATAACTTGATTATTATATATAAAAAAATTCAAGGATCTTTTAACACTTTTACATTCCTTTACTTTACACACACACATATGTTCTTCTTTGATTTCGTATGCATGCTGGCTCTAACCAAATTAGATTTTGCCTAAATGATATGTAAGCGTTGAACATGTGCCTGATACCATACTTCAACAAAGTCCGTATATGCTTTAGTATTTAACAATTTAAATATTGACTAAGGACCGAGTTCACACCAAAGAGTCAACACAACCACGTTGATAGTTATTTATGAATTCAACCGATGTAACAATTATTTTATAAATGTTATAAATTAAAATAAATCAATACAAACATTATTAACAAAGTATGTCATTTTCAGTTATTTGTGTGAAGCATAAAATCGATCGTAATGATGTATAAAAATTGTACATCAGTTCGCTTGAAAAATGAGTTTGAATAAAATAAATTTTTTATATGGTGGCGGTCGCACCATGATAATAAAAAAATAATATTGTATACGAGATTTTTTGGCTATAAAAGCCTCTTGTAAATTTATTAAATTTAAATTTTCTATGTAGTTTGATAAAAATAACTGAGAAATATAAAGGAGAAGATGTAATTTTTTTGTTGGAATAAGGTTTGAACTTGTAATCTTGTTTATGTTTCAAAATTTAATTTAAAGATAGATGTTAATTAGTGTTCGCATTGGGATTCAAACTCCTGACATCTTATTTGTATATAAGGGTACTTTTGTTCACTGTCCTACCAAAATATTATGTTTCTATTCCAACTATCAATAAAGATATACAATTAGATATTTATTTTG
This sequence comes from Allium fistulosum, assembly GCA_030737815.1. Lineage (NCBI taxonomy): Eukaryota > Viridiplantae > Streptophyta > Magnoliopsida > Asparagales > Amaryllidaceae > Allium > Allium fistulosum. Next base: position 1,411,183,611 of record CM060903.1, read on the forward strand.
AAATGGTCAAATATATTTAAATTTTAACTTTAAAATTTTAACTATTAATAAGTATTATAAGGGCTTAGGGTTTCTCTTGCATCAATGGTGACCGGGGTTCCTCACTTCCACCGCCTCTATTACGTTGCCCTGCTCTGGAGCTCCAAGTTCATCTACCTCTTTTCTCCTCTGTTTTGAAGTCGCCAGCTTGATCTCTCCCATATGCGGCCCTCAATGTCTCTGAAATCTCAAGATGAGATTTTTAGCTTGGATTTGGAAGTAGAGATTTGCTTCCGCTTCGATCTGGTAGAGATCTCTAGTTGGATTGATTTTGTTGGCTGTGGGGCTTACATTGTAGTCCAGATCGATGATTTATTGCCTTTTTCTGTTTGCTCTTGTCGGCTATTGGATTTTGGGTTGCCTGTTTGGTCATTTGGCCTTGCTATTGATGTTAGTGATGGTTTCCCTGCCTTTTTGAGTTGCTTCGGGCATTAGCCTTACCTTTTCATCCTCCTTTTGCTCCATGGGGATTGTTTGAGGCAGCCGGTGCGAGCCTCTGGGTGTGTTGTGCTTTATGTGCTGCTCGATTGATGTCTTAGTGTACTTGATAGCGCTTATCTTTTTTCGTCACCTCATCTGTTTAACTCGGCGATTGATTGTGCAACGGGGTTCCCCTAGATGTGGTGGCTTGCAGGTGCTTTACTGAGCGTTTCTGGCTATCTGTATTTTATTGGGCCTCTTAGAGTTGCGCTGGTTGGTAAGAGCAGAGTATTTGGGCATGCTGTTGATGCTTATACCTATTTTCATTGTATCATATTTATTGGGTATGATGCACAGTGCATTTCACACAATGTTTTTCAACGGGTCTGTGATGTTAGTTATTTATGTAGCAAGTTTTCTTTATGTATATGCTAGGTTGGTGTTTATCCGGTCAATGCCTTTTCAGTTTGTGTTCATAGTTTGTTAGGTTGCTTGTTATCTATGTTTAGCTTGCTAGGTTGCGTTGGTCATTATCTCTTTTTATGAGGTCTGTCTAGTTGGGTGGATGATGGTTTCCTTGCCTTTTTGAGTTGCATCGGGCATTAGTCTTACCTTTTCATCCTCCTTTTGCTCCACGGGGATTGTCTGAGGCAACCGGTGCGAGCCTTTGGGTGTGTTGTGCTTTATGTGCTGCTCGGTTGATGCCTTAGTGTACTTAATAGCGCTTATCTTGCTCCGTCGTTTCCTTGGCTAGATTGATTTTGTGAGATTGTCTTTACTATATTTGGTGCAAGTGTATGCTGCTATGCCTTGGAGATGTTCTTTTGGAAATTACTAGATTCTTTTGGTTCCAGTTGAAAATTATGGTAGCTTTCATTTCTACTTCTGGAATTCAGGTTCACGTTCTTCATCTTTTGGGATCATGGTCTATGGACACACTTCGTTGTTCTCTATCCCTTGGAAATTGTGGTTTTTGAAACTTGGGATGAAATGCTTCCCTTTGGAATGGTTGAGTATGAGCATGTTTGCGTTGTATTGTTGGGTTTTCCGTGTTTGGTGCTTGTAGTTGGTGATATGTAGCTACCGAGGTGCTTTTGCCTCACACCCGTGATGTATTTTTGTGATGGTGGTTAGTCCACCTTAAAATTTGGGCTGTCGGACAAGCTTTGTTGGTCGCTATCTATTATGTATTTATGACTGTACGACCCTCGAGTCATACGTCCTTCCTATCAAAAAAATTATCAAATACATTTTACATTAAATCATAAATTTCTACATATATAGTTTTATCATTTATTTATAACAATAAACTATATTTCAAAATAATTATACATACATACATATACGTATATATACACATATATACATACATATATGTATACATATATACATACACACACATATATTAATGTTGAGTACATATGTTATAATCTTGACATTTTTTAACCGTAGGTCACGACGGCTAATTTTTCAATTGTACCCTTATGTAAGTTCATAATTTAGTTATGATGTTTGTATTTTGAATACGAACATCTCAAAATATAAAAATAAAGTTAATAAATTAATTTTAAATTAAAATAATAATAAAATATTATTATTAAACAATAACAAACAAATAAATATTTTAAATAAAATAATAAATTAAAATATTTCTCAAACTATTTTATTAATAAATATTAAATTTTATTTAGTATAACTAAATATTGTTCATATAAACATAAAATAAGATATTGTGCAAACTAATAGATGATTTTTTTTAATTCACCATTTTAACATGTTCTCAATGCACCTGACCCAAATACATACATACATTATGCACGCGTGCGCGCGTGCACACCTGTATGTATAAACACATGCTAACAGTATATAATACATGGAGTACATCACTTTTTTTTTAAATCTCAGTAACACATTGGGTCAAAGAAGAAAGTGACCTCATATATTTGTTTGCTTTATCGGTTACAAAAACATAATAATAATCATTTTATATTATTTTATGATCTTTTAAGGAAAGCAAGCATTGTTTGTTTTCTAATAGGTACCATGCGCTGAAGCGGACAGACACAACTTATTCTTCCTCAGGAGTTTATCGATTCGTTGGGTTCTCCTGAGTATGGTTAAAAAAAAGTGTTATTTGTTATCGTTTGACACTTGGTATGTCGTTACACTTGCAACAACTATAACTTTGCTTATATATACATATACATACATACGTACGTACGTATGTACGTATGTATATGTGTGTATGCGTGCACACCTGTATGTATAAACACACGCTAACATCATATAATATGTAAAGTATATCACTTTTTTTTTTAAAATCTCTTTAACATTAACATAGTGGGCCGAAGAAGAAAGTGACTTAACCTCATATACTAATGAGTTACAAAAACATAATATTAATCATTTTATATTATTCAACGATCTTTTAAGGAAACAAGTGCTGTTTGTTATCGCTTGACACTTGGTATGTGATTTAGTTCAACTTTGATGAATGTTGTAGCACAAGCTTTGATAAGCCATCTTTTTGACAATTGGTATGTAGTCTTCGTTTTCATTTTTTTACCGTTTCTAAAAATTTAGAACCTGCTTGGTTTCATTTTAAATTTTGTGTTTTCAAAATTTATTACAAAATACGAAAAGAGTGGACGATGGTGGAGGGATGATAGAAAGAACAACGAGATGTTGAAGGGATGGAGGGACGACAAATGGTTGAATCGTTTTCCATGCTTTTGTTATTTTTCAAAACACGGAAGAAAAAATAAATTTGTTTTCCATTTTGTATGTTTTTTAAATTGTTTTTAAAAAAAAAAAAATATATTCATCGTACACTTTTTTGTTCGGACGAAAACACAAAGCAACAAATGACAAACCAAAAGCCCAATGATCAATTTTTGATCATCTTACTTGTTGATTTTGACTCTTCACTGTTGACGCATGTATTCCAATTCATATCCATTCTAGCTCTATATCAATCTTAACGAAAGTTAGTTTCTAAAAAGGTGGACTGTGAACAAAACAAAAATGTGTTTATTTGGGTTGGATTTGCTTGCATTAACAAAGTTACCGCCTGCAAAGTAGTCCATCTGTTCATACTTACATAAAAGAATACACCTCGTCCCCCTTCATCTTCCTTCCCGCCATTTCCATCTCCGTCACTCACGACACTCATGAGGAATTCAGAGCAACCAAAAATCACCCGTTTTTTCTCCAAAAGTTCTAATCCTGCAAAAATCAATACCACTTCTCCTGCGAAAATCACAGCCACTATCTCCTATTCCCCTTCAACAAATCCAAAACGCTCACTTCAGAAAGCCCTAACCTCTTCCCCCAAAAGACCCAAAACACAGAGCGCGAACCCTGACGCTAAATACACACCTCTCGAGAAGCAGGTACTTGATCTCAAATCCAAGCACCCTGACCTTCTCCTCATGTTCGAGGTTGGTTACAGATATCGGTTCTTTGGGGTTGACGCGGAAAATGCTGCAAAAGTACTTGGAATATACTCGCATATTGACCGTAATTTCTTAACTGCGAGCATTCCAACATTTCGGCTAGGGTTTCATATAAGGCGTTTGGTTTCAAGCGGCTTTAAGGTTGGGGTTGTAAAACAGACTGAAACCGCAGCGATAAAGGCAAGCAAGGATAAAAATGTGGGGCCTTTCGGTAGGGAACTTACGTCTGTGTACACAAAGGCAACACTTGAAGCAGGTGAAGATTTGGGGGAGATTGAGGAGGTTGGGAAGGGGCAAAATAGGAATTTTGTTATGTGTGTTGTGGAAAGAGAGTTGTCGGAGAAGGATTTGAACGTTAGGGTTGGAGTTGTCGCTGTTGAGGTTTCCACTGGTGAGCTTGTTTTTGGGGATTTTGATGATGATTTTATTCGTTCAGGGTTGGAAGGGGTGCTTCTGGACCTGGGACCTGTGGAAGTTTTGCTAGGAGAGCCACTTTCAACCACCACAGAAAAGGTTTTGGGTTTCCTTTGAAATTGTTTATTTAGAAAGTATTGTTGCTTGAGCACAACGTAAATGCAAGTAAAAATAATCATTGGACCAGAAATGATATTAATTGTTATTTTTTAATTAATATTAGGTTAAAAATGTTAACATGAAACGACATCAGTTGCACATCTGAAGTTGCATTATGCGCATGCTTGCGCACACCCATACATGCATATGTGTATATATATAAAAGCAGTGAGAGACAAGGAAGGATCAATATTCTCCATTACTTGATTCCCTCGGAATTCCTCCTTTATTTTTCTGAATCAACATATTCGGATTTCTGGGATTTAGTTAGTCTTTCGTAAATGTGATGTGTTTATCATGTAGATCATCGTCACAAATTTTTATACCATTCTGAGACTTTTAAACCTCTCAAAACTACATTTTAAATTAAGGGTCATAATTATTTTTGAAGATCCACTTTAACTTATTATTTTGAGAGGGCTAGAAATCTCAAAATGATATGAAAATATGTGAAGATGGCTACATGATAATAACACAACATCAACAAAATATAGTCAAATTTGAAATATGTTGATCAAGATCAACAAAATATAGTCAAATTTGAAATATGTTGATCAAGAGAATTAAGTGATGAGGGCCTTGATCCTTTTCCCCTTTTCCCCTTTTCCCTTCTTTATGTGTGTGTCTATATATATATATATATATATCGTTCATTCGTTCCGTCCACAGCCTATGGTTTTTATAGTCATACAGTTTGAAATCGAATGAAACTTTAGATGTTCAATAAACACTATAAATATCATATCTACAAAAAATAAGATCATTTAATTTTTTTAACAAGTTTAAAGTGTTAAAGTGTTAAATCAATATCAATCGGCAACACATTTATTTCAATCTACAATTCAAAATATTACTTTAAAATATGTTAGGAGTATCCAAAGTAATTAAAATTTTGTGAGGATGATCTTGTGGCATGTAAGAATATATTACAAATTTTCTTTTGGTTTCGAGTTACGCAAAAACTGTAAGGGTGTATATGAGTTGCATCGAAAGAGGAGTTTTAAAGTTCTATTTCTTATACATACACATATACATACATGTGTGTGTCTGGTGAGTCCCCACGTGCCATTCCTCCATGCTTTATTGTTTCATGACAAAGTTTTGGATTGAACTAATTTATGGATGTATAGATCATCTTTACAACTTTGTACCATTTCAAAACTTTGAACCTTTTGAAAATTAAAATAGAATATGAGCAATCATAAATATTTATTTAAACCGTTGTTTTAATTTGTAGTTTTGAAATGGGTTGAAGTTTCGAAATGATCCAAACTTTTGTATAAATATTCTACATAACAAGAATGATATATGTACAACCAATTATCTCAATTAAACGGGTTTTGATATGAGAAAGTCGATGGTGGTTTCGAGGGAATAAAAATCGACATATCTGATACTACACACGTGTGTGTATATGCATGAATATATATTGTTTAGACTTGTTTTGAAAATAAATTAGAAAACAAGTTACAAAAATATCACTTTTTGCCACATCAACAAAAATATTGTTAAAATACATCGGCGCGATATGGAATAGAGGCAATGTATTTTGAGCTGATCTGAAAATTAACAAAGAGGCAGACTGAGTCCAATGTGATTTTGTTTTCTTCAATCGCAGTATTTATTACAATTACTGTTCTACATAACATAAACAAAAAATAGAGCAAAACAAAACACTTTCCACTATACTTTTAGGCGACCATAAAGAATGATATAAACAAACAATTTATTTCAGCTAAATTGCAACTCTAGCTAAATAGAAGAATTAATTTTACAAACAACACTTTTCAGTGCAAAATATTTAGTTCAATTATCAAGAGTCATCATAGTGTACTTTAATTTTAATTTTATAATTTAGTGTATGTATCTAAGAAGCAAATATATGTAGACTTATTTTAGCAAAAGTTTTTATTCAAATCAAAATTAATTGCTGATATATTTAGTATATTCATCAATGCAAGTACACTAAAGAGTAATTTTGTTTCGATTGTATGATCCATTACGGTGCTAAATAGCAATTAGCTATCAATTTGTGTTATTCGATTAGAAAGGAAAATTCTTAGCATCAAATACGAAAGATAAAAGTAATATATAGAAAAACACCTATTACTGGATTTGTTTCAATAAAACATTCTCCTAAGTCCCGTATAATTTCCGTATTTTCTCTGGATATTTACATAATTATATTTGATCAAAGACAACAATAATGAGAATAATCGCACAAGGGAAACTAAATCCCGTATACTTTCCATAAGCATATAACACACAAAGCATGATCGACACACACAAGCACGATCAAGTCACATAAACGAATTTTAATATCCTTTTTAATTAATCAATTCTTTATTAATTAAAAATTCCTTTTATTAGTAAAACTCCTTTTAAAACCTTTTTATCAATGAAACTTTGCTTATTAATTAAACTTCACTTTTCAATTAAAACTTCATTATTCATTTCTACACATTTCAATACTCTCAAAAGTATTCATATACTTATATTAATGGTATAAGTATATTTACAAATCAATAACAAGTTTTACTTAAAATACAGTCAAAGAGTTTGAAAACAGATGTCACTCAAACATTGTTACAATAAACCCCTTCGCATTTTTACTTGAAAACTTATACTTTTCTATCATTTTCCAAAGGTACCATACATGTTATTATCTAAATTCCATTATTAAAGATCTAAATGTTTTCCCAAAATCATTTTACTATATTTTCCACTTTAAAATCAGTGTTATCAAGGCGCGCGCCTAGGCTCAAAAAAGGCTCAGGCGTATGTTGTGCGTCTTTTTCAGTTTGAGTGTATCTTTTTGCAGTTTGAAGCGCCTTTATGTAAAATTCAAATTTTAGTTTATAAAATGGTTAAATAAAAAGTTTAAATAGTTAAACGAATTATAAAATATGGTTTAAAATTTAGTTAATAAAATATTTAAATAGTTGAATGAATTATAAAATATGGTTTAAAATTTAATTTGTAGTTAGTAAAATAGTAGATTAAACTTGTATAAAAGACACTAAAAGGCACGCAAGAAGGCCAAGGCTCAAAAAAGCCCAAGGCTCATGGCTTGCGCCTTAGCGTCTTAACTACTTTGTTTAAAATATAACTCAAGGGTTGGAAAACAAATATTACCAAAACACCGTTTACTGCAAGCCCAAAACATTTCACATTTAATCATTATATTTAAAACTCTCTTTTAATGATCTAATTACATTTTTAAGGGTTTAAGACAAGTGTTACTCAACATTGCCACGACAACCCAAAACATTCGCTTTATAATTAATCTCTTAAAAATATTTTCTTTTAGAAGATCCAATTATATTCTTAATTTAACGAGTTAATATATTTTTACTTAACTTTACAAAATCATTCATTATAACTTAAGTGTTATAATCCAATTATTCCTTTATCTCTTCATTCGAGATTTAACTTACTTTTCCAAGCTTATATAAACACTTTATAATACTGAAAACAATTTAAAGGAGATTATTCTAAAATATTTAATAAAATACAAAAATCAATTCAAAGGATATTATATATAAACTTTAAAATACTTTAATAAATATTTAACTAATTTTCTAAAATTAATATATATACTTTAAAATACTTATGATATAATTTAAAACATTTTATTTAAAACATTACTTCAAAATACTTATTTTAAAAACCTTAAAAAGGATGCTTTATACTTTAAAAGCCTTTACTTTAAAATCCACGAATAGTTATAAAACTTTTTAAAATTTTAAACTTCTTTTCAAAACACTTTAATAATTTTTCATGAAACTCCTTTAAAAGATTCTAGAAAAATATCTAAAGTATTCAAGTTTTTTATACTTTATAAAATAGAATATTCGAAGTGCATCTATAGCGACCGTTTCACTATGTAGGCTTATGCCACTTCACTTTTCAATTTTTATAACTTTTCAAACCAATTTCTTTAGGTCAAACACACCCAAACAGATGTAAAGAACAACCAAATATATAATTTCACAATATATTCACAATTTAACCAATTTAACATTTGTCAATTTACAGGGAATTTCAAAGTGCATTTATAGCGACAATTTCGCTTCAACCATTCATACACAATTTCCAATTTTATCAAACAACAACATTATAAACCATGTAAACAAGTCCGAACCACGATACATGTTTATAAAGGGTTATAAGAGATTATACTGCATATAGTGCTGTCACTTGCTTTTCAAAGAAAGGAAGAGTCCAAAAGTAATAACCGACATTGTTATTTATTTTAATTTATATTTTGCACAACCAACATTATATCACAACAGTATACAAATCAACCGGTGAGTAAACTCATCCAAGCCCAAGCCAACCCTAGACGTAGAAAATTCCACTAGGAATGCAACGACGAAGACGACGTCTTGATTGTTCCTCGTATGCAAAAGTTATGAGTTTTATAAGAAACGAGAGAAATTTAAATAATTAATTTAATTAATTACCCATTTAATCCAATTACCTTCTTCCCCCATTGATATGCACAAGGCCAAAATCATGCACAATCTACACATCGATTCTTCTCTCACGATTCCTGCCCTACGTTTAACGGATCGAAGAACTGATAACTCCTACACATCACACCGTGCAAGCACTTCCCAATGGTCCTCATCATGGCACACTCGGCTACACCTGCCAAAAACCAACATGTAGCCTCCCCTGATGTTTCTTAAAGTCGTGATCACAACCCCATGGTCGGAGCACCTCTAACCACCGCTATCGCCTCCCTCTTCGCGTGCCGATTCCAATCGTGCCATCGTTTCTACCTTCGGTCCCCCACAGTAAATTGCAACACAACACACCCCTGTACGAAAGCAATTGTCGCAATCTTCCTCGGTGCCTTGGAGCAACTTCGTTTGGTGTGGGGAGATGTACGTTGCCAAGATAAGGGCAACAATGATTGCTACTTCACCTAACGCTTCCTAAATCAATGCCGAGCTTCAACCCTGATCACGGGCCAAACAATGGCCACCTAAATCGTCGCCGCACCTAACGATACCACTATCGATTTGAAGCTCTCTCCTCTACGAATTCAACGAATCCAAAATCGTCGAATTTCGATGCCTCAAGCTCATGAAACAATTGAAAGAAGAGGAAGAGGAGTGGCGGCTATTTACTGAAGAAGGAAGGAGGGAAAAAAGTGTAGAGAGAAAGGTAGGATAAAGGGTTATATTTATAATGTAAAATATATTTTATTTTATTTTCTTAATCAAATCGTCGAACTTTCCGAGCTCGCACGATCACACGGGATGTTCGATCATTACGAAATTCGTCGGTGCACAATAACTCAATATTTCGATCCCGATGACACTAGTTTCGTCAAAATTCAAGACGGTGCACCGGGATGATAATTTCACATATTGATTAAAAAGAATTATTATTAAAACAAGTTTAATCAATTTATATATAAATTTAAAGTTTACCATCACCATTTATTTAAAAGGAGTTAAATAGGCTTATTAAATCAATTTTATTACATTAAACTCAAGATTTAAATATTTAAATTATTTCGATATTTTAATATAAAGCGTTCGAAATTTCGAGTTGTTACATCCTTCCCCTCTTAAAATGATTTCGTCATCGAAATTCCCAAAGGAAGAAAATGGCTTCCCACCCTTAGGCATTTAAGGCCTCTCACGTTTCAGAAAATTTCGGCAGTACCTCGTTCGCGCGGATAGGTCCGAAAAAATCACAACATCAATATAAGTCCATATCTGGGACCTTCCATATCTGGAGACAAAACAACAATATATACGTATGATATATCTTATAGAGCGTGTATGTCACATAACAAACACACCCGTTAAACATAAAAGTGTACCGTATTGCGAGCAATCTAACTCCACTCATGAAACCAAAAGCAACAAGTTAGCCTTTGCTTCCATGTACTTGTATTTCACTTACATAACCCAAAAAGAGAGTTAAACATGACAATTGAAGCAATACAACAACTCATCCATCATATAGCATGAATCTAAGCACATTAAATCATATATAACAATCATCTCACATCAACATGCCATTTCAACCTGTGTAACCTGCATTTCTAATGTAAGAAGCATACAATTATATTAAAGTCCGTACGATGCACATATGTCATCCGTATGCAATATTAAATCCGATCATTTGCTCGATTCCATAAATTTCACTTTCAAAATAGTATAGATCACTTGACCTCTTTAGTGCGGACTTTGATCAGGTTCTTTAATTAGAAACCTCTGTTTTTCTTACATAGTCATATACTATGATAGAAAATCTCAGAATCGTATTAAGAATTTGTATCAAGTGTTCGCCGTCAAGAATCGAGTGAAAAATTCTTGTTTGGATCGATGTAAACCACCTCGAAATCATGTACTCGAATCCTGGATCAAGAATTGTCATGTGAATAAAATGATCCACATACAACCTACGTATCTATTCCATTGGTTTTTTAAATACACCAATTATTTTTAATTCACATTTATTTACACCAATAGTATTTCATTTAATACTAAAATCATTTATGAAATTTTTTTCTTCTTCATAAAACATTACTTGAGTTTTTATAAACATTTCATAAAAACATATCTTTATTTTGAAACCATTCAATACTTAAGTTCATATTCGTATAATACTCTTCTACATCATAAGAGTATACACACACTATCAATTTGCTTTACTTAACATGAATATTCAACAAATTTAAAACTTGTTTTAACTTACTATCTTCACAGTCTAAGGGTTACAAAAACTCTTCTTTTATATTTTTACAAATACACTTAGCTTACTATTCTATAACGGTTTAGAAGTTTCCGACAATTCAAAATGGCCAAAAATTCTGTTTTATTTTAACAAATGAAAACTACCAAAAACATATCATAACAAGATGCACACACCAAACTACCCTAATACATAGGATACATACGTCCATATAACTTAACCGACAACTTAAGAACTAAACACCGGGTTTCATTTCAAATCATTTTGAAATAATATATACTTATTCATTTTGTATATCAAATCATACTTCTGCGATTTAAATCAAAATTTGTTTTACCAAAACAACTTTGTAGCAAAGCTACTATAGCAAAGCTACTATAGTAGCTCGCACTTTGAAACTCGAAAATGAACGTCGATGATGCTGCAGTCATCATCAGAATTATTTTCCAGCGACTGAAGTGAGTTCAGTACTTTCTATCTCTTTTAAAACCCTTTTGAAAACATTTATATTCATAAACACTTTCAAATAATGCTAGTATTATTTTCTCTTCACATACTTTGACAAACAATTTCCAAAAACACCGGGATTTAAGTTCTTAAATTTTTAGAGTAAATCCTTTTTATTTATAAATTATACTTTATAAACCATACTTATATAAAGTTATTTCCTTATCTAAATTATTTCACAAATATATATCTTTGTTTAGATTATAATAAACGACTTTTATTATAATTAAATTTTAACCCAACATTATCATCGAACGTCTTATAGTCCAACTATGAAATTTAATTGACAAGGTATCTGTTTCAATGTTCCCACGATTACTATTTATCCAACCCGTGCAGTGAAAATGTAAAACTGCTCATACACTGGTCAAACACAACTAATCAAATAATAAATGATAATAATTGAATATTATTATTTCTTAACAAACAATACATCATAAATAACTATATCAATTTTTGAAAATTATTATTTTATATACAAAACATAATCCTAGGTAAATTATTTCATTTACCAATTTCAAAATAATATCATATCGGTTTGTCTTGTTCAAGTGTTTAGAGATCCCTATCAATAACGTTAACAACATGTATTGGTCAGAATCCATAAACCACTCAACAGAATAATCAACTCAATACAAAATATTTTTATATAGTAATAACAAATACACACTCTCATATATATAATACGCTAAACTCATGATAAAACATTCCATTACCCCATCTCTTAATGAGTTATACCCCACCAATGCCAAGGTTTTCGTTTAACCTTCAGCTCTGATACCAAACGTAACGAACGACCTTTTCGACCTTTGAATGTCAACACTAATACATTTACGGTATTCACGTACTGAGCACCCAAGTGTCGAAAAGACAGAACGTTAGGTTAAAAGAAAAAGAAACAGAACAAGAAAGAAGAATACAATATCAAAATCTTACATGCGGAACGATAATATATAACATCTCAAAAGATCTTTACCAAAAATAGAACTTCAATATATATATATATATACATACAATAATCAAAGTAAACTAACCTATCATCAGTCTAGACAATTATAACAATCCGTTCTCACAAACGTTGATAAATACAATACAAAAAATGCAGCGGAAAATAAAATTGAAGAAATTTCAACGTTCTCAATCTTCTTTTCCATCAAATCAACACTCGTTAGCCACTTTGTAAAAATTATTATTTTCTTATGTATCTATCACGTTATCCATTCCCTTCTAATTGTTCAACATAAATGATATTTCTTAAAATTTCTAGAATATGTTTAACATTTGTGATTGCGTTTTTTCATCAAGTGAATTCAATTTAATGAGTCCAACCTTAATAATTTTCATATCTCAACAATTAGTTGATTTCACCTTCTTTGTTTGCTCCTTTTTGCGTATTATTTTACCACACAATTAACTGAAATAACATCATCAAGTATGAGTTGTTTCAAGGATGTCATAAATGTTTACTGAATTTTCTATAATAAATTCATCGATGTCATGCATTATGTCTCATCATTTATTTTATATTTTATGGTAACCGGTTCGTGATAGCTTAAAATCCATTTAAGTACTTGTCAATTTATCCACCTTCTTCTGACTTTCAATTTATCCACCTTCTTCAAAGTTGACTTGTTCCCTCCAATTTCTTTAATAATGAACTAGCATAGCAGTGACTTGTTCCCTCCAATTTCTTTAATAATGAACTAGCACAGCAGCATGTACTATGCACAACACAAACGGAAAATACTTTATACATTTTTTTTCAAACACAATGTTACTTTACCATGGTCACCATCTTTCATATTCACACATGCTCCTTGAAGCAAGTATATTCGACAAGGGCACAAACAACGGTAGCCTCGTCGACTATGGATGCTCTAATGGAGATATTTCATTGATTAGTGGTGGATATTTCATTGATTGTTTGGTCGGTGATGATGATTTTCTATCAGGTTTCTTTTAGTAATTAGAAGTAAATGTAATCATGTGGAAGAGAGATAACAGGGATGGTATTTACGAAATACTAAAAAGACACCGCGTAAATCTATTCATCCAGTTTCTTTTATATATAAATAGTGAAGATGAGTCGATTTTTAATTTACTGCAAGATGAAAAACAAATCAAATAAACATTGTTGAATGAGTCCTATGGTTTTTATTTCTCCCAACCCACTTGTTTTATTCCTTTTGTTTTTAATTGTTTATAGAGTTCAATCAGAAAGAATTAATCTCTCCTCAGTTTGTGAATTTCATACTCCTAGTTCCCTTCATTTTTATTTTTCTATGATTTTTTTATCGTATACTTCTCTAAGTTTCTTAATTATTTTATAGCAGATACTATTACCAATTGTTATATTTCGTGAAGTTCTCTGTTCACTTTGTTTTTAAACCAAATTTATCACAGCGCCTGCTATAGTGCGAAATTGCCGATAATGCAAGATGTGCGTTATTTAATCTCTAATAGCGCACGTGTCATCTATAGTGCAAAATAGCGTGCTATTTTGTTTATTAATTTACTTTAGGTATGTACATTGAGAAAAACCCAAATAAAATTAATAACACGAACTAGGACATGTGTACACTAACCAATCATATATCTTCAATAATAAATCAAAATCGTTTATCGAAGAATGACCATAATTCCTTCAAATGAAATTAGGTGTTTGGTAGGCGTATCATACTCAAAACGTTCACGTGAAAAAGTTAATACTTTTGTTTTACTTTAGCTATATTAATATGTAGAAACTTTATAACCTTAAGAGTTAATTTTAATTTTAAATTCGCTTGCTATGTTTTTACCCATGTAATGCTTTTTTTACCTTATAGAACTTAATAGTTTGCATAATTGTGTGGTAAGGTAATAAATGACAGTGTAAAATTTATAGTGTAAAATTTAATAAAACAACAGTGATAATCATAAACGCGCGATTTGATATTTATGTAAATAAGGATCACAACTACTTTAATTCCATTTAGTATAACATAAAAAAGTGCAAAATTTACAAAAGTGAACAAAATAATACGTTATAACACAGCGTTAAGTCTTGCGCTATTTGCTGTCGACTACCTTGTTTGAAACTAAGTAAATAGGAAGCAAAATTTATCACATACCTCATTTCAATTATTTGCAACAAAAAATAACCAATACAACTCAAAATCTAGATTGTAGATCACTAACATGGGTGGTTGACAACAAATAGCGCAAGATGGTTTTAGCAGAAGTACTCGCCTTAAGGTGGGGATTTGGTAACGCAGCCTCACCAACTGCGTAAAGAAGTGGAAGCAGCCTGATCAACTGCAGAGCTTCTTCAGTATGCTCCAAATGAAGGTTAGAGGAAATGCTCGTCAATGTGGAGATCTGTTAAGCGTGGCTCGCATTTGAGAGTGCGTGGGTTGAACGTTAAAGTCCCACATCGCAAGAAATATGGCGCATAACGTGATATATATGTGGGATTGGTGGCACGTAACATTGGAATTCCTTTTGTTACAAGCAAGTGTTGCCAAGACCACGTACGTGCCCGTTCCGGGAGGCGATGAAGGAATGTTCAATCGGGACGCTGACACATCGAAAGCTTCATTAAGAGGACGTCGTTACGGATCAATGAAGCGCGCGTTCATGGAACGCGTTGGAGTGCTGAAACACAACAACAATTGGGTAAGGATCCGCTACATCTCATTCTACGTCCCTTATAATTTTTAACGTTTTAGTGCTACACTATTCAAAATCAAATGAAACTCCGGCGACGTTCAATCTACATTGAACATCATGTCAAAAAAAGAGATCGTTTTAAAACTTTTGGCGTATTCAAAACATAGTCAATATCAACCGTTATAATATATAAACCGTCAATTTGAAATATGATTTTGAATGTGTTAGGATTATTCAAATTAATTAAAATATTGGGGAGATGATCTTGAGATATGTAAGAATATTTTTAATAATAATTGTAATACATTTAGTGTCACATTTTTTTGGTATTAGCGTGAACTATCAAAAACGCCCCTCTATAGATATTAACAAATTTTAACATTACTTAAAAATATGTTCTAACAATTAAACTTTCAACTACACATGATTTAATAATAGGTGTAATACATTTGATGTCACACTTTTTTAGTATCATCAAAAACGCCACTCTACAAAAAGGTGGAATCCAGTGCACGAGACTCCCGCAAGATAGCGGGCTCTGCGGAGGTCGACAATGTACGTAGCCTTTCCCTCGCATTGCGAAAGAGGCTGTTTTCGGACTCGAACCTGGGCGTCTAGATTACCACGCGGGTGATCTAACTGTTGCGCCAAGGCTCCACCTCTAAAAACGTCTCTCTACAGATATTAACAAATTTTAGTATCATTTAAAAATATGATTTAACAATTAAACCTCCAACTACATATGATTTCGACGCAAAAATACGATTAGATATTCGTGTAAGTCATTTTCTCCTGGATGTGTTAAAACATATAGAATTTGTAGAAAAACAATTCACGAAGCGCGTGCCGTAACGCTTGTATCTATAAACTTCGTTCGATTTCAAATTGTGTTACTTGAAAATTGTAGGGGTGTAGTGGAACCCTTCTCTCTCTATGTATGCGTGCGTGTCCTCACACACACACACACACAATATACTGAAGCACAACATTTGCTTCGTTTAGTTACTTATTTTAGTTAGTTCCAAATATTCATTAATTTGATCTGATCTTAATAGCTTTTGTTGGCTTATTCTGGTCCTTCATCTAATGTTCGAGTTGAGCGAACTTCTCGGGTTTGTTTTAATGATGGGGGCGCACTCGCTGAAGTGACTTCTTTGTATGAACACATAAATGGAAATGAATTGGGACTTGTTGCACAATCAAGTATTGCAGGAGAAAGTAATCACCGCCAAAGAATTGAGGTACATTGCTCCATAATTGAGTCATTTCTGTTGCAACTTTATTAGGTGTTCTTCTTCTTCTTATTTTTTTTCCTTTTCAATTTTAGCACTACAAATTATATTTAATATACTTCCCTTACTATGCTAGTAATATTGTATTTAATTATTTGTATTTGTAAAAAAAAATGATATGGTAAGATCTAATGCTAGGCAAGCAGAATTGAAATATTATGACTGAAGGACAACCGACATGGCCAAGAAGCTCATGTTCAGTGTCTGAAATGAGATTTAATGTTCTGTAGGAAATTATGGATATGCCGGAGCTTTCATGCCAGGCCTTAGCCTTAGCTATTCGTTACCTTAAGGAGTTTGGGATGGAGAGAATAATCTATCTGGGTGCTTCCTTTAAACCTTTATCTAGCAAAGCTGAAATGAAATTGTCTGCAAACACACTTGTTCAGCTCGAGGTACTGTGTAAAGTTTTATTTTGTACCGTGATCATAAAAATAATTAGTGATTTATAAGTATTTTCTTTACCAGTCAACATGTGAAGTGTTATCCTTGCATCATCTGTATATTTTACTTCCAAAACCAAAGATGTCAACTATAGTATTATCTCTAAATTGGTCAGTTCCCTCATGATATAATTACAATTGTGACATTAAATGTTTAACAAAATTTGTGCTGCTTATTCATTGAATATATTCTTTCATGTTAAATTTTCTTCTTTCTTTTCTCTCAGATTTTGAAGAACAACATTAATGGTGCTTCAGAAGGATCTTTGCTTCAGGTTATGGATCATACTTGTACTGCATTTGGTTCAAGACTTCTTAGACATTGGGTAAGATACTTAACTGAATGGAGTGTATTATCTTTAGTTTAATTACATTATAACAAGGGAGAAGTGCGGTCATGGTAACAATGACACCTGTTTTTTCTTGATTAACGTATTTCTTGAAGTAAATACCACTCTTCTGATTAACTATTATGTTATCAATCATCTAATTACTGGAAAATCTTCATACACTTTATGTTATTGTGCCCATCTCTGCAAATTATTGGATGAAAATAAGTTTGTAATAACTGGTTGCGTGATCAAATAATATACCCAACCATATTAATTGTGCATCCCTATTTTTGATTTGTTCCTCAATATGACAATGTGAGCGAAAAATTACATTTTTGGGTAAGGCATAAAGGTTGTCTTAGGAAAGGAGTTGTCATGTTATAAAAAGTATCTAATGTTATAGGAATAGTTCATCTGGATTTGTTTACATTTTTTCATCCCAAGTATCTTTATATAATATATATATGTACAGTGATCTTATAATGATGCTTTGATAAATTAGAATGAATGGATCACATTAAGCTGGTTATAGGATCATGTTCGGTTTCAATAGTTCATGGATTGTTTTCCTTTCTTCCAGATTACTCATCCGCTGTGTGATCGAAACTTAATATCAGCTCGTCTTGATGCAGTTTCTGAAATTGCAGAGTCAATTAGTCCATGCAGCAGAACACAACAGTTAGTTGTGCTAGAAGATGATAAATGTTATAATCAGTTGGCAAAACCAGAGTTATGTAATGTCCTCTCTACAGTTTTGAGTACATGTGCTAAATCTCCTGATATTCAACGTGGAATTACAAGAATAATTCATAAGACAGCCAAACCAGCTGAGGTATATGCTAATTATTCATCTTCTTAAGAAGTGGTTTATTACATAATTAATTGATAACCATTATCTTTACTTTAAGTAGAGCCTATAGAGTTACTTCCATTGTATATAATATCCTAGGATCATCTTGCTTTCAGACTGGGAGACATCTACCGTACATATTTTAAGGATGAAAATGTACTCCCTAATTTTAGTTTGATTTCTTTTTTCCCACAAAAGTTGCCGCCTCATCAAAGATTTTACATTAGACGTAGATGCAATATTCCATTTCAATTGAAATTTCATGTAATTTAGCATGCATTATTCCAAAACGTGAATTGTGAAACTTTTGTATCAAATGCAAGATGGTAATAAACTATCCCTATATAATCACACAAACAACAATGAATCAAGGCTAAGCTTCAATGCAATGACAAAAACAACTTAAGTAGGGAGCTTAAATAAAATGGTGTCTAAAACAGGCTGACCTAAGCAAACCTAGGTTGACTTAGGAGGGTCTAGGCGAACCCGAGCGTCGCTTAGGCAATGTGACATGTCTCGCCTGACATTTGGGCAGCCATCTAGCCCCATTTTTACGACATTGGTGTTATCAATACAACTACTTATCATGCCAATTAATGCACAAGCTACACCTATATTTATATATGTAGGCGAATTTTGAGAATTGAAACAGCTGTCTACATAGGATTAATAATTTAATCTATTGGTAATATATATTATACCCATAATGAAATTTCATATATCAAACAAACATAATAGCAGAACTCACAATAAAATGTATTATAATTGGCTGAGAAAAAAAAAAGATATTTTCTTTTAAAAAAAAACATTAGCTAACCTATTTTAATGCAGCTACAAGTTAGGGTCATCAATTAAGGATCACTGGCTCAACTGGTTAGTGGTATGACGCTCTAGACTCATGTTCTAGAGGTCATGAGTTCGAACCCTTAAAATATCAAAATGAGTGCTCTGCTTGGTGTACAAGATTCTCATTTGAGCGGAGCTTTGAGTGTGCAAGTTGTATATAGTTTTATTTCATTACCGGTGGTACTGTTCCCAAAATTTGATCATTAAACCAAGCACCTGCAAATCTAAATCTGACAATGCATGAAATAAAACCTACAGCAGACTTGCGTATTTAAAGCAAACCGTGTCACATATAATATGTCTTTTACTACCTACCCATAAAGTGAGACCAAGGTATCAGGTTCCGGCCGGAACAACGAGATTCCAACCATCTTGACTCGGTTCTGGCCGAAGGCGGGACGAGATTATGTCAAAATCTCGTCCCGTTGCTCGTCGATAAAAAGAAAGTCAATTTTTTTTCAATTGCTGCTTTAATTATAAAAAAAAGGTAAACAACACCAAAAATCAAAAGAGAATCGAATTTAACCAAAAACTAACCTCAAAATCGACTTCGACTTCAGCCGTTCGAGCATCTTACTGGACTTCGACTTCGACTATGTGCGACGAGATGTTCGCCTCTGACCTTCAATTCGACGTCGAGCTTGATATTATTTTCTTTCGTTTTTTTTCCGTTACCCAGAAAAATTCAGATACCCAAGCAAGATCGACCTTAATTTAGCTTCAGCCTTCGTCTTCAGCGACGTCGACCACGAAAACATGTGCAACAGTGAAGATCGATGACCAGATTGTTTAGTCAGCAGTGAAGATGGAGGATCGTCTTTTTTTCTTTCTTTTTTCCGTTGCATCAGCGTTTTTTTCTTTTGCCTTAGTTTTCAAAAGGGGATTTGAGTGCGGCAAAGTATTTAGTGGACAAATTGAAGTTATTTACTAGGCTGTGTTGTGTAACTTGTGTTGGGCTGTGTTGTGTAGTGTTGGGCTGAAATTCTATAATTTGAATTAGTGTATTATTGTTAACTAAAATTTGGGATTAATTTGGTTTATATATAATACACCGTGTTAAGTTTAATATGTAACAAACCATTGAAAATTGAAACCGGAACCGAAACCAAAACCGAAACTTCCGAAATCAGTCGAAACTAACAAAATTTCAAATGACCGAAACCGAAACCGAGTTTTCGAACCTTGAGTGAGACAAATGTAGATTAGACATTTAGCACCAAGACTGAAGTTAGGACCGAGTATACTAAGCATGTAAGGATAGACACATTAGTTTCGTGAACCTGTGCGGAAATGAGATTTAGTTTGCGAGAAGTCTCCAATTTTAGAAGGCATAATTTACTTATATAATGACTTCAATGCTTCCCAAAAAAGGAATAATTCAAATGTCCAAAAAATATGCTATAACTCAATTAGTACATAAAATAATTCACTTATATAGTTTTTTTAAAAATTCTTTTTAATATGGTTAATTATTATAATAACTTTAGATCCCGAGGCTTCTAAATAGGCAATATATAAACCTATCACTATCCCCTAGGGGAATCCATAATTCACTTATAGTTTTGTTGCCAAGTAAAATTGGTTGTTTGCATGAGAAATTTGCTTCTTACCATTGAATTTTGTGCTTGTTGTCTAGGAATATATTTGAAATTATAATGCTATTTACAACTTATAGTCATGCAATTTTTGGAATACTTTGATAGCTTATGAAAAACTCAGAAAAATGTAACCTCACTTGGTAGGAGTATGAATATAATTTGGGTGCTAGAATGTAAGATAAGTTCCCTAGCCAACTCAAATTACGAGGATTGAACATCAAACACCTAGGCTTAAATTAGGATAGAGTGTACTAAATAAATATGTTAGTGTAGATGCATTTATTTTCATCAACATGTGCGGAGCAAGGTTTAAAATCCGGGTTTTCAGTTCTGTTTCAGTGGTATGAAAATTTTGAAATTTCGGTTCTATTTTGTAACTTCATTCCAATTCGGTTTTTGATTTTTGGTACTTTTTGATTCTTCTCTCTATAAATATCACAAGTATGCTCTATTTATATGGAAATATGGAGACTATAAATAAAATAATAAGATATCTTGAGCGGTTTAATTTTGAGGTATGTTTTGAGGTTCTTTTAAAATATGTTTCATTAATATAATTTGATGTATGTCAATTGAAGTATAATATTAATTGTACCACGAGTTAATATAACTGTGTGTGCTTTCACGCGCACGCTTAAAATGCATACAATAATTTGATTCTACCTTTTGAACATTTAAAAAAAGAAGTTGAATTTAAGTTGATTGAATAAAAAAGGTACGATTTTGTACCTGATTTCTATGTCTACATGATAATATATTCAATTATAGTGAGACAAAGTCATACCACTTATGTGGATTTTTCGTTCTTGTTCTTTCCAAAACCGGGACAAAATCACTGCAAGTCTGGTGTGAACTTTGAACCACGGTTCAGAGCCAAAATTTGGTTTATGAGATGTCTAAAATATTAGGTGTAATTATTCATATAACGACTTCAATGCCCCCAACAAATGAGATTCAAATGTCCAAAAAAATAAGGTTAAAACTCAATTAGTAACATAAATAATATTTATAGTTATGTTGTCAGTTGAAAGTTGGTAGTTGATACGAAAACTTTGCTTCTTACCTTCGATTTTGCACATCTTGTCGAGAAATACATGTGAAATTCTAATGATGTTCTTAATTTATAGTCTTGCATTTTTCAGAATAATTTGATAGTTTATGCAATTTTTTTTGTGTGTGTGTATATCTCACTTAGTAGGAGTACGTGAATATAATTTGGTTGCTAGAATGAGAGAAATTCTCCAACATACTAAAATAGTGAGAATATTTATTAGCATGCAATTGCATGCAATATGATAAATAAAAATTAAATCAACATACCGAAACCAAATCAAAATACATAAAAATTAAATCAACATGCCGAAACCAAATTAAAAGAACATAAACCTAATTAGATGTAACCAAATAAAAAAATAAATGAATGACAAATGGCGAAAATGCCATTTTATTATTTCAATTTTGACTAAACTATGGAACATTATTTTGGAATTTTTTTTATTTTCTAAAAACTCAACCCAGAGCCCTGATAAAATCGAAGGGATGGGAGGAGCCCCCCGCCTGGTCCGACCACAGACAGGAGGGAGGTTAGCCAGCCCAACATAGAGATTTGTTGCCCCCAACCAGTTTTTCGGTTTTAATGGGAATCCATCTCCGCGCCTTGAATTGAGAGTAGGGCAAACGAGAATCGAACCTACGACCTGTTTACCAGGAAGCATGTATTATTTTGGAAATTTCAAAAACTTCAATTCAGTGTTTTCCTATTATATAATAGATATGTTGAATTTTTTAAAATGATCAAGTTATGTACCGAACTTATTATTTATAAGTATATTTTTTATTATATGATTTATGTATTTTTATATTTATATTAAAATTAAATTGTCATTTTGTAGATGATAATGAGTTACATACTGATTTATTATTTTTTAGCATTTAATATCTGTAAAGAAAATAAATGATAATTTGTATTCTTAATCAATTTTTATAGATTTCAACATATAAATATTTATAGACATAGATTTTGAATTTAACATTTAGTATCTAGTACACTTGTTTAAAAGGCTATATTGATTGGATTTCAAATATTACTTGAGAGAATGCAAAAAATACCTAAAAAATAGAAGTGTAATAGTAATGAATCGTATATTTTTATGCATTTAAATTCAGTTAATATCAACATCAGAAATAAGTATATTATATTATCAAAGTGATACAAAGTATTTATTTAACGACTAAAAGAAATGATGATTAAAGGAAACGTCACAAACATATTGTTATTTTAATTATTTAAAAATTATAACTTGGTTTTTGAACCATAGTTTCATACCTCGGTAATTTAGTTTATAATAAAAACTTATCAAAAACTAATAAACATTTGCCTCAAAAAGACAATAAAATACAAAAGAAAAAATTTCTAATCAAAATATTGTATATTTTTATGCATTAACTTAAATTACAAATGTACATATTTGAAATTTAACATTTTTATGAAACATATTAATTGAAAATATCAAGGTTCGAAAACCCAGTTTCGGTCTTGGTCATTTGAAATTTTGTTGGTTACAGTTAATTTTGAAAGTTTTGGTTTTTGTTTCAGTTTCGGTCATGATATCAAATTTTTGTATTTTTAATGAAAAAGTAACGATAAACTTGCAAATAAAATATAAAATAGTCTATATAGAGATACTTATATAACATACAAACACTATTAAATAAACATGGATGAAAATTTAATTTTGCTTAAATAACCGTAAATCAGAAATAAGTTAACCCTAAATTAAAAATAAGTTAACCCTAATATAAATTACCCAGCCCACTATCAATTTCATTTAAACGTATAAATTAAAGGCTTAAACTAAAATTCCCAAGCCCATTATTATTCAACCTATCCTAACCATACCCCAAATACTACGTCGACTAAAATTATCTCAGTCGATTTTTTTTACAAGAGGATGAAAAATAAAACCATGCTCGAAGTCGAAGATGCTCGCAATGGTTGAAGTCGATGATTACGAGGTAAGTTAGGTTTTTTGGGCTAGATTCGATTCTCCTTTGCTTTATGGTGTTGTTTACCCCTTTTTTACAATTTGTGCAGCAATAACATTTTTTTTTGATTTTTTTATCGACATGTAACAGGATGGGATTTTGACCTAATCCCGTTCCGCCTCCGGTCGAAACTAAGTCGAGATGACTGGAATCTCGTGATCCGGCCGGAGCCTGATACCTTGGAAAATATTCATTATTTTTTAAAATGACAAACTACAATATTCATCACTTATCATTAATTTAGTGTCATTCTTAACAAAAGTAAATTTCATTAATGATAAAGAATTCACTTGATTTACCAATTTCAAAAGAGAAAACGTTGTCAAAGTTTGTAATAACACACCTTTTAAAAAGGAAAAATTGTATGTATGTTTCTTTGTAATGAAATACCAACTTTAGGAATAAAATTTATGTATATTTTTCTTTGGAATAAAGTATTAGAAAGAAGTAAACTATAAACTTGAATATATAATAATATAAGAAAAAAAAGATAATTTTACATATAATTATGGAAATTTTGAGTTATATAAACTTGAATGAAATATTAATTTTATAATTTTTATCATTGTAAGTGTGGTATATGATAGACTGAGTTATCATTTTTAGGACTTGATAGGCTAAATAATAATTAAATAATCGGATTTATTTTAAAAGTTTAAATTTTAGATTATTTAACTCGTTTAAATATACGAAGTTGAATGTAAAATAATACGATAAAAATTAGGAGAATTTTGTAAATAATTGTAGAAATTATTAAATCTTGATATTTAAATATAAAATGAATAGTGATAATTAGTAGGAATTTGTAATGATTATAATAATGATAAATAATAGGAATTTGAAAATAAAATCTGGATAGAATTGAGAGAGGAGGAAATCCCTAAAATAATAAGAGAATATGAAATTCTTCTATACTATTATTTAGTAATAAATAATGAGACTATAGTTCTTCTATCACAGATAAGTGCTGTTACACTAAAAATCAACCTTTTGACTTTCGACTAAGACGAAAGGTCTTTCAACAAAAGCAAAGGAAAAAGAGCACAACCTAAACATTTCGAAGGAGTCGAAGGGATGCAGTCATCAGAATTTATTAGCATCAAACCTTTCGAAGGAGGCAGAAGGTTTCATCTCTAGTATCCAAGGTGTTCTTACCTTTCGAAGGAGATGAAAAAGTCAAAGCAAGTATGAGCAACTACTTAGTGACCTTTTCGAAAGCATATCAAGCCTTTCAGGCCGGTTGAAGCACATCCAGATCACCTTTCGACAATGACGAAAGGTTATAAAAGAAAGCAACACTCACAAGTCAACAAAGAGTGAAAGACAACATCTCGACAACGTTGAAGGAAAGCATAGCACTCAAAGAGCAACCTTCCGACAAGGTCGAAGGGTTCACTACAACCAAGACAAGAGCAACCTTCCAATATGGTCGAAGGGTTCACAACAGTAAAGAAGGCAAACCCTTCGACAAAGTCGAAAGGTTTATAAAGGCAAAAAGAGAAGCATATCTTTCGACTAAGTCAAAAGGTTCAGAACATCAGATGAAAGGAAAACCTTTTGACAAAGTCGAAAGGTTCAAGGTTGCATATAAAAGGTAGACCTTCCGACCCGGTCGAGAGCAAGGAGTCGAAAGGAGGTCCGCCTGCATCTATAAATAAGACCCAAAAGGTCCTGTTTTGGAGGATCTGATTTCTCTCATTATAGTCTTGTAACTTCTTAATCGCAGTACTGTAACCCTAATTAAGTGTGATTTGGGGAAATTTAATAGAATGAAGGTTTTTCTTGGATATAGAGGGAATTCCTTAGCTTTGTTAATTACTTTACTATTTGTTTAAACCTTTGCTAGATTAACCCATATTTTCAGATTCAACCCCATCGGAAGGTCCTTGTCGACAAGGTTGATAATACTTCTGCTATAAGTAATCACTGCAACCCTTTGAAGTCATCAACTCTACAATCTAAACCCTTCGACCATACCGACAACTTATTTAGATTAACACTCACAGAAACCTTCTAAAATCATAGGCACTGTGGTCTAAACCTTTTGACAAGGTTGGCAACCCTTTATACTCCAACAACATCAACAACCTTCCGAAACCAATCAACTAGTGGTTCAACCTTTCGACAAGGTCGATATCCACCTCATATCCACAAAAGTGTATCATACCCTGTTTGAGCCCAAGGAGGACAATTACCTTAACCTTTCAACATGATTAAATTAACCTTTTTTAGGACAAACTAAGGGAATTTCAACCCAGCCGAGAAGACAACTTTTGCAGGAGACCTCATAAAAGTTCAACTAAGATAGTGACAAAGGTCTACTAACTCAGCAAAGCCGGAAGGTTACGTAACCTAGCCTCTAAACCTTTCGACGACATCGAAAGGTCCGATCTGGAAATTATTACAAGTGAAGCAAAATACGAAGACGATTCTTAAGGGTATCACCCCCTCCATTCACACCAGACTAACCATACTACTTAAATAACTTTGGAGTGTTGACCATAAATTTGGTTAACAAGTGCTTAGAATCTTTGATTTTGAAACTTTATAAAGTTGACGTGTTTCCTTCCATATCTCTACTATAAATTACTTACAATTCAACCTTGCGATTAAAGGTGTGAAACATGGTAAACTTCGAAAAGTAAATAAATATGAAATCATGTTAATAGTAGTAGAATACCAAGTTCTTTTACCATCCTATAGTTTCTTGGATTTGTATACTTGAATGGTGATATACTGATAAATTAAAAAAATACGATGACATTTCTATCTATTGTTGAAATTATTCAGTATGTGTAACCATCTCGCCTTGACACCTCATCATGACATTTTCCACTTTATATGTAATATAACTTATAACTGCCATCAATGCATATTTGGATTGGTATTTTACAAACATGGATGAATGTTCTAATATTCTCACATAAACTGAAGGTATGAAATCTATAATTAATGTTATTTTCATTAAATGCAATTAAATATCAAATATAACGGTATGATCATTATAGATACCATACATCAAGTACTCACAATATATCACAAATATAATAAAAAATCATATGAAAAAGTGAATAAACATTTCTATAGGATTTACATGAAAAAAATATAATGGTCATTTCCCTTGTTATTGTGATACACATTGCATCCGACCTAACTTGAAACATACACAGAGTAATAATTCGTAAAATAACTACATCAAGCTTCATACTGCACACTTGATATTTGGTAAAGTACTCCAAAGCTTTTAAAATGCATCAATAGAAGCATGACCTTCATTGTAATTTTAAAATATTCAAACAAATCTTGTGAATGCATCCAGATAACCTATGTCAAGAAACTCATTGCATGATTTAACAAATTGATACTTCATATTAATTACTTAGTTTAAATTATTTTGCATGTTTCTAATTCCTAGTATCCACCAAAACTGTAATTACAACCAATTATGGGCATAAAAGACATTTTTGGATGATGAAATATCCAAATCAGTGACAACTAATTTATAAATAGCTTTAATGGTAAAATGTACATTAAATTAGGAAACTTATTACGGAGGTAGGGACAAAAGTTGATAGGGTCGTGTTATATAATTTTCCTCGGTTAAAAGTACAAAAATTGATGGTCTATTTTAAGCAATTTGACGATTGTGAAGCATAAATGTCATTTTACTTATGAAGATAAACAAGTTTTAAAAGAAATGGGAAATAACTAAAAGTTGAAAAAAGGAATTTTTTTTCAATGATTAAGGAGAGGTCACCTTAGCTAATATTTGGTTTGTTCGTGAAAGTCATATATGAAAATTTGTTTCATTGAATTGAAATTAATATTTGACAAGTTACTAACAAATAAATGCACCCACTTTCAATACATCAATTACACATCTAAAATCATGAATTTAGCATTAATTTACAAACTAATTCACAGCTATTTATTGGGGAAAAGGAAGAAGAAAACGAATGTTAAGTATATTGTACAATTCGATTATAAAGTACTATAAACGTTCTTTTGGTACACTAAATATGAAATATAACGACCTACTATGATCTAAATCAAATTGTCCATTGAGAATGAATATAAAAAATTGAATTGTACTAATAGTAGAGAAAAAAATCTAGTGAGAAAGAAAGTCGAATGTCATCAAAGTTCAAATCTTACCATTATATTATGCAACCATTACTAATTATTGAATTCTACAATTGAAATTATGATGCCACTTTGAGTTGATGTGAAGCTCAAGATTGATTGAAAATGAAAGAGTGAACAAAACGATTAGATATTCTACTTTAGATGATAAAAAAGAGTTTTACGCAGGGTTGAACTACACACACACATATATACAATAGAATAAGATACAAAGAAATGGGTAAACTAATTGAAGGGGAAAACAAAAAACAATTGCTACAATTGAATTTATTAAAATTGGTCAAACGAGAAACTTTTAAGTGGAAAATAACTCAACCACCAAAATTTCAAGTTGATTATTTTAACTACTTTTACCATCTTGAGATAATTTAGACACTATCCATAATTTTTCAAAAGGTTCAATATAAAAAGTTAACTTTCAACTTTCTTTATTTTCATTGTCTAATTATCAAATAGATTGTGCATATTCAAAGAATAAAAGATTCAAAAATAAGCTTGCAAATTATATAAAAAAAGTAAATTAGTTTAATATAGTTGACATTAATTTTTGATAAATAACTAATAAACTATTGAATTTACTTTTTATATTTTAAAAACGCATCTAAAATCATGATCCAAACTTAAATTATAATAAATAAAAATGCATTAAACATACTAGTTCTTACTTATCTTTAGGAAAAATATAGACTACAATATGTTGTACCTTTTTATTCTAAAATATTATGTTGACTTTTCTTTTGTGATAAGATGTAATTTCAATAAAATATGAATACCTACAATAATTCAAAGAAAATTGTTTACATAGATGGAATATAAAGAATGAATTATACATAGAGTAATACAAAATCTAGTGAACGGGTGGGAAAGAGAGTTGAATATCCCGAAGTTCCAACCTTAATTACCGTCAAATTATACGACCATTTCTGATGATCAAGTTATACAATGGAAATCGTGGTGCCTTTTGATTTCTTGTGGAGTTCAAGATTAAAGATAAAATAAAAGAACGAAACAAATAGTCTAGATATTTGACGGAGATCCAACTTATATATGTGTGTGTGTATATATATATATTATAGAAATTATGACACCATTTAAGATTCATGTAAAGCTTGAGATTGGAGTGAATTGTAAAATGAAAGAAGGGAAGAAAACGATTAGTGAATTCATTTTAGATGAGAAAAAAGAATGTTTTTTCTTAGGGATTGAACTACGTAGTATGTATAATAGAATGATATAGAATGAATAAAATGGACAAACTAAATAAAGAGGAAGACAGAGACAATTATTACACTTAGAAATTATGACACCAGTTAGGGTTCATGTGAAGCTTGAGATTAAAGTGGATTATAAAATGAACGAAGGGAAGAAAACGATATGTGAATTTATTTTAGGTGAGAAAAAAGAATGTTTTTGCTTAGGGATTGAACTACGTAATATGTATAACAGAATGGTATAAAATGGATAAAATGGACAAACTAAATAAAGCGGGAGACGAAGAACAATTATTACATTTCGATTTATTAAAATTAATTACATGAGAAATTTTAGAGCTGAAAATTAATGAACTGTCCAAATTTAACTTGATTTCTTTAACTTCTTTTAACATCCAAGCACAAATTAGGCACCATCCACGGTTTTTCAAGAGGTTCAAAATAAAGAATATAACTATCAACATTTTTTTTATTTTCATTGCTAATTACCAGCAATTGGATTGTAAATATTTGGACGACAAGCGATCCAAAATAAACCTGCAACTTAAAAAAAAGTAAATTGGTTTAATAAATAGATAATTAAAATCACTTTCAATATTTTTATTACGCATTTATAGTCATGGTCAAAACTAAATCTATACAAACTAATTCTTACATATTTATAAGGAAAATGAAGAAGAAACTAAATTCTGAATGTGTTGTACCTTTCAATTCTAAAATAATGTACAGACTTATCTTCTGAAATGATAAATGCAATTTCATCGAAAAGACCTGTGATGATTCAAAAAAAAAAGTTTATATATGTATGGAGTAAAACGATAAATTATACATAGAGTAAGAAAAAAATCAAATGAATCAAGTGAAAAAGAGAGTTGAATATAATCAAGTTTAAATAGTACCATTATATTATGTGACCTTTTCGACGATTGAATTGTGTAACTGAGATTTTGACACCATTTTGAGTTCTTGTGGAGCTCTAGATTAAAAGGGAAACTAATTTGAAAGGAGGAAACAAAGAGAATAGAGGTTTACTTTTGATGAGAAAAGAAACTGCTGCCTAGAGTTCGAACTTGATATAAAAATAAAATGAGCAAAACTAATAAAAGAGGAAGTCAAAGACATGTTAATCAAAACTTGTTAAATAAGAAATTTTAGAGGGGTAAATGTGAAAATATACACATGAATCAGGAATAAATTAGGAATTTAATACTAAAATTAAGAGAAAAAAGTCAAAAAGGTAGGAGAGATCCAATTTCAGTATCTTATAATTGATTGGTGCATCTAAAATCATGATCTAAACTAAATCTATAAAAGCAATAAATTAAAATACATTATATAAAGAGAATTGAGGTTTTAGTTTTGGTGAAAAAAGGGAACTTCTACATAGATTCATAGAGAAATAAAATAGAATTGAACAAAATATGTAAAACTAATAAAAGAGAGTCAAAAGATATGTTGTTGCAATTAGGCCTGTCAATGGTACGAGTTTCAGCCCGAGACCGGCCCGAACCTGCCCTATTAATGCGGGTAAGGGTTTTTCGTTTTACTATCCAAGCCCAACACGGGCCCGACCCGGGTTGGGTACGGTTTTATAAAAACCTGGCCCGGTTAGGGCCCGACCCGACTGTTAGTTTTCCGTCGTATCAACACATGAGTGTGTATGTTATTTATTTACCATTTTGTTTGTTTACATGTACATATTTTTGCATACTGTTGTTGTTGTTAATTTGACTACATCACCGCCCACTTTATATGTTAACATTGTTTGTATACAAATTTTACCAAAGTTGCAGTTTTAAAATATGGATTTAACATAAATATTCTGAGTCAGGTATACAGTTATTACCCAGTGGGCCTAAAAAGCTCGATGGGTCGGGCTCGGATATTGGGTTGAAATACCCTGCGGGTTCGGGTTTTAATTATTGTAATCGGACTTGGGTTCGAGTTTTATAATACCCGGACCGAACCCGGCCCATTGACAGGTCTAGTTGCAGTTGAATATATTAAAACTTGTTAAATGATAAATTTTAGAATGGTACTTGTGAAAATACACACATTGATAAATTGGGATCTTATTTTTAAAATCATAAGGAAAAAACAAAAGGATAAGGAGAGTTCCAACACACACATATATAATATGTTATAGAATATCTATAGGGAAAAGGAAGGAGAAAATGAATTCCAACTTTGTTGTACCATTTGATTCTAAATTATTGTACAGACTTATCTTTCGAGATAATAATTTCAGCGAAAAGTGAAGAACTTTGATGATTCAAAGGAAATTGTTTGTGAATATGGAACAAAAAACTGAATTATACATAGAGTAAGAAAAAAATCAAGTGAATTGAATGAGAAATAGAGTTGAAAATCATCAAAGTTTAAATTTTACTATCATATTACGAGACTCTTTTAGATGGTTGACTTTGTGCCATTGAAATTTTTATACCATTTTGAGTTATGGTCAGGCTCCATATTAAAGAGAAACTACAATGCAAGAAGGAAACAAAGAAAATATGTATTTGAAAATATTATTTTCTATTAATAAAGCTCATAATTTTGAAAATTGAAACCAAAATTTAAAATTTATCGATAAAAAGTGAAGAACTACGATAATTCAAAGAAAATTGTTTATGAATATGGAATAAAAAAATGATTTATATATAGAGTAAGAAAAGATCAAGTGAACTGAGTGAGAAAGTGGGTTAAAGATCATTAAAGTTTAAACCTTACTATCAAATTATGTGTCCCTTTCCGATGATTGAATTGGGCAATTAAAATTTTGATATCATTTCGAGTCATTGTCTAGCTACATATTAAAGAGAAACTACAGTGAAATGAGGAAACAAAGTGAAAAAAGTTTTAGTGCTTAAGGTTTGAATTTCATAGACAAATAAAATAGAACCAAACAAAATGAGTAAAACTAATAAAAAGGGAAGTCAAAGAAATATGTTGTAGCTGAATATATTAAATATTATTCAATGAGAATTTTTAGAGGGGTGAATATGAAAATGTACACATGAATCATGGAGGAATTAGGATTTTAATTATAAAATTATGAGAAAAAAGCAAAAAGATTAGGAGAGATCATATATATATATATATATCATTGATTGAGGATCCGACCGGAACTAGGGCTGTCAATGGATCGGGTTGAGTTTGGGTCGGGTCAAGTCGGGTTCGGGTTGATTTTAAATAGGTCGGGTCAACCCGTTTATTAATCAGGTTAGAAATAGCTTAACCCGAACCCGACCCGATTATTAACGGGTTAACTCGACCCGACCCGTGTAACCCGATTATAACCGGGTCGGGCCAGGTCATAAACGGGTCGGGTTAACCCGTATAAGATATAAACGAGTTATAAACAGTTTGTAAACGGGTCAAATTAGGATTCACGGGTCGGGTTGGGTCAACCCATATAAGTATAAACAGGTTATAAACAGGTCAACTTCGGGTTCACGGGTCAACCTAAAACTCACTTGTTTATAACCTGCTAATTTTCGTGCAATCTTTGGGTCGTGTTTCGGGTCGTGCTGGAAATTGACAGCCCTAGTCGGAACCACGAGATTCCGACCACCTCGTATCGGTTTCGGCCATTACCGGGACGGGATTAGAGCAAAATCCCGTCCCGTTCAAACTGTGATGGAAAAAAAACCCTTCAATTTGCGAAATCAGAAGAAGGATAGAAGAGCAACAACCGACAGCAAAATGCATGCGAAATCCAAAGTCGAAAAAGCAAAACAAACAGGGAATCATCTCGTGTTTGCACAGTTAAAACATAAAATGTTTGCCTATAAATAAACAATCGCTAACATAAATTACCACAATTTGTGCTTCAGCAATCTTCCCAATTCGAGCGAGAAGCATCACGAGTTCGCCCAAATTTGAGAAAGCTTCGACGTCGCGCGGTCGCGTAGGTCTTCGAGTTCGCAGGGAGGAGAACCGAGCTTCAATTCGCGAAGGAAGATTAATTTTTTTTGCTAATTTTTGTTTTCCGCCTTCAGTCATATCTAACTTTAGTTCGAATTTTTTTTTGCGTGCGTCTGTGTTTGGCTGTGAAGTGGGAGGATGAGGAAAGAGTGCGTATATGTAAACGGCCTTGTTTTTTTAGGTCTTGGCCTTGGACATGGACATTGTTTTTTTAGCCTTGGCCTTTTCCTATTATATGTTGAACATGGACATTGTTTGATATTGCATATGTAAACGGTCTAGAATATGTTGAACCGACTTAAATAAGTCGACTGACCTGAATATGCTGAACTGACCTGGATATTGGACTTGAATATGCTGATTTGAATATGAACTTGAATATTGAACTTGAATATGTTGGACTGGAATATGGACTTGAATATTGAACATGGACATTGAACTTGACTCGAAATATTGAACTTGACCAATGAATTCTGACGACTTCGATGAATGTTATTTATGCATTTGTATTTTATTTTTGATTTGATTTGGAATATTAAATTGCTTACTATTGACTTTTGCTTAATTATAAATGCGTATATTGTATCGTTTATTTATAATCTCAGGTACGTTATGACAAATCCAAATGAAATTGGTTGGAATTATGGTACTGCGATCGATGACAATCTTCGAAAAACAAAATGTAACTTTTGCAATAAACTAATTAATGGTGGTGGTGTGACACGTTTGAAAGAACATCTGGCAGGAGTGAGCGGCAATGTATCAGCATGTCTAATTGTCCCTAAAGAAGTTAAACAACTTGTACGATCACATATCGTTCAAAAGAGAAATGAACGAAGCAAAGAAAAACTCGACAAACAACGCTTACAAGAGGAATTAATGAGCATATCGCACCAACTATCAGACAATGAAAATAAAGATGATGAAGAACTTCAACATGTCATGCGGCAAAGCAGAGATGCATTTAGAGATGAAGAGCTGTGCGGATCTCATACTGTTAGACGATCGGGTGGTGGTTCAAGTCAAACATCGCACAGATCTCATACTGTTGGAAAATCTACCAGAGTAGATGACGATTTTGACACTCATGATGTTGGACGAATCGACTCATATATGCAAAAACGAGGAGGTAGAACTCAACCTTCTATTAAATCTGCAATGAAAGATATTAAAGATGCAAAAAAACATATAGGTCGAGCAATTTTTAAGTTCTTTTTTTTCAACCATATTCCATATAACGTTGCTAATAGTCCATATTATACAACAATGGTTGACACGATTGCAGAATGCAATCGTGGAATTGATCCACCAACTGTATATGAAATATCACACTCGTACCTTGAAAGGAAATAGAAAAAATTAGACAATATATTAAAACATTGCACAATTTCTGGGATGAATATGGTTGCATACTAATGTGTGATGGTTGGAGTACACAGAATCGACGAAAAATAATAAATTTTCTCGTGTACTCTACCCATAGAACGGTATTTATCAAATATGTAGATGCCACAAATGAATTCCAAAATGGAGAATATATTTATGGATTAATGGATGATGTCGTCGAAACAATAGGTGAAAATAAGATAATGCAAGTTGTTACAGATAACGGAGCAAACTACAAAGCCGCCGATCAATTATTGATGCAGAAAAGAAGGCATTTATACTGGACACCATGTGCAGCACACTGTATTGATTTGATTTTGGAAGATATTTCCAAAATGCCAGAGGTAACAACTATTATCACAAATTGTCAATTAATAACGACATTTATATACAATTATGGTTGATTACTTTCCATAATGAGAGAATAGACCAACAATAAAAAATTGATTAGACCGGCAGTAACATGGTTTGCAACACATTTCATCACATTAGACTCTATTCGTAAACATAAAGATGACCCGAGAATGATGATTGCTTCGAAAGAGTGGACATCAAGAGTTTCTAGACTCAATACTAAAGACAAAAGAACACCAAATATTGTCTCTACACTAATTTACAATAACGCTTTTTGGACTTATGCTGCTTCCATCATTCTTGTTTTTGAGCCACTCGTGAAGGTTTTACGAATGGTAGATAGTGATGATAAAACATATATGAGATATCTTTATGAGGCGATGGATCAAGCAAAAGAATCGATAAGAAAAGATATTGGTGTAAGACAATGCCAAAAATGGTGAGATATAATAGACAAAAAATAGAAAAGACAATTACATCAACCTCTTCACGCGGTAGGTAATTTTTTATATCTTATTATCATACAGATAGTGAAATACATAACATTTCAATAATATGTTCCCCTTTTTCCATATAAGTTATTTTCTTAATCCCATCATTTAATATGGAGACGCAACAAACGATTGAGAAGTATTAAATGGATTTAATAACGTCGTTGAAAGAATGATGTCGGATATTGTAACACAAATTGAAATTGGAAAAGAGGTAAAACTAACATATATAATAATTATGATAAATATTTTAGATATATTAAATATTTAACTTATACATCAACAGGTAGAAGATATAGAATGAAAATTGGTTTTGGTTCTGCAAAAGCATACGCAGCCGTAAAAACATGTTTTTCCGCTCAATGGTGGTCAATAATTGTAAGAGAAAATGCTCCGAATTTAACACGTTTAGTAATGCATATTTTAAGCCAAACAGTTTCATCTTCAAACTACGAAAGAAACTGGACTACATTTTCAATTATCCATACAAAATTACGAAATAGAATAAAAATGAAAAATCTAGAAAAATTGGTATATGTGCATTACAACATGAGACTAAGAGCAAAAAATTCAAGACGCCGCAATACTGAAAATCAGTTGATCGATCTGGACTATATATTCCATGAAGAAATCTATTAGTGGAATGGACTACTAAAGTTGAACCATCCTTGTTGGACAACGACCCTTGGATGACCAGTACACTGAATGATGCAGTCGCTGCTGTTGATGGTATACCTGCATGAGCAACAAGAAGTCAAAGCAATGAAAATAGTAGCAGCTCGTCAAATGACGATCATGGTAATGCTGGTGGAAGTGGTGTTGTTTAACAAGTAATTATAGTATTGGTTTTAGTGATGGTGGTAAATTATATAGACAAACTCAAACATATTTAAGAAGAATGGGTGTGAGCGGCAACCCTAACCGAAAAGATAGTAATGTAAATGTTGAATACGGACATCAACATGATTACGAACACCACAATCCATATACTTCAACTGATCCACCAACCTATAGTATTCTAAATTTGACTATACATGTGACAATTCATATTATGGAACAAACGAAACATATAGTGATATCTCGATTGATCAAAATAGTCAAGCTACGTATACAACATCAAATGATGAATCATCGTCTTTTGATAATATGATGGAGACATTTATGGGTTCAGGACAAATGCAACATGGTTATCCGTCATATTATACAACACAAGATGATGGAGAAAATTATCAATACAATCTATACGTAGCTCTGAGAAATAGTTTCTGGATGTAGTAGTGTTGTATGCAGCATTATTATTTTGTTGCATACTATATTTCTATATGAATTTGAATCGTTTATCGTTACTTTTTCATTAAAAATACAGAAATCCAATATCAGGACCGAAACCGAAACAAAAACCGAAATAAACGAAATTTTCGAAATTGACCGAAACCAACATAATTTCAAATGACCGAAACCGAGTTCTCGAACCTTGATATATATGTGTGTGTGTAAAGATATAATGAGATCTGTCCATATTAATTTTTTACCATTTGGATAAAGGTTATCACCAATATTTAGGAATATGTTATTTTCTATCAATATATTTGTAAATAGATTGTGTCTTAAACTTCATTCATGACAAAAACGGAGTGTACATGCTTTATGTTTTATACAATAAAGAAAAATGAGATCGATGATGGAAATATCGTACGTTTTAGAAAATAGTGTGAATCATAAAGATAACTTGAAATGAAATATATCTCTCAAACCAGCAGATGTACAAATTTCTTGATTATTAAATTTTGACATTGTTATTTATTATTTCTTAGATTATAAGTTATTTATTAGTTTTAATTTTCTTTCATTCTTATAGTTCTTTCTTTTAAATGTTTAAAAGTATGTTAATTTTCATCATTAAAGTATATTTCATTTTTTTGACAACAAAAGTGATACTTATTTCAAGTAGATCACTCATTATATTGCCTCAGGGGTTCGAACCCACGACCTCTATATTCTCTGTTTAAAATGTTATATCTCTAACCACTTGAGGTAGAGGTCCTTGACAAGTATATTTCAAAAATTCAAACCGATAAAAAACATGCTTGCTTATTAAAAATTGAACATGCTTACTTATACAAAGTACATACATAATAATCGGTTGTTGAATAATGAAAAACTTAGCAAGTGCATTTCAAATTTTATATATTACCAAAAAAAAAGAGATTTGTTGTTGACTTTGGATCTTTCATGAAAATAGATTTGATTAACAGAAGAGCTTATAAGACTATAGTTCTCAAAGTGAGTATATACATTTCTTGAACATTATAATTAGTTATTAATACTTATTATTATTCATTTTATAATTTATACATTAGTCCTAAGTTTTTACCATTCGTATTAAGATTCACATGTTTTGGAAATATGTTGTTTTCTATTAATAAAATTCATAATTTTGAAAAATGAAACTCAAATAAAATTGACCACGCTTACTAAATTAAAAGCACTATAAAAAAATACGATCATAGAATTGATACAAAATTTTTGATTGTAATTATAGACTAAGAAGTGACCTAAAAGATAAACTAAAGATATTTAAATAGAGCATGCAATTTGAAAATATATTAAATGGAATATGATATGTTGGATTTTAACTTGGTTGCTTGAGATTAGAGTGAATCAAGATTGTGGAGTTATTTTAATTTCTTTTTTGGGATAAGTGACGTCAGTGAGATTCGAACTTTGGTTTTCTCCATAATATACTCAATCAACGAGAGTTAAGTATTTTAATTCTAAAATAAGGAGAAAAAAGATAAAATATTGAGAGAGATCCGGCTTTAAGATATATATAATAAAATATAATAAGATAAGGTTTCACAAGCTGTGCTACTTACTACAAATATGCTTCAATTGATGAACATGGGTTTAAAATTACTTCTTTTTTTGCAAATGTGTTAGTGTTTTTCTAGTGTCATGACTCCAAATCACATCTTACTAGGCTATAAAATTATGTATATTTTATCATTAGATGTTGTTTCATGTGCTTTATATGTTATTTT
Source organism: Allium fistulosum (assembly GCA_030737815.1). Taxonomy (NCBI): domain Eukaryota; kingdom Viridiplantae; phylum Streptophyta; class Magnoliopsida; order Asparagales; family Amaryllidaceae; genus Allium; species Allium fistulosum. Next base: position 1,411,221,932 of record CM060903.1, read on the forward strand.
AAAGGTTGTAACCTTCGAGAGAGAAGATATTCCTTGGTAATAACCATTGTTCGGCATTTCTTGCTTGGGAACTAGACCGAAATTAGTTAGAAACTCGTTGAAAACACATTTCATAGTATATTGGAACATGTTTCTAAGCATATATAGTTTTATCCACAAAAATTACCAAATTTTAGATCAGTGCACTTTTTGAAAGGAAATCAGATGATAATTTTGCGCGCACACACACATTAAATTGACAAGGAAAAAAGATATTTGTGTCTATCAAACGAATTGAAAGAAGTTTACAATTCTTCACATGGTTGCAAGTTGAACTAATACAAAAATATCTCCAGCAAGCAGAAATAAAGAGACAGCAAGAAACAATGACAATGAGAGGCCTGTGAGATGTCCCTAAAATCTTCAAACTGTTGCTCACTTGGCAAATAAATTCTTTGCCAAGTGAATCACACTTTAACTGTTACAATAAACTACCATATTTTTCTGTTCCAAGTTCAAATCACACAATAAATACTAAGTAGTTAATACCGATATCGGCTAAGTATCAATCTGCAATACTTAAAATATTACGGTAATATTGTATCATATTTGTATAATATCGAACATGTTATAATATAGTATCAGCTACATTTCAGTCAAGTACCAATCTTCTCCTACTTGTCTTAATCATATTTTTTGCTGAGCATGTTTAAATCCCATTCTGAATTCCGAACATAGACCTTTTTTTTTTTAGGCATGTTTCTATGTTCCGGTAACCGATCTCGTATCCAATCCTGTACTGGACATTTAAGGATGTGATTTGGTACTGATATGATATTTGATTCCTGTTATGTAGCATTGTAATCTTTTATACTGGTTTTTACTTCAGTTCTACCTGGCTAAGATACAGCGATTATAATAGTGCATTTATTCTTGAATTCCCAATGTTCTTTTGAATTTGATTTGATTTAATTTTGGAGTGGCTAATGTGCTGATATCATGTCAAATTGCTATAGTTCGTAGCAGTCATTAGTGCAATCCTTACATGCGGAAAGCAACTGTCTAAGATTCATGTTAAAGATGAGGATGTTGATGGTTATGAAGTGTCTATGAAACAAACGTTAAAGTCTACTCTACTCAGGAGACTCATACATACTGCTGCTTCATCTACAATACTCGCTCATGCTGGAGAGTTACTCTCATCTATAGATAATGATGCTGCAAATCAAGGAGACATGCTTAACTTATTCATTGCATCTAGCAGTCAATTTCCTGAGGTACTTCTTTACAGTTCCCAATTTACTTTGTAGCATTGGTAATTTTGTTTATGTTTCATTAAACAGGTCTATAATGGCCGTATAAATGTGGAGAAGGCAGAAGAAGAGCTGAACTCATTAATCATTCATTACAGAAAGCAGCTTGGAATGAGGAAATTGGAATTTATAAGTATATCTGGGACAACACACCTGATAGAAGTAATTATGCTATACAACAGCCGCCTTATTTTGCTTTGCTTTTGACATGTATCATCGATCCATAACATTTTCATTAATTGTACTTATTACGCTAGCAACTCATCCATACTAGTGCCATTTCATGTACCTCTAACACTCTTTTAGTCTAGAAATAGAACAGACAGTTTCCTGAATTTGTTAACTATGCTCTATATAAAATGTTTTTTTCTAAACAAAAATTGATTCGTGAATACAACAAAGTTTTGTAGTATTTTCTGTTGGATGATAACTTTATATACATACACACACATGCATGGCACACATACACACATGCATGCGCATACGTGCACACATGCATGCATGCATGCAACGACGCACACACGCATTACGTCGTTGGTAGTACTCACCTGTATTTCTCCTTATTATTATGTTTTCCTCTGCATCATTTATGGTTTCAACCGTATGTTTCTCTAGTTACCTACAGATGCCAGAGTTCCTACTGATTGGGTTAAAATCAATAGTACCAAAAAGACTACTAGATATCATCCCCCAGAAGTCTCGAAAGCTTTGGATAGGTTGACACTTGCAAATGAAGAGCTAGCTGTTATATGCAAAACTACATGGAGTAACTTTTTATCTGGGTTTAGTAAGTATTACGACCCGTTTCAAGCAGCTGTTCAAGCTATTGCTGCATTGGATTGTTTGCATTCCCTAGCCATTCTGTCAAAAAACTTGGTATTTACAGTGCTTTTATCATGATAATTCTAAGTTACAGATATTTTTTCTGGACCGATTAATATAGTTTCGTAAAAGTTTGTTTGTTGACAATTACAGAATTATGTGCGACCAGTTTTTGTAAATGATGATGAGCCATGTCAAATATATATTCAGTCAGGTCATCATCCGGTGAGTTAATTATCATTCATGACAGATTACAATAATGTTGGGTCTTGTTTGTTTTTTGTTTTGAAATTCATGTTTGAATTACAAAGAACACTAGTTTTTAATAGGACAATTTTTTCCATAGACGCGCCCAAGAAAACTAATTGTGTGTATAGGTTTCTTCCGAAACTAATTTAAAAATATGCCTGCCTCTGAATTTCATATAACTCATGCACAAATACGAATGTGCAAAATTGGGTGGCATTTTTTTTTTTGTGCATTATGATTGCTTAAGAAGTAATTGTAACATAAACTTGCAGTAGTTCCGTTGGCATGGTTATATATCTTAAAAGCATGTATGTGTTGAAGGTCTTAAGTTAAGTTTATTGTTTCAACTCAATGCGCACACACATGCACATGCATGCATGTCCAGACACTTATGTTTTATACTCAAGGAACATTCTAATCTTTTAAATTTTACCGCAACAAGGTATAGTACTCACGACAGTAAAAAACGATTGAAGATAAAAAGGTCTGCATCTTACGGTGTGCAGTGCTTTAGAGTCATGCCTCCAATGTCAATTACTAGCTCATTCATCACCATTGATGGTTTAAGTTCACACCCATTAGGAACTTCCTTATTGTTGTAAATAACCCTTAGTGATCCAAAATGTCTCCTACAACATTTCCTACGACAAGTGGATCTTTCAACATTTTTGAGTAAGTAGCAGTAGCACTAGTCACAAACACTTCAAATTAACCAAGTATTTGAGCTCAGGTGCAATGTCATTTGAATGAGTGGCTATATATAGTGGAAATGTGGAATTACTTTTGGAGCATAGAGAGTGTTTAAGAGTGACTATACATCATAGAAAGTGCAGCTGAACCTCACTACTACCACTGCTATTTGAACGTGGACTTGATATGTTTTTCTGTAAATCATGACTTTGGTATATGTTAGCGAATATAAACTTAAGTAGGTTGTTCTCTTCCTCAATCTTAATGCTCTTGTATTATCTTGTATCATATATGGTGGAAAGTAAGTCTCCTTGTGACATGTTAATCTTTGAAGCTTAGCACGAGTAATGATTCTCTTTATTTTCTCATGCTTTAAGAATCATGCATTTGAGAAAGAAGATTTTATTTGCTTACGTGTGTGAATTGTTGTTAGCAGTTGCTATTTAGGAAGAGAAGAACATTCTCAATCTCATTGTGATTCGATTATTCTATCAGATATATAAGGATGAATACTGTTTTGTCCGTGTTAACACGCGCACATGCACACTTGCACACACACACACAACTGTAACATGTACCAGTATACTTTGATTTTTTTTTTTCAATCAGTCACATTTTATTTAACCATATTTTAAAGGACAAATTTTTATTTTAGGTCCGAGAAAAAAACTTATTTCTACTTTAGGCCTCGTTCAAAACTATTTACAAAAATAGACTTGGTTTTGCGCAATCCAAATTTTCACAAGTGTAATTTTTTGGAAAATGTTTGTGCTTGCGCAAATATGGATTACACAAGTGTAATTTTTTTTTAAAAATTTGCGCTTGTGCATTTTTTGGAATGCACAAGTGTATTTTTTTTGTGCTTGTGCATATTTGAAATGCGCAAGTGTAAAATACTGTTATATGTAAAAAGAGACATATTTTTATAGTAAGTATTGACCGATGCCTAAAGTTGGAATAATTTTTTTTCTCAGGCTTATAATAAAATTCTGTCCTATTTTAAAATGTAAAACATTAGAATTTTTCCAAATAGTTGAATACAATATAATAAACGACCAAATGTAATATATTCATATAATGTTCTCTTGTTCCATACATAAGCATTAGATTTTCAACATAGATACGTATAAATATGTGTGTATGTATGTGTGTGTGTAATATAATATATAATTTTTAAGAAAAATGAGTGATCATCTGTGAAGAGAGCACTCATTACACACACGTAGGACATTGTTAAAAGGACTTCATTTTTGGATATGAGAAGACAAATTTTAAGGGGACCCATCTAGAAAAGAAATTGTTATGAGGACTCTACTCGATGAAAACGGTTTACAATTTTACTCATCACACAAAACAAAATTCGGTAATTACCCATCGAAAAATGTGAAAAAAATTTGATGATGGTTCACTGAAAACTATTTTCGGTGGGTCTTGTCCAAAAAACGTTGAAAAACCGGTGATTGATCACCAAAAAACTAAGGGTAGTTAAGGATTTAATTTTTTTTCTGCTGGGGGGGGGGGCCAAATATTTTTGTACGTCCCCTACCAATTTTCTGAAAAATGAAAAAAATCCCCCCTTCAATCCAGTTTTGGAGTTCCTTTAACAATGCTTTATATATATTGTACGTATCGTAAAATTCGAAATTGTAATTAGTATACTATGATCTTTTTTGTTATCAAGTTCATATTATATAATTATATTTTAAAATATACATTGTATAAAACATCAAATGCATCATAATTAAATATGAAATACAATAAAATGATAATTCAAAGTATAATAATTACATATTAAAAAGGAAACGGATTGTGTTAAAAATGCATCAATTGACAAATGATATTACAAAAGTATGTTGGCAATTGCATTTTGAAGAAAATAAAAGTTGGTTGAGACAAGGAATCAAACACAGGACCTGCAACACAATTATAATTTTAAGATGTGTGTAACAATGCCTACCAAGCCACTCAGGGCACTGTAATTTTGTGTTACAAACTCAAGGCATTGTAATTACCCAATTATTCTTGCTCATTCCATATTTGCACAACCTTTATTTATTATTATTTTAAAATTTCAAAAGGATGACTATTTTGACAGTTAGTTTCAAAATGAAGGCCTGTGTACACAATTATTTTTACAAAGACCCTATCCTTAACTGTGTTTATTTTTGGATAAAACAGGCGGTTAACTACCTTGTGCAAAATCCATGAATGTAGCAGCTTTATTGCGATGTAGTCCTCGCTTCATGATGAATAAATTGAACAGATGACACTGGTTGTTATTTATTTAAGTCTTGATGAAAGTAATTTTGATTTATTTTTTTGAAGATGGGCTAGTTAGATGTTTATGTTGGATATATTGGCTAAAGAAATTCATAGTTCGGTTGACAGAACAATTCTAATTATCTGCTTTGAAGTGGGAAATAATACCTTCTGATACTAAAAAAATAAAATACGGCCAACTATAATATTTTTTGTCCATGTTAATTTGATCTATAATTGACTCTCTGCATAATAATGTTTCTCTTTTAGGTTCTGGGATCCATCCTAGGGGATAATTTTGTGCCGAATGACACCAATTTGCATGCCAATAGCGAATATTGTCAGATAGTCACTGGTCCAAATATGGGAGGAAAGAGTTGCTATATTCGACAAGTGGCCCTTCTTGCAATTATGGCTCAAGTATGTCTATTACACCACATGTACAATTTCTTTGTTTACTGCAGTTTACTAAATGTGCTCCATTCACTAAGACAGTTTATATACGTTAATTATTTCAAGTCACTGCTATAGTTGAATATGGTCATCCTAGGAGGCAGAATCTGTACACAGTTTTCCAGCTATACGCATGTCTTGGTGGGGGCTAAGAGAAAGTGTTGATTTTTAAAAAGGGGTCGTGCCTGGACTTACGGATTTGCCTTTATCAATGCTATGGTTGCCCCCCTACTTCAATGTGACTGCTAACACTTCAATTATTTTATGTGCATCGTATGTGAACAGATGTGACATTTATCTATGTCAGTTAAGGTCTAGATTTGAAAGTTATAATTCAGAATAAACACTCATTTTTAGAAGAAATACAAATTTATGTGAGACTGATGAAAATGGATCAGATCAAATAGTAATAGTAATTATAACAGAAAACACATGCTTTTAAATTGACATGGATGAAATCACTAATTTTTTGTTAAAACTGTCTGAAAGCAAAGCGATTATTGTAAGCAACTCCCTCCAAACATGTTATGATAGCAACAATAAGGGGAATGTAAACAGTAGCTAGCATCTTTATTTTGAGAGATTGTGTGCTGTTGCTTCTCCTGAGGTATTTTGAAGTTATCATAATTTTTTTACAAGGCAATCATTGTATTTTTGCTTTCAGCTGGGTGATCTCGCTATGAAACAAATTGATTGTGTTGATAGGTTATATTGTGTTAAATAAATTTAGTTGCCGACATGGTAATAAATTATGCTGCAATTGCTCTAGTTTTGCTATATCAAGATACACTATTGCCCATGTCTAAATTGGGTATATACTTCTTATTTGTTCACATATTGATATAGTCATATTGTATTGATAGTGGTAGTTCAACTTAATGTCATTTCCCAGAAGGAAAGGTTAAAAGGACGGGTCATTGGTGCTAAAACTAGAAAATTTTAAGAATCGGTATTTAAATACATGATTCCCAAATATATTTTGTTTCGTCTTTTGGTATTATACTGTACTTCTATGTATACATAATTTTTTCATCTATAAAAGCAGGAGAGGAAAAAATTTCATTCAAGGTTGGAGATTTTTCATGTTTAATCATATTAGAAACCGTTTCCACTTTGCCCACAGTCAACATTGGCCAATGCTTTGCTCCTTAACATATATGAAATTTAAAGCAGTGCAGTAAGAAATGGAAGGAGCAAATATATGAGCATACGCAGACAGAATTCAAATATGAATGCACATATATGAGAATTCACTCAGAGTTCTATAAAGAAAACGATAGGTCATTCAAATACTTGTATATGTATCCTACTACTTTACATTTAGATGTGTAAGAACTTGGTATTACCAATATTTATTTGATCAATTCTGTATTATCCTATAACGGGTGTAGAAATAATGTATCCAAATCCAGGCTATAGTTGCATCACCAACAGTGGATTCAATATCAGTCACATCTGCGTACTTTTTACAAATCAAAATTCTCAATTCTCCCTTGCAAAAATTCATTCCTTTGGGCACATGCTACAATGACCCGCAAATCCGTACAATTCAAGCTGACAATAAACCACACAAGTTCAACCCAAATCGAACGAAGATGCGAATGGTTATGTGAAAAAAAGAAGAAAGAAGAAGAAAAGAAAGAGAAACTAAACAACACAGAATCTCACAATCGCAGCGGAACAACATATATAATATAATATCAATGAACTTTACAAAAGAGAAACTGTCATGTACATACATCCATCAAAGTACAACAACAAATTACAATCATCAGCCTGGATATTTATAATGACATGTTCTCACAAATGCTGATAATTTAAACAGCAATGCAGCGGAAAATAAATATATACGTGAATACGACTTGAAGACCTCTAGCTCATCTGTTGAAGCTCCAAAGCATCCAAAACTAATCTGTAAATATGCTCGGTCTGACCTGAGTATTGAAAGGGAAGAACGTCCGAATCAGTCTGGTAAACCAGCGTGAAAAAATACATCTCAACTGAACTTTAAAGTTATAAAAACTTTTCTTTATCAGACAAAGGTATTTCGTAAGATCACGCCGCACATAAACACGGACGAGTTTTACCTTACGATAACCAAAACATTTCATATCAAATCCTGTTATATTATACTAGTGTCTAGTATACAAATAATATTAAAATAGCCGAAATTGTTATATTGGTTAAATTTGACGGCATAATAGGTTTACAAATAAGATGACAGACACGTATTGGAGAATGAATTTCCATACAATGACAGGTAAGGGACTACCTTTCGTACAGTACATCTCTAAAGGAATGTACCGAGGATATACAAACAATCCTCCGCATCTGGCAAGACCGGTCTATCCCTATTTGACACTCAGATATGGCCTGGATAGAAACTGAATATGTCATCACCTCGGTCGTTACTGACCTATCCAAGACGTCTCGTAGCATACACCACATACTCGAAATATAGAGGGTTATTTAAAAAGGTGATGATCATACTCTAATGATTGCGAACCACATAGCCTTATGACGTACTCTGTTTAAGCCATTACTGGGCGATGAGGCTTAAGGTAACGTTTAACTTTCACATAGCACATTCCACTTTGAATGCCACATTGCCATTTCCACAATCACACAACTGATTTCTACGAACGTATAACTCTGAGCTCGTACGTCTCAGGAAAAAGTGTTAAGCTAAGAGAAGCTGCTTTCTTCGCCACCAAACAGATGATACGTTCATAGAGATCAATCGATGTAATTATAAATGCAACGTCAGACATTTGTCCATGCAAGTTGTCCAGAAACAGGACAAACTGAAGACATTCTTCTACTACATCCTGTCGGGAATTACCCCTAGGATTAGTAGCGAGAAGTCCTTGCATATCGTAGATTTTCATAACGAAGCGCTACTGCCACCATATATATATAATATGCATCGCGGGTCTAGTGACATGTAGTCCTGCATCATGAAGATCTCCGTCTTAAAAAATCATCATCATAAACCTGCACTTTCGAACGCATATATTGGTCCAAAGTGGTTCTCGGATAAATCCGACCCTGGTCTCTCCGGACCAACAACGATAAGAGGCCCTCAACCTCATAAAAAAACAAAGCCTTGTAGACTTATCACGTTTCCAACTCTCAACTTGCTATCATTCGACCAAGAAGGAAGCCCGGTAGATTGAAGTACCATAGACACTCTGCACTACTCGAATCAACATTCTTAACTGATGCAGCCCAGAATGGTGAAGTGATAGGTCGCGAGCGACCTATCCAATTCTTGAGTCGTTCACGACCTAACGAGCCACAAGGTAAAGAGTTCCGACCTAGTGAAGACCGCTTGCAAGTACAAACTAACGTAGTCTTAGGTCGCGAGCGACCTAACGAGAAGGAGGATGGGATGCAACAGATATTTAGTGCATTGTTCAGTAAGTCGCAGCATTTTAGGTCGCGAACAACCTATATGGAATGACCTAGCGAGGCACCAAGGCTATGCAGTAGAAACGAGTCGTTAGGTCGCTCCGACCAAACTTCAACGACCTACGACCTAGTTAGGTCGCATGAAGAAAGTGTGTCCTTAGGTCGCGAGGCCTTAGGTCGCGAACGACCTAACCAACAACCCAGAATGAAGCAGATGAATTTCAAGCCGTCTTGAAGTCTTGAGTCGTTACTGAAGCTTGTGGATAGGTCGCTTATGCCGTTTCAAGTTAGGTCGCATAAAGATAGGTCGTAAATCATGTTGTATTGTTTTAACTTGTTTTGTACTGATTACGTTTAGGTCGTAAGTCGCGTCGCGACCTAAGTTGAGTCGTGTTGGTTTGAGTTGTGTTGTATATGTGTAGATCGCGTATTGTGTTTGTTAGGCCGGCAACGACCTAAGTGTTGTGTTGTAAGTGTTGAGTTGTAAGCCTATAAATAGGCGGGTGGTTTCATTTGTAACGCTAGTTGATTTTGAATAAACTTTTGTTTGAGAGCTTTGTGTATTTTCTTAAATTGGTAGTTGAGTGTAATCTCCTATCTCCTCTTTCGACATTCGAGTGCGCTCGGATCAACGATCGTAGAAGCCAATTCACGGTATCAAGTGCGCTTGATCAACGTCTGAAGAATTGTAGATCTTTAAACACGATATCGTGCGCGATCAACGTGTTTGAGATAGCTAGAATCCGGCATATTTGGATCAACGGATTTGGGCCTTTGGTATTCTTCAATCCACCGATTCCCATTTTCACCGTTTCATCATTTTTGTTATCCGCTGCTGCATCATTTGGTATCGGAGCTAGACTTAGCCAATCATAGCTAAGCCGAGTCTTGGAGCCAATTTTTTATCGAAGAGTTCAAGTCGTGTATCACTTTGTTGTTCGAGGCCGAGAGTTTGAAGTGTAGATTCGAGCAAGTGAAGGCCGTGCATCATCTTTAAAGTTCAAGCCGAGAGTTAACTTTTGTTTGAAGAATCAACAATGCCGCCGAGAAGAGCTAACCGTCATTAAAATGTTGAAGATTTGTACAAAAGGGAAGATGCCGAACAAATGGAACAACGCATTAGTAACAAATTCAATGAGAAGTTGGATGAAGGTATTGGGAGATTAGAGAAATTGATGATGGACATGAATCAAGGTCAAAGGAGAAGGTCGCCAATCTCGAACCATGGAGGAAACAGAGTTTCGCCATCGATTACGGAAGCGAGGAGGGTGTCGCCACATTCTGATCGAGGTAGAAGAGAATCATCAGTTTCAATGAGAAGAGAACATCATGAGTATTGAGATGAAGAGAGAAGAACTCCATGTAAGTTTGAACATGAACCATACCGTGATAATGAAAGACAAAGTAGAAGAGATATGCGTGATCATAGAGATGTGGGTGGTCGAGATCGTTATCAAAGTACATCTGTTTTTGATGAAGATGGTGGTGGATGTAGTGTTCATTCGCGAGATCGAGACCAAGTACGAAATGCATATCGAGATGTTGAAGATGATCGATGATGGGAGTCGGGGATGAAAACTGAAATTCCAGAATTCAAGGGTGGAATGGTAGCGGAGGAATTTTTAGATTGGTTGTCTAATGTTGAAAAGATTTTTGACTTTAAGGAAGTTCCCGAGCATCGGAGAGTTAAGTTGGTTGCTACACGTTTGAAAGGGAGAGCTATGGCATGGTGGCAACAAACTAAATTAACACGGAAGAGAATGAGAAAGTCAAAGATTGAATCATGAGAGAAGATGAAGAAATTGATGAAAGCTATATTCTTACCGTATAATTATCAATCTCTTATGTATCAACGATTGCAGAATCTAAGACAGGAAACAAGGTCAGTGAATGATTATGTGGATGAATTTTACCAATTGATTGCGATGAATGACATCATGGAGACGGAGGAACAGTTGACCGCTAGATTTGTTGGAGGGTTGAGAATGCATATTCAAGATATGGTGAATATGTTTGATCCCAAATCTGTTGCTGAAGCACATCAAAAAGCGTTAGCTTGGGAAAAGCAAGGGAGACGAGGAGGTGGTGTGTTTACGAATTCCAACAACCAGAACAAGGATGTTAGTAGCAGTGTGGATGTTTCCAAAGTCGTCAGTAAGTCGATTATTAATGAAGCCAACAAAGCAAAGGTCAATAGTAGTCTCAAATGCTTTAATTGTCAAGAGTTGGGCCACAAAAGCAATGAATGTACAAAGCTCAAAAAACGAGCAATGAATGCGGAGATTGAGAATGAAAATGCGGAGGAAGGGTGTGTCAATTCAATACCAGTTGAAGAAGAAGAATTATTGTCTGAAGATGAGGGTTGTAGTTTGTTGATGAGGAGATCTTGTTTAACGTCAAAGCAAGAAGATGATTCTAGTTGGTTAAGGAGCAATATTTTCCAGTCAACATGCACTATTCTGGGAAAGGTTTGTAAATTTGTCATCGATGCAGGAAGCTGTGATAATATTATTTCTTCAGAAGCTGTCATTGAAAACAGAGAAACATCCAAACCCCTACAAGTTAGCTTGGTTGAGGAAAGGAGGGGAAGTGAAGGTTAATCGAAGAGCTTGTGTTAATTTTTCCATTGGGAAGAAATACAAAGACGAAATTTGGTGTGATGTGGTTGATATGGATGTTTGCCATTTGTTGTTGGGGAGACCATGGCAATACGATAGAGCTGTGCAGCATGATGGTCGCACCAACAGCTACAATTTTATGTTCGAGGATACACGGATCATTTTGGTTCCTAAAAGGCATCAACAGAGTGAAAACAAATTGGAGGAAATCGAGGAGCTAAAGACTTTGTTGTCTTTAAAAGAGTTTGTTGATGTGGAAGATGAAGTTGATTGTTTTCAACCACCAAAGTTTGATAAAGATGAAGTTGATGATTTTCAACCAACGAAATCTGATGAACATGAAGTTGAAAATTCACAATCAGCAAAGTTGGATGAGGGTGAAGAAAGTAAGTCAGGAAATGAAGAAGGTAATTTGTTGATGAAGGAGGTGGATTCGGCTAGTCTGCAATCTACAAGAGAGCTTGTTAAAGAAGTGGAGGATAGCGTAGAAATATTCCTGTTAAATGAAAATAAAACCAGTGAAAGTGTTGAAATTATCAAAGAGGTTAAGTCAATGTTGAATGAATGTGATGATGTAATTCCTGCGGAGTTGTCCAAGGAATTACTGCCAAGGGGAAACGTACATCATGTTAATCAAGTGTCGAATGCTATTATACCGTATATGCCACGTAACCATATGTGTCCGACAGAGCAGGTAGAATTGAGAAGATTGGTTGATGGGTTTCTGTTCAAAGGAAGGCAATTGTATACTCCTGATCGCAGTTGGCAAATAAAAGTTATCAAAAATGAGCGTGTAGAAAGACACGTGGACAGTGACCATACCATGCAGATGGTGACAATGTTTTGTTTTGGGCCGCCAAAAAGAAAAGGGGTTGAAAGGCTTGTTCAGAAGAGTCAGAGTTATCAAATTTCAAAAGAAACCGCGACGAAGTCAGGATTATGTATGTCATTACCTATACATACTAGATCATGGGTGAACGTAAATATAGACTCTGTATTGGATTTGATGAAGACACAAAGTGACAACGAATCTATCTACTTGATGGTTGAACGATTTCTTGTTGGTACGTATAATAAACTAGATGCCGGAGGAATGAGTCGTTTGGAAATTATGAAGACAATTTGTGAGAATGATTGTAAGATGAGCTTGCCGGATCATCGTCCTATGGCTAATATTGACAATATCAAACACTTGGTTTCATTTCACGAGGATCAGAGTATCGAAGACGAAGAGCTGTTAAATTCGAGGACAAATTTCTTCCAACAGGGGGAGGATGATGCAGCCCAGAATGGTGAAGTGATAGGTCGCGAGCGACCTATCCAATTCTTGAGTCGTTCACGACCTAACGAGCCACAAGGTAAAGAGTTCCGACCTAGTGAAGACCGCTTGCAAGTACAAACTAACATAGCCTTAGGTCGCGAGCGACCTAACGAGAAGGAGGATGAGATGCAACAGATACTTAGTGCATTGTTCAGTAAGTCGCAGCATTTTAGGTCACGAACAACCTATATGGAACGACCTAGCGAGGTACCAAGGCTATGCAGTAGAAACGAGTCGTTAGGTCGCTCCGACCAAACTTCAACGACCTACGACCTAGTTAGGTCGCATGAAGAAAGTGTGTCCTTAGGTCACGAGGCCTTAGGTCGCTCGAGAGTAGGTCGCGAACGACCTAACCAACAACCCAGAATGAAGCAGATGAATTTCAAGCCGCCTTGAAGTCTTGAGTCGCTACTGAAGCTTGTGGATAAGTCGCTTATGCCGTTTCAAGTTAGGTCGCATAAAGATAGGTCGTAAATCATGTTGTATTGTTTTAACTTGTTTTGTACTGATTACGTTTAGGTCGTAAGTCGCGTCGCGACCTAAGTTGAGTCGTTTTGTATATGTCTAGGTCGCGTATTGTGTTTGTTAGGCTGGCAACGACCTAAGTGTTGTGTTGTAAGTGTTGAGTTGTAAGCCTATAAATAGGCGGGTGGTTTCATTTGTAACGCTAGTTGATTTTGAATAAACTTTTGTTTGAGAGCTTTGTGTCTCTTCTTAAATTGGTAGTTGAGTGTAATCTCCTATCTCCTCTTTCGGCATTCGAGTGCGCTCGGATCAACGATCGTAGAAGCCAATTCACGGTATCAAGTGCGCTTGATCAACGTCTGAAGAATTGTAGATCTTTAAACACGGTATCGTGCGCGATCAACGTGTTTGAGATAGCTAGAATCCGACATCTTTGGATCAACGGATTTGGGCCTTTGGTATTCTTCAATCCACAGATTCCTATTTTCACCGTTTCATCATTTTTGTTATCCACTGCTACATCACCCAACGATAATCAAGCCTACTCAGTTGGCTTCGTGCTAAGTGCACGACTAATCAGTTCTCATATCAAGTCAAGGAACCAAAAATGACCAAATTTGATAGTCAGTTATTTAACTATCAAAGCAACAAATAATATATAACACATAAGCAGTCACTATGCCCATTTAATTAATCTTTTATTAATTAAATCAATTTTCAAATATTTACTTCAAATTATCTTCAAAAAGATATGTCCTCAAAACCATTTCAATCTTTTGATATTGGAAAGCATTCCCATATACTAATATCAACGGTAAGTATATTTAATAACACTACCATTTTAGAGACACGCCAAATAGATTTCTATAACCGTACAACTCCCGAGTTCATACGCCTCAGAACGGGTGTTAAATATAAGAAGCAATGCTTCCTATACTACCAAGCCTTTAGTACGATCATAAGAACCAATTCATGTATTTCATAATGGAAGGTCAAAACACAATTTATTGGGTCAAAACGAATGTTGCGTAAAACATTGTTACGACAACCCAAAAACACTAGTATAGGGATCCGATTAATTATATATATATATAATTATATATAATCCTGTGTACTATATAAAACATTTCCTTTCGGAAATCATTTACTATAACAATAGTGTTATAGTCCATGCCTTCCATACTTTCCCGAAAACGTCTATAACTCTATTACAACAAAAATGTTGAAATCTATGTTTTCGATACTTAACACATTTTAAATCATCTTTCAAAACCATTTAAACTCCATTTGAAATTATTACTTTCAATACTTTACTTTTAAAGACTATCACTTTAATAACCACTAACTTCATCAAAAACATTACTTTTAAAACATTCCTTTAAAAGGTTATTTAACTCTTACAAACTTGAATGTATTTTCTTCATATAAAAATCCATATTTAAATCTCAATATAAATCATTTTCATATTTATAAAATTATGTTTATAAGTCTCCTTTTTATTTTATAAAACTTCTATTTCATAAAATCTCTTTATTTATAAAATTCTATTCATAAATCATTCTTTTATAAAAACTCATTTTACTATCAAAATCCACTTATAAATCCATTTCTTTATAAATCTAATTTATTTATAAAATCCACTTATAAATCCATTTACCAAATAATTTCAAATCCATTTACAAAATATTTACAAATTCCGATTATAAATCAATTTCTTTATTTATAAAATATCACTTTTATAAATCCTTTATATAAACTATTCAAAAATTTCTATTTAAAAATATTTCACAAAACCATACTTTTACAACATCAAAAATCATACTTTTATTTGTTTGAAAATGAATTCATTCCTTTTTAATAATTTAAAAATTATTAAAACATGTATACTTTCAAAATCACTTTGAAAATCATTTCAATTCAAAATCACTATTTTATAGTATTTCAAAATATTAAAAATATGGCCCCGTGCTACTATAGCACTATATAAGCAAAAACATATCCATGTCATCAAATATGGCATCCAACACATCATATATTAAAATATATGAAAAGTAAAATCACAGTGTGAGGAATCCTGTTGGATCCCTCCTACCTGTTTCTCTGCATCACATACAATATATAATCAAATAATATAAATCAACCGCTTCGAGGCGGGATCGTATACAAAGGGTCATCCGCTCATACACGGGAACGTAATAGAGTCTCATCCGCTTCAGGGGCGGGAATATATCCAAACCAACTAATAAAATAGTAAATCATCCAAACAGTTAGACAGCATAAATAAAATTTTCCACACTTATATAAAGATACAAGTGGGCCATAGAGGTGAGTTTACAGAAATTCCAGTAATCGTCAAAGCGCTCTAGTTTGAATTAAAATTGAACAGGCGTTCAATTTTAACCCAAATTTCTACTAGATCTGAATCCATTCAATCCAACTCTATATCGTAGATTTCGTAGTTACGATTGCAACACAACTTGTCGCGTTCAATTTTGACTTCGTATGAAAAAGTTATATAATCTATAAACATTCAAATTAAATAATTATAATTAATTTCTCTTAATTATAGTAATTAACTTTAATCACCTTCCTAGACAAATCCCTAATCCACACGTTTAAACATCCCCAACACGAGCAAATGTCACGACTTCACCTTAGCTCCACCGTCGCCGTGGTTGATCGGACTTCGCCAACTCACCCTAGTCGAATGCCCACGACCTCCAGCTCCCCACCGAACCTAGCGCCGCCGTCTCGATTTCTCCAAAGTTTGCCACGACTATAAACCACGATCCATGGCGCCACACCTCCGATCTCCGATCAGAGACCATGGATGACCTCGCCTTCCCATGCCGCACCACTTTGCTATAGAATGTTTGGCCTAATTCTTCTCCGATTGACAAGGCAAATGCTGGCCGTTGGATCGAACGAGAATGGAGGCGGCTAGGTTTAGAAAATTAGGGTTAGGGTTTTATGAGCCAGTAAGAAGAGAGCTTGGGTCCTTACATAGAAGATTTTATAAAACACTATTCAAGCTTTAAAGTTTCGGACTCCAATCGAGATGTGCCGCTTGGCGTTCTATATATTATATCCATATTCTGAACACAATGGAATATATATATCGGAACCCAATTTCATCGTATACAGAAGTTAGCTTTTCAAAATCGAATTATATTAATTTAAATTCCTTTAATTAATTTCTACGCGTTTAGAACTCGCACGACCAAACGATACGTTCAATCATCATGAAATTCGACAGCGTATAATAATTCACTATTACAGATCTAATGAAACTTATTTCGTCGAAATCCGAGACAGTGCCCCAGAAGGCTATTTTCACATATGAATTAAAACGAATTATTATTAAAACCGTTCTAATCACTTTAATTATAAATTAAAGTTTACACTAATCTTTATTATTTAAAATTGAATTTAAACAATCATTCTGAAATTCATTTATTCAAATTAAATTTAAGATTTCATTATTTAAACAATTCCAGATGTTAAATTTAACAATTTAATTATCAAATAAATCGCTATATTTGAAACTCAAGTTATTTAACTGATTAAATTAACCTTTCAATATTTAAAATCAATTAAATATTTCAAATTCAAATGACTGAAATTCTGGGTCATTACATGCCAATAACACTTGCTTTTGATGTCAGACATTAGTGATGTCATGGTTATTAACGACGCACAACACAAAAAGTGCAAAATCTTCTTGGAGCCTTGATGCACGACAAGGCAAACAACATGCACTTTTTGATTTACTGTGCATGTTCTAATGTATATTTATTAAATATCCGAGCTAATCAAATAAGACTCATATAATTTATGCTTGTTTACCCATAGTTATTAAGAAAAAGTTTTTTTTAAGAGTCTTTTTTTGCAAAAATGTCGTTTAACATAGAACAAAATTTATTTATAGGCTCCATAAAAAAACTTATTTCAACTTTAGGCCTCAATTAAAATTTATTACAAAAACATGTCTGGTTTTCACTAGATCGGGATTTGTACTTGCGCAATTTGAAATTGCGCAAGCACAAAATCCCAGTTGCACTAACACAATTTGAAAATGCACAAGTCTAATTTTATGAATAAAAAATTTGTGCTTGCGCAGATTCAAATTGCGCAAGTATAAAACACTGTCATATGAAAAAGAGACATATTTTTGTAATAAGTTTTGAACAAGGCCTAAGGTTGAAATAAGTTTTTTTTCTTGGGCCTATAAGTAAAAATTTTCCTTTAACATAATGCCATGAGCATAGAATATCATTTCGTATTACATCATTCAACGTTTAGTTATTTGTTTAGATGTTGAATTTTAAATTTAAATGATTTATAGCTAATGTTTAATGACTAAATTTCATTTATAAGCTTATAGCTGATTTTGTATGTTTTTAGTGAGAGAAAAAAATGAGGAAATATGACATTTCGTTGTATTTGCTATATGTGGTGTTATTTTGGCTAATTTATTTTATTTTATATTACTCTGATATCGATTATTTTATGCTGTAATATTTACTTTATAATTTGTTAACAATTATTTAGTATTTTTGATCACATCAAACTACAAAAGTTAATAACTTAGATCTTACATCAATTTATCATATCATCGTATGAATAAATATGTAATATAATATAGTTTGTGCATACATGATTGATGTTATAGTACAACTTACTTCATATCATATATTACATAAGAGTAATTAGTTTTTCCATATCAATAATTACATGTGTTTGTTATAAAGCAAAGAAAATTTGTGAAAATCCTTTAGAACAAAAATAAAATAAATTATAAATGCAATCCTAAGATTCATACTAATTTTTATGCATCTTCGGATCATGATGAATGAACAGAAAACAATATTATTTTCTTCAAAAATTAGTAGGAAATTAAAAAAAGTGCGTCCTTTTGTGCCATGCCTTTTTATGCCATATACACCGTTTAGTGGGCATGGTCATGTGCACCGCGCTAGCGGTGGCAATTAGATCCGTCGGATCGGACCCGGCCGATTCCATGGGTCTTGGTTTTAGGTGGATTGGGTTGTTTAATTTGAACTATACGTTTTCAAAACCTAGACCCGACCCGGTATTGGGTTTGGGTCTGGTTGTGTAATTACACAGTTACACTTAATATGCAAATATTTATATGTTTTTTGGTCGGTTTTTTTGGTTGGGTCGGGTTTGATTAGGTCTAAATGCTATTTTTCGTTATCCGAACCCGACCTAAGACCCGCTGGGTTTGAGTCTTCTTGGATCAATCAGTTCAGGATTGCAGGTTTCGGTTCTAATTGCCAACCCTAGCCGCGCCATGGGGATAAAAGGTGCAATCGCCATGCCTTGCGCCGTTGCGCACCTTTCATAACTAATAGTAATGACATGTGGACTTTTACAAGTTGACTAATCCATATATACAAATGGCAACACCATTGGCGGCTTTTTTTTTCTCAGACCAATCATGCCTAGGTTTCCTTAATGCAGCTACTTGTAATTTTTATGGTCTGTGCCCACTGGCCACTGTTTGGTGTAGGTCTCTGAAAAAATTGCAAGACTGGAATTGGATCTGTTTTCTGGAGTGATTAGGGAAAAAAAATGGGTGGAAAATTTTTCCAGAGCGATTTGGAACTGTTTAAGAAAAGCTAAATCGATAGTTTGGTTGAATAAGGACGGTAATACTACAGTATTGGAACAGCTTGGGGTTAATATGAATTATCGGTTGAAAAGTTCGTAGTGAATTCCAAGCTGAAATTGTTATCTTTTAACAAGTCAATAATATACAAAAGTATATGAAAATGATTAATAGATGAGACATCCAATAATCAATATTAATGGTCATCATGTAACATCATGGTTTTTGTAGCAATAATGAGTTTCATTGGTCGGATAATGTGTTAATATTGACATATGAAACGTTATTTCTTTTTTCTATACTCTAGATTTCCTTCTTTTGAGAAGTTGAAAATCACAGATTTCAACAAGACAAGCAGTAATAAAAAGTTCGATTCAAATTCGTAAATTAATCTTGATGATTGACTTCTCTTTACAATTCAAGAATTTTGTTAGGTTGGCTTCTTTTGCAAGCTAATCATTTATATAACATCTGGTATTTATCAGGTTGGCTCCTTCGTTCCAGCGATTTCAGCGAAATTTCATGTATTGGATGGTATTTACACTCGGATGGGGGCTTCAGATAATATCCAACAGGGACGAAGTACTTTCTTTGAAGAACTAAGTGAAGCTTCTCATACACTAAGAAATTGTTCATCTAAATCTCTAGTAATTCTTGATGAGCTTGGTAGAGGAACAAGTACACATGATGGTGTTGCTATTGCTTACTCTACTCTGCACTACCTTCTCAAACATAAAAAATGCATGGTTCTTTTTGTCACTCACTACCCTCAAATTTTGGACATTCAGAACGAGTTTCAAGGTTCTGTTGGTGCATACCATGTTTCTTATGTTACATCAGAAAAACATCTGGAAAATAAGGAATCTGAATCAGAAGTTTCTTCTAGTAACATAGACAAATCAGAGATTACCTTTCTCTACAAAGTAGTTAATGGTGCTTCCAACAAAAGCTTTGGACTTAATGTTGCAAAACTTGCACAGGTGATTCTACTTAATATTTAAATCATCAATTTATATGATAGGCATATTTGCTCAGCGATCTAAGGAAAATGTTAATGTGCGCTGAAAATGTTAACATATGCTGATTGAGCACATGTTAATATTGATCAATTGACTAAATCTATCTTTTTTTTTTTAATGATTATGGGAGATGGGTAATTTTGGGTATATCAATTAATAATTTTTTTGTTGCAACGATTACATTAACATGTGCCCATCATAACTCAATCATAAATTATAATAATATACATCAGTACTAGGTTGGTTCTGTTGTTATTATACTCGTTATCTGCCTCTTTTTGTCATGAAGTGTAAGTTTCATTCAGTAGACACTTTATTGTTTTCTGTGCATAATTGCCCAGTAAAGGTAATGGTTTGCGCTGATACCACTCAGCAAAGAACAGAAATGACCAACATTTTTCATCTTTGTTCATTTATTTTGATGCTCAATACATTTCCCCTTATTCCAGCTTCCTTCTTCTTGCATTGAAAGAGCAGCTTTTATGGCTGCAAAGTTGGAAGCAGATGTCGAGGCTCGACGAAGCTATCAGACACAAAAACTGAGCTTCACACTTCACAAGCTTCTATCGTACCTAAGATCTTCACTAAATGATTGTAATGAAGACAGTGTCAGAAACTCATTGAGGGCTGCTAGAGAATTCGCATTATCGAGTTTAAGGTATGAGAGTTTGCACTACGTAGGTTGTTTAACTTCCTAAAGAATTAGATGCCAAATGATTGTAGAGCGGCATCAAACTATCAATACCTATGCTATATTTTAATTTTATCATAATATTACTTTCTTCTATACTAGTGTCAGAATTTTGCTGTTCACTTTCTCTCTTTTTGGTCCAAAGAACTTGTAAGATTACCCTTAGAGAAATCGTATAAAACCGAGTGTTGTACTAAAACCATATAAAGTTTAACAGAACTGCAGAGTCAACAATGCTAGAAAACAAAGAAGTTCTACTTGTATGTTAAATTTGATACCGATCTTTTGTACGAATAAGATCACGGTTGAATAATCAACAAGTTTGTTTATATTGCAGTGATGTTGGTAAGGAGCAACTATTGCTGGAAACCTCTTGATGCAAGAAGGAATGGCATAGCTTATGAAGCTGAAGAGATGCATATTCAACTGTAAATTCTATTTAGAGATAGATCAGGTCTTTATTATCTTTTATAGCCAAAGGGGGCCAGGATTGTAAGTATTTTGTTGTTGGTGGCAATATGAGTTGTTCTGGGGCTCAAGTACTTTTGTTTTTGAATGTCCAAAAGAGAAGAAACGAGGATATATATTATTAATTAGCTGGTGAATGTGAAGTTTTAAGAGATTTACCTTTTGTGTGATATGTCATTGTGCAATTCTTAATGAAAATGATGTACTTTCACTTGGAGATTTAGTGTAAGTTTGGACCGACTTAAATAAGTCGTTATTTTATTTTTTGAAAAATAAAACAAGTTCATTCACTTTTGAAAATCTAAAAGACTACATATTTAAGTCGATTCAAAATGAAGTTTCATTGTACCATCAAATGATAATGACTATGTCTTATTATTTGGTAGTTCAGTCATTTTGAGATAGATGACGTTGTACAGTATACATGTTAGCTTCCTGACGTTCCAATTTGTAGCATCATTGGTGTGCTATGTGAGTATGAATGCATTACCTACTGGGTTCATTTGCCACCTATGCATCAAAGGTAATGTTGTCGACAAGGCATGCCAACACCATAAATCAATACGGTTTAATTCAACATTATGGTGGCTTATTATTTAATTTTCAGATGTGTTTTATATTTTTTCTTGACTCAAATATTTTCTAAAACGGCAAACTTCTCTATCGATTCGTATAAATAAATTTCAATTGCAAATTTAAAGCGTGTGATTTTCTTTTTGTTTCAAGTCGAATTCGATTTCAAAATTTAAAAACACCATCTTATTAAGGTCTATGAGATTCATATTTGAGGATTAAAAATCAAGTCCAATGCTCATCATTGCATCATGTCAAATAAGATTGTTCGAAGCGTACCTACATTGGGATCAGGATATGGATTTGAGGAACAAGATCCGAATTTCATTGCCTTGTGAAGAATAATACAACGAAGAAAACTTGTCTTTTTCAAAGCGCAATGCAAGTTAGTTGTTTTACTTGAGTCATTAACAACAATACAATATCTAGTTTTTGCATATAGTTTGCATAATTTAAAATTGAAATTAGTGTGCATTTTACAAACCACTAAAGTACAAATTGCAATCAAATTAGTTTGAATTCGATTATAACAATACACAACAAGAAAAGATGTCATTTCAAAAAAAAGGGCAAACTAGTTTTTTTATCGATGCCTCATAATACAAAATGTCCTATTAACCAAATGTTGAATAAATTTCCAGCCAACCTCAGGATAAAGATTAGAGGTGGATTTTAGCAAATGTTACTTACTAAAATCGTGGTACAAAATGTAAAATGAGCAACTAAAAATAATGAGTAGTACAATTAAAGTAAATTATACAAGATGTAAAGTGGTTCGATTTTAGTAAAGTTCTACTTCCATTATGGTTGATGCTCTTATTACTTTGAGTTCTTGGTTACAAATGGAAACTTAATGGCTATTACAAGCGCTTAAGTTAGCAAATATATCTGTTGAGAGTACAAAAATTGATCATTGTACAAGTGCATGAGAACCTCTATTTATAACCGTAGAGATCACGCTTTGAAAGACCGAAATTAATGAATTGGAAGCCAAGTCTCGAGAGTGCTGTTGATTGTGATCAGTGGTCTGGATTCGGGCAGCTCGGATTCCATGTGTTCAGAAGGGTCCATATGCATGCTAGCTGGCCGGTTGTATTTCGGCATGCTTGTGTGATGTGCTTAATGACTCAAGGAGCGGTTGTTGTATAGTGACGCTTTTGCTAGGTAAGCATCAAAGTACAAAGAGCGGTTATGCCCAGTGACGTTTTTATCCGATAAACAATGTTGACACGACATCCTTGTCAGAGGAATAGTACACGGTCGACATCTTTTTATGTAAGGGCGACCAGAAGTCTTTTGTCAGAAGTATGCATAATCGTGACAAAATGGAGCTTGTAAGGATGTTGGTCGACAAGTGACCCGTGAGAGGTGCGGATAGTACCCATGGATGGTTAAGTGGTTTTGTTGTCTTGTTGTGGCCTTAACGCAAAGGGGAGAGGCGAGGAGATGAACGGAGGACAGTGGGAAGATGCTGCCCACTCGGCTTGAGACCTTTCATTGTTGTTGGAAACACAGCGGGCAAGGTCTTAAGCGGACCTCGTGAGTTGAGCCATAGTGGTTGGACAGGCCAATGGGTTGGAGGAAATAATGATTGACACGTGCCATGTGGGCCTTTGCTATTAGGCTACAGTCTTGATAGTCCCATTTATACCTTTGCGAGAAAAGCGAGCAGCACCAAACCACTTCAAAAAGATATGGCAAAATAAAATATAAAATATATAGCATGTAACGATCCAAAATTTTATCGATTTGATTTGTGAAGACTTAATTTATTTTAAATATTCAATTTATGGTTTCAATAATTAAATAACCCACTTTTAATTTATAACTAACGATATGAAATTCATTTCTGGATTTTGTTTACTAACATTGGTAGTTCGATGAAACAGAAAACATGATCGAAATCCGTTGTTCGGATTTTTGACTTTTTATCGAACGACAAGTTTTAGAAAGTTGTTGAACCTTTGTGTTCATTTTAAACAACATTTGAATGTTTAAAACATTTTATTTTGAAAATTAAAGTAAATAAGTAATATGATAATAATAAGAACTAATTAGTATAAAATATAATTTAAAATATGAAGTGATGGATAGGAAGTTTGAATTGAAAACTAAAAGATTCCTTAAGTATAAAGATTAACAAAAGTACATGATCCATGCTAATATCCTCCATATTTTCATATGTGTAATAATCTGATGATGAGGGGGGCAAAACGGTGGTGTGTGTACGAAGGAAGGGGAGGGGATAGGGTGATGTGGCACAAAATGGTGGAGGGTTGTAACGCCCCACCTCTAGATCCACACTAACAAAGGATATTACTAAGTAATATTGTTGGTTAGTGCAGAGAATAAGGCTGGTTAGAAGCAACCATGCGTGAACATTGCTTTAAGCGAGTATTGACACTTCGAATTGAGTAATAATTTTTCTCGAAATGGGATTCAACGTATACAATTCAGACTTAAAACAATATTACGGTGGCTATAATAATTGCTTAGAACGACATAAGATATCATAGAACACAGAATCACAGAGTGCACAACAGAGCATACAGATGTTATATAGGATCAAATGGTATTTAGGTAATTTACTTATTCCATTGTGTATAAAAACAATTACTTTTTTCTCCCTTTTGATTATTCATTTCATTTCCCATTTTTCAAAACTTCACTGCTGCTTTTCCAAGCTCTTTTTCATATTCCATGGCTTCTTAAAAAAATTTCAAGTTAAAAATCTTCTCTTTTCTACTTTAAATCCTTTAAAACTATTTTAAAACACTTCCTTTCTACATTACACCTCCTTTCTTTCTAGAAGCAAGCCCAAACCCACCTTTTCCAAGCAAGGCCGAGCCTACTCCTCCAAGCCTGAATGCTGTAGGCCATCTTAGGCCTAAAAAAAATCCCACTTTGATAAAGGAAAAACCAAGTTCTATGGTGGATACAAATTGTAGCAGTAGTTTTACTTGATTCAGGTGATTTTTGGTGAGTAAAGCTTAGATCCTTAAGCAAAGCTTTACACTTTATGTTGTGCTAATAATTGTGGTAATTGTTGGCTGAAAAATAATGTTGTTTGCCTCTACATATGTGTGATTATGTGTAGTGATTGTTGTGGACTTGGAAGTGAGATCGGAAAGTTAAGTGATATTGAAAAGTAGTGATATTTACCCTTTGGAATGGATGTTATTGCATTTCTTTAAGTGTACGAACTTATGTCATGGTTGTAGCATGTTGTTTGGAAAGTAAAAGCTTGAATTTGTTTTGTTGTCTTGACATTGAGATCCCTTGTTTGTCAACTTGCTTTTACTTATATGTTTTCTAGAAAAGTTTTATAAAGTTTTAAACTTTACCTTTTAGTTGCCAAAAACCCTATACAAAGTTTATAAAGTAAGTTAAAAACATAAAAGGTATAGTCTTTAAGGCTATTTGGTATATAAAACTAGTTTTAGGGTTATGGTATGCATAGAGATAGTCGCTATGCATGTAGTTCGTAAAAACGAATACTTTTTGTAAACTAAAATTGTTTTCATTTTAAATAAATTTTGAAAGGTATTTCAAAGTATATTATGAGTATAAAAAAGGTTTAATTATTATAATTAATTAAGGAATTAATGATTTATTTAATTTATTAATTAAGTAATGGTACTTAGGACTTAATTACTAATCAAGGCTTAATTATCGATTAAGTAAGGTTTAATAATTAATTAAGTAAAGATTAATTATTTAATTAAGTATTATTTATGTAAAGTTTAATTATTTAATTAATCATAAATTAAGTGAGGTTTAATAAATTAATTAATTTTTAATTAGGCAAGGTTAATTATTAATTAATTATTAATTAAGTTAAGATTTGATTAAGTTTAATTATTATTAAGTAAAGGATCTAAAATTATTTTAATTAATTAAATAAAGGTTTTTAATTTTTAAATTTCTTTATTTTCAAGGATCGTTTGTTTAAAAGCGACTTTCTTTTTCAAAGATGGGTTTTGAATACAAAAGATTGCTTTGTCTGTGCTATTAGATAGCCTGGCAAATAGGATAAGTTGCGCTAAAACATTGGATTGCATAATAATGTGGTTAAATTTATTTATACTTAGTTGGACATTTATTTAGCAGAATAAAACACCATTCTGCTATAATTAACTTGAATATATTTTCAATGACATTTGTTTAGCAGAATAAATCATCGTTCTGCTATTATATTAATTTGGACATTTACTCATATGTCAGTGAGTTAATATATGGGTTAATTAATATTGGATAAGTGATAGATTAGGTAGTGATTGCTAATCGATTTTATTTATATATATGCTTACTTATGTAAATACCAGATATGTGACCTAAAAAGTCAAATTGAATTAAATGGTAACTTGATTTAGTACCATTGTGGTTGCTAAGCCTTTTTCCGAATTTGTAAAATTATGGATCTAAATTAACTTCAATTCTATATCAATTTCAGGTTAAGTGTTTATTAATGAGGTTTAAGTCAACTAATCATTTTATTTACGGTGATTTAAAGTTAATTAATTGTTCACTTATGATGTTTAAAGGTAATTAATTAATTGAATAAGGATGTTTATAAATGATAAATTGTTTTATAAAAAGGATTAGACTAGTAAAAAGGATTTATAAAAAAATGATTTACAAATGATATTTTGTAAAGGAGATTTTAAACGGTATTTGGTAATGGAGTTTTATAAAGAGTTTATAAATCATTTTAAGAGATTTATAAAAGGAGTTTTATAAATTAATTTGAAGATTTATATAAAAGGAATTGTAAATATGAAATAGGCTTATAAAAAAAGGAATTTTATAAAAAGAATGAGATTTGATTTTGATAATTAATCCTTCTTAATTAGGGTGGTATGGAAACATTCTTTCCATACTTGACACCGAAGGATAAGTGATTCGGTTTATAGTAAGAAACGTTTTAGATGATATTTGCTTGGTCCATTTAAATATGAATTTAGAAAAGTGGAAATCTTTCTTAAGTTTTGTTAATATACTTATACCGTTGAGATAAGTATATGGATATATTTTCTAAGAACTGAAAATAAAATGGGTTGTGAATATATTTATACCTAAGAGATAAGTATATGAATATTTTTTCAGGTATTGAAAGGAACATAAGGGGTTGTGAAAATATATTTTGTGAAGGTATTTTGAATCAATAATTTGGAAAGTGATGTGATTAATGAAAGATTAATTAATAAAGGATTAGTGGACTCCACATGGAATTAAATCTATGTTTGGATTGTTTGTTCTTTTGACAGTTAAATAACCGACCATCAAATCTTGACCAATTTTGAACTCTGAAAATATCTAGGAGAAACCCAAGAATTATATGGTATAGTTATCTTTGTTGATACTACTGTACGTATAAACCCGTTGTGTTCTTTTAGCATAAATGATAAGGAGATCCATCCACTTAAACAGTTAGAGGGTGATCCCAGCTCTTATGTAATTTTTTGTATATTTTCAAAAGAACCAGAGTTAAGTTTACCGAAAACTATCGAATGTTTGTTCAAAGAGACCGGGATCGGATAAGTACAAATTATCTACTTATCCGAAAACCACTTCGAACCAACTCAAGCGTTCGAATTGAAGACATTTTAAAGATGATGGAATCGAAGACAAAGATCTTTGAAGTGCAAGGGCTAGCAACTTGCTACTAATTCTGAGGGTGATTCCAAAAAGGATATAGTAGAAGTAGTGCCTTTAGTTTGTTCTTATCCTGAACAACTTGTATGGACGAATGCTGGCATTGCATTATCACTTGGAGGACAGTGTTAACATTCCACGTGGGATTACTGTATAAAAGGTAAAATGTAGCCTCAACCTCAACAACGGGGAATGACTAAAACATGGGATATGCTTCAAAGCTATGTGGGTCGCACCCATTAGGGTATTATCATTACCCTTAGAGATGTATATACATTTATGGATTTGGTTGTGCATGAGAGCTCTCGGGAAAAGGTTGCAAAGCAACCAAGGTGATGAAATATTCGGTACTATCCAGTAAAGGGTAGGCCGGTCCTGATTCGTAGAGGTCGACAGATTCAACCTTGGTATTTTACCTAGAGGTGTACTGTGGCAGTAGGTACCCCAATAGCATTGTCATTAATGGAACCCAATTTCCAATAAGTGTCTTATGGACTTAGCTGTGCCCGAACATGTTGGAATGTGAGATGCAAGCATTTCAACTATGTTCATAATTTACTTTAAGCCCTAGACATTCTTATAATATCATAAATTTTTTTCTATAAAAATGGTTTGCTTATCGTAAGGTAAACGTCCGTGTTTATGTGCAGCGTAGTCTTACGATATACCTTTATTTTGAAAGGATTTTATAAATATTAAAAATCCATTTGATTGTGTTCTCATGCTGGTTTTACTAGACTATCCGTGCATTATTTTCTTATAATGCTCGAGTCAGCCCGAGCATATTTTCCAGATTTAGATGGACACTTGGGAGATTCAGGAGACGAGCTAGATCCTTCAAGACGTATTTCCATATTTTATCTTCCACCGATTGTTTCTTGTCTGTATTTATCAACAATTGTAAGTACATACTGTTATAACCGTCTAGGCTGATGACAGATTAGTTACTCTAATTTTATGTATGTATGTTAAAGTTCAGTTTTCTTTTTAAAGATCATTGAAATATTATATATTACTCGTCACATTATGAGATTCTGTTCTATCTTTCCTTTCTCTTTCACCCTAATGATCTGTCTTTCCAGAACGTGGATATTTTGCACGTGAATACCGTGGATGTATTAGTGTCGACTTCTAAGGATCGAAAAGGTGGGTTGTTACATAACATTTCCCAATTAAATACTGTAGTGAAGATTATATGGAATTTCCACGATCTAGTCCGTCGCTTAACTACCCATAAATATCTAAAAAACAATGCTAGTAATACGAATCATCACAAACAAACAGTAATGGAAAAGTAGGAACAAAAGGTATGATGTGGTTTGACCAAATTGAGCAACGTTTATGGATTTAAAAATTCATTTCAATCAACGTATAAGGGAGAAAATTAAGCATCTTCTTGATGTTGATTTCAATATCTTGTTGACTAATTCTACTTAGCCATTGGCCTGCGGATAGGCCATGAAGAAAAACTCTTCTTGATTTTGGAGCGGGCACAAAAATTTATGAAGTGCTTATTTCCGTTGGCAATGACGATCTTAACCAGAACTCCATACCATCACATAATGTTTCAAATCATGAAATCAACGATCTTTGCGGAGGATATCGTGGGAATGAGCTCGGTTTCAACCCATTTTATTAAATGATCAACTGCTACTATAATATATTTGGAACATCCTCTAACCATCCGAGGTTCTCCAGTCAGGTATATTCTTCAAATCGAAAATGACCAAGGGTTAGACATTTGCTAGAGCTCTAACAATTTTGGAAATTTTTTGGTATCATCCACATCTCTTGGCATATTCTTGTGAATCTCATTCGTAGTAGGCCAAAAATAATCGTACGTTAGAATTCTTCTTGTTAAGTCCCCTCTCCAAAGAGTGGTTGCCACAAAACTCTTGATGTACATCATTTAAATTCTATGATGATTTGTTATAATCAATACAACTAAAAGGGTGCCGAGAACCCTCATTGGTAAATTATATCGTTTCGTAATATAAATTAGGAAGCATTTTTGAGTAGTTTGCACGCTTCATCTCGATCTTCAGGTAATAATCCTTTGGTCAACTATCCCTTGTTTTGGGTCATCCATAATTATTTTTTATCAATCTCCATGCTATACTCGCCTTCTTGAATGTTATGCTCATGTAACACTTCTTCGAGAATGGTGCCTAAGAATTTGGCTATGTTGGTGCTTGCTAGTCAGCTTAATGAATCGGCAAGCACATTCTGCTCTCGAGGATTGTACATGATCCCGTAATAATCAAAGTTGTTCAATAGTATCATGACTTTTGATAAATAAGCAGCTAGCTTACTCTCGAGGAATGTGCTGGATCCTATAATAATCAAGGTTGCTCAATGTTTTCAAGACTTTCGATAGATAAGCACCTAGCATGCCACCTTTTGTTTGGAAATCTTACAGCATTTGGAAATTTACCAATCTTGATCGTTAAAGACTCCAACTACCTTTATGTTTAGTTCTTTGTGATTCTGAGTCCTACTATTAAGGCTTCATATTCGACTTCGTTAGTCAAATCCTAACCTTAAAGTATACCCTATCTTTCAACCTTCTGGAGTTGCAAAGTTGACTCCTTCCCTTGAATTTTGATCGACAGATGAAACATCTATGTATAGTTCCCATCTACAAACTTTATTATTGTGTTCGCTGTTGGTATGTGATAAAAATTTAGATTAGTTCTATGTACCATTCAAAAGTTTCTCTTGATAGAGTTAAGAGTGTACCATAGGGAAAATTATGTAATTTGATAATATAACTTAATCCTGATAGCGAATCTTGTTCGAACCGACTTAAGCTTTTGGTTTAATTTTCTATTATATATATTGTTACACTGGGATATAAATACTGCTTTAAATACATTAAATATATACATGTAGAAAAAATATTTAATCTATTGCAATTACAAATGTGTTTATAATCGTGAGTATTGAAGCATGTCAATAGATACTTACCATTGATGTTCCTAGTCAAGATGTATTAACAATGGGATATCGAGATATACATTGAAACTAGAGTATGTAACACTCTCCATATGAAACTAGAGTATGTAACACTCTCCATATGATAAACGATGAATTACTCATGACCATTAGGGGGCACTAAATGGTATGGAGAATCATACCTGACTTGTCCCTGCATCCAATGAGTTAGCACATTAACATAATATATGCTAAACTATCATTATGTGGGTGTACTACTACTCTAAGCATAGTCTAAGGTGTCTAGGTATCTGTCTGGATAATAACTACATCGTATGACATCTATAGCAAACATAACAACCATTACAAAATCTCGCATCTCTCAACTCAAATGTTGTTGGACATATGATAACTCGTATGATCAGCCCATACAATCGACGACCACTCAACATCGTGATCTCACCAATGCTCGAATCCTTGCCACTTTGTAGGGCCAGGAACTAGACTTTCTCCGTAAGGTCCGAAGATATGGATTACATCGTAAAATCCATTGTGAGCATGATTACATACTCCTTTATAAGCATACATCAAAACCTTTGAGTTATCAATGATCCCTTGGCCACATACTGATAGTAGAACCACCTCTTGTTCCACTCCATAGGTCCTCATCATATTGAACTTACCTACATGGACAATCACCAAAAGCTATGTTGTCTTCCTTCTAAAGTACTTAACCCAAAACCCAATAGTGGGTCAGTTCGGTACCGACCTCTGCCTTGGTTTAGTAAAACCCATTTCACTTTCCTTGGTTGCTATCGAAGTCGACTTGAAAACTCTTGAGTATGGGTCGGTTTGGTACCAACCTAAACACCTTGCCCCGATGTTTCTTTAAAGTCTTATCTCCATCATCCCCTAAGTGCCTCAAGCCTTCCCTAGAAAAAGGTCAGGTATGAGTCAGGTCAATACCAACCCATGTGCCATGTCAAATTCTGCTCTAAGTCCTTTACTTCGATTTGACTAAGTTCATTGAGTATTCCTCGTGTCATTTGCCAAAAATCCTGGGTAAGTAATGATCTAAGTAGGGTCATTACCGAACCATATAGCTAAATTTTGGTTATACTTGGCTCGACAATCTAGCCCTATTCCGACTACTTCGATCTACGTGCAACTTATTTACCACAATCCGACTGCAAACTCTCTAGGGCCAATCCATCGAAGTTTGTTCAATTGATACATATCTTCCATCCTTTGTGTACTCAAATCAGAAAGCACGTCGACTAGCTTCTCCTTCTACATGAAGATCCTTGATCATAGGAACGATCCACCCCTAATTCGCTTCGACAAGCATTTCATTCATTCAAATGTGAAAATACATCGTTCAAGGAAACAAGCATCGTATAATGGCAATACAATTAATACATGATCCATATTCTATAATAGCAATCATATGAACAATCATGACATGAAAATACACGTTTAAATCACTTTAAAACCATTTAAATACGTTTTTATCTTGTTTTCAAAACCATTCGGTTCCAAAATCGTATTTTGAGCTGAAAATTGGATTAAAAACATCTTTAAGCATATATAAACATAGATAATAGGATTTGAGATGATAGATCACTCACCAATCGATGTAAAATCGATGTACATCACACAAATCAATGTAAATTCGAAAATGAACACTAGCAAGCCTCGAAATTACCTCCTAGAATCAAGTTTTGTTAATCTTATATTGATCTCCTCGCTAATCTTGCCTTAATCTCTTGATTTAACTATATTTGGAATGGGTCAATGATGGTTTTTGTTGATGATAGAATTACTAGTGGATTAGACTTGTTTTAGGAAGAAGGTAAAGTTATTTAGGATTATATCTAGTGCTGCAGTTAGCACAAGTCTCGAAATACTTAGTGGGCCTAATTATTAGACTTAGGGTCATTACACTAAGTCTGCCTAAAAAATGTCAAACTTGAAACTGTGAAATCTCCTAAACCTTTTGGCCAAATCACTATTATAACTAATCCATGGAATGACAAACCATTATATCTTTTATTTGGAACATGTTTCAATTCAAAATTCAACTTTTATCGAAAGTTATTAGAAGATTTTTGGGCCGAAAATGTCCACAATTAATTCTGAAGGTCAAAAATGTCAAAGCATAGTATTAGACAAAGTTATAATCAAATCTAAATCATTTGTTTATGGAAATAATATTTTTACGATCTATCAATACTTAAAAAATGTGGACCATCGCAAATTTGGTCAGCTCAACCTTAATCAGAGGGTTGAGGTTTATCCTAGTTTTGATGACTCTTTATGAATCTTCCTTAGTGAGTGCAATATCTATAAGAACTAGTGCGTTACCCGTGCGTTGCACACGGTTTGTTATAGAAAAATAATATTTTAATTATTTTTAAAGAATAGAATTTATTATGCAATATCTCATGAATTTGTTAAGATAAATGAATTATAAAATAAGTATTCTTTATAAATTTTGAAATTAATATTTTTGTAAAATTTCATAAATGAATATTCATATACATATATTCTGAAATTGACATTTAGCTTTTGATACATTCGACTAAAAGATAAATGATGTATACATTAATATCAAATATTACTTGAGAGAATGACGACAATTACCTAAAAATAGAAGTGTAATACCAAAGACTCAATATATTTGTATGCATTTAAAGTTCTTTCAGCACATATTTATAAAAATATTTATTTAACTACTAAAAGAAATATTAAGTGAAAATAAGACCTGAAACGTTACAAATCACATTGTTTCATGCCTTACTATTCTTATTTTATAGTAAAACTTTTCAAAAAATATTTAACATTTATGTAAAAAAGATAATAAAATATGAAAGAAAAATATTTCTAATTAAAATATGGTATAATTTTTGTCCATTGATTAACTCATATTACGAATATAAATAATCAAGTTGTATTTTTTTGCGCAAAAACACACTAACTGAAAATATTTATTCTTTTTTTCAATAATACAAAATACAAACATTCATCAATTATCATTAATTGTAACGTTATTCTTCATAAAATATAATTTAATAATGATAAAGAGTCCATTTAATGTACCAATTTTAGGAAGGAAAAACGTTATATATGTTTGTAATAATGTACCAATTTGGAAAGAATTTTTTTGTATATATTTGTCTGTAATGAAATAACAAGTTTAGAAAGAAAAAGTTATGTATATATTTCTTTGTATTAAATAACTAATTTTAGAAAGAAAAAATTATGCATATATTTTTTTGTATTAAATAACTAATTTTAGAAAGAAAGAAATTTTATGAACTTAAATGTAGAAAAATATAAAAGTATCAAAGATAATTTTGTATATAATTAAGAAAATATTAGATTATACGGACTTGAATGAAAAAACAGTTTTACCATTTATATCAGTATAAATGCAGTATACACATTGAATTATCATTTTTTATGATTTATTAGATCAATTAAATCATATTTGTTAATTGAATTTAGTTAAAAGGTTTAAATTCAAGATCAATTAATAAATTCAAATATATGGACTTGAATGTGAAATAATATAGGAAAATTTAGGAGAAATCCGTAAATAATTATTGAATTTTGGCATTTAAATGCAAAATGACCGGGAAAGAATATTAGTAGAACATTGTATAATTTGTATATAGTTATGGAAAATTAAAACTATGTGGACTTGAATAAAAAAAATTAGTTTTACCATTTTTGTCAATATGAATGCAGTACGCATGTTGAATTGTTATTTTTCAAAATTTATTAGATCAATTAATGAATATTCGTTAATTGTATTTATTTAAAAAGCTTAAATTTAAGATCATCTAACTAAATCTAATATATATGGACTTAAATGTAAAAACAACAGAAAAAACTTGAAAGAAATATGTAAATAATTGTAAAAATTAGTATTAAATTTTAATCAAAAGAGAGAACCAACAAAAACATTGTAATAATCATAATAACAATAAATTATGAGAATGTGAAAATAAAATATCTGGAGAGAATTAAGGAGAGAGGAGAAAATTCCTAGAATTAATAACAGAGCTTTAAATTCTTCTGCTTTACGATTATTTAATAGATATTGACTAGCTCGACCTCTTTATCCTATTCAAGGCATAGGTCCACAACATCACAGGGATAGTTGATGCAAATTGTCTAGTCAGGAATTGTTGTAAAATAATAGTATTGGCACATTAATCGTGCGCCATAGCTTTTCCACTAATCATGCACCTGTCTCATTTCAATGAAGCTACATCACATTCTCTTAATGTTTACAGTTCTCCTTTTATGATGCCTACTCTTCTTGGGGTTGGATATTTCATTATCAAACTCCATATAGAAGTTGCGACCCTTATTGAAAATATGGTTGGTCTTCCAAAAAAGCATTATACATGAATTGAGCATCCATGATCAGACATCCGGTCATTCATGTGAAACTCCTTAGTTTCTTTCTTTTCCTACCATTATTGGTAATTAAATATTTATGATCGGTCCATCTCATGCGAACCTATGAATGGGTATGGTGCAAGGGTGCACATCACCGTAGGCATCTTCAGTTTATAAAATGTTCCTAAATCGAATGTTGATAAAGATTATATTATCAATAAGGATTCAACTAACTAAAGGGACTATAATATTAGCTGTTATTACAAAGGCATCGATGTGCGGGTAGTTTCCTTCTTCCAAATACTTTCAAATGGATACCACATCTCATCCATATAACCGAGGTTTTTAGGCTTCTTTCTCCCATTAAAGGGCACATAATTTCATTTTTGTATCATAATGATCTTGCAAATCTTTCCATTATGACTTTTCTAGATTTAACATGATTGGTCCTTCGAAGATGGTTAAAATATAAGGTTGATCATTAGGCATAGCATTTGCACATTCCATAGTAGGTTAAAGATTACAGATGTGTGTAAGAGCTTGTGCTTGTTGAGGCTGGGCTAGTTGATTCAGTTGAGATGGTTGTTAG
Source organism: Allium fistulosum (assembly GCA_030737815.1). Taxonomy (NCBI): domain Eukaryota; kingdom Viridiplantae; phylum Streptophyta; class Magnoliopsida; order Asparagales; family Amaryllidaceae; genus Allium; species Allium fistulosum. The sequence goes on from CM060903.1 coordinate 1,411,257,483, forward strand.
TTTTGAACGTATCAAAGTCTGTTCTTTTGGAAATGATTTTCCATGACATCTTTCAGATGTTAGTGTTCATTGGTTTCACACCTAACATACATGTGGAAGCAACAATATTTTCCTATCTTTTTTGTTAACTTCAATTTTCTTTCAAGGTGCCGACATTTGTGCAAAATTGGTCCTTGCATAGTTTGGAAGATATTTCATAAGTATAAGCTAAGGCAATATAGATAGTATATCTCCTCGTAGAGGGATTGATTTGAGGTCAATATCCATTTCCGTTTTCATTCTTCCACTATTCTTTCCTTTCTTCATTATCTCGCCTTCCTCAACATCATCCTTATTTTCATCCCTCTTTACTTTAGGATCATCCACTTCTATAAGTTTAGAGTCATACCTCTCTTAATGTGGGATTATTCGAACCTCATGTACTGGTCAAATCTTTCATAAAACTCACACAATTATTTAATTTTTCTTTTAGTCAGGTTATTACAAAATATTACAAATTTCTTCATATTGGAAATAATTTCCATATGTATAATATGGAGATCTACACCTTTCAGTTAAGCAGTTATGGCATTATAGCACAATTATGCAATTTCTCAAAATTTCACCATTTTCTAATTTATGTCAGTAAGCCTTATGGCATCTTTCGGATTCATGACATTAGCTCGTAACAATATCCTAAATGCAGAAACCATTTAAAACCTTGAATGTGGAAAATTCAAAGGCAACTGACAAAACCATCTTACCAATCCAATCATCGTCATTGAAAAATATTCATGCTGGATCTTTTCTAATGATTGAGTGACACCATGATTCCATATGCATTGAATATTAGAAGAGGTGGATCATTTGTCGGTGTTTGCTTTAAATGGGTCCACCTAGGACATCCCGAACTAGTAAGATTCCGTGTAATTCTTGATACAAGGCATGGAGGAATCCCTTTTTTCTCATTATAATCAAACTCACATCCTCTCAACCTTCTATTCTATGGATTCTTTATAGTAAGTCTTTCATATTGATTCCATCCTCAGAGTTTATTCAACCAACATCATCGCTCGCTCTTAGCCACTGTGACAATGAAGATATCTCCCTTCTCCAAATTTTACATGGTGCTATGTGAAAGTTTGGTGTTAGATGCCTTGAATGCACTCTTTGTGGACCATTGAAGTTGTCATTAATGTACTGGTAAACTTTATAATCATTTTCCCACTCACTCCAGTTTCAAGTGACTTCATTCTGGGTGAGTCCTTCGGATTCCTGAGTGGCTTGATCTTATATATGTAGGGAATCTTCTCTGACTTAGATGGCCATTGGAATTCTTTAGGGTGTCACTCGAAAGCCTAAGAAAATTGGTATTCTTGCATAATTAGTAGATGGTTGAGTAACTTTATCTTCTAGCTACATTTGTCAATCAGGCGACCGAGTGACCTAATTGTGGTATATCTTTGGTAATCAAATGGTTTTTACTGATGACTCTACAAGTGACTCAAAACTTGAGCTTTTTACATAGGACGATGATTTACTTCATGCATTAGATCTCCTTGCTATTAAATTCTGCTCCACGGGCTTCTTGCTTTGCATCAGCGTTAGGATATGTAGGAGATACCGAACCATTCTTCCTTAGCAAGTTCCCCAAGAACTTCCTATGCTTACCTTGCAATTTCATGAACATCTCATGGATATTGCAGTCAATCTGATGTCCTTCTGATTACCTCCATTTGCGAGAGCTAGATTATAGCATCTAACAGCCTGGTTCCCTTCTTGCCTTAGTGCTCGAAGGCAAGTTGTATGGTAAACCTTCACTTACCCGAAGTTCTCATGATTGTGGGTAGAAGAGCTCATCTTAGGACCATGACCAATTTCTTCTTTTCCATTGGAAGAAATTGATAAGTAAGGTGTTTTCAGTAGAAACATCAAAATATTGTTATTTTAATCGAGTTGACTATTATAGATTAATAAATTTTATGTTGTTCCTAATGTCTCAAAATTAACTCAAAGGATGTAATGCTACTTAAAAAAAGAAAAAATTAATTGACATGTGCATTTGTAGTGGTTTGGTCAGGTGATCCATTTCCATTGTGGAAAGATTTATTTTACTATTGTGTATTAATTACGAGCGTAACAAAGCGTTGATCACCAAGGAGGAAAATAAATATGAAGAATTCAACCTTAGAAATGGAAGAGTGCCAACTTTGAAATGTAATAACTTTCGACTCAAAACTCCTTTTCATGTGAAACTACTTAGAGTACTTAAAGAGTGAGCTTAGTTTCAAAGCGGCCTAGTTTCTTATGATTTTAAGCAATGTAAAACGGTGGCCATTTTCTTAAAAGTGTGCAATTTTTTAGTTAATTCACTCGTACTAAGATATTGTCATTGTTTTTGCAAATAACTCACGATGGATGACTTATTATCATTTAGAAATTATATATCTGAAAAATAGACTCATTAGTGTAACTTTTACAACTAGAGTCATGAAAACATCGAGTAAAAAATCATTTCTGCATGACTTTAGCAGGGTGAAAAACATAATAGAGTTCCTTTTATAGAGTCACCGGAACTGCCAAATATTGGATCGATTTGGGATGAATTTTTATGGTTTATTGCATATATGAAGACATTAGCATATGATGTGGTTTAGGCAAGGTTTAGCATCCAAACACATTTTTTAATCCATTGGCCACCCGTAGTAAGCATCTATAAATTGGATTTTTGACCTATATCACCCTTTATTTCAAAAACAATTTGTAATGATTCGTTGAATGTAATGTTGTTAGTTACATTTAAGAGATCAAAATAAAGTTAAAAAGTTGCTCTACCAAATAAGAATTTTCCATTAAATACTTTTTACTACTCTGTACTTGGGATTTTTTGAATTGTTGCTAGTATAATTATTGCGCTACATATGAATGTATGCATCTATACCTATGTCACACTTAGCAAATAACATTAAATATAATATATCTTGGTAATCATAAAAAAGATCAGTTATTGTCTTACTCTATGGCACTAATTCAGAAAGATCAAGTGGAATTTGTGATGGTAACTGAATGAAGTAACTTAGAGGCATTGTCTTCTTTTGGTTCGCTTGGAGGTTGACAACAAGTTTCAAGCTGAATAGAGTTATCTTGTCATATAAGTCATACTAGCTTTGATATAAATGATTACTTAGAGTATGATCATATTCTAGAAAATCAGATTAGATGAATGAAAATGGGAGTGGAAGCCACGGATTTGATGAATTTTGAGATAGATCATAGAGGATAAGCAACGAAGAAGGTACACTTATGTGTTCTATCCATTAATGGTCTTACTAAGGAAGTACTAATGAGATATATAGTTTTAAATTCACCATTCATTATGAAGATATTAAAATGTACCACTATATGAAATACGTACACTTCCATGGAGACAAAAGAGATATGTTAGCTTATTTCTTAATCTATGTATAAACTGTAAGGAAACTAAAGCTCAACATTAGAAACCAAATGGATTATTTTATTCATTGAAAGAGACACTTTAGAAAATGGAATTTGATGTTTATGGACTCTATTGATGGATTGACGATGCATGTTAATGAGTGTATATAAGTGGTTGTTTATCAGTTCACTTAAAATGCCCATTTCATTCTAGTTAAACCAACAAGGAAGAACTTGAGTTTAGCATATATCTAAGTGAAGCATATTATGAGACTCCTTCTGAGTAGTATTGAGAGCGACTATGATCTAATATTTAATAGAAAGTTTTGGCGTGTTTTATAGAGTACTATTGGAACAAAGTTAAACTTGAGCACACCTTACAATCCATAGAAAAACAAAGTATCTTAAAGGGTGAATAGGGTGCTTGAGGACTCGCTTAGATCTTGTTTTCAAGATTTTGGAGGATCATGGGAGGATCACTTGCATTTAGTGGATTACTTTTATAATAATAGTTACTCATCTAGTTTTGACATGGCACCGTTCGAACCGTTATGTGATAGGCCTTGCAAGTTATCTTTATGTTGCTTGAGACTAGAGATAGGTTAATGCTTGGACTAAATTTAGTAGAAGATGCTAGTGATAAAATTGAGTTTATTCATGCTCATATGAAAGCTGCTAAACCAAGGTAGAAATGTCATGATAATTAGAGGTGGGATAAGTTAAAGTTTTAATCATCTTTTGAGTTTTGTTGACATATCACCTATAAGAGGTGTTTTGAGGTTCAATAAGGTAGGAAAATTAGCATGAAGATATGTTTGGTCGAGAGGATCGTTAAACTAGTGCATGAATTAAAATTATTGAGCAAATTGGAAAGTGTGCATAATGTAACTCAAATTCTCATCAAAATAAATATGCATGATCCTAGTGCCATAGTCGAGCCAAACGTGCCATTGGAATTAACTGTTGGGCCTAATATGACTTTAATGCAATGATCAGTTTGCATCAGAGATAGAGAGAGAGATAAGTAAGAGATTAAGATTAATGCTGTCAAGTTAGTCATAGTCTAGTTGATTAATGGTATTGGTGATTGTACATGGGAGACAAAGGAAGTTGGGCATGCTTATTTCTTATATGTTCATGTGCTTTGTTTTGTTGATGTATGATCATGTACTAGTTCGTATGTAAGTGAATGTTTTTTTGATTATATAATTGTGTACTTGCGTACTTGCGTATATCGTGATCATTTAAGTACCTTGTATGAGTTTCAAAGATGAAATTCCTATTATCGAAATGAGAATGGGTTCGGTAAGGATAGGAGAATCCAATAGTGAAATGAAACGACATGGGGTTAGTTTTTGTGTTGGAGTACGGATCTTGATTAAAAGTGGTGATTGGTGAGTGGTACTCGAAAACATACTATCACTTTGCCAATATTTTATCTCATTTGGGATTACGTGGATTTTGCATTGTTATACTGAAGGGTTTGAATGATTTTTATACTTCATAGAGTAGATTTGATTAATACATGTTTTACGGGTCAATTATATATTAAAAATAAGCGTAATACCCATTAAACTCCTTATTTAAATGACATTGGGTCATAGTAATGATCTAAAATGACAAGGAGGTTTAATATTATTTTCAAATTTTTTCTATGATTTACATGTATTTTTGTTTGATCCAAATTTGATGAAACTTGAGTATTGGATGAAGAACATTAGTAAATTTTAACTAGTTGAATTTCAAAGATGGTTATTTGTGTGAATTTGATCCATAAAATAGTGTATATTATGTGTCATAACATTTGGGTGAATCATAAGGTGGCATACAACATATAAGGATTGTAGAGTTGGTAAAATTTTGACACGTTGTGGTGCTTGTTGGGTGCAGCAAGCACCACCTTTTATTTATTTGATTTTGATTTTAATTGAATTTGTTTTTGGAATTTTCCTCTATGGAAGCCATGAAATTTCGACCATGGGATGGAGAGAGAAGAGAAATAAAATGAATTGTCAGAAGAGTGAATCGGTGAATGAATGAAATAAAATTTGTTTTAAAAGAAACATTAGTACCTTCCTAATTCCCTCTTTTAAAATCTTCCCTCTTTAATTCATTATTAGATCTCATTGAATCCTCTCCTCCCTAAGAGCATCTCCAACAAATATGGGTATACATTTTACAAAATGTGTAATTGAATTTTGTAATCGGCTATTTTCTCCAACAAAATGTCACCAAGCGCTTGTTCAACAGGCACCTGATGTTCAGGAGCCTGTTGAACAGGCGCCTAACACTAAAGAATTATAAAATATATATTTCAGGCGCTTGTTGAACAAGCGCTTGAACACCGAGCGCCTGTTGAACAAGCGCTTGACAATAGGCCGCTTGTTCAACAAGCGCCTGGGATATAGGTGCTTGTTGAACAAGCGCCCATCACAATCCTGGATCCCCAAACTTCCGACCCCAAAATCCACGCTATTGAGATTTCTGCACTCTGTTGGAAGGCAAAACGGGTGCACATATTGCATTTTGTAATATCCATTCAGCTGTTGGAGATGCTCTAAGAATGGATGGCAGGCCTTAGATGGTGCCACATGGGCCTCAAAAATTCCCAAAACCACTTAGTAATTAATCTATTTAAATTATGTTTAAATATTCAATCAATATCATATACCGATACACACATGTATAACTTTTGTATACGCACTTTATTGAATACTAATTGCACTCAAACAAATCAAATAAAATTTAGTAATTAGTATCTCATAAATATTAATTAGTTTACTTAATTTACAATGATTAAAAGTTAACTAAATCGTATGGTTTTTCGAAGTAATCATCATTATTATTGTTTGATTCAAAGGCGTAAATTCAGTTAGCAGTTAATATCAAACAATTCAAATATTAATGTCCACATGTCAACTTAGCTAGTGGTGTGACATTTTGGTTGAATTTATCGCTTACACGTCTTTTCGATAAAATTCAATTTTATTATTATAAGCTTTACCTAGTAGTAACAATTATTTACACCAATTCTTATTGTCAGCACTATGTAATATTAGGACTCATGGAATTTGGTTTTGGTCAAAATTCCATCATCGTCTACATTCAACTTGATTAGTACAAATAATCCTTGGTTCGGTTGTAACAATTATTATTAACCGTACTTCTTTAACCAGAGACTTTGACTTTGACTTGTCTATGATACTAACCCTTTATAGCTGGGGAGACAAAATTCTCTATCGAATAGTTTTAACTTTCCAATTCTTCAACTCGGACCCAACTATAGTCGTTCTATGGACGTTATGTCATGATTAACTATAATTAAAGTGGAGTGTCCATATTGAAGTTCCATAGTATTCTCAAGTTGAGGAAACTTTCTAACATCGTCACTTCGAGATTCTCTATCCGACCTTTGTTATATTAACCAACAGAAAACTCTCGAGTGAGTCATTCCATAGTTTTTCAATAACTATTAGTGCATAACCGCTTAGTGTCTTAGCGGCCATGAGTAATACACTTCCCAACATTTGAAGATCATTACATACACTAGTCTCGGCGGATGTATCAATATCCTTTCTCAAAACATCTTTACTAGGAATATTAAAAATAATATGTTAATTTAATGTGAAAAATTTCTCATGATTACATCACATTGTAATTACTATCGTATAACATATCATTTAAGTTTTTTCTTTTTGATATACTTTAAATTAATTACTCAGTTAATCATATCAAAATATAACAAGTATATATAATAGAGAGAAAACACCTTTTATTTTGAACAAGATTGGTTATCGAGTTATATTTGTAACAAATTACATAATTGACTCTATCATATTCCTAGAGGGAATAATGACATCGTGGTTCACTCGACTTGCCACAAGGTCCACATCATTATTCGATCAGTTAGTAAGACAGTTTATGGAGCAGTTTTAGGTCCATATGGTTCAACCAAAAGATGTTATGTCATTATCTAACATGCATCAGAGGTCCGAAGAGACCCTGAAAAGTTTTCTGAAAAGATTCAATGCTCCAATTATAAGGGTGAGTAACCCGAAGGTGGAGATTATGCTGATGGCACTAATAAATGAGTTTCACTAAAAGACTGACTTTGGTAGGTGGCTCAAGTGGAAGGAACCATCTACTTTGAAAGAATTCTATTGTGAAGAATCCCAAATTCTATCTTGAAAGAGGGAGATTTAGCTATAGGATTGGCTAATGATGGTCAGAAGGGGCCGAGTAGTGCGGTACACAGCATCGTTGCTATCAAATAGAATGGTGGTAGTGTTGGAAATGTTGTAGTGAATGTTGGTGATAATAATAGTAAAAGGAAGAACCAAAACGCTGGTGGCAAGAAATAGGACACTAAGAAGCATACTAGGTATACTCATCCTGGAGATTATACAGAATATACTGATTTTGTTGAGAACATCTACCTTTCCACACCAGGTATAGAGCATTATAAGAGGCCAACCCAAGAGAGGGACTCAATAGGAGAGATTCTTTGAAATGTATTGTTGCTTCCATGAGACACATGGGCCTAATACAAATGAGTGTAGACATATAAGGGATGTCATTGAATATTTAATCAGAAAGAAGAAATTGAAGTAGTATGTGAGGAACTGGTAGGATGGCGGGCATGCTAATAATCAACCCCAAGGGGAGTCCGTCTAAGGGAATCAATACGGATGTAGTAAAGATGTGATAACCCGCACTTCAGTGGGCCCGATTTTCGCTAAATCGAAAACCAAAGTCCACCAGAATACGGATCGTTGGTTTGGTATCCTACAAATAAATAAATGCATATCAGAGCACTATTGATATAAACTCACAGTGGAATAGTAAAGCATAATAAAATATATAGTTACTGACCAAGATTAACACTTCTAATATTTAGTGTCCTTATCAATGCCTTGCTTGCATAAGGAAATCTATCCTTCCACTATTCCGGCCTTGTATTAGTACATGTCCCTCTAAGCTATCCTGTGGGTTGTAATGAGGAAGGGGTTAGAACAACGTTCTGGTGACTGGCAAATTACATACTTTATACATAACACTAGGTTATGCCAATTTCCTTCCATTACATGTTATGTCTCTTATTTTTACTTAGTCGTCTCGGCCCCACGTATGCATACGATAAGCCCTATCTACCCTAGATTGATAATAACTACATAGATGTGCATGTGTTTATGTGTGTGCATGTGTGTGTGTCTATACGTACATACATACATACATACGTACGTATGTACATACAGATACATACATACATACAGATACATACATACATACACATACATACATACATACAAACATATACATACATACATATACATACATACATACATACATACATACATACATACATACACACATATATATATATATATATATATATATATATATATAAAAGTACCGTAGTCCCACTTTGGACCAAGATACTATCCCTAATAGTATCTGTAACCTAGCACTTTGTCAGGATCCATCATCAGCGCAGTATTACATCCTCATCCTCGTGCATACCAAGGAACTCCCATAGTGCCTAATAACGACATCATAATAGTTAGTCGTATTCTATCCATTTTGAAAGACCTCCATAAATGGTTATCTAGTCTTGTCCCTAACAAACAAACTAGCAAACAACTATGGCGGTGCATAACCTAAACGTGATCTACAATAGTAGGAGATGTAGACGTTTAGGCGTAACCCTTATTTTTCCACTGACCACTCAGGACTGATGACGTTCTCGACCTATGTACAACTCATACTCCTTAATATGGTACCGAACACACTGACAGCTCTAAGCCTTGCTCACCGTCCCATTTAGATTCCTAACGCAACTAAGGTAATATCCATTTGTTATGTAATATCCCCTAAAAGATTGAAGCAAATTCTACTTGTCCTTTGACACTTCGCCCGAGGCGAACCTTCCTACTTGGGTATCCCTCACCTATACGGTAACGTATATAATTCCATGGTTTCTACAGTTGGATACGTCCCACTTCGGTATAATGTATACAAAACTGCTGGCATCCCATAGTGGTGACTAGACTTCTATTTAGGACTATAAACAGATACATTCAGATACGAATAGTGTCATATCCGTATCCGCATTCGAAATCATCTTCGGACATCGGATAATTATCCTATCCGCTAATAAATAGTCCTACTTCTGTTTTGATCAATAAATCAAGAAATATAAATAGAAAATTATGGTTTTGCATAAAAGTTTTTCATTCCCATTAATTATAAAAGAGAGAAAAATAAACAAATATAATGATAATAAATAGTTTTAAGCAATTAATATGCATTAAATTCATATAATACAAACTATTAGCCTAATAAAAAAACAAACACATGTCCATCGTTGTACTAAAATACACAAAATATTAACTATAATCTTGCCTTCATATCTGCATTTATATCCCTTTTTCCAGATATCGGATATTTATCCGCATTTCGCATATGGATGCAGATGGATTTTGGATATTTCGGTAATCCATTAACAGTCCTACTTCTGTTGTGTAACACTACTGACCTAACATTCCAATCCATTTTAATGACTATGTCATTCTTATCTAAGCTAAGCTTTAGCTAACTTTAACAATTCACACCCATCATAAGTGTACACTTGAGGCTATGTATATATATGTATATATATTCATTCTTATTTCATTATTATGCCTCAAATGTTCAACTACTCATATTCAATTATTTTTATTTAACTGACTCCTTATTTCATTAATCTTGGTTTAATAACCTTCACCGCTTTCCTTGTACTTAAAAGATTTGAGTATCTTTTACTATTTACTTTCTTCTCTTATTATCGAATCTTTATTTTTATCCTTATTTTAACCCTTACTATCCTTCCTTGTTTAGTAAAATTCCTATACACATATATTTTATATACTTCTTGCCTTTATTCATTTTATTTCTTGCCTACCTTTTTATGATTTACTATTTGATTTCTATCTTATCCTCATTGCATATATAAATACAAATTAATTTTATGATTTAACCATTATCATTATCACAACTACAATTCTTTAATTTATACATGGGGATTTCTGTATTTTATGCATTAGAATTACATCTCCCTCAAAAAGAAAGGTTAACATTGTAAATCTCCATATCTTATCCTAAAAGGGAATTTGTATTACGTTTGGAATTACAAGGAACTATATTTTCGTAGTTATTGAAATAGAAAGTACAAAATAAGGTAAATATCTTTACTTTATACATCTCTTCATTTTAGGTGTATTTCTTGTTATTTCAAATGTTACACTTTTATTTATGAATTTGAACTTAATAATCTATAAAAATTTACATTGCAACATCCTACATTCCTATGAATTAAAACACTACTTAAATCACAATAATTTATTTTGATAACTTCTAATATACATTTATTTGCATAAATAATTTAATTTACAAATCTGGAACCACTATATAATTTATCAAATTCAGGGACTACTATTACCTAATATTTTCCAGATTCAAACAAATGCCATATTAAATCAAAATTATTAATTACAGAATATGTAGGCAGGATTACAGATTCATTATACATATACAATTAGGCCTACAACTCCAAATTTACATTTAGGCATACATGAATAGATTTACAATGATATAAATTCAATGTCATATAAAAATATATAATTTTCCCACTCACCTTTTAGCTTTCAAAATCTCCAGATCCAATTCTTGTCATTCTATTTTGAATCCCCTTATTCTTCCTATTTGAATACATACACCGCAAGCTTACATATATCTATAAAAAATCTAGATCAAAGAAGAGATTTGGATTTAATTTAGATTTGGATCTGGATTTATAATTTACCTTGGCTTTGACGATTTGGTTCGACCTTATTCTTCTTCTCAATTATCCTTTGCTATTCTCCACTTGTATATATGTATATAAAATATAACTATATTTAGAATTAAGATTTTGTGGAGAAGAGAAAATGGCACAGCTCCATCGTCGCGCTAGAAAATATAAGAAGAAAAGTGAGGGGTTAGGCCCATATTTATAGGAGTTGGAATCAATGTCAACCATTAGATTCAATTATTTTAAATCCGGGCCATTCGGCCATATCAAAATTCACAGCCGACACATCCACTGGTCGACCACTCTTATGCCATCGGTCGACAGCTAGCGCTCGACCGATCCCAATTAATAGGTCGATCGGTTGATGTATTTTTGGTTAATTATCTCCGCTATTTGATTACGTTGATTAGTTACCTCTTATATGACATTCTCTCCGTTTTTAACCGAGTTGCACTAACGTAATTATACTTACAAGTTAAGTAACGTTAACTATCTATTAATTCTAATTGACATTAACGTAGTTAATTATTTTTATTTCCTTAATTATATATATAATTATTTCTGTTTCAAAAACTTCAAACGTCAATAACTTCTCCGTTTGAACCCTGATTAGAAAAATTTATATATTAAAATTGATCTGAAAGTCGCCACAAACCCAACAGTGCAAGTATCATAGCCAAACTTTGACATTTTTAAAAATTCTACTTTTAGCTTTACTATTTATTAATTAATTTTTTTAATTAATTATCATTAAATTACAGGGTATTTTAGAGTGGGATCAAGGCAGTTTGCAAGGGGATTGTAATAAATATTATTTCTGGAGGTTTGCATCCCACGATAAGAGCTTGAATGAAATAGAGCACTATGCCTGCTAGTTGAGGCATGTGCCTCAAGAAACATGTTATTCCATAGAAGAAGGGACTCCAGCAAAGCAATAGGAAACTATTAATGATGACATTATGTTTCGGAACAGAGATGCTAATGGGGTCGAAGCACCGACGGTTGACCCTATAGTGATTATAGTCATGATTGGGCCAGTGACTGTGCATCAAGTCCTTATTGACTATGGGAGCTTAGCGAATATCTTGTTCAAACAAACCTTTGAAAAGATGCACCTTGATGAGATGGATTTGAAGCCATGTGAATCTTATATCTAAGGATTTATCGGTGATGCAATGGAGCCGGCGAGGAGCATCGAACTGCCAGTTGAGTTAGGACGAGGAGACCGCAAGGTTGTGCTGGTACAAATGCTTATTATGGTTGATGGATTTTCGGCCTGCAATCCTTTCTTGGGCCGACCGATATGCAACGACCATCGTATACCATCGGCACCTAATATAACTATATAGTGCGTTACTGATGTGCCCGAACGATGTAGGACGGCTGCCAAGGGTTGAAAAGAAATAAAAACATCATAGAACCTGTTGTATATCTCATAGTGCGTGGAATAAAATATAATATACATCATATATATAAAACAGGAGAGACAATAATAACTAAGTGAACCAAATATCAAAGCAAAGATCCACAAAGTTATACAACATAGCAATAGAGTTTATACAAAATTGGAAATAAACTCGGATAAACTATCTCATAATAATAAAGCACACACTATCTAGGCTCTACAGTATTGCACAACGAAATAAGCATAATATCTATGTATAATACGAGAAAGCCCCATACAACTCATCCTCTACACAGCTACTATGTCTCACATAGACCTGCTATATAGTCTACTCATTTAAAAGTACTAGATAAAAAAAAGCAAAACATAAAACCTCGAGTCATACAGTAGTCTGGTATAAGCGATAAATGAAACTCAAAATACTATACAAGTCGAGATAGTAAGGAACAATGATATATGATCAATACCTGACCTGTCCCTACAACCAAAGAGTGAGAACATAACGAACATAATATGCAACTATACAAATATCGTAAAGGTGTACTGCAAACTAAGTATAATAACAGGTGTCCAGGTATCCTTATCCACAATACCTATCTCAAGCGACATCCCTAGAGTGATAAATTATGGAAGGAAATAATCAAATAAAATATAACATCCATCAAACAGTCCTCACCATCACTCAGTGTACTCTAGATATATGATAACTCATATGACCTTTTACCTACTAGGAATTAATGGAAATCCCGGTTTTCAATGTACCCATCTTTAGCCTAACGTTGATACTAGACCCATTCCACCGGTCTAGGGTACATCGATCCATTCAATCGATCCAAGGTAGCCAAACAAAGTACCTATGAGTTAACTCACAATAACCCTGCTTTCGAGTACATCGGGAACATACCGAGTATCAACAATCCCTTAGCACGCATATCCGAGCCTTTCCTTTCTTCATCTAGTTTCCATTATCCTTAAGGAACCATTCCACATTTCTTCTTTCCATGGTAGAACCATTCAACATTCTATCCACAGTTCACCTTTCCTAGAACCCGCCCTTTTTGACAACTATCCTTGTGACTCCTTTCAACATCGAGCCGTCATCATTAGATTCTAACTCCATTCACCGTCGAGTTAACATCATTAAAGTCCTGAAGCCACCATCGTGCTACTACATTGCCATCAAACCCCAAGTGAACAAACAAACACCCCCAGCATGACATGCAGGACAACATCTTCCACTCTTGGAAGTTTCACCCCACCCCGATCAAAATGAACTAGTCGATACCGATCCAATCTACAGTGCTGAGTTGTCTACTTTACTATTTTTAGTTCAATCTCCTTCCACAAAGCTTCCTTCCTTCAATGCTTCAACTTCCAAGTCACTAGAACCTACCATTGCTTATAAAACTTGGTGCCGAGCTCTCCCCTTAGCTAAATTTTGGTTTCTAGCTCCTAGAACTCCTCCCCTTTGCCAACCCAATACTCGACCCGAAGCACCCCAGTATCTTTCCCCAAGCAATCTCCAGAGCAAAGTACCACCAAGTTGATTTCTATCGACCACATTTCTACTTGTCACGAGTAGAATCCTCCAATTCAAAATTGATCAGACTTGAACCGTGGATTCCTCCAATGCTCCACCCCTTCTCCAAGTTTCATCCGATTCTGATTTCTTTTGCCTTCAATTTTCCTAATTCGACCACCTCTTTCCTAACTACCTAAAAGTACTAGCAAACCATATCAAAGCACAACATACAAATCTTAGATATCATCCATATACATCCATACACATATACAATTCAGTAAAACATGGTTATCATACAAATTCTAGCCTAGATCTAACTTTTACACTAGCATGTCAATATGATCAAAAGGGGTAGCAAAACCATTTAAAAACCATTTTCAAATCATTTAATTTCGGCCATGAACATATATAAAGTGTGATTAAAGTTAGAAAACGTTTTATCATCAAAATCACATTGAAAACATCAAATTTAATTATGTTAACATGCATATGATAGTGAGAGGTCAAGAACCACTCACCAGTCACCCAAATTACCACTTTAAATTCGTAGATCTGATGTGAACAGCAAAGATCCGAATTCCAATATAAGAAAAATGATAGATCTAAAGCATCCTTTTCTAATTACTCTTCTAATGATGATTTGGCTAAGATTAGTAAGGAAAAAAGATGATTTTTGAAGAGATTAGAGCAAATGGAAGCTTAGAACTATTTTGGGAAAGATGGAAATGATTTGGGATAGTCCCATCAGTCCCCCTTAGGCTCTAATCCTGAAATAGGTCAGTGGGTCTAGGTACGGCTTAGTCAATTTACCCAATAATACTAGACAGCAGTAGCCAAAACTTAAAACAACTGTAATTTTCAAACAGCAAGTCCTTTTTACTATTTTAACCACTTTATGGAATGAGAAACCATCATCCTAAAGCAATGGAAATGGTTTGAGACCCTATCTCGACTCCTATCAAAAGTTATAGTCCATAAAAAAAATTTTAGGATTAAAATAGTCACCTTGAACTTTGACCGAAATCTTAGATGTGGAAAATATCACTGAAAGTCATTTCCCAAAATATCAAAGTCATATGACCTCATATGAATAAAATAAAAATATTTTATGATCCTCCAATATGTAAAATATGGGTCGTTACACTCTCCTCCACCTCAGGAATTTTGCCCTCAAAATCTCCAAATAAATCAAAGAATAGTCAGCCATAGTTACCCCACATGCCTAACAACCATATGCAACTATTATACATATCAAGGAAACAACCATGTAATCAATAGTGTAGATAAACCTATCCTAGCATGCAAGATACTAAACAATCCTATATGTTATCAAAACAAAAGTAAATACGATAAACAATAAAGTCTTACCACGCAAAGAGCTCCGGATATGTGGCCTTTATGGTCTTCTCGGTTTCTCACATGCAATCGCCTTCACTTTCGCCCCACTGAACCTTCACCAACTCCACCATGTTCCTCCTAAGCTATTTCGTATCGCATTTGACAATACTAACCGGCCTATGAGGTCTCGAAGCTTCTAGTTCAATCTTTAAATCATCAAGTTGATCTGGTGCAATCGTCGTGCCTGAGTGATGCACAAACTTTCGCAAATGAGGGACGTGGAAGATGTTGTGCATGCTCGCCATCTTCTGAGGCAGGTCAACCTTATATGATAAGTTCCCAATCCTCTTTACTATCAAAAAAGGTTCTATGAATCTCGATGCCAACTTCCCCTTACTACCGAATCTAATAACATTCTTCAACGGAGAAATCTTCACAAACACCATATCCCCGATAGGGAACTCAATCTCGACTTCTCCTATCAGCATATCTCTTCTGCCTATCTTGAGCAGCTTTCATTCGTTTTCGAATGATCTCAATCTTCTCCGAGGTTTCTCTAATCATGTCTAGCCCGAGTATCAGTTTCTCGTCCATTTCCCACCAACATGAAGGAGTGTTACACATTCGACCATACAATGCTTCATATGGTGCTATACCGATACTAGACTGATATCTATTGTTGTATGTGAACTCCATCAAATGCAAGTGATCGTCCCACGACCCTTCGAAATTGAGAATGCAAGCTCGTAAGAGATCCTTTAATATACGATTCACTCTCTCGATTTATCTATCTGTTTGTGGGTGATAAGCTGTACTAAGATGCTGCTCGGTCCCTAATGTCTCCTCTAAACTCTTCCAAAACCTATTAGTGATCAGAAAGTCTCGGTCAATCACAATGCTCTTCGGCACACAGTGGAATCGTATTACCTATTTCATATACAACTTGGCCAATTTGGATGCCTGCTTCTAGACTTGACTAGTATGAATTAGGCACTTTTCAATAATTTATTAACCATGACCCAAATGATACATACCCTCCTCTAGTCGTCGGCAATCCGTCAGTGAAGTCCATTATTACTTGCTCCTACTTCCACTCAGGAACTACAAGTGGTTGCATCAACCAACTTAGCTTCGTCTGCTCTGCCTTAATTAACTGGAAGTTCATACACTTCCAGGTGAATGTCCCGACATCCTTCTTCATCCTTTCCTAATAGTATGTCTGCTTTATATCATGGTACATCTTATTACTGTCGGGATGTATAATATGTCTAGAATGATGGTACTCTCATAGTACCTCATATCGTAACCCATCTATATCGAGAACAAACAATCTCCCATCCTTAAGGAGCCAACTATCTCAGTCGAGTCCGTATTGCTCCATCTCCTCGGACTCTACTCCCTCTTTTATTTCCTCCATAGTCTTAGCTGGTCTAGCATCTCACCTCTGACTAGTACCGATCCGCTCAATCAAAGTAGGTGTAATGGTCAAACTCGCTAATATCTCTAGCTCTAACTCACAATGAGGTCCGAAATCATAGCCAACAATATACTCTAACTACCTCCTCTAGGAACATCGCCCTCAAACTGGCATATCTTCTACTCAATGCATCGACGACTGCATTCCCCTTACCAAGTGTATAGGAAATGCTAAAGTCATAGGAGGCTAAGAATTCCAACCATCGTTGCCGGCGAAAGTTGAGATCCTTCTGGAAGAAAAGGTACTTCAACGATTTATGGTTTGTGAATAACTCGAACCTTTCTCCTAATAGATTAAGCCTCTAAATCTTTGAAGAAAACATTATCGTTGCCAACTCCAAATCATGAGTTAGATACTTCCTCTCGTGCGGTTTAAGTTATCAACTAGCATAGGCGACAACTTTTCCTCTATGCATCAACCCTGCACCTAATCCAGTACCACATGCATCTATGTATACTGTCAGCTCCTCATTCCTGCTTGGAATAGTCAATACTGTTGCACTCATCAACCTCTCCTTCAGACTCACGAATACATGCTCACACTCGCATTCCAAACAAAAGTCTGATTCTTCTTCGTTAAATTGGTCAACAGTGCTGCTACCTTCGAGAAGTCCTTAATAAAACATCTATAATATCCTGCCTATCCTAGAAGACTCCTCATATCCATTGCATTATTGGGTTGGTTCCAATCCCGAACCGCTGCTACCTTGGCAGGATATACTGCAATGCCTTGCTCGGAGAAGACATAACCCAAGAATCTCACTTTTCTCATCCAGAAGTGACACTTCGAAAACTTTGCTATCAACTTGTGCTTCCTCAACGCTCCAAGCACGATCCTCAAGTGCATCTTGTGTTCCTCCTCTATCCTAGAATAGATCAGAATATCATCCACGAACACAAGCACAGACTTGTTTAGCTGATCCATGCAGACGTAGTTCATGAGATAAAAAAAGTATGTCAGAGCACTAATTAGCCCGAAAAGCATAACCAACCACTCATAGAAACCAGATGGCACACAAAATGCAGTAATTAACACACTCTCTTTCACTAGTCTTAGTCGGTGAAAACCTGTTGCAAGATCCAATTGAGAGAACACATTCACACCACAGAGCTAAACGAACAAGCAGGAGTGGATACTTGTTCTTCCTCGTTATATTATTCAGCTCACGTAATCTACACACAACCTCATAAAACCATTCACCTTAGTAGAGAACACTATAGGTGCTCCCCATTCGGATATGCTCCTACAAATGAACCCTCACTTCAACAGGTCATTCACTTTCACCTCCAACTCCCTCTGCTCTTTGGGTGCCATACACCTCAAAGGCATAACTATCATTATGGAGTCCTTTACTAAGTCTATGTGGAACTCAATCTCTCGATGTGGTGGTAATCCAGTCATCTCCTCAAACATGTCCGAATACCCTCTAACGATAGACACAGATGAAAACTCATCCTATGGAACCTCGAGCGAATATAGAAAGCTAACCATAACCCCATCCTTTGACAGGCAACCAATCACTACCATCCACTCCTCCACAGCTGCAATCATCACCAACAACTTCACGCAACCCACTACTACTTCATACTCCTTAGCCAGTACATCCTAAAGATAGTCGTAAACCTAAAAAAATTCAAAAAAAGCAACCATAAACAAAAGAGCATCCATTACTCTATTAGACCAAACCATGATAAACAATACACATGCTAGTGGAGCCTCCAATAGGGTTCGTCATAATTAAAGATCAATCAACATTTCAAGTTTCAAGCACAACCTATCTGCTAGGTTACTTGATATGAAGGAATATGAAGCCCCGAAATCAAATAAAACATGTATGGAACTTCACAAATGGAAGGCATACCTTGAACAACAACGCCCTCCCTTCTCTTTCGTCGAGGAGCACTCGACGAAGTCGAAACAATGCTCAAATCATGCATTTTCACAACCTGCTTCTGCCGTTGGGCAATTCTTCTACATATGTCCGAACTTGCCGCAGTTGTAGCACTTTTTCTTTCCATAAGTTTTGCAGTCTCTAATCAAGTGACCCTTGTTGTAACAACATGATTTTTAAATAATAATTAATTAAAGAGATATTAATAATTTAATTAATTAAATTGGAATTTGGGAATTCATTTGATAAATTGATTTAAAATTATTTAATAAAAAAAGATTAAATTGTGAAAATATGATATTTTAAAATAAGTGAAATGTGACAATAATATTTTATAAAAGAAATGTTATAGATAAACAGAAGAAAAAAGTATATTCATATTTATTTATTTTTATAATAGCTTGGTCCAAGCACTACAAGAAAAAGCTCAAAAACCGGCAGGGCAGGGCGACGGCTCCCGACGGCTTATTTCCGACGGTTTCCGACGGGCCGTCGGCGGCCGTCGGAAGCCGTCGGAAATTCGCGAATATTATGCTCCAGCCGAGCCTGCTTCTTCTTCACTTTCATACGAAAATTCTAGGTTAATTTCCCCCAATTCTCTTCCCCAACCCTCCAATCAGCAATTTCGAGATTTCAGGTTCTTCCCGGCTGTGCAATTAACTTCTACTGCTCTTTAGAACAGGTATAATCTCTTGTTTTAGCCAAAATTTCAGTTTTTATCCTAATTCAAGATTTGCATAATTTGATAAATTAGGGGTAATTGTTGATTGAAATTGTTTACAATAGTGTTATAATAGTTTCTAGCATTCCATGGTATTCCTATTTCATCTGATATCGTGAAATTGCGAAAAACATGTATAATTTATATTGATTATATATGTGTGTAGCACTGTTATCATTGTATTGTGTTAGTTTATGCAACAAAAAAATACGTCGAACGAGCCTTTAGTTGATGCGTAATACGTTGAATAAATGTGTTAAATTAATATATATTTTTGTAAATGTGAACATTGAGTAAAACTGTATATTTTTGCAAAATGCGCGCATGTAACTGACAAATGTCACTTAGAGAGTTTTTGGCCCCGTCTGACGAGTGTTGTACATGATCGTTGTATAAATAGTCGTTCTTTTCGAAAAACGACCATTTATATTCATCTGGTACAATGTTTGTCGGATTTGTCCCTGTATTGGACAAGTTATGAACACAGTAAGCATTTACATTTTGTATACTACTTCGTCTCAAACGGTTCATAAAATTTCGGTCTAACTTTTCTTTTTTGTTTCCTGCGTACACGCATTTGTGTACAATGCAGGGAACAAAAGGGAAATGCTGCCGAAATTTTGTTGAATCGTTTGAGACGAAGTAATATACGAAATGTAAATGCTTACTGTGTTTGTAATGGGAAGTAGGATGCCTGACCAATGAAAAAAAAAATTATATATATTTTTAAATCGTTACGTTAAAAAATAAAATGTGCCCTATTTGAAAATATTTTTAAATTTGTGAAGCTGTTCTTTAAATTCAAAATATTATACGACCATGAAAATAATCTTTTTCGAATTTGTATTCTTCAAAATAAATATTAAAGTTTGAACTTCTCATTTTGTCAAATAGGAAAAATGATTGATTATTTTGTTGATCGGAGGAGATGGATGTACCAAAGAAAAGGACTGAGGGGCTCAATAAAAGAAGATTTTTATAATGGTATAAACGTGTTTGTTGAATTCGCTTTAAGTAATAACGGAAACGATCCCGAAATTCGTTGTCCGTGTAGTAGGTGTAGACATTTGAAGTATTTTTTACCAGATGTTGTGAAAGTTCATTTGTGCAAACACGGTTTCGCACCCGAATATTATGTTTGGGATCGGCATGGAGAAGTTGTAGCAAATACTTCTGTAGAGTCTGAAAGTGTCGTTAACGAAATAGTTTCAACGACCCGTATAGAAAATATGGTCGAAGATGCAGCACGATCAATGTTTCCTATGGTTGAAGTTGACGACGATGATGGAAATGTTGAAGAACCAAATATTGAAGCTAAAAAAATTTATGATTTACTAGATGCAGCTAAGAAACCTATTTGGGATGGTTGTAAAAGCGGCACTCAGCTGTCAGTAATCGCAGAATACATTGCGATGAAGTCAAAATACAACATCACTGAAGCTGGATTTACGGCTGTTGTACAAGCTGCAAAAAGGCATATGCCGCCCGATAATCACATGTGTGAAAATCACTACGAAGTTAAAAAACTTATGTCGGCTTTTGGTTTACCGTATCAGAAAATAGATACATGTTTAAAAGGATGCATGTTGTTTTGGAAAGAAGACGTAAACCTTAGAAATTGTAAAGTTTGTAACCAGGAGAGATACAAACCAAGAAAAAAGAAGGGGAAGGAAGTTCCATACAAGCGTATGCACTACTTACCCATAACTCCAAGACTTCAAAGATTATATGCATCTTCTGTAACTGCGTCTAATATGAGGTGGCATAGTGTGAGAACAAGCATTGCATCGCACTATCACAAGTATGATCCTTTTGTACTAGCCAAACAAGCATTGCAAGTTTATTACGCTCCTTATCCGTCTCTAAAAAGAGATAAAGCAGATTGGTCTGCAGTTTTTAAAACAAAGGCCAGATTCACATTTGATGGGAAGAATATTCCGGATGAACAAGCTTATCAGGCAGATCTTGAGCAAAATAACGAAATAATAATTACAGACGATCATACAGATTTTGGTCCTTTGATCGATGAAACAAATGTTTTGGTAGAAGCGTTTGACAGTGCTGTCGAGCATGTTAATCCAGACGGGACTGTTTCGTACACATGGCAGGACGATAAATCTAGCAAAAGCCATGTAAGCATATTTTATTTTATTCAGTATTAGTAATTGTTTTAATTGTTAAACTATGATGACATAAGATATGATATTATTAATTTGTTAATGCAGGAGAAGTTTATGGAGCAGCGGAAGAAACTCCTTGCTGACACAGGTCGAGATCAGCTGACGACCAATGAGGAAGACGTTATATTTGAGTCCGTTATGGATCCAGCAGAGCATGGTCGACGATACGGATTTGGCAATTTAGCGGTAAATAATTTACTTTTTCTAAAAATATGATATTTTCACTTTTTCAAAACATTAAACTTGAATTTTATTTATTTTTCAATTATTGCAGTCCAGTAGTCAGAGTAGGGGACGGCGGGGTAGACATCAGAGCGATCTTGCAGATATAGAAGAATTGCGTACTAGAGTTGCCCAGTTGGAGGAGCAGAACCGCCAACAGGCCATGCACACCGCACAGTTGTTAGAGTACATGCAGCAGCAGCAACAGGGTGGTGGTCACTTTCCTTCCTCGGCTGGCTCTGGATCTGCAGGAGATTAATTCATTACTTGCTCGTTCAGGTATGTTTTGTTTTAACTTAGAATGATTTGATAGACGGCGTAGGTAATTATTGATTTATGTATAATTATGTTTGACACATTTGGTTCTATGGTAGTATGAGAACGTGTATGAGAATATTGATGAATTTGTGTATTAACAACATGGTAGAACAGTTATTGTTAGGATTATGTTAATGTTGGAATGGTTATTTATATTTTGATGTAATTTTATTTATTTGTGTGTTTATTAAATATTTTGTGGTTTGAGTTTGAATATTTGGTTGGACTATTGTATATTGGATTGTGTAGTAGTATTGATATTCTAATGTTTTGATGAGAAATGCGGTTGGAAGGCTAAATCTGAAGCAAATATTAAAAAAAACAGCAGATTTCCGACGGCTTCCGACGGCTTCCGACAGCTTATTGGTCGAAATTTCCGACGGTTACAGACGGATAACGACGGCCTGTTTCAGACGATTCCCGACGGTTTCCGACGGATTCCGACACCCGTCGGAATCCGTCGGAAACCGTCGGGAACCGTCTATGGCCGTCGGAAATGTATACGGCAGCGTCCGTCGGAAACCGTCGGAAATACTGCTTCCCGACAACGCCATTTCCGACGGTTATTTCCGACGGCGGTCGACGGCTTCCGACGGCCGCCGACGGCTTTTGGCCGTCGGAAATTGCGTTTCCCCTTGTAGTGAAGCCTAAAATCAAGCCCAAGCTATTTCTAGACCTTTCCATCCTTATATTTTCTTTCGTTGATATATTTTCATGGCACATACACTTTCCTTTGTCAATTTAGCTTCTTTTGAAAGCTAAATACAACAAAAGACCCAATCTTCAAAGCTAAAAAAATTAAATCAAATTAATCACCTTAATTCATAAAATTTGAGTATGTGCATCTTTATATCTTTTTACACCTATGTAGTGAATTTTGTTCAGTGTGTATGGGGTCATGCGTGCTAACATAAAGTTGAAGAAGGAGATAAAATGCAAACATGTGAGATCTTTCTCACAAAATCTATATTTAATCCGGATGATATATATGTATATGTTTGTGCGTTTTCATGTGTGTGTGTATATAGTTGTATGTGCATGACTGGGTGTCGCAGCCATGTGTGTGTCAGCTTGAGGTGTGTGTATGTGTGGGTTAATATATATATATATATATGTGTGCGCGCGCGCGCGCGCTCGCGTGCGCGCTAATATGTGTGTTGTTCTTGCAAACCTGGGTGTGTGCAAGTGTTATAGTATGTGCATGAGATGGTGAAGTGTATCAAAATGCAATAATGTGCGCATGTGTGTAATTTTGTAAGTGTGTTGTGTGCATATGAATGCCTATGTATGTATATATATTCCAGTTACCCCTATTCTTGTGCATTATTTATTTTTCTTGCATGGGCAATTTTTATTACAATTCGTTAGTAACATATAACAGCCCAACACTAACGTAGAGATTTTCGTGTTTTATATTTGAATGCATGTGTCCCGAGCAACTTTTCCATTTCATTTTTGTGTGCTTGAAGTTATACTTGTTGGTTCCATCTAATTGTGTGCATGGGCTGCTGTTGAGTTGTGAGTTCTCTGTCCTCTTTGTGTGTGTGTGTGTTCAAGTATATGGATGTGTTTAAGTATGTGTAAGCCTGTGTTGTGGGTGTGTAAAAGCATGTGTATGTGTGTGTGTGGGTGTGCAGTAGGGTGTGAATGCGTCTAGTGTTAGTGCGTGCGTGTACAGTGGAGTTAGGCTGTGATGAGTTTTTGTGTATAAATATGTAGTGTGTTTTAGAGCAAAGCTGTGGGTGGGTGCTTATATGAGATCGGTTTGTTCATATGCAGTGGTTATTGGTATATGTGTTGTGTGTGTATACAGGAGGTGGTGCGTGAGTGGTTGTTCTTGTGTGAATGCGGGTGTATAACATTGTATATATAAATATGTGTGCATTGCATTTCCAACTAGATGATTTTATGACCACATATAGTAATTTATATATTATAATGTAAAGAAAGTTAGCTTTTTATTATATGTGGTGTGCTGGCATTTCTTTTATAAACAAAGCATGTTTCGATTTCCAGGCTTTCATATGACTTGTTTTATTTAATGAAATTCTTGGTGTTATTTTGTTATAAATGCAAGAATAGGCTATATCATTACAAATAACAGTAATTTTATAACTAAATATATGTATACATTTAAAATAAACTAATCCAAATATACCTAAACTTTAACATATACTTATTAGATGTTAAATACATATATGAATGTAAATATAAATTTAATACAATAATGAAATGAAATCAGTTAGATTAATTAGATGGTCTTTGAATGTTGTTTTATAGTATTATGAAATCTTAATATATCTATAATACTCAAGTTTTGAAAATATATGTATTTGATTATAAATAAAATTAAACTAGATGTTTCATATTGATTTAAAAGTGTTTAATTATATTAAATTATGAAATAATTTCTATAGATAATAGTTGGTTTATTTAACTATTTTGTCAATGTTTTATTATCATATATTGCTCTGTTCAATTATATTTATATGAATAATCTATTTTTTATATATTAATCTTGAGTTGCCAATTCCTTATCTTCTCTATTCTGATATTGATGACATGAATGATTCACCGTTGATATTGCTTTAATTGGTGATTTAATATGATACAGCGATGACATCTTTCTATATGAATTTTTTCATAATTCTATGTGATGAGAAATATGAATAAACGAAGTTATAATACCGTTTGGGATGGGGCATTCGATAAAATTTCTCTGGTTATTTTTTAGACTCGTTATACATAATATTGGATAGTTTGAGTGTAATTTATAAGAAGTGAATAAACATTTGAGTACTACACAGTGGTATGGGATGCTGTTATGATATATTTTTCGGTTATTCATTGTAAGTAGATGACACTCATGTGACAGGAATATAATGGTTAGTGTTAGGTGATGCATAGTGATATATGGCTCCATGCCTATAATTGTGAGACTTCATGTCTATATGTATTGGTTATATATGCCAATATTATGATGTACTCCTATTATGTTGGTTGGAGAGGACCAGATGGCTAGAATCCACCCGTAGGCCTGATCATAGGGTAGCTCCCTAGACCTATGACACCTTATATTTATGGAACTTCAGATATATATATATATAGCTTCGTGCTTGGCTTTATGCCATCGCCCCTGTGTCACCTAGGCCAGTAGTCTGTTACCTATTAGGGCGATTCTTGTGACATGTCTTATAGTGTTTGCGTTGACGAGTACACCAGTGGATATGTGCCACGATCACTGTGATGTAACGAAAGACTATAGAGTCTTGGTGACTCCGAAGCTGGCTTTATGCCATAAGTCTCCCTTTTGGTACTAACAGAGTAGTAGATTGGCATATACAATTGATGCACCTCAATGTAGCATTAAGGTAGGCCAAGTGCCACATATTATATTTATATATGACTCTACTTGGGACTTCGTGTCTATCGTACAGTCATTTCCCATCATGATATTTTTAGATATATGTATATATATATATAAGGAGATGGGATTATACCTGTGATTTATATCCAGAGTATAGTGGATTCTGAATATCTTGATAGGCATCCTATATATCCTATTTCGGTAATGATGTTTTAGTTATTGGGATTGAGAGTTATATTTGGGCAATGCTTCATGCTAGCTTGATTATACTTAGTGACATTTCCTCTAGTGATATTTCTGGATTTGATGATGTTTATATGGATATGGATGATTCACCTATTTGTATTGATTATGTGATTTCTAATTTGATACATTTCTATATGGGTGATGGCATCTTTTGATATGAGAATTGATTGTTTCATATGGGTTTGAGATATGTGGGTAATGTGATATCTTGACGATCATTTATAACATTATATACATTTTAGGCATACATTACCATATTTATATACATCCTTTGATATGTCATCTTATGATTTGATTATCAATGTTAGTGCTATTATATTATCATCCCGTGTTTATATTGTGTTACCATTCTTATATACCCTTGATTAGACATAGTTTGACCCGTATGTTATTTTATAATACTCGGGTCAGTCTGAGACATTTCATGTATAGGGACGACATGATCGGATTGTGTTTTATTGGATTTAGAGGAGACTCATACTAGAATTGTTATATGATATTTATGTGACATTAACCCGATGTATATAAATATATTTGATTCTGAGTTGCATGTTGATTGTCATTCACATTATAATCAAATAGAAGACATTTGATAAATTTATATTTAAATAGAATTATATATTACTATATGTTAATGTTATCGCTGCGATTGACTTTGTCTACTCTGTCATTTACTGTACATTATGTATTGTTCTATCTTGGAGATACACCTATTTATTGTTTTGTACTGATATTGTATACATTCATATGTGTTATTTAATTAAAGTTTTAATACATACCATTGTTAATCCAAAAGAATATTCACATGTGTAACCCATATAACCTCATTCTCTGTATTATCCGACAGTATTACTCTGTAATACCCTTGGATAATATGGGTATAGAGGTGGGATGTTCGTACTTGTCTCCACAACCATAACAGATTGGATTCCACTTAGCCTTCTTTTGAGTATTACTCTGAAACTTCTCCTCGAATCGGGTTTTGAACTGGCCCAAGTAAACTGATTCTCGAGTGTAGCAACACTAATAGCATTCCACTTTTCATCGCTCTCCCCTGAAGCTGTCAGAAAGCCAACCACCTCTTCATAGCATTGTCCATTTAAAGGTCATCAAAAATCCTTTTGCAAGTGTCCAACCAATGCTGCACTTCCATAGCTGATTCCGTTTCTTATAATGGTTTGCTACCAAGACTTGAAAAATCCTTATTTAGCTTAGACAAATCAACTATGGGCGGTTGTATTTGAGCACTACCCCTAACAGCAGCATTCAGAGCGGCCACCAAGGCATTTTGCAGCATGTTCGCCATCATGGTATTGAACATGGTTTGCAAGTCAAGATTAGCAGCCCCTCGAGCCCGATCCTTCTCCGACCCAAGAAATAAAGTTCCTCGTAATGTTTCTTTTATGTCGACTCATTCTTGATCTGTAACAAGAATGATCAGTCTCTCATAAAAGAAAATTACATCAATGGTACTCATGTGTGCATGCGACTTATATACTATATATATACACTATTTAGTTTTGAAAATCAAAATATATAACAAGTATGCACTCTCTCGTATACATATGGACACTCTCGATCTAGTCTAGGGTAATAACTCCTCCCCTATCTCTACCGGACCACAGTATCAACTCAGGTTAATCATGTAACCTACGCTCTGATACCAAATATGACGACTGCCCTATACCTCTGACACCCAATATAACTATATAGTGCGCTACTGCCATGCCTGGCCAATGTAGGACAATTGCCAAGGAATGAAAAGAAATAAAAACATCACAAAACCCATCGTATGTCTCACAGAGCATGTATTAAAATATAATATACATCACAGATATAAAATAAGAAAGACAGTAATAACTAAGTGAACCAAATATCAGAGCATAGATCTACAAAGCTATACAACATAGTAATATAGTTTATACAAAAAATAGAAATAAACTCAGATAAACTATCTCATAGTAATAAAGCAAACACCGTCTAAGCTCTACATTATTGCACAATGAAATAATCCTAATATCCATATATAACATGAGAAAACCACGTCCAGCTCGTCCCCTGCACAACCACTGCGTCTCACTTAGACTTGCTTCTAGTCTACTCATTTAAGAGTACCCGAGATAATAAGAAGCAAAGCATAAAACCTTGAGTCAGACAACATCTGGTGTGAGCAATAAATGAATCTCAAAATACTATACATGTCGATACAGTAAGGAACAAGGGTATATGAACTATACCTGACCTGTCCCTGCTACTAAAGAGTTAGCATATAACGAACATAATATGCTACTCTACAAACATTGTAAATCTATACCGAAAACTAAGTACAATGATGGGTGTTCAGGTATCCTTATCCACAATACCTATATCAAGCAACATCCCTAGATTGATAAACTACAGGAGGAAAGAATCAAAGCAAACATACCATCCATCAAACAATCCTCACCATCACTCGGTATGCTCTAGATATATGATAACTCGTATGACCTTTCACCTGCTAGGGATTAATTAAAGTAATGATTTTTAATGTACTTGTCTTTATCCCGAAGCTGATACTAGACCCATTCCACCGGTCTGGGTACACGGATCCATTCAACCAATCTGAGGTAGGAAAATAAAGTACCAATTAGTGCACTCACAATACCTCTGCTTTCGAGTACATAAAAAACACTATGAGTATCCAAGCCTTTTCTTGCTCCATCCAGTTTCCTTTATCCTTAAGGAACCATTCCACATTCCTTCTTTCCACAATAGAACCACTCGACATTCTATCTATGTTCTCCTTCCTAGAACTGCCCTTTTGGACAACTATTCTCACGACTTCTTTCAACAATGAGCTGTCATCATTAGAACCTAACTCCATTCATCGTCGAGTTACCATCACTGAAGTCTCGAAGCTATCATCGTGCTACTACATCGCCATCAAACCCCAAGCAAACAAATAAACACCTTCAGCACGACATGTTGGACACTATCTTCCACTCCTGGAAGTTTCACCTCAACCCAATCAAAATAAACTAGTCAGTACCGATCCAAACTACTCGGTGTCGATTTGTCTACTTCACTATTTTTGGGTCAATCTTCTTCCATGAAGCTTCCTTCTTCTAACGCTTTAGCTTCCAAGTCACTAGAACCCCATCATCACTTGGGAAACTACTCAATGCCGAGCTCTCCCCTTAGCCAAATTTTGGTATCTAACTCTTGGAACTCCTCCCGTTTGCCAACCAAAGACTCAACCTGAAGCTCTCCTACATCTTTCCCCATGAAATCCCCGAAGAAAATTCCCACCGAGTTGATTTCTACCAACCATAGTTCTACTCATCACGAGTAGAATCGTCCGATCTAAAATTGATGCAAACCGTTGACTCCTTCCATGCTCCAGTGCCTCTCCTTTAAGTTTCATCCTGTTCCGATCACTTTTGCATTCGATTTGCCCAATTTGACATCCTATTTTCTAACTACCTAAAAGCACTAGCAAACCATATCAAAGCATAACATACAAGTCTGAGATATCATCCATATACATCCATACACACATACAATTCAACAAAACATGGTTATCCATACACATGAAAGGGGATCCTTGTGACAACTATCCTTGTGACTCCTTTCAACATCGAGCCGTCATCATTAGATTCTAACTCCATTCACCGTCGAGTTAACATCATTAAAGTCCTGAAGCCACCATCGTGCTACTACATTGCCATCAAACCCCAAGTGAACAAACAAACACCCCCAGCATGACATGCAGGACAACATCTTCCACTCTTGGAAGTTTCACCCCACCCCGATCAAAATGAACTAGTCGATACCGATCCAATCTACAGTGCTGAGTTGTCTACTTTACTATTTTTAGTTCAATCTCCTTCCACAAAGCTTCCTTCCTTCAATGCTTCAACTTCCAAGTCACTAGAACCTACCATTGCTTATAAAACTTGGTGCCGAGCTCTCCCCTTAGCTAAATTTTGGTTTCTAGCTCCTAGAACTCCTCCCCTTTGCCAACCCAATACTCGACCCGAAGCACCCCAGTATCTTTCCCCAAGCAATCTCCAGAGCAAAGTACCACCAAGTTGATTTCTATCGACCACATTTCTACTTGTCACGAGTAGAATCCTCCAATTCAAAATTGATCAGACTTGAACCGTGGATTCCTCCAATGCTCCACCCCTTCTCCAAGTTTCATCCGATTCTGATTTCTTTTGCCTTCAATTTTCCTAATTCGACCACCTCTTTCCTAACTACCTAAAAGTACTAGCAAACCATATCAAAGCACAACATACAAATCTTAGATATCATCCATATACATCCATACACATATACAATTCAGTAAAACATGGTTATCATACAAATTCTAGCCTAGATCTAACTTTTACACTAGCATGTCAATATGATCAAAAGGGGTAGCAAAACCATTTAAAAACCATTTTCAAATCATTTAATTTCGGCCATGAACATATATAAAGTGTGATTAAAGTTAGAAAACGTTTTATCATCAAAATCACATTGAAAACATCAAATTTAATTATGTTAACATGCATATGATAGTGAGAGGTCAAGAACCACTCACCAGTCACCCAAATTACCACTTTAAATTCGTAGATCTGATGTGAACAGCAAAGATCCGAATTCCAATATAAGAAAAATGATAGATCTAAAGCATCCTTTTCTAATTACTCTTCTAATGATGATTTGGCTAAGATTAGTAAGGAAAAAAGATGATTTTTGAAGAGATTAGAGCAAATGGAAGCTTAGAACTATTTTGGGAAAGATGGAAATGATTTGGGATAGTCCCATCAGTCCCCCTTAGGCTCTAATCCTGAAATAGGTCAGTGGGTCTAGGTACGGCTTAGTCAATTTACCCAATAATACTAGACAACAGTAGCCAAAACTTAAAACAACTGTAATTTTCAAACAGCAAGTCCTTTTTACTATTTTAACCACTTTATGGAATGAGAAACCATCATCCTAAAGCAATGGAAATGGTTTGAGACCCTATCTCGACTCCTATCAAAAGTTATAGTCCATAAAAAAAATTTTAGGATTAAAATAGTCACCTTGAACTTTGACCGAAATCTTAGATGTGGAAAATATCACTGAAAGTCATTTCCCAAAATATCAAAGTCATATGACCTCATATGAATAAAATAAAAATATTTTATGATCCTCCAATATGTAAAATATGGGTCGTTACACTCTCCTCCACCTCAGGAATTTTGCCCTCAAAATCTCCAAATAAATCAAAGAATAGTCAGCCATAGTTACCCCACATGCCTAACAACCATATGCAACTATTATACATATCAAGGAAACAACCATGTAATCAATAGTGTAGATAAACCTATCCTAGCATGCAAGATACTAAACAATCCTATATGTTATCAAAACAAAAGTAAATACGATAAACAATAAAGTCTTACCACGCAAAGAGCTCCGGATATGTGGCCTTTATGGTCTTCTCGGTTTCTCACATGCAATCGCCTTCACTTTCGCCCCACTGAACCTTCACCAACTCCACCATGTTCCTCCTAAGCTATTTCGTATCGCATTTGACAATACTAACCGGCCTATGAGGTCTCGAAGCTTCTAGTTCAATCTTTAAATCATCAAGTTGATCTGGTGCAATCGTCGTGCCTGAGTGATGCACAAACTTTCGCAAATGAGGGACGTGGAAGACGTTGTGCATGCTCGCCATCTTCTGAGGCAGGTCAACCTTATATGATAAGTTCCCAATCCTCTTTACTATCAAAAAAGGTTCTATGAATCTCGATGCCAACTTCCCCTTACTACCGAATCTAATAACATTCTTCAACGGAGAAATCTTCACAAACACCATATCCCCGATAGGGAACTCAATCTCGACTTCTCCTATCAGCATATCTCTTCTGCCTATCTTGAGCAGCTTTCATTCGTTTTCGAATGATCTCAATCTTCTCCGAGGTTTCTCTAATCATGTCTAGCCCGAGTATCAGTTTCTCGTCCATTTCCCACCAACATGAAGGAGTGTTACACATTCGACCATACAATGCTTCATATGGTGCTATACCGATACTAGACTGATATCTATTGTTGTATGTGAACTCCATCAAATGCAAGTGATCGTCCCACGACCCTTCGAAATTGAGAATGCAAGCTCGTAAGAGATCCTTTAATATACGATTCACTCTCTCGATTTATCTATCTGTTTGTGGGTGATAAGCTGTACTAAGATGCTGCTCGGTCCCTAATGTCTCCTCTAAACTCTTCCAAAACCTATTAGTGATCAGAAAGTCTCGGTCAATCACAATGCTCTTCGGCACACAGTGGAATCGTATTACCTATTTCATATACAACTTGGCCAATTTGGATGCCTGCTTCTAGACTTGACTAGTATGAATTAGGCACTTTTCAATAATTTATTAACCATGACCCAAATGATACATACCCTCCTCTAGTCGTCGGCAATCCGTCAGTGAAGTCCATTATTACTTGCTCCTACTTCCACTCAGGAACTACAAGTGGTTGCATCAACCAACTTAGCTTCGTCTGCTCTGCCTTAATTAACTGGAAGTTCATACACTTCCAGGTGAATGTCCCGACATCCTTCTTCATACTTTCCTAATAGTATGTCTGCTTTATATCATGGTACATCTTATTACTGTCGGGATGTATAATATGTCTAGAATGATGGTACTCTCATAGTACCTCATATCGTAACCCATCTATATCGAGAACAAACAATCTCCCATCCTTAAGGAGCCAACTATCTCAGTCGAGTCCGTATTGCTCCATCTCCTCGGACTCTACTCCCTCTTTTATTTCCTCCATAGTCTTAGCTGGTCTAGCATCTCACCTCTGACTAGTACCGATCCGCTCAATCAAAGTAGGTGTAATGGTCAAACTCGCTAAT
The DNA here is from genome assembly GCA_030737815.1 of Allium fistulosum. Lineage (NCBI taxonomy): Eukaryota > Viridiplantae > Streptophyta > Magnoliopsida > Asparagales > Amaryllidaceae > Allium > Allium fistulosum. The sequence goes on from CM060903.1 coordinate 1,411,290,298, forward strand.
ATCTCTAGCTCTAACTCACAATGAGGTCCGAAATCATAGCCAACAATATACTCTAACTACCTCCTCTAGGAACATCGCCCTCAAACTGGCATATCTTCTACTCAATGCATCGACGACTGCATTCCCCTTACCAAGTGTATAGGAAATGCTAAAGTCATAGGAGGCTAAGAATTCCAACCATCGTTGCCGGCGAAAGTTGAGATCCTTCTGGAAGAAAAGGTACTTCAACGATTTATGGTTTGTGAATAACTCGAACCTTTCTCCTAATAGATTAAGCCTCTAAATCTTTGAAGAAAACATTATCGTTGCCAACTCCAAATCATGAGTTAGATACTTCCTCTCGTGCGGTTTAAGTTATCAACTAGCATAGGCGACAACTTTTCCTCTATGCATCAACCCTGCACCTAATCCAGTACCACATGCATCTATGTATACTGTTAGCTCCTCATTCCTGCTTGGAATAGTCAATACTGTTGCACTCATCAACCTCTCCTTCAGACTCACGAATACATGCTCACACTCGCATTCCAAACAAAAGTCTGATTCTTCTTCGTTAAATTGGTCAACAGTGCTGCTACCTTCGAGAAGTCCTTAATAAAACATCTATAATATCCTGCCTATCCTAGAAGACTCCTCATATCCATTGCATTATTGGGTTGGTTCCAATCCCGAACCGCTGCTACCTTGGCAGGATATACTGCAATGCCTTGCTCGGAGAAGACATAACCCAAGAATCTCACTTTTCTCATCCAGAAGTGACACTTCGAAAACTTTGCTATCAACTTGTGCTTCCTCAACGCTCCAAGCACGATCCTCAAGTGCATCTTGTGTTCCTCCTCTATCCTAGAATAGATCAGAATATCATCCACGAACACAAGCACAGACTTATTTAGCTGATCCATGCAGACGTAGTTCATGAGATAAAAAAGTATGTCAGAGCACTAATTAGCCCGAAAAGCATAACCAACCACTCATAGAAACCAGATGGCACACAAAATGCAGTAATTAACACACTCTCTTTCACTAGTCTTAGTCGGTGAAAACCTGTTGCAAGATCCAATTGAGAGAACACATTCACACCACAGAGCTAAACGAACAAGCAGGAGTGGATACTTGTTCTTCCTCGTTATATTATTCAGCTCACGTAATCTACACACAACCTCATAAAACCATTCACCTTAGTAGAGAACACTATAGGTGCTCCCCATTCGGATATGCTCCTACAAATGAACCCTCACTTCAACAGGTCATTCACTTTCACCTCCAACTCCCTCTGCTCTTTGGGTGCCATACACCTCAAAGGCATAACTATCATTATGGAGTCCTTTACTAAGTCTATGTGGAACTCAATCTCTCGATGTGGTGGTAATCCAGTCATCTCCTCAAACATGTCCGAATACCCTCTAACGATAGACACAGATGAAAACTCATCCTATGGAACCTCGAGCGAATATAGAAAGCTAACCATAACCCCATCCTTTGACAGGCAACCAATCACTACCATCCACTCCTCCACAGCTGCAATCATCACCAACAACTTCACGCAACCCACTACTACTTCATACTCCTTAGCCAGTACATCCTAAAGATAGTCGTAAACCTAAAAAAATTCAAAAAAAGCAACCATAAACAAAAGAGCATCCATTACTCTATTAGACCAAACCATGATAAACAATACACATGCTAGTGGAGTCTCCAATAGGGTTCGTCATAATTAAAGATCAATCAACATTTCAAGTTTCAAGCACAACCTATCTGCTAGGTTACTTGATATGAAGGAATATGAAGCCCCGAAATCAAATAAAACATGTATGGAACTTCACAAATGGAAGGCATACCTTGAACAACAACGCCCTTTCCCTTCTCTTTCGTCGAGGAGCACTCGACGAAGTCGAAACAATGCTCAAATCATGCATTTTCACAACCTGCTTCTGCCGTTGGGCAATTCTTCTACATATGTCCGAACTTGCCGCAGTTGTAGCACTTTTTCTTTCCATAAGTTTTGCAGTCTCTAATCAAGTGACCCTTGTTGTAACAACATGATTTTTAAATAATAATTAATTAAAGAGATATTAATAATTTAATTAATTAAATTGGAATTTGGGAATTCATTTGATAAATTGATTTAAAATTATTTAATAAAAAAAGATTAAATTGTGAAAATATGATATTTTAAAATAAGTGAAATGTGACAATAATATTTTATAAAAGAAATGTTATAGATAAACAGAAGAAAAAAGTATATTCATATTTATTTATTTTTATAATAGCTTGGTCCAAGCCTAAAATCAAGCCCAAGCTATTTCTAGACCTTTCCATCCTTATATTTTCTTTCGTTGATATATTTTCATGGCACATACACTTTCCTTTGTCAATTTAGCTTCTTTTGAAAGCTAAATACAACAAAAGACCCAATCTTCAAAGCTAAAAAAATTAAATCAAATTAATCACCTTAATTCATAAAATTTGAGTATGTGCATCTTTATATCTTTTTACACCTATGTAGTGAATTTTGTTCAGTGTGTATGGGGTCATGCGTGCTAACATAAAGTTGAAGAAGGAGATAAAATGCAAACATGTGAGATCTTTCTCACAAAATCTATATTTAATCCGGATGATATATATGTATATGTTTGTGCGTTTTCATGTGTGTGTGTATATAGTTGTATGTGCATGACTGGGTGTCGCAGCCATGTGTGTGTCAGCTTGAGGTGTGTGTATGTGTGGGTTAATATATATATATATATATATATATATATATATATATATATATATATATATATATATATATATGTGTGTGTGTGTGTGTGTGCGCGCGCGCGCGCGCTCGCGTGCGCGCTAATATGTGTGTTGTTCTTGCAAACCTGGGTGTGTGCAAGTGTTATAGTATGTGCATGAGATGGTGAAGTGTATCAAAATGCAATAATGTGCGCATGTGTGTAATTTTGTAAGTGTGTTGTGTGCATATGAATGCCTATGTATGTATATATATTCCAGTTACCCCTATTCTTGTGCATTATTTATTTTTCTTGCATGGGCAATTTTTATTACAATTCGTTAGTAACATATAACAGCCCAACACTAACGTAGAGATTTTCGTGTTTTATATTTGAATGCATGTGTCCCGAGCAACTTTTCCATTTCATTTTTGTGTGCTTGAAGTTATACTTGTTGGTTCCATCTAATTGTGTGCATGGGCTGCTGTTGAGTTGTGAGTTCTCTGTCCTCTTTGTGTGTGTGTGTGTTCAAGTATATGGATGTGTTTAAGTATGTGTAAGCCTGTGTTGTGGGTGTGTAAAAGCATGTGTATGTGTGTGTGTGGGTGTGCAGTAGGGTGTGAATGCGTCTAGTGTTAGTGCGTGCGTGTACAGTGGAGTTAGGCTGTGATGAGTTTTTGTGTATAAATATGTAGTGTGTTTTAGAGCAAAGCTGTGGGTGGGTGCTTATATGAGATCGGTTTGTTCATATGCAGTGGTTATTGGTATATGTGTTGTGTGTGTATACAGGAGGTGGTGCGTGAGTGGTTGTTCTTGTGTGAATGCGGGTGTATAACATTGTATATATAAATATGTGTGCATTGCATTTCCAACTAGATGATTTTATGACCACATATAGTAATTTATATATTATAATGTAAAGAAAGTTAGCTTTTTATTATATGTGGTGTGCTGGCATTTCTTTTATAAACAAAGCATGTTTCGATTTCCAGGCTTTCATATGACTTGTTTTATTTAATGAAATTCTTGGTGTTATTTTGTTATAAATGCAAGAATAGGCTATATCATTACAAATAACAGTAATTTTATAACTAAATATATGTATACATTTAAAATAAACTAATCCAAATATACCTAAACTTTAACATATACTTATTAGATATTAAATACATATATGAATGTAAATATAAATTTAATACAATAATGAAATGAAATCAGTTAGATTAATTAGATGGTCTTTGAATGTTGTTTTATAGTATTATGAAATCTTAATATATCTATAATACTCAAGTTTTGAAAATATATGTATTTGATTATAAATAAAATTAAACTAGATGTTTCATATTGATTTAAAAGTGTTTAATTATATTAAATTATGAAATAATTTCTATAGATAATAATTGGTTTATTTAACTATTTTGTCAATGTTTTATTATCATATATTGCTCTGTTCAATTATATTTATATGAATAATCTATTTTTTTATATTAATCTTGAGTTGCCAATTCCTTATCTTCTCTATTCTGATATTGATGACATGAATGATTCACCGTTGATATTGCTTTAATTGGTGATTTAATATGATACAGTGATGACATCTTTCTATATGAATTTTTTCATAATTCTATGTGATGAGAAATATGAATAAACGAAGTTATAATACCGTTTGGGATGGGGCATTCGATAAAATTTCTCTGGTTATTTTTTAGACTCGTTATACATAATATTGGATAGTTTGAGTGTAATTTATAAGAAGTGAATAAACATTTGAGTACTACACAGTGGTATGGGATGCTGTTATGATATATTTTTCGGTTATTCATTGTAAGTAGATGACACTCATGTGACAGGAATATAATGGTTAGTGTTAGGTGATGCATAGTGATATATGGCTCCATGCCTATAATTGTGAGACTTCATGTCTATATGTATTGGTTATATATGCCAATATTATGATGTACTCCTATTATGTTGGTTGGAGAGGACCAGATGGCTAGAATCCACCCGTAGGCCTGATCATAGGGTAGCTCCCTAGACCTATGACACCTTATATTTATGGAACTTCAGATATATATATATAGCTTCGTGCTTGGCTTTATGCCATCGCCCCTGTGTCACCTAGGCCAGTAGTCTGTTACCTATTAGGGCGATTCTTGTGACATGTCTTATAGTGTTTGCGTTGACGAGCACACCAGTGGATATGTGCCACGATCACTGTGATGTAACGAAAGACTATAGAGTCTTGGTGACTCCGAAGCTGGCTTTATGCCATAAGTCTCCCTTTTGGTACTAACAGAGTAGTAGATTGGCATATACAATTGATGCACCTCAATGTAGCATTAAGGTAGGCCAAGTGCCACATATTATATTTATATATGACTCTACTTGGGACTTCGTGTCTATCGTACAGTCATTTCCCATCATGATATTTTTAGATATATGTATATATATATATATAAGGAGATGGGATTATACCTGTGATTTATATCCAGAGTATAGTGGATTCTGAATATCTTGATAGGCATCCTATATATCCTATTTCGGTAATGATGTTTTAGTTATTGGGATTGAGAGTTATATTTGGGCAATGCTTCGTGCTAGCTTGATTATACTTAGTGACATTTCCTCTAGTGATATTTCTGGATTTGATGATGTTTATATGGATATGGATGATTCACCTATTTGTATTGATTATGTGATTTCTAATTTGATACATTTCTATATGGGTGATGGCATCTTTTGATATGAGAATTGATTGTTTCATATGGGTTTGAGATATGTGGGTAATGTGATATCTTGACGATCATTTATAGCATTATATACATTTTAGGCATACATTACCATATTTATATACATCCTTTGATATGTCATCTTATGATTTGATTATCAATGTTAGTGCTATTATATTATCATCCCGTGTTTATATTGTGTTACCATTCTTATATACCCTTGATTAGACATAGTTTGACCCGTATGTTATTTTATAATACTCGGGTCAGTCTGAGACATTTCATGTATAGGGACGACATGATCGAATTGTGTTTTATTGGATTTAGAGGAGACTCATACTAGAATTGTTATATGATATTTATGTGACATTAACCCGATGTATATAAATATATTTGATTCTGAGTTGCATGTTGATTGTCATTCACATTATAATCAAATAGAAGACATTTGATAAATTTATATTTAAATAGAATTATATATTACTATATGTTAATGTTATCGCTGCGATTGACTTTGTCTACTCTGTCATTTACTGTACATTATGTATTGTTCTATCTTGGAGATACACCTATTTATTGTTTTGTACTGATATTGTATACATTCATATGTGTTATTTAATTAAAGTTTTAATACATACCATTGTTAATCCAAAAGAATATTCACATGTGTAACCCATATAACCTCATTCTCTGTATTATCCGACAGTATTACTCTGTAATACCCTTGGATAATATGGGTATAGAGGTGGGATGTTCGTACTTGTCTCCACAACCATAACAGATTGGATTCCACTTAGCCTTCTTTTGAGTATTACTCTGAAACTTCTCCTCGAATCGGGTTTTGAACTGGCCCAAGTAAACTGATTCTCGAGTGTAGCAACACTAATAGCATTCCACTTTTCATCGCTCTCCCCTGAAGCTGTCAGAAAGCCAACCACCTCTTCATAGCATTGTCCATTTAAAGGTCATCAAAAATCCTTTTGCAAGTGTCCAACCAATGCTGCACTTCCATAGCTGATTCCGTTTCTTATAATGGTTTGCTACCAAGACTGGAAAAATCCTTATTTAGCTTAGACAAATCAACTATGGGCGGTTGTATTTGAGCACTACCCCTAACAGCAGCATTCAGAGCGGCCACCAAGGCATTTTGCAGCATGTTCGCCATCATGGTATTGAACATGGTTTGCAAGTCAAGATTAGCAGCCCCTCGAGCCCGATCCTTCTCCGACCCAAGAAATAAAGTTCCTCGTAATGTTTCTTTTATGTCGACTCATTCTTGATCTGTAACAAGAATGATCAGTCTCTCATAAAAGAAAATTACATCAATGGTACTCATGTGTGCATGCGACTTATATACTATATATATACACTATTTAGTTTTGAAAATCAAAATATATAACAAGTATGCACTCTCTCGTATACATATGGACACTCTCGATCTAGTCTAGGGTAATAACTCCTCCCCTATCTCTACCGGACCACAGTATCAACTCAGGTTAATCATGTAACCTACGCTCTGATACCAAATATGACGACTGCCCTATACCTCTGACACCCAATATAACTATATAGTGCGCTACTGCCATGCCTGGCCAATGTAGGACAATTGCCAAGGAATGAAAAGAAATAAAAACATCACAAAACCCATCGTATGTCTCACAGAGCATGTATTAAAATATAATATACATCACATATATAAAATAAGAAAGACAGTAATAACTAAGTGAACCAAATATCAGAGCATAGATCTACAAAGCTATACAACATAGTAATATAGTTTATACAAAAAATAGAAATAAACTCAGATAAACTATCTCATAGTAATAAAGCAAACACCGTCTAAGCTCTACATTATTGCACAATGAAATAATCCTAATATCCATATATAACATGAGAAAACCACGTCCAGCTCGTCCCCTGCACAACCACTGCGTCTCACTTAGACTTGCTTCTAGTCTACTCATTTAAGAGTACCCGAGATAATAAGAAGCAAAGCATAAAACCTTGAGTCAGACAACATCTGGTGTGAGCAATAAATGAATCTCAAAATACTATACATGTCGATACAGTAAGGAACAAGGGTATATGAACTATACCTGACCTGTCCCTGCTACTAAAGAGTTAGCATATAACGAACATAATATGCTACTCTACAAACATTGTAAATCTATACCGAAAACTAAGTACAATGATGGGTGTTCAGGTATCCTTATCCACAATACCTATATCAAGCAACATCCCTAGATTGATAAACTACAGGAGGAAAGAATCAAAGCAAACATACCATCCATCAAACAATCCTCACCATCACTCGGTATGCTCTAGATATATGATAACTCGTATGACCTTTCACCTGCTAGGGATTAATTAAAGTAATGATTTTTAATGTACTTGTCTTTATCCCGAAGCTGATACTAGACCCATTCCACCGGTCTGGGTACACGGATCCATTCAACCAATCTGAGGTAGGAAAATAAAGTACCAATTAGTGCACTCACAATACCTCTGCTTTCGAGTACATAAAAAACACTATGAGTATCCAAGCCTTTTCTTGCTCCATCCAGTTTCCTTTATCCTTAAGGAACCATTCCACATTCCTTCTTTCCACAATAGAACCACTCGACATTCTATCTATGTTCTCCTTCCTAGAACTGCCCTTTTGGACAACTATTCTCACGACTTCTTTCAACAACGAGCTGTCATCATTAGAACCTAACTCCATTCATCGTCGAGTTACCATCACTGAAGTCTCGAAGCTATCATCGTGCTACTACATCGCCATCAAACCCCAAGCAAACAAATAAACACCTTCAGCACGACATGTTGGACACTATCTTCCACTCCTGGAAGTTTCACCTCAACCCAATCAAAATAAACTAGTCAGTACCGATCCAAACTACTCGGTGTCGATTTGTCTACTTCACTATTTTTGGGTCAATCTTCTTCCATGAAGCTTCCTTCTTCTAACGCTTTAGCTTCCAAGTCACTAGAACCCCATCATCACTTGGGAAACTACTCAATGCCGAGCTCTCCCCTTAGCCAAATTTTGGTATCTAACTCTTGGAACTCCTCCCGTTTGCCAACCAAAGACTCAACCTGAAGCTCTCCTACATCTTTCCCCATGAAATCCCCGAAGAAAATTCCCACCGAGTTGATTTCTACCAACCATAGTTCTACTCATCACGAGTAGAATCGTCCGATCTAAAATTGATGCAAACCGTTGACTCCTTCCATGCTCCAGTGCCTCTCCTTTAAGTTTCATCCTGTTCCGATCACTTTTGCCTTCGATTTTCCCAATTTGACATCCTATTTTCTAACTACCTAAAAGCACTAGCAAACCATATCAAAGCATAACATACAAGTCTGAGATATCATCCATATACATCCATACACACATACAATTCAACAAAACATGGTTATCCATACACATGAAAGGGGATCCTTTTTTGGAGGAACAACTCTGAAACCATACGGGTGGAGTGATTAAATTCTTAACTAAATGATGTATAACTCATACCTCAGTTGTAAGCAACCGAGTTGTAAAATATACCATATAAGAGCAAAGTACAATCAGTATAAAATAATTAGATGGACGTTGGCCAGAGTATTTGTCGAACTACTATAAAAATTGTGTGTTCTCTATTAATACCCCAGTTAATAATTTGGATGACAACAACCATATAAAATAAAGATACTAATGTTTTGCCAAGTTATCTAGTATATACTGCAGAATATTACATAGGTGCTGAACTGAAGATCGTATAGTATAAAGACTCAAGATAGAGATACGAAGACTCGAGAGTTCAAAGACAAGGAAATGAAGATCTCAAGGTTATAATTTAATGTATAGAGTTATTAGTAAATATTGTTAAAGTCCTTGATAGCAATTTCTAATCTCTATCTCCAATTTCTGATCTTTGATATTTAAAAAATAAAGTAAATTATTTTAATTTCAAAAATATTTTATAAAAGTTTTCTAGAGTTCAAAATATTGAAAAACTATGTTCAAATTATTTTACAAAGTACAGGATTTTCAACACATATTAAGAAAAAGTATTTTTAAAATTCACTAAGGTATGTCGACATACCTTGTACCTATATGTCGATATATATGCCACCAAATAATTTTTCAAATTTTGAATGGAAGTATCAGTCGACACTGCCTTTCACGAATGCACACATATGTTAATTTACTATACAAAGGGAAGTGCAAACGAATTTTTTAATAACCAATTACGTACTTTCTTCCCACCTCTTACTCTCCTGAAAAATCTCTTGGAAAATATACTCCGTTCTCTTCACAATCATATAGAATCAATTCATACTTCATTTTATTGATTCAATACTACTTTCTTACTGTTTTGGAAATATCTCTCTCTCATTTCAAAAATCAAAGTGCTATCCAAGAGGCTATAGTATCCATTGTATCCAAAGTACAAGAATTTGTCTTTGGAAAAACTATTAACTCTAATTGTGTTTGCTTGGGTTGCTTTTAGCCCGTTCAAATGAAGTGAGTCTGCTTAGTAGCCCGTTTAAACTAGTGGGTGTGCTTGTAGCCCGGTTAAATTAAGTGAGTTTACCACAGAATCGGAATATAGAAGGGCGTGTCTCGTTGAAACACCAAACACCCCTTAATATTCCCAAGAGGGGCACATCAAAGGATGTGGTGCATTATAGGTATAGCTAAAGCATCACAGAGAGTAAGATTCACAAGACAAATAAGTAAAAGCAGCGAAAAACATTTAAATAATAACTTAACATTCAGAATTAAACTGCATCTCAAAATAAGTCATAAAAACATAACATGTCAAAAAATCAAATCTCTCATGTCTTATGAAAATACATCTCAGTCTCACATAATCAGAGTAAAAATAACAATAATAATCCCTCTCACAAGTGCCAATCCATCATAAGCCAAATGAAAAAGATGGAAAGCAGAAGAATACATCTGAAATGAGGAAACTTCGAAAATGAATCTCCAAGCAACCTTAATCAACTATCCTCAACTTTGCTGGCCTATTGGGGAAAAAGGAAAGATAGAGGAGTGGGTCAGAAAATAAGTCTGGTGAGTGAAAGTAATTACTAGCATTTCTAAGCAAGATAGGGATAATAGACTAAGCAATAGTTCTAGCTTGAAAGGAAGATACAGAATAGATAAAACTCGCATAAAATACTGTTTCAGATTCTGTTTGACTGTTTGCTTTGATTGTTTGCACTTGTCTTAAACTGCTATGATTAGGCTGAAACCCTAATCCTATCTCAACTGCTAACTTGATTAGGCTGAAATCCTAATTCTACCCATTGATTGACCTTTCCTATCTCTGTTGTGCCACTGTGAACCAATCATGTTGGCCCCACAGCAAAAGACACCTCTTAGCGCTTAGGACGCAGTAGCGAATTATTTACCCTAATCGATGCCGCACCCCCGGTCATCGCCGGTACACACTAACTGTCGCCCACTATTTGACCCTTTATTTACCCTAATCAGCATAAGCATGCCCAACCTCACCTACGTATGAGACCATCAGTCCTCGACCTAAAAGGGAATGCTGCTGGTACTGGTCCTAACGAACAAATCTTCTAACTTTGCGCCCCTTGCCCAAATCCCCAAATTTGAGCCTCTATCTATTGGCCACTTATTTACCCTAATCAACATAAGCGTGCCCACTCTCACCCACGTGTGAGACCATCAGTCCTAGACCTGAAAGGGAATGCCGTCGGTACGGGCCACTACTGCTATATTTGCTTATTAACTTAATCCAAGATCTTAGTTTTAAAATAAGCCCCTTTTGTTATTTCTTTTTTCTAATTATAACCTACGTGTTATAATGGTTCTTGCAACTGTTACTCTTCTATTTTCTCTTTTAGTTATAACCACTTGTTATAATCATGCTTGTAAATATCTCAAATTTGCCTATTTCATTCCATCTCCATTTTATTTCAGTTTTTCTCATTTTACATCTGATTTCTTTAAATTTAGTGTTTTTCTATTTTAACCCATATTTGCGAATTCTTCTCTTTTTAATATTTTATTCGCATCAAAAAGGATTAAATCTCTATAAAAAGAAACTAACATTTACATGCTAAATTCCAACTTAAAACAGATGTAAATAACTGTAAATAACCGCAAATAAATGAATAAAATAGCTAAATAAAATAGACTGAAAAGAACTTCTGAAATTTACTTAAAAACCGACTGTAAATAAACTTACATAAAAACCGTCTCAAAATTGTAGAAAAACTACAACTATTGAGAACCCTATTATTTTAAATTGCTTACAAATCTAAAATAATTACAAAACACTCACCTGTGATCCTGAGCTATAATCCTGAGCTTTCCTAGATATACTTCTAGGGTGTAGAATGTTTTTATTAAAAAGATTTCCTCCCCAGAAATTTTTTCTATTTAGGGTTCAGCCTTAGGCAATAAACCCAATTGGCAGAAAATATGAATGAGAAAAGTAGCTAGGCCTAGGGTTCTATTTATAGTATGGCTTAGGGATCTCAAGCCGTCAGGTTTGAAGATTTAATCTGGTGCAACCACGTCATAGGCTCACTAGGAACCATCGGATGCAGCTACGAACACACATGATTTCACCAAAAATTAGATTTACAGTTTTCGGCTCGCACCTGGAGGAAAAATCATCCAGGGAAGAATGCGGGTCGACCTATGGGTCGACCGACTCAGGCGCGGGTCGACCCGTAACGGGTCTTTTTTTTTCATTTTTTTGTTTAATTATATATATAATTCTGATTTTCTTTGTTTCTCTCGTAACTTCTCCATACTGACTCGGATTTCAACAAGTTATATATGAAAATTGCTCAAAAAATTACCACGGACCCAATGGTGCAACTCCCGTGGCTTAATTCTGACAATTTCCCTACCTTATTTTATTATTCACTTAATTTGTTAATTAATTATCATTACTCTAATTTTTTGGGTTGTTACATTCTCCCCTCCTTAAAGGATTTCGCCCCCGAAGTCTTCAAGGACAGAAGAATGAAATAAATATTTTAATCCAAATTCCACAACCACATATTCAACCATCATCCTTTACATCCATTGTTCTTAAGCTTTTTAAAGCAATTTATGATATATGCAATATTGTAGTGTCAATGTCCCTAACTAATGCAAAAGATTAGGCGGTCTACTGACTTAGTCGACCTCCTTTTTTTGCGCTCATGTCCGTGAGATGTATCCAAATGAATGCAAATTCCCTAAATGACAGCCGATAGTTCTATATGCGTGCTACAATCATTATCCAAATGCAACAATCATATGATAATCACCCATTCATAGCAACCATGAAATAAAAATGCAAGTGCACACACATCCATATGCATATGCTTTAGTGACCTAGTTAGGCTGATCTCTAAGAGATAATAGTGCCTAGTGTGTGTATATGCGTCCATTAGCATCCACTAGCAAACACTTGCAACCACTTGCGTCCAATATACATAACATGTTCTAGTAACATGTTTCATCCAATCCTACCATCCATAGGTTAAATCTTGAGATCTACCCTCCCAAAGGATACTAAAGGAAAGAACCTATTCAAAACTAAAGATGGAAATAGGAAATTTAAGACGTACCATCAAAGAGATGCAGATAAGAGATACATATTTTCTCCTCAACCTCGCACGTAGAGTCCTCAATACTGTCTCCCCACTGCACCTTAACCAAAGGGACTTCCTTATTCCTAAGCTTCTTGATATCATGTCAAATGATCTTGGTAGGAATGCGACGAACCGATGCTTCTCTCCCCACTTCAACTTCCTCAAGTTGGCTAGGTTCCACTACCTCTGTTGAACCATGTAAGCACTTTCTCAAGTGCGAAACATGAAAAATATCATGAACTCCCACGAGCCTCTCCGGTAGCTTTATCCGATACGCCATCTTCCCTACCCTTTCCACAATGGGGAACAATCCTACGACTCTGGGAGCAAGTTTCCCACTTGATCCATACCTAACTATATTTCTTAGCAGAGACACCTTAATGAAAACCAAATCTTGCACCTCGAACTCAATATCCCTTCTCTTCTTATCTGCATAGGATTTCTATCTATCTTGGGCCGTCTTCATTCTTCTTCAAATCAAATCAATCTTTTCCGAAGTCTCTCTAACCATGTCGGGACCAAGTAGCAATCTTTCTGTAGACTCCAACCAACACGAAGGTGACTTGCAAGGTCTTCCATAAAGGGCTTCAAAAGGAGCCATCACAATGCTAGCTTGAAAACTATTGTTATAAGAGAATTCCACTAAAGGTGCTCCTCCCAAGTCCCTCCAAAATCAAGAATGCACATCCTCAACAAATCCTCAAGAACTCTATTAACTCTCTCTGTTTGGTTATCCGTTTGAGGGTGATAGGCCATGCTCAATCTACGCTGTGTCCCTAAAGCCTCTTGCAAGCTCCTCCAAAACTCGCTAGTAAAGATAGGGTCTCTGTTGCTCACTATGCTAGAGGGAACTCCATGAAGTTGGACTATCTCATGAAAGTATATGGATGCCAAATAAGGTGCTGTCCTCTTGACTGGAATGAAGTGGGCGCTCTTAGTCAAGCGATCTACAATCACCCAAATAGTGGTATTCCTCTTCCTAGATCGAGGTAAACCATCTATGAAGTCCATCAAAACACTATTCCACTTCCATTCGGGTACATCCAATGGTTGAAGCAATCCGCCAGGCCTCTACTGTTCCGCCTTAACCCTTTGGCACACAAGACACTTAGCCACAAACTCTGCTACATCCTTCTTCATGCCACTCCAATAAAACACTCTCTTCATGTCCCTATACATCTTATCAACACCCGGATGAATAGTCATCCGAGAATGGTGTGCTTCTGCTAGAACTGCAATCATCAAATCAACAGTGCGGGGGACACAAAGTCTTCCATCTCTCCTTAGCCACCCTTTACTATCGATGGAATAGAGTTGGAGATGTCTAGAGACCTCTCCTTTGCTAATCCTATCCAGAATATCCACAAGCTCTGAATCCTCTCGCTGCCTTTAAGCCAATCTGATCTATGAGGGCAGGCTTAACCTCAAGTGCTGCCAATAATCTTGGAGTAATGTCCGTAGAGGGCTTAAAATCAAAGGTGGAAATAAACTCTTGGCTTTTCCACTCCACGAACATTTAGCTAAGGGTTGTTCTCTTCCTACTTAATGCATCCGCAACCACGTTCCCCTTACCAAGGGTGTAAGCTATCTCAAAGTCAAATGATGCTAGAAACTCCAACCAACGCTGCTGCCTCAATTTTAAATCCTTTTGTGAGAACAGGTACTTCAATGATTTATAGTCAGTGAAAAGCTCGAACCTCTCTCCTAGCAAGTAATGTCTCCAAGACTTGAGCGCGAAAACAATAACAACCAGCTCCAAATCATGGGTGGGATAGATCTTCTCATGAGTTCTCAACTGTCTACTCCCATAACATACAACCCTCCCCTCCTGCATCAATACTGCCCCAAGGTCAGTCCCACATGCATCAGTGTATATTGTAAAAGGTTTAGCTCCGTCGGGTAAAACTAACACCGGTGCACTAGTAAGGGCCCTCTTTAGCATCGTGAAGGAATCCTCACAATCCACGTCCCACACGAATGTCACATTCTTCTTAGTGAGGTGAGTAAGCGGTGTTGAAATCTTAGCAAAATCTCTGATAAACTTCCTATATAAACAGCCAAACCTAGGAAGCTTCTAACTTCGGTAGCGTTCTTGGGGGCCTTCCAATCATGTACCGCTACTACCTTAGCGGGATCCACATCTAGACCCTCTCTTGAGACTACATGCCCTAAGAAATGCACCTCCTCATGCCAAAAGCGACACTTCGAGAAATTTGCTTTCAAATGATGAACACGAAGTGTAGGAAGAACCTCCTCAAGATGAATAACATGCTCTTCCATACTCTTGTAAAACACCAGAATGTCATCCATAAACACTACAACGAACTTATTTAGGACATCTCGAAAGACACAACTCATCAGATCTACAAAATAGGCTGGGGCACTGGTTAGCCCAAACGACATAACCAACCACTCAAAGAATCCATCAGGTGTTCTAAATGCTGTTTTATCGATGCTATCGTCAGCGACCCTAAGCTGATGAAATCTAGTGGCTAAGTCAAGCTGAGAAAAATACTGAAGAGCTAACCAATTGATCGAAAAGATCATATATCCTAGGAAATGGGTAACGGTTCTTCTTCGTGAGCTTATTCAACTCTCTATAGTCTACACAAAGTCGAAGGGAACCATTCGTCTTTGTAGCGAAGACGACTGGCACCCCCACTCAGATATGCTCCGTCTGATGAAGCCTTTCTCTAATAGCTCACCAATTTGCTTACTTAACTCCTTCCTCTCCCTAGGAGCCCTATGTCTCACGGGCAATGCCACTGGCTTAGCATTGTCATTCAGATAGATCCTAAAGTCAATCTCTCTCTTAGGGGGTAGCCCCCTAACCTCCTCAAAAACGTCTGGGAAATCTCTAACAACTGAAACTGAATCTACTCTCCTAGTGATGAATCAAGGGAATAAAGGAAGTTCAACATGACTGACCCCTGTGGGTCGTAAGAAACCTCAAGGTTCTGTCTGCTATAGGTCCCTAGCCTGACGACTCTCCTCTCGTAGTCCAACATCGCACCACATGTGGATAACCAGTCCATCCCCAAAATCATCCCATATCCCGAAAATCCCAGTACATAGGCGTCACAATCAAACTCTACGCCTAGTATAAAAATTTTCAAACCCCTACAAATCATGGATAAATGTGTCGATCCTCCTATGGGGTTTGAAACAACTATAGGGTCTACAACTAGAGAGATATCTAATGCAAACAATCAACCATGGAACTAGAAATGAAAGAATGCGATGCTCCAGAGTCAAAAAGAGTCCGAATAGGAAAATCCGAAATAGAGATCAAACCTTCTACAGAGACTTTCCTACCTCGGTCCAATCCACTACTAGAAGGTGCTGCATCCAAAGCCTGTACTTGCACCGTAGGTGCGCCTGCTCTCTGCCCTGTCCTCTGAGGACAAGCTCTATTAAGGTGTCTAGGCTGCCCATAGCTGTAACACCTCCCCTTCATCGTGTCCTTCTTACGGTCATTTGAGTAATACCCAACCAGTCCACAATTATGACACCTCTCGCCCTTCTTGATCCGTCCCTTTTGAGGTCCTCCACCTTTCTTCTTGTCCTTATCCTTTTTATTCTTCCACCATTGTTTCTTAGAGTCTTCTAGTTTAGGAACCTCTTCTTCCTTAGCAACATCTGATATGAGGGCCATTTCCACAAGTGACTAATACGTCGCTCCCATAGGTACATGTGTCAATGCCAACCCTTGGAGGGGCTGGTTCAAACCCTTAGCAAACTTGGTGGCCTTCTTATGCGGTGTATTAACAAGCTCCATCCCGAACCTTGATAACTCATTAAACTAATTTATATACTCTTTCACCGAAAGACTCCCCGGCTTCAGACTAATGAACTTTTCCAACTGCATGCTTTCCTCGGCTTGCGACAAGAAATTTCTCTCAAACCTTTCTCGAAATCCAACCCAACCAATGTCTCTACCCTCCATCTCTAAAATCTCTCACTAGTAATAAGCCTCTCCCTTCAGCTGCCAAGATGCAAGCTGAACTCTCTGTCGGTTCTCCAATCCTAACAGCCCAAATATTCGCTCTGTATTCCTTAACCAAGTTCGTGCCTCTACGAAATCCTCCGTACCAGAAAACGTCTTGCCACCTAGATTAGCAAAATCCTTGCATAGATTAGAAAAATTGGCTGCTGCAGGTGGATAAACGGGATCTCCACCCGCCGGTGCTGCATTGGACGCTTGCCCTTGCACCTTTGGTGCCGTAGCTTGGAGGTATCTACGGAACCGGCCATGGACTTGGACACCCTTTGGAAGATTTGGGGTGTCCGCCATTCTATGCAAAGAAAAGAAAATTTAGTCTCGAAAGAATCGAAAAGGGTTGCATGAGACTTTGAGGGGATTTTTATAAAAACTCTCTTATACTTGAAAACTATTTCTATAATAAGAGTTTCTTTCTGAAAAATACTTTTAGTTTGAAGATATGTTACCTTTGAAAAATACTGTACTTTTAAAACAAGTTTTTAGGAATCCTATAACCTTAGGCTTTGATACCAAATGAAACACCCCACAACCCTTAGTATTCCCAAGAACGACATACCAAAGGATGTGGTGCTTTATAGGTATAGCTAAAGCATCACAAAGACTAAGATTCACAAGACAAATAAGTAAAAGCAACGGAAAACATTTAAACAATAACTTATCATTCATAATTAAACTTCATCTCAAAATAAGTCATAAAAACATAACATGTCTCAAAAAATCAAAATCTCTCATGTCTTATGAAAATACATCTCAGTCTCACATAATCAGAGTAAAAATAACAATAATAATCCCTCTCACAAGTACCAATCCATCATAAGACAAATGAAAAAGATGAAAAGCAGAAGAATACATCTGAAATGAGGAAACTCCGGAAATGAATCTTCAAGCAACCTGAATCAACTATCCTTAACTCTGCTGGCCTATTGGGGAAAAAGAAAAGATAAAGGAGTGGGTCAGACAATAAGTCTGGTGAGTGAAAGTAATTACTAGCATTTCTAAGAAAGATAAAGATAATAGACTAAGCAATAGTTATAGCTTGAAAGGAAGATACAGAAAAGATAAAACTCGCATAAAATACTATTTTCGATTCTGTTTGACTGTTTGCTTTGATTGTTTGCACTTGTCTTAAACTGCTGCGATTAGGCTGAAACCCTAATCCTATCTCAACTGCTAACTTGATTAGGCTGAAATCCTAATTCTACCCATTGATCGGCCTTTCCTATCTCTGTTGTGCCACTGTGAACCAATCTTATTGGACCCACAACAAAAGACACCTCTTAGCGCTTAGGATGCAGTAGCGAATTATTTACCCTAATCGATGCCGCACGCTCGGTCATCGTCGGTACACACTAACCGTCACCCCCCTGTTTGACCCTTTATTTACCTTAATCAGCATAAGCATGCCCAGCTTCACCTACGTGTGAGACCATCAGTCCTCGACCTGAAAGGGAATACTGCCGGTATTGGTCCTAACGAACAAATCTTCTAACTTTGCGCCCCTTTCCCAAATCCCCAAATTTGTGCCTCTATCTATTGGCCACTTATTTACCCTAATCAGCATAAGCGTTCCCAGCCTCACCCACATGTGAGACCATCGGTCCTAGACCTGAAAGGAAATGCTGTCGGTACGGGCCACTACTGCTATATTTGCTTATTAACTTAATCCAGGATCTAAGTTTTAAAATAAGCCCCTTCTGTTATTTCTTTCTTTCTATTTATAACATACGTGTTATAATGGTTCTTGCAACTTGTTAGCGCCAAAATTGGTCACTAACACCCAAATGTAAATGAAAGCACCAACTAACAATCACCGATAACAGATAGAATGTATGTAGAGAGTAATAATATGAAGAACAGTCAAAATTAAAATGAAAGCAGTAAAGAACAACAGATTTTATAGTGGTTCGGCTAACTCCGGCCTACGTCCACTCCAGAAGTTTACTTTTTTATTGATGTTAGAATCAGTTCAAGCTACAAAATGGTAGAGTAACCCTAGCCTTAGGAAATAAAAAACAAGAGAGCCCACAAAAGAAGAAGATAGATCCCTTTTCTGAAGCCCCACATGCTGTATTTATAGGCAAATCCCGAGTTACTGGGCTTCCTGAATAGTCTGGGCCCATCAAGGCCATAGCCGAACCATACTTTTCATCCCAACCGATCCATGCCGACTGGCCTATGGCGAACCACTCCTCACTCTAGTATGCCGAACCAGATACGAGCTTCCATCCTTCACTGAGCGGCACACCCCAAGCAACCTTGCCGATCCACCTGATAGTCCACTGAGCTAACTGAAGTCACATGCCTCGGGACTAGAAGATGCCGAGCGACCAACGATGCCGAGCGACCCACGATGCCGAGCGACCAACGATGCCGAACCATGCATATTGAACCCTGATTGACAGTCTATCCATCTAGCTGGCTCCAACCAATCGCATTTCAATCTTGACAAATGAGTAGTCGATTTGGTTAAATTCGCCTGTCCACGGCCTTGCAAAGAGGCGGGTTAACATTTGCCCCCCAAAACATACCTTGCTATTGGAAGGTGTGTTTTGAACAGCTCAAATCCGATATTCGAAGTCCATACGTTATCCATAGCCATACCTTCCAATTTATAATCCAATCCACTTCATCCAAGTGCCGTTACCATATACTTACCCAAATCCATGACTGCTTCGAGTCGATATCCGATTCCTATCCAATAACCAATAGCCAAATCCATGACCTTTCTGGGTCGATATCCAAATTCGAATCCCATACCTCTCCGGGTTTAGTCTCTGAATCCGTAGACCTCGCCGGGTCGCGTCATCCCATTCCAACCTCGACTCTCCGACCAAGGGCTTGTATGTTCTTCGGCCTTGGCTGTCCGGCCAAGGACTTGTGTATTCACCGGCCTCGACTCTCCAGCCAAGGACTTTTATATTCACCGGCCTCGGCTCTCCGGCCAAGGACTTCGAAATTCACCGGCCTCGGCTCTCCGTCCAAGGACTTTTATATATTCTCCGGCCTCGACTCTTCGGTCGAGGACCTTATATATTCTCTGGCCTCGACTCTCCAGTCGAGGACTTTTATATTCTCTCCGAGTCCATTCCATCGCTCTCCGGCGAAGGGACTCGTAACTTGCGATCACTACCCCGTCTCACCGGTCGGAACCGTGATCGCGAGACATGTATTATTTATTACACTGATCCAAATCCAATTGTTACATAATTCAGTTATCAAAGCAGAAGTTCGTACAGCAAAAGGAATTAAATGTCCAAAGTTCAACAGAAGAAACCAGAGTTTGCAAAAAAATATACAGAAAATAGGATTTCATAGACTCAAGTAGTACGGTTTTTTGTCATCTCAGAGCACGCTTAGGGACCGTCCTCGATCCCGTATGTGTGTAAGTGACCTAGCCGTATTACTTTTAGTTCTATTACTTATTCAAAACCATAAATATATTTAGTTGATAATAAGCTGACGTTGCCTAGGCCCAGTGCCATCTTCGTTCGAGGTAGGCGGTGGTCGCTCCTGTCCCGCCGCCACAGCTCGATTCCTTACATACTGCTGTAGATGACCATTCCTTACATGCTCCTCAATGATATCTTTCAAATGCCTGCAGTCGTTTGTGTTGTGCCCATCCAGCTCATGGAATAGGCAATGCTTTCCTGATGCCCGCTCGTATTCAGAAGGCTCTCTCTTTGTCGGCCTTCAATATTGGAGGCGCCCTCGAGTATCTAAGTAAATCCTTTCTAGAGTCTTACTTAAATCCGTGTAAGAAGAAAACTTTGACTCCCTTCGAGGCCTCTTCGAAGTGCCACTGTTGCCATTTGTTTTCCTTTTTCCTTTATCGTCTTTACTTGGATCCTCCCTGGGTGGACCTCCACCCCTCACTGCATAAGCTTCATCCTCTCTCCCTACTCTCTCAGCCTGTGCATCTTCCTGCCTTAGGAACCTATCCGCCTCATGGTAGAAATCTCCGAGATCCCTCGGTGGGTCCCGTTCCAACGATATATTGAGATCTGAATTATATGCAATTCTTGAAACTGCTGCTATCAAAACCATCGACGGATCGGGTCGATCCACTGAAGCTACTGCTGCGTTGAATCTAGTTAAGAAATCCCTGAGCGACTCTCCCTTCCATTGTTTCATCGATGTCAAGGTCATTACGTTCTTGGGTCTGACTATATGGACCCGAAATTGCCTCATAAACCTCTCAATCAGCTCTGTCCAAGTGTCAATAGAACCACTCTCCAGCTGTCTGAACCACATAGCCGCGATATCCGTCAAATACAATAGGAAACATCGAGCCATGACCTCATCTGATGCCCTCAGTACCTCCATAAGCCTCATGTACCTTGTCAGGTGAACGGTGTGATCCGTTTTCCCATCATACATCTCCAACGTTGGTAGCTTAAAATCCGGAGGGTTCCTAGCTTGCTTGATAGTAGGAGTAAAGGGACTCCTATTCACATCCTCCAAGTCTTTATTTACCAATCCACCTCTCACAGCTCGTCTGACTATCTCCGCTAATCTGTCATTGTCGCAAAACTGTAATCCTTGTCCGCTACCTCTGATCTGTCCCCCGAGTTCACGAAGGAATCCTGGCACATATTCCTCATTACGTACTCCTGCACTCCTGTTGGTGTCGGGTTGCACAGCGTCATCTGGTATCCCTCCATGGATTGGTCCAGCATTTCCTGGTGGTGTGCCCCCGAGTCTAGGTCCATCCAGATTGATAGCCGTCTGCTGATTGGGGGCTGCCCTCTGCTAAGCCACTGCCTCTACTTGCTGGTTGAGCGCTTCTGATCCAGCTCCACGGATCTGAGCTCCTGCATTTCCTGCTTGTGCAAATTGTCTGAGAAGAGCTTGCATCATCTCCTCTTATCTTTTAAGCATCGCTTCCATCTCATCTCTGGTGATGTAGATGGATGCTTGACCTGCTCCAGCTTCAGAGGAAGCCTCTTGACCTCCCTCTTGATTACTTCTTTCTGTCACTTGCTTCCTTGTTGGTGGCTTAGCCATTACTTCCTAGAATCCAAGTTCCTAAGCTTTTGAATCCAAAATCCTAGCTCCGAAATCCCCAAGTGCTTGCTTCTCAGTGAAAGCACCAAAATGTTAGCGCCAAAATTGGTCACTAACACCCAAATGTAAATGAAAGCAGCAACTAACAATCACCGATAACAGATAGAATGTATGTAGAGAGTAATAATATGAAGAACAGTCAAAATTAAAATGAAAGCGGTAAAGAACAACAGATTTTATAGTGGTTCGGCTAACTCCGGCCTACGTCCACTCCAGAAGTTTACTTTTTTATTGATGTTAGAATCAGTTCAAGTTACAAAATGGTAGAGTAACCCTAGCCTTAGGAAATAGAAAACAAGAGAGCCCGCAAAAGAAGAAGAGAGATCCCCTTTTTGAAGCCCCACATGCTGTATTTATAGGCAAATCCCGAGTTACTGGGCTTCCTGAATAGTCTGGGCCTATCAAGGCCATAGCCGAACCATACTTTTCATCCCAACCGATCCATGCCGACCGGCCTATGCCGAACCACTCCTCACTCTAGTATGCCGAACCAGATACGAGCTTCCATCCTTCACTGAGCGGCACACCCCAAGCAACCTTGCCGATCCACCTGATTGTCCACCGAGCTAACCGAAGTCACATGCCTCGGGACTAGAAGTTGCCGAGCGACCCACGATGTCGAGCGACCACGATGCCGAGCGACCCACGATGCCGAGCGACCCACGATGCCGAGCGACTAACGATGCCGAGCCATGCATATTGAACCTTGATTGACCATATATCCATCTAGCTGGCTCCAACCAATCGCATTTCAGTCTTGACAAATGAGTAGTCGATTTGGTTAAATCCGCCTGTCCACGGCCTTGCAAAGAGGCGGGTTAACACAACTATTACTCTTCTATTTTCTCTTTTTAGTTATAACCACTTGTTATAATCATTCTTGTAAATATCTCAAATTTGCCTATTTCAGTCCATCTCCATTTTATTTTAGTTTTTTTCATTTTACATATGATTTCTGTAAATTTAGTGTTTTTCTATTTTAACTTATATTTGCAAATTCTTCTCTTTTTAATATTTTATTCGCGTAAAAAAGGATTAAATCTCTATTAAAAGAAACTAACATTTACAGGCTAAATTCCAACTTAAAATAGATGAATAAAATAGCTGAATAAAATAAAATGAAAAGAACTTCTGAAATTTACTTAAAAACTGACTATAAATAAACTTACATAAAAATTGTCTCAAAATTATAGCAAAACTACAACTATTGAGAACCCTATTATTTTAAATTGCTTACAAATCTAAAATAATTACAAAACACTCACCTGTGGTCCTTAGCTCTAATCTTGGGCCTTCCTGGATCCAATTCTAGGGTGTAAAATGTTTTTATTAAAAAGGTTTCCTCCCCAGAAAATTTCTATTTAGGGTTCAGCCTCAGGCAATGAACCCAATTGGAAGAAAATATGAACGAGAAAAGTAGCTAGGCCTAGGGTTCTATTTATAGTGTGGCTTAGGGATCTCAGGCCGTTAGATTTGAAGATTGAATCTAGTGCAACCACGTTATAGGCTCACTAGGAACCATCAGATGTAGCTACGAACGCACAAGATTTCACTAGAAATCAGTTTTACAGTCTTCGGCTCGCACCTGGACGAAAAATCGTCCAGGGAAGAATGCGGGTCGACCTGGCCTATAGGCGGGTCGACCCGAATCAGGCGCGGGTTGACCCGTAACAGGTTTTTTTTTCGTTTTTTTGTTTAATTATATAAATAATTTTGATTTTCTTTGTTTCTCTCGTAACTTCTCCATACTGACTCGGATTTCAACCAGTTATATATGAAAAATTCTCAGAAAATTACCACGGACCCAATTGTGTAACTCCCGTGGCTCAATTCTGACAAATTCTTAACCCTATTTTATTATTCAATTAATTTGTTAATTAATTATTATTACTCTAGTTTTTCGGGTTGTTACACTCGCAGCCTTGAAATCGAGATTGTATTTGGGTTCGCCATCTTCCTGGTGAAAGATTGGCATTTGAAAAGAAATCTATACAAGCAATTGTATGGGACTGGATGTAGCAGAAATCCAACCCAGTATAAAATCCCTGATGTTATCTCTCTAAATCTTTACTTTACTGCTTTTAATTTTATCTATGATTACGTGTGTGATTGATTATTAGTATAATTCTTTGTTGTTAATCTGTGATTTAATATCTATCTTGAAAGAAAATTAAAAGGATTTATATAAGTTAGAAAACACTATTCATCCCCCTCTAGTGTTAAATTAGCCTTAAGATCCATATTTCCGCAACCCACAGTTGGTTCAGAGCGATAGGTTTTCAAAAACTCGTACTTTGATTTTTGAAAAAATATAAATGGCTAGTAATATTTTTAGTACTCTCTTTGACACTTTTATGGAAAAACAATTTTGCAAAACCAATATATTACCTTCAAGTAGATTAGAAACTAATCATTTTGAAAAGTCACTTGATTTTTTGGTAAGGTGTAATGTTGAATTGCAGGAACAAGTTTGTTATATGGCTAATGGTGAATAGACACTTGATATTCAAACATCACAAATCAAGAAGGACAAATGGATACTAGACAGTGGACATTCAAGACATATGACTGGAAATCCGGAGATCTTGAAAGATATTGTTTACAAAGATGGTGGATTGGTTAATTTCATAAACAACTCTAAAGGATATATGATTGGCATCGCTAATGTCGGTAACTCTAAAACTCCTACTATTTCCAATATTTTGTTAATTAGGAATTTAAAACATAATCTGCTTAGTATTAGTCAACTATATGATAGGGGTTTTAAAATTAAATTTGAAAAAGTTATTGTCACATCAAAGATAATGAGTCAAACATTATCTTTAAAGGTATTAGAAAATGTAACATATATGTGTATATATATATATATCTTTAGTACGAAAGTGTCCAATGATAATCTGTGTCCTTGGCTGAATCTAGTGAACCTTGGATTTAGCACAAAAGATTTGGTAATTTGAATTTTAAACATTATCCTAGATATGAACTTGTTAGGGGTCTTCCTATAATGAGTTATAATGTCAACAACTTATGTGATGCTTTTCAACTAGGAAAACTTCATAAAAGTTCTTTAAAATCAAAAGGTATGATTTCTACTTCTCAACCTCTTGAACTTCTTCACATAGACCTTTTCAGACCCTTGCAAATATAATCAATAAATCATAATGGATATGTTTTCATAATTATGGATGGTTTTTCTAGATATATATGAAAAAATTTCTTAAAACTTTAAAGTGAAGCTTTTGGAATGTTTAAAAAATTTACTAAAAGAATTCATAATCAAATGTCAACTAAAATTAAAATGGTTAGGAGCGATCATGGAGGAGGGTTCAAAAATGAAAATTTTGAGAACTTTCATAATAAGAAAGGAATTACACATGAATTTTCATTACCATAAACACCCAAACAAAACAGAGTAGTAGAACGTAAAAATAGAACTATACAAGAATGTGCTAGAACGATGCTAAATGATAGCAATTTACCTAAAAGTTTTTAGGCTGAAGTAGTTGCTACTACATGCTATATTTTAAATAGAATATTAATAAGACCTTTGACAAAGAAAATACCTTATGAATTATTTTATAATGAAAAGCCTAAAGTATCTTATTTTAGAGTTTTTGATAGTAAATGTTTCATATTAAATAAAAAGGATAATTTAGGAAATTTTGATGCTAAATTAGATAAAGGAATTTTTTGGGTTATTCTAATAGAAGTAAAACCTAGACTTTTTAACACCAAAACTAATACCATTAAAGAAACTTCACATGTTTTATTTGATGAAAATTTTAAAATCAATAATACTAGTTTTGATTAAGAAGAAAACATTAACTCAAATAAAAATAATGAAATTATAAATAATGTAATCAATAACAGTGTTAACTCTGAAAATTCATATCCAAATAAAAGAACAAAATATTTGAAAGACCAACCTATAGAAAATATTCTAGGAAATATAAAGTCTGTTGTAAAAACAAGAAATCAATTAAATAAAATGAGCAATGTAGCCTTTATCGCAACGAATGAACCTGAAAATCCAAAGGAAGCATCATTAGATGATTCATGGATTCTCGCTATGCAAGAAGAAATGAATTAGTTTACTAGAAATGATGTTTAGGAATTAATCCCAAGACCTGAAAATAAATCTGTAATAAGAACTAAATGGGTCTATAGAAATAAAATGAACGGACAAGAAGAAGTTATTAGAAATAAAGCACATTTAGTTGCTTAAGGTTATAGTCAGGAGGATGGTATAGATTGTGATGAAACCTTTGTTCCTGTAGCTAGATTAAAAGCCATTAGAATTCTACTTGCTTGTATAAATCATAATAATTTCAAATTATTTCAAATGGATGTTAAAAGTGCCTTTTTAAATGGTTTTATTAAGTAATATGTTTCTGTTAAACAACCTCCACTTTTTAAAGATGAAAAACTTTCAAATCATGTTTATAAATTAAAGAAAACCTTAAACGATTTAAAACAAGCTCTTAGAGCATGGTATGATAGACTTAAATCCTATTTATTACAGTCTAATTTTGAAATAGGAAAAGTAGATAGTACTCTATTGATTAAAAGAAACAATAATGATATTTAACTTATACAAATATACGTAGATGATTTTATTTTTGGATCAACAAATGGATAATTAAATAAAGAATTTCAAAAATAACGACTAAGGAATTTAAAATGAGTCATATGGGAGAACTAACTTTCTTTTTAGGATTATAAATAAGAAGTTAAATAATGGTATTTTTATAAGTCAAGAAAAATATGCGAATGATTTAGTTAAGAAATTTGGTATGTCAAATACTAGTGGTAAGCCAATTCTCATGGCAAATAACGAGAAATTAAATAAGGAAGAAAACTCAAAAGATGTAGATCAAAAACTGTATAGACATATGATTGGATCCTTACTCTATATAACTGCTAATGGACTAGATATAATGCATCGTGTCTGTCTCTGTGCAAGATATCGATCTCAACCTAAGGAAACTCACCTAAATCCCATAAAACGAATATAAGATATGTAAATAACACACTAGACTATGGACTCTTCTATCTAAAGGTAGATTCCTTCGATTTAATTTCATATAGTGATGCTGACTATACTGGATGCAAACCAGACCGAAAAAGTACAAGTGAAACTTGTCACTTTTTAGGACACTCTCTTGCTTCTTGGTTTAGAAAAAAGCAAAATTTTGTGTCTCTATCTACAACATAAGCAAAATATATCTCTGCTGTATTAGCATGTTCACAGGTTATCTATATGCAACAAACTTTAAAAAAATTTGGTTTAAATTTCAATAAGTCACTAATATACCATGATAACACTAGTGTAATAAATCCATCTAAAAACTAAACACATCATGCTAGAAACAAACATATAGACATAAGACACCATTTTCTGAGAGATAACATAAATAAAGAAGTCATTTCACTCGAATTAATAAATACTAATAATCAAATAGCCGATATATTAACAAAACTGTTAACTCAAACATCTTTTATTAAACTTAGAAGAGAATTAGAAATATGTTCTTTCTTTAAAATTTTAATATAATAATATTTAAATTCTAGATTTAAAAGAAAATAAAAATATGAAAATTTACCTACCTATGTCAAAATACCCAATACCTATATGTCGACATATTTCTAAAAACTGCAAAGTCTTCATATATTAATCATGTTACATCATAATTATATTTGTTATCCCACCTTTGGCAAGGCCGTGACACCAAGAACTTGACTAGAAACCAATGATAGTTCATCTTGGAGATCGGTTATACGCAGGTTCACTATGGATATCGATGAATTTTTTCCGAGTCTGGATTGAGCTAAAATTGATATGACACGACAAGCAAAGCTATGAGAGCCAACGTTCCAAATTTCAAGTCAATCGGAGTTCGTATGCTCAAGATATTGATCGATCATGATTGAGAAATCCAAACTTGCATTGATCATAACTCGAGATCTACAAACCCAAATGCTACCAAATTTTCACAGGAGCTTACGTATGACCTAAGGAATGTTCATGCCAAATTTCAACTCGATTGGAGCAAGTCTTGATCGATACGAAATTCGTTCGTATCGATCGCGGATGAAAGAACTCCAACTTGCATCGATCATATCTCTTGATCTACAAGTCCAAATGCTATAAAATTTTCACAGCAGCTTACATAAAATATGAAGAATGTTCCTGCCAAATTTCGACTCGATCGGAGCAAGTCTTGATCGATGCAAAATTCGTTCGTATCGATCGCGGATGAAAAAACTCCAACTTGCATCGATCATATCTCATGATATACAAGTCCAAATGTTAT
Source organism: Allium fistulosum (assembly GCA_030737815.1). Taxonomy (NCBI): domain Eukaryota; kingdom Viridiplantae; phylum Streptophyta; class Magnoliopsida; order Asparagales; family Amaryllidaceae; genus Allium; species Allium fistulosum. The sequence goes on from CM060903.1 coordinate 1,411,318,742, forward strand.
GAAATTTTCACAGCAGCTTACATACAACATGAAGATTGTTCCTGCCAAATTTCGACTCGATCGGAGCAAGTCTTGATCGATACAAAATCCGTTCGTATCGATCGCGAATGGAAAAACTCCAACTTGCATCGATCATATCTCATGATCTACAAGTCCAAATGCTATGAAATTTTCACAGCAGCTTACATACAACATGAAGAATGTCCACGCCAAATTTCGACTCCATCGGATGCAATCTTGATCGATACGAAATCCGTTCGTATCGATCACGGATCGGGCCAAAACTTCACGGGCTTGGTCGCGCGGGCCTACTCACGTGCCAAAAGAAGTCTCCCGAGATCTGAGCGAGATATTTGCCTCCTACGCCTATAAATAGAGCCCCAGGGCCTACAGAAGAGGGACTTTTGGCTTCTCTATGCCGATATTCTGCCGAAATGATTATCAAACTTCAGTTGTACTGTTGTAATCTTTTGTAAACAGCGAGTGAAATTCAATAAACATCAATCATTTCATAGTGGACGTAGGCAATACGCCGAACCACTCTAAATCCGTGTATTTCTATGCATTTTCTTATCTTTTTATTGGTGTGTTTGTTAGATCTGCTTCATTTTACATATGTTTTCTTCATTTTATATCTTCAAACACATCCGAAAAGTGTTGTGCCCAATTTTGGTACAAACAATATTATTATTCTTTAGTACAAATTTACTGATTTTTGTCTTTACAGTTTATGAGCATCTCATTTAGGAGGAGTTTTATTTTTCACCCATTTTTTTATAACAAAAGGGGAGAAAATATATAATATACACATGCATGCATTCATGGGGAGTTATATCATATTTTATATATAGGAATATTTTTCATCATCAAACAAGGAGAGATTGTTAATACCTCAATTATTGATTTTGACGACAATAACCATATATAACCATATGAAAGATAAATACTAATGTTTTGTCAATTTATATAGTATATAGTGCAGAATATTACATAGGTGCTGAACTGAAGACTGTACAATATAAAGACTCAAGATAGAGTATAAAGACACATGAGTTTAAAGACAAAGAATTGAATATCTCAAGGTTATAATTTAGTGTATAGAGTCATTAATAAATATTTTTGAAGTCCTTAATAGCAATTACTAATCTCTATCTCCAGTTTTTAATCTTTGATATTTTAAAACTAAGGTAAATTATTTTGATTTCAAAAATATTTCATAAAATTTTTCTAGAGTTTAAAGTATTTAAAAGCTAAGTTCAAATTATTTTACAAAGCATAGGATTTTCAAAACATTTTAAGAAAAGTATTTTCAAAATTCACCGAGGTATGTTGACATACCTTATCCTTATATGTCGACATATATGTCGCCAAATGGGTTTTCAAATTTTGAGTTGAAGTGTCTATTCCACATAATCTTTCATGAATGAACACATATGTTAATTTACTATATAAAGGAGAGTGCAAACGAATTTTTAATAACTAATTACTTACTTTCTTCCCTCCTCTTATTCTCTTAAAAAATCTCTTGAAAAATATACTGTATTCTCTTCAAAATCACATAGAATCAATTCATACTTCATTGTATTGATTCAGTACTACTTTCTTACTATTTTGGAAACATCTCTCTCTTATTTCAAAGATCAAAGTGTTATCCAAAAGGCTATAGGATCCATTTTATCCAAAGTACAAGAATTTGTCATTAGAAAAACTTTCAACTCTATTTGTGTTTGCTTGGTTGTGCTTACAGCCCGTTCAAATCAAGTGGGTGTGCTTAGTAGCCGATTCAAATCTGCGGGTGTGCTTATAGCTCGGTTAAATTATGCGAGTTTACCCTGGACTCGGAATATAGGAGGGTGTGTCTTGCAGCCTCGAAATCGAGATTGTATTTGGATTCGCCTTCTGCTCGGTTAAGGATTGGTATTTGAAAAGGAATCTGTACAAGCAATTATACGGGACTGGATGTATGAGAAATGCAAATCAATATAAAATTTCTGGTGTCATCTCTCTAACTCTTTACTTTACTATTTTCATTTTTATCTGTGATTGCATCTATGAACGATTGTTAGTATAATCTTATGTTGTTAACATTTGATTTAATATTTATCTTGAAAGAAAATTAAAAAGATTTACATAATTTAGAAAACACTATTCACCCTCTCTAGTGTTAAATTATACTTAAGATCCATAATTCCGGAACCTACATTCTCTATCCTCTTTAACCTCTTTTCTTTTAAAACTTTCATTTACCGCTTGATTGGGTGTTTGTGCCATTTATGGTCCAAATATTTTAATGCTTTCACCGAGAGCAACTCGGATTTGAGAACTTGAAACTTGATTTGGAGAAAATGAAAAGACAATCAATAAAAAAAGCTATTGCTGGAGGAAGCCGACAAAGGCATGGGGATGGCCGAGAGGTGTCCTCAAATTCGAATCCATCAATCGATGTGACTAGAGAAGAGATGGAGAGGTGATGATTGACATGAAAGATAGACAAGTTGCTCAAAAAGAGAGATGGTGAATGGGTTCTTCAGAAGGATAAAACAAGGTTAGACAGCCATAGTAGCTGGAAAGCAAAATCAGAGGCCAGAAGGCAGAACGAGTACACCATAAAATGGAGCAGAACGATTTGGGACACAACCTCTGGAGTGCCATAACTCCATGGATACCGAGTCAAGACAACTCAGCATCGAGTCAAGAGGCCCTAGGGGCATGGTTGGTTTGGATTTGGAACAATTTGGAGTGTATCTGAAGAATGGTGTCAAGCCATGGAGCGGAGATCATAATGCAAATTTACGACAACAAGGGAATTGAGGACAGGGTGAAGACTTGGACAGGGAATGCAAGGAGCACCATGGATTTCCACTGAATGATAATGACAAGATTGCTGTGATGATAAGAGTGGTACCGAGAGGTGGTCCCCTAAGTCAAAGTTTGAAGAATGTAAATAGAAACTCATTTACCCAAAACATATGATACACCATGTAACAACTTGTATTTTTGAATCCTAAATATTTAAAATATTTATTAAAATATTAATAAGTTAATTTAAATCAATGACCCAAAAGGCTAACTTTTGTATACAATGGAAGTGGTGCTTGAGACCACTTCCATTGTATTCAAAATGATGTTTCCGACCTTTTTGAGTATATGCATTAATATGTTTGGGATATCGAATTTTTAGTAATATATTGGAAGTCGATAAATATATGACCGAGAAAGCTAACTTTTGCATACGATGGAATTAGTGTTTGAGACCACTTCCATTATGTCCGGAATATTGTTTCCAACCTTTTTGAGTATAAGCATCGATATGTTTGAGATATTAGATTTTGAGTTATAAAGGAGGTGAGTTGTTGTTGATTAAAGAGGATGGAGTTGAGCCTAAGGCCCAGTTGCTTTCCTTTAAAGAGTGCACCCTCCTCTGTTATTTGATTTTTTACGTTCCCTCCTTCCTTGCTCTCTTCAAAACCTAAAACTTCAATCTCAAATTGAATTAAAACCCATGAAATAAATTCCCTAAAATCAAACTAAAATCACCTAAATTCTTCTCTTGCCTCCCTCTACGATCTCTATTAGTATTGGAGCATTTGAAGGTTGTTTGATTTTCATTCATGAAGAGAAAGATGCTAGAAAATGGGTTTCATGTTGCTTTGGGAATGTTAATGGTTGCTAGGTGAGTGGATAGTAAACTTGTAGCTTGTAGTTATATAAAGATGTGTGTTTTATTATGAAATATTAAATAAAGTAAGTATGTTGTATTTCATTGAGGTAAGACTTGATTAGGTCTTGATTTGAGTTTGATATGAAGAGTGAATTACCAAATGGTTGATTTATGATGAAAATGGTTGACATATGTTAGAGTTAGTAACCATCAAGTATAAATGGTTGCTTATTTATTATGATACTAGTGTGTGGCCCGTGCTACGCACACGGGCAATGTCGGGATATATTTACTAACGTAGAGTTGTCGTCTGATGTTCTTATTAGTTGGGTTTCCACTATGTGTAGTTCTTATTAGTTATATGATTATAGTTTAGTAGTTAATCTATATGCAACATTCAGTTTTTGGTATTTCAAACCTTGTTTGTAATGGCTAAAATTTATTAATTCTCCATGTTGCTTTCCACACCTTTTGTAATACAGATTTAAAAGGAAAAACTTAAGAATAAAAGATCAAAGTAAATGGATTCTAAACTTTTCTAACCAGTAAGGTTCACATGTAAAAGAAATGAAGTAGAAATATGTACTACTGCATAAGTCATGGTTAGCAATTGTTGCGCTAATGTTTAAAAGTCAAAATTAGTCGGTTAACCACGGTAAACAGATTTTGTAATGAAAGGCAGAAAAATAGCATTATTTTTTGGCATTTAAAATGAATACCATCATGAAGTACTTCGTACAAAAAGGTAGAGACATTGATTATACATTGGCATTTAATTGCGTCCGTAGTTATGCCAGACAACGCGTACATTTGGATGCATTTCGATGTGGATAGTCGCATCCATAACGAAAATCAATTTTGGATATCGGATATCCTTATCCGTAAATATAGACCAATATTATTATATAGTTATTACAATCGTCAATCACCGGTAAATCAAGAAAAATAAATAAAAAAAATTTTTTAGCCTATTTTTTTCAATCTCATTTATCATAAAATTAAAATTATTAAACATGATGATAATAAAGAAAAGGTAAAGTGGTTAATATGCATTAAATAAAAGTAACATAAAAGGGACAGTCTATTTAGACAAAAAATATAGACGTAATTGGTGACATAATGGATTTACACTGGTGTATTGCTCCCTGATTTGCACCATCCATATAAAGCAACAAAAAAAATCCAACGATCAAGTTCTTTTGTATGACCAATCATGTCTAATTTTATGCTCAAATAGTCGGCCCTAATATAAAATACTAATTTGATATAATAATAGATACATATCTTTTATTGCATCAAAATACATATAATATAAAATATGATCTTGATAAAAACCAAAATGGGATTTTCAAATGAGGATGTCTTTGTATCATCATCCATATTCATATTTTCCAAATCTCAGCTATTTAACCATTTTCCAAATGCGAATGCCGACCGTTTTTGAATATTTTAGGGGATCATTGACAACCTTATTAGCAGTCATTATTATGTACTTAATATCTATTAAATTTCAAACATGATAATAGTAATAAATCCGAACAAATTAAAAACTAATTCAAGATTATATAATTATACATATGAGTGCGAACTCTTGCTACGCACACGGAGTTCACCGTATAATTTGTTCAGCATTATAGTTTAAGTTAGTGATGAATGCCTAGAATGTTGTTAAAAAGAATGTTGTTGCCAAAATAGTCCATCAATGGAGTTTGTTTTTCTAAAAGGGAAAAAGATTTTCCTCATTTATGCACACATCATTCCATATACAACAGGAGATATCCATACAAATAGATAAACAATAAGAACGTAGTACATTTTTACTTCATGATTGAGAACTAAATATATATTAATAACCCATACCATTTATGGAAACTAACTGGAAATTAAATTTTTGCTTTGCCACTCCAATATATAGCCGTTAACTAACACATATTGCAACGATATATTAGTACCAATTTAGTTAATAATTAGTATTGTGAACTTAGATATCAGAACTAATCATGGTTAAAATTTTATCTTTATGAAGTTGCAATAAATTTAAAACTAATAATAACGCAAAAAGTCACTCAGTTTATACAATGTGTTGCCTGCTGTTTACAATGCTAACAATTAAGTACTATGAACAAAAACAAACTGAAAAATTAAAGAAATATAATACTTTATCATTTAAGCAACAGTTGCAAAAAATGACACCATAGTATATGATCATATGATGGAATAGCAAAAATGTTAAAAGTTTATGATCATGACGTGAAGTATAATATCACTTCTGCAAGCAAAGCAAGTAGTACCCATAGGTTTGATGCGAAGACTTCGTTTCTTGTACCTACAGTTGCTGCAATTGAACAGATATCACAATGTTAAAGAAATGTTCTAATATACTTTTGGAAGACAATGTAAAGAACAAACTACTATAATTATTCTGACGCGGATAATTATAGAGTTTGTATTTAAGCTGTTGTAACCTGTGTATTAAATGTGTATTGCCTATGTACCAATTACTTATAGCACAAATTATTTATAAATATTGGAGATATATATCTTATTTCAGTAAGCAATGACAGTTAGTAACCTAAATATCATGTTTGCTAGAAAAATAGGGTAAATCGTTGTTAGAAACAGTCATTTTCTCAATGCGCTCAATAGTAGTCACATATTTTCTGAATGCATTACTGAATTACCTAAAAATACTGTTATCATGGTTTGTATCTGTTAGTTGCATGAATCAGTGCCAATAATGATAATTATAGTACTTTGACTACAAAATAGAATAACAATACCTATTTTAACCTGTGTATTAATTGTGTACCTATGGCCTTGTTAGTACAAACTGTATTAAATATATTTTAACCTATGTATTAATTCAGCTGCAATGAAGTAATTCAAATATAGAATAGTGTTTACATTGTTTAGGAAAAGTGCTCTGCGAGACCTTTCGCTAAGAAGGAAAGGGTTAAATCTGGATAAGGAGGAGATGAAGGGACTGTATTCATTTTATATATGATACCATTTATAATAACTCAGATAGAGCTAAGTGCAAAAAAAAGGTTGGCATTAGAGTGTACCTTTTTGTAGTATTCACACTTGCACCGGAGAATGAGTAGGATTCAAATATGCTCACAAATTTTGCACTATCTATTGTAACAACTATCGAAGAGTCGTCAATTCCAACTCCAGTCTATTTGGTAATTGTTGAAAAATAAAATGATAAAATTCCAAATATAAAATTGATGATGGTAATACAAATTCGAAAGTGTCAATCAAATTTGCAATACAAAAATAGGTTATTATTTTAATCAACATTAACGAAAATATTAATACATGATGACATGCTTTTATAGAACAATCGAGCAGAAACAACAATTACAAAATTCATGTTTTTACCATAATTTCCTAGACCAACAACTATCTGAGTGAAGAAGAATAGAGAGGTAAATGATGTATAACTCGAAAGAAAACAATGGTTCTGTAGAAAAATATTGAACTAAATTATTTAAATACGTTGCAATCAAAAATGAACAAAAGAAGATGGAAAACAATTCAAATGAAGCAAATTAACCTGATAGTTGTATGGCACTATGAAATCAGATATAGATTAACTAAAATGTTCATAATTAGCAGAGAAGCCAAAATTTTAGGCGAGTATATTTACCTTATTATTTAAACATCTAAAGCAAGCTTGATTTTATGTGAATTCAGTTGGCAACCAAAAGATTTTATTCTACCAGTGCAAACATGTTTTTAGGATATGAGAGCTAAAATATACAAAAATCATGAGTACAATATTCAAAAAAGCTGTCTATGATATATTTTTCATTTTGATTATGGTTAAAAGAGGGAGACTGGATTAATAAATTTGTCACAACCTCATGTAAACCAATACAATTAGTAACATCCAATGACGTCAACATTGGAAACTACATAGCGGTAGAAAATCAGTTTGTCTACAAATGATAGGAATTATAACATATAAGGATAATTTAATGACTTATGGAGATTTTTTTTAATGCAGATTGCCTCTAGTTGAAATTAATTTAATCATAATAAAAGCAGTATTCCAACTTACGTAGATATAGTTTCCTTCTTAATCTCATTTTTTTTGTAAAATCAGAAGTGGTAACAAATATTGCATTTTGTTACATAGTCCAATGGTCAAATTACAACATCCAATGTAGAAAGAATCGTGCATACTGAATAAAAAACTCTTAGCTCAAAGTAGGCTAGCCTGTAAAAAGTTGATACGAATGTATGAAAAAATTATTAAAGAATAATTTTGATATGTATTAACATGTCACATCTCAAGTTAAAGTTTAAAAGAAGAAACTTGAAAAAATGTATAAAAGGGTGGAATGAAGCAATTGGTTATGACCTGCGAGATCCTTCATTATTATTTTTCTTGTCGTTAAGGTATACAACTTGAATGAAAAGTAAAGTAAAAGAATCATTCACCACGTAACTGCCTGTCATTCCTATAATTGAGTAACTAAAGTTATTGGTTCTAATAGCTGTTAAACTTGCAAATATTTTAAAGTAAATCTTCAATAATATTAACAAACTTGAAAAATTAATGTCCGTGGGTGCGGCGCAGTGGAAATGAGGCTTGGGTTTTGGTAAAAAGATCCAGGTTACTATACCCTCCTCGGGAGTTTACCGGCCCGTCGGGTTCTCCTGGGTTTTCAAAAAACAAAACTTGAAAAATTAAAGAAGAGTAAACTATACTTATGTCTAAACATGAAAATGTTAATTTATAGCCCAAATCAGTTATAGAAAGAAATCAATAAATCTCAACAGTTTTAAATATCTGAAACAAAAGGCAACAATAGCTTCAAAACCCAGTAAAAATCATAATGATCAAGCAAACACAAAATATTGTATACATGCTTATAGTATATTTAATCTTGATAGCCTAATGAAATATCTGAAGAATATTAATAAGAAGAGACAAAGAAGGTTTTCTGCCTGGATTAACAGAAAACAAAAACAACACATGAATCTAAGATCAAAATCCATAAACCATAGCTAAGTGAATATTATAAGTTTGAAACACTACATGAAGCAGATGAATGCGATAAAGTATTAAAGGCGGGAGAACTGGATATGAGTTATATTTTAGAAGATGAACATGGCGAAAAGTTGAAAAAACAAAATATGAAAAAACGGTATCCGATAGATATGGATTGTTTTTGAGCCAAAGCCCTTAAACATGGAATTCTTTAGAATTTTAATCCTTGCAAAGATAAAATAAAATACTATAAAAGTTGCTGTCCAAATTCTTCATATGAAAATTAAAAACACAATAGAAGTTCAAAAACAACATCATTGACTATGAGTAAAGAAATAAAATGTGTAGAAGGACCAGAATACCCACATATAGTTTTTATATTATTACGATGTGTTATAGATTCATGGGTTGTTTTGGAAACAAATAATTGCTACCCCTTAATAGAGTTGAGAAACAATAGGGTGAGAAAAAAGTCAACACCATATTGTGCTTTATATATAATAGAATAGATTATTCAAATTAACTCAGCCTTTTAGTTGAAAAAATACGTTAACTATGACCCTCAATATTTGATCTATTTGCAAGCAGGTAAATTGGATTATCAGTTATTGATTAGTAAATTGTACGGTTACCAACAATTTATTAGAACATTAATTAATCGTTAGAAGTTAATGGGCCATAAATAAATAGTACTTATCATCAAAAAAGGCAATAACGTTTGGTTAGAAAGAGAAATAGATGTGGAAATAGGCATGCAGAAATTAATAAATTAAATTTGAAGTTAGTCAGTACAAAGCCATTTAACACCGCCTTTTTCAAAAAACAAATAAAGTAAAGAGTACAGCCTGCAGATTAGCCATGTCACATAAGCAAAGTAATTGTATAAATTAATTTACTATATAACAAAACAGGAAACAGCCTGAAGAACCACCCAAAATGCTATAATGGGTGATATTCGTACAGTAATGATTCGTGCAAACTTTCTCCTTATTGCCACCCCTATCCCTTAATAGTATTCGTACCTAAAAAGTAAGGAACATTAATATTGGGACCTATTTGCAGCAGTACCTGACTTATAGAACAAATGATTATTAGTTAGCCTATTACAGTAAAGTGATTATATTTTAACCAAAATGAGAAGGAAGACAGCAGTAGTTTTTATTCAGGCAAAAGTACATACACAAGGTGAATACTGAACGTGGAAACAAAACACAAAAAGGAGATGCAGCAAAAAGTAGGAATGTTTGAGGCATGGAGTCCAACAGAGCTGCTACGGGGGAAAAAAGAAAAAAAGGTAAAAAAAAATGGTCTTCATTAAGCAGGCAAACCTATTACTGCAAAACCCAAGTACATCCTCTGTCTTGTGCCAAGTAAAATTCAAAAGAGTAGTTTGCGTACATCTAACCAGACAACTGTTGATCGATGATAATTCAAAGTTTGAGTTATTGAAAGGCAGGGCTGGCAGAATAAAATATACATTATTCTCAAAGTTTTTATTAAGTTATATGACAGGAAAAAAAACAGTACTCACAAATCTTAGCCGTATATATTTTAAGAAATCCTTGAACAGAAACCGTATACAAATGAGTTTCACGCCACTTGTAAACTGAAAGCTGTCAATGAGCTCAAAATTGTTACACTGTGATAACCAACATATTGAATTGTGTCACAGTGGAGATCTACATAAAAAGAAAGATCTATAAAAGGCAACATGGTAATATGAATGTACGCTAGAAATTGAATAAAAATATATCTGTGGAGGAAGAAAATGATTAAAAGTGATAATAACCAAATAAAATCCGTTTCTATGAAATTCACAGTAACAACTGTGTTTTAGATTAAATATAATAGGAAAAAGCTCAGTATGAATAGGTTTAGAGTGAAAGTGACAATGAATAAATACCTTGGTAAGAGTTAGAACTTAGAAGTCTCCGCTGTTTAGCATAAAATATCATCCTACTTGATTTCCTGAAAAACAACGGGGAGTATATTACATGGCTATATATGTTATGCCCAAAAAGATACCAACGAATATATTATATTTCATTTAAATGTATTGACACATGTAAATAGGATAAATATTGAATAGGAAAGTGAAATGTGAACACGCACGGGAAGGCTTCATGTTCCCAGTCCTGTCTACACTCTTTGCAATGCATCCCTTAACAATATTATTCAAGTTTATGATGGACATCCTTACTGTAAGCCGAAACATATATACTTAGTACTATTAGAGAGAAAGAAGAAGGGAAGTCAAATGTATATTTGTCGATTGTAACAGTGAAATAAGTATAACCACTTAAACCATTTTAGTTTATAGCTCATTGAATAATTGAACATCAGCAACCGTTTGTCATTTACTCCTAAATAACTACAGCAGATGTTTGCTGTCAGTACAACATGGAAACATAAATGTTGTGGAGGATAGGTGCATTTGTTTGTTAAGAGAAATAATATCATCATGCAACTGGTTCATTAACAGATCTTAAGAGAAATACATAACCGTTGTAAACTATTTTTATGTTCAACAATTTAAGGTACAAAGAGGGGGAAAAAATATTGACGAAGCACATAATCGTCTTCCACAATTCTGGTTTACCACTATATGTTTCATGTAACCACCTAACTTAAGGTGGGAATAAAAAAGCTACCCAATATACACATGGTATCTCATATTTCCTTATATGGTACACATATATGGATATAAAAAGGTTGACATAAAGAACCTCACTTGTTTGCATCTCATACCGCAGTTAACCAATATGAAAGGTAGAACAACGCAGAGTAAAATAAACATGAGTTGAACTAATGTATGAGTGGTAATCAAATATTTTGGATCATATTAGGGGTTTAAAATCATATTCATACAGAAACCTATAGACATGAGTACTGTACAGAAAATAAATATAGGTACATTTATCTCCTATTTCAGACTCATAAGCATAAATTGTTGAAACACAACCTCATAAGAAATATTGGATAAGGTATACTGAAGTAAATACCTAAATGTATGAAAATAAAACAATATCGAACTGTCCTAAGAATAGTGACTATGTGTTGTGTCCAAAAAGAAATTGTTTCTTATATTGTTACTATTTCGAATAATCCTATGAATACTGACCCTATGTTGTATCCAAGAAAAAAGTGTTTGTCATATTGTTTGTGTGATAAATACTACTGCCTCCCTACTCAGCTCACTTACAGTAAGTCAAGGTGGTTCGCCTGCAGGGATAAAGTGAGAACAAACTCCGACAAATTTACTTCCAACTAAAAAAAATTACAGCGTTGGGTGAAAAATACCATTGCCTCCCTACTCACTTACAATAAGTCAAGGTGGTTCTACTTCATAGATAAACTGGGAACAAATTCTGACAAATTTAGTTCAAGTTGACAAAAACTACAGTAGAAGTAGAATACGTAAATTTAGAATTATCATGGTTGAAACTCAAAGGATTTAAACCTACCATAACCCTCGTTCAAATGTAGTGAAGAGAAAACGGTGAAGAGCGAAAAATCAAAATTCAGTTACAACGATCAAAATGACTGACATGGAATAGCCCTAATTTAAGAAATCTTCTGTATTAGATGCAGTGAATAGCGAAAATCCAGAATTTAGGTACAGGCGATAAAATTACTAACCTGGAAAAGCCCTAATTTCGAAAATCGTCGGTAAGCCGGCGGAGGACCAACATCGACGCTCGCAAGTGTGTCGAAGAATTAGAGGGCAGGAAAAGTGACAATGGCAATCTTCGAATTTTCACACGGTTGGGGAGAATGGTGGTGACAGCCGATGCAGTCGTTGGGAAAGGGAATGTCCAGGGACGAAAGGCGCATTTGAAATAATAATGCTATTAACTGATTAAAACATGGCATGTTGCTAACAAAAAAGACACATGGCGCGATAATAACGTTTTGGTTTCTCTTTTCCTTTTTAAGTAATAGATAGTTTGTATTATCATAAATAAACATATGTATGAAGTTTATATGGAATAATAGTGTTAAAAAATGTGATTTTTAATGTGGTAGTAAGCATACGAGGATTGTAGTAATTTAGGATAAGAAGTGGAAATTGTTGGTAACTTATGTGCATGATGTTAAGTTGTTATAATGGCCATTAAAAAGATTATAAACTAACATAATTATTATAAAAGGAAATAAGTAAAATGTACGGAAGGTATTAAAGTTATAGTTATGATTTCTAAATGGTAGAAACTTGTTTCAATAGCTTCTAAAAAAGGGGCATGAGCTTGAGCTCATGTTGATAAAAAGTAACACAAGACGGGATTTTGAAAGGAGTTAGTAAGCTATTAGGAATAGTAGCTTAATGGCGTAAGTAGCATTGAAGATTATCATTTACCAACACACTAGTGATGATATAATAAAAGAATATTGTTAAAAGTGATAAAATTGTGTTTTTTAATAAGTTATGTTAGTAAGCTATGATATAAGAGAGCTTGTTAATGGTGTAAATCAAGTTTAAATAATGGGCAAAAGTGTATATGTAGAATAATAACCAAATTATACTGATTGGTAGAAATGTTTAATTGCAATAGTAATAAAGTTATATTACTAATATAAAGTGTTCGTTAACAATGGTAATCAAGTTTGAATGAGTAATAAAAAGTTAGAAAATGAGAAACAAGAAGGCTACATCAATAATTAAAGTGGTGATAGATTAGCCTAAGTTGACAAAAAGAGAAAGTGTTAAAAATTTGATAGTCCAATGGTTATAAATAACCTAGACCCCCCCTTAAAAGGTCGAGAGAACTCCCCCTCTCTCTATTTTTATTTGGTGCCTAAGGCACTGCCTTGTAAAAAGGCAGTGCAGTGTGTGCACTTCCTTGATAAGGCAGTGTTGTGCACTACCCTGAGAAAGGCAGTGCTTCAGCACTGCCCTGACAAGACAGTGCTGGTGCACTGCCCTGATCCAAGGCAGTGCGTGCGCATTGCCTTTTTTAAGGCACTGCTGGGTCACTGCCTTGGTCTAAGACAAACTGTGCACTGCCTTGAAACAAGGCAATGCCAAGTGTTATGGCACTGCCTTGTATAGGCAGTGCGAGCGGCACCGCCTTGCGGGTGGTGCCAAGCAGTACTGCTGTGCTAAACACAACAACAGTTTTGATTTGGGTCGGGGTTCGGTTTCGAGGTTCGACGAAAGTGATGGACTCGAATGGCTTTTGTGTTGTTCGGAAAAGCTATGGAAATGTTCTATCCAGGCGGGGGCTTTGCAGTTCTAATTAATTTCAACAACATGGGGATTGCTTGAATCCAGATTATCTATTTATAGACAATTGAATGATATCGGTTTTGTAGAAGGAATCCATTGTACGACTGAGATGACATGACCTGCAGACGTGGTCTCAAAGCAGGGGCAGAGAGAGACTTGAACTACAGTCTAGAGTAGGTCATATACTCTTCCGTAGTACGATTGGATGCTGCGACAGGATCTACAGTCCAACTTCTTTTGAGGTGTTGATTTTCAGGGAGGTCCACAAAATAGTTGTGGCTCCCAATAGGACTTTTTGGTAGTTAAATTACAATTTGGCATGGGTATCGGTTCCAGATATTCAAGTAGCATTGACCTTGGAAATTTCTCGTATATGATTCATACAGGGTCTTTGGGTATGGGGATGCTTGTTATATAGCATCATTATGGTTGTATTTACTGGTATTTTGGGGTTCGTGGTTTACATATACGCTTGGATATATGTGTATGTATTTATATATAATATCATTATAGATGAATCTAACTCCACCTATGTAGTTTTCTATGCAGCCTGTCTCAAGCTAGGATAAAGGAGGAGGGCTGTGATAGGCTTGGCGAGCCAATGTAAAATCCCCAACCTCTCTTATGGAAATGGAACCTAATTATATTTCGTTGGGGGCGTAACCCTCTTATCGACGCGCCATATCGAGGCTCAGGTATGGTGAAAAGTGAGCAAGGGATGGGTCGCCACTCCCTTAGTGGCGCGTCGAGTGGCGACCCATATCGAGGCTCGGGTATGGTGAAAAATATGCAAGGGCTGGGTTGTCACTCCCTTAGTGGTGCGATGCATCGACGCCCCGATGTAGTGATAAATGAGCAAGGGTCTTCGCACTTTACTCGGCGGGTGCGAAGGGCAAGGAAGCTAGTCGATGAAAGTAGGATTCGGTTAGGTAGTTGGAATGTAGAATCATTAACATGAAAGCTAAGAGATATAGTTGATACTATGACTAGGAGACGTGTAAATATCTTATGCATTCAGGAGACCAAATGGACGGGCCAAAAGGCGAAGGAGGTGGAGAACACAGGCTTCAAGTTATGGTACACAGGAAAAGATCGTAACAAGAACGGGGTAGGTATCTTAATTGACAAGAAACTTAGAAACGGAGTGGTCGACGTTAGGAGACAAGAGGACAGGATCATCCTAGTTAAGCTGGTAGTGGGTGATATGATTCTGAACGTCATTAGTGCTTATGCCCCACAAGTAGGTCTAAGTGAAGCCGTCAAGAGGAATTTTTGGGAAGAGCTAGATGTCATGGTTAGAGATGTGCCTAGTAGCGAAAAAAATTTCATAGGAGGAGATTTCAATGGCCATGTTAGTACAACTAGTGGGTGGTTTGAGAGAGTGCATGGTGGTTTTGGATATGACGATAGGAACCAAGAAGGAGAAGAACTATTGAATTTCGCTATTTCTTATGACCTCATGATAGCTAAGACCTTCTTTAGGAATAAACAGTCACACTTAATTACTTTTAGTAGTGGCCAACACTTTAGCTAGATCGACTTTGTCCTTACTAGAAGAGACGACAAACAAGCTTGTGTAGATTGCAAAGTCATACCTGGAGAATGTGTCGTCTCACAACATCAGCTTTTGATATCCGAGTTTCATCTCCGAATACGTGTTCAACAAGGTAATGGAGCCAAGATTTAGTCGGACGAAATGGTGGAAGCTCAAAGGAGATGCCTCACGGGTGTTTAAGGATAGAGTGATGGTAGAAGGGGCATGGAATATGGAAGGAGAAGCAAATCACATGTGGGATGAGATGGCAAAGCGCATTCGAAAAGTGGCTACCGAGGTGTTTGGGATAGCAAAAGGAAATAAACGCGAACCTAAAGATTCTTGGCGGTGGAACAGTAATGTGCAAAAGGCTATCAAAGAGAAGAAGTGATGCTATAAGTGCTTACATCATCACAGGAGCGAGGAAAACATGCAAATGTACAAAGTGGTAAAGAAGAACGCAAAGTGAGCGGTGAGTGAAGCAAGAGGTCGGGCGTATGAAGATCTATATCATAACCTACGCACAAAGGAGGGTGAAAAAAACGTCTATAGGATAGCTAAGCTCCGCGAGAGGAAGGCAAGAGACTTCAAACAAGTTAAATGCATTAAAGATGACAATAATAGACTTTTGGTGAAGGACGAGGAGATAAAAAATAGATGGAGATATTACTTCGACAAGCTATTTATTGAATAAGGTGATAGCACTACGATCGAGATATACGACTCCTATGATGACACCTGTAACATTTTGTTCGGAGAATTCAAGAATCCGAGGTAAAGGAGGCACTAAAACGGTGAAAGCAGGCAAGGCATTGTGGCATGATGACATCCCCATTGAGGTGTGGAGATGCCTTGGAGATGCAGGAATAGCCTGGCTAACTAAGTTGTTCAATAATATTTTCAAATCAAACAAGATGCCAGATGAGTGGAGGGGAAGCATACTAGTTCCAATTTTTAAGAAAAAAAGGAGATATCTAGTGTAACGACCCGCCTTTTTGGACGGTTTAAATCGATAATAAACCACACACTTCAGATTTTACCCATTCAAAAGGGCAGATTGTTATGGGGTAAATAAGAAAAAGAGAAAGAATTAAAACAAATACAGAATCTCGCAGCGGAATGATAAAATATAATAATAAAATAATAGTTCATTAAGCTGTTTTATAAATAAATTTGATTTTTCTTTTACAACACAAAAATCAGAGTTACATAAAACAGGAATGAATAAATAAATGCAGCGGGACAACATGATGCAGTGGAATACATATAATAGTACAAATCTTCATCTTCGTCCTCCAGGAATAAGGTCTTCAACCCTGAAATGCTCAGGCTGACCCGAGCGAATTGAAAAGACAAAACACTCGAGTCAGAACTAAAAGATCTTATGTAAGTTAAATCAACGGTAAATATGAGTGTGACGGCGTTAGAGATGTTTACGGGGTTTGACATCTCCTATCCAATGTCTAACATGAGTGCAATAACTTAAGAGATGTTCGAGATTCCCATATCCTAAGGATCCGTTAAACTATCTACTATGTAGTAAAATACGCTATTATAATAGTGTCTACAGTAAAGTAAAGTATTAAAATAGCGTTAAGGCATTACCCATATCCCCCTTAACACATTTTATATAATGCCGTAGTCTATACGGATATTGTAAAATCCACCCGCAGGTGGGCTATCAGGGAGCACTCCATAGGTACGACACAAAACAAACTCGTAGAAGGTGCGATAGGGCATGTGACCCGGCACTCGAGGCAATGCCAGGGTAGATATACCAATTGCACTCCCGGACTGGTGGTAACGCATAGCAGCTACTACCGCCCACCTCAGAACACACTCCCAAATCAAAATCAAGGGTGGCCACCAAATCAATCACAAATTCAAAATATAGTATCGAAGAAATGTGCCCGATCGGAGGAATGACCTCACTTGGCCCGGTATAGCTCCTGTTTTAGCCACATCAAGCTGACTCACGGGAGTCAGGGTCACGTAAATACCTCATACAGTATTGTTCGTCAAACCACCCTAATTCATTTTTGGAATCTCCACCACGTACACAGTTGTTAAAGTGGTTTTCGTTATTGGCAGAGAGTATGACAATATTCGATCCCGGTCTCTTTAACAACCAAACGCTAATTTCACATCGGACGGTTCTTTTACATTTCAAAAGTAAATTTACAATTGATATCAAAATATCATATTCTCAAAACCATATCATTTTCAAATCGTATTCACTTTCAAAATCACATTCACTTCCAAAATCATATTTACTCAAATATGTCATTTCACAAAAGGTATCAAATTCCAAATTCCAACTTAGGTTGTATCATCATCAAAGATTAAATCTAAATACTTTAGCTTCCCACAGCCTGAAATTTTAGGAAATAGTTTAGGTAGTCATATATAGTTTAGTAGTTTAAAAATAGTTTAAATAAATTAAAATAGTAAAATAGTTTAAATATAGTAAAATGGTTTAAATAGATTTTAAATTTGATTTAACTAGATTTAAATTGATTTAAATAGGTTCAATATAGATTAAATAGATTTAATTAGGTTTAAAATGTTTAAAAAGATTAATTATAGATTAAATAGATTTAAATTATATTAAGTAGATTGTTAAATAGATAAAATAAATTTAATTAGTTTAAAATTGGTAAAATAAATTAAATTGGATTAAATAGGTTATAATAGATTAATATACATTAAAATAGTTTAAATTGACTAAAATAGTTAAATTAATTTAAAATAGATTTCAAAGTTATATCCAAACATTTCCAATCACTCAATTTCCAATAAATTCATTTATATTTGACACTTCAACTTTGAAATTCCAATTTAAATCCTTTGAACAATTCATTAAATCAATTCCAATTTCAACATTACGCTTAGACTTTCGAAAATAATTCAGTTTATATAAATCAATTTCTATTTCAAAATACCAGTAAACTGAATTCAAAATTTAAAGAATTAAAAATCACTTAATTTAACCGAATCCGGTGTCCGTATATAATTTTATACCCTAGGGTCAAGTGATATAGATAATTATCATTTCAATCCGCAATTTAAAATTTTACGGTTAAATATCATTTCAAACTGCAATCACGAATTAATTAAAAATCCATAAAATCGATCGAGTCTATCATTTCAACCCATAATGATTTTTCCCTATTCTATAGATCGTTCGGGTATGTATCATTTCAACCCATAGGGAACTTGAAGTGTGATAACAGTATATAAATCAAACATAACATCCAATCATCCAATATCAACAATCAAACATCCATTATAATCATCATCCAATTCGACCAATAAATTACAACAAATAAATAATTTTCATATACAAGTAATTAACTAGCAGTTTAAATTAAATAATAAATTAAATGGAAATTTAATTCAAAATAAATTCAAATTAACTGGAATGACGATTTAAATATACCAAACATGAATAAATAAATTTCAAATCATATCATAACTTTAATTTAACTAACATAAGAAATTTTAGAAGTTGTGAGTGGGTTAAAACACTCACTTTTTGATTTCAAATCGACTTGAAATCCAAAATAGGGTCCAAAATTCAACAGTCTCAGAATTCGTCCAAACCAGCGTCAAAATGTTCGAAATTTCGATAAGATCCAAGCGAAACAAACTGCGTGTGAAACGGACCTCGTATGTAAAAGTTATGACGATTAAAAGTTTGGGAAATTAAAAGTTAAATTAAAATAAATCAATTACCCTCACTTACACGTCAGCTATGCTCGAAACAGGAACCCTAACTATCACGCACAGAACACGCACGTTGTAGCCACCCTATTCATGATCGAACACCGACTATCACGCAGGCCGTTGCCACCGGACCCTCACCTTACGAAGGCCTCCACTCACCTAAGCCCATCGACCTCCGACCTGAGACCGCCGCCGAGGTCACCAAGAACAGCCGCCGCCATATACTTTGCAACCCTAATCGAATATTCCCCTCGATCCAACCGTCATCTCATCGAAACCCACTCCGATGAACTACGCTCGCCGCTCTCCACAACCCAGTACCAACGATTTGACGATCCGACCAAGTTGATCAAGATACGACGAACGACCATGGCTGTTTTGGGCAATTCCGGCCAAACCATGATACAAATCGAAAAACAAATCACAGATTTGGGTTGCGCTCATCGAGAGCTTCGAAACGATATATAATATGATATAGTTTGAGGAGGTTTGATTTTGGAATTGAATTTGATATTGAATTTGCAATTTGGGAATTAGGGTTTTGGTTTTGTCTTCCATTGGAAAGTGGAGATGATGTACGTACACAAAAATGAAATAAGAAATAGCTAGGGTTTATAACAGGCTATATATAGGCAGACCAGAAATAGGAATGAATGAACAAGATTGATTTACACGTTGAACGATCAATGACCAAAAAAGCCCGTTCTGTCTACGGAACGAAAATAGGTCATCCCATATATCAAAATAGATGTTTTCAATATTTCTAAACTCAATGGAACAGGTTTCAGGTCCTAATTTCATCCTATGAAGAAGTTAACTTAAAATCAGCTTTATTTCAAATTGATTTCAATTGAATTTAATTAAATTGATTTCTAGGCGTTTCGAGTCCGTACGATCAAACGACAAGTCCGATCGCTATGAAACTTGAAATCTTACAATAATTTACCGTTATGGATCCGATGAAATTGGTTTCGTCAAAATCCGAGACAGTGGCCAAAATGGCTATTTTCACGTTAATTAAATAAATTAATATTAAATTAATCAATCACTTTTTAACTCAATATTTATAAACTAACGAATTTCATCATTTTTGATTACTTATACATTTATAATAACTTAAAGCAAATTTTCATATCAAATTCAGTGTTAAATAATTCACTAATTACAATGATCAATTTCAATTGTAATTAATTCCAATAAATTATGATTTAATTCCGATAATTTTATTAAATTTGATTTCAACATTTTATTCAATCAATTATTACTCTATTAACATAGTTAACATTTGTTTATATCTTACTTCACTAATATGCTACAATTCCATCTTTTATTTGTATTAACTACTATATTTCAATATATTGAATTTTGTCGATTTTTCACATTATTAATTAACATTTGAAATCCCAATTCATTTATTTATCTTGGTTTCATTCTTTTATTAAATCAATTATTACCTTATGAATAAAATTTACATTTCTATTCATTCTATTACATTCACATTTTTGCAGTTATTGTCCTAACTCACATTAATGTAACATTTAATTTCATTTAATTATAATTGATTTTCAATTTAATTTGATAGACTAAATAAATAGGTAACATATAATAGTTTGTCACCATTAACTTTTAGTCACATTAATAAGTTTATTATTTACAAACAATTGTTATAACAACTCTCATTATACTAATTTTATTCAATTTGCATTTATTACTCATAATTTTATTAATTAATCAACATTTAAATTATCAATTGTCCTTTTTGATCTAATTCCGTTAATACATTCATTACTATGATTTATTTACAATCTAATTCAATTATAACTCTTAATCATTTTAATTAATTTGGAATTACATTTAAAGCAGTTATAAATTACCTTAAGTTAATACTATTACCTTTCATTTCAGTTATATTCTTATTATTAAATCACAAATTTTTTTTTCTTCCAACATTAAATTACAAAACTTTATTGAATTAAAAATTTTAATTATCAAAAATTACGGGTCGTTACACTCTCCTCCACTCAAAACTTTTCGTCCTCGAAAAGGGAAAAGAAGGAATTAAAAAATTAATATACCTTATCCAAAATATCTTATTCAAAATATTAAATTTATAAAAAATTAATTTACATAATTAAATAATTTAAATAAAATATATCAAATTATAAGTACTTAATTTCTTTCATACTTAAGTAAATAAAAGTTTGGAAAACATTTCACAAAATTTTCTAAGTCCAAAATTCACGGAATATTTTAGCTGAGTCTCCTTTGTACGGAGAGGTCTAGGAGAAATTGTAATAACAATAATAACAATATATATCATATATTTCAAAATAATATATCCCAAACCATGGGAAAACAATATAATATCGCTATAAAATCGTAATCCGAGAACGTACCTATTTGTCGGGCAAACAACGCTTATTTATGAAATCAAAAGCAGTAGCAATTGCTTGCATAAACCTGTATTTCACTCATATAATCGAAAAATGTTAATAATTATATAAAGAGGAGTATTTAAGTTATTTCAATTAATCATAACCAAATCAACACAACATACAATAGTCACAAGTAATAAAACTATACAATCATCACATGCAATCAAAGTAATCAACCATCCATAGCAACCAAAACAAAGGGTTTGTTTGGGTTCAGAAACTTTTAATCGTATAAAATGATAAATAAACTATGAAGTAAACCATACACTCAAAAGTCGTAGATAAAACTTATAGATTATTTATACACCTTAATACAAAATAGAAGTATCCTTTCCCAACCAATCCATAAGTCAAACAACAATAATTCAACACATTTTTAAGTTTCCTCTATTTATCCTTCTCATCATTTATTGTTCATTTTTTCTCATTTTCATGTAAAGCAAATTTTCTTTCATTACTTTACATTCATTTTATAAGCTATTTCCATTCAATTGTTTATAAAAATTAATGAATTCATTATTTAAGTATTTCATACATTTTATTGCAGTTCAATTCACATTTATTAATTTTTATTTTTGATTTCCATTAGACATTAATATTCATTAATGCATAAGTTTATACTTAAGTTCCTTACCTTTTAATTTACATTCGCCCTTTCTTATATAATGTCATTGAATATAAAATCCATTTTCTAAATCATTTCAACTTTTCTGAATAATCATTTACTCAATATAATACTCACTTTATTATTTACTTAAATTATAAATAGCTTCAAACATTAACTTAAGTTTATAATCATTTATTTATAATACTCACTTTTCTATTACATTTAATTAGCAGCATTTCAATTATAACTTTAGTTTATAACAACTATAATATCAAATTCTTATTTATAAAGTAACTCCATTTCTGAATCCTTTCGATGTTTCTGAAGTTATAGTCATTCAATTTATAAATAGTAGTCACTTTATTTAAAATGGCTTCAATATTAATTCAAGTTCATAATTATTTGTTTACAATATTCACCTTTTCCATTAAATCTGATTTTAAATAGCTTACAATGTTAACCTAAGTTTATATCATTTTACTACATTATTCACCTTATTACATTTAACTAGTATCATTTCAAACTATAAACTTCAGTTAATAACAATTTATAGCATTAGAATTCTTATTTATAAAAGTAAGTTCATTGAACAGTTTCATTTTTTTTCCAAGTTTTAATTGTATAATATTCTATTACATATTCTAATTAACATTACAACTTTTACATTTTGGTAAGATATATATAAATGCCTTTTAGAGTGCAATAGAAAGTTACACAAGTTTCTCTTATTTATTTTAAATCAAAATGTTCAATAGTTACATTTTCTTATTTTCATTTACATTTTATTTACAGTTTACAAAATTTCAATTTCTTATTTATTTCATTTATCATTTAGCATCTAGTTTCTAGTTACACATATTAAAAGTTTTCAATTATTATAATATAGTCAAGATTCAAATCATTACAATCATTTCAATTTCTAATTTATAGAAGCCTAAGAACTAAACAACCGGGTTTCATTTCAATTAATTAAAAATAATATATATAATCATATCCTTTATATATATCTAATCATATTTGGAAATTTAAAATTGAGATTTGTTATCAAAACAGATGTGTAGTAAAACTACTACAACAACCTTCCCACTTTGAAACTCGAAAATGAACTTCGATGATGCGTGCACTCATCACCGAAATTATTTCCCAGGGACAAAGAGGGGAGTACAGAACTTATTTCCTTCAAAAATTCTTTTAAACATTTCTTCCAAATCACATTGAAATATTTATATCAGAAAATACTTCCAAATAATATTAATATTATATTCCAAAATCATTCAAAAGAAATTTTCAAAAAATCCCGGAACTTAAGTTCTAAAGTTTCCAATTTATATTTATTTTATTTACAAATCTTATTTTCTCAACCAATATTTATAAATTTCACTACCTAACAACAAATATATTACAACCAAATATATCATTTATAGAATTATTATTTTATATATAAAAATATATAATAGGCAAAATTATTTCATTTACCTACATTTCAAAACAAATATTGTGTCGGTCCGCCCTATTAAGTGTTTAGAAATCCCTATCGATGTCATAGCATCCTATGCACCAACCAAAATTTTTAAATACAAAACGAAACAAATTAACACAATACAAAAACCTTTTACAACACTAACAAATACGCTCTCTCATATATATACACTCAACGACTCATTCTAGAGTATTACTACCCTATTTAATATGAGTCAGACCCCACAAAGCTAAGGTTATCGCTAAACCAAAGCTCTGATACCAACTGTAACGACCCGCCTTTTTGGACGGTTTAAATCGATGATAAACCACACACGTCAGGTTTAACCCATTCAAAAGTGTAGATTGTTATGGGGTAAATAAGAAAAAGAGAACGAAATAAAACAAATACAGAATCTGGCAGTGGAATGACAACATATAATAATCAAATAATAGTTCATGAAGCTGTTTTATAAATACATTTGATTTTTCTTTTACAACACAAAAATCAGTGTTACGTAAAACATGAATGAATAAATAAATGCAGCGGAACAACATGATGCAGTGAAATACATATAATAGTACAAATCTTCGTCTTCGTCCACTAGGAATAAGGTCTTCAACCCTGAAATGCTCAGGCTGAGCCGAGCGAATTGAAAAGACAAAACACTCGAGTCAGAACTAAAAAATCTTATGTAAGTTAAATCAACGGTAAATATGAGTGCGACGGCGTCAGAGATGTTTATGGGGTTTGACATCTCCTATCCAGAGTATAACGCGAGTGCAATAACTTAAGAGATGTTCGGGATTGCCATCTCCTAAAGATCCGTTAAACTATCTACTATGTAGTAAAATACGCTATTATAATAGTGTCTACAGTAAAGTAAAGTATTAAAATAGCGTTAAGGCATTACCCATATCCCCCTTAACACATTTTATATAATGCCGTAGTCTATACAGATACTGTAAAATCCACCCGCAGGTGGGCTATCAGGGAGCACTCCATAGGTACGACACAAAACAAACTCGTAGAAGGCGCGATAGGGTATGTGACCCAGCACTTGAGGCAATGCCAGGGTAGATATACCAATTGCACACCCGGACTGGTGGTAACGCATATCAGCTACTACCGCCCACCTCGGAACACACTCCCAAATCAAAATCAAGGGTGGCCACTAAATCAATCAAAAATTCAAAATATAGTATCGAAGAAATGTGCCCGATCGGAGGAATGACCTTACTTGGCCCGGTATAGCTCCTGTTTTAGCCACATCAAGCTGACTCACGGGAGTCAGGGTCACGTAAATACCTCATACAGTATCGTTCGCCAAACCATCCTAATACATTTATGGAATTTCCACCACGTACACAGTTGTTAAAGTGGTTTTCGGTATTGGCAGAGAGTATGACAATATACGATCCCGGTCTCTTTAACAACCAAATGCTAATTTCACATCGGACGGTTCTTTTACATTTCAAAAGTAAATTTACAATTGATATCAAAATATCATATTCTCAAAACCATATCATTTTCAAATCATATTCACTTTCAAAATCACATTCACTTCCAAAATCATATTTACTCAAATATGTCATTTCACAAAAGGTATCAAATTCCAAATTCCAACTTAGGTTGTATCATCATCAAAGATTTAAATCTAAATACTTTAGCTTCCCACAGTCTGAAATTTTAGGAAATAGTTTAGGTAGTCATAAATAGTTTAGTAGTTTAAAAATAGTTTAGATAAATTAAAATAGTTTAAAATAGTAAAATAGTTTAAATATAGTAAAATGGTTTAAATAGATTTTACATTTGATTTAACTAGATTTAAATTGATTTAAATAGGTTCAGTATAGATTAAATAGATTTAATTAGGTTTAAAATGTTTAAAAAGATTAATTATAGATTAAATAGATTTAAATTATATTAAGTAGATTTTGAAATAGATTAAATAAATTTAAAATAAATTAAATAGGTTTAAATTATATTAAATAGATTTAATTAGTTTAAAATTGGTAAAATAAATTAAATTGGATTAAATAGGTTATAATAGATTAATATACATTAAAATAGTTTAAATTGACTAAAATAGTTTAAATTAATTTAAAATAGATTTCAAAGTTATATCCAAACATTTCCAATGACTCAATTTTCAATAAATTCATTTATATTGGACACTTTAACTTTGAAATTCCAATTAAAATCCTTTGAACAATTCATTAAATCAATTCCAATTTCACCATTTACGCTTGTACTTTCAAAAATAATTCAGTTTATATAAATCAATTACTATTTGGAAATACTAGTTAACTGAATTCAAAATTTAAAGAATTAAAAATCACTTAATTTAACCAAATCCGGTGTCTATATATAATTTTCTACCCTATGGTCAAGTGATACGGATAATTATCATTTTAATCCGCAATTTAAAATTTTACAGTTATATATCATTTCAAACTGCAATCCCGAATTAATTAAAAATCCATAAAATCGCTCGAGTCTATCATTTCAACCCATAACGATTTGTCCCTATTCTATAGATCGTTCGGGTATGTATCATTTCAACCCATAGGGAACTTGCAGAGTGATAATAGTATATAATTCAAACATAACATCCAATCATCCAATATCAAAAATCAAACATCCATCATAATCATCATCCAATTCGACCAATAAATTACAACAAATAAATGATTGTCATATACAGGTAATTAACTGGCAGTTTAAACTCAATAATAAATTAAATGGAAATTTAATTCAAAATAAATTTAAATTAACTGGAATGATGATTTAAATATACAAAACAGCCATAAATAAATTTCAAATCATATCATAACTTTAATTTAACTAACATAAGAAATTTTAGAAGTTGTGAGTGGGTTAAAACACTCACTTTTTGATTACAAATTGACTTGAAATCCAAAATAGGGCCCAAAATTCAACAGTCTCAGAATTCATCCAAACCAGCGTCATAATGTCCGAAATTTCGATACGGTCCAAGGGGAACAAACCGCGTGTGAGACAGACCTCGAATGTAAAAGTTATGACGATTAAAATTTTGGGAAATTAAAAGTTAAATTAAAATAAAACAAATCAATTACCATCACTTACACGTCAGCTATGCTCGAAACATGAACCCTAACTATCACGCACAGAACATGCACGTTGTAGCCGCCCTATTCACCATCGAACGCCGACTATCACACAGGCCGCTGCCACCGGACCCTCACCCTACGAAGGCCTCCACTCACCTAAGCCCATCGACCTCCGACCTGAGCACCGCCGCCGAGGTCACCAAGAACAGCCGCCGCCATATACTTTGCAACCCTAATCGAATATTCTCCTCGATCCAACCATCATCTCATCAAATAAGCCACTCCGATGAACTACGCTCGCCGCTCTCTACAACCCAGCACCAACGATTTGACGATCCGACCAAGTTGATCAAGGTACGACGAATGACCATGAATATTTTGAGCAATTCCGGCCAAACCATGATCCAAATCGAAAAAAAAATCACAGATTTGGGTTGTGCTCGTCAAGAGCTTCGAAACGATATATAATATGATATAGTTTGAGGAGGATTGATCTTGGAATTGAATTTGAAATTGAATTTGCAATTTGGGAATTAGGGTTTTGGTTTTATCTGCCATTGGAAAGAGGATGTAACGACCCGTATTTTTAGTTAATTTAAATTATTGAATTTAATGTAATTATCAAATAAAAATGGTTAAAAATAAAAAATTCAATGATTTTGAATGTAAGTTATTGAATATGAACTTGGTTAAGATTTTGAAATAAACAAATTCTGGAGATTTAAGTAATAACGAGTATTGAAAGGTAAGGCTATGTATTGAAGGTGTTTACAATCAATTGTTGGATTAAATAATAAATGTTGAATTCATTAGATGTAAATAAAGAAATTGATTGATAACGAGAATTCATTTAAAATCCAATACTGAAATTTGTTGAATATTGAACAACTAAATTGTTTCAATTTAATATTGGGAATTATTTGAATAACTGAATAACAGAAATTGAATAACTGTAGAATGAAAATAGTTGTTCTATAATTTGAATTTGTTTTAAAAGTTAAATCTTATAAGTCCAGTAACTAATATTTCAAAAGATAATGATTTGTTGAATCATACAAATTGATTACACTTAATATAGTAATTATTTGAATAATTGAATTCTGAGTTTAATATGATTGAAAATGATATCGGAAATTGCTATAAATTTTATTTAAACAACAATGAAGATCATTAACATTTAAAAATTGGATTAAAAGCGAAAAATTGGAAATTTAAATTTTTTATATTATAATCGAGACGTTAAAATAGCGATCCGGGGCACAGTGTTGGAATTCGACGAAACCAGTTCCATTGGATCTGTAATAGTGTATTATTATCGGATTTTAAATTTCGTAGTGTTTGGAGTTACCGTTTGGTCTTAAGGAATAGAAACGCGTTGAAATAAATATCGAAAATTTAATATTTTATATCGTTCCGAAAAGCTATCTTCCACATACGATCGAATCAGGCCTTGAAACATGTCCCATTGTGTTCGGATTAGGGGTAAAACATTATAAATGCCAGGCGGCACGCTTCGTTTGGAGTTCGTCCGGAAAATATGTGAAAAGTTGAAAATACTAATAAAATAATATGTATATACACGTATATATACATGTTCACAACAGTATACCCTAGGATAACGCAGCCGCGCCTCCATTATCATTTAATGGCCAAAAAACAATATCCTTATACCCTCATTTCCTCTCAATCCATCGAGAATTAGCAAAGGGTTTCTAAATGAAAGTCGAAGAGGGCAACAAAATCTACGAATCCATACGGTTGAGATCGGGAACGGAGCTTCGTGGTGGTCGAAATCTGGGTTCGAAGGCATGGAGTTCACGTATGTTGTTCAAGAAGAGGTGGAGGCCAAGTTCTACAGCGCTTTGGGCGGCGGTGCATTAGCCTTAGGGCTTCGAAACGAAGGTAGCCGATCGTCCTCTCGACGATCGAAGGTGGAGCGACCATCATTTTTTTTCATGTGCGATGGGTTAGGTTGCGTGTGTCTACTGGGTAAGAAGGAAGAATAGTGTGCGGCCAGATCTTCCTAGAGATGAACGAATGGCTGGGATTTGTTTGGTATAAAAATTAAAAGGAAATTAGTAATTTAATTATATATTAAATCGTATAAATTTGTAAATACCATATCTTGGTCATACGAGATCGGAATTGGATAAAACAAGCGGCGTTGGAATTGTGGCGACGAGCTCTACGTCATAGAACTGATTTGGAGTTCATTGAAGCTAGTTAAAATTTCAGGTTAAATCGAATGCCGTTTGATTTGATTTAAAAATCGGAAATCAAGGTGAGTGTTTTATAACGCTCACAACGTACTAGAATATTTTTGTGCTAGTTAAATTTGATGTTACGAAGTGATACAAATTTTATTGGTAGTTGTTTGATAAATTTAAATTGTCATTGAATTAACTGTTAAAAATTAAAATTGACAGTCAAATTGAAATTGGGATTTAATCAACAGTAAATTACCTGATATTGAAAACTATGAAATTGCTGTGAATTATATTGACTGTTCGGATGATTGATTGTGATGAATGCCAATTGATTGATATTTGGATGTTTATTTGTTTATATATATCATGTTATCACACTGTATATTATTTTCATTATATAAACTGTAATTTAACTATTTCCAATAAATTAAGAAATAGGTTGAAATGATATATACCTATGACATCGTGATTTGGATTGAAATGACACATATCCATCCCTGAAATTAAATTGAAATAACTGATCACTTGGCCATAGGATAGAAAATTATATACGGACACCGGATTTGTTAAATTAAATGATTTTAAAATTTCTGACTTGCAAATTTATTTGAATGATTTTGATTTAAAAGAAATAAAAACCAAATTTGTAGAAATCAAATTATTTCCGAACTTGAGCTTGGAATGTTAAAATTTAAATTTGGTAAATGAAATGTTTAAATAGTTGAGTTAGGATTTTTAAGTTATAATCGAATTATGATTTAAATTTCAGAAATTGATTTGATTTAAAGGGTGGGACTTTTACTCAAACTTTGAATTTTACTAAGTAAAAGTATTTGAAAATTTGGATGTCAAATTGGATATTGAAGGTTAAATTGATTTAAGTGTTTTGAATCGATATTTTGAGGATCGAGCTCGAAATCGGTATAAATTGAAATTGAAATTGAATTAATTGGATTTGAAAGTGGAATGGAACTAATTTGAAATCGAAGTTGAAATTGATTTGAATTGAAATCGAAATTGAATCGATTGAATGGAAAATGAAATTGATTGGAATGGGGAAGTTGGAATAGGACCGATTTGACTTTGAAACTATTTTCAAATAAATAATTTAATATAAAACTATTTAAAAGCTATCTTCTTAAATATACAAATTATTTTGGTTTCCAAATTATTTTGCTATATAAAACTTTTTTAATATTTAAACTATTTTATATTAAACCATTTTAATATTTAAACTATTTTATATTAAGGGTACTTTTGGCACAGGTCCTTGATATGTTCCGAACTTCACAAAAACCCCAGTGGAAAAAAGTATGTAAATTGGGTCCTTATTTTTCGAAAATCATCAAAAAACATATAAAAAAACAAAAAAAAACTTCCAAATTTTAAAACTTATTTCAATTAATATTTATCTTTGTATTCATGTCAAAAAAATCAAAAAACAAGGATGAAAAGGGAAAAAATGACACACAGTTTGTTTCAGGAACACTTGCAGACATGTATGCAATTTTAGAGAATAATTGCAGACATGTCTGCACTTAATCTGGATAGCATGCCTTTGCAACTAATAATTGCAGATATGTCTGCAGTTTTAAGGAATAAGTGCAGATATTTACGTAAATATCCCGATTGTTAAATCAAGGTGCTGTTATTCAGTGAATAATTGCATACATGTCTGCAAGTATATGGAATAATTGCACACATGTCTGCAATTATATAGAGTTTTATTCAATGCAGTTATTCAGTGAATAATTGTGTACATGTCTGCAATTATATGGAATAATTGTATACAAATCTGCAATTATTCAGATGTTTATCGAATGTAATTATTCAGTGAATAATTGTAGACATATCTGCAATTATATGGAATAATTGCAGATATGCCTACAATAATTGCAGATATGTCTGCAATTTTTTTTTCTAGAAACCTAGTTATAATATTTACAATTTTTTGAAATTTTTTTAAGCACTGGCGCAAAAAAACACGAAAAATACATGCTGCTACAGTAAAATAATTATAGGGACCCGCTTTACAACTTTTTTTAGGAAGGATGCCGTTTGAATTAACTATGACTTTAGGGATGCGTGACTAATATTCACTTATATTAAACCATTTTAATATTTAAACCATTTTATATTAAATTGTTTTAACCATTTTAACTATTTTAACCATTTAAACTATTTTAATTATCCTAACCATTTAAACTGTTTTAACTATTTTAACCATTTAAACTGTTTTAACTAGTTTAATTATTTAAACTATTTTAAAACTATTCAAACTATTTTTCAAAGATTCAAACTGGTCAAGGATGGAATGTTTATTTTAAATCATGGATTTAAATATGAATAGGGTTAAATTGAAGTTATAACCCAAATTGGGATTCGAAACGATTTTGGAAGTGAAATCATGATATTAAGGCGAAAATGATTTTGAACCGAAGTAGTATATTTTGAGTAAATATGATGATTTCGAAACGGATTTGATTTTGAAGCAAATATGATATTTTGATATCAAGTATGAACTGTTTCCAAAAATAAAAGAACCAATCTTTGTGAAAAAGACGTTTGGTTGTTAAAAAGATTGGAGCCGGATATGGGCATACTCTCTGTCGATACCGGAACCACTTTAATAACTGTGTACGTGGAGGAGACTCCAAATGAAGTGGTTGGATTTGGTGACGATTGCTGGATTTGAAGAAATAGAACGATGATGGATAGACCCCGGCACTTGTGCCAATTTGAAATGACTAAAACAGGACGGCTTGACAGGGCCAAGTGGGCTAATTACCCTGAGCGGACATCCGTTCTTCGATAATCTTGGACTCGGTCCATATTATTACTCTTGATGTTGGTTTCGATTGGTGCACCTTGATTGGGATAGCCTCTCTTTGACTCGATAGGGGATGGATGGACGCGGTGGGCGGTCATGGCTATGATGTGTTACCACCAACCCTGCGATCCGAACTGGTAGTATCCTACCTTGGGCATTGCCTCACGTGCCTTGTCATACTTTTATTCCTATACGAGACCCATACGATTTTAGTTTAGTGTTGTCGTATCATGGCGCATCCCTATCCACCGACCGTTACTGGTATTTTATATGCAAACTGTACGACAATGCTTAAAAACGCGTTAAGGGGGATCAATGTAAAGCCTTAACGCTAAAAAATATATTTATTTTATTGATTAGACATTATATATGTAGCGTATTCTATTACATATAAATATTGTGACGGATCCTTAGGAGATGGAAAATCCTGTAACATCTCTTGAGTTATTTCACGCACATTATACACTGGATATGAGATGTGAAAACCCGTAAACATCTCTGACGCCGTTCCACTCATTTTATATGCAATATTGATTTGACTCACATAAGGATATTCTAGTCCTGACTCGAGTGTTTTGTCCTTTTCATTACGCTCGGGTCAGTGCTGAGTTTTTAGCTTATCGAAGACTTATTCTGGAGGACGAAGACGAAGATTTGGTATATTGTTACTATTATTATTCCTGCATCATGTTGTCTGCTGCATTACTTAAGTTTCTCTGATGTATATATATAACTCTGATAAATGTTGTATTGAATATAAACAAATGTATTGTACAAACAGCTTCATGAACTGTTTATTTGATTATTATAATTTATCGTTCCACTGCGAGATTCTGTGTTTGTTTTCTTCTTCATTTTCTCTTATTTTCTTATTTACCCCATTAACAATCATCCCTTTTAAATGGTTTGAGTTGATATGTGTGGTTTATTGTCGATTTTAAACTGTCCAAAAATGTAACGACCCGTAATTTTCGATAATATAATTTATTAATTTAATAATGGAATGAATACTAAAATTAAATGTAATAATGTAAATTAAAGTTAATTATTTATAATTGAAATGAAATTCCAATAATAAAATAATGCAAATTGTTATACTTGGCTATAAATTAAATAAAAGAAAAACAAAATGTAAATATTAAATTAATGTATGAAATAGCATAATAAATGGTAATTGAATAAAACCAGCATTGTGTAAAGAATTATAATAATTGTTGTATTAGTGTGTGCATTTATTTATAATAGGATACAAAAGGTAATTGATAATTTAAAATGTTGACTTATTGACAAAATAATCTTATTGACAAAATAATAGGATACAAAAGGTAATTGATAATTTAAGAAGTAAGTACTGATTTCGAAAGTGATATGATTTGAATTGAATATGATATTTTGATATCAATTATGAAATGATTTGGAAATGTAAAAGAACCATCTGATGTGTAATAAGCGATTGGTTGTCAAAGAGATCGGGATCGGATATTGTCATACTCTCTGCCAATACCGAAAACTACTTTAACAACTGTGTACGTGGTGGAGATTCCAGAATGAAGTAGGATGGTGGCGACGATCCTAAAGGTATACATACGTGGACCTAACTCCCGTGAGTTAGTATAAGGTGGCTAAAACAGGAGCAATTGACGGGCTAAGTGAGGTCATTCCTCCGATCGGGCACATTCCTTCGATACTATATTCTGACTTTGCGATTGATTTGGTGGCCACCCCTCGATTTTTGATTTGGGAGTGTGTTCCGAGGTGGGCGGTAGTAGCTGCTATGTGTTACCACTAGTCCGGAAGTGTAATTGGTATATCTACCCTGGCATTGCCTAGTTGTGTCGTGTCACCTACCTTAGCGCGCCTTCTACGAGTTTGGTTTGTACCTTACCTATGGAGTGCCCTCTGACGACGTCCAGTACGGGCGGGTTTACGGTACTGTATAGACTATGGGAATATATAAAAACGTGTTAAGGGGGAAAGTGTAACGCCTTAACGCTATTTTAATAGTTTATCTTACTGTAGACATATTATAATAGCGTATTGTACTACATAATAGATAGTTTAACGGATCCTTAGGAGATGTGAATCCCGAACATCTCTTAAGTTATTGCACTCACGTTAGACACTGGATAAGAGATGTCAAACCTCGTAAACATCTCTGATGCTGTTTACACTCATATTTATTTACCGTTGATTTGAATTACATAAGATCTTTTAGTTCTGACTCGAGTGTTTTGTCTTTTCAATTCGCTCGGGTCAGCCTAAGCATTTCAGGATTTGAAGACCTTATTTCTGTAGGACGAAAACGAAGATTTGTACTACTATTATTTACTATATTTATTCCACTGCATTCATACTGCTCCGCTGCTTTATTTGTTTATCTCTGATACTTGTAACTCTGATTTTGTATTGTATAAGTATAATCAATTATACAGCTTCATGAATTGTTATTTGATTATTATATTTTGTCATTCCGCTGCGAGATTCTATTTTGTTTTTTCTTTCTCTGCCTTTTCTTATTCACTCCAATAACAATCTGCCCTTTGTATGGTTTGAGTTGGCATGTGTGTCTACTTAAAACGTCCAAAATGGTGGGATGTTACAGTTGGTATCGGAGCTTTGGTTTAACGATAACCTTAGCTTTGTGAGGTCTGACTCTTTATTAATAGGGTAGTAATACCCTATGATGAGTCGCTGAGTGTATATATATGAGAGAGCGTATTTGTTAGTGTTGTAAAAGGTTTTTATATCGTGTTAATTTGTTCCATTTTGTATTTATAAATTCTGGTTGGTGCATAGGATGCTATGATATCGATAGGTATTTCTATATGCTTAATAGGACTCACAGACATATATTGTTTTGAAATGGAGGTGAATGAAATAATTTTACCTACTATATATTTTGTATATATAAAATAATAGATTTTATAAATGATATAATTGGATGTAATTGGTTGGTTGTTAAGTAGTGAAACTTATAAAGACTGGTTGGAAATAAGATTTGTAAATAAAATAAATGTATATTGGAAATTTAGAACTTAAGTTCCGGGGGTTTTGAAAATTTCTTTCGAATGATTTTGGGGATAAAATAATAATATTATTAGAAGTATTTTTTGATATATATATTTCAATATAATTTGAAAGAATTGTTTTAAAGAAATAAGTTCTGTACTCCCCTCTCTGTCGTTGGAAAATAATTTCGGTGATGAGTGCACGCATCATCGACATTCATTTTCGAGTTTCAAAGTGGGAAGACCACTGTAGTAGTTTTACTGTAGGTTTATTTTGATAAACAAAAATAAATTTCAAATTGTTTTAAATATAATTGGATATATAAGTTGTAAGTATGTACATCTATCTATTATTTTTAAAAGATTTGGAAAGGAACCCGGTATTTAGTTCTTAAATTTCTATAAATTAGAGGTTTTAATTATTGAAAATGAAATGGAAATTTTAACTATTTAATAGTTGGAACTTCTAAAATGAAATAAGAAATTAAATGCTAAGTTATAACTGAAATATACAAGGAATTTGAAATTTGTAACTTGTAAACGAAAAGAATATGAAAATAAGAAATGATAACTATTGAACCTTAAGTTATTTAAAATAAATAAGTTAAACTTGTGTAACTTTCAGTTGCATTCTTAAAGAAAAATATATATAACTTACCAATTATAAAAAGTTGAAATGTTAAAAGAATATGTAATGGAAATTTTTACAAGTAAAACTTTTGTAATGGAAGTGTTCAATGAAATTTACTTTTATAAATAAGAAATTTGATATGAAAATAGTTATAAACTTGAGTTAAAATTCTAATACCGCTAATTAAATGAAATAGAAAATGAGTATTGTAAGTAAAGGATTTTGAACTTAAGTTAATACTGAAACTATTTATAATTAAAGTAAATGATAATATGAATGTAATGCAATAAACAGAAATTGACATGATATGAATAAATCAAAATGAATTTTTGTAAGTAATAAAGGAAAATAAATGAAATAAACACCGAATGAATGAATGGGAATAAAATTTTGTAAGAGATAAATGTAAGTTAAAGAAATAATCCTTGTATGAATGAAAAGAAAAAAACTGTAAATGTTGTGAAAGAAATTTAATAAGAATAACTCAAGTACAGTGTAAATTATTGTTTGTTTTGGTTTATGGGTTGTTTGGGATAGGATACTTCTAATTGTTTAAGATGTATGAATAATATATTGAGTTCATCTAAGACTGTTGAGTAAATGGTGCACTCAATAGTTTATTTATCATTCTAGGCGGTTAAAAAAATTCTGAACCCGAACAAACCATTTGTTTGTTTGCTATGGATGGATAGTTGATTTTATTGATTTCATATGATGATTGTATGCTGTGATTGCAAGTAATTGTTGTTTTATATTGATTTGTTTGTTAGTGGTTGAAACAACTTTAAACATTTCATTTTATATAATTATTAACTCTTTTAGATTATATAAGTGAAATACAGGTTATGGAAGCAATTGCCGCTGCTTTTTGTTTCGTAATTAAGCGTTATTTGCCTGACAAATAGGTACGTTCTCGGATTACGGTTTATAGCGATATTATAGTATTTTTCCACTGTTGGGATATATTATTTTGAAAATTTTGATATATATTATTATTATTGATATTAATATTTTCTCTCGAGCCTCTCCGTACAAAGGAGACTCTGCCCAAATTTTTTGTGAATTTTGGGACTTAGAAAATTTTGAGAAATGTTTTCCAAACTTTATTAATTTGAGTATAAAAGGATTTAATGGTTATAAATGGATATATTTTATTTAAATTAATTAATTTGGTAAAATTTATTTGTTTATAAATTGAATATTTTGAATAAGATATATTGATTTCTTAATTCCTCTTTTCCCTTCTTCTTCCTTTTCGGGGATGAAAAGTTTTGAGTGGGGGAGAGTGTAACGACCCGCAATTTTCGATAATTTAATTTATTAATTTAATAAAATTTTGTAATTTAATAATGGAATGAATACTAAAATGAAATGTAACAATGTAAATTAAAGTTAATTATTTATAATTGAAATGAAATTCCAATAATAAAATGATGCAAATTGTTATACTTGGCTATAAATTAAATAAAAGAAAAACAAAATGTAAATATTGAATTAATGTATGAAATAGCATAATAAATGGTAATTGAATAAAACCAGCATTGTGTAAAGAATTATAATAATTGTTGTATTAGTGTGTGCATTTATTTATAATAGGATACAAAAGGTAATTGATAATTTAAATTGTTGACTTATTGACAAAATAATGTGTAATGAATGGAAATGGAATAAATTATGAAACTAATGGTAGCATTTGTGTAAGTAATGAACTTGTAAATGAAATAAAAGTTAATGGTAACATTTATTATGTGTTACCTATTTATTTAGTCTATTAAATAAAATTGGAAATCAAATTTTGTAATTGAATGAGATTTAAATATTACGTAAATTGAAATTAAGATGAAATGGGAAGATATTAATGCAGTAAGATATAAACCAATGTTAATGTAACCCATAAGATGATAATTGATGGAATAACAAGATTGAAAGTTAAAGAAATGGATTTATTGGAAATTTAATTTATAATATCTGAATATACTGAAACTAAAATTAAAACTTTGAAATTGGAGGAATATGCAACATTAAATTGATATGGAGATTAGTTATAAAGGATTTTAAATCACTAAGTGACCCAAAATGATAGAAATTGCAATTTATTAAATTTGAATAGAAAAGTGATTTAATTAATTTAATATTAATTTATTTAAGTAAGTGAAAATAGCCATTTTGGCCACTGACTCGGATTTCAACGAAAACAGTTTCATCGGATCCGTAACTATGAATTATTGTAGGATTTCAAGTTTCGTAACGATCGGACTTATCGTTTGATCGTACGGGCTCGAAACGCCTAGAATCAATTTAATTAAAATCAATTAAAATCGATTTGAAATAAGCTGATTTCAACATAACTTCTTCATACGATGGAATTTGAACTTGAAACCTATTCCATTGAATTTAAAAATATTGAAAGCATCTATTTTGATATATGGGACGACCCATTTTCGTTCCGGAGGCAGAACGGGCTTTTCGGGTCGTTTATCGATCAACGTGAATCAATCTGGTCCATTCTATTTTTTCAGCTTTCTCTATAAATAACCTGTTATAAACCCTAGCCACTTCTTATTCTTATTTGTCCGTACGTACATCTCCTTCTCATCTCCCCTTTCCAATGGCAGATAAACCAAATTTCCAATTCAATTGCAAATCAAGTTCAAATCAAAATATCAAACTCCTCTATATATTGAAGCTCTCGACAAGCGCAAGTCAATAATGTGATTTGTTTTTCAATCTGGGTTGCTGTGTAGCCGGAAATGACTGATTTTCTCTCGGCCGTTCGTTGGTCTTTGCCTTGTTGAGCGGTGATCTTCGCTATGGCGACGATCGGAGGGCGTAGGCTTGTAGGGTTCGTCGAGCAGCTCACATCCCTGCGGTTGGTTGGTCGCGATGTCGAACGAATCGGTCGGAATTGCTTGACCTAGCTTGTGGTGGAAGAAGCCGTTTCTGGCCAAAGGGGAGGCGCACGTGGAGCACTGGGGGTCGGCCTGGAGAGCGTGGCCCATTGCCGTTCTTTGATCGTTGTCAGTGCGCGTCGACGGCGAGGTAATCGAGTGAAATTGGCGGCTATTCTAGAGTTAGCGTTCGAACAAATGGGCGTTTTGTTCAAGCGTGTGAGACTAGGGCGGCTGACGTGTCTGGATAGGATAGGTAATGTTGGTTTTAATTTATTTATTTTTAATTTCGAATTCAAATGTTCTAATCGCAACAACTTTCACATACGAGGTCCGATTCATGTGCGGTTTTCTCCGCTGCAATCCTATTGAAATTCCGGACATTTTGACGCAAGTTTGGACGAATTTTGAGACCGTTTAAATGTTGGGCTTATTTTGAATTTAAATTCAATTTAAATTCAAAGGTGAGTGTTTTAACCCACTCATAACTTCTAAAATTTCTTATGTTTGTTAAATTAAATTTATGATGTGATTAGAAATTTATTTGTGACTGTTTGGTATATTTTAAATCATCATCTTAGTTAATTTGAATTTATTTGAATTAAATCGTTATTTACTTTATTATTGAATATAAATTGCCAGTTAAAATACCTGTTATTAATTATCAGTTCTATATTGATATTTATTGATTGATTTGGATGATGTTTGTAATGGATGTTGATTGTTGATATTGGATGAATGTATGTTTTATTTTATATCGTTATAAACGATTGATTTGGATGATGTTTGTAATGGATGTTGATTGTTGATATTGGATGAATGTATGTTTTATTTTATATCGTTATAA
Organism: Allium fistulosum; assembly: GCA_030737815.1. Classification (NCBI taxonomy): domain Eukaryota; kingdom Viridiplantae; phylum Streptophyta; class Magnoliopsida; order Asparagales; family Amaryllidaceae; genus Allium; species Allium fistulosum. The sequence continues at coordinate 1,411,357,899 of CM060903.1, forward strand.
ACTGCAAGTTCACTATGGGTTGAAATGATACATACCCGAATGATCAATAGATCAAGGAAAAATCATTATGGGTTGAAATGATAGTCTCGAGCGATTTTATGGATTTTATTATTAGTTCGGGATTGCGGTTTGAAATGATATATAACCGTAACAATTTTAAATTGCGGATGAAATGATAAATATCCGTATCACTTGACCCTAGAGTAGAAAATTATATACGGACACCGGATTGGTTAAATTTAATGATTTTGAGTTTCTAAATTTTTGAATTAATTAAATGATATCTTGAAATAAAATTTGATGTATATAAATTGAAGTATTATTGGAAAATCAAGTTTTGTGTTGATATGTGAATTGGTTTAAATGGTATTGCTTTAAGAAATTAAATTGGAAGTTTAAAGTTAAACTTTTAAGTATAAATGAAATTCTATCAAAATATTTAATCTATTTTAATTATATTTAATTTATTTTAAATATATAGTAACTATTTAAACTATTTTCTTCTAAGTTCCGAACTAAGTAAAATGGATAGGTTTATATTCAGACCCTTGATTTTTAAAGTGAATGTGGTTAAGCGACATTATAACCTAAGTTGGGATTTAAATAGCATATTTGGTTTAATATGATAATTTTGAAAGGAAATATGATTTCGAACTATGATTTCAATGTGATATAATTTCAGAAGTAAGTACTGATTTCGAAAGTGATATGATTTGAATTGAATATGATATTTTGAAATCAATTATGAAATGATTTGGAAATGTAAAAGAACCATCCGGTGTGTAATAAGTGATTGGTTGTTAAAGAGACTGGGATCAGATATTGTGATACTCTCCGCCAATATCGAAAAACACTTTAACAACTGTGTACGTGGTGGAGATTCCAGAATGAAGTATGATGGTGGCGACGATCCTAAAGGTATACATACGTGGACCTAACTCCCGTGAGTTAGTATAAGGTGACTAAAACAGGAGCAATTGACGGGCTAAGTGAGGTCATTCCTCCGATCGGGCACATTCCTTCGATAGTATATTCTGACTTTGCGATTGATGTGTTGGCCACCCCTCGATTTTTGATTTGGGAGTGTGTTCCGAGGTGGGCGGTAGTAGCTGTTATGCGTTACCACTAGTCCGGAAGTGTAATTGGTATATCTACCCTGGCATTGCCTAGTTGTGCCGTGTCACCTACCCTAGTGTGCCTTCTACGAGTTTGGTTTGTACCATACCTATGGAGTGCCCTCTGACGATGTGATGCCCCACCTCTATACTCACACTAGCCAAGGACACTACGGGGTAATGCCATCAACTAGCACGAAGAATAAGGCTGTTGAGGAGCGACCATCTGTGTAATTGCTTTGTGCGAGTACCGATATGTCAGATAATATAACTTACATTCCATTTCAAAAGGAAATTCGACATATCAAATACAAACTCAAAGCTACTGCACAATGGCTAAGTGGCCTTCGGAAACAAATATAGAAATAAACATAACAAAAATCAGTCACATATATTCATATCACTAAGGCAAAAACAGATATGAATATAACACAAAGAAATGTACATCAAAGTAGTGGTCATACAAGATCCACTATACCACAAAAGAATAGATACAAGTGCTAGACAAAAGAATAATTATACATCAAGGAGTCTCTATCTCAAATGTATAATAACAAAAACTACTATGCTAAAGTAGTTAGCCAAAAGTTAGGTGAAGGATCCTGATAAGAAGTCAAGCAGAAGCACCTGAAATACCTCGGTCTGACTCGAGTATTATTTAAGAAGAAAATAATAAACGGATCAGTCTAGCTATAAATATCAGATAAAATGAGATAGGATAAGAGATATGACCAAAAATGTATGATAACAAAAATGCCATACAATGTCAAGTATACATTAACAACAAAAATCATACAATATCTCATGAATCTAAAAACACCAAAAAGAATCACATTCTTTAAATTATTCACCAAAACACAAATATTGATAGATCTTATCAATTCAAACCACGAAAATTGGTGAAACACAAATTCTAGAAATCACAACCAAAAATCTAGAAATCACAAAAGGGAGGAAGGCCTATCACAAACGGGAGCATGAAAACTCGCCAACATGTGTATCACAAACGGGTCGCTAACCCATGGTCGCTAACCATAAACTGAACATCGATGCACCTAAAAAGATACGCCCCATGCACAGTCGAACATCGACGCACCAGAAAAGATACGCCCCATGTATAAACTAACATCGATGCACCTAAAAAGATACACCCCATATATAGTCGAACATCGATGCACCTAAAAAGATACATCCCATTCCTAATCGAACATCGATGCACCTAAAAAGATACACCCCATGCATCGACTTATCGAGCCGATTGCTCCACGAACGGTCCAAAGACCATGGGTCGCTAGCCCATAAAAATGAGACGAAGCTCAATAGAACTGGGTATAGTCCCCACGCGGACAAAGAGACATCGCACATCGCTAGTCTAAATCATAAAATGATCATCATCGATCATCAAGAAGTGTCGATTACACTAAGCTAGTAAATATAAGAGTTTAGCTTCATGTCCCATAACAACCAGCTTAACTAAAATATTTACGAACAGATTGTAGATTTCCACTCGAAAATTGTCATAAGAGTTCAATCGAACAAGTCCAAGAATTAACCGACGAAGTAAACGCAAGCGTTTCATACCACTAGTTTTAATAAGCCGTTTAATTAGATTTCTCATACGAACGAGGTAAAGGTTTGTATATACTAATAGATTGGAAAACAGATTTATAAAGAGAGCTTTATATTTAAAATAGAGTTGAAAACATCTTGGTGAAAGAGTTCGAATATTTACTACTAGTATAGAAACCTTTGTATTTGAAAGTGACAAATCACAAAAATGATTGTAGAAACAATCAATCACCAAAGATTCACATACGAAGACGTGAATTAAATCCAAAGAAATCGATACCAAATCCATCAAAATGGATATTCCTAAAAACCAAAGAAAGAAGTCATCAAAGTCGATAACAAGTGATGACAACTATCCGGAGAACCTAAAATCGATAAACAATGGAAATTCACACAAAACAGCCAAAATAGGCAAAAATGAACGTTTCAAGATGTCTGTTTTGGAATCCAGACGTCTGGATTTGTTTTCTGGAAATAGTGCAGAAAGCCACCCAAACGTCTGGAATTCCGAAGCAGACGTATGAGCCATGGCCAGACGTCTGGTTTAGAACCCAGACATCTGGTTTTGTTCCCTGGAAAAATCCAGAGAACCTCTTCCAGACGTCTGAAACTTCAAGTTAGACGTATGAGGCTCATCCAGATGTCTGATCTAAAGTTTCAGACGTCTGGAATTAGTATCTGGCTTTTTTTTATAAAGTCTGCGTGCATATATTTTTTCTCCAGGTCCAAACCAGACATCTGGTCACCTGGTCTGGGCAAAAATTTGCCTAGGCCAAAGTGGCCAAAACGTATCGGAAGCGATCGGACGAGCAACGACGACTAAGGATTTACGCAAAGCGACAACCTGGCCTTATAGGCTCTTCGATACACCCCGATTATCAATGTCCAAATATCCATAGAAGGATTTTCAAAAAATTGGACCAAAACACCAAAATTTGGAAAATTCGCCAAATCAATTCAAATCAAAAGCAAATGAATATGCACAAGTGTTAGGAATTCATACCCAACAACAATGATAGCTATAGACGTAGATGTGAGTTAAAGAACTCACCTTTAAACCCAAAAACATGAATGAGAAGCTTTAAAACAAAGGAAAGGCCAATTCTTCTTCAATACACCTCTAGAAGCTCCAATCCAAGCTAATAAGCAAATATTATGTAACGATACGATCTTTCGACGCTCGAAAGTCGACATTAATACGTCCACTATATCAAATGCCGCGCAATCGAATGCCGGAAAACCGAACCATTAGGGTTAAAAAGAAGAGGTAGAAGAAGACAGAAGAAAAGGAAAGAAGAAACACAGAAACAGAAACAATATCAAAATCTCACATTCGCAGCGGAACAATATATAATAGATAATCACTAGTCTTTTAAACAAAGAACTATATCAGTTTATACATACATCATCAGAGTCAATATACAACTCAATACAACAGTGGACAGTTATATAAACTTGTCCTCATACAGAATACACAACGGAATAAATAAACAAATATGGGAGTACGTCTCGCCATCCAGCTTGCTTCCAAAGATCCAGAATATCCAGAATATCCTGATAACATAACTCTAGGCTGCCCGTGTGGAAAATTATGGGCACCCAGAGTTTAGAAAGGAAACAATAAACTCCGAGTCAGTCATGGTGACTGTTGTGAGATCGTAAAACGGTTATTTTCACAAAGAAAATAAAATAAATTCGCAATGCTTTTGGAAAATGAAACTACCATAAGACCTCCCGCCACACACACAATGCAAACGCAGAATTGGAGGAGATTTCTTTTTATGATCGTCAAAGATGCTTACTACGAAAAATCAGTTGATATTATTATTAATGTCTAGTGTGGAAAACATTTCAAAAGTATAATATCAATCTTAGCCAGCATAGACATTTCGAACTATGCCTACTATAGCTACCATCTAAACAGTGGTGACCACCATAAGTAAATGGCAGGTTCTACAACTAAAACCGTACAAGTTTCGTATTGGGAAATGGATTTCCAACAAATGGTCAGGCTAAGGAACTTCCTACTGCCAATGGGTACGCCTCTGGATGGACGTCCCGAGAACCTAACCAGATCTCTGCCAACACAAGGCCGGGTTACCTCTGTAACTAGGTAACTACTTCTCAAGTATGCCACCCCCCAGTCCTTTGGGACCTTTATCCGAGCGCTCGATAACCAACATCACACAGTAATAAATATAGTGTGTCCACATGAGTAAGTATCTGGGCTCCATACCATGATACCACCCTTTTCCAGAAGGAAATGACATACCCTAAAGAGCGCGACCCTCATAACCTTGCCGCATCATTCCTGTTTCGACCATTTCTGGGGTGTGAGGTCTGACGAAGTCTCGTCCACAAAGCTACGCTTTTTCACAAAGCCATGCTTTGATCACAATTGATCAATAAATGATCAACACACAGCAACACTCAGCTTGCCACATTACCAAATTGGGAATATATCGCTGATAACCTTCAACTACATAACATCTGAGCTCGTACGTCTCAGAGAAGGGTGTTAAGCTAAGAGAATAAATTCTCTACCACCAACATAAATGTATTTGAAAGGAATCTGCTTTATATCTCAAAATGTAATGTCAGACATGTAACCATACAAGTCTGTTCCGGGTTCGAACAGAACCAAAGGCACTTCCAAAGAAGCCCTTGCAAATCCGGATAATTTCTAATCACGTCCGGACTTCCCATCACAAGAAGAGTGATATAAATCTCTATACCGGAGCAACTCGGTGCAGAGACATTCGACATGTTGTCCTTTCATTTTCGAAAATACCCGATCTTCACACCGGTCTTCAATTGCAATTCATACACGTCGTATCATTATTCGGAATGGGTTATCTGACACAAAGGTCCTTTCCCAGCTAAACCGAATAATAAGCGTTTGTTTTAAAAACAAATTCAAGTGCCATTTCAAAGGCAATATTAATAGTCAGTGATTTAACTATCAACAACATTCACCACAATCATCAGATTTAAATAATTTTCCCAAATTATTTATTTTCAATATATCTTCACAAGATATATATTTTTCCACACTTCAACACTTTGAAAACAAATTTCAAATCATATTTTCCCTCGCGGAATAAAATTCCCTTCCCTTTATAAATTCCCATTGTGAATTTAAATTTCTAAATATTCACTTTCAAACACCAAATCAAATTCAAAATTGATTTCTCCATTTCATTTCAATCCCAAATCAAATTTCGAATTGATTCTAAGTTTAATCCCAAATTCCAAATCATTTTACAAATCGATTTCCAAATTTATTCTCAACACAAAAATCAATTTTCATTCAAACGCCAATAAATTTTCATATCGATTTCCCAAAGATTTATTTTCCAATACCAAATCAATTATCAATTTGATTTCAAACAAATTTATCACTTTTTTAAATAAATCCCTTTATTCTTTTCCAAACCATTTAAAATTCCATTTTTAATAAAATTTTCAACTTTTAAACAATATTACTCAAAACCCATTTATTAATATCTTTTCCCATATTTTGGAAGTAATTCGATAAGATTTCAAAAATTAACTATGCTTTTAAATTCCTTCTTTTAAATTCACCCAATTCTTTCAAAAAGAATTTACTAAAAATTCCAACTTTAATTTCAAAAATCCAATTTTATTTATTTCTGGTATCCAACGATACCAAAAATACATTCGGCTAAATTTTAGCCTTCAACACATTCAATCGTCAATATAATGATTCACAGATTATCAATAAATCATCACACAGCATATGAAACAAATTCATACAACATATGAAACAAATTCATAAAATTTGAGGAATCCAGTTGGATCCCTCCAACCTGTTTCCCTGCATCCACAGATGTTAGCACAATACCAATTCCACTTCGAGGTGGAATATCGCGATATATGGGATTTATAAAATATCATCCGCTATTATGCGGCGCATAGGGACTCATCCGCTATATAATGCGGGAAATCAACAACTCCAATATATACATATTCCAATATATATATATTGCTATATACTACTATCATATATACTATCATTCAAGCACACAATCAACACAATCAATAATTTTAAATATAACTATTTAAAATTAAACAAAACCCCTTGTTTGAGTGAGAAGATCTCACCTTAGCTTTTTATTTTGCAATCCATTTCCATTTCAGCTTTGTTTCTCGATTTTAGACCTTTTATAAACAATTTTATACAGTTGATTAATATTCGGAATAAATCAAACAATTAATTTCTTTTCAATAGATTAAATTAATTTACACTTTTAATTTGAACTAATCTAATAATTTATTTCCTATTAGATAAATTAAATTAGCTAAATTATTCTATTAACAAACTTTCTCTTACCAATTTATTTAATTAAATCGAATTCCCTTTTGAAAATCTTTTAGTATCAAAAATAAATCAAATAGATAAATAAAACAAATTAATGATTAAATCTATTATTTGTAAAATAAGCAAGTAAGCTAAAGTATGCGTATAATTACTGATTCCAACTAATTTATAAAGTTAACTCAAAAAAATTTCTTTCTTCCTTAAAACAGTTTATAACTAATTAATTTTTTTTATTCCTGTAACCTAACAAAAAATTAGCTAAAATGTTATATAGCAATAACTTAAGGAATTACCCTACTGCGACAAGAAAGGGAAAATTAAGCTAATTCCAATAGCTCCACCCAGCTTCACTATCGACAACCCCAAGTGTTGTTCGAGACCATCGCGCCTCCACTTGCCTTTATCGCGAGTCGCGACTCCACTGCTACACTTGCTCGCCGCCGACCCACAATCGAACTCGAGTTCCCTCTGGATGCTAATCAACTGCCACGCGAGTTCGCCAGAGTGACGCAACCTGACTCGCGAAACCCTAGCCTACTTGAAGCGGTGCTACTAGATCGATCGCCACCTTGACTTCACGTATCGCCCCCTCGAGTGCCCGAGACTTCGACTTTTGAAACTCGCTCACGATTCGAGCATCGAATGAAGGTGAGAGGAGGGGTCGTGATTCTATACGAATTCGATCCTGATTCGAAAATAAGTCCCACCATTTTTTCTCGAACGGAAAGAAATTAAAAAAAGAAGAAGTGTGAAGAACGAGATTTTTGATTTGTGAATGAATGAATGATTTTTTGTTCGGCCATTATAAATTTTGAACGAGAGATTTTTTTCTTTTTGAATGATGAATACGATTAAAGTTTCTGAGTTAAAGAGGGGAGGAAAAGATGTTTGCGTGAGAATCCAGCAAAGCTACAGTGATACGAAGTGAAAGAATTTCAACTGATGTTAATCGGAGTATAGATATATATATTCAATTTAAATTCAGATTCAAATCGTCACGAATTTGCAACTCAAAATTTCAATATCCTATCGAGACGTGCCGCTAGGCGTTTGTAATGTTATACGCCTATTCCGAACGCAATGGAAAAGGTTTCGAGTCCAAATTCCATAGTATGATAGCTTTTCGAACCAGTTATAATATTAAATTTTCGATTTAATTTCAGCGCGTTTGCTTATCGTACGGCCAAACGATCACTCCAAACATTACGAAAATTGAAATCCGATAATAATACACTATTACGGATCCAATGGAACTGGTTTCGTCGAATTCCGAGACTATGCCCCGAAACGCTATTTTCAAATATTAATTTAAACGATAAAAATTCAAAACTGAACAAAACAGTTTCAAATTCAATTCTGAGCTTCCATTATCTTTAGTATTATTAATATGAATTTTCCAAGACTTCATATTATTTTTTAACAGGCTTAAAATTGAAGATTCAAATTTTTATCCAAATTTTGACAATTAAATTCACTAATTTAATTACCGAACAAACTCTGATATTTGAAATTCAAATTAAACTAACATCCAGATATTTAAAATCAATTAAATATCCTGATTTCCAATATCAAAAATTCAGGGTCGTTACAATCTTCCCCCCTTAAAAGAATTTCGTCCCGAAATTACAAGTTAAGAAGAATGATCCAATCCCCGTTAACTATTTTCTCAAATCCAAATAGTTTTTATCAAATTTTCGAAACAAATCTTTTTATTAAAGATTCGTTATCACTTTAACTGATCTTCCACAATCAACCATAAGTTCCAAATAATATGGTTTTCTTAACAATTCAAATTTTGAATTCAAAATTTTCTCAAAATTTTCTAACTCTCAAAATTTCCGAGAAATTTTGCCAGCGTCTCCTTTGCACGGCTGGCTCGGTACGACTACAAAATGTCCCTACGGACTCCCAAATTCCAAAAGAAAACAAAATGTCAAGTGGCAAAATCAGAAACCCAATCAAATTTCATACTGAAATTCAAATACATACCTCTTGTCGAACAAATTCAAATTATCTTCAAAATCAAAAATCCCATCTTTCTTTTCCTTTATAACCCTTGTATATTTTACTTAACAATAATGTCCAATTACAACATTCCAGTTAAATTTATTTACTTATCAACTTAGAATATTTCTCAATTCTAAATTTTACTTAAGAATTTCCTCCATTCCTTTCTTAAGTTCAATATAAGTATTACATATTTCTTATATTTATTTTCACTTCACAAACAAAGTTGTATCTTCATTTCCTTTCAACTTTACATTTTCAATTCCATTTGAATTCAATTACAATTTCAATTCTATTTGAATTCATTTTATCTTCAAAAACTAAAAATTCACTTTTCTAGTTCAATTCTCACATTTCCATTACAATTTGAAAATCAATTTTCCGTTAAATTTTTTTTCCAAAATTTTCAAAAAAATTTCTAACTCCCAAAATTTTCGGAAAATTTTGGCGGAGTCTCCTTTGTACGGAGGAGCTTTTGCAATTTGACAAAAGATATAAATATATATACATCGACCCACTCGGTCGAAAAAGCAGAAAAACAGTTCATATTTCCTATTTTTATTGCGTAGGCGTACCTTTTTAGCATTTTTAAGTAAAGCAGTTTATTTTTAAGCATTTCGTGAAATCAAAATGCAGCCAAACGGCTTCCAAAAAACCTACACTTACTCAATTTAAATATGTAAGCGACATATATAGGTAATTTATTTACATTTCACTTATTTTCAATAGCAAACACATAGTTTTCATAAGCAATACACTCAAAATTATTTCCATTAGCAATTTATATGGTTTTGATACAAATTAAATTGCTTACAACTAATTCACATACCATTTCCATTTACTTTAAGTGATTTATAACTCACTTTCTTACATTCAACTTATTTTTTAAATAGAACAAACTCATATCTATTTCAATTGATTCAAAAATCAATTTATTTCACTTCTATCAATTCATAGGATTTATTTAATTCTCGTTTTTTGTCAAACGATAATTCTTTCTATTCAAATTTTGTTAATATTCATGCAACTAAATGATTACTTAAGCTAATAATCATTTAAATTGATTCCATTTCAATTCAATTTACATTTCATATTCACAAAACCATTCGATTTGTTTAAAACCATTGTACAAAACTCGACAACAACAATGCAAATATTCACATACACTTCTTGTATTTATTTTCACTACATTACTGAAGTTATATATTTATCACTATTCAATTTCACATTTTCAACTCATTAATCAACTAAGTTTTCATTCAAACCATTTCAAAGTTTCACTTAAATTGAGTTATTGTCCAATATTTACTTAAGTTATTTCCATTCAAAACTCAAGTTTATCATTTATTTATTTTTCTTCCTCATAAACAATTTCCAATTTATTTTTTTTGATTGGTTTTCATTTATCAAATCTATTCCATTCACTAATTTAATTCAATTAGTACATTCACTTATTCATTTTAAATTTCAATTTCCATATTCAATTCATCTCGAATTTACTTAATTAATAACAAGGAAATTTACAATTTATTTAGACTACTTGAATTTATATATAAATTCAAACCATTTTTATTCAACTCACAATTCACTTTTAATTTAACTAATTCAACTTCCAATTCATTATTTCATGAATTAATAAATTATCAAGTTAGTTTACTTGAATTCAATCCATTTTATTTTATTTTTTCCAAGTTTGGATTTTTATTCAACTCAATTCAAATCAAATCTCATTACATTATTCAATTTCCAATTCATTTATTTACAAATCTAGCTTCATTTGTTCATTCACAAATTCATTTCTTTTCAATTTAAATCTTATTCCAATCAGATTTCAAATATTTTATAAGTCATCAACTTATTTACATTCCATAACAATTTATAGAAATTCCAGAGTCTTTTAAACAACATTTCAAAATTATTCCTTAGAATCAATTATATCCTTTCAAAATATTTTCCTGGAATTCTATCTCAAATTATAAATCACATTTACAATTTACATTTACAAATCTCATTCATATATGAATTCATTTCCTTATACTTCCAATTCATATTTATAAATTTCATTTGTCAAATGAATTTATCTCCAAATCTTTGGTTATACCATTTTATTTCTTATTTGATTTTCATATAACAATGATAATATTTTAATATTATTACTTCCTAACAACCAAGCATCCATATACTATGATAATTTATAGAAAATCATTTCTTTTCTATACAAAAATAGTTTTGGGAAAAATTATTTCATTTACCCTATTTTAAAACAATACTGTGTCAGTTTATCTTGTTTAAGAGTTTAGAAACCCCTATCGATTACAGTTGGCCAGACTGCACCGACCAGAATCTATAAACAATCAACCGATAAGTCAACGCAATGCAAAACAATTTTTTTATATTCACTAACAAATACGCGCCCATATCTATTATTACACTCACACTCATTCTAGAGTACTACTGACTCTATCTCTAATGAGTAACACCCAACAGAGCCAGGGTTGTCGCTTAACCGGCTGCTCTGATACCACATGTAACGATACGATCTTTCGACGCTCGAAAGTCGACATTAATACGTCCACTGTATCAAATGCCGCGCAATTGAATGCCGGAAAACCGAACCATTAGGGTTAAAAAGAAGAGGTAGAAGAACACAAAAGAAAAAGAAAGAAGAAACACAGAAATAGAAACAATATCAAAGTCTCACAATCGCAGCGGAACAATATATAATAGATAATCACTAGTCTTTTAAACAAAGAACTATATCAGTTTATACATACATCATCAGAGTCAATATACAACTCAATACAACAATGGACAGTTATATAAACTTGTCCTCATACAGAATACACAACGGAATAAATAAACAAATACGGGAGTACGTCTCGCCATCCAGCTTGCTTCCAAAGCTCCAGAATACCCAGAATATCCTGATAACATAACTCTAGGTTGCCCGTGTGGAAAATTATGGGCACCCAGAGTTTAGAAAGGAAACAATAAACTCCGAGTCAGTCATGGTGACTGGTGTGAGATCGTAAAACAGTTATTTTCACAAAGAAAATAAAATAAATTCGCAATGCTTTTGGAAAATGAAACTACCATAAGACCTCCCGCCACACACACAATGCAAACGCAAAAATGGAGGAGATTTCTTCTTATGGTAGTAAAAGATGCTTACTACAAAAAATTAGTTGATATTATTTGTAATGTCTAGTGTGGAAAACATTTCAAAAGTATAATATCAATCTTAGCCAGCATAGACATTTCGAACTATGCCTACTATAGCTACCATCTAAACAGTGGTGACTACCATAAGTAAATGGAAGGTTCTACAACTAAAACCGTACAAGTTTCGTATTGGGAAATGGATTTCCAACAAATGGTCAGGCTAAGGAACTTCCTACTACCAATGGGTATGCCTCTGGATGGACTTCCCATCACAAGAAGAGTGGTATAAATCTCTATACCGGAGCAACTCGGTGCAGAGACATTCGACAGGTTGTCCTTTCATTTTCGAAAATACCTGGTCTTCACACCGGTCTTCAATTGCAATTCATACACATCGTATCATTATTCGGAATGGGTTATCTGACACAAAGGTCCTTTCCCGGCTAAACCGAATAATAAGCGTTTGTTTTAAAAACAAATTCAAGTGCCATTTCAAAGGAAATATTGATAGTCGGTGATTTAACTATCAACAACATTCACCACAATCATCAGATTTAAATAATTTTCCCAAATTATTTATTTTCAATATATCTTCACAAGATATATATTTTTCCACACTTCAACACTTTGAAAACAAATTTCAAATCATATTTTACCTCGCGGAAGAAAATTCCCTTCCCTTTATAAATTCCCATTGTGAATTTAAATTTCCAAATATTCACTTTCAAACACCAAATCAAATTCCAAATTGATTTCTCCATTTCATTTCAATCCCAAATCAAATTTCGAATTGATTCTAAGTTTAATCCCAAATTCTAAATCATTTTACAAATCGATTTCCAAATTTATTCTCAACACAAAAATCAATTTTCATTCAAACACCAATAAATTTTCATATCGATTTCCCAAAGATTTATTTTCCAATACCAAATCAATTATCAATTTGATTTCAAACAAATTTATCACTTTTTTAAATAAATCCCTTTATTCTTTTCCAAACCATTAAAAATTCCATTTTTAATAAAATTTTCAACTTTTAAACAATATTACTCAAAACCCATTTATTAATATCTTTTCCCATATTTTGGAAGTAATTCGATAAGATTTCAAAAATTAACTTTACGCTTTTAAATTCCTTCTTTTAAATTCACCCAATTCTTTCAAAAAGAATTTACTAAAAATTCCAACTTTAATTTCAAAAATCCAATTTTATTTATTTCTGGTATCCAACGATACCAAAAATACATTCGGCTAAATTTTAGCCTTCAACACATTCAATCGTCAATATAATGATTCACAGATTATCAATAAATCATCACACAACATATGAAAAAAATTCATACAACATATGAAACAAATTCATAAAATTTGAGGAATCCAGTTGGATCCCTCCAACCTGTTTCCCTGCATCCACAGATGTTAGCACAATACCAATTCCACTTCGAGGTGAAATATCGCGGTATATGGGATTTATAAAATATCATTCGCTATTATGCGGCACATAGGGTCTCATCCGCTATATAATGCGGGAAATCAACAACTCCAATATATACATATTCCACTATATATATATTGCTATATACTACAATCATATATACTATCATTCAAGCACACAATCAACACAATCAATAATTTTAAATATAACTATTTAAAATTAAACAAAACCCTTTGTTTGAGTGAGAAGATCTCACCTTAGATTTTTATTTTGCAATCCATTTCCATTTTAGCTTGGTTTCTCGATTTTAGACCTTGTATAAACAATTTTATACACTTGATTAATATTCAGAATAAATCGAAAAATTAATTTATTTTCAATAGATTAATTAATTAACACTTTTAATTTGAACTAATCTAATAATTTATTTCCTATTAGATAAATTAAATTAGCTAAATTATTCTATTAACAAACTTTCTCTTACCAATTTATTTAATTAAATCGAATTCCCTTTTGAAAATCTTTTAGTATCAAAAATAAATCAAATAGATAAATAAAAAAAATTAACCATTAAATCTATTATTTGTAAATAAGCCAGTAAGCTAAAGTATGCGTATAATTAGTGATTCCAACTAATTTATAAAGTTAACTCAAAAAAATTTCTTTCTTCCTTAAAACAGTTTATAACTAATTAAATATATATATATATATATATATATTTTTATTCTTGTAACCTAACAAAAAATTAGCTAAAATGTTATATAGCAATAACTTAAGAAATTACCCTACTGCGACAAGAAAGGGAAAATCAGGCTAATTCCAGCAGCTCCACCCAGCTTCACTATCGACAACCCCAAGTGCTCTTCGAGACCATCACGCCTCCACCTGCCTTTATCGCGAGTCGCGACTCCACTGCTACACTTGCCCGCCGCCGACCCACAATCGAACTCGAGTTCCCTCTGAATGCCAATCAACTACCACGCGAGTTCACCAGAGTGACGCGACCTGACTCGCGAAACCCTAGCCGACTTGAAGCCGTACTACTAGATCGATCGCCACCTTGACTTCGCGTATTGCCCCCTCGAGCGCCCGAGACTTCGACTTTTGAAACTCGCTCACGATTCGAGCATCGAATGAAGGTGAGAGGAGGGGTCGTGATTCTATACGAATTCGATCCTGATTCGAAAATAAGTCCCACCATTTTTTCTCGAACGGAAAGAAATAAAAAAAAACAGTGAAGAACGAGATTTTTGATTTGTGAATGAATGAATGATTTTTTGTTCGGCCATTATAAATTTTGAACGAGAGATTTTTTTCTTTTTGAATGATGAATACGATTAAAATTTCTGAGTTAAAGAGGGGAGGAAATGATGTTTGCGTGAGAATCCAGCAAAACTACAGTGATACGAAGTGAAAGAATTTCAACTAATGTTGACCGGAGTATAGATATATATATTCAATTTAAATTCAGATTCAAATCGTCATGAATTTGCAACTCAAAATTTCAATATCCTATCGAGACGTGCCGCTAGGCGTTTGTAATGTTATACACCTATTCCAAACGCAATGGAAAAGGTTTCGAGTCCAAATTCAATCATATGGAGAAGATAGCTTTTCGAACCAGTTATAATATTAAATTTTCGATTTAATTTCAGCGCGTTTGCTTATCGTACGGCCAAACGATCACTCCAAACATTACAAAAATTGAAATCCGATAATAATACACTATTACGGATCCAATGGAACTAGTTTCGTCAAATTCCGAGACTGTGCCCCGGAATGCTATTTTCAAATATCAATTTAAACGATAAAAATTCAAAACTGAACAAAACAGTTTCAAATTCAATTCTGAGCTTCCATTATCTTTAGTATTATTAATATGAATTTTCCAAGACTTCATATTATTTTTTAACAGGCTTAAAATTGAAGATTCAAATTTTTATCCAAATTTTGACAATTAAATTCACTAATTTAATTACCGAACAAACTCTGATATTTGAAATTCAAATTAAACTAACATCCAGATATTTAAAATCAATTAAATATCCTGATTTCCAATATCAAAAATTCAGGGTCGTTACATATTTCTTAAGTTAGGGTTAGGAATTTCTGAGGATTGAAGAGAGATAGAGATGGAGAAGATGAAGAGGATGCTTACCTAAGCTTCTCTTTGATTTTGGAGCAAGAACTTGTGTTTGCAAAGGAACTAGGGCTTAGGATTTTAGTTTCCAATCTCTTCCCCCATTTTTCTAAAGCTTGAAGTGTTAGGAAAATAATAGAATGAATGAAGAGGAGAGGGGGTGGAGTTAGGATATAAGATGAGTTGGGTTAGTGGGCTGAAACCCAAACCCAAGCCCAAAGCCCTAAGTGAAAATGTCAAAATTCTACTCAACTCCAAACATATCGATGTTTATACTAAAAATAGTTGTAAACGCCATTTTGGACTCGAGTCCCAATTCGACTGTTTACAAAAAGTAGTTTTCCGGACTTTAATCCGATTAACGATGTTATATTTAAATAAAATATTTAAATATACAATTGTAAAATATGCGGGTTATTACCGATGACGTCCAGTACGGGCGGGATTACGGTACTGTATAGACTATGGGAATATATAAAAATGTGTTAAGGGGGAAAATGTAACGCCTTAACACTATTTTAATAGTTTATCTTACTGTAGACATATTATAATAGCGTATTGTACTACATAGTAGATAGTTTAATGGATCCTTAGGAGATGTGAATCCCGAACATCTCTTAAGTTATTGCACTCACGTTAGACACTGGATAAGAGATGTCAAACCCCGTAAACATCTCCGACGCCGTTTACACTCATATTTATTTACCGTTGATTTGACTTACATAAGATCTTTTAGTTCTGACTCGAGTGTTTTGTCTTTTCAATTCGCTCGGGTCAGCCTGAGCATTTCGGGATTTGAAGACCTTATTTATGGAGGACGAAGGCGAAGATTTGTACTACTATTATTTACTATATTTATTCCACTGCATTCATACTGTTCCGCTGCATTATTTGTTTATCTCTCATATGTGTAACCCTGATTTTGTATTGTATAAGTATAATCAAATGTTTTGTATACAGCTTCATGAACTGTTATATGATTATTATATTTTGTCATTCCGCTGTGAGATTCTGTTTTGTTTTTTATTTCTCTTCCTTTTCTTATTCACCCCAATAATAACCGCCCTTCTGTATGGTTTGAGTTGGCATGTGTGTCTGCTTAAAACGTCCAAAATGGCGGGATGTTACAAAAAAGGTCGGTCGTTACAGAGGAGATGAGAAGGAATGTACGTACAGACAAATGAAATAAGAAATAACTAGGGTTTATAACTGGCTATATATAGGCAGATCAGAAATAGTAATGAATGAACAAGATTGATTTACAAGTTGAACGATCAATGACCCGAAAGGCCCGTTCGGTCTCCGGAACGAAAATGGGTCATCCCATATATCAAAATAGATGTTTTCAATATTTTTAAACTCAATGGAACAGGTTTCAGGTCTTAATTCCATCGTATGAAGAAGTTAACTTAAAATCAGCTTTATTTCAAATTGATTTCAACTGAATTTAATTAAATTGATTTCTAGGCGTTTCGAGTCCGTACGATCAAACAACAAGTCCGATCGCTATGAAACTTGAAATCATTTAATAATTTACCGTTACAGATCCGATGAAACTAGTTTCGTCGAAATCCGAGACAGTGGCCAAAATGGCTATTTTTCACGTTAATTAAATAAATTAATATTAAATAAATTAATCACTTTTTAACTCAATATTTATAAACTAACGAATTTCATCATTTTTGATTACTTATACATTTATAATAACTTAAAGCAAATTTTCATATCAAATTCAGTGTTAAATAATTCACTAATTACAGCGTTCAATTTCAATTGTAATTAATTCCAATAAATTATAATTTAATTCCGATAATTTGATTAAATTTGATTTCAGCATTTTATTCAATCAATTATTACTCTATTAACATAGTTAACATTTGTTTATATCTTACTTCACTAATATGCTACAATTCCATCTTTTATTTGTATTAACTACTATATTTCAATATATTGAATTTTGTCGATTTTTCACATTAATTAACATTTGAAATCCCAATTCATTTATTTATCTTGGTTTCATTCTTTTATTAAATCAATTATTACCTTATGAATAAAATTTACATTTCTATTCATTCTATTACATTCACATTTTTGAAGTTATTGTCCTAACTCACATTAATGTAACATTTAATTTCATTTAATTATAACTGATTTCCAATTAAATTTGACAGACTAAATAAATAGGTAACATATAATAGTTTGTCACCATTAACTTTTAGTCACATTAATAAGTTTATTATTTACAAACAATTGTTATAACAACTCTCATTATACTAATTTTATTCAATTTGCATTTATTACACATAATTTAATTAATTATCAACATTTAAATTATCAATTTCCTTTTTGATCTAATTCCGTTAATACATACATTACTATGATTTATTTACAATCTAATTCAATTATAACTCTCGATCATTTTAATTAATTTGGAATTACATTTAAAGCAGTTATAAATTACCTTAATTTAATACTATTACCTTTCATTTCAGTTATATTCTTATTATTAAATCACAAATTTTTATTTTTTCCAACATTAAATTACAAAACTTTATTAAATTAAAAAATTTGATTATCGAAAATTACAGGTCGTTACATCCAAAGTTGCACAAACTACAGAGGAATTAAGCTTATGAGTCATACAATGAAGCTTTGGGAGAAAGTCATTGAACATCGATTAAGAAGAATGACAAGTGTTTCAAGAAACCAATTTGGCTTCATGCTTGGGAGGTCGACCACAGAGGCGATTTTCTTTATAAGACAACTTATGGAGAGGTTTAGGGAGCAAAAGAAGGATCTACACACGGTATTTATCGATTTGGAGAAAGCTTATGACAAGGTACAGCGAAAGTTGATGTGGTGGGCCCTGTAAAAAAAGAAAGTCCCAACAAAGTACATTACACTTATCAAGGATATGTACGATGATGTTGTGACTAGTGTTAGAGCATGCGATGGTGAAACCAGTGACTTTCCCATTAACATAGGATTACATCTAGGGTCAGCTTTGAGTCCCTACATTTTTGCTCTAGTGATGGATGAGGCTACGATGGGTATACAAGGTGAGATTCCTTGGTGTATGCTATTTGCTGATGATGTTGTGCTAATTGATGAAAGTAGAATTGGGGTTGATAGACAACTAGAGCTATGGAGATAGACTTTAGAATCAAATGGATTTATGCTTAGCAGAACTAAAACAGAGTATATGATGTGTGGGTTCAGCGGTGTCATGTCAGAGGATAGAGATGTCACTCTGGCCGGACAAATAGTCCCCAAGAAGGAATCATTTCGATACCTAGAATCAATGTTGCAGTATAATGGTGTGATTGATTAAGATGTTAGTTTTGGAATTCAAGCGAGATGGGTGAAATGGCGACAAGCATCTGGGATTCTCTGTGACAGGAGGTCCCACAAAAGCTTAAAGGAAAGTTATACAAAATGGCAATCAGGCCTGCGATGTTGTATGGTGCAGAATGTTAGCCTACTAAAAACCAACACGTCCAAAAGATAAGCGTAGCAGAGATGCGTATGCTGCGATGGAGCTGCGGTCATACAAGAAGAGACCGAATTAGAAATGATGATATATGTGATAAACTTGGAGTAGCACCAATTGAGGAGAAGCTAATTCAACATCGCTCAAGATGGTTTGGACATCTTCAACGAATATGAACTTATGATCTCTCTTTTTTGGTCATTAGTGAGTTTAATTGATGTGTTTATTATAAGTATGGCCTATTTGTGCTATTAATTAGCTCAACATAGGCCATCAAACTATAACACACCCCTTAAACCACTTACTAACTCTCATGAAAAATGACAACAAGTTGAAAATAAAATCTATTTTAAGCATGGCCTATTTACTATTGATTAGAAATATAGACCATCAAATTTTGATTTCAACATTCACTTCATTGCCATAATCATATTTAGATGTAGAGGCAATTTATGAATAACGTGTTTAAGCATAGCCTATTTGTTATGAACAACATAGACTATCAAATTCAACATGAAACAATAAATCAATTCAACATTCATTTTTCCATGAAGCACAAAAAGAGATCAATAATTATCAAACTACGTTGAAGATACATGATTAGATAGCTTCATTACCCCTAAATTGAAGGGGTTTGGCCTCTCATATTCGTCATCATATCAACAATTGAAGCATTCAACATAAAACAAAAAGAAAAGGAAAACAAGAGCAATAAAATAAAAACTACGCTAATTTCATAAAGTAAAGATCTACACTACTAACATGAAAGGAAGAAGCATGTATATAAAAGAGAACAAACTAAAGTTGCATATAAAAATTACATGAAAAGAAATGACTAAGTAGCCATGAAAAGAAAGAAAAGAGAGCTTTTATTTTTGATCCTAAACTAATGAGCTAAGAGGAATAGAAAAAGGTTACATGAACATATAGGGTATTTATACATGTTTTAAAACCCTAATCCAATTTTGGGAACTACCCAAACTACCCCTTAAGAAGTGAGGCCACCAAGTTATCATTAGCATGAGATAATCATCCATTAAGTGTGCATGAAACTCTAATGGCCATTAGCATGTGCATTAGCTTCTAATTTGTACATTAAGGTAGGTAGGTAGGTGAGGTCCTCCATGATCATGAGTTTGAATTATTTCCATCTTCATTCCTTTGTATTCTTTTGTGCATGCATATTTTCCATGAAACCCTCTTCCATTTGAAGCCAAAATCCTACAAAATAATATAGAAATTTCCAAGTGAATTTTCATAAATTAATACATGCACAAAAATGACCATTTTGCCCCAATATGAAGATGAATTGTAACAACCCTGAGATTGCAATTACCGAATAATAAATTAAAATTATGATTTTATGTTGAAAAGGGAGCTAAACAAAAAATTTGGGGATTTAAATTTGCAATTGGTTTGCAAATTAAAGTATTTTGGGTTTAAAATGGGAAAATTAATATTTTTGGAATTTAATATTTAAAAGGGGAATTTTTAAATGTGATAATGGGTTTAATTGGCTAATGAGACAATTATATGGTTTTGATTAAAACTAGGTTACTACTTAGGATTTTTGTTCAAATGATAACATTAGAAAATTTTCTTTTAAATTTACTTATGCACTTAAGTAATTGAACTAAGCCTTATTGGGTTGTAAAACCCTCATAACAAACCCATTAGCCTACCCACTCTATATAATATCTTAAACCCATTTCATAACCATAACCCTCATCCTCTTCATAAATTCCTAAACCTAAACCTAAGAAAAATTAATGGCCTCCATTTAGAAGCTCCATCTCCATCTCTTCATAATTAGACTTGTTTAATCCTAGCAAGGTAATGCAATCCTAGGCCTAATCACCTTCTAATCTTTATTTTAATCTTTGAAATCTCTTTGTAATCCATGGTTTTGTTCTCTTTTTAATTTTGAAGCTCTCTAATCCACATCCTCTTTGCTTTGGAAAGTTGCACTTGAAGTGTTTGCTTATTTGCTTGATTGGTAGAGGTAATTACTATTGATTAGTAATTAATGCTAGTTGTAGTATTGATAATCACTATTTATTAGTAATATATGCTAGCTGAAATTATAATTAGTTTATTGCTTAGTAAATTAGGCATATCTCATTCATCTTAAATCGAAATTAAGATTTTCTTGAAGTTCTGGAAAGCTTATTCTGTAGCCTATAACTTTCATGTTTTGAGCTTTGCCTAATTTTGTGGTTTCAATGGTCGAAATCACGTTTGTTTGTCGCTGACCTGACAACAAACTACAAGGTTGATAAAATAAAACCCTGAAATTGATTTGGCCATAAGTTACTCGTTTTTGATCCGAATTAGATAATTTTGGATGTTCCGAAAAGCTTAAAACATATGCTACAATTTTTGTTCAGTGAGTTTTCTGTAATATTGCCATTTAGATGACCTGAAATGCGTTCAAAGACAGAAGACCAATTCTGTCTTTAACAAGTTATCTTGAGTTTCAATCTGATATTGTTTTGCATGTATCTCTCTCGTTTCTTATCCAAATCTAATAATTTTGGATGTTCTGGAAAGCATAGATTTAGAGCTAAAACTTTCATGTTTTGAGTTTCATGAAATTTCGAAGTTATTTTGGTTAAAATTGTACATTCTTACCACTGTCCCGAGAAAAAAAAGAAAAAAAAATAATAAATAATTTTTTTTTAAACCCTGTTCCAGATTTTTTCTCCACTTCGCGATGCCGCCACGATCGCATCCGAAGTCGTAATTCGACGTTTTTGGTTTCGTTGGAAAGGTGGAGTTTCGAACTCCATCTCTGTAAAATTTAGGCATCATCGGCATTCTTTTGGTACTTCGAATTTCGTGTCGAAGTTGAACTCTTGTCGCTGTTTGTAAACAGTGTGAATCTTGTTCTGGGTCCAACTTTGAGACGTCGCTGCTACTTCGTCTCAACTCGGATTCCAGAAATTCTTTTTGAATCTTATAGTAAGGATGTTGGACTATATTCCTACCAGTTTTCATGTCATTTGGAATCAGTTTGCTGGTCCAAATAAATTGCCGAACTTGGGTTCGCAGCAGTTTTTGAATGGTCAAACACTTAGAATGAAAATCAAATATCCCTTCTGTTTCCAGCTTTTGAGCGCCACTCCGCGATGCCTCCACGTTCGCATCGGAAGTCGGAATTCAACGTTTTTGGTCTCGTTAGAAAGGTGGAGTTCCGAACTCCATCTCAGGAAAATTTGGACAACATTGGAGTTCGTTTGGTACTTCGAATTTCGTGTCGAAGTTGAACTCTAGTCGCTGTTTGTAAACAGTGTAAATCTTGTTCTGGGTCCAACTTTGAGACGTCGCTGCCACTTCGTCTCAACTCGGAATCCAGAAATTCTTTTTGCATATTAAAGTAGGGATGTTGGACTACATGCCTGCAAATTTTCATGACATTTGGACACAGCTTGCTGGTCCAAATAAATTATCGAACTTGAGTTCACAGCTGTTTTTGAATGTTTACAAACACTTAGAATATTTTTGATGATTTTCTGGTTTTCATTGATTTCTTTGAGATTTGTCTCTAGATTTCGTGCACGGGTTTTATGAATCATTTTCAAAAGATTTTTCACTCCTAAATGGCTTTTGAAAATTATTATATAATATTATTTTAATTATTAAATTAATTACTCCATAATAGGAGACCTTTCAAAAGACCGTTTTAAAAGTGATTCCGAAAATCAATTATAAATCCGTTTTACACCATTATTTTCTATAATAAAAATCTCACACTCACTTTTAGCACGTCGAGCGAAGTGGAAAGGTGCTTAAACGGTTAGGAAATCTCCGGCCTATGGAAACCGTGTGTATTTTCTTTCCGGTTAATCCCCGACCTATTCGATTGATCGTTTTGACCTTTGGGTCTAGTTTACCGATGATATGAGGTAGACTTTTTATTGTTTGGAGTGTGAGCTTGCTATTGGTTAGGAAACCGTTTAGTGCGAACGTGGGGTATGGGACTCATTGTTAACACTTTGCGGGTTCCTCTCCAAGAAGTTAGTGACACATTAGCCTCTGGGCGGCCAGTACTGGACCTCTGGGTCACCACGCCTCTGGGCAACCGTCTCTGGACACCTGCTCTATGGAGCAGTTTATTTTTCGGCGTGTGCCTCTGGGCCTTTATCCTTCTGGGAAGGATCTCGCCGTCTCGCGCGTTTCGCATCGGTGCGAGTGATCGATCACAACTCTACAGTACTTGGCAACAACGACTCTGGTCGGTGCACGTGCAAAACTTGTATTATCTGATTATTTTTATATCCATTCGAGTACCGCCATTCGGTGTTGGTTCTATGGAACCATACGATGTAAGTGCGATTACCTTATGGATCCACAGTGTCTCTGGACACTGCTTTTCAGTGTTTGATTTCATTGACTTTTCAGTATATCCCCATGGCTCTTTGGAGCATCGATCTTTGCTTGGGCATTCATCACAGACTCTGGTCACTATTGGGATTATTGCCTATGGGCATCTTTTTATGGCTTTGGCTACGCCGATGATATGAGGCGACTTTATTTATTCTACACTTTGGTGTTGATTTCTCTTTGGAGATTTTTATTGTTTATTGATGATTAGGGATCGTCATTATATTCATGTGGTTCATAATATACTTCTCTTTGGATAAGTACTATTTTATTTATGTACCGCATTATTATATATCTCAGTTATTACTGATTGTTTAGCTAGCCTGACCCGAGTGTTTTCGCTCGGGTCAGACCGAGTTGTTTCAGGTTAGGTCTCTGGACTTAGCTTCTGTGCTTCCGCTTGGACATTATCTGCTATGCTGATAGATAGCGCTTTTATTTGTCCACTATTCCGCTACTCTCTTATTATTCTGACTTTGATATGTACATATTTTTGACTCACATGTGTGAGCAGTGGCTTTGTACCCACTTATGATATTTGGATCTGTATTGATGATGTATTGTTCTGGGATTTTATATCTGTTATGTGATTCTGTTCTGTGATGTTTTTATCATTTATTTATTATTATGCTTTGTCCTGATAGATCTTTAGCCATTTGTAATTTCGTTATAAGTATTTATCGAATATGTCGAACCACCTGATTGAGAAAAATTTAAATAGATTCCACCTTTCGACGTGTTCGGTAGATAGTTATAGCTTGATTATAGATGGTCGCTTCCACTATACTCTATTCTCCGCTTTAACAGACAGTATTACTCCCGTAATACTCTTTGTTACAGTGGGTCTCAGAGTGGGGCGTTACAGCTTGATATCAGAGCCTGGTTTCAGGAATAAGCATAATAAACACAGAACAGTAACACTTAGTACAATACATCCTAGTATGATTCGAATATTACAAAGCCCTTTCCTCATGACATTGGATAGATAAGTTAGGAATATGTTTAGGAATACATTTATATTCCGTAGTATTCCATTTGAATTATCTATCTTTGAATCGTGCTTAACTCGCATCTTCATCTCAGCCTCGAGGTACGCATCCTTCCGTTCTCGAAGGTTCTATTTTATTTCACGATCAATCTTTTAGAGTTTTTTTTGATACGGGTGTCTCTCACTCATTCGTATCAAAGGAACTAGTTGATACTTTATCTTTGGATGTTACTTGTATGGTTTCTTCACTAAGGATTGTGAATCCCATTGGTGGATCCACGACCCTTAGCTTGCACTGTGAGAATATAAATATTGATCTTTGTGGATTTTCTTTCCGTGTGAATCTGCACGTTGTGGATTAGATGTTATAGACGATTTCTATATTTAAGGAATTGCGGGGACGCAATTTTCTTAAGGGGGGAGTCTGTAACAACCCTGAGATTGCAATTACCGAATAATAAATTAAAATTATGATTTTATGTTGAAAAGGGAGCTAAACAAAAAATTTGGGGATTTAAATTTGCAATTGGTTTGCAAATTAAAGTATTTTGGGTTTAAAATGGGAAAATTAATATTTTTGGAATTTAATATTTAAAAGGGGAATTTTTAAATGTGATAATGGGTTTAATTGGCTAATGAGACAATTATATGGTTTTGATTAAAACTAGGTTACTACTTAGGATTTTTGTTCAAATGATAACATTAGAAAATTTTCTTTTAAATTTACTTATGCACTTAAGTAATTGAACTAAGCCTTATTGGGTTGTAAAACCCTCATAACAAACCCATTAGCCTACCCACTCTATATAATATCTTAAACCCATTTCATAACCCTAACCCTCATCCTCTTCATAAATTCCTAAACCTAAACCTAAGCAAAATTAATGGCCTCCATTTAGAAGCTCCATCTCCATCTCTTCATAATTAGACATGTTTAATCCTAGCAAGGTAATGCAATCCTAGGCCTAATCACCTTCTAATCTTTATTTTAATCTTTGAAATCTCTTTGTAATCCTTGGTTTTGTTCTCTTTTTAATTTTGAAGCTCTCTAATCCACATCCTCTTTGCTTTGGAAAGTTGCACTTGAAATGTTTGCTTATTTGCTTGATTGGTAGAGGTAATTACTATTGATTAGTAATTAATGCTAGTTGTAGTATTGATAATCACTATTTATTAGTAATATATGCTAGCTGAAATTATAATTAGTTTATTGCTGTTAGTAAATTAGGCATATCTCATTCATCTTAAATCGAAATTAAGATTTTCTTGAAGTTCTGGAAAGCTTATTCTGTAGCCTATAACTTTCATGTTTTGAGCTTTGCCTAATTTTGTGGTTTCAATGGTCGAAATCACGTTTGTTTGTCGCTGACCTGACAACAAACTACAAGGTTGATAAAATAAAACCCTGAAATTGATTTGGCCATAAGTTACTCGTTTTTGATCCGAATTAGATAATTTTGGATGTTCCGAAAAGCTTAAAACATATGCTACAATTTTTGTTCAGTGAGTTTTCTGTAATATTGCCATTTAGATGACCTGAAATGCGTTCAAAGACAGAAGACCAATTTTGTCTTTAACAAGTTATCTTGAGTTTCAATCTGATATTGTTTTGCATGTATCTCTCTCGTTTCTTATCTAAATCTAATAATTTTGGATGTTCTGGAAAGCTTAGATTTAGAGCTAAAACTTTCATGTTTTGAGTTTCATGAAATTTCGAAGTTATTTTGGTTAAAATTGTACATTCTTACCACTGTCCCGAGAAAAAAAAGAAGAAAAAAAATAATAAATAATTTTTTTTTAAACCCTGTTCCAGATTTTTTCTCCACTTCGCGATGCCGCCACGATCGCATCCGAAGTCGTAATTCGACGTTTTTGGTTTCGTTGGAAAGGTGGAGTTTCGAACTCCATCTCTGTAAAATTTAGGCATCATCGGCATTCTTTTGGTACTTCGAATTTCGTGTCGAAGTTGAACTCTTGTCGCTGTTTGTAAACAGTGTGAATCTTGTTCTGGGTCCAAATTTGAGACGTCGCTGCTACTTCGTCTCAACTCGGATTCCAGAAATTCTTTTTGCATCTTATAGTAGGGATGTTGGACTATATTCCTACCAGTTTTCATGTCATTTGGATTCAGTTTGCTGGTCCAAATAAATTGTCGAACTTGGGTTCGCAGCAGTTTTTGAATGGTCAAACACTTAGAATGAAAATCAAATATCCCTTCTGTTTCCAGCTTTTGAGCGCCACTCCGCGATGCCTCCACGTTCGCATCGAAAGTCAGAATTCAACGTTTTTGGTCTCGTTAGAAAGGTGGAGTTCCGAACTCCATCTCAGGAAAATTTGGACAACATTGGAGTTCGTTTGGTACTTCGAATTTCGTGTCGAAGTTGAACTCTAGTCGCTGTTTGTAAACAGTGTAAATCTTGTTCTGGGTCCAAATTTGAGACGTCGCTGCCACTTCGTCTCAACTCGGAATCCAGAAATTCTTTTTGCATATTAAACTAGGGATGTTGGACTACATGCCTGCAAATTTTCATGACATTTGGACACAGCTTGCTGGTCCAAATAAATTATCGAACTTGAGTTCACAGCTGTTTTTGAATGTTTACAAACACTTAGAATATTTTTGATGATTTTCTGGTTTTCATTGATTTCTTTGAGATTTGTCTCTAGATTTCGTGCACGGGTTTTATGAATCATTTTCAAAAGATTTTTCACTCCTAAATGGCTTTTGAAAATTATTATATAATATTATTTTAATTATTAAATTAATTACTCCATAATAGGAGACCTTTCAAAAGACCGTTTTAAAAGTGATTCCGAAAATCAATTATAAATCCGTTTTACACCATTATTTTCTATAATAAAAATCTCACACTCACTTTTAGCACGTCGAGCGAAGTGGAAAGGTGCTTAAACGGTTAGGAAATCTCCGGCCTATGGAAACCGTGTGTATTTTCTTTCCGGTTAATCCCCGACCTATTCGATTGATCGTTTTGACCTTTGGGTCTAGTTTACCGATGATATGAGGTAGACTTTTTATTGTTTGGAGTGTGAGCTTGCTATTGGTTAGGAAACCGTTTAGTGCGAACGTGGGGTATGGGACTCATTGTTAATACTTTGTGGGTTCCTCTCCAAGAAGTTAGTGACACATTAGCCTCTGGGCGGCCAGTACTGGACCTCTGGGTCACCACCCCTCTGGGCAACCGTCTCTGGACACCTGCTCTATGGAGCAGTTTATTTTTCGGCGTGTGCCTCTGGGCCTTTATCCTTCTGGGAAGGATCTCGCCGTCTCGCGCGTTTCGCATCGGTGCGAGTGATCGATCACAACTCTACAGTACTTGGCAACAACGACTCTGGTCGGTGCACGTGCAAAACTTGTATTATCTGATTATTTTTATATCCATTCGAGTACCGCCATTCGGTGTTGGTTCTATGGAACCATACGATGTAAGTGCGATTACCTTATGGATCCACAGTGTCTCTGGACACTGCTTTTCAGTGTTTGATTTCATTGACTTTTCAGTATATCCCCATGGCTCTTTGGAGCATCGATCTTTGCTTGGGCATTCATCACAGACTCTGGTCACTATTGGGATTATTGCCTATGGGCATCTTTTTATGGCTTTGGCTACGCAGATGATATGAGGCGACTTTATTTATTCTACACTTTGGTGTTGATTTCTCTTTGGAGATTTTTATTGTTTATTGATGATTAGGGATCGTCATTATATTCATGTGGTTCATAATATACTTCTCTTTGGATAAGTACTATTTTATTTATGTACCGCATTATTATATATCTCAGTTATTACTGATTGTTTAGCTAGCCTGACCCGAGTGTTTTCGCTCGGGTCAGACCGAGTTGTTTCAGGTTAGGTCTCTGGACTTAGCTTCTGTGCTTCCGCTTGGACATTATCTGCTATGCTGATAGATAGCGCTTTTATTTGTCCACTATTCCGCTACTCTCTTATTATTCTGACTTTGATATGTACATATTTTTGACTCACATGTGTGAGCAGTGGCTTTGTACCCACTTATGATATTTGGATCTGTATTGATGATGTATTGTTCTGGGATTTTATATCTGTTATGTGATTCTGTTCTGTGATGTTTTTATCATTTATTTATTATTATGCTTTGTCCTGATAGATCTTTAGCCATTTGTAATTTCGTTATAAGTATTTATCGAATATGTCGAACCACCTGATTGAGAAAAATTTAAATAGATTCCACCTTTCGACGTGTTCGGTAGATAGTTATAGCTTGATTATAGATGGTCGCTTCCACTATACTCTATTCTCCGCTTTAACAGACAGTATTACTCCCGTAATACTCTTTGTTACAGTGGGTCTCAGAGTGGGGCGTTACAGCTTGATATCAGAGCCTGGTTTCAGGAATAAGCATAATAAACACAGAACAGTAACACTTAGTACAATACATCCTAGTATGATTCGAATATTACAAAGCCCTTTCCTCATGACATTGGATAGATAAGTTAGGAATATGTTTAGGAATACATTTATATTCCGTAGTATTCCATTTGAATTATCTATCTTTGAATCGTGCTTAACTCGCATCTTCATCTCAGCCTCGAGGTACGCATCCTTCCGTTCTCGAAGGTTCTATTTTATTTCACGATCAATCTTTTAGAGTTTTTTTTGATACGGGTGTCTCTCACTCATTCGTATCAAAGGAACTAGTTGATACTTTATCTTTGGATGTTACTTGTATGGTTTCTTCACTAAGGATTGTGAATCCCATTGGTGGATCCACGACCCTTAGCTTGCACTGTGAGAATATAAATATTGATCTTTGTGGATTTTCTTTCCGTGCGAATCTGCACGTTGTGGATTAGATGTTATAGACGATTTCTATATTTAAGGAATTGCGGGGACGCAATTTTCTTAAGGGGGGAGTCTGTAACAACCCTGAGATTGCAATTACCGAATAATAAATTAAAATTATGATTTTATGTTGAAAAGGGAGCTAAACAAAAAATTTGGGGATTTAAATTTGCAATTGGTTTGCAAATT
This sequence comes from Allium fistulosum, assembly GCA_030737815.1. NCBI lineage: Eukaryota > Viridiplantae > Streptophyta > Magnoliopsida > Asparagales > Amaryllidaceae > Allium > Allium fistulosum. The sequence goes on from CM060903.1 coordinate 1,411,387,560, forward strand.
AAAGTATTTTGGGTTTAAAATGGGAAAATTAATATTTTTGGAATTTAATATTTAAAAGGGGAATTTTTAAATGTGATAATGGGTTTAATTGGCTAATGAGACAATTATATGGTTTTGATTAAAACTAGGTTACTACTTAGGATTTTTGTTCAAATGATAACATTAGAAAATTTTCTTTTAAATTTACTTATACACTTAAGTAATTGAACTAAGCCTTATTGGGTTGTAAAACCCTCATAACAAACCCATTAGCCTACCCACTCTATATAATATCTTAAACCCATTTCATAACCCTAACCCTCATCCTCTTCATAAATTCCTAAACCTAAACCTAAGCAAAATTAATGGCCTCCATTTAGAAGCTCCATCTCCATCTCTTCATAATTAGACTTGTTTAATCCTAGCAAGGTAATGCAATCCTAGGCCTAATCACCTTCTAATCTTTATTTTAATCTTTGAATCTCTTTGTAATCCTTGGTTTTGTTCTCTTTTTAATTTTGAAGCTCTCTAATCCACATCCTCTTTGCTTTGGAAAGTTGCACTTGAAATGTTTGCTTATTTGCTTGATTGGTAGAGGTAATTACTATTGATTAGTAATTAATGCTAGTTGTAGTATTGATAATCACTATTTATTAGTAATATATGCTAGCTGAAATTATAATTAGTTTATTGCTGTTAGTAAATTAGGCATATCTCATTCATCTTAAATCGAAATTAAGATTTTCTTGAAGTTCTGGAAAGCTTATTCTGTAGCCTATAACTTTCATGTTTTGAGCTTTGCCTAATTTTGTGGTTTCAATGGTCGAAATCACGTTTGTTTGTCGCTGACCTGACAACAAACTACAAGGTTGATAAAATAAAACCCTGAAATTGATTTGGCCATAAGTTACTCGTTTTTGATCCGAATTAGATAATTTTGGATGTTCCGAAAAGCTTAAAACATATGCTACAATTTTTGTTCAGTGAGTTTTCTGTAATATTGCCATTTAGATGACCTGAAATGCGTTCAAAGACAGAAGACCAATTCTGTCTTTAACAAGTTATCTTGAGTTTCAATCTGATATTGTTTTGCATGTATCTCTCTCGTTTCTTATCCAAATCTAATAATTTTGGATGTTCTGGAAAGCATAGATTTAGAGCTAAAACTTTCATGTTTTGAGTTTCATGAAATTTCGAAGTTATTTTGGTTAAAATTGTACATTCTTACCACTGTCCCGAGAAAAAAAAGAAAAAAAAAATAATAAATAATTTTTTTTAAACCCTGTTCCAGATTTTTTCTCCACTTCGCGATGCCGCCACGATCGCATCCGAAGTCGTAATTCGACGTTTTTGGTTTCGTTGGAAAGGTGGAGTTTCGAACTCCATCTCTGTAAAATTTAGGCATCATCGGCATTCTTTTGGTACTTCGAATTTCGTGTCGAAGTTGAACTCTTGTCGCTGTTTGTAAACAGTGTGAATCTTGTTCTGGGTCCAACTTTGAGACGTCGCTGCTACTTCGTCTCAACTCGGATTCCAGAAATTCTTTTTGCATCTTATAGTAGGGATGTTGGACTATATTCCTACCAGTTTTCATGTCATTTGGATTCAGTTTGCTGGTCCAAATAAATTGCCGAACTTGGGTTCGCAGCAGTTTTTGAATGGTCAAACACTTAGAATGAAAATCAAATATCCCTTCTGTTTCCAGCTTTTGAGCGTCACTCCGCGATGCCTCCACGTTCGCATCGGAAGTCGGAATTCAACGTTTTTGGTCTCGTTAGAAAGGTGGAGTTCCGAACTCCATCTCAGGAAAATTTGGACAACATTGGAGTTCGTTTGGTACTTCGAATTTCGTGTCGAAGTTGAACTCTAGTCGCTGTTTGTAAACAGTGTAAATCTTGTTCTGGGTCCAACTTTGAGACGTCGCTGCCACTTCGTCTCAACTCGGAATCCAGAAATTCTTTTTGCATATTAAAGTAGGGATGTTGGACTACATGCCTGCAAATTTTCATGACATTTGGACACAGCTTGCTGGTCCAAATAAATTATCGAACTTGAGTTCACAGCTGTTTTTGAATGTTTACAAACACTTAGAATATTTTTGATGATTTTCTGGTTTTCATTGATTTCTTTGAGATTTGTCTCTAGATTTCGTGCACGGGTTTTATGAATCATTTTCAAAAGATTTTTCACTCCTAAATGGCTTTTTAAAATTATTATATAATATTATTTTAATTATTAAATTAATTACTCCATAATAGGAGACCTTTCAAAAGACCGTTTTAAAAGTGATTCCGAAAATCAATTATAAATCCGTTTTACACCATTATTTTCTATAATAAAAATCTCACACTCACTTTTAGCACGTCGAGCGAAGTGGAAAGGTGCTTAAACGGTTAGGAAATCTCCGGCCTATGGAAACCGTGTGTATTTTCTTTCCGGTTAATCCCCGACCTATTCGATTGATCGTTTTGACCTTTGGGTCTAGTTTACCGATGATATGAGGTAGACTTTTTATTGTTTGGAGTGTGAGCTTGCTATTGGTTAGGAAACCGTTTAGTGCGAACGTGGGGTATGGGACTCATTGTTAACACTTTGCGGGTTCCTCTCCAAGAAGTTAGTGACACATTAGCCTCTGGGCGGCCAGTACTGGACCTCTGGGTCACCACGCCTCTGGGCAACCGTCTCTGGACACCTGCTCTATGGAGCAGTTTATTTTTCGGCGTGTGCCTCTGGGCCTTTATCCTTCTGGGAAGGATCTCGCCGTCTCGCGCGTTTCGCATCGGTGCGAGTGATCGATCACAACTCTACAGTACTTGGCAACAACGACTCTGGTCGGTGCACGTGCAAAACTTGTATTATCTGATTATTTTTATATCCATTCGAGTACCGCCATTCGGTGTTGGTTCTATGGAACCATACGATGTAAGTGCGATTACCTTATGGATCCACAGTGTCTCTGGACACTGCTTTTCAGTGTTTGATTTCATTGACTTTTCAGTATATCCCCATGGCTCTTTGGAGCATCGATCTTTGCTTGGGCATTCATCACAGACTCTGGTCACTATTGGGATTATTGCCTATGGGCATCTTTTTATGGCTTTGGCTACGCCGATGATATGAGGCGACTTTATTTATTCTACACTTTGGTGTTGATTTCTCTTTGGAGATTTTTATTGTTTATTGATGATTAGGGATCGTCATTATATTCATGTGGTTCATAATATACTTCTCTTTGGATAAGTACTATTTTATTTATGTACCGCATTATTATATATCTCAGTTATTACTGATTGTTTAGCTAGCCTGACCCGAGTGTTTTCGCTCGGGTCAGACCGAGTTGTTTCAGGTTAGGTCTCTGGACTTAGCTTCTGTGCTTCCGCTTGGACATTATCTGCTATGCTGATAGATAGCGCTTTTATTTGTCCACTATTCCGCTACTCTCTTATTATTCTGACTTTGATATGTACATATTTTTGACTCACATGTGTGAGCAGTGGCTTTGTACCCACTTATGATATTTGGATCTGTATTGATGATGTATTGTTCTGGGATTTTATATCTGTTATGTGATTCTGTTCTGTGATGTTTTTATCATTTATTTATTATTATGCTTTGTCCTGATAGATCTTTAGCCATTTGTAATTTCGTTATAAGTATTTATCGAATATGTCGAACCACCTGATTGAGAAAAATTTAAATAGATTCCACCTTTCGACGTGTTCGGTAGATAGTTATAGCTTGATTATAGATGGTCGCTTCCACTATACTCTATTCTCCGCTTTAACAGACAGTATTACTCCCGTAATACTCTTTGTTACAGTGGGTCTCAGAGTGGGGCGTTACAGCTTGATATCAAAGCCTGGTTTCAGGAATAAGCATAATAAACACAGAACAATAACCCTTAGTACAATACATCCTAGTATGATTCGAATATTACAAAGCCCTTTCCTCATGACATTGGATAGATAAGTTAGGAATATGTTTAGGAATACATTTATATTCCTTAGTATTCCATTTGAATTATCTATCTTTGAATCGTGCTTAACTCGCATCTTCATCTCAGCCTCGAGGTACGCATCCTTCCGTTCTCGAAGGTTCTATTTTATTTCACGATTTTCTTTTAGAGTTTTTTTTGATACGGGTGTCTCTCACTCATTCGTATCAAAGGAACTAGTTGATACTTTATCTTTGGATGTTACTTGTATGGTTTCTTCACTAAGGATTGTGAATCCCATTGGTGGATCTACGACCCTTAGCTTGCACTGTGAGAATATAAATATTGATCTTTGTGGATTTTCTTTCCGTGCGAATCTGCACGTTGTGGATTAGATGTTATAGACGATTTCTATATTTAAGGAATTGCGGGGACGCAATTTTCTTAAGGGGGGAGTCTGTAACAACCCTGAGATTGCAATTACCGAATAATAAATTAAAATTATGATTTTATGTTGAAAAGGGAGCTAAACAAAAAATTTGGGGATTTAAATTTGCAATTGGTTTGCAAATTAAAGTATTTTGGGTTTAAAATGGGAAAATTAATATTTTTGGAATTTAATATTTAAAAGGGTAATTTTTAAATGTGATAATGGGTTTAATTGGCTAATGAGACAATTATATGGTTTTGATTAAAACTAGGTTACTACTTAGGATTTTTGTTCAAATGATAACATTAGAAAATTTTCTTTTAAATTTACTTATGCACTTAAGTAATTGAACTAAGCCTTATTGGGTTGTAAAACCCTCATAACAAACCCATTAGCCTACCCACTCTATATAATATCTTAAACCCATTTCATAACCCTAACCCTCATCCTCTTCATAAATTCCTAAACCTAAACCTAAGCAAAATTAATGGCCTCCATTTAGAAGCTCCATCTCCATCTCTTCATAATTAGACTTGTTTAATCCTAGCAAGGTAATGCAATCCTAGGCCTAATCACCTTCTAATCTTTATTTTAATCTTTGAAATCTCTTTGTAATCCTTGGTTTTGTTCTCTTTTTTATTTTGAAGCTCTCTAATCCACATCCTCTTTGCTTTGGAAAGTTGCACTTGAAGTGTTTGCTTATTTGCTTGATTGGTAGAGGTAATTACTATTGATTAGTAATTAATGCTAGTTGTAGTATTGATAATCACTATTTATTAGTAATATATGCTAGCTGAAATTATAATTAGTTTATTGCTGTTAGTAAATTAGGCATATCTCATTCATCTTAAATTGAAATTAAGATTTTCTTGAAGTTCTGGAAAGCTTATTCTGTAGCCTATAACTTTCATGTTTTGAGCTTTGCCTAATTTTGTGGTTTCAATGGTCGAAATCACGTTTGTTTGTCGCTGACCTGACAACAAACTACAAGGTTGATAAAATAAAACCCTGAAATTGATTTGGCCATAAGTTACTCGTTTTTGATCCGAATTAGATAATTTTGGATGTTCCGAAAAGCTTAAAACATATGCTACAATTTTTGTTCAGTGAGTTTTCTGTAATATTGCCATTTAGATGACCTGAAATGCGTTCAAAGACAGAAGACCAATTCTGTCTTTAACAAGTTATCTTGAGTTTCAATTTGATATTGTTTTGCATGTATCTCTCTCGTTTCTTATCCAAATCTAATAATTTTGGATGTTCTGGAAAGCTTAGATTTAGAGCTAAAACTTTCATGTTTTGAGTTTCATGAAATTTCGAAGTTATTTTGGTTAAAATTGTACATTCTTACCACTGTCCCGAGAAAAAAAAGAAAAAAAAAATAATAAATAATTTTTTTTTAAACCCTGTTCCAGATTTTTTCTCCACTTCGCGATGCCGCCACGATCGCATCCGAAGTCGTAATTCGACGTTTTTGGTTTCGTTGGAAAGGTGGAGTTTCGAACTCCATCTCTGTAAAATTTAGGCATCATCGGCATTCTTTTGGTACTTCGAATTTCGTGTCGAAGTTGAACTCTTGTCGCTGTTTGTAAACAGTGTGAATCTTGTTCTGGGTCCAACTTTGAGACGTCGCTGCTACTTCGTCTCAACTCGGATTCCAGAAATTCTTTTTGAATCTTATAGTAGGGATGTTGGACTATATTCCTACCAGTTTTCATGTCATTTGGATTCAGTTTGCTGGTCCAAATAAATTGCCGAACTTGGGTTCGCAGCAGTTTTTGAATGGTCAAACACTTAGAATGAAAATCAAATATCCCTTCTGTTTCCAGCTTTTGAGCGCCACTCCGCGATGCCTCCACGTTCGCATCGGAAGTCGGAATTCAACGTTTTTGGTCCCGTTAGAAAGGTGGAGTTTCGAACTCCATCTCAGGAAAATTTGGACAACATTGGAGTTCGTTTGGTACTTCGAATTTCGTGTCGAAGTTGAACTCTAGTCGCTGTTTGTAAACAGTGTAAATCTTGTTCTGGGTCCAACTTTGAGACGTCGCTGCCACTTCGTCTCAACTCGGAATCCAGAAATTCTTTTTGCATATTAAAGTAGGGATGTTGGACTACATGCCTGCAAATTTTCATGACATTTGAACATAGTTTGCTGGTCCAAATAAATTATCGAACTTGAGTTCACAGCTGTTTTTGAATGTTTACAAACACTTAGAATATTTTTGATGATTTTCTGGTTTTCATTGATTTCTTTGAGATTTGTCTCTAGATTTCGTGCACGGGTTTTATGAATCATTTTCAAAAGATTTTTCACTCCTAAATGGCTTTTGAAAATTATTATATAATATTATTTTAATTATTAAATTAATTACTCCATAATAGGAGACCTTTCAAAAGACCGTTTTAAAAGTGATTCCGAAAATCAATTATAAATCCGTTTTACACCATTATTTTCTATAATAAAAATCTCACACTCACTTTTAGCACGTCGAGCGAAGTGGAAAGGTGCTTAAACGGTTAGGAAATCTCCGGCCTATGGAAACCGTGTGTATTTTCTTTCCGGTTAATCCCCGACCTATTCGATTGATCGTTTTGACCTTTGGGTCTAGTTTACCGATGATATGAGGTAGACTTTTTATTGTTTGGAGTGTGAGCTTGCTATTGGTTAGGAAACCGTTTAGTGCGAACGTGGGGTATGGGACTCATTGTTAACACTTTGCGGGTTCCTCTCCAAGAAGTTAGTGACACATTAGCCTCTAGGTGGCCAGTACTGGACCTCTGGGTCACCACGCCTCTGGGCAATCGTCTCTGGACACCTGCTCTATGGAGCAGTTTATTTTTCGGCGTGTGCCTCTGGGCCTTTATCCTTCTGGGAAGGATCTCGCCGTCTCGCGCGTTTCGCATCGGTGCGAGTGATCGATCACAACTCTACAGTACTTGGCAACAACGACTCTGGTCGGTGCACGTGCAAAACTTGTATTATCTGATTATTTTTATATCCATTCGAGTACCGCCATTCGGTGTTGGTTCTATGGAACCATACGATGTAAGTGCGATTACCTTATGGATCCACAGTGTCTCTGGACACTGCTTTTCAGTGTTTGATTTCATTGACTTTTCAGTATATCCCCATGGCTCTTTGGAGCATCGATCTTTGCTTAGGCATTGATCACAGACTCTAGTCACTATTGGGATTATTGCCTATGGGCATCTTTTTATGGCTTTGGCTACGCCGATGATATGAGGCGACTTTATTTATTCTACACTTTGGTGTTGATTTCTCTTTGGAGATTTTTATTGTTTATTGATGATTAGGGATCGTCATTATATTCATGTGGTTCATAATATACTTCTCTTTGGATAAGTACTATTTTATTTATGTACCGCATTATTATATATCTCAGTTATTACTGATTGTTTAGCTAGCCTGACCCGAGTGTTTTCGCTCGGGTCAGACCGAGTTGTTTCAGGTTAGGTCTCTGGACTTAGCTTCTGTGCTTCCGCTTGGACATTATCTGCTATGCTGATAGATAGCGCTTTTATTTGTCCACTATTCCGCTACTCTCTTATTATTCTGACTTTGATATGTACATATTTTTGACTCACATGTGTGAGCAGTGGCTTTGTACCCACTTATGATATTTGGATCTGTATTGATGATGTATTGTTCTGGGATTTTATATCTGTTATGTGATTCTGTTCTGTGATGTTTTTATCATTTATTTATTATTATGCTTTGTCCTGATAGATCTTTAGCCATTTGTAATTTCGTTATAAGTATTTATCGAATATGTCGAACCACCTGATTGAGAAAAATTTAAATAGATTCCACCTTTCGACGTGTTCGGTAGATAGTTATAGCTTGATTATAGATGGTCGCTTCCACTATACTCTATTCTCCGCTTTAACAGATAGTATTACTCCCGTAATACTCTTTGTTACAGTGGGTCTCGGAGTGGGGCGTTACATGAATATATGACGATTTGAAAATAATTTGAATTTTGGTTTAAACATGTTAAAATACCCAATATGATCATTTAATATAATTAGATTAAATATGATGGTAAAAATATGAACATTTACGTGCACATCAAATACCCCCACATTTATCTTTTTATTCGTCCTCGAATAAACTAAAAACTAAGATAAATCAGTTTTCGTAGGGAGCACGATTGCATTGAGCGTATGCAACAAGCCGTTAAACCTCTAGGTGTCCCTAGTAGGACGAGTGTTGTCTCGTGACGGTTTTCAGTGGATACTACCCACAAAATCCAAATGTGAAATGAAAAAATCCCTAAACGCAAGGTATATTTACAAAGATATGGATGCAAGTTTTGAAAATATTTGCTAATGCAAGATTTACTTTCAAATTGACATGAATAAGTTAAATATAAATTTTGGTTATTATTAAGAAATTTAAGTCCTTTTACTTGTCAAAATTTCCAATAAAAATCAAGTTATCATAACAAGTAGACTATAGTTGGCTACTTGTTTCGGTTGATAACATAGTGCAACTATGAAACAGATCCTTAGTTCAAATTCAAAGTTTTTCAAAGTGGTATTTTCATTTCTTTTGAATTATAAGTCAAATCAAATAAGTAAAAATAGTGCTTGCATTTCAATTGCTTACTCTCTCTTATTTTGGGAAATTTTATTGATATTAACAATATTTACATATGCCTAACTCAGATAAACTGAGGCCAGATATACCACCCATGCACTGCCTTGCAGGCTTATGTGAGGGGAATATAGAGCGTGGTGAGTGAACACCTATCAACTGTAGGCATTATTAATAAAAGAATTTTTCTATACATACACCTAACTTAGGTAAACTGAGGCCAGATATACCGATCATGCACTGCCTTTCGGGCTTACGTGAGAAAGGTACAGAGCATGGCGAGTGTACACACTTGCGTGTGTACACCTATCGGTTGTAGGTGTTAATAAAATATATACATATATACAACAAGATTTTTCACTTTTTTTTCAAATTTTTTTAGGAGAGAGTTTTAAACTATCATCTTGGCATTACTTAACGTAAAAGATTTAAAATGTTATCGCCTTTACTTTAAATCAACCACTTATTAAACAAAGATTTCAATTAGGATATACTTTATAATTATCACCCATGAACCTTCCTATATATTAGTTAAACCTTCGATACTTGTAATAAAAATTTATTTTTATTTTTGTTAAGACAAATAAATTTTCAAAGATTTCAATTTATTAACCAAACTTGTACTCATCCTATGGTGTTTCTTTAAAAATAAATCAAAAGGAAAAAAATATTTTCACTTTTTTTGAGATTTGTTTTTAAGTTTTGAAAAGAAAATGCAAAAATAAACATGAAAAATCAAAAAGAAGATGAGGCTCCCCCCATACTTGATTTTAACTGTGTCCCCACAGTCAACTGATGTGCACGTAAATGTGCATATTTTTACCACCATATTTAATCTATTTAAATTAAATAAATGATCATATCGGGTATTTTATCTTGTTTAAACCAAAATTCAAATTATTTGAAATTGCCACATATTCATCTTCATATATGGGCAAAATGGTCATTTTTATGCATTTATTAAATTGTGAAAATTTACTTTGAATTTTCTATGTTGTTTTGTAGGAAATTTGGTGAATTTTACAAGTGGTTACATGATGATATATGCATGCATAAGAGTGAAGAGAACTAATGAAGATGGAAATAATTCAAAGTGAAGATAATGGAGGACCCCACCTACCCACCTACCTTAATGTACAAATTAGAGGCTAATGCACATGCTATGGGATTAATGGCTTCATGTACACTTAAATGAGGATTATTTGAAGCTAATGATTACTTGGCCTCCACATTTCCTAAGAGGGTATTTTGGGCATTCCCCAAAAATATGAATTAGGGTTTAACACATGTATAAAATCCCCTTATGTTGCATGTAACCCTCTCCTCCCTTAGTCTCTCTTTAGTTAGTTTTTAGGCTCAAAATAAAAGAAAGCTTCTCTTTTATTTTCATGGCTACTTAGCCATTTTCTCTTTATGTAATTTTTTTATGGAACTTTAATACATTGCTCTTTTCTTTTCTTGTTTATTTCCTTTCATGCTAGTAGTGTAGTTTGATTTTAATGCAAGTAGATTAGTTTTATTTCTTGTTAATATCTCTCTTTTCCTCTTCTTTTTCATTCATGTTGCAAGCTACTTGTGTAGTTATGATAACACAAATGAGAGGCTAATCCCTTCAATTTAGGGGTAATGAAGCCTCTTATCATGTAGCTTCAACATTTTGATAATTATTGCTCTCTTTTGTGCTTAAATGAATGTTGATGTGATTTATTGTTTCATATTGAATTTGATAGTCTATGTTGTTCATAACAAATAGGCTATGCTTAAACAATCACAAACAAAAATTGCCTCTTCATCTAAATATGATTATGGCAAAGAAGTGAATGTTGAAATTGAAATTTGATGGTCTATATTTCTAATTAATAGTTATAGACCATACTTAAAATAGATTTTGCTTTCAACTTGTTGTCATTTTTCATGAGAATTAAAAATGGTTTAAAGGTTGTGTTATAGTTTGATGGCTTATGTTGATCTAATTAATAGCACAAATGAGCCATACTTATAATAAACACATCATTTAAACTCATTTATGACCAAAGAAGAGAGATCATAATTTCATAAATTGTCGAACTATATGATCTAGAGAGTGGAATTATCTCTAAATTGTCATTTAACTCTCATTTTTCTATCAATTTTCTTTTGCTAGTTTTCTACATTTTTAGCTTCACACTTTTCAACTTTGGTTAATTTGATTGAGTAGAAAATTTAAATCATCAATTCCCTACGGATCGACCCGTATTCGCCACGTACTACAAGTGTACGCCGTGCGCTTGCGGTAAATTTTATTTCAAAATTCGTTCGGCTATTTTCTAACTCGATAGACATTTAGCCGTCCAAACAAGTTTTTGGAGTCTCATCATCATTTTCAATTTTTCATGGTTTATTTATTTTTATTTTATTTCCAAAATTTAAAAAAAATCTCAAAAAAATATATATTTTAAAGCATTTTGATTTATTTTTAAAGAAACACTATAGGATAAATATATGGTTTTGGTTTATTAAATTGAAAATTTTGAAATTTAATTTGTCTTAACAAAAATAAAAATGAAGTTAGATTACAAATAAAAATGGTTTAACTATTATATAGGAAGATTCATACGTGATAATTATGAAATATATCCTAACAAAAAATCTTTGTTTTAAAAAGTGGTTGACTTAAAGTAAAGGATATAATATTTTTTTTGTCTTCTAAGTTAAATGATGCTAAGATGATTTTGCGAAACTCTCTCTCTAAAAAAAACACAAAAAAAATTCTTCTATATATGTATATATTTTTAACACCTAGAGTCGTGTGTTCAGACTCGTGTGTTCACTCGCCATGCTCTGTACCCTTCTCACGTAAGCCCGAAAGGCAGTGCACGATCGGTATATCTGGCCTCAGTTTACCTGAGTTAGGTGTATGTATATAAAAAATTCTTTTTAATAATGCCTACAGTCAATAAGTGTTCACACTTGTGTGTTCACTTGCCACGCTCTGTATTCCCCTCACATCAGTCCGCAAGGCAGTGCATGGGTAATATATTTGGCCTAAGTTATCTGAGTTAGGCATATGTATATATTGTTAATATCCATAAATTTTTCAAAAATAAAATAAAATAAGAGAGAGTGTAAGAAATTGAAATCTAAGCACTATTTTAACTTATTTTATTTGATTTGTTATTGAAAAGAAATGAATATACCACTTTGATAAATTTTGATAATCAACTAAGAATCCATTTTATAATTACACTTTGTTATCAACCGAAACAACGAGTTAAACTATAGTCTGTTTGTTATGATAACATAATTTTTGTTGGAAATTTTGACGAGTAAATGACTTAAATTTTCAAGATAATGACCAAAACCTATATTTAACTTTGTGTCTATTTAAAAGTAAATCTTTGATTTGTAAATATTTCCAAAAACTCGCATTCATCTCTTTGTAAATAAATCTTGCATTTTGTAAATATTTTCATTCTGCATTTGAATTTTGTGGGTAGTATCCGCTGAAAACCCTTATGAGACAACACTCGTCCTACTGGGGACACCCAGAGGTTTAACGGCTTGTTGCATACGCTTAATGCAATTGTGCTCCCTACAAAAACGGATTTATCTTAGGTTTTCTTTATTCGAGGACGAATAAAAAGATAAGTGTAGGGGTATTTGATGTGCACGTAAATGTGCATATTTTTATCACCATATTTAATCTATTTAAATTAAATAAATGATCATATCGGGTATTTTATCTTGTTTAAACCAAAATTCAAATTATTTGAAATTGTCACATATTCATCTTCATACAGGGGCAAAATGGTCATTTTTATGCATTTATTAAATTATGAAAATTTACTTTGAATTTTCTATGTTGTTTTGTAGGAAATTTGGTGAATTTTATAAGTGGTTACATGATGATATATGCATGCATAAGAGTGAAGAGAACAAATGAAGATGGAAATAATTCAAAGTGAAGATAATGGAGGACCCCACCTACCCACCTACCTTATGTACAAATTAGAGGCTAATGCACATGCTTATGGAATTAATGGCTTCATGTACACTTAAATGAGGATTATTTGAAGCTAATGATTACTTGGCCTCCACATTTCCTAAGAGGGTATTTTGGGCATTCCCCAAAAATATGAATTAGGGTTTAACACATGTATAAAATCCCCTTATGTTTCATGTAACCCTCTCCTCCCTTAGTCTCTCTTTAGTTAGTTTTTAGGCTCAAAATAAAAGAAAGCTTCTCTTTTCTTTTCATGGCTACTTAGCCATTTTCTCTTTATGTAATTTTTTTTATGCAACTTTAATACATTGCACTTTTCTTTTCTTATTTATTTCCTTTCATGCTAGTAGTGTAGTTTGATTTTAATGCAAGTAGATTAGTTTTATTTCTTGTTAATTAGCTCTCTTTTCCTCTTCTTTTTCATTCATGTTGGAAGCTATTTGTGTTGTTATGATAACATAAATGAGAGGCTAATCCCTTCAATTTAGGGGTAATGAAGCCTCTAATCATGTAGCTTCAACATTTTGATAATTATTGCTCTCTTTTGTGCTTAAATGAATGTTGATGTGATTTATTGTTTCATATTGAATTTGATAGTCTATGTTGTTCATAACAAATAGGCTATGCTTAAACAATCACAAACAAAAATTGCCTCTCCATCTAAATATGATTATGGAAAAGAAGTGAATGTTGAAATTGAAATTTGATGGTCTATATTTCTAATTAATAGTTAATAGACCATACTTAAAATAGATTTTGCTTTCAACTTGTTGTCATTTTTCATGAGAATTAAAAATGGTTTAAAGGTTGTGTTATAGTTTGATGGCTTATGTTGATCTAATTAATAGCACAAATGAGCCATACTTATAATAAACACATCATTTAAACTCATTTATGACCAAAGAAGAGAGATCATAATTTCATAAATTGTCGAACTATATGATCTAGAGAGTGGAATTATCTCTAAATTGTCATTTAATTCTCATTTTTCTATCAATTTTCTTTTGCTAATTTTCTACATTTTTAGCTTCACACTTTTCAACTTTGGTTAATTTGATTGAGTAGAAAATTTAAATCATCAATTCCCTGCGGATCGACCCGTATTCGCCACGTACTACAAATGTACGCCGTGCGCTTGCGGTAAATTTTATTTCAAAATTCGTTCGGCTATTTTCTAACTCGATAGACATTTAGTCGTCCGAACAAGTTTTTGATTTTTGTTAAGACGAATAAATTTTCAAAATTTCAATTTAATAAACCAAAACCTTATATTTATCCTATAGTGTTTCTTTAAAAATAAATCAAAATGCTTAAATATATATATATATATATTTTAAATTTTGGAAAGAAAATAAAAATAAAAATAAATAAACCATGAAAAATCAAAAGAGAAAAATAAAATGAAAACAAAACCTATATTTACATGAAAAAGATTATAATTTACAAGGCATTAGAAAGTATGCCGTTAAAGAGTAAATGACCGGTCTTCCAAGGACCAATTCATTTGTCTCGTCAAGTATAAGAAACACAGCTTAAGCTTGGAAAACCAAACCATTAAAGATTTCGAAGTTGAATGTTGATTTGGAAAAAACGAATGTCGTTTTATTAAAAATCGTGTGAGTTATTTTATTTTCAATGATTTTCGGGGTTGATAAAACAATTGATTGAAATTCAAGTTTATTTTCATCAAATTGAAAATTAAGCTCATTATCAACAAATTTTTCAAAATTATTGATTTCAAAAGTGAAATGGTGGTTCAAATCTTTCTCTTCAGAATTTAACAACTCATTTTCGAAAAGTCCAAAGAAATCGTGTTCATTGAATTTGTCTTCCTTTATTGAATTATCAACAACTTCATTGCATGTGTCAAGTTCAAAATCCAAAGTTGTTGTGTTCAAATTTTCAAAATCGGGAAAAGAAAGATTAACTCTTAAATCGAGTTTCTCACTCTCAAAAGATTTGAAATCCAACTCAATTACCATTTTTTCAACAACTTCATTAAGATTGTGGTTTTCAATTTCAAAAGTTGTTATTTGAAAATTGTCAATTATGGTGAAAGATGGATTATTACTCGACCCGTCACACGTTAGGATTTGGTTTTGTTTTCCACGTTGTTTCATCTATGTTTCGAACAATAAATTGTGTGATCATCGTAAATTTCGTTCAACAAAATCCAATTTATAATTATTAACATGAGGATTTTCGATTTGGACTTGTTGAGAAAAAGAATCGTCAATTTCGATAAACGGTGGATTATCATTTGATCCTTCACACGTTGGGATTTGATTTTGTTTCTCACGAAATTTTTTGTAGGTTTCACGCGACAAATCCTAGTAATCCTTTTCCATTTGCTTAACTAAATCAAATTCATGATTATTAATTTGAGAATTTTCACTTTGAATTTGTTGAGAACAAAAATTGTCAATTGCACCAAAATTGAAACTATTCCCATTACCAAAATCATTTGAAAAGTGATTCACATTTCCATTGTGATTTTGAAATTTATTTTGGAGTTCGAAGTTGAATTGGCATGGGTTATAATCAAAATCATTAGAATTTGGAAGTGAATCAAATTCTGATTATTTTGAAAACTTTGACTTGAATTGTTGCATAGATATGAATTCAATAAATCATTCATGTGATTTTGTTGTTCAAGTAAAGGTTCAATAGTTCCAATACACTTTTCAAGAGTTAAGGGTTGACCATTATTTTGAAAATTTTGTGATGCAAAATCCGAATCGTTTGAACAATAGTTGTCGTTGAAATATCCATAAGAATTTGATGTGAAATTATATGGATTATATTAATTTTCACAACTATTGTAAAATTCTGGCGAGTAAGAAAACGAAAACTCAAACATTTTCAAGAATGTTTTTGGGTTTTTTTAGGAAAAATATTTACACATAGAATTTATTTTTCAAAAGAGAAAATTGATTTTTGGATTTTCAATTTTTTTGGAAAAGATTTTATTTATTATTATTTTGGATTTTTGTTTTTTAACAAAAAAACTAACTTAATTTTTTTTTTGGATTTTTAATATTTGATTTAAAAATTTAAAAATAAAGGATTTAAAAACTAAGTTAAAAAAAATATTTACAATTTTTTTTAGTTTTCGATTTTGAATTTTTTTAGTTTTTTTAAATATGCGTTAACTAATGCAACTAAATAAATGCAAGGTTTCTATTACAAATTTTCTAATCTAAATAACTCCTAACCCAAAATTGTATAATCACACTTTGTCTTAATCCAACAAGATAGTTCTCACCAGGTAACAGACAGGATTTATCGATGCACCATGAATCACCGTAGCAATGCAGCCGAAGGTTTAAGTACCTTCAAAGAAACAATTCAGTATAATATTTACGAATCACCGTAATATTTATAACCGATTATTGCTCTTCCGTAGCCTAGACATCAAGAAATTAATTTGCCGAAAGAAGACAAATTGCCAATATACAATTAAGCGTTATCGATGTCTAACCGTTATTATTAATCAAAATTATAGGATGAAATGCAAAATTGAAATTAAACATGTTTTAACAATGCAGCTACGAATGGATTTTTTGTTTTTGTTTTTGAATTTTTTTTAAATGCAAGCAAACAATAATGCAAAGCAAATAAAAACAATGGGAGAGAGCACGATACTAGAGCGTGCAGAATTACTAGCAATTTAAAAGCAGCAATTTATTTCATAAGCAAGCAAGCATTTTTTTTAGCAAGCACTTCTGCCACCTATAACCTAAAAAATAAAAACAAGATATATACAAATTTTCATATATATCAAAGAAAAATTAAAACAGATGAAAAACTAGAACAAACTAAATCAAAACAAATTCAAAACAACCCCTTTTTTCCTCAAAAAATTGCAAAGTTTTTTTAAATAAGAAAAACTTAAGGCTTAAACAAAAAAATTAAACAAACTATACAAAAAAAAACTATCTCTCGCCCAACAGGAACGTTTACAAGCCCAACTTAAAAATCAAAACAAACAATTCGAATGAAAATAAAACTTGTTTGCCTTTTTTTGGGATTATTTTTAGCAAAGGAAAGCCTCTTTTTTTGTTTTAAAAAAAAACTCTAATGAACTAACCTAAACCGGAACCAACCCACTAACCCAAATGAGCCCACCTTACAAATACAATACAAAGAAAACTTATAGTCGCTTTTCTCTGTAAAAACTTGTTTATTCTTCTCCCAAAAACTTGTTCATTTTTCTCTGTAAAAAAAAGAAAACACTTCAATCAATTGAAATTAATTGAAGGTACTTGTTTGTTGGTCGCGCGTGGAGGATTGTAGTGATTCGAGACTGTTCGATTGATTGCCGATGGTTGATGTCGTGACTAAGTCGGAAGCGATCGTGGTAGGATGATGAAGGCGATTTTGGGTTGTCGTGAGGACTTTTGGTGGAAGTTCGAGCAAATTAGGCGACGACGAAGTGAATTGAAGTATATGCAGAGGTATTCTCGCTGATGGTAGAGGCAGAGTTGATGGGGGAGAGGATTGAAGTGAGTCGACAGAGGTATGTTTGTCAATTGTTGATATGTTATAGGCAGTTGTTTGTCAGAGTGGTGAAACGTGTATTGTTTGTCAGTCGACCACTTATGTTAAGCTTGGTATGGAGAGTTTTTGGCAGTGGCTTCTATGATTTGGTGGTCGGTTGCACAGAGGAGATGGCGGTTTGATGTTATAAGTGGTGAGGAGATGATATGTAAATATGGTTTAGTGGATTTGAGTGTTGAATTGCTAAGGGTAGAAGTTGAAGTCGAAGCAGTTATGGTATGTAGATGGTCTTGTATTGAAGTCGAAGTTGAAGTCGAATCCACTCAGAGTTGAACTACTGAACTGCTGAGTGTTGAACTTGAAATGATGTTGTTGGAAGTGGAAAGTGAAATTGAAGATTGGGTAGTAGTATGGTGAAGCTGCTGTTGCAATTTTTGACAAGACAGTGGAAGAATATAGTGTGATATGGTGGGGAGGTTTGGACAGCAGTGTAGTTTAGGGAAAGGGTATGTTGGGGAATGGAAAAGGAAGTAGTTGGATTGTAGAAGGCGGAGTTGCATTTTTTTAGGGGATTGTAGCAGTGAACAGTTTTTGTAAATGAAGGGAGAATGGAAGTTATGTTCTTGGAGTTTGTCTGGGTTGTTGGATGATGATCAAGGAAGGTAATGGCAGTATGATGTTGTGACCTAGGAGAATGATGGTTTCAGGCAAGTGAGAATGATGTTTTCAGGGAGCAAGCAGTTTGTAGGGGTTACTGCGGTAGTAGGCGACTAGGCAGTTGTGTGCAGCGGGTGGTAATCTGCAGCAGGGGTGTTCAGTGTGGAATTGCAGTTGAGTTGTATGGGGTAGTTATCTGTAGGATAGCGGTTTCTTATAGTTTTGGAAGTGAATGTCTTGTGGAGACAATGTCGTGGTCGGATGAGATGAAGATGCAGCTATATGCGGGGTGGAAAATGACAGTGTTAAGGTATGTTATGTGACAGAAGTGGGTGGTTACGTGATCAGTTGATGATGCTTGCTGTTTGGGTTGGCGATGGTAATGCTGTGTTGAAGTGGGGCTGCTGGAAGTTGATGGTTGGTCAGAGGAGCAGTAGGATGGTAGGTCGTGAGTATGCAAGTTGTTTCAATGCAAGTATGCAAGATGCAAGTTGATGGAGAAAGAGAGGAAGAGGCAGGCTATGGATAGTTGCAATGGGAGGAAGTGTTGGCTGGTGTTGAAGGTGCACAGACTTGTGCACTGTGCCAGAAGTGAAAGAACTGAAGAAATGTGCACTCTGCAGTGTTTTTGTGTTTATTTTAATGAAAGTTGCAAATGAGCAAATGAAAATGAAGAAAAAGAAAATTTATTTTTGGAATGAAATTGTGGATGCTCTTTTTTTATAATAGAAATGCAAATGCAATTGCAAAAACAAACAAGAAAAACAAGCACACAAAAATCAAACAAACACACAATATCTTTTTTAAATGTAAACACACACAAAATATAAACACAAAAAAATCAAACGAAAAATAATTCGAAAAATAGAAAATTAAAATCAAAACTATTCCCTAGCAACGGCGTCAAAAACTTGTTTGAACCGGCCAATTCTCTATCAAGTTAGAAAATAACCGATCGAATTAAAATTAAAATTACCGCAAGCGCACGACATACATTGTTAGTACGTGGCGAGTACGAGTCAATCCGTAGGGAATTGTTAGATTTTTAAAATTCTATTCAATCAAATTAACCAAAGTTGAGAGTTGTTTAAGCTAAAAATGTAAAAACTAACAACTACAAAAGTGAATGAAAACTATGAGAATAAAATGACAATTTAGAGATAATTCCACTCTCTAGATCACATAGTTCAACAAAATATGAACTTATGATCTCCCTTTTTTGGTCATTAGTGAGTTTAATTGATGTGTTTATTATAAGTATGGCCTATTTATGCTATTAATTAGCTCAACATAGGCCATCAAACTATAACACACCCCTTAAACCACTTACTAACTCTCATGAAAAATGATAATAAGTTGAAAATAAAATCTATTTTAAGCATGGCCTATTTACTATTGATTAGAAATATAGACCATCAAATTTTGATTTCAACATTCACTTCATTGCCATAATCATATTTAGATGTAGAGGCAATTTATGAATAATGTGTTTAAGCATAGCCTATTTGTTATGAACAACATAGACTATCAAATTCAACATGAAACAATAAATCACTTCAACATTCATTTTTCCATGAAGCACAAAAAGAGATCAATAATTATCAAACTTGCTGAAGCTACATGATTAGAGAGCTTCATTACCCCTAAATTGAAGGGTTTTAGCCTCTCATATTTGTTATCATATCAACAATTGTAGCATTCAACATAAAACAAAAATAAAAGGAAAAAAAGAGCAATTAAATAAAAACTAAGCTAATTGCATAAAGTAAAGATCTACACTACTAACATGAAAGGAAGAAGCATGTAAACAAAAGAGAACAAACTAAAATTGCATATAAAAATTACATGAAAAGAAATGGCTAAGTAGCCATGAAAAGAAAGAAAAGAGAGCTTTTATTTTTGATCCTAAACTAATGAGCTAAGAGGAAGAGAGAAAGGTTACATGAACATATGAGGTATTTATACATGTTTTAAAATCCTAATCCAATTTCTGGGAACTACCCAAACTACCCCTTAAGAAGTGTGGTCACCAAGTTATCTTTAGCGTGAGATAATCATCCATTAAGTGTGCATGAAACTCTAATGGCCATTAGCATGTGCATTAGCTTCTAATTTGTATATTAAGGTAGGTAGGTAAGCGAGGTCCTCCATGATCATGAGTTTGAACTATTTCCATCTTCATTCCTTTGTATTATTTTATGCATGCATATTTTCCATGAAACTCTCTTCCATTTGAAGCCAAACTCCGACAAAATAATATAGAAATTTCCAAGTAAATTTTCATAAATTAATACATGCAAAAAATGACCATTTTGCCCTTATATGAAGATGAATATACGACGATTTGAAAGTAATTTGAATTTTGGTTTAAACATGTTAAAATACCCAATATGATCATTTATTTAATTTAATTAGAATTAAATATGGTGGTAAAAATATGCACATTTACGTGCACATCAAATATTATCAGGCTAGTTCCCTTTACCAGATTTCTGTCTGACCCTCGTTTCCTCTCTTTTATTTCATATTTGAAACTTATTATTACTCCTAGTAGGTTGATTTTCGGGAAGGGCAAGCTGAAGAGCTGAACTTTTGGGTTATAGAGATATGCCTATGTTTATGATCAGTCCATGTACGATTAAATGTATCAGACGTTCTACTTATCTAAGAGACTATGCATTGTATTGATATATCTATTCAGTGTTCCAATTGTATGGAGTTTATGCAAAGATTTATTCAGGCCGTGGCCTTGTCAGTTTATGTATTTAGTTGTGTCTTTATATATATATATATATCATCAGTTGGGCCGGTATGCATTGTTTATGCCTCCGTGTGAATTTATATAAACTTGTCAAATTATATATTGTTGTTTTTCCACTGCGAATTGCACAAAGGTCATGTCGAAATTTATAGTTTAATCATACGGCCTTTTCTTATTTATAGTATTTCAAATATATGTTTTGATTAGCATATATTTGAGGTATCATAAAAGGCGGGTCGCTACACTTGGTATCGGAGCATAGGTAATTCGATTAGAGAACTAGTGGGTCGGGTTTCATATGACCTAGGAGTACTTTGGTGAGCGAAATTGATTCTCCTATAATATATTTGTGTATAAATTACAGTATTTACATAATTGAATTGTATGACCCCAAATCTAGTTTAATAATATATCTTAATATGTGTTGATTACGTGAAATAATTTTTAGGTAAATGATATCATTTTATTAAAATGATTGAATAATTTTGTAGAATAGATTTACACTTAATTTAATTTGATAAATTAAATGTTATAATTACTTAAAATTTGTTTTGAGTAAATAGGATATTCTATAAAATGGTTATATAATTTTAGAAAACAGTGTGAATGAAATATACTTGATTTAATTTGATAAATTAAGTATATTATTGCTTAAATTGATTTTTTAAAGTGAATATATCTATAAAATGATTTATGTATTTATAAAATATTTTGAGGTGAAATATATCACTTAAATTGATTTTTATGTATATAATGATATTTTATAAAATGGCTACGATTTTATAAAAATGGTATGAACGAGTATATTTAATTATAATTGTATAATTAAATAATATTAAGATTTTGAATGATTTTTAAGCTTATAGTTATTTTATAAACAATATATTATGTTTAAAAATAATATATTAATAGACTAATAATGTTATAAATTACCAAATTGTATAACGAGTTGAATATTGATTGAATTGTATATTTTTATATCATTGTTTGAATTGGTTGAATTGATTGTAGATTAGAAATGAATGATAGATAAATAGATTATTTGATTTGTTGGTTAGTTTGATATGTTGTTATAATGATTGTTGGTATTAATTGTTATTGATATTGAGATGGTAGGTTTGTTAATTTGGTTGTATATTGCCTTCGTGTATGTAAATGGGCACAATATGTGTTTATTTGTTCCATATAGTTGGACTGGTGGTATATATATACATGCATATAGTTTATGTGAGTTATATATGTCTATATTTATATGTGGTTCTGGTATGTCCGACTGGGGACTACTAGAAGGAGCACGGAATATTTTATACATGTTCATTAATATACCGTCTAAGGACTATATATATATATAGTCCTGGTATGTTCAACTTAAGGTTACTAGGAATAGCACGGAATATTTTATTTATATTCATGGATATGCCATTCGAAGCGTGTGTATATAGTTTCGGTATGTCCGACTTAGGACTACCGATTAGTGCAAAGGAATCCATTGTACCTTGGGGAACATGGCCAACATACGTGGTTCCGGAGCAAGGGCAGAGAGAGACTAGGACGCCAATCTAGAGTAGGTCATATATTTTTCCGTAGTACTCTTGGATGCTACGACAAGACCTACATGATAACTTCTTTGGAGTTGTTGGTTTTCAGGGGAGTCCACAATATAGTTGTGAATCTCGATAGGCCTCATAGGTAGGGAATGATAATTCAAAACGGTTTATTAATCTACTCGAGAACATCAATACTTCGACATTTGGTAACCACGTGGGAAGGATGTAGGAAAGCTTTAGCGTTTACATATGTTTTCAGTATGTCGGTATAGACAACCGGAAGTAAAGGACGTTAGCAATGGAATCCATTGTATCGTTGAGACGACACAACTTGCAAACGTGGTTCCGGAGCAGGGGCGGAGTGAGACTGGAACGCCAGTCTAAAGTAGGTCATATATTGTTCCGTAGCACGATTGGGTGCTGCGATGGGACCTACATGCCAACTTCTTTTTAGGTGTTGGTTTTCAGGGGAATCCATAAGCTTGTTGTGGCTGTCGATAGATCTCTATAGTAGCTAATGACAGATCGAGATGGGTATCGGTTATAGATATCTGTATTAGGATTTTTCATTTTAGGTCCTTCGATGGAGATCATTGTAACAATAGGTGTCCGTAGCGGACCGCACCCACCAGTAATGATGGGTATCACCTTATTCCCCGTGCATCTCCTATCATTATTATGGTGCATGTTATATAAGTTGGTTGATTATTATTATTGAACAGTGTGGGTTGGTCCAATATTGGGATGTTTATATTACTCCTACGTTAGTAAGCCGATAAATAAAGCTAATGTAACCTTTTGATAGCGGAGGTGCAACTTGGCAGCCATGTATCTTAAATGGGAAAAGTTGTACAACTAAGGCATGATGCTTGTAGGATTGATGGTTTGTTTTATTTATCCATTAATTGTGCTTTATTTTGGGTTAAGATGATATAATTATGAATTGCCAGAGTTGGTGTTGTATTGTTCTGCTTTATAGGATCTCGGGGATGAAATTCTTAAGGAGGGGAGAATGTAACAACCTGTATTTTTGACGCCTAAATATTTAAAAGATTTATTTAAATATTAATAAGTTAATTTAAATCAATGACCCAAAAAGCTAACTTTTATATATGATGGAATTGGTGCTTGAGACAACTTCCATTGTGTTCGGAATGATGTTTCCAACCTTATTGAGTATAAGCATCGAGGATATCAAATTTTTAGTAATATATTGGAAGTCGATAAATATATGATCTAAAAAGCTATCTTTTGCATACGATGGAATTAATGTTTGAGACCACTTCCATTGCTTCTGGAATGATGTTTCCGACCTTTTGAGTATAAGCATCGATATGTTTAGGATATTGTATTTTGAGTTATAAAGGAGGTGAGTTGTTGTTTGTTAAAGAGGATGGAGTTGGGCCCAAGGCCCACTTGCTTTCCTTTAAAGAGCACACACTCCTCTGTCATTTAATTTTTTACATTGCCTCCTTCATTGCTCTCTTTAAAACCTAAAACTTCAAGCTCAAATCGAATTAAAACCTATGAAATAAATTCCCTAAAATCAAACTAAAATTAACTAAATTCTTATCTTTCCTCCCTCTACAATCTCCATTAGTATTGGAGCATTTAAAGGTGGTTTGATTTTTGTTCATGAAGAGAAAGAGGGCTAGAGAATGGGTTTCATGTTGCTTTAGGAATGTTAATGGTTTCTAGGTGAGTGGATACTAAACTTGTAGCTTGTAGTTATATAAAGATGTGTGTTTTATTATGAAATATTAAATAAAGTAAGTATGTTGTATTTCATTGAGGTAAGACTTGATTGGGTCTTGATTTGAGTTTGATATGAAGAGTGAATTACCAAATGGTTGATTTATGATGAAAATGGTTGACATATGTTAAAGTTAGTAACCATCAAGTATAAATGGTTGCTTATTTATATATGATAGAGTTTGTATTATCATAAGTAAACATATGCATGAAGTTTATATGGAATAATAGTGTTAAAAAATGTGATTTTTAATGTGGTAATAAGCATATGAGGATTGTAGTAATTTGGAATAAGAAGTGGAAATTGTTAGTAACTTGAGTGCATGATGTTAAGTTGTTATAATGACCATTAAAAAGATAATAAACTTACATAATTATTATAAAAGGAATAAGTAAAATGTACTAAAGGTAGTAAAGTTATAGTTATGATTTCTAAATGGTAGAAACTTGTTTCAATAGCTTCTAAAAAGGGGTATGAGCTTGAGCTCATGTTGATAAAGTAACACAAGATTGATTTTGAGAGGAGTTAGTAAGCTATTAGGAATAATAGCTTAATAGCGTAAGTAGCATTAAAGATTATCATTTACCAACACACCAGTGATGACATAATAAAAGAATATTGTTAAAAGTGATAAAGGTTTGATTTTTAATAAGTTATGTTAGTTAGCTATGATATAAGAGAGCTTGATAATAATGTAAATCATGTTGAAATAATGGGAAAAAGTGTATATGTAGAGTAATAACCAAATTATATTGGTTGGTAGAAATTTTTAATTACAATAGTATTATTAATAGAAAGTGTTTGTTAACAATGGTAATCAAGTTTGAATGATTAATAAAATGTTAGAAAATGAGAAACAAGATGGCTACATCAATAATTAAAGTAGTGATTAATTAGCCGAAGTTTCCAAAAAGAGAAAGTGTCAAAAATTTGATAGTCCAAAGGCTATAAATAACCTTGACCCCACTCTCGCTGTTTTTATTTGGCGCATAAGGAACTGCCTTGTAAAAAGGCAGTGCGGTGTGTGCACTGCCTTGAGAAATGCAGTGCTTCAGCACTACCCTGAAAAGGTAATGCTATTGCACTACCCTGACAAGGCAGTGCACGTGCTCTGCCCTAACAGGGTAGTGCACCTGCACTGCCATGCACGTGCTATGCCCTGACAAGGCAGTGCACGTGCTCAGCCCTGACAAGGCAGTGCCAGTGCGCTGCCTTGATCCAAGGCAGTGTTGTGCACTGCCTTGAAATAAGGCAGTGCTAGTGCACTACCTTGTACAATGCAGTGCCAAGTGTTATGACACTGCCTTGTATAGGCGGTGCGAGCGGCACCGCCTTGCGGGCGGTTCCAAGCGGTACTGTCGTGCTAGACACGGCAACATTTTTGATTTGGTTCTGGGTCCAGTTTCGGGGTTCGACGAAAGTGATGGACTTGAATGGCTTTTGTGTTTGTTCGAAAAAGCTATGGAAATGTTCTATCTAGATGGGGGCTTTGCATTTCTAATGAAGCTCAACAATGTGGGGATAACTTGAATCCGGATTGTCTATTTATAGAATCAGATGACATCGGTTTAGTAAAAGGAATCCATTGTACCACCGTGATGACATGACCTGCAAATGTGGTCACAGAGCAGGGGCGGAGAGAGACTAGAACTCCGGTCTAGAGTAGGTCATATACTGTTCTGTAGTACGATTCGAAGCTACGACAAGACCTACAATCCAACTTCTTTTGAGGTGTTGGTTTTCAGGGGGGTCCACAATATAGTTTTAGCTCTCGATGGGTCTCTTTGGTAGTTAAATGACAATTTGGCATGGGTATCAGATCTAGATATTCAAGTAGCGTTGACCTTGGAAATTTCTCGTATATGATTCATACGGGGTCTTTATGTATGGGGATGCTTGGTTATAAAGCATCATTATGGTTGTATTTACTGGTATTTCGGGGTTTGTGGTTTACATATATGCTTGGATATACATGTATACATCTGTATATAACATCGTTATAGATGAATCTGAAAGGGAGTGCGGATTAAGGATCTTAAGACTAATTTAACACTAGAGGGGGGGTGAATAGTGTTTAATGGATTCTAAGACTTATATGGACTAAATTAAAATTATGACACAAACATATGCAGAAATTAATCATAGAACAATCACAGAATCAAACACAAATGCAGAAAGTAAATAAAAAGCAGTAAAAGGAAAGAACACACCGGATTTTATACTGGTACGGAGTTACCCTACGTCCAGTCCTATACCAAGGCAAACACCTCGTACAGATTTTTATTATACCAATGTCGAGATTACAATCCTCAATTTCTAAAGGCCTTGAGGTACCCTCCTGTCTTCGAGTCCGGGACAAACTCTCTTGATTTACGGGACACAAGATCACCCAATTGATTTCCAAGCACAACCACACCATATAGAGAGACTCGATAAACTTTTGATTACAAATTGATCCTATAACTCTAAATAGCACTTTAATCTTTGAGAGAGGGCAGAGAATCAAACAAGAATGAGATTCTAATTTGATTCACTAGAGAATTCGACAGAATTTCGGCACGATCTTAAAAATATGAAAATTTTAGAATATGGATTTGTGGAGAAGAAGGAGTTAAGAAAATAAGAAAATAGTTTTTTTTTTAAATTCATCTTTTGAATTTAACGACCACCATGTCGACATGGGATATCCCATGATGTCGACATCCCTTAGTTAAAAACAATGTAAAATTTGTTTTGAAAATGGTATTGAAAGGAAAACAAGATGAAATGATTCTGGAGTAAAATAAACTAATTTTCCTATGTTTTAAAATAAAGAAGTGTAGAAAAATATATTTTTAGAATGTATATATAAATTTGATTTTAAATCTCAAGTATATATATATATATATATTATAAAAGAAAAGGAATATTTAAAAATCAGAAGATAGTTTTTTAAAAACAAAAGAAGTTTAAAACAAGAGTTTATTTAAAAACAAAAACAAAGAATATTTTAAGGCTAAAACATCTTTTTGAAAATCATTTGAAAAGATAATTTTTAAGGTTAAACATTTTGAAAAGCAGTTTTGAAAATCATTTTGAAAAACCATTTTGAAGTAGTTTTGCAAGCTTCTTCCTACAGAATATCTCATCACATCAGGACTCGAGAACTTGTATAAAACCAGGATGTTCGTGGATTTGTAAGCCACTTGTCGTAGGTTTGTAAGCTACTTGTCGTGGGTTTGTAAGCCACTAAGAAGATAGAAATGGGTTCCATCCCAAATGAAATTTGGGATGAAGATTTCCGTGCTATTATGAAGTTTTAACAATAAACTAGACACTTATCTTAAAATCTTGATCTTGATACTCTAGAGTCTTCAGTCTTGATATCTCCATTCTGAATCTTGAGTCTTGCGCCTTTATACTGATCAGTCTTCAGTAATCAATACCTGCATATATATATATCCTGCATAGTTCCTGTATATACATATCTATCTAGACAATAGTGTTAGTATATATTTTATAATAAGATAAGTTAAAAAGGTTGTTGTCATCAAAACCAACATCTCAGTTCCTAATAATCTCCCCCTTTTTGATGATGACAACCTGTATTTATAAAATATACTTATCATACCATAACTCCTATCATAATCCCCCCTTACTCCATGACTCCCCCTTACTCCAATCATAACTCCCCCTTACTCCAAGCCAACTACTATTTTATAACTTCTCCCTCTTTGTCATCAACAAAAACTTCTTACTAATAAATTTCCTGAACTTGATATAAGATAATCAACCATAATACAATAGAGTAATCCATATTTAAGTGTAATAAGTGCTAAGTGTGATCATAAGTATGAAATGTGATCAAGAGTGTGATCATAAGTGCAATCCAGAAGTAAATCAATCATCATCCAATCATATTTACAGTAATTATTCAATCCAATCATATATACAAACCACACCAAATGTTTTAAATAAGTCAAGTCAATCAAGTTTAAAACACACCAATCACATCAAACAAATAACATACAGAATGACTAGACATTCCTTGGTACTTCCATCCATCCATCTTCTCCAAAGATAGGGTCTGCTTTGATGGCACCCCATTCTTCTTTATCTTTGTCGAGAGTGACTAGTGGATTTCCTTCGAGATCGTCCTTGTTAAGGGCTGAGATCATCCAACGAAGGGCGTCGAAATGTCTCTCTTGCTCCTTGATCATCTGCATTTGACTCAATTCTAAGTCGCGCTGATTACGTAGTATGAATGTAAGGATATTCTTGAAGGAAGTGAGAGTTTCCTCAAGATTATCACTTAGATTCTTAATCGGGGAAGCCATAATTCAAGAAATAGGAAGAAATATGAAAGAGAGTGATTAGAAATGAAGTTTGATAATTTATTCTGGAAGAAACAGGTATAAATAGGGGTAGAAAGTCGTTTAATATGAATAGACACAAATTAGTTACATGAAATTAGAATTTGAAAGTGTAACTACTTTCTGCTCATTGCATGTCGACATGGGGGGATGGGGGATGTCGACATGCCTATGTCTAAAGTGACAATTTGCTTTGTTTTGAATATTATGAACAAATCTATGCAACTAAAATTTGTATAATATAAATACAAGCAATTACAGAGATAAGTGAAGTTGAATAACAGGAAATAAAAGATTTCATTAATGATTTTAGTCAACATTACATAAAATAATATAATATTAACTAAAATAAAGGAAAATACATGGATAGAACTTGAATCAAACAAGATAACATGAACTAAAACTAATTAGATGAAGATGAAGAAGATGATAGACCAAGCTTTCTACTAACTTTCCCGAAGAACTTGTCGATTTTAGTGGAAATCTTATCCATTTTCTTACTTATTGATCTTTTGAGTGTCTTTTGATTTTCCACTATAATTCTTTGATTATTGAGAATGGTCTTATTGGATGGATTAGCGGGATTAGTAGGATATTCAATACTCTCTAAGGAAGTTTCTTGATCTTCCTCTTCCTCCTCTTCAATTTCCATTCCTTCCTCTTCCTCTTCCTCTTCTTCTTCTTCTTCCTCCATTTCTTCGTGAGCAAGCCTTTCTTCCTTTTCTGCAAGTGTTTTATATGGTTGAAACACTAATGGAATTTGCATAAGGGAAATGTTTCCATGGTTGAACACTTTTCTAGTTATAAATTCTTCCCTTTTGAAATCAACTCCAAAGTAATTAAAAATTCGAGTGAGATAAATTCCATGATATAACGTGTTTTCACCCATAGTAAAATTCTTGGGCCTTAGCTCATCCAAAATAACTTGAGCCCAATTGATATCATAATTTCCAAAAATTGCAAAAAGAGCTTTGCAAACTTTCAAGGTTGGGTTGTTGTAATTTCCCGATCTTGGTATAAGGGTGTGTTGAATAAGAAGGTTAACAATTCTTGCTTTTGGACGAAAATAACGATTTTTGAATTCAAAATTGTCATCCCCTTCAAAGATGTGATGAAATGTCTCTCGATCATTTTCATTTATTTGAAATTCCTAGAGATTCATTCCGGTATACTTGCATCCTAAAATATTTCCTAAAATTTCACAATCCAAAACTATTTGTGTTCCTTTAACACTACTCCAAATTTGTCCATCATAAAAACCATTATTCGAATTCGCATAAAACATCTTAACAAGATTTGGGTAACATACAAAATCATTTTGTTTGTTATCTACTACACTAAGAATAGAACATTGTTGAAAAAGATTTTCAATTTCATAAGAAGGAAAATCTTCAAAAATAGCAAATTTCTCCGTATGAATTTTACTAAAGTATACATAGTTGATGTAAGCTTTGATAGCTTCCGGGTCATTAAAAAGAAAGTTTTTGATAGCTTTTGGAAGCCTAATGGTGTTAGGAGTGCTTGAAGAGGCAATTGAAGAAGTTTGAGAGGAGTTGAAGATAATGAAGATAAATTTGAAATTTGAAATAAAAGTGAAAAGTGATGATAAGGAGAGTGAATTAAATAGAGATTCTATAGACATATTCTCTGGTCAAGAGGCGTCTTTCTAGAGCATTGAAGTTGGTGAAAAGGTGGAGGGAAATTCAAAAGTTTGAATTCAAGTTTTGAAATCAAATTTCTGAGGGGCATGTCGACATGGGGTATCCAGGTATGTCGACATGTGCCTATTGAATCAAAGGACAAGTGTCTATTCCTAATTTCTAATAAATGTATATATTATATCCTATATTCTACTTATATAATTCCTATGATAACATTAAATATAATAATACTTAAATATTAATAATTTAATATTTAAAATATTATTAAAATAATATTATTTTTGAATTTAAAATTCAAATTTCAAGGGATAAATTTGAATTTAAAATTCAAGGAATTAAAAAAAAATCAAGCAAACAAACAAGCATCCATTTAAACAAGAAAAATTAAAAATAATGTAAATGCGTACCTATTTTTAGATCCATACTCTCATCATCGTCTGATTTATGAATAGCAGTGAAACACAGATTTGAATTATCCGTCTTCTTTTCATCGTCACTGGATGATGAGTCTGAGTCATCAAGAGTTGTTGTGTATGCTTTCTTTCTTTTCCTTGACGAATCATTGTTTGGAGGGAATAACTGTTTATCTAGATACAGACAATCTATCCTATGATGCCTGACTTTATTGCAATTGTAGCATCTATCATTGTTGACGTTCTCCGTATTATTTCTAAAATTCCTTTGATCATTTATTTTGTAATTATTCATTTTTCCATATTTTAGGAATTTCTGGAAGTTTCTTGTCATGAAAGCAATCTCCTTATCACTGTCTGGTTCCGAATCTTCAGTTGTTGCATTGAATGCTAATGACTTCTTTTCTGTAGTTTTGTTTTCTCTTCTTCCTTGCAGTTGAACTTCATAAGACATCAGATTCCCAATCAGTTCTTCTATTTTCATTAGACTGATATCATTTGCTTCTTCGATTGCAAGTGTCTTTTGATCCCATTCTGGAGTGAGTGAATTTAGATTTTTTCTGACTTGGTCTTCCTCCGAAAAGCTTTTTCCCAGTGCAATTAGCGAATGAACAATATCTTGAAATCGATAATACATGTCGGAAATGGACTCATTTGCATGCATTTTAAACAATTGAAACTGATTAGTTAATATGGAAATTTTAGTTTGTTTAACTTTTCTTGTTCCTTCATGAGTAACTTGCAAAGTTTTCCAGATTTCAAATGCAGACTTACAAACAGACACTCTATTAAACTCATTCCTATCTAGTGAACAAAATAAGATATTCATGGCCTTTGAGTTATTTTGTGCAACACCTTTTTGCTCAGCAGTCCATTGGGAAAAATCGGTAGTTGGTTCAACATACTCAGTTTGTGTGATATTCCAAGTGTCTAATCCTATTGATTGTAAATATATTTTCGTTCTACAAGCCCAATATGCATAATTACTTCCATTGAAAAATGGTGGTCTGACAATAGACTGACCTTCTACAAATGAACTAGTGTTAGTGTTAACAGAACTAGTGCCAGAGTTGACATTACCAGTGTTGGTAGCCATTAAAACAATTTTCAAGTTTCAGATTATGAAAACTATGAAAACCAATGCTCTGATACCAATTGAAAGGGAGTGCGGATTAAGGATCTTAAGGCTAATTTAACACTAGAGCGGGGTTGAATAGTGTTTAATGGATTCTAAGACTTATATGGACTAAATTAAAATTATGACATAAACAAATGCAGAACTTAATCACAGAACAATCACAGAATCAAACACAGATGCAGAAAGTAAATAAAAAGCAGTAAAAGGAAAGAACACACCGGATTTTATACTGGTTCGGAGTTACCCTACGTCCAGTCCTGTACCAAGGCAAACACCTCATACAGATTTTTATTATACCAATGTCGAGATTACAATCCTCAATTTCTAAAGGCCTTGAGACACTCTCTTGTCTTCGAGTCCGGGACAAACTCTCTTGATTTACGGGACACAAGATCACCCAATTGATTTCCAAGCACAACCACACCTTATAGAGAGACTCGATAGACTTTTGATTACAAATTGATCCTATAACTCTGAATAGCACTTTGATCTTCGAGAGAGGGCAGAGAATCAAACAAGAATGAGATTCTAATTTGATTCACTTGAGAATTCGGTAGAATTTCGGCACGATCTTAAAAATATAAAATTTTTAGAATATGGATTTATGGAGAAGGAGTGAAGAAAATAAGAAAATAGTTTTTAAAAAAATTCGTTTGTGAAGGCTATTTATAAACCAGTAATGGTCATAACCATTCGTGAAGAGATTAAAACGAATTAGACACTTCTTTTGAAAATTTAAACTTTTGAATTTAACGACCACCATGTTGACATGGGGTATCCCATGATGTCGACATCCCTTAGTTAAAAACAATGTAAAATTTGTTTTGAAAATGGTATTGAAAGGAAAACAAGATGAAATGATTCTGGAGTAAAATAAACTAATTTTCCTATGTTTTAAAATAAAGAATAGTAGAAAATTATATTTTTAGAATGTATATATAAATTTGATTTTAAATCTCAAGTATATATATTATAAAAGAATATTTAAAAATCAGAAGATAGTTTTTTAAAAACAAACGAAGTTTAAAACAAGAGTTTATTTAAAAACAAAAACAAAGAATATTTTAAGGCTAAAACGTCTTTTTGAAAATCATTTGAAAAGATAATTTTTAAGGCTAAAACATTTTGAAAAGCAGTTTTGAAAATCATTTTGAAAAACCATTTTGAAGTAGTTTTGCAAGCTTCTTCCTACAGAATATCTCATCACATCAAGACTCGAGAACTTGTACAAAACCAGGATGTTCGAGGATTTGTAAGCCACTTGTCGTAGGTTTGTAAGCTACTTGTCGTGGGTTTGTAAGCCACTAAGAAGATAGAAATGGGTTCCATCCCAAATGAAATTTAGAATGAAGATTTCCGTGCTATTATGAAGTTTTAACAATAAACTAGATACTTATCTTGAAATCTTGATCTTGATACTCTAGAGTCTTCAATCTTGATATCTCCATTCTGAATCTTGAGTCTTGAGTCTTTATACTGATCAGTCTTCAGTAATCAATACCTGCATATATATATATATATATATATATATCCTGCATAGTTCTTACATATACATATCTATCTAGACAATAGTGTTAGTATATATTTTATAATAAGATAAGTTAAAAAGGTTGTTGTCATCAAAACCAACATCTCAGTTCCTAACAGAATCAACCATATTTTTCGGATTGGACCATAGATTATGAGATGTATGGTACATTTATTATGGAGTGTAGTATTACCCCTGCACTCGTCTATTCATATTGTTGATACTTAATATAGTTAGAACATATAGTTTTAACTTATGATATGTTACATAGACCTATACATGCTAGGGTGTATACTTGTATTTAATTACAATTTTATAAGGCTAGTTCCCCTCAACATATTTCTGTTTGACCCTCGTTTCCTCTCTTTTATTTCCTATTTGGAACTTATGATTACTCCTAGTAGAGTAGTCCGAGTGACAGGTTGATTTTGGGGATGGGCTAGCTGAAGAGCTAGACTTTTAGGTTATAGAGACATGCCTATGTTTATGATCAGTCCATGTATGATTAAATGTATCAGATGTTCTATTTATATAAGAGACTAAGCATTTTATTAATGTATATATTCTGTTTTCCATTTGTATGGAGTTTATGTAGAGATTTATTCAGATCGTGGCATTGTCAGTTTTATGTATTCAGTTGTATCTTTATATATATATATATGTGTGTGTGTGTGTTTGTGTGTGTGTGTGTGTGTGTGTCTCAGCAGTTGGGCTGATATGCATTGTTTATGCCTCTGTGTGATTTTATATATACTTGTCATATTATATATTGTTGTTTTTCCGCTACGAATTGCACAAAGGTCATGTCGAAATTTATAGTTTAATCAAGTTTAAATTTATACGGCTTTTGTCTTTTACAGTATTTCAAATATGTGTGTTGATCAGCCTATATTTAGGGTATCGTAAAAGGCGGGTCGCTGCATAGTAGGAGCCCATCTGATTTTAAACTACCAACTCTAGAGATGAATAATGGAAGAATAGATCAAACTATTCATATGATAAGATATATCCAACACATGGGAGTGTTCGGTGCATCAGAGGAAGTGATGGGATGGTGTTTCCCTTTGTACTTGACAGATTTAGTGACGATGTGGTTTCGTCAGCTGGAGAATGGGTTCATCAGCATGTGGACCGAATTAGTGGATAGGTTTATGAAACAATCCAAAGTTCATGTAGCACGACCGAAGAATGTGATGACACTTTTGAGTGTGAAACAAAGGGTCAGTGGGACCCTACAGAGTTACTTATTTAGATTCAATGCAGCAACCGCTGCGGTGTAGAAACTAGACCTATCAATAGTCCCGATGGCGGTGGTTTTCGGATTCACGAGTGAGACTGGTTTTAAATTTACTTTGGAGAGAGATCCTTTAGTGGATCTTGTGGATTTCTACTACCAAGCCAAGAGATATCTATACTGGGAGGACGCATAAGCTAAAAGTGTTGAAGTAAACGCTGTAGATGATAGAGGATCATCCAAAATAGAACATGGGAAGGATAAAGGAAAGCGTAATGCTGACGATGCCTTTGGAGAACTGAAGCGACAGAGAGGGGAACCAAATTTTCCACCTATACAGATTTGAATTAAACCTTGGGGAGGATATACTTGGATACTGAGGGTAGATTCCTCACAAAAATCCCGCTAAGAGAGAGCCCACATATTAGGACAGAAAGTCTGGGTAGTTTTGCCTATTCCATGAGCTGGATAGGCAGGAAACTAATTAGTGTGGACACCTGCGAAATTTGATTGAAGAACAGGTTCGGAGTAACCGCTTATAATAGTATGTCAAAAATAAGATTAACATAACGCAAGCTATCATGGTGCCGCGGGAACGACCACCATATGTGGCAGATATATCTGGATGAGACCGCGAAACTGGGTCGAGAATTATTATCCCATTATTGGGATGGATTGGAGTCAGGTTTGACTTTCACCTTTTTCTTTCTCTGAATAAAATATGAAGAATTATCATCGAGCCACTTACTCGTGCATATGATCGAGAACGATCCCATAGGCATGCTTTGGGTTATAGTCTAGGTGTAATTCTTAACTAAATTAGATCTTTTGATTTTTTTGACGGGTTTCATTTGGACTTTATAAACGACAGATAGATATTTGGATTTGAATATCATTCAAACATGATAACTAAAACTGATATTGCTACAAGGTACCAATAGAGTTTGGCTATCCCTTAAAAACTGATATATAAATTGATAGGACATGGCTTCCCTGACTAAAGAGATTGGGCAATGAACCGTGCAGTGTAAGTTCCTTTGCTAGAGAGCAAGTGAATGGACTTGTATGGGATAGCGAGGTCCCTTATTAGAGAGTTAGTGGATGGACATGCTCGAATAGCAAGTCCCCTTACCGAAGAGTGGGTAGATTATTGTGCTTGGATAGCTAGTCCCCTCAGCGGAGAGTGAGTGGATGGGTGCGCTTGGATATTGGGTCCCCTTATCGAAGAGCGAGCAGGTTGGGCTCAATCTGGATATGTGATCATGTTATCCGAAGAGATCAAAAATTAAACTAGAATGTGTTTATGTGATCCAGAGAGATCAAAAACTGGACCAAAGGATTTGAATGCCTTAAAATGATTCAATTACGATTATTGGATTATGTCATTGCCTTGGTTTGGTTGGATTTCCTTTTGATGGGATGTTGGGAAATAGTGGATAATTTATAAGTAACGTTCTAATCGATGGTAATGTACAACTATAATTAACAATCCCTAATCGCATGATATATGATTTACCCATAATAGTTAAATCTTAGGCGAATGCGGGACAACATTGATAATGATATATGATAATCTAATCTTGAGCGAATGCAGGATGTCCTTGACCTACGATATGTGATATGTTTAATTCAAGAGGAACTTGGGACGATATTGATTTTGATATATAGTATGATAATTTCAAATGAACGTGGAATGATTATGATTTATAACTAACACTTAAAGCAAGGATTCGAATCCTTAACTACAATAGGTTTAGAACTAACTCTAATCCGTAGATGAGTCGGAAGGAGCCGGATGATTCGCCACGATTGGCCCATAGATAGCCAGAGAGCTCAACTATTGATAATTTGTTGGCTTTTGATGTTTGTTCTTGAGTAAAGCACACTTATAATAACAAGGAGTGCTTTAACAGACAAGTGTTATCGATAAATTTTCCACAGTCATCGAACAGAATCAAATTGAACTGGACTGAAGAATGATAGAGAAATGGACTCGAGCCTTGGAAAACATCAAGAGATGGTAAAATGGAACACTAAAAACGAGATAGCCAAAAGTGGATAATACTTTCTACTCGGCCCCTTGACTCGGCCTCTACAACTCTGTTCGATTTATAAACCTTGACAAGCCAATAAAACTAGGTTAAAGGATGAAGAGAAAGACAAAGTTAAGATCAAAAGGTGGCAAGGCATATAGGGTAATCCTAACACTAAGTTCTGGAGCATAACTCAAATCTAAGTTGTAAAACTCCAGCTGGTTTGGCCATGATTTTTTGGGAGAAGTTTATGCTAGATGTGGAGAACGTGACTGAGAGATTTTAGGCGATTTTGGTAAAAGCATTCGTCTACAAATAGAGGAGGAGATGAACTTGAAAAGGGATCTTTTTTTGGGGTAAAAAACTCTGAATTCATACGAGTAAAGTGATTCAATTCTAAACAAAATGCTGTATAACTCATATCTGAGTTGTAAGCAACCAAGTTGTAATATATACTTTGTAGGAGAAAAGTACAATCAATATAAAACGATTAAGTGGACATAGGCAGGAGTATTTGCCGAACCACCATAAAATTATATTTTCTTTTCCCTCTTTTAATCTCTTTTCTTTATAACTTTCGTTTACCGCTTGATTGGGTGTTTATGCCATTTTTGGTCCAAACATTTTGGTGCTTTCATCAAGAACATCTTAGATTTGTGAACATGAAACTTGATTTGGAGAAAATGAATAACCATTAACATTAAAGCTAGAGGAAGCCTCCAACGACATGGGAACAGCTAGGAGGTGTCCTCAAATTCGAACCCACCAATCTACGTGACTAGAGAAGAGATGGAGATGATGATAATGTAGAGATACAAGATAGACTAGTGGCTCGATAAGAAGAGATAATGAATGGGTTCTTCATAAGGATAGAACAACAACAAACAACCGGAATAGTTGGAAATTAAGATCAAAGGTCGGAAGGAAGAACGAGTGCAATAGAAAATGGAGCAGAACGAGTAGGACACACCCCAGGGAGTGCCATAACTCGGTACCGAATCAAGACAACTCAACACCGAGTCAGGAGGCCCAAGGGGCATGTTTTGTTTGGATCTAGAACAAGATGGGGTACATCTGAGGAATGATGTCAAGCAATGGAGTGGAGATCAGAATGCGAATTTACGATGATAAGGAGATGGACTAGAAGTTTCCTTTTCCTGTAGGAACAAACGGCTAGGTGAGGACTTGGTCTAGGAATGTGAGGAGCCCTATGGATTTCCACTAAATGATAATAACAGGATAGCTAAGATTATAAAGAGGTATACCTCTTGATCGGAGTTTAGAGGATGTAAATAGAAACTTGTTTGCCCCAAACATCCGATAAGCCAGGAACCCACCTAGTTTAAACTGTCAACTCTAGAGATGTATAATGTAAAAATAGATCCAATTATTCATTTGATGAGACATATCCCATAAATGGGAGTATTGGATACATCGGAGGAAGTGATGGGACGTTGTTTCCTATTGTACTTGATAGATTTAGTGGCGATGTGATTTCGTCCACTAGAGAATAAGTCCATCAGCATGTGGACCGAATTAGTGGATAAGTTTATGAAATAGCTTTGAGTTCATATAGCACGACCAAAGAATGCAATAAAACTTTTGAGTGTGAAAAAAGGGCCGGTGAGACCTTGTGGAGTTACTTAACTAGATTCAACGTAGCAACTGCCACTATGCAAAAACTAGACCCGTCAATAGTTTTGAAGGTGGGGATTTTCTAAGTCGTGAGTAAGATTGATTTTAAAATTACTTTGGAGAGAGATCCACTAGTGGATCTTGTGCGTTTCTACTACCAAGCCGAGAGATATTTGCGCTAGGAAGGCGAAGAAGCTGAAAGTGTTGAAGCAAACACTATGGATGATGGAGGACTATCCAAAACCGAACATGAAAGGATAAAGGAAGGAAAAAAGTTGATGATGGCTTCAAACGACCAAAGCAACGAAGGAGGGAAACAAAAATTTTCCTCCTACACGGATTTGGCCGAAACCACGGATAGGATTTCCTTGGATACCAATCAGGATTCCTTAAAAAAACCCGCTAAGAGAGAGCCTACATATTGGGAAAGAATGTCTAGGAAATTTTGCATATTCCATGAGGTTGATGGGAATGAAACGAATTAGTGCAGGCATCTGCAAGATTTGATCGAAGAATAGGTTTGGAGTAACCGCTTACAAAAGTATGTCAAAAACCAAATTACCATAGAATAACCTACAGTGGTGCTATAGGAATGACCACCATTTGTGACAAAAATATGTGTATACCACCGCGGAATTGGGTCAAGAGTAATTATTCCATGATCGAAATGGAATTGAGTTAAGTTTGATTTCCATATTTTGCTTTATATGAATAAGGCATGAAGGATTATCGCCGAGCCACTTACTCATGCATAGGATCCTGAATGGTCCTATAGGCATGCTCTGGATTACGGTCCAAATGTAATCCTTTATTAGATTAGATCTTTTCATCTTGCTTGAAGCGTTTTATTTGAACTTTATAAACAATTGATGGATATTTGTATTTGAATATCATTCGAATGTGATAACTTACAATGATATTTCTTTGAGATAACAATGGATTTTGGCTATCCTTAAATATTGATATATAAACTGATAAGACATGGTTCCCTCGATTGGAGAGACGAGGCGATGAACCATGGTGCGCTTGTTCCCTTATCGGAGAGTGAGTGGATGGGCTTATATGGGATGGCAAGTCCACTCACTGGAGAGTGAGTGGATGAATGTGCTCGGATAGCAATCCCCTTACTAGAGATTAAGTGGATGGACACGCTCAGATAACGAGTCCTCTCACTAGAGAGTGAGTGGATGGACACACTTGGATATTGGGTTCCCTCACCGAAGAGCGAGCTGATTTGGCTCAATCTGGATATATGATCCAAAGAGATTAAAAACTAAACTAGATGCGATTATGCGATCCGAAGAGATCAAAAAGCAAACCTAAGGATTTGAATGCCTTTAAATGATTCGATAATGATGTCATTCCCTCGAATCAGTTGGACTTTCTTATGATGTAATGTTGGGTGATATTGGAATTTATAAGTAACATCGCAATAAGTGGAAATACAAAAATATGATTAATGATGCCAAATCTCATGATATATAACTTACCGATGATAGTTAAATCCCAAATGAACATGGGACGACACTGATGATGGTATATGATAGTATAATCCCGAGCAAAGCAGGATGACCTTGACGTATGATATATGATATATAATCCTGGGGGAACTCGAGACGATACTGATATTGATATATAGTATGATATATCTAAAAGAACGTGGAATAATTATGATTTATAACTAACACTTAAAGCAAATGCTCGAGTCCTTAACTACGATAGGTCTAAAACGAACTGTAATTCCTAGGTGAGTCCAAAAAACCGATTATTTGCCATGGTTGGTCCATCAGATGGCCAAAGAGATCAATTGTTGATAATTCGCCGACTTTCGATGTTTATTCTTGAACAAAGCACATCTTATAATCACAAGGCATGCTTTGGAGGCAAGTGTTACTGGAAAAATTTTCACTGCCTCTAAATAGACTCGAATAATTGAACTAGACTGAAGAACGATAGTGAAATGGATCCAAAGCCTTGGAAAGCATCATGAGATGGTAAAATGAAACACTCCAAAGGAGATAGCCAAAAGTGGAGAGGGCTTTACAACTTAGCCCCCATTAACTCGGCCTCTACAACTCGGGCCCAAGTTGTAAAGCTTAACAAGCCAACCAAACTCGGTTAAAAAATGAAGAGCAAGCCAAAGTTTAGAACAAAAGGTGATAATACATTTGTGTTAACCCGGCATCGAGTTTAGAGCACAACTTGGGTTCAAGTTGTGAAATTCCAGTTGGTTTGGCCATGATTTTTTTGGAGAAGTTCATGTTGGATGTGGAGAATGTCACCGAGAGTTTTCAGGCGATTTTAATAGTGGAATTTGTCTATAAATAAAGGAGGAGATGCACTTGAGTGAGGAACCTTTTTTTGGCTGAACAACTCTGCATCCATACGAGTGGAGCGATTCAATTCTAAATTAAATATTGTATAACTTATATCTGAGTTGTAAGCAACCGAGTTGAAAAATATAATTTGTAGGAATAACGTACAATCGATAGAAAATGATTAAGTGGACGTAGGCAAGAGTATTTGCTGAACCACTATAAAAATTATGTGTTCTCATCCCTCTTTTAATCTCTTTTTTATATATATTTCATTTACAGTTTGATTTGGTATTTGTTCCATTTTTGGTCCAAACTAGAAGGCAAAAGGAAAGTTTCTGTGAACGAAGGAATTCCAAGATGCTTTATAGATTCTGCTGGACTACATGGAGAGACCACCAATATTGTCAAAGTCATTAGAGAAAGAGATCTATACATCTATTTGCAGTGTCTTCTCATGCACTGAGTGTAGCCTTAGTACACGAGGAGTGCAAGATCCGAAAGCCGGTATACTATAGTAGCAAAACCTTACTACACCAAGAAAGAATTATCCAAAGTTGGAGAAACTAGCGCACTACTTATTGGTAGCTACTAGGAAGTTGAGGCCATACTTCCAGGCTCATCTAATAAAGGTGTTGACTGATCAACCATTAAGAAAAGTGCTACATCAATCCGAGACTTCGGGGAGGTTAGTAAAATGGAACATTGAGTTGAGCCAATATGATATTACTTACCATCCTAGGAAGGTGATTTGAGGATGCCAATTGGTAGATTTCATTGTTGAGTTCACCATCCAAGATGATGAAAGTGAAAAAAGAATTGGTCCAACTTACTCAATGGAAGTTGTACGTAGACAGGGAGTCCGATAAAGATGATTCCAAGGTAGGAGTAGTTCTTGTGACCCCAGAAGGATGAAGGATATGCTATGCTTTGAGGCTAGAGTTTCGAGTGTCAAACTATGAGGTTGAATACGAGACGTTGATTGTGGGCTCAAGATAGCAAAGGAATCAGGAGTCGGGACATTGCATATATTTAGCGACCCTCGGCTAATGTTCTTCTAGGTAAAGAATTAATTTCACGCTATGGGTGCATGATTCGCCCCTTACCTGATGAAAGTGTTGGAACTACAGGGCGATATCGAGCATCACATGACAACGCACATCCCTAGAGAGGAGAATATGAATGTTGATTCATTGGCCAAACTATTCAGTTCTAGGGATGTGCAGCTATTGGGAACCGTACCATTGGAAGTTTTGAGGACTCTAAGCATTGACGGATATAAATGTTAATTGGATCTTGGGGATCGAGGAGGAGGAATCTTAGATGACTCTAATCAAAGAGTATTTGCTAAAAGGGACTCTCTTAAACGAAAGGAGCAAACAATGAAAACTTTTTGTAAAATGACTCTGTTTATTATGAAAGGAGTACTATATAAGAGAGGATTTTTAACACCATTACTGAGGTGTGTCTCAAAGGATGAAGCTAAGAAGGTCCTTATGGATGTGCATGAAGGAAGCCATAGTAATCACATTGGGGGAAGATATTAGCGAAGAAGGTTCTTTGTTTTAGATACTTTTGACCAACAGTCAGCTGCAATGCAGCTGTTCTATTCTAGGAAATGTGACATGTGCCATAAGTTTGCGAAGTTGCAGAAGGCCCCATCCAATGAGCTTATGCATATGGTTAGCCCGTTGTCGTTGGCAGTATGGGTGATAGATATTACAGGTATGCTACTGATATCAAGAGGTGGAACAAAATATGCGATAGTGGTTGTAGACTACTTCACAAAATGGGTTGAAGCGAAACCACTTACAACGATTACTTCAAAGAAAGTGATCAACTTTGTAGTAGAGAACATTTTGTGCAGGTTCAGAGTTCCATAGAAAATAATCACTGATAACAGCACTCAATTCGGGAGTGTCGAATTCAAAGAATTTTGTATTAGATACCAAATTAGGAAGCGCTTCTCAGTAGTATCACACCCACAGGCACATGGACATGTGGAGGCGATAAACAAGGTAGTCAAATCCATTATTAATAAGAGGTTGAAAAGATCCAAGGGCAGTTGAATGGATAAATCACCACTAGCATTATGGGTTTATTGGACAATCCACAAGTCCACGGCCGAATACTCCATTGCTTTGGTCTAGGGAACTGAGGCCATGATACCGATCAAGGTTTAAATCCCTCCCCACATAATATTCCACCAGGATCCCATGATGAACGTGGAACTCTTGCTTGAGTCCCTTGAATTGGTTAAAGGAAAATGATAAGAGACTAATTTGAGGGTAGCCACTCATCGGATAAGAGTAGCAAAACTATTTAACGCGAAGGTAAGAAACCGTACCTTTGAGATTGAAGACCTTGTTTTGAAATAGATCTTTCCAAGTATAGGGGCACTAGGTCCAAATTGGGAAGGTCCCTACGTGATTGCATAGAAACTTG
The DNA here is from genome assembly GCA_030737815.1 of Allium fistulosum. NCBI lineage: Eukaryota > Viridiplantae > Streptophyta > Magnoliopsida > Asparagales > Amaryllidaceae > Allium > Allium fistulosum. Next base: position 1,411,430,475 of record CM060903.1, read on the forward strand.
GAGATGGAACTTTCAAGCTTAGTAGATGGGATCCCAATTCCCAGGGTATGAAATAGTACGCACTTAGTACACTATTTCACTTGATTTTTCTTTTTTTTGTAAAAAAAGACACCCTATTCATTTGGATTTGATGTAATAAGGCAATGATCGCTATCGTTTATTCATAAATAAAGTTGACTTTTTAATCATTGGAACTGTATTCTTGAAGTCTGAATTGGTGTTGTGTGATCAATGGCATAATCAAACATTCTGTATTTTGAAAAATGGATGTCTAGGTACTCAAAGACATATACAAATGAACTCCTTCGATCTGTGATTAGACCATTGAAGTATAATCGGATTGGGGTCGATTGGACCATTTGCTCTTACACATATTCTTTGACTAATGCTCGGAGATAGGCGTGGTTATGGACGGATACCCAGAGAAAGGCATCTGAAACATTGATCCTTGGAGATGGGAGTCGTTGTAGAGTTGAATCTGTTGTAGGTACCACTTTGTCTATGGTCAAACTAGATACTTTTAACTGATGACAAGTAAAGTTGATCAATGAAGTACAATATTGTTTTGTTAAATGAGATATGGTTAACCATTGATAAACAAAGCTAAGTGACAGAACAATATTGGGCAATTGTAGAAACTTATTTATATGTACAAAGTTACAGTAAATAATGGCATTGTATATATCATAGACATAGGTAGGTATAATATATAAGTAAATAAGATAATTATATTTATATGTGCAGGTAAGTACATTGGCAAAAAAAGTAAAAGGTGCAGTAATGTAAATGAGACAAAGGTTGAACATAAAATGATCTTTTATTTACATATTTTTTAGCACAAAATTGCGAGGACTGATCCTGCGCAATGACGACCTATGTACATGAAAAAGCAAGAATAAAAAAATGCGAAAAATCAAACCAACCATTGGAATGTAGCGATGTTTACTTCTTCAGCCTCTTCGGTTTCTTGCTACCGCCTCCATGGCTTGGTTTGCATTTGCCTCCTTTGAGAGACTCAAACACTGGTTTGTCCTCGTCCTTGTCCCAGTCGTAGCTGGATTTGGGGTGGGAGTCTTCTAAACAATATCGTTACTATAAACATTTAAGTATCGAGCCTCTAAAGAGAACATGTCAACCTTGAAAATAATGAGGGATGTCGAGCCTAAAGAAGGTAAAATTTTCAAGCAAAGAGATGCCGAATCCCTAAAGGTATTGAACATCTAATAACAAAGAGGTGTCAACTCTCTAAGAGCTAATGAGCCTTTGCAACATCAAATGTTATCGAGCTTGTAAGAAGATGAGGATATCAAACTTCAGCAATGAAGAAGGATGTCGAGCTTGCAAGAGGATGAAGATGTCGAACTACTAAATGTTTAGAGATATCAAGCTATAACAAACTTGGAAGTACAAGTGGTGTCGAATCTCTACAACACAAAATGTTGTAGAGTATGCCGCACCACTCAAGGATGTCGAGCATCTAACCACAAGTGGAGAACATCGAGTTTCAATGAATAACAAGCCTTTGATGTATCAACTATTTTTGAGCCTTTACAATAGTAACTGTTGTAGAGATCTACTAATAAATGATATCGAGCTTCAATACTCATAAAAGATTTCGAGGTTTAATAAGCTGCAAGGGATATCAAGAATTTAAAGATATAAAGGTTGTCGAGTTTCTACAAGTGAGATTGAGTTATCGATTTCCTACAAGCAAATAATGTCAAATTTCAACAATGGGATGCCAATATTTCATCAAGATGATGCCATCAGAGCTCTTGGATTCAAAGCCATGCCATGTGCCAATCATCCTACATGATTGACATTCTTATAAATAGGCCTCCATCGACACCTAGAGAGGGGCGATTCATTCTTACTCAATTTCTTAATTTTTAAAGTAGTAAACCCTAAATCAAATTGGGGATTTCTAGAGTCGATTATACTCTTGTGACGTTTTGCAAATAAGGACTTGAACATCCAACTTTAAATAGAATACTTCTTTTATAGTTGCCTAATTAGTTATTTGTGACAATGGACATGCATACGACCTATTTTTGACTTGAATTCGGACAATGGACATGCATATGACCCATCTTTGGACTTAGACTGGAACGACCTAACAACTATACCCATATTGTTAAAGAACATTATAAATAATATTGTCTAATAACATGGAGAATACGGCTTGTTAAGGACAACTGAATGTGAATATATGTTTAAACTAACACTGACACATCATACTTACAGTTTTACTAAGTCTTTGAAATAAAATTTGACATGTGCAATCTCAGTCTAAAGTAATAAACACACTGGTTTCTTAAAACCAGAATAGTGTAGCATATCAAAAAACAGTCATAGATCACAGTGGAATAATGAATATCATATACATATACAAACTATGAGTCTACAAAATATAATACTAGACCCACATAATATACATCCATCTCATATAAAAACACAAAATCATATATGAGATAAAATAAAATTCAAATGGTTTATCTCCTTGCTAGCACACCCATCCAAAAGTCTATCTACCCTATAACCTGAAAAGTCTCGGCCTAACCCAAGTATTATAAAATAAATAGGTCAGACTATCTCTAAATATCCAAAAGGGCGAGAATAAGATATAACACAAGGATATATGACATATAAATAAATACATATGTTATATAAAAAAAAGTCACTGAATTAATCGAACTCGGAATCTATCTCATGTCATGGAATATTTTAAATCACTAAACAAAGATAAATCACCAAATTTCAGAACCTATCTCAAGACAAAAATCATGAACACAAAATAATCAAAAAACCCAAAATTCCTGAATAAATGTAATATCTCCAAAATCCAAGTAAAACCTAATCCATACCGATCGTCTAGATAATCCATACCAATCGCAATGATTGTACTCATACCGTGGAAACCAAAATCTGGTATCATCCATACTGATCAGATGCCACTGATCGTCCATACCATTAAAAAACCAAATACCAACCGATCTTAGGGATCGTCCATACCATTAAAAAACCAAATACCAACCGATCTCAGGGATTGTCCATACCAATCACAATGATTGTAGAAACATAACTCAAAGATCGAAGAAGACATGACTCATACCGATTATAAGGATCGTATAATCCAGGAGTATACTTCTTAAGGATCTATCGGTCCACAAAAATGCCGAACACCAAAAGGGAGTAAACTCCAAAGTACCAAAAAAATGTTACTTTAGTAATCACTAGAACTTAACCATAACGTTTCATACCGCTTGGTGAAATTCAAGTATGTACTAGAAGCTAGTAAATCTCACTCGTTACGGATACCATTAGAAATCCTAAAATATACTCTCTTAAGGATCTATCAGCCCACACAAATGCAGAACACCGAAAGAGAGTACAAGCCTAAAGTGTTGAATACTTTCCTAAAACTCGTTGAAATTCAGGTATTCGCTAATGCCTCAAATATTCTAGTCAATGAGTTATACCATATTCGATGATGTATTACTTGAAAGTATTTAAACCGATCAATAACACTAAGTTGATTATTAGTACTCCTCATATTATATAATTAAGGCTCTCAAAAGATTTTATCTCCAAAATCCAAACGTCACACGAAAATGCCCAAATGGCATAAAATCTAATAAGAGTTTATAGTTTGAAAGCAAATAATATAGCTTTGTCATATATGAAATGATTTCTAAAATACTTTATTTATAACTTACTTTCAAACTTATCATTTCAAAAACCTATAAACTCATTTATTATTCAACTATATATATATATATGTCTATATATTTATCCTTAGATAAAACAAACCATAAATTCCAAATTTAATATCAAAATGCTTATATATATATATATTTGACCTAAATTCCTATTTAAAGAAATCCATAATTCAAAATTTATATTTTAAATACCATATATCATTTATTTTATAAAATCACAAATACTCATATCCCCAACCCATATTGGTATTCAAACATTTGTTTGAAATCAACTTAAATTTATATTTCCAAAATCATATCCCATAGTCCATAACCATTTTTAGTAGCACTACTTAATATACGTATATATACATAAATATATTCACTTTAAAAAATCATTTATAAAAAGGAATTGTATTAATATGAAAATTTAGTTAGAAACCGATATATTATAATAAAATTTCTTTTATATAATTGCTTATTTTAAGTCTATATATATTTAGTACTTAAATTCTAAAATTCAATCCACTTTTATCCATCAATTAGAGAATCCAAATCCCAAAAAATTGAGAAGCATTCAAAAGCATCAAGATAATCAGAACAAGGTTCAAACAAAAGAACAGGAGACAAACCAAGTTGGAAGCAAAAGTCGGATAAAATGGCAATTTCGACCCATTAAAACTCAAAATTTTGCAAAACTCAAAACATGAAAGTTATAGATAAATGGCTAAGCTTTCTAACAAGAAAATGGTTAACCAATTCGGACTTATGGTTCAAAATTTACAGCCGAAAAAATTCTCAGGTTCGAGATACAATATCCTTGCCGTTCATTCTCAGGACAACGACAAAGAAGTGCAATTTAGACTATTTTAACCTCAAAATTTTACAAAACTCAAAACATAAAACTTATAAAACAGAGTCAAACTTCTTAGAACATCTATAATTATCGAATTCTAAAAAGAAATGTAAAGGATATGCTTAAATTACCAACAACATTCTACTCAGAAATTATAAATTTTATAGGAGCAGGGCGGTGAGTTGGCAATAGATTTTTGATCGACCCATGCTTTGAATTTTTAAATGCATCCAATATAAAAGTTTACCCACATGATGTAAGCTTTCCAGGACATTTAAAAATTGTCAAATTCTGATAAAAAACGAAAAAAATATGATCAAAATAGTAAGTATGATTAGCTTAGGAAATAAATTTAATGACCATAATTCAATTAGCAATGAATTCCTTAGGTAAGAACTTGCAATCTCAAGAAATCAGGCACCCAAATCAATCACTATCATAAAATCACAAGCAAGCAATAAGAATATTTAGCGATAGGTCTTGTGAGGTCTTAACTTACGTTATTCATCAATTCAACTTGTCAAACACTTCTATTTCAGCTTTGCAATCCTATTTTAGCAAACCCTAGTAAACAATCTACCAAAATACAACCAAAAACCCAATTTAATTTGCTATAAAATTGAGTGTAAAGCCACAACTAAGTTGTATTCAAGTTAGGCATAATTACCTCGACAATTTAGCTTTCTAAGTTGGTTTAATTTGCAAGAGAGTTGAAAGGGATTTGATTTTATTTTCTAGGTTTCAAAGAAGAACTAGGTTTCTCATTTCTCTTTACTGCTTATTGTAAAATGAACGTACGGAGAATGGTTTCTCTTAGTTAACACTAAATTGGGCTTGGGTTTGAAATAAAACCCAACATCTCAATTAATATAACTTTACTAAAAGCCTATTCTTTATATTTTATAAAATCCAACGTTTAATACAACACAATACAAATGCACAACGTCATTTTAACATCATTTTAAATGCTAATTACATCTTTATACCTTCATAAACAAAGTAAAATCCCAAATTCTCTTTAATTCGAAAATAAAAGATTCAAGTCAATTAAATATTCTAATTTCTCTAATATTCTACAAATTTAGAATTTACCAAAATTAAATAAAATCACAATATAGTTTTCAAGTGATTTTAATACTTTGAAAATACTAACATTTCCAAATTTCATAATGATTTAGAATTAATCATTTAAAAAAAAAACTTTCACAAAAGAATACGAATTCCTACTAATAATTTAAATTCTCAAATTTAAAGCATTATTCATTTTATTTAATTAACCCAAAAATCCGGGTTGTTGTAGACTTCCCCGCTTAAAGATATTGTGTCCTGGCAACTTCAATTCAGAGAAAAATATATAATAGAAACATAAATATGTACAAAAGTCATAATGACCCCACCGCTATGCCCAGTTTATCAAAGAACATTACAAGTAATGTCATCTGCTAATCCAAAGAATACGGCTGGTTAAGGGTGATCGAATGTGAATATATCTTTATACTAACATTAAACATCTTATTTACCTTTTTGAGGATCTGTACTAAAAATTTAATGTGTGCAGTATTAATACAAAGTAATAAATACACCGATTAATAATATTACAAACAGTATATAATATAGATAAATCAGAATCAGAGTCATAGATTGTAGCGGGCTAATATACAGCATATTTCATAATAAGATGTAAGTCTACAAAATGCCAATGCTAGACTCACTCTAATATACATCATATCTGATACACTATATCAGGTACAAAATGATTACTGAATAATATACATGACATAAGTACAAATATCAATATACATAATGATGAAGTAAACTGAAACTGTCAAAGCTAACCCAAAATCCAAGAGTCAATGAGTCCCTATACCTGTAAAGTCTCGGCCTGACCTGAGTATTATTAATAATAATAAACGGGTCAGACTATATCTAAATAAAAAGGTGAGATACTAATATCATAATTATATGACTTAAAATAATAAGCCATAATAAAATATGCTGAACAAATAATCATAATAAGGCATATTAATTAAATTCACCACTTTATAAATCCATAAATGACTAACTCTAAAATAAGTCATCTTAAAATATGCCTAAGACCCAAAAGTCCATAAAAGGCATGTCAAATCAGTAGATACATGTATCACAATTATAACTTAACAATAACCAAATAAGTCATAGATAAAGTATGCCCAAACCAAATACTTAAATAAGGCATATCTAACAAATCACCATTTCACAAATCCATATTAAGTCTCAAACGGACTATCATAAAAATATGGTGATAACAATTCAAAATTTCTCCAAAGCCAAAAGATACTAAATATCTATCCCAAAATCTCTGAAGAAATAATCATCATTAATGAAATAATAATGGTAGTCAACTATCAGTATAAAATAGTGCGACACAGAGTATAAACCCAAGAAATAGACCCCGCTACATACCTAACCACAAGAAATAGGATACAGTCTAACCCCAAGAAATAGACATGCTATGTGAATATACCTAACCTTAAGAAGTAGGTAAACATGGTCCACTATAAATAATTGATAGGGTTGCAATATAACATCTATCCAAACAATAAAAAAGACAGCTATATTATACTAGAATAGACCTAATCCAAGAAATAGGTCTGCCTACCCAAATCTAAAAAATGAATCGACTCTCAGGTCAATGAAAAACGAGTCACCATCTCTCGGGGATCTATCGGTCTCAAATAAAATCCGAACACCCCAAGATAATACAACTCTAAAGTGTTAATTACTGCCACTCTAGTAATCACAAGAATTTAACCAACTGTCTCATACTAGATAGTAAATTCAAGTATTTACCAAAAGCTAGTAATTTTCACTCAAACTCTATTTAACAAATTATAGTAATAAATTAAAGAATTGTATGAAAAGTCCCATACCAATCTGATAATTCAATCGTTTATTAAAATTCTTTATTTCATAGAAAAGCACGAAATCCAATTGAAATTGAAATCAAAGATTATTTCATAGTAAAGCATGAAACCTTAATAAAACATCAAATCCATAGTAAATAAAATAAAAGAATTTTTAAAATAAATTTTTATATGCACATGGATATAATTTTTCTCGAACCCACTTTTAGATCCTTAAATCCATTTTTATGGAGAAGTTGTTTTGTTTACAAAAAGTTCCGAATACTTTCAAAATCATTAAAACTTCTTTTATAACTAAAATTCTCTTGAAACCAAAATTATTACTTTCATAAAATTATTTATAAAATAATACTATATTTTATCTTTTGCCTCTAAAACATTTCTAAAATTTATATACTTGAAATAGTAATTTTTTATAAAGATTTTGTCACTTAATATTACTTATTTTTAAAAGCTTTAAATAAATTTTTGGAGTAAGAAATAAATTAAGATATAATATATTTTAACTATTTTTATAAACAAAATTCCAATAAGGATCAAAAGGGATAAAATCTCATTTTGAGAATCTTTTAAACACTAAACAATAAACCCATCCAAACTAGAGCCAACATCGCTCCATAAAATATAATTCCATAATATGGAATTATTCAATAATCTGAGTTGCTTTTCGACAACTCCGATCACTCAGCAATTTCATAACCATCATATTATCTAACTATGCAATTAAATACATTTTTGATGATTTTTAACATGTATGCTATGTCATAATTAATCATTGATTCAATTTGAATGTTTCAAACACAGAATAAACCAATTCATCCATCAAACAAATTAAATCCATAACATACGATTTATTTCAATAATTTTTCCATCCAATTGCTACTAAAATTCTAAGCAATTCATAGGCGGTTCATAAGCCAAGACAGGCATGCAAAGAGGGATATAATTAATTCAGAATAAGTGTGTGTGTGAGTTAAATAAAATAACTCACCCAAATAATTGCTCGCCTCCAATTGTTGTAATTTGTTGTCGCTTCCCTTCATTCACGACCACTCCTCTTGCTTGCATCAATAATCATTGCCGAAAGTTTCTAGTCGCCACCTAAAACTGTCACACAAAACAATAGTACAATCCCCTCAATGTCGCGAGCATTTCCCCTTTTACAACATCGCTTATGATCACCAACTCCGCCTGAAATCGCCATAGGAACTTGATGCTGCTAGCTAATCCATGTGCCCACTTCTCCACCGACCCCAATCACCGAGCACCGCCTCCTCCCTAGCTCGTGCCACCAGCCTCATGTCACCATCCTAGGCAGTGCCTTGCCTACCTCCGTCCTGCCGCCTTGGGAGCGTCGATCGTCGGCAACGACTACATGAGCTTGCATGATTTAATTCCGTGCATAATATTTTTTTTTATTTTGATTTCATGAATTATTTTGGGTTAAGGCATGTAGAAGAGGGAGAATGGATCTGAGTATTCCAGAGAGCAGCTATGTCCTTAGAATTAGGTTAAGGAGTGGTTTAGATTTAAATGAGTTGGACTTATACTACTGTTTTCTTTTCCCTTTTACTTTTTTCTTTCTTTTAATTAATTCTTTTATAAATTTGCAAATTTATTCTAGTTTAGTTTCATTTGATTTACACTTCATTCAATAAGATATATTTCCAAATCACACAATTTCTATCTAATTCAATATTAGTCCACTCTTTCAATTATGCATTGAACTAATATAAATAAATCGATTCATCTTCGTCGATTTATTGATTTGATTAAATATCAAATAAAACCTCTTTCATTTATTTCAATTATATATTTGTGTGTGTGTGTGTGTATATATAATCTGTAACAACCCGGAAATCGAACGATTCGAGTTGACAATAAACCACACATGTTCGATCCAAATTGAACGGAAAAACGGATAGTTATGGGAAAGAAAGAAGAAAGAAGAAGAGAAAAGATGAAGAAGAGAGAAAGAAAATAAAACAACATATAATCTCACAATCGCAGTGGAACAACATATAATATAATATCAATGAACTTTACAAAAGAGAAACTATAATATACATACATCCATCAGAGTACAAAAACAAATCACTAATCATCAGCCTGGACAGTTACAGCAACATGTCCTGACAAATGCTTATAATTTAAACAACAATGCAACTGAAAATAAACAAATACGTGAATACGACCTGGAGACCACCAGCTCATCTATTGAAGCTCCATATCATCCAAATCTAAATCTATAGATATGCTAGGTCTGACCCGAGCATTGAAAGGGAAGAACGCCCAGATCAGTCTGGTAAACCAGCATGAGAAAACACATCTCAACCGAATTTTAAAGTTATAAAAACTTTTCTTTATCAAAACAAAGGTATCTTGTAAAACCACGCCGCACATAAACACGGACGATTTTTTACCTTATGATAACCAAATCATTTCAAATCAAATTCTGTTATATTATACTAGTATCAAGTATACAAATAATATTAATCATAGCCGAAATTGTTACATTGGTTAAATTTGATGGCATAATAGGTTTACAAACAAAATGGCAGGCACGTATTGGAGAATAGATTCCCATACAATGGCAGGTAATGGACTACCTTCTGTATAGTACATCTCTAGAGGAATGTACCGAGGATACACAAACAATCCTCTGCATCTGGCAAGATCGGTATATCCCTATTTGGAACTCATACATGGCCTGGATAGAAACTGAATATGTCATCACCCCGGTCTTTACCGACCTATCCAAGACATCTCGTAGCATACACCATATACCCGAAATGTAGAGGGTTATCTAGAAAGGTGATGATCATACCCTAATGGTTGTGAACCATAGCCTTATGGTGTACGATGTTTAAGTCATTACCGGGTGATGAGGCTTAAGCTAACTTTTACCTTTCACATAGCACATTTCACTTTGAATGCCATACCACCATTCCATTATCAAACAATTGAGTTCTATAAACATATAACTCCTGAGCTCTATGTCTCAAGAAAGGGTGTTAAGCTAAGAGAAGTTTCCTTCTCCGCGACCAAGTAGATGATACGTTTATAGAGATCACTTGATGTAATTAAAAATGCAACATCGGACATTCGTCCATACAAGTTGTCCAGGAACAGGACAAATAAGGAACTCTCCTACCACATACTGTCGGGAATTACCCCTAGGATTAGTAGCGAGAAGTCCTTGAATATCAAAGATTTTCATAACAAAGCACTACTACCACCATATATATAATATGCATTGCGGCTCTAGTGGCAAGTAGCCCTACATCATGAAGATCTCTGTCTTCAAAAATCATCATCATAAAACTACACTTTAGAACGTATATATTGGTCCAAAATGGTTCTCGGATAAATCCGACCCCGGTCTCTCCGGACAACAACAATAAAGAGGCCCTCAACGTCATACTGAAACCAAGTCCCGCAGACTTATCACGTTTCCAACTCTCAACTTGCTATCCTTCGGCCAAGAAGAAAGCCAGGTAGATCGGAGTACCATAGTCACTCCGCACTACTCGAATCAACATTCTTAACCCAAACGATAATCAAGCCTACTCAGTCGGCTTCGCACTAAGTGCACGACTAATTGGTTTCCATATCAAGTCACAAGTAAAATCTAGCACATAAGCAGTCACTAGGTCCATTTAATTAATCTTTTATTAATTAAATCAATTTCCAAATATTTACTTCAAATTATCTTTAGAAAGATATATCCTTAAAACCACTTTAATCTCTCGATATTGGAAAACATTTCCATATACTTATATCAACATTATAAGTATATTTAATAACACTGCCGTTTTGGAGACACGCCAAATAGATTTCTATAACCGTACAACTCCCAAGTTCATACACCTCTGGATGGGTGTTAAGTATATAGGAAGCAATGCTTCCTATACCACCAAGCCTTTAGTACGATTATAAGAACTAATTCGTGTATTTCACAACAGAAGGTCAAAACTCAATTTATTGGGTCAAAACGAATGCCGCGTAAAACTTTGTTACGACAACCCAAAAACACTAGTATAGGGATTCGTTAATTATATATATATATATATATAAATCTCATATACTATATAAAAAAAATTTCTTTTTGGAAATTATTTATGACAGCGTTATTGTGAAGGCCCGTAAATCCGTACCCCTTTGAGCTGACAAAATTCCACCACAATTCAGCTCAAAGCAGAACGAAAATACGAATCTTCAGGTTAAAAAGAAGAGGTAGAAGAAGACAGAAGAAAAAGAAACAGAAACAATATCAGAATCTCACATTCGCAACGGAACAATATATAATAGATGAATGAATAATCTTTAAACAAAACTATATCAGTTTATACAATACATCATCAGAGTTTACAACAACAACAACACTAGACAGTTATATAAACTTGTCTACATAACAATATACACAGCGGAATAATACTAGTATAAGTGATACGTCTCGCCATCCAGCCGCCTGCAGATCTCCACCGCAACTTCTGAATTCCAGAATGACCTGATAACCTGACTCTAGGCTGCCCGTGTGGAAAATTATGGGCACCCAGAGTTTAGAAAGGGAACAATAAACTCCAGGTCAGTCGTGGGACTGGTGTGAGATCTTAAAAACAGTTATTTTCACAAAGAAAATAAAAGAAATTCACAATGCTTTTGGAAAATGAAACTACCATAAGACCTCCCACCACACACACAATGCAATTGCAAACTTGGAGGAGATTTCTTCTTATGATAGTCAAATATGCTTAATACAAGAAAACTCTTTTGATATTATTACTAGTGCATAGTGTGAAAATCCTTTCGAAAATATAATATTAATCTTAGCCAGCATAGGTACCATTATATTATGCCTGCTATAGCTGCCATGTTAATTGGCAGGTTCTACAACTAAAACCGTACAAGGTTCGTATTGTTTCTTTGGATTTTCCAACAAATGGTCAGGCTAAGGAACTTCCTATACCACATGGGAACGCCTCTGGATGGACGTCCCGAGAACTAACTAGCTCTCTGCCAACACAAGGCCGGGTTACCTCTTACTAGGTAACTACTACACGAGTATGCCACCCCACGGTCGTTTGCGACCTTTATCCGAGGCGCCTCGATCACAAAGCAACAATCACACAGTAAATAAGATTGATGCCACCACACAGATAAAGCATCTGGGCTCCATACCATGATACCACCTTTTTCCAGAAGGAAATGACATACCCTAAAGGGAGCGACCCTCATAACCTTGCCGCATTTTCCTGTTTTGACCATTTCCGGGGTGTGAGGTCCGATGAGGTCTCGTCCACAAAGCTACGCTTTACACGAAAGCCATGCTTTGATCACAAATGATCAACGAATGATCATCAACACACATCAACACTTAGCATGCCACACTACCAACTTGGGAGTATATCACTGATAACCTTCAACTACATAACCTCTGAGCTCGTACGTCTCAGAGAAGGGTGTTAAGCTAAGAGAATAAATTCTCCGCCACCAAACATAAATGCATTTGAAAGAAATCAGCTTTATATCTCAAAGTGTAATGTCAAACATACAACCATACAAGTCTGTTCCGGGTTCGAACAGAACCGAAAATATTTCCAAAGAAGTCTTTGCAATCCATAACGTCGTATCATTATTCGGAATGGGTTATATGACACAAAGTCCTCTCCCGGCTAAACGGAATAATGAACGCTTGTTTTAAAAACAAATTCAAGTGCCATTTCAAAGGCAAATATTGATAGTCGGTGATTTAACTATCAAACAACATTCACAACAATCATCAGATTCAAATAATTTTCCCAAATTATTTATTTTCAAAATATCTTCACAAGATATATATTTTTCCACACTTCATCATTTTGAAAACCACTTTCAAATATTCACTTTCAATCCCAAAATCAAATTCCAAATTGATTTCTAATTTTATTTCAACGCCAAATCAATTTCAAATTGATTTCTAAATTTATCCCAGCACCAAATCAAATTTCAAATTGATTCTTCCATTTATTTCAAATACCAAATCAATTTTTTACAAATCGATTTCCAAATTTATTTTTCAAACACTAAATCAATTTCAAATTGATTTCTAAGTTTATTTCAGCACAAAATAAATTTTCATTCAAACACCAAATCAATTATCTTATTAATTTCCCAAAGATTTATTTTCCAATACCAGATTAATTGTCAAATGGGTTTCAAACAAATTTATCACCTTTTAAACAAATCCCTTTATTCTTTCCAAATTATTCAAAATTCCATTTCCAATAAATTCTTCTACTTTTAAACAATATTATTCAAAACCCATTTATTTATATCTTTTCCCATATTTCGGAAATAATTCGATAAGACTACAAAAATCAACTTTTTACTGTTAAATTCCTTCTTTCAAGTTTATTCAACTCTTAAAAATTAATTTACTTAAAGTTTTCTACTTTAATTTCCAAAATCCAATTTTATTTATTTCTGGTATCCAACGATACCAAAAATACATTCGGCTAAATCATAGCCTTCAACAAATTCAATCATCGATATAATCATTCACAGATTATAAATAAATTATCACACAACATATGAAACAAATTCATACAATTTGAGGAATCCAGTTGGATCCCTCCAACCTATTTCCCTGCATCCACAGATGTTAGCACAACAATTAAATACCCATTCCACTTCGAGGTGGAATATCGCGGTATATGGGATTTATAAAATATCATCCGCTATTATGCGGCGCATAGGGTCTCATCCGCTATATAATGTGGGAAATCAATCACCAAATATATATATAGATATATTCTACTATATATACTACCACATCCAAATAGTCAATCAATAACTACAATGCCAATTTAATTTGAGTGAGAAGGTCTCACCTTTGCTTTCGTTTTGCAATCCATTTCCATTCCAGCTCGTTTTTCTTGATTTATAGACCTTATATAAACATTTAATAATTTATTAATATTCGAATTTACCAAACAATTAATCAATAAATTTTGATTTCAAATTAATGACTTAATTAACTAATTATTTAATTAAAAATCAAATTCCCTTTAATATTCAAAATTCCTTTTTTTCACTTGTAAGAGAGATATTTTTATACTTTATTGTAAAATTAAATTTCATTTCTATATAAATTTCAAACATTATAAGGTTTCATAAATATTCGAATCAATCAAACTAATTAAACTTCATTTGATAAATTAACTTAACAAACAATTTATTTTTAAACTAATAGTTTTAAAATTTAAACTAACTTTCTACTTTGCCAAATCTTATTTATAGAAAATTTCTGTTTTACTGTAATTAACAAGACAGTACATTTCTTTAAGAACTATACATTTATATAACTAATTTAAATCTGAAATTGCACAGAACAATGGAATATACCTCACTGGACGAACCCAAGCCCACCCCGCGCTCGACCGAACCTGTTACCCTTCACCGTTGATAGCTCAAACTTCGACAAACTCCTCTACTCCATCGCAAAGACGCGCCATGCTGCTCGCCGACCTCGCGACAAAAAAAATCGAATGCTGCCACTCTTACGCGCGCGCGCCACATCTCGCACGTGCGTGCCTTGGAAAGTTGTCGACGAACTCGCCGCTGTCTCATCCTACATGTCATCGCTCGAAGCCATCGCGACTCGCCCTGGCCTTTGCATCGCGTGCGCCTACGGCCAGTCCCCCAAATCACGACGAGCTTCCCCCTTTTGAACGCGATTTCGAACTCGCGCTTCGACTTGTCTTCCGAGCGTGGATTTTGATTTCACTACTTGATTTTGGAATCGTGAAATAGAAAAGAACGCGACCATTGTTTTATTTTTTTTGAACGATATATTTTTCTTTTCGTTCTGATGATTTTTTTTTCGAGTTGAAGAATGAAAGGGGACGTTTTCGTTCGATTTGAAATAAAGGGATAGTAGCGTGTTGAATGGGGAAAGATGAAAGGATGGAATTTCGGCTGAAAGGAGATAGATGGGATACAAATTTTATTATATTTGTTTATTTTGATTGGTCAACAAATATATCAATTTTAAATTCAATTGTCTCGATGATTGCAACTTAAAATCATGATCTCCTATCGAGGCATGTCGCCAGGCGTTTATAATGTTATACCTCTATTACGAACGCATTGGAAAAGGTTTCGAGTCCAAATTCGATCGTATGGAGAAAATAGCTTTTTGGACCCAGTTATTATATTAAATTTCGATATATTTTTCAGCGTGTTTGCTTACCGTAAGGCCAAACGATCACTCCAAACATTACAAAAATTGAAATCCGATAATAATACAATATTACGGATCCAATGGAACTGGTTTCGTCGAATTCCAAGACTGTGCCTCGGAAGGCTATTTTTAAATTCAATTTAAACAATAAAATTTCAAAACTGAACAAAATAGTTTCGAATTCAATTCTGAAACTTCCATTATTTTCAGTATAATCAATATGAATTTTCTAAGCCTTGAAATTATTTTTAACCGGCTTAAAACTGAAGATTTAAAATATTTACCCAATTTTAATATATTAAATTCAATAATTTAATCGCCAAATTCATTCTGATATTTGAATTTCAAAGTAAACTAACTTCCAGATATTTAAAATCAATTAAATATCCTGATTTCCAATATCAAAAATTCAGGGTCGTTACAGTTATAGTCCATGCCTTCCATACTTTCCCCGAAAACGTCTATTTCAACAATAAATGTTGAAATCCATATTTTCGATACATAACCCATTTTAAATCACCTTTCGAAACCATTTAAACTCCAGTTGAAATTATTACTTTCAAAACTCTACCTTTAAAGATTATCACTTTAAAAACCATTAACTTCATCAAAAATATTCCTTTAAAAGATTATTTGACTCTTAAAAACTTAAATGTATTTCCTTTATATAAAAAATTCCATATTTAAATCTCAACGTAAATCATTTCCATATTTAAAAAACTATGTTTATAAATCTCTTTTCTATTATATAAAACTTCTATTCTATAAAATCTCTTTATTTATTAAATTCTATTTATAAATCATTCTTTTTAAAAACTCATTTTACTATCAAAATTCACTTATAATTCCATTTCATTATAAATCAAATTTGTTTACAAAAAAAATCTTTTCTATTATAAATCCATTTCATTATTTTTTTTATTTTATTTTTTATCATTTTTTTTATTTTTTTTTTATTTTTTTAATTTTTTTCATCAAACCTCTCAGTCCTCTCATGTCTGCCCCCGTAGTCCTCTCCCATAACCCATTAGTCAACTCAGTAGTACCTTCCCTTACCTCCTCTGACACCTCTGCCGAACCTCCCCTTTCCACTGCTGTTCCTCCCCTTTCCACTGCAGTAGTGTTTGTCCTTTCAGCAAGCTCCTCTTCTCCAATGCCCACTGTCCCTTCAACCACCTCAGTCAGCAACCCGCCATGCCCTCTTCCCTCTGTTCTTCATGTTCTCCCAAAGATGCCCCCGTTTGTTCCCCCAGACCCTTTTCCATCTCAGCATCAAAACAAATCACCATCTACCCTAATTGACCAACCTCCCCCTACATTTCAGGGTGAACGGAAATGGACTTCTCTCTTTAAGCACAAACCAAAAAATGCTGGGAAGTACATTCCCGTTGACCTGAAACCAGAGTACGAAGATGATGTTTTAGTTCCAACGCAAGATGTTCTTGAAGCTGGAGCAGAGATTTGGAATGAAACACTGGTTAGTTTTTTCTTAGACAAGCCTATGTCTTATACAGCAGTAATTATAAAACTCAAGAAGATTTGGAAGTTAAAAGGCTCTGTTACAGTCAAGTCAGATGGAAGCATCTTCTTATTTAACTTCACGTGTTCGGAAGATAGAGTTAAAATTCTTCAAAGTGATCCTATTATTATGAATAATAAGATGTTCATAGTTAAACCTTATGATGCAGCTATAAGTAATGCACCAGGCTCAATCACTGCTGTGCCCGTTTGGGTTCAGTTGTACAACCTTCCAATATTTGCTTGGTCGCCACTTGGGATCAACTGGGTTAGTAGTCACCTAGGGAGGATGTTATGTATGGATGAGATGACGGAGAAGCAAGGACAACTAAGCTATGCGAAGTGCTTAATTGAAGTCAAACCAGACAAGGAGCTTACCGATGAGTTTATGGTTAAGTTGGCAGAAGGGGGTATCAAAAAATCTACGTTCAATACCAATGGAAGCCGGATATATGTGTAATATGCAAAACATTTGGCCATAAAGCAGAAAGTTGTGATGGTAAGGAAAGGAGTCAAAGCGACAAAGATAAGGAAGTAAGAAAAAACGCCAGTAAAGAAAAATCGGTTGTGACATCAATGTTACCCCGTGACAATAGAAATGTCAGAACAGTTCTGCAACGAAACAATAGAACATGGCAACGTGTGAGCAATAAGAAGGCAGGGACAGAAGATAAGGAAAATATTATGGTTCAGAATAGAACATGCAATGAGGAAAGCAAGAATGTGAAACAGCGGAAAAGTGACGACCATGAAAATGGTATGTGTGGTGACAATGTAGATAATAACGAAGACATAAATGAAGGAGTAACTGCCAACATTCAGTCTGCAATAGATAAGGTGGTTAAGGAGACAAGTCCTGAAAAGGTGGAGATAAATGAAGATACTGACTCAGTTCGAAAAATTCTAATATACAACAAATTTGATGCTCTCCTAAATCTGGAAGAAGAAGAAAACATGATTGATATGCTAGATGAAAGTATGAAAGTATGAAAGATGAGATGCAAGGTCGAGCAGCACTAGAAAACTTTGAAGCAGAGGTTCAAAATGAAGTTGAGAACCATATAATCCAAGAAGAAAACAGGAGAAAAGATACAATACGAAGGAAACACGTGGTAGAACAAACAGTGAATGAGAAACAACAACCTGTAACTAGTGATGTTGGATGCAGAAATGCTGAATCAAACAGTGAAAGTAAAAAAGGAGAAGATACCGGCTCTCCTGGCAGAAAAGAAAGACAAAACAGCAAGAAAAACACCAAGCAGAGGAATAATGAACAAAAGGAAGAAAACATGCACAGCGAAATTGACACATGCACTACGTATCAGTCTAATCTTCAACCAACAAAATCCTCGCCCCCAGGTAATGCCTCTACGCCCATCCTTTACCCACAACACTCTTACAACAAATCAGACCTCCTTCAGCATACAAAGCCCCTACTATGCATCCCACCCCTATAGAAACTTCTCAGACCTCCTCCCCCTTGCCTGATGAAACAAAAAACCATGAAGCTACTCCCCTTTCAGCTACAATTCCTAACTACCTGTCTTCTAATCAGGCCGTAACTAGGAGAATGAAGATAGAACTACTCAATGCTCATGTTATCCAATGATGTCTCGCATTGGAGCATGGAATATACGTGATGGAAACCAAGTTATCAAGCAAGAACAGTGTATACAGCTTATCAAAACACATCAACTGTCAATCTTAGCAATTCTTGAAACAAAGTTAAACCAGACCAAGGCTAACAAGGCAGCTGCATACATTAATCCAAATTGGAGAATCATCCACAATTTGAATGATGCTCCGTATGGTAGAATATTGATTCTATTCGACCCCAGCAGAATTCATCTAACCCCTATCCTATCAACTTCCCAGCTAATACACTGTCATGCTATTGATCTAACAGATAAATCATCCTTCTATGTTTCTTTCGTATATGCATTCAATTCAGCAGCATCCAGAACTACGTTACTTACGACCATTCCATCTCTCAGACAGTCCACCCACCCATGGATTATACTTGGGGACTTCAATTGTAGTTTCTCTCTTACTGATAGAGTAGAGGTAATCCTCTCTCTCTTAATGAAATTAAACCACTTGCTGATACTCTAATTGATGCGGAACTGGTTATGGTCAAGTCTGTCGGTATGCGGTTCTCGTGGAACAATAAGAGGAGACATGGTTGCAGAACTTTTTCTAGGATAGATCATACTTTTTCTAATCAATCTGCCCTAACCAAATGGCCTCTTCTCTTCAACTACCTTCCTCCCCCTCTCCTTTCAGACCACTCACCTCAAATTATTCACCTACGTGGAGCGAATAAGAGGGGAAAATCAAATTTTAAATTTTTTAATACTTGGGTCTCTGAACCTGACTTTAAATCTACTGTGTTAACATCATGGAACAAGCCTAAATATGGTAATCATTTGTTTGTTTTGCAGGAAAAAATTAAAGAGATGAAGGTGGTCTTGAAACAATGGGCATATCAAAGATATGGTACTGGTGAAAAAATGAGCTCATTGATTAGAGAAAAACTTATTGGGGTCCAAACAGCTATGCAGTCTAATGTGAATAATACAAATCATGCTGCAACTGAAAGTTACTTGTCTCAGCAATACTATGACGCCTTAACTAAAGAGAATGAAATGATTAGACAGAAGACGAGAATAAAATGGAGGGAGAAGGGAGATAGAAACAGTGCCTACTTCCATGCTAATCTCAAGAATAATCAGAGAAGAGAAAACATCACTACTATCTACGACATGAATGGTGCTCTTCACTCTAGCCCTGATGAGGTCCAAGATGCTTTTGTTAAACATTTCTCCGGCCTGTATAGCAACCAGCACAACTTCATCCCTAACATTGATCAGATCCCTGATGACATCCTGCCTAGACTTACTCCCGATGATTATACTTACCTTTGCAATGAAGTCACCCCTGAAGAGATTAAACAAGCTATGTTCTCTCTTAATACCAATTCGTGCGGAGGCCCAGATGGGTTAAATGCCCACTTCTACTCTTCTTGTTGGTCTATTGTTTCAGCTGACGTTAGCAACGCCATACTTCTTTTCTTCAGAAGATGTAAAATCTTCAGATCTTTTAATTATACGAATATAGCTCTTATTCCCAAACTCAAAAACGCTCACTGTGTAAATGAATTCCGCCCTATTTCCTGTTGTAATACTATTTATAAATGCATCTCTAAAGTGATCGCTACAAGGCTAAAGCAGGTCTTACCAAAAATTGTCTCCAAAAACCAAGCTGCCTTTCTTCCTGGAAGGAATATTTTGGACCATGTTCTTCTCTCGCATGAACTTATTAAGGGATATAAACGTAAGAATACTCCTCCAAAAGCGATGATGAAACTTGATATTATGAAAGCTTTTGACACGTTGCAATGGGATAGCATTGTACGAATAATGGGGTACATGAACTTCCCTCCGCATTTTATATCTTGGATATATGAATGCATCTCCACTCCGACATTTTCTGTTAATGTTAACGGTAAGAATGAAGGCTTTTTTACTAGTAAGCAATGGATTAGACAAGGAGATCCACTATCTGCATATGTTTTCATACTGGTCATGGAACTTCTTACGAAGTTGTTTGATAAACAGATAAGCCAAGGTAGATTCAAGCTTCATCTTGCATGCAAAGAACCTCAGATCTCTGCGCTTATGTTTGCGGATGACTTAATAGTTTTCTGTTCTCCTGATATTGATACTGTCACGAACATAATGCACACTCTTGATCAATTCTACACTATGACAGGGCTTAGAGTTAATATCGACAAATCTGAAATTATTACTGCTGGTCTTAATACTGAGCAGTACAATCAAATTACACACATCACTGGCTTGTCTCAGAACACAAATACTGTTTCATACTTAGGACTTCCTCTAGCAACGTCAAAAATCTCATCTAGTCAATGTCTTCCTCTTTTTGAAAAGATAACAGCGAGGCTTAACTGCTGGACCACCAAGTCTCTTAGTCAAGCTGGTAGATTGACCCTGATTAAGTCGGTTACTTTTTCTATGCAAGTGTACTGGGCTAGAACGTTCATTCTCCCCTTTAAGTTGATAAATATGATAAGAAGTGCTATTATGAAATTCTTGTGGACAGGCAAAACAAACGACAGGTATATAGCTCCCATTAAATTTGGCAGAGTAGAGATGCCAATGAGTAAAGGAGGTCTTGGAATACTATACTTAAAACAATGGAACAAAGCTGCCTTCGCGAAACATATCGACACCTACTATAACTGTCCTGAAAGCCTTTGGGGAATGTGGTCTAACAAAAATGTGATAAAACGAAGGAGTTTGTGGAACATGCCCAAGCCTCAAAACTTGAGCTGGACCTGGCAGAGCATTTTCAAGATTAGAGAGCTGTTTCTTCCTCTAATACGAATGAATACGAATACTACTGATAGCGTGAGTTTCTGGGAGGATCCGTGGTTAGACAAGGGGTTCATCCTGCGACGTCACCTATCGTACACTGAAATACATCAAACTGGGATACATTTGGCTACTAAGGTCAGTGATGTTATCTTTAATCTTCAAACTACACGTCGTTTTTCCTCCAATTATAGGATCCAAAATATTTGGAACAAAGTAGGCACGTTTATTGCTCTGTCCTCTACTTCTGCTCGTCTGGTTTGGGGTAACAAAAAGGCCTTATTCAAAACTGGAGATGCATATGAATTTATCATGCAGAATGGTATTTGCCCAACATGGAGATGGTGGAAGCGAACCTGGAGCATTGATAGTAAAATGCGACAAAATTTCATGCTTTGGAAAGTTCTTAATCGTGCGATTATGACCAAAGCTAAACTTGCTTGCATGGGTATGAATGTTAACATTTACTGTTCTTACTGTTGTGAGCCACCTGAAACAGTGGAACACTTATACTTTGAGTGCCCATTTATTAAGCAAATCTGGATATGCATCATGGCGAAGCTTCAACGTACTAACGTCTCTGATGACAATCGGGTGGAGTGGAAGAGGATCTACACGAGATCGGGACTTAAAAACGAACGTGAGCGGGTTTTCAACGCTATGATGAAGAGCTTCATCAGCTCGGTTTGGAGAGAGCGAAATACAAGATTGTTCGATGCAAGTAATGCAAAAACTGACGATGTTTTCAAGCAGTGGATTACGTAGGAAATCAAAAATGATATTAGTCTTCTCTCTTTCTCTTTCGATCCAGGGATTACTGCCTCACTTCACATATAATTTTGTGTTGTTTTTCCTTTTCTGCTTTTTGTTTCCCTTATGCTTGTTGTGCCTTGTTTCCCCTTGTATTCTTAGAGTAATGCTCTACGTTGTCTGTGTAATTTTCTGATTGGTGCAGCAATAAAATGGTCGGGGACCATCTAACCTCGTCGGCCTTGCCAAAAAAAAAAATTTGTTTACAAAATCCATTAATAAATCCATTTACCAAATAAATATCAAACCCATTTACATAATATTTACAAATTCCGATTATAAATCTATTTCTTTACTATAAAATATCACTTTTATAAATCCTTATTATAAACCATTCAAAAATTTCTATTTAAAAATATTTCATAAAATATACATTTATAACATCAAAACTCATACTTTTTATTTGTTTAAAAATAAATTCATTCCGTTTAATAATTTAAAATTATTAAAACATATATACTTCCAAAATCACTTTGAAAATCATTTCAATTCAAAACCACTATTTTATACTATTTCAAAATACTAAAAATATGGCACATTGCTACTATAGCACTAAATAAGCAAAAACATATACATGTCATCAAATATGAAATCCAACGCATCATATATCAAAATATATGAAAAGTAAAATCAATAGTGTGAGGAATCCTGGTGGATCCCTCGAACCTGTCCCCCTGCATCACATACAATATATAATCAAATAATATAAATCAACCGCTTCGAGGCGGGATCATATATAAAGGGTTATCCGCTCATACACGGGAGCGTAATAGGGTCTCATCCGCTCTAGGGGCGGGAATATGTCCAAACCAACCAATAAATATAGCAAATCATCCAAACAAGCAACAAACATCATAAATAAAATTATCCACACTTATATAAAGTTATAAGTGGGCCAAAGAGGACTTTACTCATAGATTTTCCAAAAATCGCCCAAAGCGCTCTGGTTTGAATTAAAATTGAACAGACATTCAATTTTAACCCAAATTTCTACTAGCTCCAAATCCATCCAATCAAACGTTGCGTTCAATTTCGACCTCGTATGAAAAGGTTATGGATTTATAACGATTGAAATAATTAAATTATCATTAACCTATAATTAATAAAATTATTTAAATTTAATAATCTTCCCTCCTTCCTCTTGTTCTCGTTTCTAGTCAATCGAAAACGCGACTCAAAATGCAACTTCCCCAACTAAATGCCGCCGCCTCGCTGCCGCGTGTGCCGCCTCAACCTCGGCGTTGATGCGCCTGGCCCCCTCGCTTCATCGCCAGTGGTCAGCCCTCCCAAATCGTTGCCAATCGAAGGTAAATCGAGGCCATGGTCGCCATGAGCGGAGGAGATTTTGCACCGCCATGCCTCACCATTCGATGATCCAACCATTGATTAGCTTTGTCATAACGTGCTCTCCAACTTTCATGTATAAGCTTTGGCCTGAAAGTGGACGGAGTGGGTCAGATCGAGCATGGCCATTGGATGGGGTTGTTATTTAATAGCGGTTAGGGTTTTGTTTGTTAGGGTTTGCAAAAATGAAATAAACATGTCCTTATATAGAAAATTTTCAAAGCACTATTCACACGTTAAAATTTCGAACTCCAAACGAGGTGTGCCGCCTGGCGTTCTATATGTAATACCCTATTCTGAACATAATGGAACTAGTACCCGGAGCCAATTATATCGTATACAAGAAGTTAACTATCAAAATCAAATTGTATTAATTTAAATTCTTTTAATTAATTTCTACGCATTTCGAATTCGCACCACCAAACGATACGTCCGATCGCCATGAAATTCGACGGCATATAATAATTCACTATTATAGATCCCATGAAACTAGTTTCGTCGAAGTCCGAGATAGTGTCCGAGAAGGCTATTTTCACACGTTAATTAAAATGAATCATTATTTAAAAAAATTCGAATCACTTTAATTATAAATTAAAGTTTACTATCTTTATTCTTATTTAAATAGAATTAAATCAGCTTTCGAAATCATTTTTATTCACATTAAATTCAAGATTCAATTAGTTTAAACAATTCAAATATTAAATTTAACAATTTAATTATCAAATAAATCACTATATTTGAAATATAAGTTATTTAACTTATAAAATTTACTTTTCAATATTTAAAATAAATTAAATATTATAAATTCAAATGATTGAAATTTTGTGTCGTTACATTATTTCCCTCTTAAAAGACTTTTGTCTTCGAAATTAGCAAGGTAAGAAAAATTTCCCAAACCCATTAACTTTTCAAAACCAATTAATTGAACTAGATTATGAAATTTCTAAGTCTTTTAAATTCATCCACCTATACCAACTAGTTTCCTTCCATTCATTCATTCCAAGTTATAAATCAAAATCAAATTTTAGTTATCAAAAATTTTCCAAAACTCTCAAAAACTTTCTGCTGCCTTAAATTTACAGAAAATTTCGCCAGCCTCTCCTTTGCACGGTTCGATTGGAAAAATTTACAATATGTATATAATCACAAATATACATCTCATCTTTGAGGATGAGGCATCCTGTAAGGAAAAAAAATAAAAATACGATATGTAATCCGAGATTTGTATCTTTTATTATATTAGCAAGCATGTTTAATCAATATAATGCGAAAGCGGGCTATAAAGGCAAAGCATACGCCATCCGCAACTACTAATCACTCAACAACCAACGAACACAAGTAGAAAAAAGTAATATCAATATATAAATGTACTAATACAATAACCATATGCAAATATAGCAAAGGTAACAAGAGAAACCGTCAGACAATTAATATTCATCCAATTAATTCATTACCATATCAATTTACATTTTCCAATGTCAGCATTTAATTTATTAAGCCTGTACAATGTACATATACCATCCGTATGCAAAACCTTACCCGATCGTTCGCTTGATCATATAATTTCACTTCCGAACTAGTATCGTTCACACGACTGCTCTAGTGAGGACTCGGATCTGGTTCCTTGATTAGAAACCGCTATTCTCCTTGCATAGCCATATACTATGCTAGAGAATCTCAGAATCAATCAAAAATCCATATCCAGTGTTTGCTGTTAAGAATTGTGTGAAAAATCCTAACTCAGACCGGTGTAAATCACCTCGAAATCATATATTTGAATCTGGATCAAACAGTTATACGAATAAATTAATATACGTACAACTTACGTATTTATTTCAATTGGTTTTTTATTATATCCCATTCTCCTTTATTCATTATTCACACTCATTTATTACTTAGTATATTTATTTCAATACTAATGTCATTTATGAACCATTTCATAAATCCATTACTTAAGTTTATTATAAACATTTTATACAACCACTAATGTTTATTTTCACTTTCCAACTTAAGTTGAATTTCATTTTATAACTCAAATTCATATCCATTTCACTAATTTATTTCATTAGTTCATTTCATTAATTCATTAAAAATCAAATTAAATTTCATTTAACTTTGCTTAAGTCAAATTCCATTTCAAAATTCATTTTATCTAAGTTAACTTAAGTTAAATTTCATTTCATAATTCAATTTTAAAATTTACTTTTCTTAATATTTATATTCAACAAATTTAAAAATTTATTTTAACTTACTAATTCTCAATTTTTAAGTTATAAAACTTATTTTCTTATATTTTCACAAAATACTTAGATAAAACTTCTAGAATTTAAACACCAGTTTTTTTATTATTTTTAAATCACTCTAAAATCATATATATGCATAATTTCTTTTTATATCAAATCATATTTTTGAATTTTAAAATCAAAACTAGTTTTACCAAAACAAAACCTCTATAGCAAATCACTATAGTAGCAATCCGTCACTTAGCAACTCAAAAATGAATACCGATGATGCTGCAGTCATCACCAAAATTATTTTTCAGCAATTTCAAAGTGAGTTTAGTGCTTTATATTCCTTTTAATTCCTATTTATTTACAAATCATATTTATAAATTTTCCTTATAAATAATTTCACTTTGGTTTTATAAAACCATTTCTTACTGTTTATCTTTGTTTACATTATAATAATAATAACTTTTATTCGAACACCAAAACAAATAACAAACGAATAATAATCAAATATTATCATTCACTAACAACCAAGTACACCATACATAACTATAATAATTTCTGAAAAATTATTATTATATATATATAATATAATTTTGGTAAAATTATTTCATTTACCAATTTCAAAACAATACTGTGTTGGTTTGCCTAGTTTAAGTGTTCAGAAACGCCTATCGATATCGTGGCGTCCCATGCACCGACCAGAATTCATAAGCCACTCAACTGATAAATTAAACACTAACAAATACTCGCTCATATCTATAATACACTCAAACTCATTCTATGGTGCTACTGGTAGTATCTATAATGAGTATCCCACTAAAGCCTAGGTGTTCGCACAACCTAAGCTCTGATACCAGCTGTAACAACCTACAAATCGGAAGATTCAAGCCGATAGTAAACCATACATGTCTAATCCAAATTGAATGGAAAGACGGATAGTTATGGGAAAGAAAGAAGAAAGAAGAAGAGAGGAAGAAACGAAAACAACATAGAATCTCACAATCGCACTGGAACAACATATTATATAATATTAATGAACTTTACAAAAGAGAAACTGTAATATACATACATCCATCAGAGTACAAAAACAAATCACTAATCATTAGCATGGACTGTTATAATAACCTGTCCTCACAAATGTTGATAATTTAAACAACAATGTAGCGGAAAATAAACATATACGTGAATACGACCTGAAGACCTCCAACTCGTCTATTGAAGCTCCAAAGCAACCAAATCTAAATCTATAAATATGATCGGTCTGCCTAGTTTAGTCTGGTAAACCAACGTGAGAAAACACATCTCAATTGAATTTTAAAGTTATAAAAACTTTTTTTTATCAAAACAACGGTATCTTGTAAGACCACGCCGCACATAAACACAGACGAGTTTTTACCCTACAATAACCAAAACATTTCTTATCAAATTCTGTTATGTTATAGTAACAACCCACCTTTTTGGATGATTCAAGTTAACAATAAACCATACAGTTCTAACTCAAACCATTCAAAAGGGCAGATTATCAGTGGGGTAAATAAGAAAATAAGAGAAAAGAAGGAAAGCAAAACACAGAATCTCACAGCGGAATGACAAATATAATAATCAAATAAACAGTTCATGAAGCTGTTTTACAGTATACATTTGATTTCAATTTTTACAACATAATCAGAGTACAATCAACAAACATACCAAAATAATGGACCAGAAAAATAATAGTAAATACAGTCTAGCAAGCTCCATCTTCATCATTAAGGAATAGTGTCTTTAAATACTGTAATACTCAGGCTGACCCGAGCGTAATGAAAAGACAAAACACTCGAGTCAGAACTAAAAGTTCTTATGTAAGTTAAATCAATAACAAGTAAATATGAGTGTAATAGCTTCAGAGATGTTTAGGGGATTTTCCATCTCCTATCAAGTGTACAACGTGAGTGCAATTACTTAAGAGAAGTTACTGGATTTTTCATCTCCTAAGAATCCGTCAAACTATCTATATGTAGTAAGATACGCTATATATGTAGTGTCTATTAGTAAAGTAAAGTATTAAAATAGCGTTAAGGCTTTACATTGATCCCTTTTAACACATTTTTAAGCAGGTAGCCTATGCAGGTCCTGTAACACAACTAGTAACGTCGGTAGCCAGTGAGTCCCCTATAGGCACCATACTAAAACAAAATCGTAGTGCGCTCGTATAAGGATAATCGTATGATAAGGCACATGAGGCGGTGCCCAAGGTAGGATACTACCGTTTTGCGTTTCCTGACTGGTGGTAACCCCTAACGGCCCACCGCGAACATCCATTCCATAATCAAATCAAGGTGCATCAATCGAGTCCAAAAAAATCAAGATGGAAATACGAAGAACAAATGCCACTAGAGGTAGCTAGCCTCATGGTCAGGTATGAGTTATATTTTAGTCATTTCAAATTGACACAAGTGTCGGAGTCATCCAGCATTGTTCTCTTTCTTCAATCCAGCAAACATCGCCAATTCAACCTCTACATTCTGGATAACATCCACAGCGTACATAGTCGTTAAAGTGGTTTCGGTATTAACATATAGTATGCCAATATTCGATCCTAGTCCCTTTAACAACCAAACGTCATTTTTCACACCAGTTGGTTCTTTTGAATTCAAGAACAAATCACAATTCATAGCAAAATATCAGATTCGCTTCAAAATCATTTCGAATCCAAAATAGGTTATACCTTCATACCAAAACATTCATATTCAAATCAATGATTTAAATCTAAATAGTTTCCCTTTAAAACAGTTTGAATATTTAAATCATTTACTAATACAAGGTTATCTTTTATTAATTTACATTCATTTAATTTCATAAAGAAATTTTTTCCATTCAATATTTAATGAATGGATAAATTCTTAAAGTATTACATATGTTTCTTGCAGTTTAATTCACAATTATTTACTTATATAACCTGATTTCCATTTAATATTAATATTCATTAACGAATCATTTCATACTTATGTTTATCTACCTTTTTATTCATATTTATTTTCACAATAGTATTTCTCTTTCATACTAAATTTATTTATGAATTATTCAAAAATATTTTCTTACGTTTATAAACATTTACTAAAGATTTATCTCCTTCCACGACATTATTCAAGTTTATAATTATCTTAGAAAGATTCAACTTAATTTATAAACATTCTTCCCAACTTATGTTTTATTTTCCAACGAATTTACAAGACATGACTTTATAATTTGTTTACTTTCTTAAGTTCACATTCATTTTGTAACATCCCCTTACTTGGAGACCCAAAACTAACGGCTACGGATGCTGCAGTCATCTATAGATATTAATCCTCGGCGACCAAATATGGCGGTGTTAGATTCATTGATACAACTTTGCCCCCATGGATGATCAGAGTATGTATAGGCAATTTAACAACTTTTCCATTACAAAGAACATAGCGGAATCAAAAGAAAAGAGAACTCTAAATAGATATCACGCCTCCTACACGTCTCCGAAAGCTTATTCGTCTAAAGAGGTAACTGAAAACCTCAACTCTCAAACTACTCAAAATCAATTGAATACCCGAGAGTTTAAAGGGAAAACATAAACTTCGAGTCAGACATAAAGCCTGGTATGAATAAAAATCTAATATCTCAAACCATTTAGATATCTAGTGAGACCACATCGCTTAGCGGAACGGGTTTTCCCCTCACTAGTATCTCAAAACCTTTATAAAACCATATACTGTGCTCCTACACCCACAATGGTTAAAACATAGTCATTTAAAAATATTATGATGATATGAAGACAAATTAAAACAATATGGATTTCCTATCCCTTGTTTAATTGACTCCCTATCATATTTATAGTTTCCAGGGTCACCATTCACCTATTAGTTTTCATGGGCTTACTAATAACCTGTATTTTAATTTCTGGACTCCTTATCCTATGTCATAGTTTCCTTGGGTGCACTATGAACCTATTGACCCCTACCAATTAACTTAAGACTACCACTCCTGTAGGTTTAAAGAATTCATGGGTTCCCCTAAACCTATTGGTTACTCCAATAACTCTCTCTTATCCTAGTTTTCATGGGTTGATTAGGAACCTATTGACAACTGTCAATAACTTAATCCAGATATAGTTTTCAAGGGTGCACTACAAACTAGTTGGCTCCTACCAACCACTCTTTATAACATAGTTTGCATGGGATCACTATGAACCTATTGGTAACTCCAATAACTTTTTAATTATAGTTTACATAGGATCACTATGAACCTGTCTCCCTGACAACTTCCATATTTAGGCATCCTATATTCTGGTCTTCCTGACCTCTTGGATGCAATTCTACTCATCCATGAGTTTAATCAATTTATATTCACTACTGGGTTAACCTAGCTAGTTCTTCTACCCATTATCCCCAAAATACAGTTATGGGTCCATTATAATGTGAATATACTTATATATGAAGAAGCAACGGTAATTACAAAACAATACCACTCCTGTGGGTTTAATGTCCTTGAAACACTTTTCATATGAAACATCGTTAATCCCTCTAACCTATAATTTTATCAAGGAAAGCTTCATCTTAAAATCATTTTAAAACTCCTTTAATTTAGCCATGGGTTTTTCCTTTAAAGATGAGTTTGGATTATAAAACCTTTCGACACGTTCAAACCTTGCTTTCGACTTCCTTGGTGTTAGCACCAAAATTGGTCACTAACACCCAAAGAGAGATTTGTGTAGAGAGATTAATGAAGATAGAAAATTAAAATAAAGGAATGTGTGCAAAATTAATTGTAGAAACTAGAACACCAGATTTATAGTGGTTCGGAGTAACTGCCTACGTCTACTTTGAGTTTAATCTTTATTGCTTTTTCAAATAATTGAATACAGATACAATCCGTACAACAACAACTTGAATACAAGTTCTAACTGAAAAGGAATGAGTCTTGAAAATGGCAGAGTCTCCCCAGTGTTCTCCAGAAAAGGTCCCTTTTCACTGTGCCCCTGCTCCTCTATTTATAGGCGAAGATAGGCTGGACTTCCCTCACGAGCCCATGAACAAGGTATCTCGGCCCACAGTAGGTGACTTCTGTGCATCAAGCCAGGCATGTCGAACGAGTCATGCCGAGCGAGAAATGCCGGTCGAGAATTATTTGGTCGATCATCAAGTGACTCGAAGTAGACCCTCAAAAGAACCGAAGTAAGTAGTGAGTTGACTCGAAGCGAAGTCATGCCAATCGCCCTTAATAGGTCGTGGGCTTGAAAACTTGTTAACACCTCTAGTATGCACCGAGCCAGGCATGCCGTACTGTCATGATCGGGCATAGTTGCCGAGTGAGGTATGCCGAGCGATATATGCCGAACGACGACACCCTCCTCAAGGTTGAGTGTTGATCCTCTCTTTAAAGCCGAACGGCATCCAAGCTGATCCAAAATGTCTAGGCCGAACCACATGCCTATACCGAACGTCATCCAGGCCGAACCACACGCCTATGCCGAACGGCATCCAGGCCGAGCCACACGTCTATGCCAAACGGCATCCAGGCCGAGCCACACGTCTATGCCGAACGGCATCCGGGCCGAGCCACACGGCTATGCCGAACGGCATCCAAGCCGAGTGAAGTTTATATGCCGAAAGATGTGCTTGCTTGACGATC
Organism: Allium fistulosum; assembly: GCA_030737815.1. Lineage (NCBI taxonomy): Eukaryota > Viridiplantae > Streptophyta > Magnoliopsida > Asparagales > Amaryllidaceae > Allium > Allium fistulosum. The sequence goes on from CM060903.1 coordinate 1,411,462,096, forward strand.
CTCTCGTAACCGGGCCAAACAACCGGGTAACATTTGCCCCCCAAAGTGTGTCGTGTGAGGCAACACGACACGCTTTGAACCAATATCTTATTCCTACTATCAGAAGTTGAATGTGCTCAATGAAGGTCCAAGCACGACAGTTCAGAGTCTATTCTCTCCCCTCCTTTCCTTTATACATAAATGAGGGGCCGTTCGGCACATGGATACCGAACCACTCGTTCGGTAAGTCTTTCGCCGCTCGGCACAACTGCTCACCAAACCACTGAAAAATCTTGACCGGACCACTGGTTGATGCCTGTTCACCTCCCCTTCTTCATATATAAAAGCCAACACCTCACTCCTTCACTTCTTTACTTTCACTTCGACTCTACAAGAACTCCTAGCTTACCTTCACTCAGACTTCGGCTATCTCTTCAACCTCCTTCCCTTCCCCTAAATCGTGTAAGTTTTCCCTATAGCCCCATCCCATATCAAGTCCAAACGACTTCAATCTTAAACCTGACAATTCCCTAATCTTCGATCATCCTCTTAGGTAAGAATTTATCCTTCAAACGCTGTTTCCAAATTAGGAAGTTTAGCACGAAATTCGAATTTGTGAAATTTCTTCAGATTATGCACAGTAAAAGTCGTGTAGATGAGAAAGACGACTCGAAGTTTGAACATGTCTTAGGGCTGGAACTTGGTACAATTTTTAACTGTTTTCAAGGTCGGTGAAATGGATAGGAGAAGGGAAAAGGACACCGGTGGTTGCTAGGTCGTAGGCTCCTGCTGGGTCACCGAGCGTGGGAGTTAGGTAGTTGAAGTGGAACTAAATCTTTGGTTGAGGTCATTCGGTAACCAAGGAGCAAGGGATATGTGAGTGTGAACGGGTCGGCATTTGCTTTTTGGGTGGAAGCCGGCCAACTATGAAGTAGGTGGCTCGGTAGTCTTCATGTGAGAGTACTGTTAGGGAGGTAGGAATTAGGTAGGCTGGTCATCATGACTGGTTTCGAGAGTTAGGGTTAGCGGCTCGGTCTCATTCGTTGTCAAGAGTGCATTGGCGAGGAGGATGAGTGGGTCGGCGTCTTTAGTCTAGAAGGTCGTTCGGTCGTACGTTTAGGAAGTCGCTCGGCATCGAGCCTTTGAGTAGGCAATGACAGTTAACATCATTCAGACTTGACCACAACACATGTTAAATTCACTTACTTCCCATGCCTAACCATAGGACAACAAACAAGGACAAGAAACTTAAACAATTTTGCACATCGAATTGATTTGGACTGATAACTTCACGATTGAGACCATAATAAACGTGAACTTAAAATTCTATGAAGAGGGCAACTTAAAGCTCATTGTGCTACACTTCAATTTTTAGAACCTTAATTTATTTATATTTTTTACACGAACCATCACACTAGTTCACACACCACACGGGGGAAGCACTTTTGTCGTTACGACTAATATCAATTGTCTTTCAAGTATAGTTCAAACAGGAGTTTTCTCAAATTTGGCATTCGTTAAAGATGTCTAGAAAGTCGAGCTCCGCCACAGTTTCAGTAAGCCCGGGCTAAGTTCTCGACAGGAAGTAGTGGAAACTTCAAATCCATCGACGACTCCTGCACAAAATATCCCGAGTTCAATGACTGCAGCTATTGACTTAGCTCCTGATGCCATAGATGCATCAATTATCCTCGACAATCCGGTCGATTCCCAAGCTTCGAGAATCAACGAAAACGCTCTTCGCTGACTATGCTCAATCCACGGAATCCCATTTGATGACGTGCTGGTTCCATCGGGACAAGATCGTCCCCACCTGCCCCCAGCCGGGTATACGGCTTGCAACAAATTCATGTGCTGGGTTGGTAGTGTGCCACCTTTCAGCTCCTTCCTTCGTGATGTGCTGCAGTATATGGAAATTGCCCCAGCACAATTACATCCCAATAGTCATGCGTTCCTCTACGGCACGTGTATTCTTTTCATGAGTGTTCTGTTCAGACTACCCACAACCGGGGATATCCGATACATCTATCATTTCAAGAGATGGTCTGAGAGCCCATCCTTCATATTCCTCGAGCCACACTCCAAGTGCCAGATCTTAACAGGGGCGTGGAGCAAATTTGCCCTATACAAGCAGGAATGGTTTTATGTGCGCCGCCCCCGGGCTTTGCGAGGAGATGGCTTGAAGGGAGTAAGTTCCTTTTCTAGATCAGTAATTGTACGTGGCAGGAAGTGCATTCTTTTTAAACCTTTTGTCGAATTTTACAGGTATTAGCCCACGTCCCGAAGGCTCCGGGTACTCTGAGGCCGTCGAAGCCATTCGGGCTGTTCTTGCGGGAGACCGGGACATCAAATTCATCATTTCCAATGAATCGCTTTCAGGATTTGGATTGTTGGTGGAAGGTCGCCGGATAAGTCTTCCTCACAGTGCCACCACAACCGGACTTGCCTCGGATAAAGGCAAAAGGCAAGCTGGGCCTTCGGTGCCTTCGATAAGAGAGACTCCCGATGTATCTGAGGAAGGTGAAATAAAGGAGGCTGAAGCTCCGGGCGAGAGTGTAAGTCCCGCTCTGGAACCAGCAGTTGAAGCACACGGCACTGATAAACCACCTCCTCCTTCAAAAGGAAAAAAGAAAGAAGCTTACAAGTTGAGGAAGAAGGTAGTGGGGGGGACTTTGAAAGTGACAATTACTTCAATGGAGAAAGAGCCGTCTCCACAACACTTAGAAGACTCATTGAAAGGCTTGTCTGACCTTACAATTCCTGATGATTTTCTCAACTACGGTTTCGACGACCCGGAAGCCATATAACTTCATTCGCCAGTGAGAGGCAGTGAAGGCATTCAAGCCCATCACTAAGGAGAAAAAACTCCGATAAGTAAAGCTAAAGAAACTGGTCCGTCGAGGGGAAACACTAGGACACACACGAACACACACACTTCACCTTGCACTTAAACTTCAGCCATTATGCCATTTTTGCTAACTTGTCATCGCTTAACTTCTGCGCAGGTGATATGGGACGCTCACATGGATTCGACCGCCTTCGTGGCTCTTCTATTTTCCATCCTTCCGACCGAGACTCTGGATATGGCAAACGCAGAGATAGAGATGATGACAGTGATATAGATTTTCGCCCCCGAGATTCATCTTCTCGAAGGAAAATTCACAGTCACTCATCGTACTCCAACGATCCTCCTCCTCCACCGGAACAAGGAAGGAAGAAATCAGGTCAAAGGAAATCACAATCGAAAACTCCACACGACCAATATTCGGGTTCCTCAAGTAATAGGCAATCTCGGGAGGTTCATAAGAAGTCCGTGGTTTCGACTAGACAAACTTCCTCTACTCCTGCACCTAATCCGTCGATAGCGGAGAAGCTAACCGAGCTTAAAGCCACATTCCCAAAAATATGCTTTGACGGACTGAAATTTCTTCCAGCCATCCATCCTATTCTGGGGCATGTCAAACAAAGTGCCATTGCTTGCAACAATGATGTTTACGTCCAACACGACGCATTCTTTCACTTGGCAGAAAAAGTTTATGAAGTTTCTATGGAACGCAAACATGAAATCGATCGTCTGAAGCTTGAGGCCATCCAGGACAAAGACATCATTAGAGCCCAAGATAAAGATCTTTCCACGTATAAATCTCAACTTGAGGCCGCCCAGAAGAACGCTAAAGATACTGCTGAGGCAGTAAGTTGCCTGGAGGCCACACACAAAAAGGAGATCGATGAAGTTGTCCAACGCTGTGGCGCTCTAGCTTTAGAGAAAGACTCCGTTCAAAAGGAGAGAGATGCGTTCGCTCAATGAGTCAAAGAGTTGGAAGAGCTACTTCTCAAAGATAAGGAAGAAAAGATTGCTGCTTAAGAGGAGTCGCAACGATATTGCAACGAAATTGTTGCTATGCGACTCCTGAAAACAAAGCTCGATGAAGACCTCTCCAAAGTCGAAGCGTTGAAGGATGAAGCCCGTAAGGAGGGTAAAAGAATAGCGCTCTCAGGAATTGATTCTCGCCTTGAGGCGGCTATTGAGGCTGGTAGGTAGGAAATCAAGTGTATGTTTGATCCGCTCATAGCTGAGTATAATGCTTGAGTTCTCATGAATCACGACTTAACATTTCTTGGCGAGGGTTATCTTGAATCTTTGGCCGAAGCATGGGTCACTTTAATCAAAATCAAAAAGGTTGAGTTGGGAGCGGAAGAGATTGACGAAGATGCTTTAGTGAAGGAATTTCTTCGGGGGAATGAGCCTTCAGACTTGTCTGCGGCGAAGGCTCTTTACAGTAGAGACTCCCCCTTATCAAAAGGAAAAGATGCCATTGCTGGTCCGTCCGGAACCGAGTCTCCGGTTCCTCCCCCTACTCAGTCGTCATGTCGCCCTCACTTGACCCCTTCGAGTAACATATCGGCTATGACCCAGAAGACCCTGGACTTAATATTCACGTTCTATCTCCCATTCCAGAAGGCGAAACTCCCCGAACAGTTGAGAGTCAACCAGAGACTGGTACATAACTTTTCCTTTAAAGTTCAAAGGGTTCTCATTTTCAACGAGTGAAAAATGTATTCTAACATTTGTTTCTTATGAATTCGTGTAGGCCATCCTGATCCCAAACCTACTCCAAGAAGCAATGTCGCCAAGGAGAGAGAGGAGAAAATGGGAGAGGCTATTCAGACCGAAGCGACTCCTGTACCTGGCGCTCAAATGATCGAGGCGCTCGATGAAGACAAGTCTGAAAACCCTTCTCCTTTAGAACATTATGAAGTTGAAATTACAGGCACCTCCAAACATACTTCAAAGCTGAGCATGGAGGAATAGATCATCGAAGAGGGGAAAAAGAAAACCAAGATTAAGGCTGAGTCTCAAGTGGTAGAACTCGATGACCCACTGAACAGGCCTTTAAAAGTTATTCTTCCAGGTGGGACTAGGTCGTTAGAAGTTCCTCCTCCTTCCTCTTACACCCCTTCTCTAGTGAGCAAAATGTCCAAGAAAAAACACATGGGGGAGGAGTCTTCAGAGAAACTGAAGAAGGAGAAGAAGTAGCTATAATGCTTCGTTTAGCGTGAATAAGCCCGGATCATGTAATTATTTCTATTTATTTTTGTAGTCGATGTTAATAGACTTTTAGTTCCGAGTTTAGGAGGAATTGTAATGGAATTCTGTTTTGGGATTAGTGAATAAAATTTTTGTTCTTTTGATGATGTTCGATGATTAGCTTCAGCATCCGTCTTGTGTTTGAAATCCAAAGTCATGTGGGTCAGGCAAGTACTTGCTCACTTCCACGTGACTCGGAGTTTTCTGAATTGCTTCAATTTTAGTCCACGCTCTGGGGACTTTGAGATTTTTTCATCGTTTATACTCTAGTCCGCACTCTGGGGACTCAGGGTACTCTAGTCCACACTCTGTGGACTTAGAGATTTTTTCAAGTCGTTTATACACTACAACAAAATGTTGATTTAATAGTAAGTAGGGATTGCACAGTAAATTGGCTTGCTGTCATTTGATGCTAATCCCTTTTCTTATTTAATTGATAACGCGTTTAGCCGCAGTTAATTAGACAAGAAAATTACTTCGCGGTCTTTTTATTCCTTCCCGCCTAAATTTTGCTATTTCGTTCTCCCCAAAAAAAGATCCCGCTCTAATCATAAATTCATCCTTCAACCACGACTCCCTCAAATTCAATCTCTATCTCATAAAAGCCCAGAGAAATTCGATCCCCAACTCACGACTCTCCACAACTCTCCACGCCTGAAGCTGTCGCGTATTGCTCTGACTCTCCACGCATCCTTGAAGAAGCTGTATTAGGCGTCGTTGAAGAAGTAGTAGCCGGCATCGTTGAAGAATCTGTAGCAGGCATCGCTGAAGAAGCTGAAGCATTGAAAACAGTAAGCTTTGATTTGTATGTTGGTATTTTTTAGTTTCTGTATGTTTTGATCTCTATTTTATTTTGAAATCGGTAAGCTTTGATTTGTAGATAAGTTTGACAATGTTAGCTGAGTTCTGATTTCACTTGCCATGTTAACTGAGTAGATAAGTTTGACAATGTTAGGTTTTGTTGTGGCTTCTCTCAAATTTATTTGAGGTCTGGATAAGCAGAGATTCATCAAATCCTATGATAATAAACATAACTTTGTATTAGTATGAAATAAAGGTATCAAGTTAGTGTTATTTTAAATGATTCATTAGATGTTGCTGAATCAAGTGTACAATGCGTTAGCATGAGTTCATTAGACAAATTCATTAGATGTGAACTTTGAGTGCATATATTCTTATGATGTATCTGAATTCCCTTCACAGTTATCTTTTGTTTAATTATAATAAGTCTCTTCTTTTTTATGATAAAGAAACATGAACGACAATTGAAGAAAATAGGTGTTGGCCCTGTTGGGAGCATTAAAATGAAACAATGCGAACGAAAACAACTAGATTAAATGATGGACAATATTCTGTAGCATAAAAAGATGTTGTGCTGAGAATTAATAAGCATAATAAGCTAGTAATTAGTTAGCCAAGTGATTACTGGAACAAAATTATTACAATTGATTATAGTCAATCATTAATTATCCCTCTGAAAACATGTCAATATTCATTTCGGCCTGCCATCACCACGAATTGAATATAGTTGTATAAGGATGATAAACGAATTGAATAGAGCGTTTACTGGAATAAAGTTTAGATATATATCTCATGTACTTCCTTTCAGCCTGCCATTCACTGCAACCCATAACCATCAACTGCCTTTTGCATACTCCTCTCCTCTCAACAGCTTTTATACACTGCAAATTTTGGTTGTACCTAGCAACCTGATATATGTGTGCATTAGTACTGCCACTAGCTAGCTAATCTAGTCCAATATAATCGGTATTGTAAAAGGTAGAGATAAAATCAACTATCTTTAGCTTACGTATATTCACTTTATCGGTAATTTTACATATACCATGATAAATATGTGTGCATTCACGCATATAATCGGTAGGTTGCGTTGCATTTGCTTAAGTTTCTCGACACTTTAAGATGTAACTAGCCCAAAATAAGGCCAGAACCAAACTCAATTTGAATCTTCTTTAATTCTAGACCTGTGATGATCAAATTTTGTGCTTTCTTCTGATACCACTTCAGCCTAAGTTTTTTCTTTCTTTTGTTTGTTGACTTTGCTTTTTTCAATTTCCTTAGATATTGTCTTTTTTTTGTTATAGGAAATTTATATTCGAAATCTGGACCTTTTGTTTTTTCTCTCTTTGTTTCCTGTCTTACTCTTTTTGACAGTGAAGACATAGAAACTTTTCTTTTGTCTCTTTTTCAACTTTTCTCCTCATTTTTAAGCTTGTAATTTTCAGCCATTTTTTATTGAATGTTTTTTGTTTCTTGAATCAAGCTTTGGCTGCTTTCCTACTTTTGCTTGATGTTAGTAATTTGAAAATTGGATAGTCAATACAAAGTCTCTTCTTTTTTCTATCTATTACAGTTGTATAATTAATATATGTTAAATATTTGATGTAATTTTTTACAAGTTATCTTTTGGATTAGAAGATATAACTTTTATGCAAAATTAGCTGTTTACAAGTTATCTTTTAGTAATGAAACTTTCCTTAAAAAAATTAGCTGTTTGCATGGACTGCAAACACAACTATCTCCACAAGTTAGCACTCTTATGCAAAATTAAGAACATTTAAGTGTATGGAAATCATATTTAGCAATTATTTTAAAAACCAAAAGGGTGAATGAGGAATATGAATTCCTAAATAAGACCATCATTTTGGCAATGTTTCTTCCTCCTAGTAATCGATATGAACAACTAAGTATTCTAATTGCTCGCATAACATATGTTTGCAGGTACGGATATGCGTAAATGTTCTTTTCTTTTGAGCCATTTTCACTGCATGTTTTCTCTTAAAAGATAAAAATAAAGTAAAATACAACAGTGTTAATCCCTGATAGAGGTTCCAATTTGTACCACTCTTATCACCCTAAGCAAGCTTATCTCTGACAGTGTTTTGTAGACATTTTGTATGCATGTAGCTTTTGACTTAATATGACAGAGGTTCCATTTTCCATATTTTGTACCACTCTTATATCTGACAGTGTTAATCTGTGATAAAAATAGTCTTCCTCACATATTGTGCGGTTGTTTTTTTAGAAATTTGTTTGTTGCAATATTATATATGGCGATGGAAAAAGATTGGGTGCATTTGGATAGGTAAGAATACAATATTTGGATTAATATTTAACTTGGAAATTAAAATTAAAATTTGATTTTTTATGTCAATAACTTTGTTTTTTAATTTTAATTTAGAACTAGTAGGGAGTACGAGCAAGGAGCATGGAATTTTGTGCATGCCGCTAAGATAAATTTAGGAAATATGGAAAAAATATTTTGTCCTTGCTTAGATTGTCGAAATCTTACTCATCAATATGATGACATTGTTGTTGAGCATTTGATTATTAGAGGAATGGATCCTTTATACAAGTGCAGCAAGTGGTATAGTCACGGCGAGCAAATAGATGAAGCTAAAAAAGTGAAATTGGATGACACATATGAGTTACTTCAAGCCATTCACTTTGAAGATGAAGAGTTTGTCAACCATACTTTTTTCTCCGATAATAAAAACGATGATGATGCACAAAAGCGAACAGATGATTTCCTTAAAAATTTGGAAGATGCAGAAACTCCACTGTACCCTGATTGCGTAGATCAAACAAAATTATCTGCTATCACTGCGTTGTATAATTTGAAATGTGAAACCGGATTATCTGATACTGGTTTTGATAAGCTTCTTAGCGTGCAACAATTGTTATTACCCAAAAATAATGTCCTTCCGAAGACTTTATATGAACTAAAGAAGTTCCTCAAAGTATTCGACATGGGATTTGAGAAGATTCATGCTTGCAAAAATGATTGTTGTCTTTTCAGGAAAGAGTACAAAGATTTGACTAGTTGTCACAAATGCGGTTCTTCGAGATGGAAGATAAATGAGCGAACGAAAGAGGTAATGAAAGGTATTCCAGTCAAAGTGTTGAGATATTTTTCAATTATTCCAAGATTTAAAAGAATGTTTAGATCTCAGCAGATGACAGAAGATCTAAGGTGGCATTTTAGTAATAAAAGTAACGATGATAAAATGCGTCATCCTGTGGATTCTTTGACATAGAGCATGGTGGATGATAAATGGAAATCATTTTCAAGTGATCCACGCAACCTTCGACTTGGTCTTGCTACCGATGGATTCAATCCATTTGACATTAAGGGTTCAAAGTATAGTTGCTGGCCAGTGATGCTTGTGGCATATAATCTCTCGCCTGTACTATGTATGAAAAATGAGAATATTATGTTAACACTATTAATTCCCGGCCCAAAGCAACCTGGAAATGATATTGATGTATATTTAGCTCCTTTGGTAGAAGATTTGCAGCACTTATGGAGTAACGGAGTGGAGGTTTATGATGCATTTAGCAAGACATTGTTTCACTTAAAAGCAAAATTGTTATGGACTATAAACGATTTTCCAGCTTATGGAAATCTCGTTGGATGTTGTGTAAAAGGCAAAAAAGGTTGTCCATTATGCGGTGTTAATACTCACCATCGATGGCTAAATCATAGTCGAAAAAATGTCTAGATGGGACACAGGAGATTTTTACCTTTATCAGATCCATTACGAAAACAAAAGGCTTGGTTTGATATACTGTGGAGAAAGGTAACAAACCTAGAATTCTTACAGGTAGAGATATTTCAGTTATTTTGAAAGATTTTCCAAATGATTTTGGAAAATTTTAAAATGAAGAAATAGAAAAGACAAGAAGAGAAAGAATAAGAAGAAGCTAAATAAAAAGCAAATTATAACGATTACGAGTAAGAAGAGAAAATGCACTGACAATAAAGAAGGTGAAAACAATCCTACAGAAAATGAGCTATCACGGTGGAAAAAAAATCAATTTTCTTTGAATTACCATATTGGGAGGTTAGTATTCAAAATTTATCTTATTCATAAAAATATAACTATAAAATTATATAATGTTTAACTGTCATATTATTGATGTTTATAGGAACTTCCACTCCGCCACAATTTAGATGTGATGCATGTTGAGAAAAACGTTAGTGAAAGTTTACTCAGCATAATGTTGCATGATAGCAAATCAAAAGATGGCATTAATTCTAGAAAAGACTTAGAGGATTGGGGAATTCGACATGCTTTATATGCGCAACCTCGTGGGAAGAAAACATATCTTCCACTGGCTCCGTATACTTTGTCAAGTTCTGGAAAAAAAAATTTGTAGAAGATTGTATGACTTTAAGGGACCTGATGGTTATTGCTCAAATTTCAAAAGATGTGTGTCGTTGGAGGATTGCAAGGTTAGTGGATTGAAGTCGCATGATTATCATGTTATGATGCAACAGATGCTATCGGTTGCAATTAAAGGATTGCTCCCAAAGAGGCCAAGGAAAGTAATAACCCGTTTATGTGCATTTTTTAATAATCTATGTCACCGTGTTCTTGATAGAGAAAATCTACAACAAATGGATGATGAGATTGTCAGAATTATATGTGATGTTGAAAGATATTTTCCACCTTCATTTTTTGACATAATGATTCATTTAACAATTCATCTTGGAAAAGAAGCTCGATTATGTGGACCAGTTCATTTTCGTTGGATGTATCCCTTCGAAAGGTATATGAAAACACTTAAGGATTATGTAAGGAACTATTCAAGACCTGAAGGATGCATTGCAGAGAATTATCTTGCCAAAGAAACTATGAGATTTTTTGGTGATTTTCTAAAGAAATCATCACAGTTATGGGAGAAAGAAGGTAGAAACAAAGATTATGAGAATGATGATGCAATACTCGAAGGACATCCGATATCAACATGCAAGACATTTACATTGACGGCTAATGAGAAGGAAGTTGCTCATTTGGCTGTGCTAATGAATATGGCTATAACCGAGCCATTTTTAGAGTAAGCACATATTGTTTCTTTTTATTGTCTTAATATATGTGTATTTATAAATGTGACTTAGCACCTTTTATATTATGATAGTATGCATTTGGAAGAGCTACAAAGTTCGGACAAGCGCATGGAAAGAAATGCTACATTGCTATGGAAAATTCACACAAAAAACTTTGCCGATTGGATTAAAAAGAAGGTTGATCAAATCTTTTAAATTTTATTTATAGGTTTGAAAATATTTTTTTTGACTCTACATTGAATGGATTGAATTTTTTCAGATATCTTTAAACTCAAGTGAACATGATGATTTGCTAAAATGGATTGCCTATGGTCCAAGTAGTACTGCTTTGTCCTGCAAAGGATATATAATTAATGGGTTACGTTTTCACACAAAAGATGTTGAGAGAGAAACTCAAAATTCTGGAGTGACTTATGATGCTACTACCATGTGTAGAGCAAGTGCGAAAGATGTCTCTCAAGTAGTTGATGTGATCACTTATTATGGGGTTTTGACTGACATAACCCTGTTATATTATCATAAATTTTATATTCCAATTTTTAAGTGTCATTGGGCAAACATTGGAAAAGGAGTGAAAGTTGAAGATGGATTTACTCTTGTTAATTTACATCAAAATCAAGCTTCATTTTCGAGGGATCCGTATATCCTTGCATCTCAGGCGAAACAATTTTTTTATTCAAGAGAGAATGACTCTTCTAATTGGTATGTTGTAATGAAAGCACCACCAAGAGGTTTTCATGAATTAGAAACAATCGATTATATTGAGGGCACAAGCTATGTTGTACAAGATTGTGAAGAAAACGAGATGGATGTTGATTATGTGGAGGATGCAAGCTATGTTAGGGAGGATTGCTGTAACAACCCGCATATTTACCGATTTTATATTTAAATATTTTATTTAAATATTTTATCGTTAGTCGGATGTTAGTCCGAAAAGCTACTTTTTGCATACGGTCAAATTAGGACTCGAGACCACTTCCATTGAGTTCAAAATGACGTTTGCGATCTTTTTGAGTGTAAACTTCGATATGTTTGGAGATAGTGAAATTTTCGTCACTTTTTGGCTTAGGACTTTGGTTTGGGGCTGAACACACACTAACTCAGCCCAACCCCTTCTTCTCTTCATCACTTCATCAAATAACATTCAAGCTTTATCAAAAATGGTGGTGGGAAGTGGAAATTAAAACTCCAAACTTAAAATCTATTGTAAATCCGAGATTCAACATCAAATTCACGTGAAGAACATTGATTCAAGCTTGTTGGTGTTCTTGCTTTGCTCTCAAGTCTCATCTTCATCAATTTCGTGGAAAAGGTGAGATTTTTGATCTCACATCTTGCCTATGATCATCATTGGACTGTTGGGAATGATTGCTCATCACTCTAGCATGTGCATTTGCATTTGGTTTGGATTGGATTGGCGAAAAACTTTGATTTTCTGTGTTTTTGGTGAATTCCAGCCTTTAGGTCGTTCTGCCCAGGTTAGGTCGTCCAGACTGCTAGCTCGCGTGCGTTGAAAAGTCACGGCCTTCATATTTTCGTTCGCATGCCTTAGGTCGTCCACGAGTTAACGCTTTAGGTCGTCCACGAGTTAACGCTTTAGGTCATCCACGAGTTAACGCTTTAGGTCGTCCCCGACCTAACTTCACTAGGTCGTTCCAGGCCTTAAGTCGTAGGTCGCGTGGCACTTTAGGTCGCATGGCCTTGTTCCCCCCTAGGTTGTAGAACCTTTAATCTGTTAGGTCGTAAGACCCTTTTTCCCTTTGGTCACAAGACCTTAGGTCGCACCTTGTTAGGTCGCGTCTTAACTTAGCTCGTCCACCACTTTAGGTCGTTTGTACCTTAGGTCGTTCGCTATTTTAGGTCGCGTACCCAGTTAGGTCGCGCATTTTCTTTAGGTCGCTCGACCTCTGCACTTTAGGTCGCTTGGACCTTAGGTCGCAGCTTTTATAGGTCGCTAGGCCTTAAGTCGTAGGTCGAACCCCGTACACCTCTACGTAGGCGATCTTATCTGAAAAGCATTCAATAGAACTTCCACTTTGATGCATTTTGAGTTGATTTCCTTGGATTTTGTTCACGTCTTCGAATGTGAATTTTTGTGATAGATTGTTTCAACAATCGCTTTATGACTTGTCACTTTAAAGATATATGAAGGTTTCAATACTAGTAGTAAATATCAAAACTCTTTCATCAAAGCGATTTCAACACTATTTTAAATATCAAAAGTTCGTTTTCTCAAACCGATTTCCAATCTACTAATATATACAAGCCTTTACTTCACTCGAATGAGAAATCGACTTAAACGACTTAGTAAAACGAGTGGTATGAAACGCTTGCGTTCACTTCATCGGTTAGCTCTTGGACTTGTTCGATTGAACCCTTTTTGTGACAATTTCCTAGTGAAGATCTACAGTTTGTTCGTAAATATTTAAGTTAAGCAAGTGGTTATGGGACATGAAGCTAAACTCATATATTTACTAGCTTGGTGTGATTGACACTTCTTTATGATCATGATGATCATTTTCGTGATTTAGACTAGCGATTGAGCGATGTCTCTTTGTCTGCGAGGGAGACTATACCCCGTTTGTGTGATGTTTCGCCATCACATATGTAGGGTAGCACCCTACGGTCTTCGGGCCATTCCTGTGTGAAAATTTAATGGATAGCTTCCATGAGATAGCTTCTCGTCATGTGTTTTACGCGTAGGTGAGTTTTCATGCTCCCATTCATGTGTTAGGCCTCCCCCCTTTTTATGTGTTTTCTGGATTTCTTGGGATGATTTCTGGAATTTATGCTTCACCAATTTTCATGATTTTCATTGATATGATATCAGTTTTTGTGCATTGGTGAATTTATGTGTTATTGACTTGTTATGAATACAAGTTTAGGGTATGATACCCTACTTTATCTTTGAGAAGATTCTTGTGATATTGATTAATCTCTTGTTGATTATCATTTACATGCTTATAGTAGTATGCCATTATAATTATTACATGTTCATGCCATGTCTATTACTTTATACCATATCATCTGATATTTATAGCTAGACTGATCCATTTATTATTTTCTTATAAATAATACTCGGGTCAGACCGAGATGTTACAGGTGCTTCTGCTTGACTTCTCTTCAGGATTATTCTGACTTTTGGCTAACTACTTAGATGAGTAGTTTTTGATTGTACGCATTTGAGATATAGACTCTACGTTGTGTGCTTATTCTTTTGTATAGCACGTGTTGCTATTCTTTTGTATTATCGTGGATCTTTCTGACCACTACTCTGATGTACACTTTCATGTGTTATATATATTTATTCATATCTTCTTCCGCCTTTGTGATATGGATGTCTATGACTAATTTATGTTATGATTACTTCTATGTTTGTTTCCGAAGATTATATATAGCCACTGTGTGATAGCTTTGTGTTTGTATCGGTATGTCGGATTTCCTCCTTAAAAGATATGCATTCTATTCTATCTGACATATCGGTGCTCGCACAAAGAAGTTACATGGATGGTCGCTCCTCCACAGCCTTATTCTCCGTGCTAATCGACAGCACTACATTGTAGTGTTCTTGGTTAGCGTGGGTATAGAGGTGGGGCGTCACAATTGTGAAGGCATACTGGAGAAAAGTATTCCAAACCACCATTGATTATGCTTGGATTAGTTTCTGTATGTAAGTATACATTCATAGAAAATATAGGCACAAGTGACATTTTTTTATATTATCAACAAATCCTTTGAAATCATGACTTGATGAGTATGATTATGTTCACATTTAATTATATTATCAACAAATCCTTTAACCATATTTTTCATTTTGACATATTTTTTACTTCTTGACTTGAGATTCCAAATTTAGACTGGGTATATATTTGCTTCCTTAACTGAGGTATTTATAGTAATTTCCTTAAAATTATTGATCAGAAAATTATTTACTGCATGATATTATTTATATGAATGGTATTTATAGTATGCCTACTTATTTTCCCGATTTCACAAAGTAAACAGAGAAGAGAAGGAAAACGTGGATGTTGACTGTTTTGTTAATTTGTAAATATATAATCATGCATCTTTTTTTTTTCATAAGCACAAAATATGATAGCTCTGTTTTATCAGTTATTTGATTAAATAAAAATGCATCCAAAATGACTTAAGGAAGACGAGTCAAAGTTGAATGCTAAAATGTCTTAATTGAGTATGTTTGGCCAGTGAAATTTATATAACACCATTAATTATCAGACATTTTGTTTTGTAAATGTCGACTATAGATATTTTTTAGGTACTTGAGCATGGCTTATACTTGTATATTTCGAAGTCCTTGTACTGGAACATTTACCATTAATTAATAAACCCGCGGACACTGCCTTAGGTTTTGCAATACATGATCTTAATCTTTATGTAATATTGAATGACTTGAGACATTTTTAGTTACTTTGTTTTATAAAATGGGACTGCTGCATTATAATTTGTATAGAAGGTGTACAAAAGAATAATCTCTTGTACATGTTTGTGAAGGGTATATATGTTTTTCTGTGACTTGAGCAGCATGTTTCCTTCTGTATATAGGTAAAATACAAATAAAATATAAGCGATGGTTACGTTGAACCATATTTACTGAAGTGTAAATATAAAGACTTGAATGAAGAAATTAGAATTGACAGTAGTATGCCAGTAGTAGCATGTGCTTGTTGATTTTAAATTGTACTGCCTGACTTCAAACATATGCCTGTACATATTCTCTACTGTCTATATAATGATTGGGTTGAAAAATTGTTTAAACAGCAGTAGTACTATCAAGCTTTCATGTGTTAATGAACACAGTATCATGCTTTCTAGATTCAAGACATATAATATAGCATGTTCTCTTATTTGAACTCATATAGCAGCGGCCTGGTTTCAGAAAATTATTCTATTTTTGGTTCAGTTTTCAGTTTTCCTTAAAAACAAATGAAATAAATATTTTGCATTCACTTCTCTTCTCTATGTCGGTTTGTTTTGATTTCAGCTCTATTAGTGTTCATCTTTACTGCATTTGTTGCTATAGGCATTGTAATTTTTATGTTCCTTGTTTTGCTATTTTGCTATATGCATTTGTATTTCATTTGCTCACAATTAATAGCTGTTCGCTTCTACTTAATCAATTCAGGAGCAGTTTGATAATTTCCAATGACTAAAAGGAAGAGGGCTGCTCTAAGATGTCTAAAAGCAGTAAGTGAAATTCGGACTGAAGACAACTAGCAAGAAAGTGAAAACTGAGTCATACAAACGGAAGAGAACAACAATGCTCAAATCGAAGACAATGCTGAAGCAGGTGACGAAGATACAATGTAAGAAAATTTTGAAGTTGATGTTAATGAGGGAAGTACAAGAGATGCTGCTGCAATTTCGACTGCGAAGCGCAAATATAGGGGTCCAACCAAAGTGAAAAGACTTCCAACGAATCTTGAGAATCGTATTGAAGTCGAATTTGATGCGGATGGCAAACCAATAGGATATGGGTCTGTCAAGCTGTCTTCGTATTTAGGTCCGCTAGTAAGGGAACATGTTCCGGTTACCCTTGATAAGTGGAAGGAACTAAGTAAGGAATTACAACTTGCTTTGTGGGGATGCATTCAGGTATACATTGTTTTTATGTTGAACAAATTTTATACTCTGGTTATGCCTACAATATTTCTACTCTGAATCGTGCCTTCTTGCTGCAAACGATACATGTCACCCCTTGGCTAATCAGCAAGAAATGGTTTCTGGCCGTTTCTGCTCTTCCCAATCAGCAAGAAACGATATATGTATACACACACAGACGTTATTCATATGTTTGTACTTAATTATGCATCGCTGAGTTCTTAAAATTCTAAAACGTTGTAATGCTACTACGTATGCATAATGCCATATGAATATAGCATTATTATATATATGTGTACTACTATCTGAATATATTATTCTGTTGTCCTATTGTGTCTTTCAGCCTAAAATTAGTCTCAGTTTTAACTAAAATACAAATGAAACTGAAGGTGTAACAACCCGGAAATTTCAACTCCGATAATTCCGAATTGTTAAGGAAAAGAAGAAAAGATAGAAGAAGAATAGAAAGAAGAAAGAAAACACAACATCTCACATTCGCAGCGGATAAAATATAATAACAAATAATAGCATTTATACAAAGAAAAGCTGTAATTGTTACTTTACATTCAATACATCAGAGTTACAACATATACACAAATAGACTAGACAGTTATCAACCTGTCCCAGACTACTATCAATAAGATCTCAAATACACAGCGGTAAACTCCATACGTTCCTGCCATCCAGCTCGCCTCCTGAACTTCAGAACGTCCTTACCTGGAAATCTGTAATACTCGGTCTGACCCGAGCATTACATCAAAGTAACACCCGGGTCAGGCTGGAAACCAGCGTGAGTAAACTCATCTAATATGAAATTTCAATTCATAGAACTTATTTAAACCCGGTAACTCGAACTTTACTATAAGTAAACAACTTATATATCAACGCTTATTTTCACAACAATATCTAAGTATCCAACTTAGTTTAAATAGTCAATATTATTCCAAACCGGCCTATTGATTTCACATATCAATCTATAAAGGATTAAAAAGATTTCAAATCGAAGTGGTTTCGGGTATGTATTGATACCCGACTCCGGTCTCTTCGAATTCAATATCATCTTAAAGCCAAGTGGTTTAAGTTTAACAATTTAAATTCACAACAGAATGTCATATGCATACGGAATATCCATCACAGATATCTAATTAAATAAATGATTCATATTTATAAATAGATCAAACCAATCATTTATATCACCACACATCATATAGACTAGAGATATTCATCAATCCAAGTATTTGATATACTTAATTATCCATAAGAAAGGTTAATCAATTTTACAATTTCTAATAAATTTAATTAACACAAATAAATTAATTAGTTTTAAATCCCACTTAATTAATTAATTACAAATCATTTATTTTTATAATTCCAATAAATTATGAATTTAATCAATTATCCTTTAATTACTTAAGTCCTTCATTAATTTAAGATAACTCACTTATCTTAATTAATTTCTTAATTATCATTTTAAATCCTATTGAAATGCTTGAAATTAAATTAACATAGGGAATAGCTAAGATCTTTAAGTTAACTAGTAGTTAAAACATTTCATCTTCTTAATTAACTACTTGATTACACTATTTAATTTTACTTTAAATAACTTAATAATTAAATAAAATAAAGGTCATATAATAAAATTTCTTAAACTTAATTAAGTTAAAATAGGTTATTATATAACTTTAACTAACAATATTAAGTAAGCATTTAAACATTTATATTTGTTGGAAACTTTGCTTGGAAACTTGTTTAAAAATCTTTCTTATAAAATCTTATTGATAAACATATCCTCTTTGTACAGGCCCAAGGCCCAAATCGAAATTAAAGAAAAACTTCTCCCTCCCCTAACCTTTCTCTTCCTACCATTCCACTCACGTACACCCGAGTCAAACTCTCACTTCCCCGAAGTCCAACCCGAGTAATCCCCACAAAATCACGAGCCTTCCCCGAACAACTCAGAACCACTCACGTACAACCGCTCGAACTTACCTGCTTCGAGTCGTCACGCAACCCACACGAAACAAATCCCGAGTCCACTCTCTCTTCTCCAAAACTCACATCCACAGCCAACTCAGACTATCCCAAACGTGCACGTGCATGTGCACGGCAGCTCCGGTCTCCTCCTATCGACGCCGCTAGCTTCCCCAAGTCGACAACCATCCCCCTGACCCACCTGGCCACCCAGATCGCCGATATCATCCATGAATCGAAATCGAACCCATCGTTCGAAAATCTGGAACCCACTACCATCAGAATTTCTCCCCTCGCCGTCAATCCTGACCTTGATAAACCACGCCATCTTCACCAGAGAGTCGCCCTGCACCCAAGCATCGATTCCACCTTCTACTAACAAGTCCGATGCTTCCCAGACATCACAAGATCTCGGAAACAATGATGGCCAAAACTGCCAATCGTACCCTAACTCGTCGCCGTCAAGATGCCATGGCCACCTAAAAATATTACCACTAATTTTCTGATGACCTCCAACTCGCAAGCTACCTCTGACAACAGCCTTGACCTTCATCTTGCCACCGTTCATCGGAATTTGGCAAAATTGCCAAATCTGTTCAACTCGATATTTCACATCAATCCCATTATTAAAAATCGAGATATTTGTACTAAAATTCATTATTTTTCAACATGAATTCACTCGTATAATCGAAGCTTGAAATCCAGATATAAAATTTTTGACCAATTTTTCTTTTCTACTGTTATTTATCATTTTCCAGAATATTACTAAATATCTTTACTTAACGCTATTTTTAAAATTTAATCTACAATGTTACAAACATTTTCTATTTAGAGATCAAAGTCTAATTTTGATTGTATGGGCAGTTTAAATTAAATTTAGAAGGACTGGAACCTATATATGAACAGAATGATAATAAGTCTGTTGATACTGTAACATCCCACCTTTTTGTATGGTTTTAAGCAGACACACATGCCAACTTAAACCATACAGAAGGGTGGATTGTTATGGGGTAAATAAGAAAAAGTGGAGAAATAAAAGAACAAAATAGAATCTTGCAGCGGAACGATAAAATATAATAATCAAATAACAGTTCATGAAGCTGTTTTACAAAACATTTGATTATACTTATACAATACATATCAGAGTTACACATACCAGAGAATGATAATAAATGCAGCGGAATACAATGGTGTAGTGTAATATAATAAATAGTAGTAATAAAATCTTCGTCTTTGTCCTCCAGAAATAGGCCCTTCAAATCCTGAAATGCTCAGGCTGACCCGAGCGAATTGAAAAGACAAAACACTCGAGTCAGAACTAAAAGATCTTATGTAAGTTAAATTAATGAAATAAATATGAGTGTAAACGGCGTCAGAGATGTTTACGGGGTTTGACATCTCCTATCCAGTGTCTAACGTGAGTGCAGTAACTTAAGAAATGTTCGGGATTCACACCTCTTAAGGATCCGTTAAACTATCTACTATGTAGTAATATTCGCTATTATAATAATGTCTAATCAATAAAGTATAATCATATAGAAAATAGCGTTAAGGGGATGGAGAACCTTAACGCGGTCGGATCTTAAATCATAATCGTAGTAAAGCTCGATATGGTAGGTGACACGGCACAACTAGGCAATGCCAGGGTAGATATACCAATTACGCACACGGACTGATGGATACGCATAGCAGCCACTACCGTTCCACCTCGAACAACACTCCCAAATCAAGGGTGGCCACCAAATATGATAATCTTATATATACCTTAATTCAATTTACTATTATTTAGTTTAGAAATATTTATTTAATAAATTCAATATCACTTAAATAAAGCTCAAACTTGAAATATTCGTAAATCAAACTTAAAACATCATCAAGTCATACATAGCTTAAATTTTAGAATTTAACCATATATAAAATAATATTTATATAATATCAAAATTTAATATTTATTAAACCGTATATTTCTTTCCAAACCATAGAAAATCCCTTAAAATATTTTATATATAGACCACGATGCCTGCATATAATTTTCTATCCTATGGTCAAGTGATACGGATAGTTATCATTTCAATCCGCAATTTAAAATAAAATTACGGTTATATATCATTTCAAACCGCAATCCCGAATAAAATAAAAATGCATAATAACTTGCAATTTATACAATATAAAATATAGCATCCATTCATCCAAATATCAATAAACAACCATTTATTACAATCATCATCCAATTTAAACAAAACATCAATATAAAGCATATAAAATATAACAGGCATCAACGAATAGTTTATATTCAATAAAAATTAATAACTATTCAACTGACAGTTTATATGCAATAATAAATAAATTCAACTGGCAAATTATATGAAATAATAAAATTAAATAACAATTTAATTTAACTAATTGCTATCTAACTGAGATGATGATTAAATATATGCCCAAACAATCATAGATAAATTTTAAATCACATCAAAATTTAATTTAACAAACATAAGAAATCTTAGAAGTTGTGAGTGGGTTAAAACACTCACCTTTGAGATTTAAATCGAATTTAGATCCGATTTAAACCCAAAAATTTGACCGTCTCAGAATTCGTCCAAACCAGCGTCATCAAGTCCGAAATTTTAATACGATCCTAACAAAAGAAACCGCGCATGAAACGGAGTTCGTATGTGAAAGATATAGCGATTATTGTGGTTGAATTTTAATTTTAAAATAAAATAAAAGAGAACACATTACCCCCTCCCCTTTGCCACGTCAGCAACAACAAGTCTCCCTCCAGATCCACGCACATGAACCTTACGCGCGTTCGAACCCAAGCTCCGCTCCCTTTGACCATCAAATTCGAAACCCAAATCACGATTTGCCGCCAATCCGACCGTCAATTCGCCTCCAAACTTTGCCGATGAACAACGTGCTAGCCCCTCTACAAAACCCAGAAAGGAATTTCCGATCAGACGCACCAGTCAAAAACGCCCAATTAAATTTTGACCGCGATTTCTGGTCAAACGATGCGTCGAATTGAAAAATGAATTACACCATTGAATTACGTTCGTCGAGAGCTTCAACATATAAAAATTTGAGATTTTTCTGAGAACTTTGAATTTTTGACTTTGATTTTTGAAATGGATCTGGATCTGAAATTTTGTCTGCCATTGAGGAGGAGAAGGAGCTGAAGAAATTTTACGCGCAGACAAATGAGAATAGGCGGAGGCTAGGGTTTAGCGGGGATATTTATAGAGAAGGTTGAAAATAGAATAGATGGATAAAACAGGTGAACGCGCTAACGCCAACGTGGTCCAAAAGCCCGTCCTGACCCCGGAACGAAATTGGGTCAACCCATATATCAAAATAGATGTTTTAAAATATTTTAAACACAATGGAAAAAGTTTCAAGTCCTAATTCCATCATATGAAGAAGTTATGCTAAAAATAATATTTTCCAAATTGATTTCAATTGCAATTATTTTAAGGCGTTTCGAATCCGTACGATCAAACGACAAGTCCGATCGTTACGAAACTTGAAGTCCTACAATAATTCACCATTACGGATCCGATGAAACTGGTTTCGTCAAAATCCGAGTCAGTGGTCAAAATGGCTATTTTTCCATTAATTAAATAAATTAATAATTAATTAATTAAATCAAATTTCAATCTCAATTCTATAATTGAAAATTTTTATTACTTTTATAATTCTTAATCATCTACAAAATTTTTAACAAGTTTAGATATAAATTTAAAGTTGATTAATCTATCAATTGCAGGGTCAAATCTTCAATTTCATTATTTTCAAAATTATAAATAATTTCCAACAATTCTATCAAATTAAATAAATCAATGATTATTCCATTCATAAATTTCAAATATAATATTGGATTCAAAAATCTATTTGAAATCCTCACATTCCTTCTTAATTAGCATAAAACTTATATTTTTAAATTTCATAAATTTACAATTACTTCACTTATTATGGTTAAAACCCAAATAAATTGATAAAGCTTTATTTCCAATCCTTAAAACTCAATAAATTGTCCAATATGAATTACCTTCACATTACTTAAAATATTATCTTAATTAACATTACTTACAATTATTACTTTCATTTATATTAACAAAATGTTAAATTTAGATTTAATTACAATTTATTTCCAAAGTTTATTTAACACCTAACATAAACAAACCACCTATATTAATTGCATTTATAAGTTCGTCACTTATCAAACCAGATTTATAATTCCATATTCAACGCTAACTTTATTTCATTTCATTAATATACGCCTATTTACATTTTAATTTGAATGAATATTACGTTTTTAAATGTGCACTTCTATCCATTGAACACATTAATTGAGGTTTTTAAATACTTTACATTCTATAAAATTCACAACATTAAATTTACATTCTATAAATTTCTTTACATACTTTACCTATTAATTTCTCAATTAACATAATTTGAACTTATTTCCCAATCCACCAATTACTACTAAAAAGAAATATATGCTACTATTAATTTACCTACACACTTCCGTTACTATATTAATAATCACTAAAGTAACGTTTATTATCCAAAACAGCATTATAATTACTTATCATTTAAATGAACTTTATTTCCAATCAATTCCTTGACCAATTAATTAATTAACTTATAATAATTGTTATCATACCCTTAAAATTTACACTTAAGTTTATGTTATAATCAATTTATTTTATTTTTAATTCAAATTTTACGCTCGTTTTCTTCCATTTGATTTATAACTTAATATAATACTTACATTAACCCATTTCATTCAACTTATACAAATCTAGCTTTGACTAACTTTATTGCCTAAGTTAAATAAATAAATTATTGCATTGGATAATTAAATGCTTATCTTTATAAGTTTTCATTCTCAAACAATATTTCCATTCTTATCTAAATTCCATTACACTATAGTATCAAATTTCAATTTCTTACAATAAACCCAATTATTATAAATTTGCATACCAATTTATTGGTTTCAAATAAATAGATTGATTCAATTCAACTCTTTTATTAAGTCTATAATAATCAACAAAATATTTCATAGGTTCATTCTTAACATTCTTCATTAAAAATTATAAGGATTTTATTTCTTTTTAAATTTAATTACAAAATCTTATAAATTAACAAATTTAATTGTCAAAATTTACGGGTCGTTACAGATACAGACATGCATAGATATTTCTTCACATTAATACATATCAACCATATTAATTTATTCATGTAAGCCTTTATTCACACATCACTACATGAGTTTATGTATCAGATTTAGCTTTTCAAGGATTGTAATTTACTTACCTGTTTTATGCAAACAGAGGACAGAGCTACAGGCTTTATACTTTTGAACTTGATTTAGTTTGTGAAATCAAAAACAGGGGTAACTCATCTATAAACAAACATGCACACAGATATATCTCATCTATACAATATGCAAGCACATTTAAATCCGTACAATCATTTTCACAACATACTTTCAAATATTTATCACATGCAAACAGGTTTAAGTTTTAAAAAAGTAGTTTGCTCACAGTATTTGGTTTGAACAGAGTAAAACTGGAAAATGCTCTTAAACTGATCTGCCTTGAATTTGATCTGGAATTGCCACTTGATATTGATCTGATCTGCTACTTGATATATACTGATCCTGAGTTTAAATGTGAATTTTCTTGGTCTTTGATTTGAATCTACTTTGCTTTTCTCAGGTTGACTTGAAGTTGTTTTTAATCGATCTGATTTTGAAACTCTGATTGTTGAGATGAATTGAACTTGATTTCTATCTTTGTTTTGTTTATAGTTTCTACTTCTTTTCTGGTTGTATCTAAGATTTTAAAGCTTGCATTTATCTTGTTTAGTTGGAATATGAGGGAAAGAGAATAGAAGAAGAAATGATGATGTATATATAAAACTTTGATTTAAATTTTTATTTTTATTTTTGAAAATAAAAGAAAATTGACACTTGTCATTCTCCTAATCTATTTTGTTAACACATATGCTTTAGATAATATTATTAGCTTACACTTGTGATATTACATGCAAAAATATATTCTTAAATGTTAATAAGGTTTATTTACTTATTTTTATATTTATACTTTTAAGTAATTATACTTATCTTATGTAAATCTTTGATATATATATATATATATATATGTATCCACCTTTTTACAAACTTCTAAATATTCTACTTCTCATGACATATACATATGTATATATACACACTTATATACTTGTATATGTATATACTTAAAATTTTCCACATTTATTATAGTTTAAAATCCATATATATATACATCCAGACATTTTAATTATCATAATATTATTTGTTTAACTTATAAATCAGTGTTTTAATAGTTAAAATCAGTTAATTATCAAATAACAGATGCCCGAAAATCTGGGTTATCACAGAAGGGATGACATTTGATGATTTCATGTAGCAAAAATATAAATTAGGATGTAGTAAACCGAACATAGAGAGGTAAAATTCCTTATATTGTTATGCTCAATATTTTTAGGCTTCCATGTATTGTTGCACTGCTGCTTACTGTTTTCCTATGATATGCTATTCTGATTGAAATCTTAAAGTTCAGCTGTGAGTTAGGGACTGTAAATTTGATTAGCTTAGATTGATTTGAAATCTTGTTTATGCGTATTGTTACTTCAAACATTTGCTGCAAATATGACATATCATTGTATAAACATTTGGAAAGACTTGCTTGTGGGTACTGCATTTGTTGCTATAAATTTATGCAAAGGTCGTAGAATTATCTAGCGCTAACAACCGTCATCGAAATTCTTGAATTAATGCAAAAATACAT
The DNA here is from genome assembly GCA_030737815.1 of Allium fistulosum. Classification (NCBI taxonomy): domain Eukaryota; kingdom Viridiplantae; phylum Streptophyta; class Magnoliopsida; order Asparagales; family Amaryllidaceae; genus Allium; species Allium fistulosum. The sequence continues at coordinate 1,411,487,453 of CM060903.1, forward strand.
TAGTATGGAACCAACCAACCTTTCCTTCTGGGGTTTTTTTCCTTTTCTTAAATTAATGTCCTTAAATTACATTAAATGTTAAAAAAATTATTCAATGTCTTTAAAGCTCATTAAATCTTACCTTTTTTATTCGGTGTTTAAATAGGAAGATCTATTAATGAAAATGAAATTAATATGAATGTATTAAAACGATACAGGAACAAGAACCAAACTTAAATATTTATTTGTAGATCTAAGAAACCCAAGTTAAAATTTAAAATATCAAAATGCATAAAAATGTCAGAATTCAATTTTGCTAGCATTTCTATAAAAAAATGTAAAATACAGTCAACAGAAAGAGAAATACTTGGAATAATCATGACAAAAGTTCTATTTGAATCACATGCAAAGACTATAACAACTGATATTGTAAATGAAAATGTTTTAAAACAAAAGGCACAAACAAATTAATATTCAGTTGTAGTTGTCCATGCAATTAATTTTTGTCCACCAATTTAGTCCTTCAGTTTTCAGCTTCTATCATATTCGTATTTATATAACATCAAACTACCACTGATATCTATAAAAAGAGTCACACTTTCATCATGACTTCAACACTTATTTATATAACATATGCACAATTGGCTTACATACATGGTAGCATTGGTGTGTGTCATTGGCTTACATACATTTGAACATAAGCTCTGACTTAAGAAGTAAAGTTAGAAGTATTTCAAATGTACACTTATTCAACGTCAACATTGTTAATGTGTTGTGTTGCAGGTTAGATTTAAATTGGATGAGGAATGGCAAAAAGAGGGCATATTTCAGCAAATGGGGTGCATTTTTAGAGCTTCAAAAGCTAGATTAGTTCGCAAAATAGCAGTTGCAAGAAACGAAGAAGAAAGAAATCAATTGAAACCCGACAACCTAAGTGTGAATGAGTGGAAGAAGTTTGTCAAGTCCAAAACAATTCCAGAGTTTAAGGTAAAGTCAGTTTCAGGTTCTGTTGATGAAATTAAGCAGTAGTTACACATTTATTGTTGATGAGATTGTATGCTTTAAACAACATAAATAATGTATTATTTTTTTCTCAGGAATTGAGTCAGAAATATAAAGCTATTAGAAACAATCAGATACCACACACATGTAGTCGTAAAGGAATGGCTCGAGTGGCTGATGATTTGGTAAGAATTGATAATTTATTTACCATAATATTTATTAACTAGTTATTCAATGTGATGTGTTGTAATAAATATTCTTTAAACATAGAGAAAGACGAGTCCTCATCCATCTTCTGTCAATCGATCTCATGTTTGGATCAAATCCCACACTCGAAAAAATGGCGAACCGGTAAATGTGACTACTGCAGAGGCTAACGTAAGTACTTTGAAATTTTATTAGGTAATAATTTGTTTGCTATTGTGATAGTTCGATTGTGTATAATATGCATTACGGCTACTTATGTAGGAAAAAATTAAACAAATCAACAATGAATCAAATTCTAGCTCAACAACCAATTACAGAGAAGATGCGCTTGCAAAAGTGTTGGGACAAGACAGACCAGGACAATTGAGAGGAATGGGAAGAGGTATGAACTACAGCAAGGTAATATGGTCACACATAAGGGATAAACAAACCATCGTCATGCAAAATCAAATTTCAGAATTAACCGCGATGGTTCAAATGCTTGTGAAAAATCAGGTATGCACTATGATATCATGGCTGTGAAGACCAGTGTTGCAGTTGGAAGAAATACAAATGTTTTGCTGGTTTTATTCATGGTTTGCTGCACTATGATACCATTACCTATGCACTATGATATCATTACCCATGTACTTTGTTATGCTTAATGGTTTGCTGCAAGAATTTCAATTGAAAACACGTAGAATTTTTTTTCACGTTTCATTTTTAATTATAATTTTTCCTATTTTACATCATAAGTAGAAAAACAAATATAGGGTGAAGAAATATATTTCCTTTGGACTGAACATAAGACCACACATTACATCAGTAACATCTATAAAACCCTCTTGCATAGTTCTAATGATTCTATATTTCCTTGGCACAATCGAATATGGAATATATATGGCTCTGCATAAGATAACATGTTACTTTTCAAAATAATCACTAATTCCTTTTTGACCCAAGAGAAACTCATTTCTAGAGGTTTGCTGTCTGATGTACACTGCATTTTCTACAACTTTGGTATTGAATCCAAATACCATATTTTATTTGAATGTGCATTTATCAATGTTCTCCAATATAATGCTCATCATTTGAATGTGCTGTCTGATGAATGGTTCTCGTTTTATTTGAATGTGCTCCAATATAATGCTCATCAATGTTCTCCAATATTTTATTTGAATGTGCTGTCTGATGAATGGTTCTCATTTTTCAAATGCACCAAAATAAAGAGTTCTCCAATATAATGCTCATCATAATTTTTAAGAAATTTGTTGCTACTGTTTGGCATGAAAGAAATGAGAGACTTTTCCTCACAAAATCAATGACTTTAGAACTATGCTTTAGTAAAATCTGCAATAGTATATCTTGCACCAGATTATTCATCAAGGAAACAGAGTGCTAAATTCAAAATCCTTTCTTCACCCTATATTTGTCTACTATATAAATATGATAATGAGCATTTTTGTCAAAAATATAAGTGATAAGTGGCTTGTTTTATTTCAATATTTTCTTAATATTTGATATTCAATATATATATATATATATATATCAATGAAATTACGTTCAGATCATGAGGCAAAAGGTGTGTTGATCATAATATGTTCAATGATTGCGTCCATATATTTTTTTATTTTTTATTTGAAGTTCAATATTCTGCTACCCTGAAATTACTGCATTCGCGTATGCTTTTATTTTTTATTTGAAGTTCAATATATCAATGAAATTACGTTCAGATCAAGAGGCTAATGTTGTTTTTATATTTGTTTGATAGAGAAAAGAAAGCCGGGATGAAGCAAATGTACCTTAAGTGGTAAAAGTTATTTATATTACTAGCGATATCATTACATTTGAAATTTAATTTATTATTAATATAATTTTCATTTGATTAATTGTAGAACAATTATGATAAAAAATATGGCACATGTGATTTATTGGATTGGAGTAAGACAGACGAAATTGTTGCGGAAGGAAGAGTTGTGTCAAGTGACCCAAAGGAGCTTGTCCAACAAATCCCTTTAGGGTCTGATGCCAAGAAAATTATAATAGACACTGTGAGAAAACCTGATGCTTTCTTGTGGAGACCTTCACTTTATTTGACACGTATTGGAGAAGTTGAAGGTGATATAGTAGCGTGGCCATCTACTAGAGTTGTTTTGCACAACTTAGATAACTTTGATAAAGAAGATAATACAGTAATCTTTCATCTTTATATTAATTAAGTTTTTAGCTTGAATGTATAAAAATAATAACCAATATGTTTTTTTAATAGAGTAAAAGTAGCAGCACACATCATAAATGCAAATTAATCGATTGGAGTGGGAGCGAAAAATTAGTTGCAGAAGGACAACTACTTTCGAGTGATCCAAAACAACTTGTGAACGATCTCCCTCTTGGACCGGCTGCCGTTGCAGTTTGGATAGATAATGCAAAAGTGGAAGATGCTTTTCTATGGAGGCCTACTAAAGGTTTGACACGAGTTGGGGTAGCAATTGGTATCAAAGTTGCATGGCCTGAGTCAAAAGTAGTTATTGAAATCGTTAACGGTGCATCATCGGATGATCATAGGAGTAATGTCGGAGTTGTCGAGAAGGTAAACTTATTTATAATCGATTCACTTTTTTTCATCTTACGAATTGTTGAAGCACATAATAAAATAGCCTTTTTATTTATTGATAGAGTACAAATTTTATGGCAAATGGTAAATGCAAGTTGATCGATTGGTCGGGAAAGAGAGAAATAGTTGCATTAGGACGCGTGTCTTCAACCGATCCAACTTCAACGGTTCATTGTGTTCCTTTGGGAAAAAATGCAATTAAAGTTTGGGTAGAAATTGCAAAAATGCCAAAAGCACGTCTATGGAGAACAACATCCGAATTAGAAGTCATTGAAGACGCTCTTGGTACTATGATAGCTTGGCCTGCTGCGAACGTTATAATGGAATCAAATTCTAGTAAGTATACTTTCTTTATTTTATTTTTATTTTATTTTTCAGTTCGTGTCACACACAAGTAGCAAGTATCAAGGCTTTAAGTCGGCTTCTTAACAAACTTCTAGAATAATTTCATTCACAGTTGGAACTCTAAAAATGTCCTCCTTTTAGGATTAACCTCTGACAAGAAGAGGTATAAATAAATACATAACTGGTAGTTACTGTAATTGTGGATTAGTCCCCAACATTTTTTGAGAAATATTCAATCTAGTTACTGTAATCTATTGCTGTATAGTGAGTGAAGTGCTGGCTGTTCGGTGAGGTGTTGATTTGGTTGTAGCAGTTGTTGTAGTGTTAGGTTGTAGGCGATTGTAGGGGATTGTTGGTGGATGTATAGGATGAACAGAGGATGGGTTTTGTGAGTTGTATTTGGTGATGGAGTGTTGTTGCAGTGTGATGGTACTAGAGTAGAAGGCGATTTGTGTGAATGGCAGAGGGGAGAGTGAACTTGCAGGGGTGATTTCAGTTGTCAAGTTGACGTTTGTGTGAATGGTTAGGGTGAAGGAAGCTTGTGAATGGTTGTTTACTGTAGACTTGTAGGAGGGTGATGAGGTCGTAGTGATGAGCAGTGGGTGAGTGGGGTGTTGCTAATGGTCATGTAGGTGGATGGTTTTGGTTGTAGGAGAATGAGGATGGAAGTTTGGCTTTGATGGAAGTGTAGTTTGTGATTGGTGATATTAGTGTTTGATTGTTTGCAGGTTAGTAATGGTAAGCAGCGAGGTCGATGTCGTGGAAGGGAGAAGCTGAAGTCGTTGTTTGGTTTGTGAAGTATTGTGTGGTTCAGTTTGCTGGATTCGAGAGGTGGTCGGGGTGACGAATTGTGTCTGGTTATTGGTGGTGAAGTGATGAAATGTTGAGGTGTTTGGGTTGATAAAGTGAGGTTTGGAATCATTTCATCTTGTTTATGTTTATGACTGTCATTTTTTCACTCCACTTGTGGTTTAATGATGCACACTATTATGGAGATAATGATTGCTATTTAACTAAACAAACTATTGTTTCAGCACAATGAAACAAATTAGAACTATAAGTTGAAGTTTGTAGACAAAAATGCATATTAAGGCAAGTTATGAAAACAGCCTAATTGCAGATAGTCATCAGTACATTTAAATATCAACATAGACATAGTATTAGGCCCTGGGCTACTACTATGGTGATGGTTTCCATTATTATTTTACCAATATCATTACCAGTGTCAGTGCTGATAGATCAAAATTGTTTATTGTTACTAATTTGCTTGTATAATTGAAAGTTAGGTGCCCTATGTCCTTTTAAATTCCCTTCTCCTCCGTTCATTGATATAAATACTATCAATTAGTTTTAATTATTGATAAAATGAATGGTAGTAGATGCTAAGAGGAGACATCAGATAAATGAGATTTCGGTATAGAGGATCTAAAGTGAATTTTAACACATAGCTACAAAGAAATATTTTTTTAAATAATGAGTTAAGCTTCAAAGTCCTAATTTGGGAAAAAAATTACATGTACTTTTTACTATTGACTGTTTTTGACATATTTTATAGAGTTTTGTCTTTTCACTATGAAAAATTAACATTGATATTTTATTACAACTGAATTCGTTATAATTTTTATGGACCTCCAAAAGAAGTCAATTTATAGTATGTTCTGGAATTTGCATTGATATTTTATCACTAAACCAAACTTAATGCATCCTGCTCAAGAGAGTATATATTTTCTGATTACTTTCTTTTTAGAAACATGTTTTATACATATGCCAATCATTTGGAATTTTCTACCCTCATGTAACAAATGCTTGAAACTATATTTTTCTGAATAGAGCTATTGAAATATCATTAATATATTTGATGAGGTTATGTGACATTTGTTATGGTTGATACGGTTTTTTTAAAATCTTATTGTATTATTTTGAAAAATAATTGACATAAAGTTTGTTCAGTGTGCATTAGTACTTCATCTATTTAGGTTGAAAAATAACCTATGTGCTTCGTTTTGACAGGTGCTGTATGATGATACCGGGGTTACTACAAGTTGCAAGGGAGGAAAAATTATTTTGCTGCATTCATTCTCTTTCAAATCGGTCTAAAGCTTGGATTAATGTATTTTGTATTGACGTATATCTTTGCTTTTAGTATGTATCGTTTTGGTTAGCTACGGTTGTTATTGTTTTTTTTGAGATCACAAATATTTAATGTTTGAAACTTGGTTTACGAAATATTATGGATATATATATATATATTGTGGTTTGGCTTATGTCTCCATTTGATTACGGACATCACAATGTGATAATTGTGTTTTTTTGAAATTTTATAATATATTCGTAGAATTGTAAATTGTAAGCTAGAATGTATGTAGCAGCAATGATAAAAACTTATAGCGTTTTAACTGTGCTATGGAAAGATGGTTTTTCCCAGTTTTAATATACTACAGCATTATGATAGTGCTATAAACAGTTTTCATAGCAAATAAACAATGCTATAAAAGACAGCTAAACGCTATAAAAAGTAGTTGTATTTATGCATACAATTTACGATTGCAGCCCAAAACGCTGTTGAATTTTGTTTTGTATAGCGTTTTTGGACGCTATTGTATATTTCGTATGTATGGCAACTTATTGTTATATAGCATTCATAAAAACGCTATAGTTTTACTTCATAGCGATTTTTCAAGGCTATCACAAATCATGTTTATAGCACTTTTAAACCGCTATGAAAAGTCCTTGTCTATAGCGTCTCTTATAGCGTTTTTTATGTTGCTATTATAGGTCACTGACCTATAACAACATGTTAATATACAGCGTACCAAAACACGCTATAGTAGCATATAATAGCGTTTTTTCAACGCTATTAAAGGGTGTTTTTGTTGTAGTGATACTCTAGTCCACACTTTGGGGACTCAGATTACTCTAGTCCAAACTCTGGGGACTTAGAGAATTTTTCAAGTCGTTTATACTCTAGTCCTCACTCTAGGGACTCAAAGTACTCTAGTCCGCACTCTGGGGACTTAGAGATTTTTTCAAGTCGTTTATACTCTAGTCCGCACTCTGGGGACTCAGAGTACTCTAGTCCACACTCTGAGGACTTAGAGATTTTTTCAAGTCGTTTATACTCTAGTCCGCACTCTGGGGACTCGGAGTACTCTAGTCCACACTCTGGGGACTTAGAGATTTTTTCAAGTCGTTTATACTCTAGTCCGCACTCTGGGGACTCAGAGTACTCTAGTCCGCACTCTGGGGACTTAGAGATTTTTTCAATTTGAGTGTGTGTTCATACGCTAGATAGAATAATGTAATTTAATTTTTGTTATAGAATTGTAACATACAGAAACATCAATAGTTTATGGAAAAGACGGCTTCAAGCCTTTATTGATCATAACAAATGGAAACAAACCGAATTGTCTTATTACATGCCAAAATCTAAAACAACAAAATGAACATACACCGGAAATAAATGCAACTAAAAAGAAAAAAGAAATAGACTAGGTATAATAACGACGCAAATGCTCGCTATTCCATGCGCGAGGAAGTGTCGCGCCATCTACGGTCGCTAGCTTGAAAGTTCCTTCTCCAAGACTCCATTCGATGAAATACGGGCCTTCCCATGTGGGATTCAGTTGTGATGGGATCGGAAAGACTCGCTTCAAAACGAGGTCACCCACGTTGAAAATTCTCGGTCGAACCTTTTCATTATAATATCGAGCAACTCGGTGCCTATGTGCAGCCGCTCTTAAATCAGCTTCTTCACGTTTTTCGTCAACAAAGTCCAGTGATTCTAATAGGAGGTCCTGATTCATCTTGGGATCATAATAAGTTACCCGATGAGAAGGAACTTCAAGTTCCACGGGTATCACAGCTTCACTGCCGTATGCCAAGGTGAATGGAGTATGGCCAGTCGCGGACTTGTGGGTGGTTCTGTAAGCCTAGAGCGTTGTTGGAAGCTCATCCACCCACTTGCCTCTAGCCTTTTCCAATCGTTTCTTTAATATGGACTTGATTATCTTATTTACGGCTTCTACTTGTCCATTCACTTTAGGGTGAGCGACCGCCGAAAACCTTATCTCAATGTGATATTTTGGCAAAATTCTTTGAACTCTCTACTTTCAAATTGAGTTCCATTGTCCGTGATGATAGTTCGTGGGAGGCCAAAATGGCATATGATGTTTCGTACAACGAAATTAATCACTTTTTTGGTGGTGATCGTAGCTAAAGGCTCTGCTTCTTCCCACTTAGTAAAGTAATCAACCGCAACAATTGCATACTTTGCACCACCTTTGGAAATCGGTAAGGAACCAATTATATCGATCCCCCAAATCGCAAATGGCCAGGGACTAACCATTTGTGAGAGTTCCGTTGGCGGAGCTCTTGGGATTTTCGCAAACTTTTGACATTTGTCGCATTTTCTTACATAGTCTGCAGCATCCCGATTTACAGTGGGCCAATAGTATCCATAGCGGAGGATCATTTTTGCCAGTGTCTGCCCCCTAGTATGGTTGCTACATTCACCCTCATGAACTTCTTTCAAGACCCGTTTTATTTCGTCGTGGGCGATGCAACGAAGTAATGGAACCGAGAACCCCTTTCGATACATTATTTCATCCTGCATCACATATCTTTTGGCTTTGCGAATGACTTGTCATCTTTCGTTCTTCTTTTCAGGCAAAGCTCTGTGTAACAGGTACTGCTTGAATGGGGTTATCCATGACTCCTTTTCAATTTCTGCTTCTAGCAGAAAGTCTATTTCCCTCTCGTTTATACTTGGAAATCGCAAAACTTCAACAGGAACCAAGCCCAACTGTTGTGCATCGCCAGTACTTGCAAATTTTGCTAATGAATCGGCTTCCCTGTTTTGTTCACGCAGGACATGCGAAATATCATAATATTCAAGGTTTGCCAAAAGTTCTTGAACCCGAGCGAGGTATGGAGCAAGCCTTTGTCCCTTTGCTTGATAATCTCCCCGCACTTGGTACACCACCAATTGAGAGTCACAAAAGATTTCAACCATGTTTATTCCGAGCTCCCTGACAATTTTTAACCCAGCGAGCAATGCTTCATATTCTTCTTCGTTATTCGTAGCTGGGAAATCAAGCTTCAAAGCATAACAAATAGATCAGTTTTCAGGGGTCACAAGAATAACACCAGCTCCGGAACAGCGGTCATTTGACGCCCCATCGGTGTATAACTTCCATCGAATGAGAAGAATGATGTCTTCATTACTTTGCTCGACAGACATCGTGAATTCCGCAATAAAGTCTGCTAACGCCTGTCCTTGAATAGCCCTCCGCGGCAGGTAGGTGATATCGAATTGACTCAACTCAATATTCCATTTCAGTAACCTTCCTGAGGTCTCTGGACGTTGGAGCATATGTCGCAAAGGTTGATCGGTGTAAACATTGATCAGATGTGCCTGAAAATACGGACGAAGCTTGCGTGATGCAATCACCAAGCAATAGGCTAGCTTCTCAATTTTAGGATAATTTCTTTCTACCCAAGTTAAACATTTACTGACATAGTACACCGGCCTTTGAACTCGGTCCTCCTTGCGAACCAAGGCCGTACTGATGGCATGTTGAGATACAGCCAAGTATACATATATCACTTCGTGGTCTATAGGCTTTGACAGCACCGGGGGACTTTCCAAATTTCTTACCAGAGCTCGGAATGCATCCTTGCAGTTGGGCATCCATTCAAAACTTCTCTTCCCTTTCTTTTTTACATCGAAGAAAGGAATGCACTTGTTGGTCGCTCTAGATATGAATCGACTCAGCGTGGCCACTTTTCCATTCAGGCTTTCCACTTGCTTTATAGTTCTGGGCACTTGAATGTCTCGAATAGCCTGAATCTTTTCTGGGTTAGCTTCAATTCCTCGTGCATTGACAATAAAACCCAAAAACTTTCCCGATGCGACACCAAAGGAACACTTCAACGGGTTAATTTTCATTCCATAACACCTGAGTATATTGAACATTTCCGCCAAGTCTCGAATGTGGTCGTTTGACTGTCGTGATTTCACAAGCATGTCATCCACATAGACTTCCATTATTCTACCGATTTGGTCTTTAAACATCCGATTCACCAAGCGCTGATAAGTCGCTCCTGCGTTCTTCAGCCCAAAAGGCATCACCACATAACAATACAGTTCGACATCCGTGACAAAGCTAGTGTGTTCCTGATCCGGAATGTGCATTAGGATTTGATTGTATCCCGAGTACGCGTCCATAAACGACAATAACTCATGCCCTGTGGTTGAATCCACCAACTGGTCAATTCTGGGTAAAGGGAAACTATCCGTAGGGCAAGCCTTGTTCAAGTCCGAGTAATCAACACAGGTCCTCCATTTCCCATTCGGTTTTCTCACTAGCACGGGGTTAGATACCCATTCAGGGTAGAGGGCGTCGCGGACGAACCCATTGGCTTTGAGTTTGTCCACCTCCTCTCTGAGAGCGGCGGACCTTTTCGGGTCCATCCCTCTCCTTTTCTGCTTTATTGGCACGTATTTTGGGTCTATGTTCAACATATTACTCGCAATGGCGAGAGATATCCCGCACATATCAGAATGTGTCCAAGCAAAAACAACCAGATTTACCCGGAGGAAATCAGTAAGATCCTCGATCATCGAGGGGTCAAGTTGTCATCCAATCGTACGTACTCGCGATAGATCATCATGGCTGACTGGAATGTCAGTTGTCAGTTCAGCGGTGCTGCTTTTGCCTCCTTGGGTTCCTCATCGTCATCTCTCGGATTTATGTCTCTATAGATCCGATCATGTTGCCCGAGCCAAGGCTCGGGCACTACTTGTCAATCTTCCGCAACTTGGATGCGGACGGAGCTGTCCACAACCTTTCCTTTCACTCTTCACTGAGCCTCTCTCAACTCAGCCACATAACATGCACGACCATTCGCTTGATCGTCATGCACTATACCAACTCCACTTTATGTCAGAAATTTCATAGTTAAACACCATGGGGCCAAAGCTGCCCTAAACTCTACCACGGCTGGTTGGCCCAAGAACACATTATATGGGGAGTCGACATCCAAAACTACAAACGGTAGGATCCGCACCCTCCTGCGTTCACCTTCCCCAAGTTCAACTGGCAATTCAACAAAGCCCACCGCATTGGTAGCCGCATCATTAAAGCCATGAATACGGGCTTTAGATGGTTTCAGGTCCTTTGTCTCCATCTTCATCTGATTATATGCCTTTTTGAAGATGATATTAACAGAACTTCTACATTCAATCAATATCCTTCTCACAAATGCTGGCTCGATGGTGGCCGAGATGACCATCGGGTCAATGGTAGGTGCCTCCACCTGATCAACATCTCTACTTATAAACACTATATCATCCGTCATCGTTCGCTGCTGTTTAGCTGGGGTACCATCTTCCACATTTGAACAACATTCGAAATCTGCATGTTTTAGGGAACTAGCAAAACATTCCATCTCTTGCCAACTCTTGTTTACTGGGTGAGGCCCTCCGACTATTGTGTTTATGATTAGTCTTCCCACGGTCCGAGCTGGTTCCTCAGGATAACATGGAGCTTGTCCGCGACCGGGGTCTGATGCTCCTTGTCCACCCTCCGGCGGAGTCCTGCAACTTCTTCTGTCGAATCAGCTTTTCTATAGCATCGTGGAGGTGCCTACACTCCTCGATATTGTGCCCGTACGTCTCGTGGAAGCGGCAATACTTCCCAGTCCGCTTTTGTTCTCCGGTGGACTCTTTTGGTCGTGGCTTTCGATATTGGAAAGTATTACAAGTCGACAAGTAAATATTCTCTAGAGATGCGTTCAGAGGAGTGTATTCGTTGTAAGTTGGGATCCTTGGTTTCCACTTTCCGGCTTCCCTTTTCTTTCCAGGATTTCCCCCACCGGATCCTTTAGATTGTTCAGGCTTGTTTTGAACATTGACTTGTACCTTTCCAGAGTTGTCACCAGATTGTTTTACAGCAATGTTGCTCTGCACAGTCTCCTTGCCAGGTACTGGTGCATTATCTCGCCTCGTCCACCTAGCTTCCTCCTTTCTTATAAATTGGTGTGCCTTTGAATAAAAACGTTCTGGTGTAGTCGGAGGCTTTCCCGCCAGCCAATCACCAAACTCTGAATCCGGATTTACTCCTCGCATCACGGCCATTAAAATAGCATGGACGTTGGGGTTGCTAACTTCGGTTGCGGCAACGTGGAATCTTTGTAAGTACACTTTTAACGACTCCCCGGGAGCCTGAATCACACTGGACAAGGACATTACGTCCTTGGGACGAGTGGCATGAATCCTGAACTGTTCCACAAATTTTATCGCTAACTCATCAAAGTTGGAGATAGTCCGCGGAGGAAGTCGGGTGAACCACATGGTAGCAATTCCAGATATAGTTATTGGGAAGAATCTACACTTAGTTGCATCGTTTGCTCTAGCCGAGTCCATCATCCATTCATATCTCATCACATGCTGTTGGGGATCAGTCTTTCCTTCATAGGCCGGAATAGCTGGCATGTTAAACTTCCTGGAGTACTCGGCCTGTAGGATAGCATTTGTGAACGGAGTATGACTCCTGGATATCCCTAATCATCATTTGATAAGCCTTGGTTCTCTCTCATCAGCTGTATGACCATAGCTGATTGGTCTGGGGTTTGTATGGAAGATGGCAGGTTGGTGTCTGTCCTGCGAGACCGTTCTGGTCGGTGTCTCCTCTGTTGGCGATCTACCAAGTGTGTATCCTGAGGACCAGCATCATTAGGACCTTGGTGTGCTGGCTGTCCAGCTTCCACTCGTACTCCAGATCCTAAGTTTCCCGTTCCAGCTTGAGTGTGATTTCCTTGGTGTTAGTGAGGGGCCATTGCTCCAGGTTGGGAACCCGGACCATCCCTGGTTGATCGATCAGCAGCACCTGCTTGCGTTGTTTCTGTTCTACGACGTCTACGCTTGGGAGGTTCATCAGACGAAGAAGAGCTGTCGGATGAGGAGTAAGGAGCGGTGCTTCCTCCATCACTCTGATGTAGTTGTTGAGTGAGCTGAGTCATAAGGTGGGCGTTAGCTTGGATCTGTTCGCTAAGTTGTCTCCTGCTTTCCATGAGTTCTCTCATTAGCTCATTGAACTTGTCCTAGTGACAGCTTCCATTTGGTTTTGGGCGGTGACAGTCCCTGCGCCCGGATTAACCTGTTGATCGCTGGGTCCTATTCCCTGGACACTAGTAGTCTCATTTACGTCTGCGTTGTGTGAGGCTGATCTGGTACGTGGTCTTCGCATTGTAGAGTTATTGACAGAAACTCTGAGTAGAATCAACGGACTTCCTGTGAATGACTTAGATCTCCTTCGGGGGATTTCTTCAGTCCAGTAGCTACAAAGTAGATCCTAATAACCTGAGTTCAATTCTCAGTGAAATCACCAAAATGTTAGCATCAAAATTGGTCACTAACACCCAAAGAGAGATTTGTGTAGAGAGATTAATGAAGATAGAAAATTGAAATAGAGGAATGGATGCAAAATTAACTGCAGAAACTAGAGCACCAGATTTATAGTGGTTCGGCGTAACTGCCTACGTCCACTTTGCGTTTAATCTTTATTGATTTTTCAAATAATTGAATACAGATACAAACCGTACACCAACAACTTGAATACAAGTTCTAACTGAAAAGGAATGAGTCTTGAAAATGGCAAAGTCTCCCCAGTGTTCTCAAGAAAAGGTCCCTTTTCACTATGCCCCTGCTCCTCTATTTATAGGCGAATGAGTCATGCCGAGCGAGGAAATGCCGGTCGAGAATTATCTGGTCGATCATCAAGTGGCTCGAAGTAGACCCTCAGAAGAACCGAAGCAAGTAATGAGTTGACTCGAAGCAAAGTCATGCCGATCGACCTTACTTTGTCGTGGGCTTGACAACTTATTAACACCTCTAGTATGCACCGAGCCAGGCATGCCGTACTGTCATGACCGAGCGTAGTTGTCGAGTGAGGTATGCCAAGCGATATATGCCGAACGACGACACCCTCCTCAAGGTTGAGTGTTGATCCTCTCTTTAAAGCCGAACGGCATCCAAGCTGATCCAAAATGTCTAGGCCGAACCACATGCCTATACCAAACGGCATCCAGGCCGAACCACACGCCTATGCCGAATGGCATCCAAGCCGAGCCACACGCCTATGCTGAACGACATCCAGGCCGAGCCACACGTCTATGCCGAACATCATCCAGGCCGAGCCCCACGGCTATGCCGAACGACATCCAAGCCAAGTGAAGTTTATATGCCGAAATATGTGCTTGCTTGAAGAGCCTCTCGTAACCGGGACAAACTGCCGGGTAACACTTGGATACCCTCCTCCGAAAGCATAAAAATATATTTTCAATACATTAGGCCCCCACCCTTCTAACATTTCAAAACATTCTTTCAAAACCTTTCGAATGTATTAAAGCATTAGCATTTAATCATTTAGAAGCATAGCTTCGGAACCAGTTGAAAGTATCCCTTTCGAAACCATTGGAAGTAACCCTTCCGAAATTATTGAAAGTCCCCCTTTCGAAAGCATTGAGTTTATACTTAAAAATATTATTTGGGTCAAAGTGAATATAGACGAAAGCATCTCCTTCGAAACCATCCTTTATCATATAAAAATATTGGGGAAAACATGATGGCTTCGGCACCATCCCTTTCGAAAGCTTCAAACCATTTAAACAAAACATTGAAGGACAGCGTCGAAACCACTTTCGAAGCTATTGCCTTCGAAACCCTTGGACCCTTTCGAAAGCATTTAGGAAGAGGCTTAAAACATCTTTTAAAAACTAACACTACCTTTTGAAAGCATTGATGACTTAAATACCATCGAAAGGCTAAAGAATGGTAGCAGGGCTTTGACTAGGTCGGAACCCCTTCTTTCAAAAGTATTATTTCATAAGTAAGGAACCAATTCAAAAGCAAACATAAGTTGATGGCAACCCCTTCGGAAGCTTTTAAGAACCTCTTTCGAAAACATATGCTTCGACTCCTTCGAAAGCTTAAATTAAACAATGGCAGGTGCTTTTCTTTTTAAAACAAACCAAGGTATCGACTCCTTCGGAAGCCATGCTTTCGACACCTAACCTTCCGCCTTTCTCCAATCCACTCCGTACCATCTTTGTGATACCTTGTGTATTGGTTTCGGCTTAGTAGGTTTCAACTGAGTTGAAGGTTGAAGCTTTGTGTTGAAAGGTACTCCCAAAATAGACGAAACCAACTTTTTTGGAAAAACCTGGTTTAATACTAATTAAAGTAAACCATTTTCTAACTAACCTGCCACGTGCAAACACCAGATTGTTTGCCTTAACTTTTCAAATTCTTTACTAAAATAACTGCCGCTAATTTCAGATCTAATCCATAGTTAAGTTAATCAAATAAGCACTTCCATTAAGCAAAACAATATTGAAAAGCAGTCCCTCTTCTGAAATAATTTAATTTGCATAGCAAATCACTTTGGAAAAATCCCCAAAAATTCCAAAAATTCATTTTAATCATGTTATCTAACATATCAAAATTCCAAACCCAAATTCTTAATATATTTTGCCAAATAAATTTACAAACCCAAATAACCATATTTTCCTTTGAAAATTCATAACAATATTTCCATAGCTTGGAAAATTATCAAAATTAAAACCCAACTCAAAAATCATGTTTTACATAACATAAAATTTTTCTATGGCATTTAAACATTAACATGAACCGGCTATACCCTAAAACCATGATAAATCATATTTAAACATCCTTGTTTAAATCAAATAAATTGTGAGTCAAGCATATCATCAACCAAAACATCATAAAAATGAATTTACCCTTAAATCCAAAAATATATGATTCAAAAAAAATAGAGATGGAATTATTATTCACTTTGATTAAGATAAGGAGATTGGATTGAGATCGGTTTCCCCTAAGCTTGAATCTCTAGCTTTTAATTTCTTTTCTCTTGATTATGGTCGGCTCCCCTTTTTAGTTTTAGTTTTCAAAATGACGTGAATGAGAAATAAAATGGTAGGAACGAAAATATATAAGGGTAAGGGTTATGGGCGGCAAATTCCTAATATACCCTTATGTACACTAATTTACCTAAAACCATTCTTAAGACAATTTAATTATTTTATTAGGCACTGCCTTAATTAGATTTCATCAAATCTCAACCCCATTATCACTTAACATTTACATTATTCTATTTAATTTATCTAATTAAATCTCCTGAATAATGTTATCAAAAATTAGGGGTGTTACAGGCTTAAAGAATTTCGTCCTCGAAATTTAGTAAGGACCAAATACTAAACATAGCAATCATCGGTAACGACTCCTAACAACCATACTAGTCTACCTGATTAGCAATTATCTATACAAATGTAATATAGACATACCCTCAAAGCAGATCGGGATAAGTATCTCGAATCCTGTCCTCTATGTAACGACCCACCTTTCTGACCCCTAAAAACGACACTTAATACATCCATGGTATTCATGTGTCGTTGCCTAAGTATCTGAAAGACGAGTTGTCATAGGGTAAAATATAAGAACAGAACAATAATCTCACTACGGAACGGTTAAATATATAACATAAAAATAAGACAGTACATAAGGTTACTTCCTAACATGGAGTTATCAGAGTTACAACAAAAGTACTACTATCATTCTATGTAGTTATAACAACCTGCCTTTAAATATACATACATAGAGCCAACATCTCATAACAGTGGAAATAAATAACTAGATAGATAAGGAGCCTCTTCCTTGTCCACCATCTTCAAAAGAGCCCAAAGAAACCTGTCATTTTCGAACTACCCAAATATAAATGGGTACCAGAGAGTTTAGGGAAAACCAAAAATTCGGGTTAGACAATAAGTCCGGTATGAGTAAACTCCAAATAAAAAAAATAGAACACATAAAATAACCGGTGAGACCATGTCGCAAAAATGGAGAACGGGTTTCCCCTTACAAGGACAACATTCAAGCATAAAAGAATGGACATAAACAATTAAACATCGCGAAGAGTGCAAGATGCTTTACGATGCAATTAAGAAAGAATCAATCCAAAGATTTGAATCAAAAATAAGGAAAAGGAATTTTTCCAACAATGACTAGGAGGTTGCGCCCCCTTATCGAAACTATACCTCTAGAAAATATACTTGAAAACTACGATGGCTCTCGAAAACCTCCAAGCCAGACCCCGTCAACCTTACCGAGTATCCGAGTATTTCACATCTCCGTGCGCATACAACCGAAACCAATCTAGAGTAGATGTGATAATGCCCTAATGGGAGCAACCCCACATAGCTTTGCCCCCACTTGCTCTTTATTTACTCATTTCCGATAAAGGATATCAATGATCTAAATGAGCAACAAATCATATTAGATTGATAAAACAAAAACAAAAGGAAGAAGGGTATCGAAATCGATAGTTAAGATATCAACTATCGGGGATAACAAAACGATCGTATATGGAAATTAAATCTTATACTCTTTCAATGCTTGGAAAATATCCATAAACTTATCTCATTGGTATAAGTATATTCAGAAAACAATGAAGAGGATTTCATATTTCAAAAGCATACTTAAATGGGTCAAAAACAATTATCTACAAGAAATGCGAATGTTTTCCATTATAATTATAAAGATCATTTATGGAAATCAAATCTCCTACACTTGTCATGTTTATGATATTCTCGACTTTCTTTACCCCTCGCTCAGAAACAAAGCCAGGTAAGTCAAGGCACTAGTTACTCCTAGCCTTGCCTAGATACTTCAGTTCCAGATCTTACAGATAGAGGATCAATCTACTCTTCGGCTTTTAGTCATTCAAATATATGTTGATGATATTATTTTTGGATCTACTAATGATGATTTATGTAAAGAATTTTCAAATATTATGACAAAAGAATTTGAAATGTCACATATGGGCGAACTATCATACTTTCTTGGTTTACAAATTCAACAATTACCAAATGGTATATTTATTAATCAAGAAAAATATTGTAATAATTTAATCAAACGCTTCGGAATGGAAAATACTTCTGCCAAACCAACTCCTATGAGTATAACTACCCATCTTGATAGGGATGAAAATGGCAAGAGTGTTGACCAAAAGTTATATCGAAGTATGATTGGATCATTACTATATTTAGCAGCTAGTCGTCCATATATTATGATGAGTGTCTGTTTGTGTGCTCGATTTCAAGCTAATCCAAAAGAATCTCACTTAAGAGCAGTCAAACGTATATTACGTTATCTTAGTAATACCAAGGACTTTAGTTTATTCTATCCAAAAGAGTGTCCATTCGAGTTTGTATCATATAGTGATGCTGATTTTGGTGGATCTCGAACAGATAGAAAAAGTACTAGCGGTACGTGCCATTTTATTAGAAAATCGTTAGTATCTTGGTTTAGTAAGAAACAGAACCGTGTTTCACTCTTTACTTGTGAAGCAGAATATATTTCTACTGCATTAGCTTGTGCTCAAGTAATTTACATGCAACAGACACTTAGAGATTTTTATATAAATCTTTCAAATTCAACAATATATTGTGATAATTCAAGTGCTATTAATTTATCAAAAAATCCTATTAATCATTCATGAACAAAACATATTGATATACGTCATCATTTTCTTCGTTATTGTATTGAAAAAGGTTTGATAAATTTAGATTTTGTCTCATCCGAAAATCAATTGGCTGATATCTTCACAAAACCACTTCTTGAAAATGTGTTTATCAAATTAAGACGATAACTCGGAATCGTCTCTTTTAAAGAATTATAGTTAATTTTTCCGAAACTTGTATTCATACCATTTTTTCTATGAATGATATGCATGATATTTTAACTCTCCTTTTTGTCGATGTCAAAAGGGGAGATTCATAATCTATATAAACACATTAGAATCAAGTTTTCCAACAACAATTCAATTGATTATTATTCTGCTCTCAAAATTCTTGATTCTAATACACTTGTGCTTTCCACATCATTCAAATTCACTTTCTTACTTCCTTATTCTTCACGCATTCACATATATATCATAAAGGAGAAGATTATAGGAAGGGTGTACTATAATTGACAAATTCGTGTTACTCAAGAACACATAGTGTCAAGAAATATTGTTTTGTAAAAGTCCCGTTCTGCTGCTCGGGCAAAGTGAAGTCCTCTTCTGCCGCTGAGGCGCGAAATCCTGTTAAGTTGCTCAGGTCCCTGTTCGGCTGCTCAGGGGTTGTATAGACCTATTCCTCCGGGTTAAGTGAGGGTTTTTGTTTTTAGTGAAATTCCAGAAGGAGTCTGGGACTGGACGTGGAACGGGAAGTTCGAACCAGTATAAAAATTCCCGGTGTGCTCGTCTATTATTTACTATTATCTGCTAATTGTTCTATTATTCCGCACTGCTTTTATACTATTCCATATTACTTGATCCTATAGTCATTTTCATTTGCAATTGTTCGTGAAGAGTTATTATCAAGAGTTATGATCATATCTGTTGGATTAAAGATTGCAATTCTTCACGAATAGAAGTGCCTTTTCAGAAAACTAGCCGTTGTAAATATTCAGACTTCTGAAATGCAACGAAAACAAACCAGAAAGAAAATAGGCAAAAAATTGCCAGATTCAGACGTCTGAACTATCCAATTCAGACGTCTGAATATTGTATTCTACAACATTCATATTTCCAGATTCAGACGTCTGGATTGGATCATTCAAACGTCTGATTGTAACATAAAAATGACATTTTTCCTTTAAACCAAATATATGCATATGAAATGATAATGAGATGCAGCATATATCATATAGGAGAGATTTTAACATATTTTAACTTCTAGACAAGGACTCGAAACAACCTTATATATAAAATTATACATAGTCGAATCTTGTCATAGATTAATCCTTGCAAAAACAAGTTAGTATATAAATGATTGTATAGTTGTTGTAGTCAAAATATCGTATTTACAAAATACCGTAAACACGAAGTTTCAACAAAATTGAAAAATGAGAAGTTAGATTTAGAAAATCAACTTGGTGTTTTAAAGAATAATTTTGAGTTCTTACATATTTTCTAGATGAACAAAACACCATATTTTTTGAGAAAGAGAGATAAAAATTTTCAAAAGAAATTTTTGATTTGAAAAGACAAAATGATTTATTACAATCCTCTTTAGATAATTCAGAATCTCAAAATTTCCTTCTCAAAAATGAAAACTGTACGTTAAAAAACGAGAATACTGAATTAAATGAGAAAATTGATATTTTAAATAATAGTAATATTTCTTTTGAAAATAATAACTGTGACTTTAAAGCTAAATTTGATAAACTTAACACTGAAGTCACCAAATTTAATAAAGGTCAAAACGATTTAAACATGATTTTATCCGGTTCTAGACCGTTACATGATAAAAGTGGTTTAGGATATAATAAAATTGATCGTAGAAATAACACTAGATATGCTTTCATGTATAGTAAAAATGTTAGTGCTAGTACTAAATTTCGAGTAAAGTCTAAATTCAGTTTTTATAGAAATTCAAATAGTGCTATGACCAATAATGTTTATAATTTCTCTAGAAGTACAAAATCATTGACCAGAAATATGAATAAAAATTATCTAAGTATTTGGGTTCCTATTAATTGGAAAAATAGAGAAAAATACATTGATGATTATTTTGATATGGTAGTTAATAATGAAAATTATATTCATAAAGGTTCAACCACACCCAAATGGGTATGGTTTCATAAGACCTAACCCCCCGGACCCTAACATAATAAGTGGGTACCGAAAATGATTATTATTTTTTGCAGGTACTCGGAGAAACAAAAGGAAAAGGATAGATTTTGGAATTTTAAAGAATGTTCCATATGTTTAATAGAATTACGTTCTTACAATGAAATATGGACTTCAGCAAATATGGTAAAATCTATTATATTTTTCCTTCAGAATTAATAATGAGTTTATCCCGTTATTTACAAGATATTTTATATAATCTATTATATTCCCTCATTCTTTTTTATAATGACAAAAGGGGAGAAATTCATATGCATATTAATAGAGGGAGATATTATACTTAGGGGGAGCTTTAAACATATTAATATTATTTTATATAGAATGAATATTTTTTAAAATTGTATAGTTGTCATCATCAAAAAGGGGGAGAATGTTAGAATCTCAACTGTTGGATTTTAATGACAACAACTATACAATTATGTCAAAGAATCTCTAAGCTAATTTGCAGGTACATGAGCATCAAAAAGAGATAATCAAATACATTCAAAATGAAGATACATAGTACAAAAGTATGAAAGAATGTATATGGAGATACAAGAAGAGATATATACGATAGAGACAAGACGAAGGTGACAAACAAAGTATTATTAGTCATAGAGTGTCGTGTCTAGAGTTTACAAATGTTAAAATCTTATCAAAATGATATACACACATATACATTCATATTTTAAATGAAAAATCAAGTTTTCAAAAATTGCATGGAGCGGGACTCGAACCCGGGTCACTAGTTCAGAAGGCAAGTTCTCTAACCATTTGAGCTATGGTATTTTTTAGTTACATTCAGACGTCTGAATGTACCAAATCAGACGTCTGAATATGGAAAAATGAATATTGTAGTACAATATTCAGACGTCCGACTTGGTAATTTCAGACGTCTGAAAATGGTTGTTTTTAGCCTATTTTCACAATTGGGTTTGACACACAAAGAGGATTCCTTATGATAACATATTTAAGGTTTAGTTTGTTCATTAGATCATAAGAAATAAAACTATGGGAAGCTCCTGTATCAAATAGCACCCTTACAGGAATATCATAGATGGACAATGTACCTTGCAACACTTGCTTCCCTTTTTGATCTGAAGAAGTGGATGGTATCTCTTCAATGGTAAAAGTCTATCCTTGAGATCCCTTTTTAGGAAAAGGGCAGTCATTCTTCATATGTCCTGGCTAGCCGCAATTAAAACTTGTGGCAATTGAGCAATGATTTACAAGGTGGCCCATCTTATTGCACTTGAAACAAAGAATGTTGGCCAAGTTGGTCTGCTTCTTATGTGCTGGAGCGCCATCTTCGGGTTTCTTCCGTGCACCCTGCTTCTTTCCCTTAAACTTACGCTTGAAGTTTGGCTTTCCTTCAACTGGTATAACTGATAAAGGCTTGGCACTTACTGCTGGTACTACACCCTTCTGGACTCCTTCCTTAATATCAAGAGCCTCAAACCTCAAAGTCGTGCTAATAATGTTGGTGAATGTACTCATAAGATGATTGGTCATTTCACGATGGAACTCTGGTCGCATTACATTCACAAACATTTCATTTTTCTTGAGCGGCGTGTCTATCAATCCAAGTCCAAAACAGGACAAAGCATTAAACTTATGCTCATACTGCGACACTGTCATATCACCCTGCTTTAAGTCAATGAAACTTCTAAATAACTGAGTTCTTTCGGCTTTTGGAATGAACTGTGCTTCAAAAAATTCGTTGAACTGGGCCCAAGAATACTCCCCCTTCGGAGTACTAGCTGTTTCTGAATCCCACAAATCCATCACCGACTTTTGAAGTTGTCGCAATGCCAATAGCCGTTTCTTCGCATCCTCTAACCGAAGATCTCCAAATATTCTTTCACAAGTTCAAAGCCACATCTCCACTCTAAGAATGTCTTCAGTCCCATGGAATGGTTTCCCACCCAAAGTGGTAAAATTCTTACACAAAGCTGCAAAGTTCATAGGGGTCTGAACTTACATTAACATTTCCTCTACCGGATCTACAACTGACATAGTAGAATTTCTAGGTACCTTGCCATTGGTATCCGTGCTAGTTCAAGATCCTCTCCTTCCTCCTCTTCTTGTATTTATTTTCTATTATCTGAACAAATAACAGGTGTCTTTAGAATACAAAATAGGATTAAAATGGTTTAAGGAAATAACACCAAAGGATCTAAAACGAGACTTTAGAGGATAAATATTATTATTATACAAATTACAAATACGCTCTCTCAAGATTAACTCATTCTAGGGCATCACTTACCCTATCTCTAATGAGTTGTACCCCAATCAGGCTAAGGTGTTCGCTCAACCAAAGCTCTGATACCAACTATGACGACCCACCTTTCTGACCCCTAAGAACGACACTTAATACATCCATGGTATTCATGTGTCGTTGCCCAAGTATCTGAAAGACGAGTTGCATGGGGTAAAATATAAGAACAGAACAATAATCTCGCAATGGAACGGTTAAATATATAACATAAAAATAAGACAGTACATAAGGTTACTCCCCAACATGGAGTTATCAAAGTTACAACAAATGTACTACTATCAGTCTAGGTAGTTATAATAACCTGTCTTTAAATATACATACATAAAGCCAACATCTCATAACAGCGGAAATAAATAACTAAATAGATAAGGAGCCTCCTGCTCGTCCACCATCTTCAAAAGAGCCCAAAGAAACCTGTCATTTCCGAACTACACAAATATAAATGAGTACTCGAGTGTTTAGGGAAAACAAACAATTCAGTCAGACAATAAGTCCGGTATGAGTAAACTCCAAATAAATAAAAAAATAGAACACACAAAATAACGGGTGAGACCACGTCGCAAAAATGCAAAATGGGTTCCCCTCACAAGGATAGCATCCAAGCATAAAAGAATGGACACAAATAATTAAACATCGCGAAGAGCGCAAGACGCTTCCCGATGCAATTAAGAAAGAATCAATCCAATGATTTGAATCAAAAATAAGGAAAAGGAATTTTTCGAACAGTGACTAGGAGGGTGCGCCTCCCTTATCGAAAGTATACCTCTAGAAAATATACTTGAGAACTACGATGGCTCTCGGAAACCTCCAAGCCGGACCCCGCAAACCTTACCAAGTATCCGAGTATTTCACATCTCCGTGCACATACAACCGAAACCAATCTAGAGTAGATGTAACAATACCCTAATGGGAGAAACCCCACATAGCTTGCCCCCCACTCGCTCTTTATTTAGTCATTTCTGATAAAGGATATCAGTGCTCTAAATAAGCAACAAATCGTCTTAGATTGACGAAACAAAAACAAAAGGAAGAAGGGTATCGAAATCGATAGTTAAGATATCAACTATCGAGGATAACAAAACGATTGTATATGGAAATTAAATCTTATACTCTTTCAATGCTTGGAAAATATCCATATACTTGTCTCATCGGTATAAGTATATTCAGAAAACAATTAAGAGGATTTCATATTTCAAAAGCATACTTAAATGGGTCAAAAACAATTGTCTACAAGAAATGCGAATGTTTTCCATTATAATTATAAAGATCATTTATGGAAATCAAATCTCCTACACTTGTCACGTTTCTGATATTTTCGACTTACTCTACCCCTCGCCCAGAAACAAAGCTAGGTAAGTCAGAGCACTGGTTGCTCCTAGCCTTGCCTAGACACTTCGATTCCAGATCTCACAGATAGAGGATCAATCTACTCATCGACTTTTAGTGCCACGTATAGGACTACTTACTTTCCATAAATAACCCATTTAAATCATTATATAAAATTGAAGCTCCTTTAAAATACTCTAAACAAAGATTTAAAACTTCCATTCAAATCATAATTTAAACCCATCATCTTTAAAGGAGAATACGATCAAAAAGGGTGAAGCTGCCTCTTGATCAAATGAGATAGCTAAAAGGGGTGTTATTTCCTTTTAACCAAAGAGTCACTAAATGTCAATCCTAAGTTAAAAGGTGTGTAAGTTGTAACGACCCTAGAATTTAATTAATTTAAATTGATAATTAAATGAATTTTTGAATAAAAATTTGTAAAATTAATTTTAAATGGAAGCGAGTTTCCCCGATTCAAATAGAAAATATATAAAGTCATATGGATTTGAAAATTTGTATATATGTGAATATATATGTGTTTACTGGATTTGAAATAAAATCTAAAATAAATGGTTTTAAAAATAAATATATAGTTAAATAATAATAGAATGTCTTTACAAATGAATTCTTATTTTTGAATAGGAATTGTCATTTCAAATTACTTATAAATATATATACAAATATGTGTGTTTTGAAAGAAGCTATGATTTGAAATAGTAAAAAGTAAATTTAATATTTGATAATTAAGTTTAAAATAAAAGAGGAATTAAAATGTGCAATTGTATTAGAATAGAATTAAAATACTTAAATTTAAAAATGTATAAGAATAACCATAATAACTTTGTTTATGTACACTTAAACGATACCAAAGCAAATAAAAATATTTGATAATATAAAATCAAAAGGGAATATGCTTGTAAACTAATATACAGGCAAGAACAAGTAAAAGAAAGCAAAGATAAGTATGAAACAAAATAAAGAACATATGTACAAGGGTATAAAAACAAACCGGGTTAAAGAATAAACAAGTATATACATAAAGTAAATAAAATGCATAGTCAATAAGCGACAAAGCAAAAGAAGTAAGTACACTTGGAAACAAAACTAGAAATATCTTCTATGTGCACTGGAAAATAAAAGACAACAAATACATGCAAGGCAAGAACAAAGTTAAAGAAAGAAGACATAAAGGACTAAGGTAATAAATGCAACATACCTCTAGCATTTAATGAAAGCACCTTCAGCATGTTCTTTGTACACAAGAAAATATATCAGCCACCACATAAATCTGCATAGCCGAGATCTGCATAATGAACAAACAATATTTTATCATATTGTACAAACTTAAATATAATACCCTGTACCAAAAACATATAAACTTGTAACTTCATTTGTTATATATCTTCTTCATATCAATTTCGTCCATTTTAAGTTAAGAAACTCTGAGAAAAAAAGAAGAAAAAAAATCATCTCAAAACTTAGATAAAAATTCAACTGAAGTAGCAACAACTCAAGGCAAACCAGAGATCAGAAGATTTCAGTTTGCATTTTCTCAATACCTGTTCAAATAGGCTCTGTTCTTCTTCAAAAAAAAACTGTGAGTAACATTTCATTAAAAATAAATCTGTGGTATCTATAGCTGTGAAATGTGTGTGTAATTCTCTGTTAAAGTTTAAATAATATGTACAAGCTGATGCTCACTTTGTTCTCTGTCTCAGTTTTAAAAACATTCAGCTTTTTGATTTAATTCATTTGCACTTGATCTACTCAATGGTTGGGCTTAGCATTAAACAAACATTGTTAGTTATAACATATACTTAGGGTACAAATTTATTTAAGTTAAGTAAATTTTGAAATGCTTCTGGAAACAAGAAGAAACTAAGCAAGCTCAAACTTTGTCAAAATACAAATCTTTCATTAGGCGAATTCAGGTAGGTGAGTCAATTTCACATACATTAATATGATTTTTAAAACAAAAACTCAATTTTTTTAGAGGAGGGAGTGAAGAGCAGTTTGGCTTTGACTGTTTTGGGCTTTTTGAGTTGCCGTGGGTGATCTAGTCGACTGGAGGAGTCGAGTTTCCTACTGGAGGTGGAAGAGCGATCGGGGAAGCTCGAAAAAATGGTGGATGGTGGTGTAGTGGGTTGTGGAAGCGGCGACGAGTAGTTTAAGTCTGGTAACCTAGTTTGGGAAGGGCTGATGTTTTCGATTCGTTCTACGCCGTCGTACGATCGAGTGTGTAACAACCCGAGATTTTGCTGTTAATTAAATATCGTCATTAAACGAATAAAATGCCAACTAATTACTGTTTGAAGTTTTTAACACCCGGTTTAAATTCTTTTGAATAATTGCTAAGGCTTAAGCGGGCTTTAAATAGTATCGGCCCACGTTTTTCTTTGTTGCCGTGTGAACCCTTTTCACCCATTTCCTTTACCCCTAAAAAAATTATTTTTCGTTCAACCCAAAATTATAACGAAAGAAAAAGAAAATGGAAGCCGCATCTCCTCGCTCGTCTTCTCGGCGAAACTAGGGCATAGAAATCGAAGAGGATAGAAGGCGTTCGCTCGTTCGAAATTAGGGCAAGCTCGTCAGTTTCGTTCGTCCCCTCGAATTCAACTCGGTCTCCTTGCTTTTGAGAAGCTCGCCTCGGAGATGCTTTCGACCGCTTCTGCTTTAGTCGAGTTCGTAGGAAAGAGGTGAGTAATTTTATTACTCATATCTAGTTCGTTCTTCTTACGGTGCTTCTGTAATTCGATTTTGATTCGACATTGCTTATCTCGGTCATTTGTTTTCAATTGGTGGTAATCGATGTTGCTTTGTGAATTTCTACTGGGTTGATGTCGTTTGACTTTGTTCGTTGCTGATGAATTCACTACCTTTATTAGTCTTGTGTAATTTGACAATTACGAATTTTGTTGGCTTCGGCCATCACTTTAGCTTTGACACTGAATTGAGAATATGGTGTTCTGTTGCTTTATGGTTTATAATTACACTTGATTTCGAGAGTAGAATGGATGTGGAGATGATCTTGACAAGTTCGAACCTGCTTTGATTTGTACAATTTTGTTCATCCTCGAGTTTAGACCTTCTGTTTGGTGATGATCACCTGTCTTTGGCTTCTTTGTTAGCTGTAGTCTGCATTCATGTTTATAAGTCTCTGACCATCTATTGATACCTGACTTTGATCCTCGCCGACTTGTTCACATTGAACCATTCATTTTAGTCACAGTATTTTGACTTCGAACTGCATATTTTCTTGCTTCAATTCGTAGGCTTCGGCTTTGATCAATTTTGACTTATTGCGTTCTTTTTCCCCTTGATTACCGCTGCTCTGACCTGACATGTTCATTGTCTCTTGTCTTGGTATTCATTCATAGTTGATTTGAATTTATATTGGCTTTGAGAGTTGTTTTGGTTGGGTGATATTCATTCCTATATACTCACAGTGTTGTATTGTTCGAAAAACTCTGGTAGCACTTTCGACCCTGTTCGAACCATTCTTCACTGTCCTGTACATGTTGTTTGATTTTGCTCTTTAGTTGGCCGGACTTTGTTTGTATCACAGCACACACTTACTTGAGACTTGCATTGGTTGATGACGGTACTGTTCATGCTGCATCATGTGTTTACTGTGGATATTGTAATTGTGTTCACTAAAATGTTGTATTAGTGATGTTTCGAGTACTGGGTTTGCATTTTTGAGCCTGACTTGGAGTTGCAGACCTGTAGTCTTTGCCTGTATTCATAAGCATCGATCATCTTCTTTGTTGTGCCCTGGTCGATAATTAGGGTATTTGCATTCCTTTGTGCCCTCACCTTCATATTGCTCTGTCCACATAGCTGTTACTGGTGCATGTGCAGTTTCATTTTGGTCTCTCTATCTTTACGTTGAGGCCATTCATACATGCTGAGTCATGTTTTGTTGAGTTTGGCAGTTGTATACTACATGTGTACATCTGTTTTTGGCGAGGCAGTACACGCGAGCGTGTACTGCAGCCAAATCTGATTAGATGTTATAATTGATGATTTCCATTGTTAACATTGTTTGTTGGTTCAATTCAAAATTTTGAGTTGTATTCTGATTTGGTTTAAGCAGATGAATTTGTTGATATCTAATTATCTTTTAGATAATTAGATTATATGTTTTCTAATTATCGTATCGATAATTAGACTTTTGTTGCTTACGCTATTTTGTTGGCTTGGGTTTCACTTTGAATCTACAATTTTGACTATTGTTAGTACTCACTGTCGTGATGATTTCACGTACTGTGTGGCGAGGCAGTGCACGCGTGCGTGTACTGTAGCCACACAGAAAGTTGATTTGATTAATCATTTTGAGATTGCTGATTTGTTGATTTACACTGTTTAGTGTTACATCTGCCGTTATCCGATTCTCTTATCGAGAAGTGGGATATACGAGATTTCTGTGACTGTCGTCTATTTGATATTGATTATTATTGCTTCTGTGCCTTAATAACTGAATTTGAACTAGACTGACCCGTGTATTATTTTCTTTTGAATTTAATACTCGGGTCAGACCCGAGTTATTTCAGGTTGTAGATTTCCTTCTTTAAGTTGCCATTCGGGATTTGAAGACTTTTCACATCTTCTGAAGTTGTCAGTGTCATTTTGTAGTAGTCGTGTTATTGTATAGAACGATATGTATTCATGTATATTAGTCGATAATGTACTTGTATATATAACTTCTAGAGTCGACAGTTGTAGTTGTATCATATGTATTGTGTCAACTTTGTATTAACTGACATCAGTTATATATATATGAGACTTTTGTTTTTATCTGTGTTCCGCATTTATATTATCTGTGTTATTGTTATATCTAATGTCCTAAACTATTATGAACTATCGTAGTTTGTTTTATACTGATAATTGGATATGTCGATGGGAGTAAATAAATAATAGATGAAAAATAAAAAGTATATACCACTCCTATCGAGATAACCAATATTAGTGTAAGGCCAATTACGGATGGTCGCTCCTATCCAGCCTTATTCTTCGTAATAATAGACAGTATTTCTTTTATACTCTTTGTTATTATGAGCATAGAGGTGGGGCGTCACAGAGTGTCACGCGACTTTGGGTTTTGGTAGAGGAAAGGTGGACGAGGCTACGGCCGGAGGCGCTGGCGATCTGGTGGTCGGGGTCGTGAGTTCGAGGCGATGACAGGCTTTCGGCGATGGGTTCTGTGTAGTTCCAGGTTTTGAATTATACTCGAATTCGAGTTCGAGTCGAATCGGAGGAGTTTGGATAGTCATTATTAGATCGGGGGATGGTAGTCGACTTGCTGATGACGTCGGCGATGCCGGAAGATGGCCGATGGCGAAGTGCACGTGCATTTGTGCATGATGTATTTGGGTATTGATGTGCTTCAGGGAAGAGGAGGTCGACTCGAAGTTTCATTGATTGCCTCGGGTTTGGTTAAACTGGGTTACAATTTTGTTCAAAACTGTCTGCAGTTTGAAATTTTAAACAAAACTTAAATGAATTTGTAAGCTAGATGTGAATAAGGTTAAATCAAGTTAAGTTAGATTCAAATGGGACTTTGAATCTTTAAGTTTTAAAAAAGAAAATTTGAATTTTTAAAAGAAAATCAAATTGTGAAAGGAAGGATTGAACAAAGTTCAATCAAAATTTAAATCCAGATCTTAAAATAATCTTGAACTTCAGAATTTGAGATAAAATGAAGTTTATAAATTAAAATGTTAAAGTATATTTTAAAAGTGTGAAATCTAAAAAGGAATTTAATTTAATTCTTTAAATTTCTTTTATAATAAAAATATTACTTTAATATAAGAAATTAAAAGTTTGGAAGAATTGGATTTTAAACATTATTAAAGATAAATGGGTATTGATCCTTAAGCTTGGAAATTAAATGTGAAATTAAAAAGGGAAATTTGAAATCAATGTTTCCAAACACATTGTAAATAATAATTAAGTTAATTAAATAAATCTTAAAGAGTTGAAAAAATTAATAAAAATGATTAAAGATAATTACTTAATTATAAGAAATTAATTAATGATTTAAGTTTGATTAACCAAGTGATTAAGGAAAAATTAATTAAAGGATAATTAATTATATGATTACCTAATTAGGGAAATAAATTTGAGGATGATCAATTAATTGAATGTTAATTAATGAAGGTGGTTAAAGAATGATAATTAATTGAGAATTAATTAATTAATGTAATTAACCAGGATGAGTGACTAATCTGATTTAAATTAATCAGACAATTAATTAATTTTACTTATGGATGTTTGGATTTCGTTGAATGGTTGAATTGTTTGATATTCCTGATATGTGATGCTTTGTGATATACCCTGATTTGTGTTGTGATCTGTAATTTATTATCTGTAACCTTTATATATCTGTGATCTGTGAATGGAAGATGAGCGTTATAGTTTATATCGCTTATCAACTATATTTCTGTATTCTGATCTGTGATGATTGAATGATATTGCACTATTGTGTGTAAAACCCCTGGACTACACCTTTACACACATAAATATGGATTTCACGTGGAAATCGGTTAAGTCACAGATAATTTAAATTTGATGTTTTTGAAATTGAAATTTTAATTTCAATTGATTTTGAAATTGGAAATTGGGGTTTAATATGAAAAGCTTTTGGAATGGAATTTCAAAGATAAAAGTTATTTCGAATAACTTGATTAAGTTTTGAAAATTTAAATAATTGGATTTAAATTTGAATTCAAGTTTGAAATTGAATCCTATGATTTGAAACTAGGGATTAAAGATGCTGTACAAGTTATATATGGGTTAAACCATTTTAAAGTTTTTGATTTGGGAATTTGAATTTAATTCAAGGGTTTTAACTAGTGTAAATATAACTGGATTTTTCCGAAATGAAAACTATTTGTTTTCAAATAGTAAAAGCTTTCATTTTAAGAAAGGATTTCCAAATTGTGTTGAAAGGTTTCAAGTTTGAAATAAAATTAAAATTGTTTTGAAAACTATGAAATGAGTCTTTGATTCAAAGACCGATTGAGTTAATCCAACTTGAAATAAAATTGTTTTGAAAGGCTATGAATGAATCTTTGGAAACGAGTTTTGAAAGCTATAAGTTAAATCTTGATTTAAAGATTTAACGAGTTAATTCAATTAAAATGGAAATTTTTTTGAAATCCATAAATGGATCTTTGTGAATGGGGTTAACTTTGTGAATTGAATCTTTTTGTTTTAAAAGATTTGAAATGGTAATTTGTTTTAACCATTCAAATGAAAAGTTTTGGGTTTTAAGCTATGATTTAACTAAGACCCTAGTATCCATATGATTTTTAAATTGCGCTCGTTATTCGGGTTAGCCGGGAAAAGACATTTACATCATATAACCCATTCTGAATAATGATACGACGTATATGGATCACATTTGCTATATTACAGCATGATAGGGGGTTCTCGCTTCGCAGTTTGGTGGCGAACGGGGGACTCTTACCCCTACATGTCCCTGAGAGGGATGGGTTGGTTAGGCAGAGGCCGTGACAGTCGAGAGGCTGGCCGTAAAAGTAAATGTGAGGTGCCAGTATAAGCCATGGTGGGACTGGGATGGTTGCAAAGCCTACTGGTGGCCGCTACCGACGGTTGAAAAGCCTAGGGCGTTACATTTGGTATCAGAGCTAAGGTTGAACTTTAGCTCAGGAGTATAACACATTAAGTAGCTCATTAGAGATAGGGTGAAGTATACCCTAGAATGAGTGTATCCCTAAGATATCCGTTTAAACATCTCAGTAAATTCTCTTACTATTCACTGATAGTGAGTATGAGTGCGAGAAGAGAACGAGATAGGGGACAAGGGAATACGACTACAAATGGTCAATACCCTGCAACAGTGGAAACAACTTTCTTATCAATCTCCTTTGACTCGTTTCCAAAATTCTTTTGATTGCTTCATACCAGCTACAAGAAGAAGTTTCGGTGTGATGGTGGCCCTACGAATCGTTGTAGAAAATCCTTACTAGGTATCTTCATCGTTTTCTTATCAGCTTTTTGGATTTAAACCTTAACAAATATGAATTGGAAATTTGGAATTAAAATTTTAAGTAAACTAGAAATTTTAATTTGAGGTAAATTGATTAATAGAATATGAGGATAAAATTGAATTAAATCAATAAAACGATATCGTTTGAAACCAAATTTTGAAATTCTATTGTAATTTCTTGAGAATACCAAAGTCCGAAGAGGGACAAATTGGTATGTATTTTGAGATATTCCGACTTGAGTTTGGAATTCATATCGTAAGTTTGAGGAATTATAGGAGATCGAATCTGTCTATCTCTGTGTTGTTTTCGTGCCTGCGAATTTCGAGGACGAAATTCTTTTAAGGGGGGAAGTTTGTAACAACCCTAGATTTTAATTAATTTAAATTGATAATTAAATGAATTTTTGAATAAAAATTTGTAAAATTAATTTTAAATGGAACCGAGTTTCCCCGATTCAAATAGAAAATATATAAAGTCATATGGATTTGAAAATTTGTATATATGTGAATATATATGTGTATATTGGATTTGAAATAAAATCTAAAATAAATGGTTTTAAAAATAAATATAGAGTTAAATAATAATAGAATGTCTTTACAAATGAATTCTTATTTTTGAATAGGAATTGTCATTTCAAATTACTTATAAATATATATACAAATATGTGTGTTTTGAAGAAGCTATGGTTTGAAATAGTAATAAGTAAATTTAATATTTGATAATTAAGTTTAAAATAAAAGAGGAATTAAAATGTGCAATTGTATTAGAAATAGAATTAAAATACTTAAATTTAAAAATGTATAAGAATAACCATAATAACTTTGTTTATGTACACTTAAATGATACCAAGGCAAATAAAAATATTTGATAATATAAAAACAAAAGGGAATATGCTTGTAAACTAATATACAGGCAAGAACAAGTAAAAGAAAGCAAAGATAAGTATGAAACAAAATAAAGAACATATGTACAAGGGTATAAAAACAAACCGGGTTAAAGAATAAACAAGTATATACATAAAGTAAATAAAATGCATAGTCAACAAGCAACAAAGCAAAAGAAGTAAGTACACTTGGAAACAAAACTAGAAATATCTTCTATGTGCACTGGAAAATAAAAGATAGCAAATACATGCAAGGCAAGAACAAAATTAAAGAAAGAAGACATAAAGGACTAAGGTAATAAATGCAACATACCTCTAGCATTTAATGAAAGCACCTTCAGCATGTTCTTTGTACACAAGAAAATATATCAGCCACCACATAAATCTACATAGCCGAGATCTGCATAATGAACAAACAATATTTTATCATATTGTACAAACTTAAATATAATACCCTGTACCAAAAACATATAAACTTATAACTTCATTTGTTATATATCTTCTTCATATCAATTTCGTCCATTTTAAGTTAAGAAACTCTGAGAAAAAAAAAGAAAAAAAAAATCATCTCAAAACTTAGATAAAAATTCAACTGAAGTAGCAACAACTCAAGGCAAACCAGAGATCAGAAGATTTCAGTTTGCATTTTCTCAATACCTGTTCAAATAGGCTTGTTCTTCTTCAAAAAAAACTGTGAGTAACATTTCATTAAAAATAAATCTGTGGTATCTATAGCTGTGAAATGTGTGTGTAATTCTCTGTTAAAGTTTAAATAATATGTACAAGCTGATGCTCACTTTGTTCTCTGTCTCAGTTTTAAAAACATTCAGCTTTTTGATTTAATTCATTTGCACTTGATCTACTCAATGGTTGGGCTTAGCATTAAACAAACATTGTTAGTTATAACATATAATTAGGGTACAAATTTATTAAAGTTAAGTAAATTTTGAAAACAGAAACTCAAATTTTTTAGAGGAGGGAGTGAAGAGCAGTTTGGCTTTGACTGTTTTGGGCTTTTTGAGTTGCCGTGGGTGATCTAGTCGACTGGAGGAGTCGAGTTTCCTACTGGAGGTGGAAGAGCGATCGGGGAAGCTCGGAAAAATGGTGGATGGTGGTGTAGTGGGTTGTGGAAGCGGCGACGAGTAGTTTAAGTCTGGTAACCTAGTTTGGGAAGGGCTGATGTTTTCGATTCGTTCTACGCCGTCGTACGATCGAGTGTCACGCGACTTTGGGTTTTGGTAGAGGAAAGGTGGACGAGGCTACGGCCGGAGGCGCTGGCGATCTGGTGGTCGGGGTCGTGAGTTCGAGGCGATGACAGGCTTTCGACGATGGGTTCGATGTAGTTCCAGGTTTTGAATTATACTCGAATTCGAGTTCGAGTCGAATCGGAGGAGTTTGGATAGTCATTGTTAGATCGGGGGATGGTAGTCGACTTGTTGATGACGTCGGCGATGCCGGAAGATGGCCGATGGCGAAGTGCACGTGCATTTGTGCACGATGTATCTGGGTATTGATGTGCTTCAGTGAAGAGGAGGGTCGACCCGAAGTGGTTCTCGCGTTTTCCTGATGTCGACTCGAAGTTTCATTGATTGCCTCGGGTTTGGTTAAACTGGGTTACAATTTTGTTCAAAACTGTCTGCAGTTTGAAATTTTAAACAAAACTTAAATGAATTTGTAAGCTAGATGTGAATAAGGTTAAATCAAGTTAAGTTAGATTCAAATGGGGCTTTGAATCTTTAAGTTTTAAAAAAGAAAATTTGAATTTTTAAAAGAAAATCAAATTGTGAAAGGAAGGATTGAACAAAGTTCAATCAAAATTTAAATCCAGATCTTAAAATAATCTTGAACTTCAGAATTTGAGATAAAATGAAGTTTATAAATTAAAATGTTAAAGTATATTTTAAAAGTGTGAAATCTAAAAAGGAATTTAATTTAATTCTTTAAATTTCTTTTATAATAAAAATATTACTTTAATATAAGAAATTAAAAGTTTGGAAGAATTGGATTTTAAACTTTATTAAAGATAAATGGGTATTGATCCTTAAGCTTGGAAATTAAATGTGAAATTAAAAAGGGAAATTTGAAATCAATGTTTCCAAACACATTGTAAATAATAATTAATTTAATTAAATAAATCTTTAAGAGTTGAAATAATTAATAAAAATGATTAAAGATAATTACTTAATTATAAGTAATTAATTAATGATTTAAGTTTGATTAACCAAGTGATTAAGGAAAAATTAATTAAAGGATAATTAATTATATGATTACCTAATTAGGGAAATAAATTTGAGGATGATCAATTAATTGAAGGTTAATTAATGAAGGTGGTTAAAGAATGATAATTAATTGAGAATTAATTAATTAATGTAATTAACAAGGATGAGTGACTAATCTGATTTAAATTAATCAGACAATTAATTAATTTTACTTATGGCTGTTTGGATTTCGTTGAATGGTTGAATTATTTGATATTCTTGATATGTGATGCTTTGTGATATACCCTGATTTGTGTTGTGATCTGTAATTTATTATCTGTAACCTTTATATATCTGTGATCTGTGAATGGAAGATGAGCGTTATAGTTTATATCGCTTATCAACTATATTTCTGTATTCTGATATGTGATGACTGAATGATATTGCACTATTGTGTGTAAAACCCCTGGACTACACCTTTACACACACAAATATGGATTTCACGTGGAAATCGGTTAAGTCACAGATAATTTAAATTTAATGTTTTTGAAATTGAAATTTTAATTTCAATTGATTTTGAAATTGGAAATTGGGGTTTAATATGAAAAGCTTTTGGAATGGAATTTCAAAGATAAAAGTTATTTCGAATAACTTGATTAAGTTTTGAAAATTTAAATAATTGGATTTAAATTTGAATTCAAGTTTGAAATTGAATCCTATGATTTGAAACTAGGGATTAAAGATGCTGTACAAGTTACATATGGGTTAAACCATTTTAAAGGTTTTGATTTGGGAATTTGAATTTAATTCAAGGGTTTTAACTAGTGTAAATATAACTGGATTTTTCCGAAATGAAAACTATTTGTTTTCAAATAGTAAAAGCTTTCATTTTAAGAAAGGATTTCCAAATTGTGTTGAAAGGTTTACAGTTTGAAATAAAATTAAAATTGTTTTGAAAACTATGAAATGAGTCTTTGATTCAAAGACCGAATGAGTTAATCCAACTTGAAATAAAATTGTTTTGAAAGGCTATGAATGAATCTTTGGAAACAAGTTTTGAAAGCTATAAGTTAAATCTTGATTTAAAGATTTAACGAGTTAATTCAATTAAAATGGAAATTGTTCTGAAATCCATAAATGGATCTTTGTGAATGGGGTTAACTTTGTGAATTGAATCTTTTTGTTTTAAAAGAATTGAAATGGTAATTTGTTTTAACCATTCAAATGAAAAGTTTTGGGTTTTAAGCTGTGATTTAACTGAGACCCTAGTATCCATATGATTTTTAAATTGCGCTCGTTATTTGGGTTAGCCGGGAAAAGACATTTGCATCATATAACCCATTCCGAATAATGATACGACGTATATAGATAGCATTTGAAGACCGGTGGTGAAGACTGGATACTTTCGAAAATGAAAGGATTACCATTGATTGTCTCTGCATCGGCTGATCCTCGGTATAGAGATCTCCATAAGTGATGGGAAGTTCGGACGTGATTAGAAATTATCCGGATTGCAAGGGCTTCTTTGGAAGTGCCTTCGGTTTTGTTCGATCCTGGAACAGACTTGTATGGATTGTATGTCTGACATTACAAATTGAGATATAAAGCTGATTTCTTTCAAATACATTTCTGTTGGTGGCGGAGAATTTATTCTCTTAGCTTAACACCCTTCTCTGAGACGTACGAGCTCAGAGGTTATGTAGTTGAAATTTATCAGCGATATATTCCCAATTTGATAATGTGACATGTTGAGTGTTGCTGTGTAATGATCATTGTTTGATCATTTGCGATATGATCATTTGTTTGATCATTTATCTTTGTGATCATTACTTTGATCATTTGTTTGACCCGAAGCATGGCTTTGTGAAAAGCGTAGCTTTATGGACGAGACTTCGTCGGACCCACACCCCGGAAATGGTCAAAACAGGAAGGATGCAGCAAGGTTATTAGGGGGTAGCGCCCTTTTAGTGTATGTCATTCCTTCTGGATAGAGGTGGTATCATGGTATGGAGCCCAGATACTTAACCTATGTTGTTGCTGCAAATTTATCTCTTTGTGGTTGTTGGAATCGAGGATCCTTGGGAAGATCGGTTATGATCGGGGGATGACATATTCGTGTCAGTAGTTACCCAGTTAGGGGTAACCCGGCCTTGTGTTGGCAGAGATCTAACCGTAATGTTAGGTTATTTATCGGGTCGTCTTTCCAGAGGCGTACCTATGTGGCAATGGGAAGTTCCTTGGCCTGACCATTTGTTGGAAATCCAAACGAAACAATACGAGACTTGTACGGTTTTAGTTGTAGAACCTGCCATCTAATATGGTAGCTATAGTAGGCATAATATAATGGTACCTATGCTGGCTAAGATTTATATTCTACTTTTCGAAATGTTTCTACACTATGCACTAATAATAATATCAAAAATGATTTGATTTTGCGTAGTAAGCATCTTTGACTATCATAAGGAGAAATCTTCTCCAATTCTGCGTTTGCATTGTGTGTGTGGCAGGAGGCCTTATGGTAGTTTCATTTTCCAAAAGCATTGCGAATTGACTTTAAAATTCTTTTGTTGTTTGTTTAAAGATAAACTGTTTTTGTTGCTCACACCAGTCCCATGACTAATTCGGAGTTTATTGTTTCTTTCTTAAACTCTGGGTGCTCAAAAATTTTCTACACGAGCAGTCTAGAGTTGGGTTTTTCAGATAGTCAAGATTAGTAGATTTTCTGGAGCTAGTTCAGTCTTTGGATATGGACCGCACTTGCTTATCTTTGTGCCTCGTTATTGGGAGTTCGAGCTTTTTCTGGATTAGTGCTTTGGAGATGGAGATTATCCGCTGCTGGTGTTATCTATTTTCTTTCCGCTGCTATTTATTGTATCATATCTCTGATGTATATTGATATTCATTGTATCACTCTGTTGTATCAGATATTGTATCAGATATTGTATATCAATCTATATTCTTTTTCTTTTCCGTTGTGTTGTTTACTTAATGTTGTTATAAGCTCCGGCGACTCGGATTTGAACGGTCGAATCTATGGCATTCGAGTACGATGTAAAGTATGGATGTCGATTTTCGAACGCGAAAAATTCACAGACGTTACATAAGTTCCCTTTAACTAAACATCAAAGTTATTGCTCATAAACTGGCCGAGCACAAATCAAACAACCAAACAAGAATAATAACAGACTCATTATTATTAACAATTTATAATCAATAGTTAACACAACATTTGTTAAAATGTGAATGAGTCAGAGGAAAGAGATTAAGATTACACTGACTGTAAAATAATTAAATTATACTCACAGAATAAGTTATACCCACTAAACTATGAAAACAAGGAATATACTCACATCCTATTTGCTTTGATGTAGACTTGGAATACTTCACATTTGATAATGAATTTTAGTTCTTTTCTTTGGTTTGTGAACGAATTAAAATGAGATATGGACTTGGCTATTTATAGGTGAAGAGAAGGGTACTTTAGTCATTTCCTATAGCCTAACCAGATTCAACCAGATTTTGGTCCAATAGAAACCAGCATTATGGCCTAATTTGATTCGACCACATTTTGGTCCAATAGAAAACATCTTGATGGCCTAATTTGATTCGACCACATTTTGGTCCAATAGAAAACATCTTGATGGCTTAATTTGATTCGACCACATTTTGGTCCAATAGGAATTCTCCTTATCAACTATGGCATAACACGATTCGACCAGATTTTGCTCCAATGGCAACCATCCGCATGGAATATAATAATCATTATGCTATTTTGTTTCATTAGGCAAGTAATTATACTATTTTGTTTTATTAGGCAAGTAATTATACTATTCTGTTTTATTAGGCAAGGTTAATAATTCTCTCTTGTTTTATTAAGCAAGTAATTATACTATTATGTTTTATTAGGCACGGTTAATAAATCTTTCTTGTTTTATTAGGCAAGTAATTATACTATTCTGTTTTATTAGGCAAACTTATTCTTAAATAAATTGGTACCCCTAACTGCCTTATAACTCGAACCATCTTTAAACTAACATTTTACATTAGTTTAAAAAAAATCCATTTGGGTCGTTTTATCCAAATTTTTATTCTAGATATAAAATCCATTATTTAATCATTTTAAAACATACTGACTATTCAAGTTCAAAGTGATTAAATTATGGATCGTTACACTCTGTCTCCCAAGTACAGTCCTTCTCGTTTTAGCTCCACTGAACTTTCACCAACTTGACTATCTTGTTCCTCAAATCTTTTCTCATCTCTCGCTATAACCCGAACTGGTTGTCTAACAAAAGTCAAATTAGGCTCTACTACTGATCTTCCCACCCTGTTGGAGGAATAGTAGCCTCTGGATCATGCACATATTTGCGAAGATGAGACACATGAAATACATTATGGACACCTGCCATACTGCTTGGCAACTCTACTCTGTATGCGAGCTTTCTAGTCCTTTCTATAATCTGGAATGGGCCAACAATTCTCAGTGCCAGTTTCCCTGACTTCCCAAACCGTACAACACCCTTCATCGGTGATACCTTAACGAAAACCCTGTCTCCAATTGAGAACTCTAGGTCTTTACGCCTCTTATCCGCGTAACTCTTCTGTCTGGATTGAGCTTACTTCATCCGTTCTTGAATAACCTCAATCTTCTCTGACGCCTCCCTAACCAAATTTGGACCTAAGACCAATCTGTCTCCAGTCTCCAACCAACATACTGGTGATTTGCACGGCCTTCCATACAAAGTTTCAAAAGGTGTCATTCCTATACTAGTCTGATAACTATTATTATATAAAAACTCAATCAAATGTAGGTGATCCTCCCAAGATCCACCAAAGTCCAACACACAAGCTTTCAACAAATCCTCGAGTACCTTATCAACTCTCTCTGTCTTCCCATCCGTCTGAAGGTGATATGCAGTACTCATCTTGAGCTTAGTGCCTAACACATCTTATAGACTCTTCCAGAATTCGCTAGTGAATAAAGCATCTCTGCCACTGACTACGCTACTAGGAACTCCATGTAGTCTAACTATGTTCTTCTTGAGCAACTTTGCCAAAACTGATGCTGTCCTGGTCGACTTTACTGGAATGAAATGGGCACTCTTAGTCAGCCTGTCCATAATAACCCATATACTTTCATTTCCCCCATTCGACCTTGGAAACCTATCTATAATCCATGGATATCGAATCCCATTTCCATACTGGAATCTCTAGATGCTAGAGTAACCCACTTGACTTCTGATGTTCGACTTTTACTTGTTGACAGTTTATACACTGCCTAACCCACAAGCCAACATCCCTCTTCATGCCTTCCCAATAAAAGCTTCTCTACATATCTTGATACATCTTGGTCCCTCTAGGATGAATCATAAACTTGGATCGATGACATTTCCTAAGAACATATTTCCTCAAGTTCTCAACATCTAGAACATGCAGTCGCCCCATCTTTCTCAACCATCCTCTCTGGTCAAGACAAAAATCTGTCAAATCATCGATCTCAGTTCCAACCTCAAGCCTTTTGATCTTCTCGGCTAATAATGGATCCT
This sequence comes from Allium fistulosum, assembly GCA_030737815.1. Taxonomy (NCBI): domain Eukaryota; kingdom Viridiplantae; phylum Streptophyta; class Magnoliopsida; order Asparagales; family Amaryllidaceae; genus Allium; species Allium fistulosum. The sequence continues at coordinate 1,411,528,561 of CM060903.1, forward strand.
CCTACTGCTTAGAAGCAATTCTCTCGATCAACACTGGTCGAACTTCTAAATAGGACAACATGACAGTACTCTGACTAAAACTAGCAGTCGATCTTAACTGCACCCAACAACTGGCTAAAGCTTCTAGATCCTTCCATTCTACAAACATAGCCAACACCACATTCTGGTGTCTTCTGCTAAGAGCATCCGCTACTTTATTACCTTTCCCTGGGGTATATTCTATACCAAAATCATAAGCAGTCAAAAACTCCAGCCACCTCAACTGCCTCATATTCAACTCCTTCTGAGAAAATAAATATCTTAAAGACTTATGATCTGTGTGTAGTTCAAATTTCTCCACCAAGAGATAATGCCTCTAAATCTTCAAGGCAAAAATTACCGCAGCCAACTCTAAGTCATGAGTGGGATATCTTACTTCATGCGGTCTAAGCTGCCTAGATGCGTAGGCAATAACTTTACTCTTCTACATCAACGCAGCTCCCAATCCAGTCCCATATGCATCAGTATACACCACCAACCCTTGGTTTCCGTCTGGAACTACTAACACTGGTGCATTGGTCAACAAATGCTTTAACTTAAGGAATGCTTCCTTACATTTGTCAAACCAAACAAACTTCACCTCCTTCCTGGTAAGCTTAGTCAAAGGCGCTGCTATTCACGAGAAATCCTTAATAAATCTCTGGTAATAGCTAGCAAGTCCAAGATAACTTCTGATCTCAGTCACCGTCTTCGGTTTCTTCCAATTGTTCACAGCTTCGATCTTATCTAAATCGACTGACAACCCTCTCTCTGAAACCACATGACCAAGGAACTTAATCTCTTTCTTCCAAAAATGACACTTGGAAAACTTCACCTTTGGCTGATTCTGCCTCAACGTCTCAAGCACCACTCTAAGATGATCTACATGCTCTCTTTCATCCTTAGAGTATACCAAAGTGTCATCTATAAACACCAACACGAATCTATCCAAATACTCTAGGAAGACTCAGTTCATTAAATCCACAAAGAAAGCAGGTGCATTCGTCAACCCGAATGGCATTACTAACCACTCATACGAACCATATCTAGTTCGAAATGCTGTCAAAGGAATACTGTCCTCCGCTACTCTCAACTGATGGAACCCTATCGCCAAATCCAATTGGGAAAACACTCTGGCTCCACTCAACTGATCAAACAAATCATATATCCCCAGTAGAGGGTGCTTATTCTTTATCGCCCCACTACACCAGAAAAGGTCTTTCATAGTGGTGAAAAAACCCTGCTAAAACTTTTAGTAGCCTTTCGGTAAACGCTGCGATACGACATGCAACTAAAAGTCTAAAACTTTTTGTAGCATTGTAGAAAACGCTACGAAAACTTGACCGATTTAGGGTTTTAGAAACGCTACAAAAAGTTCGTACTTTTAGTAGCATGCCGTATCTTAGTGTTTACCGAAACGCACTAAAAGTTTTGGTAGTGTTTTATCAACGCTACGAAAGTCGTATTGCGGTGGTTTACATTTATTTTCGCAGTGTTTTGTAAATGCTACTAAAAGTTATTAACCGATTTGAACGTATTATACACGCTGCCATTTCTTGTTAATGGCTTGTATTATTTTCAACCATCGCTCATATAATAGTCTTATTAAAACCAGTAATCAATCATATAATCGTCGTATTCAAACCAACAATCAATCAATCACATAATCATCACATTCAAACAATTGATAAAACACATTAATCACATAATCAAATATAATATCCATAACCATTTCGATAATAGTTTTTGACAAAATGAGCAAATTCACATAAAATTCATAAACATTCATAAACAAGTTTACAAAACAAGTATTAACAAAATGTTATAGTATATATAACAATTAAAGCATGTTCATTACTTGATTACCCACAATTCTTTGCTGCAACTGGTCTTTACTCCTAAAAAGCTAATTACATGTAGACAAGTTTAACAATCAACGAATGATTATGAAACTGTTTTGCATATTTAAAGTATATTGAACATCCTTGGTTAAAGTTTTATTAAATTTAAATAATTTTTATAAAACTTAGTTAACTTAGTTAAATTTTTATAAAACTTGGTTAATTTTTATAATAAACTTATTTAAGTATTAAAAACTTATTAACTTAGTTAAATTCTAATAAAACTTAATTAATTTGTCTAAATTTATTTAATTTTTATAAAATGTAGTTGAATTGTACAAAACTTAGTTAATTTTTAAAATTCTGGTTAATTTTTATAAAAATTAGTTAAATTTTTGTAAAGCTCGGTTAACTTATTTATAAATTTATTTATATTAACTCAAACTTATAAATTATCTCAATTGCTAAAACTTAAAATGTCATAACTTATATTTTAATTAACTTAAACTTATAAATTATCTCAAACTTAGACTTTATTAACTTGGTTAGTTTTTATAAATTATCTCGAACTTATAAATTTTTTGTAAACTTAGTTAATTTATTATTACTATTATTATAAACTTAGTTAATTTTTATACACTTAATTAGCTTATTATTATTACTATAAACTTATTATTTATATTAATCTTAGTTAATGCACTTACATAAACATTTATATGTGTAAAAAGTGATGTTTTTATGGTTCTAACAGCTTTTTATGCTCTAACTATGTATGATATAAGTAAAAGTAACAGGTAGATGTTTAAAATTTTAAATATTTTTTCCACTCACAGTAGGATATACAAAGATGTTAAAAGCAAAAATAGACCCGTAGCTCAATCTATTGATCCAACGTTTTGCATTATCTTTGTATTCTTGAAATTGCAATTTAGAACAAAAATGCAAAGTTAGAAGAAGAAAATATTCTACTAAAAATAATCAACTAAAGACTGAAAATTTTTAGTCTATAATTAAAGACTTGCTCGTAACTAAAAAATGCAGTCTTTAGGATTTGTATGTATGCGTACTCAGACTGGTGGTCGTAGTTGTAGGAAAGCAAGCTGATCTCAGATTTGAAGTGGGTTCATTGCAAGCATGGTCAGAGCATGACAGCGCAAGTTATAAAACTTAATTAAACTTAGCTATCCTTATATTTGAGTATTTGAGCTATCAATCAATGTAAATAATGATAATGGAGGAGTGGCTTACAAATAAACACACTTATATTTGAGTAAAACATAAGAGTATAACTAACCTCTTTCACATTTTCTGATTTTCTACAAGCTCCACCATTTTTAATTCACCTATGCATACACAATCTCATTAGTATATAATATTGACAAATTTTATGAACCACATTACGATCTTAACAACTAACGCTTCGTCCTAAGTAGTTAGGATGTAAATGTGGGAAAATGCAGTAGCTTAGGTACATTGTTATTAATGTTATACTTAAACATATGCATACTTGAAACCAAGAAATTAAATGTTATACTTTTAGGCTTAGAACAATAATATAAATATAAATACAAGTTTGACAATAGAACTAGCATTTTTTTATGTTACTTCAACTTCACAACCAGATTAAAAGATTATACCATCAAAGGCTTATTACACTTAAATCAACCTGCGTCCACCATGTTATAAAAAGTAACTTAATTCTATGGGCATTCACTAAAACCTATAAAAACAACAACAATAATAAAATGATACTTACCCACAATAGATTTTACTCTATTGTTGATTTCCCGCTTGGACAATCCATTAATAGTATCTCCAACAACTAAAAACGGTTCCTGGAAATTAATTCAGATCCCATTGTTGATCATATCATATCAGTTAATCCTAGACAAATGGCAAACCACTTTCAAATATGTGGATACAACTTCCCTGGTTTTATAGATCATCAATAAAATAAAGAACTTCATTTATTTATGGGTTCTGAATAACAAAATTCGTTGAATTTGCTTTATATAATTAATAATACCATATGGAATAGGGAAATGACGAACTATGGAAGCAAGTCCAGTTAGTTCAGTAGATCTTGATGGCCTAAGACCAAACTGAGCAGCAGACTGATCAACAGCGTTTCTGGGAAAATTAAACACATGGGAATGTGGAGCGTGTCGCTAGTTCTAATTCTGTGTTTGGGAAATTATGGGAGTTCATTATGTCATTATTAGATGGTAACTGAAGTCCCAAAACATTTGACTGGCAAGGAAACCCTATGTTTTTTGAATTAGTTGAACTTGAAGAAGCAGCATTGTGCATAGTGTGAGGATTACCATGCAGAGCCAAGTAAAGACATGTGTGTATTGCTTGATATGTTTTGGTGGTCTCCTTATGTAGAGCTATTCATTAATTCATGATCTGGTTGACACAAGGAGTGGAAGTTATAATATATAGTGACTAATTATGAATATTGTATTACAGTAACTTTATAATTTAATAACAGCTTACAAGAGTTCAGCTGTGATTCCCTTCCCCGTGAAAAAAAGAGAGTTTTAATTTTGCAATAACAGCAGGAAAATCTATAGATTCTAATACAATAATGTCAGTTATGAAAATATATACAAGATTGAACTGACCAAACCAATCCTTATTTCAATTCACTAGTTATGTAATCTTGTAACGTTCCTTCCAATAGCCATGTACATCAATATAGTGTTCGAATGAAGTCATTCTACTATGCATATTATTTACTAGTATAGAATGTGCTAGTCAGTCCTGGACATTGACCGTTTCATGACAACCAGAAAGATGGGAAATTATGAATAGAGAACAATTAAGACATTTTATAAAATGTGAGGTAAATACAAAGGTAGACTGCGCTCTCATGTAAGAAAAATGTCCCATCCTATGATTAATCATTAGATAATTTAGCTGCCAATATATCCAAATGATTATGGTAATCATCTTGAAAGTGATATAGATTGAAGGAAACACAAATAAATGTAAAATTTGATTTAATACGATCTACATAATGAATTTTTTATTTTTTAATACTAAACAAATATCAAAGGCTTAAGCTGTTATACAAAATGAAATATGTTCATTTAAAAGAGCGGATAATTGAAAAAGAACTAAAAAAAATTTATAATAGCTTTAAAGATGAAAAATTAGACCAACCCTCTATTAGAATTTAGAAATCATATAGATAGGATCAAAAAGGGGTTGCTGAAAGCAAAATTGAGATACGACAGCCATGGAGTTCGTCAATTACCAACCATATGGAGGACAGTAGGATTGAAACTTAGTTCCACTACCTATTGGAAGAAATGAGACTATAAAAGGAGGAAGATGAATATGATGCCAGAAACTTGTGAATTCTTACACTGCCGATATAACGAATGTCAAACAATGGTATAAAATATTTGGGAGCAGGTACTTAATACATGAATTGAACATTCCATGAAACATTCACATAGATTCTGTTTTTTCTTTAATGAAAGCACTATTCTAAGAAAAAATAGAGTGAAACTATTGTACAGAAAAACTAATATGTATGAACTAGGGCTGTCAACGGATGCTTTCGGATACGGATAGTGCCATATCCGTATCCGTAACAACCCGAGTTTTTCTAACACGAAAAACCGAACCATTTGGGTAAAAAGAAGAGGTAGAAGAAAAAAAAATAGAAAACAACATCAGAATCTAACCATCGCAGCGGAATAAAATATAATATATATTAACAGATCTTTACACAAATCAAGACTATATCAGTTTTATATAATATAGCATCAGAGTATACACCAGAGAACACATAACATACAACTGGACAATAACCATATCATGTCCTCAATACAACAGAGTACAACAATCAACACAGCGGAATATATATATATAAACAAGTACGGGAGATACGTCTCGCCATCCAGCTCATCTCCTGAGCTCCACAGCATCATATCCTGTAACCTATAATACTCGGTCTGACCCGAGCATCATATAAAACAATACCCGAGTCAGTCTGGAAAACCAGCGTGAGAAAATCACACTCAAATTGATTATTAAAGTTTCAAAATCCTTTGAAAACAAAAGCATCTCGTAAGACCACGCCACAAATAAACATGTCGGGTTTTTACCTTACGATAGCTAAAACACTTTATATCAAAATCCTCTGATATTATAATAGTGTCTACAGAAAGTAAAATAGAATCTAGCTGAAATGCTTGCATCTCACATTTCAACAATAGTTGGGCACAATCAAAACCGTACAGGCACGTAGAGAGAATGGATTTCCAACGAATGACTAGGCACTGGGGTACCACCTATCACAGTACGTGGCCTAGATCACCGTACCGAGGAGTACGCCCGCTCCCCTGCAACACAAGGCCGGAACCATCCCTTACTGGATGATTCCGAATAAAATCACCTCACGGTTGGGATCAGCAACCGCACCACTAAGCCGAAATAAAAAGGGACATCTAGACAGGGATGACCTTACCCTCCAGTGGGAGCTACCCACGAAGCCTTGCTGCATAACCCCTGATTTTCAGTCATTCCCGGTTGATGAGGATCGAGGCTAAACGATACCTTTTCAGAACATATCCCTTAGAATGCCCATCGCCCACCTGACGATGTCACGAAAGCATTCGTCCATACAAGTCCGTCCCGGGTCCGAACGGAACCGAAGGCACTACTCCTACTACATCCATTTTGGAAATATCCTCAGGATTAGTAGCGACTAGCCCTTGCACTTCACTGCTCCATCTTCTACTCCGAACACGTTACACGAAACGTACAAACCGAATCGAAGTGGTATTCGAGTCTCCAGACCTAGAATCCCGGTATACGGAAACCCGATCCCGGTCTCTTCGAAACGATCAGCGCATTTGGCCAATATTGATAGTCGGTTATTTAACTATCAATTAACATCCACAAGCAACCATCACACAATTAAATAATTTCCCACATTATTTATTTGCCCAAATATCTTTCCAAGATATAATTCCGAATTTTCAAAACTCATTTGAAAACAATTTCAAAACAGTTTCCGCTTACGGAATACATTTCCAAATATTTATTTCCTCTGAAACAGCAAGTACAAAACACTTAGATTTTAAAATAATCTTAAAACACTTTACTATAAATATACTTAATAATATTGAAATTTAAAAAAAACTACTTTAATACCTTAACAAAATATATACTTAAGAAATATTTAAAATGAAACCACTTTACAAATATAAACTAAATTTCTCTTTTTAAAATATAATACCAAATCACTTTTATATAATTACTACAATAATAGATCTTTGAAAAATACTACTTTAGGCTTTAACATTTAGAAATAATAGATTTTCTAAAATATGCTTTTTAAACCATATTAAAACTTTTAACTTATATTTAAAATTACTTTGGAAAAACATACTTGGCTATCCAGATAAATACACTTCTCTTCACATCTTTTAATAATAAATCAACATTTATTTTTAAACCAATTCATATTCCTTTTATAAATTCCCACCTTGAATTTTATATTTCAAATATCCTCTGATATTCCATTTTACTTTATAAACCCAGTTTATATCTCCAAAATCTCATTTCTCTTTAAATTTCAAATCCCAAAATATTTAAATCAAATTTAATTGATTTCCCAATTTATTTTACTTTGAAATAAATTTCTTTACTTAATCCATTTATTTCCAAATTCATTAACTTCCAGATTTTATTTCTCATTATGATTTAAAATCTTTAAACCGAAACACATGTTTCAGATTTCCCAAATTCCTTCTCTTTTTAATTACATTTAAACATTGAATTAAAATAAATTTTTATCCCTTTAAATAACATCACATAAGTCTTCTTTAAATTCAACATTTCTCTATTTATTCAAAATTCCTCTTTTCCATATTTAATTTATTCGAATTCACTAGAATTACTTAACTTAATTTTACTCTTTTATATTTTCCAAAAATCCAATTCAATTGCTTTTGATAACTCATTATACTGGGAAATTCAATCCAACCAGATTATCCAATATAAATTATCACAGGATAACAACAATCATATCACAGAATATTTAAACAAAAATTAAATATTTTGAGGAATCCAGTTGGATCCCTCCAACCTGTTTCCCTGCATCCACAGACGTTAGCACAATACCAATTCCACTTCGAGGTGGAATATCGCGGTATATGGGTTTATAAAATATCATCCGCTATTATGCGGCGCATAGGGTCTCATCCGCTATATAAATGCGGAAATATCAACAACTCCAATATATACATATGCCAATATGTATATATTGGTATATACTATATATATCACATCAATCAATGCAATCATCCAATCAATTATTTAAATTTAACCATTTAAATTTAAATCTAACTGAGTGAGATTAACTCACCTTTGCTTTTCTATTTGCAATCCAATCCTCCTTGACTTGTTTTTCCTTGATTTTAACCCTTGTAAAAAATAAATTTTACGATTTATTACCATCGAACTAATCAAACCATTTATTATCCATTTTATAAATTTAATTAACTAATGGTTTAATATATTTATTTTTTCTTAGAATCTGCTCTCAGATTTTATTTCAAAATAACTGTCTGTACAATTAGAAAACAATTTTTCCCTAAATATCATAAATTTCATAATAGTTAATATATCTCTTTTATTAATCTAAAATATCAAACTTTAAATAAAATCTTCATAAATCTTTTCCCTCAAAATCTTATAAAATTTTCTCTATAAATTATTTTTATTCTTATCTGCAAAATAAAAACAGTATTTAACTGGAAAATTTTAAAACGGCTTTAACTATAGTTTTCTCCTTGCTGTCAATAAAATTTCTTTTTCTAATTTACAGATATTTTATGAAATTAAAACAAAAGAATTTTACCTTACCGCCCTTAACCAACACTCGCAGTTCAGATCGCCAAAAGCGTCTTCACGCACACCCTCCAAATCGACAAGAGAAGAAGCAGCTACCTAGAACACCCTGCTTTGCCCATGAGACCATCTCCAATCACTGCTCGAACCACCTTCCAATGCTCGAATCCCCACCTCCACAGTCGCGCCGCCCTCTGCCGAACCTATCGACCAACCCACGTTCTCTCGCTGACCACACGAGCGTGAAACCCTAGGTCGCGGTTAGCTGACGCCGCCGCGAACTTCGATCGACCGGAGCCACCCACGACCCCGCAGAACAAGCGTCGATCGCCACTATCCCAAATCGAACGCGAACCCTCGTCTTCGTCTGGGCTTCAAATCAACAGTAGAAAATATCGCGTAGGAGACAAGGATGAGCTGACGATGGCTGATGGCATAGCCGAGTACGCAGCGATGCTTATTTCGAAGGCGTTGATTTGAATCCCTTTTTCTCTTTGATTTCGCGAATGGATAAAAGGGAAAACGAAGGGAACGCTGTTTGATTTAGAGAGGAGGAACAGAGTTTTGTGCCTTACTGTTGTTCGATCATTTTCATTTTATTTTTTTAGAAACTAAGGGGAATGCTCGGCTGAAAAGTTGTAAAGGAGAAGGAGACGCGTGTACAGATGTTTCAACGCGTGGACAAACAGCGTGATCCAGAAGGCTCGTAGTCTAGATATGGAAAGAAATATCGACTAGTCAAACACCATAGCTTATTTTAAAATTCCAAATTTTAAATCGACTCGAAATCGTAGCCAAAAATTTTTAAAACTGAACAAAACATCTTTAAATTAGATTCTATCACTTTTATTATCTTTCATATTATCAATATAAATTTTACAAGCTTTCAAATTATTTTTAACAAGCTCAAAACTCCGGATTCTCTATTTTTACCCTATATTCAATTGTCTAATTCAAAAATTAAATTATCCAATAAATACTGTATATTTAAAATTAAAGTTAAAATTTAACCTCCGAATATTTAAAATAAATTAAATATTCCCATTTCAAATATACAAAAATTCCGGGTCGTCACATTCCTCCCCCCTTAAAAGAATTTCGTCCTCGAAATTACTAGTTAGGAAGAATGATTCAATCCCCGTTAACTATTTCCCCAAATTCAAACAGTTATAATAATACCCAAACAATCTTTTATTAATGATACTCTAATCATCTTTTAACTCCCCAAACTTATTCATAAGTTCAACCCATACCACCTACTTATCCATTCAAATTTTAAATTTGAATTAAATTTTAACTTATCAAAATTTTTCAAAATTTTTCTAACTCCCTAAATTTCCGAAAAATTTCGCCAGCGTCTCCTTTGCGCGGCTAGCTCGGTACTACTACAAAATGGCTCTACGGCCTCCCAATCTCAAAAGAAAACAAAAAGCCAAGTGGCTGGATCCAAAACCCAATCAAAATTTCATATAGAAATTCAAATACATACATTTTTGTCGGGCCATTAAATTTTATCTTCTAAATCAAAAATCCCAATTTATCCATTGCTTTTATACACCTGTATATCCTATTAAGCAATAATATCCACTCACAATTCCAAAGTCATTTTATCGACTTCTTTACAAATTTCCAATATTTGTTTTACTTAAGCCCGTACGATGCACATATATCATCCGTACGCAATATCACATTCGATCGCTCAATCGATCACACAATCTCACTTCCGAACTAGTATCGTCCACCCGACTTCCTAGTGCGGACTCAGATCTGGTTTCTTGATCAGAAACCGTCATTCTCCTTGCATAGCCGTAAACTATGATAGAGAATATCCAGAATCAATCAACAATCCATATCCAGGTTCGCCGTTGAAAATCGAGTGAAAAATCCTAATTCGGATCGATAAAACTATCTCGAAATTCTGTGTTCGACATCTGGACCAAATAGCTATGCGAATAAAATAATATATGTACATCTTACGTATAAATTTCAATTGATTACCAATTACATCAATTCTCTTTTATTCACATTCATTTTGATTGTTATCCCCTTATTCACAACTATCCCATTTCACAACTTCAGGTTTAGTCTTCATTCAACTATTCACTTAGTATATATTTTTCCCAAAATTACTAAGTATATTTCCAATACAAATTTTCTTAAGAATTTCATTCTTCAATTCTTAAGTTCATATAAATTTTCTTATATTTATTTACTACTTCACCACTGAAGTGTGTATATTCAAATTGAACTCTCATTTCATATGAATTCCAACTTACTTCAATTTACTACTTCATTTCCAATTTTTTCCTTAAATTCAATTCATCTCCAACTTCCAAAAATTGAATTTTATTTAGCTCGAAAACAATCCAAGTTAATTCATTCAATAACTATTTTCCCAACTTATTTAAACCACCCCTCTGTTTGAGTTCAGTTTCCATTCAACATTTACTTAAGTCAATAACTTAAGTTTATTTTCCATTTAACCAACCCTTTAAAATTTTATTTCCATCTTTCATTTGATTCTTATTTAATCAAATTCCATCCATTTATTTATTTAATATAAGTGGTCCATTCACTCAATCATTATGAATTTTATTTTCCATACTCAATTCATCTGGAATTATTTTATTAATAACTAGGTCATTTCCAATTTATTTTCACTTATTTGGACTTCATTCGTAATCCAAACCATCACTATTTTAATCCAATTCCATTAACTCACAATTCAATTTCATTAACTAATTTATTATCTAATTAGTTCCCCCGCTGGTTAAAATTAAATACTTGATTTTTTTTTTTTTATTCCAAATATCACTTCACTTAATTTTCTTAAGTTCAATTTATTTTATAATTCAAGTTTGGATTTATTTAAAAATTAAGATTACTCATCTTAGTCGTTTCCATTTGATAATTACAATTTCAAATTATAACTCTTAATGGTTCAAAGAAATGAATTCCCATTTATGACTTACAATTTCATTCCTATTCATAAGTGTTAACTTACTTACTTAAGATCTATGACTATTTATTTAAGTCCATTTCCATCTTTACAATCAAATCTCAAATTATTACACTTAAGAACTTAAGAATATGAATTTCTTTACACAATTATAAGCATTTTACATTACCTTTATATCGAATTCAATTCGACTTCAACTTATTTACATTTAATTCAATTCCAATTCTCAATTTTATTTAACTTATCTTAAGTTAAATTCAAATATATTTTATTCACCTTCATATACTCGAATTAAATTTTAATTCCAGGATACAATTTTATACAAGTTTTACAATTCATTCACCTTCAAGTTCTCTAACTCTTTTATCTACCAACTTATATTACTCATTGAGTTATTTCCATCTCATAATTATAATCCCAGAATTAAACTTTCATTCCCTTCTTATTTCAATCAACTTCATTCTATACTTTATATTGTTGATTCATTTAAATTTCCACATTTATATTTTAAATAGAATTCCCAGACTCCAATTGCTCGGTTTTATTTCAAAACCCTTTTGAATCCATAAATAACTCATACACATCTGGTATATCACATCAAATCCCAATTTCCAAAACAATATGCTTTTACCAAACAATTTTCCCTTTGAATTTCAAAACCAACCCAGTTCACAACCACTTCCAATTTAAAACAGTTTGGTAGCAATTTCTCTTTGGGAACTCGAAAATAGACATCGATGATGCTGCAGTCATCACCGAAATTATTTTCCAACGACCAAAAGAGAATTTAATGCTTTTATCACTTTAAAACATTTCAAACATTTTTAAATCCCAAATCCCACCAGATTTCAATTCAATTTCAAAAATATTCATGAAATAATATCACTATTATTTCCCCAAAACCTTTAAAAACTATTTTTAAATCCAAAGGAATTTAAATCTTTCCCAAAACAAAAATCCATCCAATTTTTATATCCAAACATTACTCTGGAATTCTATCACATTTTATTTCAAGTTATAAGTCACTTTTACCATTTACATTTACAAATTTCATTTGTGTATGAATTAATCTCATTTGATTATAAATCACATTTGAAATTCACATTTGTATATAAAGTTTATCTCAATTTATAAATTTCATTTAGTCTATATTTCAAATTCCATTTTGTTATATAAATTTATTCTTCAACTTAGGTTATAAGTTTCAATTTCTACTCAATAATGAGACTAACTCATTATTGTCATTTTCTAACAACCAAGCATCCAAATATATAACTATAATAATTTCAAATAATTATTTCTTTTATATACAAAATAATTTGGGCAAAATTATTTCATTCACCCTATTTAAAACAATATTGTGTCGAACTGTTCTATTCAAGTGTTTAGAAACCCCTTCGATACAGTTGTACAGACTGTGCCGACTAAGGTTCATATGCCACTCAATAAATCAACCAACACGATATAAAACCATTTTATATTCACTAACAAATACGCGCTCATATCTATTAGTACTCTCAAAATTCCCACCAGAGCCAAGGTTATCGCCAGCCTAAGCTCTGATACCAAGTGTAACAACCCGAGTTTTTCTAACACGAAAAACCGGACCATTTGGGTAAAAAGAAGAGGTAGAAGAAAAAAAAATAGAAAACAACATCAGAATCTAACCATCGCAGCGAAATAAAATATAATATATATTAACAGATCTTTACACAAATCAAGACTATATCAGTTTTATATAATATAGCATCAGAGTATACACCAGAGAACACATAACATACAACTGGACAATAACCATATCATGTCCTCAATACAACAGAGTACAACAATCAACACAGCGGAATATATATATATAAACAAGTACGGGAGATACGTCTCGCCATCCAGCTCATCTCCTGAGCTCCACAGCATCATATCCTGTAACCTATAATACTCGGTCTGACCCGAGCATCATATAAAACAATACCCGAGTCAGTCTGGAAAACCAGCGTGAGAAAATCACACTCAAATTGATTATTAAAGTTTCAAAATCCTTTGAAAACAAAAGCATCTCGTAAGACCACGCCACAAATAAACATGTCGGGTTTTTACCTTACGATAGCTAAAACACTTTATATCAAAATCCTCTGATATTATAATAGTGTCTACAGAAAGTAAAATAGAATCTAGCTGAAATGCTTGCATCTCACATTTCAACAATAGTTGGGCACAATCAAAACCGTACAGGCACGTAGGGAGAATGGATTTCCAACGAATGACTAGGCACTGGGGTACCACCTATCACAGTACGTGGCCTAGATCACTGTACCGAGGAGTACGCCCGCTCCCCTGCAACACAAGGCCGGAACCATCCCTTACTGGATGATTCCGAATAAAATCACCCCACGGTTGGGATCAGCAACCGCACCACTAAGCCGAAATAAAAAGGGACATCTAGACAGGGATGACCTTACCCTCCAGTGGGAGCTACCCACGAAGCCTTGCTGCATAACCCCTGATTTTCAGTCATTCCCGGTTGATGAGGATCGAGGCTAAACGATACCTTTTCAGAACATATCCCTTAGAATGCCCATCGCCCACCTGACGATGTCACGAAAGCATTCGTCCATACAAGTCCGTCCCGGGTCCGAACGGAACCGAAGGCACTACTCCTACTACATCCATTTTGGAAATATCCTCAGGATTAGTAGCGACTAGCCCTTGCACTTCACTGCTCCATCTTCTACTCCGAACACGTTACACGAAACGTACAAACCGAATCGAAGTGGTATTCGAGTCTCCAGACCTAGAATCCCGGTATACGGAAACCCGATCCCGGTCTCTTCGAAACGATCAGCGCATTTGGCCAATATTGATAGTCGGTTATTTAACTATCAATTAACATCCACAAGCAACCATCACACAATTAAATAATTTCCCACATTATTTATTTGCCCAAATATCTTTCCAAGATATAATTCCGAATTTTCAAAACTCATTTGAAAACAATTTCAAAACAGTTTCCGCTTACGGAATACATTTCCAAATATTTATTTCCTCTGAAACAGCAAGTACAAAACATTTAGATTTTAAAATAATCTTAAAACACTTTACTATAAATATACTTAATAATATTGAAATTTAAAAAAAACTACTTTAATACCTTAACAAAATATATACTTAAGAAATATTTAAAATGAAACCACTTTACAAATATAAACTAAATTTCTCTTTTTAAAATATAATACCAAATCACTTTTATATAATTACTACAATAATAGATCTTTGAAAAATACTACTTTAGGCTTTAACATTTAGAAATAATAGATTTTCTAAAATATGCTTTTTAAACCATATTAAAACTTTTAACTTATATTTAAAATTACTTTGGAAAAACATACTTGGCTATCCAGATAAATACACTTCTCTTCACATCTTTTAATAATAAATCAACATTTATTTTTAAACCAATTCATATTCCTTTTATAAATTCCCACCTTGAATTTTATATTTCAAATATCCTCTGATATTCCATTTTACTTTATAAACCCAGTTTATATCTCCAAAATCTCATTTCTCTTTAAATTTCAAATCCCAAAATATTTAAATCAAATTTAATTGATTTCCCAATTTATTTTACTTTGAAATAAATTTCTTTACTTAATCCATTTATTTCCAAATTCATTAACTTCCAGATTTTATTTCTCATTATGATTTAAAATCTTTAAACCGAAACACAAGTTTCAGATTTCCCAAATTCCTTCTCTTTTTAATTACATTTAAACATTGAATTAAAATAAATTTTTATCCCTTTAAATAACATCACATAAGTCTTCTTTAAATTCAACATTTCTCTATTTATTCAAAATTCCTCTTTTCCATATTTAATTTATTCGAATTCACTAGAATTACTTAACTTAATTTTACTCTTTTATATTTTCCAAAAATCCAATTCAATTGCTTTTGATAACTCATTATACTGGGAAATTCAATCCAACCAGATTATCCAATATAAATTATCACAGGATAACAACAATCATATCACAGAATATTTAAACAAAAATTAAATATTTTGAGGAATCCAGTTGGATCCCTCCAACCTGTTTCCCTGCATCCACAGACGTTAGCACAATACCAATTCCACTTCGAGGTGGAATATCGCGGTATATGGGTTTATAAAATATCATCCGCTATTATGCGGCGCATAGGATCTCATCCGCTATATAAATGCGGGAATATCAACAACTCCAATATATACATATGCCAATATGTATATATTGGTATATACTATATATATCACATCAATCAATGCAATCATCCAATCAATTATTTAAATTTAACCATTTAAATTTAAATCTAACTGAGTGAGATTAACTCACCTTTGCTTTTCTATTTGCAATCCAATCCTCTTTGACTTGTTTTTCCTTGATTTTAACCCTTGTAAAAAATAAATTTTACGATTTATTACCATCGAACTAATCAAACCATTTATTATCCATTTTATAAATTTAATTAACTAATGGTTTAATATATTTATTTTTTCTTAGAATCTACTCTCAGATTTTATTTCAAAATAACTGTCTGTACAATTAGAAAACAATTTTTCCCTAAATATCATAAATTTCATAATAGTTAATATATCTCTTTTATTAATCTAAAATATCAAACTTTAAATAAAATCTTCATAAATCTTTTCCCTCAAAATCTTATAAAATTTTCTCTATAAATTATTTTTATTCTTATCTGCAAAATAAAAACAGTATTTAACTGGAAAATTTTAAAACGGCTTTAACTATAGTTTTCTCCTTGCTGTCAATAAAATTTCTTTTTCTAATTTACAGATATTTTATGAAATTAAAACAAAAGAATTTTACCTTACCGCCCTTAACCAACACTCGCAGTTCTGATCGCCAAAAGCGTCTTCACGCACACCCTCCAAATCGACAAGAGAAGAAGCAGCTACCTAGAACACCCTGCTTTGCCCATGAGACCATCTCCAATCACTGCTCGAACCACCTTCCAATGCTCGAGAATCCCCACCTCCACAGTCGCGCCGCCCTCTGCCGAACCTATCGACCAACCCACGTTCTCTCGCTGACCACACGAGCGCGAAACCCTAGGTCGCGGTTAGCTGACGCCGCCGCGAACTTCGATCGACCGAAGCCACCCACGACCCCCCAGAACAAGCGTCGATCGCCACTATCCCAAATCGAACGCGAACCCTCGTCTTCGTCTGGGCTTCAAATCAACAGTAGAAAATATCGCGTAGGAGACAAGGATGAGCTGACGATGGCTGATGACATAGCCGAGTACGCAGCGATGCTTATTTCGAAGGCGTTGATTTGAATCCCTTTTTCTCTTTGATTTCGCGAATGGATAAAAGGGAAAACGAAGGGAACGCTGTTTGATTTAGAGAGGAGGAACAGAGTTTTGTGCCTTACTGTTGTTCGATCATTTTCATTTTATTTTTTTTAGAAACTAAGGGGAATGCTCGGCTGAAAAGTTGTAAAGGAGAAGGAGACGCGTGTACAGATGTTTCAACGCGTGGACAAACAGCGTGATCCAGAAGGCTCGTAGTCTAGATATGGAAAGAAATATCGACTAGTCAAACACCATAGCTTATTTTAAAATTCCAAATTTTAAATCGACTCGAAATCGTAGCCAAAATTTTTTAAAACTGAACAAAACATCTTTAAATTAGATTCTATCACTTTTATTATCTTTCATATTATCAATATAAATTTTACAAGCTTTCAAATTATTTTTAACAAGCTCAAAACTCCGGATTCTCTATTTTTACCCTATATTCAATTGTCTAATTCAAAAATTAAATTATCCAATAAATACTGTATATTTAAAATTAAAGTTAAAATTTAACCTCCGAATATTTAAAATAAATTAAATATTCCCATTTCAAATATACAAAAATTCCGGATCGTCACAGTATCCGAAATCATTTTCGGATATCGGATATCCGTATCCGTTTAATTTTCGGATATCGGATATCCGTATCCGCTTAATTTTCGGATACGGACGGATATCGGATATTTATCCGCTCCGCCAATAATTGATAAATTTAAAGGTATAAACGAAAAAGTTTAGATCAACATAAAACATTTTTTGTACTATTGTTTATAAAAAAAACAAAGAAATAAAAAATATGGTGATAAAACATTGTTTTATACTAATATATGTATGTGTATCCAAAAATATTCAAAAGTTAAACACTCATAGCCCTATTTTCCTATTTTAAATTATATAAATATGCATCAGTTAATCGGACGGATATTTTTCGGATACGGATAACACTATAACCATATCCGTATCCGAAAAGCTTTTCGGATATCGGATATCCGTATCCGCTTTTTGGATAACGGATATTTTTCATATTTTCGGATATGGATTCGGACGGATATCAGATTTTTCGGGTACCCATTGACAGCCCTAGTATGAACTGCTCTGCAAAGTTATAGCAAAGGAGTGTAAAGAAAATAATTGTCAAGTGTAAGCAATGCCTAACCCTAAATGTTTAAGTTGGCTATATAATAACATCAAAATTTGAAGTCGAACAAATAGAGTTGGTGTTCAGCCACTATGAAAAATTAACAGAGACCGTAAATGCAAACGTTATAGCCAAACTTACTCAAACAATGTTGCCAGCTGTGTTAATCCCTGGAAAGGACACCACTGAAATCCAAATGGCTGCAAAAGGGAAACAACTTAGAAACACATCCATCAAAGTGAACGAGGAATTACTAAAGAGAACTGAATAACACAAATGGATAATGATGAATACCCTATTTAATAAAGTAGTCTTTCAAAAGTTCATGAAACTAACACATTTAAGCATTAAGAGAAAGTGGAAACTGCTAGTTCATCTCCCTCTAATGTTTTTATAGATAAAAAAACGATGTTATAATAAATAAATAAAACAACTATCAAAAAGGTAGATGAAGTTAAGTTATTTGTGCTGAAATTCACTGTCTGCTAATTTTTTTCTCCAACTATTACCCACAATCTTAATCGTACTACATGCCTTTTAGAGATTTGCTAGAAGGTCCCAAATTAAGATACAGGTTATTATTGCACAGGATGAAAGAGGGCCGTCAAATTTATAACTGTGGTTCATTGATCCATTGATTTCTTCCCATACATCAATTCTGGCCTAAAATTCGAGTGTTGCACACATTTTGTATTTTTTATATACACATTGATGACTATTTGGTACTCAAATGCACAATATCAAAGTCACAAAGAATATGGGCACGTGATTTATAGCTTTACGTCTCAAGATCAAGTTCAACAAAGCACTACTAAAGACACAATTGACCGCTATAATTATATGTACTATATGTTGTTTTCATTTTGGAATCTGATCAACATGTCTCAGCGTAAACTGTTGAATAATTAACCATTCAATAAAATAACCATTTTTTACCATGTTAAAACACATAGGCAAAAGAACATGCCAAGTTACTTTTTGAAGCTTCCATTGTTACACTACTAACCACAGCCACGATAGCTTTCTATGTTACCCCGAAAACAACCACCAAAATACTACTTATTTTTCTGCAGAATTACCAACCTTGGATTATGTGTTAAAAGCCCACTAGATGATTTTTCAATCAAGGTTAGAAACTAACTTCCACAATAAAAATCTAACAAATGGTTCTACACCAAACGACTATATCAGCAGATGTTCGGCAAAACAAGATTAGTTGTATGTATTAGAAACATTTTATTTGTAAATGACTATCATATAGATTCCTATCAAATTATTTACCTAACATGGAATTTTCAGTAAGTCAACCTTTTATTAACATATACCACAAGACATATCCAAATGGAAACCATATTTCCACTACAGACGTGTACTGCATTACTGCCATTGCTAATCCAACTTGATTTTGAAATTATCTGGTTCTTAAAAGGCTTATTAAGTAAACTTGATAACATTCAATATCTGTTGAGAATTAGTATGTTACACATCTTATCAGCCATAGATCATCCCAAAACATCCCTGTTCACATCATTCCCTATTCAGATCATTGAAATCATAAATTATTAGCTAACAAACTTTTGTGAGCTAAATCCTACACAATTAATTGTCGACCGATATATAAGTTATGTTCCTCTTACTAGGTAGTTGAAGCCGTCGTCAACATATAAAACTAATATGATTGATCAGTAGTACCTTTCCAAAAACTTAGGGCCAGTAAACTCGGGCATTTCACAATCCTTTGGCTACCATCGAAACTGCTCATATGAATTATCCATGCGTTGATTCGAAATACAAGACCACATTTCAAATAGTCATCGCTTGCAACCTAAACCTGAGTATAGTGGCCTCCTGCTGTCTAGAACTCATTTTCCTTTTGCATAGTTATACTCTACAAATATGATCCGCCATGGATTTAAAAATACAAGGAAATCTGCATAAAAAATGATGCAACCTATACTCATGAAATCATTTGCTCCAACTGATTAGTATCATACTTATTGAAACTCTAAAAAGTAAATATAGATATGGAAAGGCAAGTACAATGTATATAACTATAGCATATAGACATAAGCATACCTTCCTTTCTTTTGACACTTTTTTAGTAGTCAAAGGTCTATCTCTCGACTCTTTCTCTGATTGTGTTTCTTTTACAATTAAGGTTGGTTCTTAGTTTTCTTCAGATTGGGTTTCTTCTATAGATGGAACTTCTATTACTTACGATGCATGATGAGAGTTTGATTAGTGGGTTTTGTCATGTACCACTAGCAAAAATGAAATATATAAAATAAGAACGAGAAAATATTATACGAGCACTGCCTGTAGTACATTAGCCCGTACCTATGGATAATTCCATGAGCATTTCTATATTCTGGGCTGCTTTTTTCGAATAAAATTATTTTTCGCTTGCATTTTCAAAGTTTTGTAAAATTATAACATTGAATAGCCAAAAATTACAATCTAACAAACAAAAAATATCTAATTTAAATAATGAAAAATAGTTTGTTCGAGATTCAAAGCCATCCTATTATTCTTTAGATAAGTGTCCAAGACGCGAAAACAGTTAGTGTTTATTAAATAAAAGTTAAAAGGAGATAAAAGTGTTATAGTTGAAACTATATAAATATGCACACACACACAATACTATACGTGTAATCAATCCTAAAGACATGTAAAAAATTCATGTTATTTGAAAGCTAATACATTTAAAAGTCTATTATTATTATAGTTTATGGCTAGGATTTTGTCATATATTGACATGGAAGCTAGCAAGGCCTGAGTATTCTCTTATTAACACATAATCAATGGATTTTACCATATTATAGAGTGTTGATCATGATTTTATTTTAAATAAAATAAAGGATGGACCACCACGTTGTATAAGAGGGGGGAAATATCATGAATTGAAGTACATGTGTTGGAAATAATCAAGGATTCTCTTATAGTTCTTTTAATAACACGGGAAATATGTAAGCACCTATGTTTTCTAACAAGAAGGGATCCCTGAAAGGTTGATATTCTCTCCTATATATGCTAATACATTAAAAGATCAAAGATAAAACATTCACCGGTGATACTATAGAGCTAATAAATCGACCAAGTAAAAATCCAGAGCCCCATGTTTTCTTAATGTAGTCCCAACTATCCTACAGGCCAACCTAAAACGACATAAATATACTATAAATTTGCTTCATAAATGGCATGCAATGGTCATGAGTTATATGAAGGGTATCCATTTCATCAAATACTCTCCTTCTCAGATACTAAGGTAGCATTTAGTTAGAAAAAAGGTTTTATGTTTTACAATGTGTACTTTAAAATGCATGGAAGAGAAGAAGGGTGTGGAAAATGATCAATTTTCAAAATGGTTTTAACATATAAAATTGAACATGAGTTTTTCTTATTGATTAGAATTTTCCAACTCCCCTCTCATGCCATTTGAATACGTATTGAAAAAGCAAAACACAAAACTCTCTTTAAACCCAGTCACCACCTAAGTTTTCAAATGTGGAGCATCCATTTCAAGGTAACTAAACTAAACTGGATTTTAAAGCTTGCAGAAACTCAAATTTCAAACCTCACCTTCCATGCAAACTAGTTGTGAAAGCAAATAGGTATCAAAAGGTAGAAAACCATGTGTGCAGGTGGGTGGATGTGCCTACATGGAAGCATGTGCAAACTACAAAAATGTAAAACATAAAATAAAATGAAAAGGTAAAAGTAGAAGGGTTGTGACTTGTTTAGAGAAAAGCATACAAAGTTCTCTGAATTAAGAGAATGAATACAATGAAAATAGTTCAAATATATCAGGATTGATGCGTAATATAAATATAACATACTTTTAACCTTGTCTAGGCAACATCCCTCCCTTCTCTGCTAACACCTACTAATTGAAATATCTCATCCTGATTTCGGACCTACATTAAGAAAAGACAAGTTTTAAATATTAAGAATACATTTATAAAGGTTCACAAAATATAAAACATGTAGGTGTTCTATATGGGAAACCGCTTGCTCTGTCATGTACACTCCTCCAAAAAGCTGCAAACAAAATTAAATCATCATGTAAAATTCAATAGATTATAATCACAACCACTTACTAATAATGAAAAGCACGCCATTACATACTCAAAATTCAAAACAAAAAAGTATATTTAGTCACCATATGTAATTATGAGATGTTGCAGTGCCTAATAAACCAACTGTTTCAAACTATATTTAACTATATCGAAACTTAACATATAAATAGGCAACTGGAACATATGACATATTCACATATAACACTAATTGTGAATAAATAAAAATATAAATATGATGTCTACTGAAAGCTTGTTTTCTTTAGAAGGTGGTTATTTTGCAGTGAAGTTGGTCTTGTTCATACTGGTGCAGGGCTTGGTTTATCTGATTCTTTCCAAGTCTTAGTGTATATTTTCATCTAATAAAAGGATGAAATCCTTCAGTTTTAGGGCAGCTAGATCGGTATGCATTACGAATATGACGGACATTCTGTCCAATATGCCACCGGAAGGCGGGTTCTACTCCTTCATTGGAATCTTCTGCAGATGCTTCTTTTAGAAAGGATTTAGCTAATTTGGATTAGGCTTTTTTTCATTTATAGTTAGTTTAAGTTTGTGCATTGCTAATCATTTGTTGTAGTGTAAAAAGATAAAACCCGTTCATTTATATTATGTATTGATTATTATTATTATGTTGCTTTCACTATCAATAATAAAAATGATGAGTACTGTTCTTGACAGTATCTCTCAAAAGCTCATAATTTTGCTTATTCATACCGAGTACTTTATTCTCATTTTTGTGTTTGTGAAAACTCTTTGATGTTTGGGTATTTTAAAAAATTTAAAATCTATACTTATAGATCAAAAATAATCTAAAATTTAAAAGTTAATTGAGCCAGTAAATTAATCCTTAGAGCATATTTTTACTACTAATGTAATGCCTGGGATTGTTAAAGGGTATGTTTTATAAAGCTGTGATTCCAACTCCGCACCAAATAATCAAAATTTTATATTACATTGTTTTCATCTATCAAAATTCATGATATAAACAAGAATTAGTTATCAAACACCACTAATCTAGTGGTACATGCCTACCTTGAGTTGTTGTTAAAGATTTAAAATTTGAATCTGCTGCGTACATAGGAATCAATATTTCTAAAAGAAAAAAAGAGTAAAAACAACATAAAAAAATCCAGGCTTCTTAATTGTGAATACAAGATTATAGATTATCATAAAATATGGAGGATCACATAGTTAGATGTACAAACTAACTGTAAGTGATACTTGCTCGTTTCCTTAATAGGAACCTACGTATATGCTTAATTTGTCCTGAAATTATGAAAGAAACATGCAACAAAGGTTGATGAAATTCATGTACCTGATTCTGCAGCTGTATTAAATTTTTCATGATAATCTTCACCTTCCCTCTGCTTTTATTATGTTTGATCTTTTAAAAATTCTATCAAAAGAATTTTTTTTTGTGAAATGAGATGAATCGTTAATCGTAATGTTCATGCTGTTCGAATGAAAATGGAAGGTTCCAAGTTCCAACAATTATTTTGAAAAACTCAAAATTTTGAATTTAATTGGTTATTATCATTTAATTCACATACTAAAATGATGATATAAACATCTCACAAATGATTTAATTTGTTCATGAATCCTAAGCTGAGAACCTTATTTAGTAGTCAAATATTTCAAACTTATCTGCCATTTATCAAACATCTTAAATGCATTATGTTGTAGCTAACACATTCCTGATGGGAGAAAATAAATCATTCATCTAAAACATATACCTTCATTAATCTATCCATCAAAATATATACCAACCTATGATTCATTTCATTTGTAACTCTATTGCACCGGTAATAATAAATTGTAATAATAAATTGCATCAATGGACTTTATACTTTAAAATCAAATTTAACACACAAAGTTTGATACAAACATTTGGATCTAAATGAAGTTCTAATTTTGGGAAAACAAAGTAGCGACTACGTTAATATAGTTTGCATTAATGCCTGTATAATCAAATTATTTAAAAAAATAAAAGATTCGCTAAGACATGAGCTTGGTTTAAACAATTTGAACGTTTAGCTATGGGACGATGCCAACAGCCGCTTGCTACGAACACCGAAAGGAGCACACCGGTCCCACGTAGGTGTACAGCCACAGAACGATAATGTTTTAACAACAGGAGGGATATACGGAAAAATTGTGAATCTCAATCAAATTAGGGTTTCTGCAATTCGATTTATAAAATCAATACTAAAAATATAAACCAATATATAATCGCAAAATTAAGTATAAAATCCATACCGATTTAAGATATGTGTAGAATCTCAATCAAATAGCAGTAGATAGAAGGAGGCGTCGATCAACTATGTGGAGAGGAGAGGAGTAGGCGATGATGATGATGGAGGGAAAATGAAGCGACAATGAAGAGGATGATAATTTAGTACATAGTGAAATTTTTCTGAAGAAAGAGGAAAAATTGAAACACGGGAGGGGAGGGGGGAACGTGAAAAGTTAGAAATGTAACAATGTTTTAATTGGCGGCAGGCGGAAATTTTGCATCAATAGTTGCACTTGACTATAAACGCCGCTAATAAGTGCAACTAAATGCATAATTTCTTATAGTGTCCTTTCGTTCAACTTACGATAGTCGATACACATCCTTAACGACCCATCTGGTTTCTTCACGAACACCGCGGCCGATCCTCAAGGCAAACTGCTTGCTCTAATAAAATTCCTTCCTTCTAGATCCACTAGCCGCACCTTCAATTCCTTCATCTCAGTCGGTGTCATCCTGCTAGGTGGTCTACTTACAGGTTCAGTTCCTGGCACAGGATCTATCTGAAACTCAACAGCTTGTTTCGGTGGTAGTCCTGTGACTGGCTCAAAGACATCTGCAAACTCTCTTGCTATTCGAACCTGACTTAGCTCTTCTCCCACTTCCATTGCACTTAACAAAGCACAATTACTCCAGTCAAAATTCTCTATGGAGAATATAATTCAGTTATGGCTATTAGGGTGTCTTGGTGATATCTCTCCATCCTGGCAAAACATACCGGCCACATACCTTCTCAACCAATCCATACCCAAAATGATTCCAAAATCTACGAAATTGAAAACATACAGACTGCATGTAAACTTAAGACTTTACAAGTCAAGTTCTAACTGGTCACATCTCATCCCCAGAGTTGCATACCCTCTTATTGGATTTGCAACCTTTAAGGAAGTAACAAGGTATGTGGGTTTTAAACATAACCTATCAACCAAACACTGAGATATAAATGAATATGATGCACTGGTATCAAATAGTATCCTAACTGGTATACTCTGAATCAAAAACGAACCATCCATCATAGCTTTCCTTTATCAGCTGCAGTAGGCTTAGCTGATGATCCAATAGCAAAGACCTTCCCCTTGTTCGCCCTGACTGGCTCTGGACACTGGTTCTTATAATGCCCAACTTGATCACAGTTGAAGCTCTTCACATTCTTCTTATCTGCAGCCTTCTTCCCCTGAACTAGGTCCATGAAATTCCTCATCAATGTCGACTTAGCAACCTCAAATAAAAACCACCGTTTAAACCTCCTTCTGAAATCAGCCCACCTCTCCCTCCGGAACTCCAGCAGTCACACTATTTCACCATTGAAGCGCTGCTCCTTGCAATAGCCTAGAGGCCAGCCTCCTCTTTTGCTCATCGTCCAAGCCTAGATCAATAAAGATCCTGTCACAGTGCAATAGCCAATTCTCAACTTCAACATCATCCTCCGTTCCAACAAACGGCTTTCCACCCAGACTGGTGTAGTCTCTGCTCAACTTAGCATAGTTATTCCCAACCGAAGCAACAGGATTAGCTCCTCCAACATTACCAGCAACCCCAGCTTGCAAAATTTTGGCTAACAACTAATACACCATCCCCGCATCTACCAGAGGATTTCTAACACCCACGTTGGCTTCAGCACTTGGGTTGGCATTAGCCTATCGACCTTGGTTTCTCCTGGTATTAGGTCGAGCATTTCCGTTGGTTGTGGTGCTTCCTCCACCTAGATTTCCTCTTCCATTTCCTGCTTCCATATCCTCTTTCTCATAAATCTGCATAGGAGCCTTAGTAAGATACAGAAGAACAGTCTAAGAGAAACGGGAACACGTGTGTGTGTATCAAATACGAGTATGTTACTATAGCGTTAACCCAAACCCCGACCATATTTTCAAATTCATTGGAGTATATTTGAAAATCTTTTAGGTTTAACTTTCTTTTAAAGTTTCATAGACCTATGCTCTGATACCAACTTGTAACATCCCCCTACTTGGAGGCCCAAAACTAACAACTATGGATGCTGCAATCATCCATAGTTATTAATCCTCGGCGACCAAATACGATGGTGTTAGATTCATTGATACATGAAAACACATCAATATGGAAAAAATTCAAAACTTCAAACAAGATTACATTCCATGTGAAATTATTTCCAATTCATTACAAAATCCCACAATCGCAAATCACGTTCAGAGAAAATATATTTATTACAACATACGCCAAGAGCGACATATGAAGATGCCCCTTTGGATGATCAGAGTATATATAGACAATTTAACAACTTTGCCATTACAAACAACATAGCAGAATCAAAAGAAAAGAGAACTCTAAATAGCTATCATGCCTTCTACATGTCTCCGGAAGCTTATTCGTCGAAAGAGGTACCTGAAAACCTCAACTCTCAAACTACTCAAAATCAATTGAGTACCCGAGAGTCTAAGGGGAAAACATAAACTTCGAGTCAGACATAAAGCCTGGTATGAATAATAATCTACCATCTCAAATCATTTAGATATCTAGTCAGACCATGCCGCTTAGCAGAATAGGTTTTCCCCTCACCAGTACGTCAAAACTTTTATAAAACCATATACTGTGCTCCTGCATCCATAATGGTTAAAACATGGTCATTTCAAAATATTATGATTGTATGCATACAACTTAAAACAATCTGGATTTCCCATCCCTTGTTTAATTGACTCCTCGTCATATTTATAGTTTTTAGGGTCTATTTACCTATTAGTTTTCATGGGCTTACTAATAACCTGTATTTTAATTTCTGGATTCCATGTCCTATGTCATAGTTTTCTTGGGTGCATTATGAACCTATTAGCCCTTTCCAATTAACTTAACACTACCACTCCTGTGGGTTTAAATAATTCATGGGTTCCCCTGAAACTATTGGTTACTCCAATAACTTCTCTCTTATCCTAGTTTTCATGGGTTGACTAGGAACCTATTGACAACTTTCAATAAATTAATCCGGATATAGTTTTCATGGGTGCAATACAAACCAATTGGCCCCTGCCGACCACTCTTTATAACATAGTTTTCATGGGATCACTATGAACCTATTGGTAACTCCGATAACTTCCTAATCATAGTTTTCATGGGATCACTATGAACCTGTCTCCCTGACAACTTCCATATTTAGGCATCCTATATTCTGGTCTCCCTGACCTCTTGGATGCAATTCTACTCATTCATGAGTTTAATCAATTTATATTCACTACTGGATTAACCTAGTTGGTTCTTCTACCCTTTATCCCCAAAATAAAGTTGTGAGTCCATTATAATGTGAATATATTTATATTTGAAGAAGCAACCATAATTACAAAACAATACCATTCCTGTGGGTTTAATGTCCTTGAAACACTTTTCATATAAAACATGGTTAATCCGTTTAATCTATAATTTTATCAAGGAAAGCTTCTTCTTAAAAAATTTTCAAAACTCCTTAATTTAGCCATGGATTTTTCCTTTAAAGATGAGTTTGGGTTATAAAACCTTTCGAAACCTTGCTTTCGACTTCCTTGGATACCCTCCTTCGAAAGCATAAAAATATTTTTTCAATACATTTGGCCCTTGCCCTTCTAACACTTTAAAACTTTCTTTCGAAACCTTTGAAATGTATTAAAGCATTACCATTTAATCATTTAGAAGCATAACTTTGAAACCAGTTGAAAGTACCCCTTCCGAAACCATTGGAAGTAACCCTTCCGAAATCATTGAAAGTCCCCCTTTCGAAAGCATTGGGTTTATAATTAAAAATATTATTTGGATCAAAGTGAATATAGGCGAAAGCTTCTCTTTCAAAACCATCCTTTATCATACAAAAATATTGAGGAAAACATGATGGCGTCGGCACCATCCCTTTCAAAAGCTTCAAACCATTTAAACGAAACACTGAAAGGATATCATCGAAATGAAACATTGAAGGATAGAGTCGAAACCCCTTTCGAAGCCATTGCCTTCAAAACCCTTGGACCCTTTCGAAAGCATTTAGGAAGAGGCTTAAAAAATCTTTTAAAAACAAACACTACCTTTCGAAAGCATTGATGACTTCAATACCATCGAAAGGCTAAAGAATGACAGTAGGGCTTCGACTAGGTCGGAACCCCTTCTTTCAAAAGTATTATTTCATAAGTAAGAAACCCATTCGAAAACAAACATAAGTTGATGGCAACCCCTTCGAAAGCTTTTAAAAACCTCTTTCGAAAACATATGCTTCGAGTCCTTCGAAGGCTTAAATAAAACAATGGCAGGCGCTTTTCTTTTTAAAACAAACCAAGGTATCGACTCCTTCAGAAGCCATGCTTTCGACACCTAACCTTTCGCCTTTCTCCAATCCACTACGTACCATCTTTGTGATACCTTGTGTATTGGTTTCAGCTTAGTAGGTTTTGACTGGGTTGAAGGCGAAAGCTCTGAGTCGAAAGGTACTCCTAAAATAGGCGAAACCAACTTTTCTGGAAAAACCTGGTTTAATACTAATTAAAGTAAATCTTTTTCCAACTAACCTGCCACGTGTGAACACCAGATTGGTTGCCTGTACTTTTCAAATTCTTTACTAAAATAACTGCCGCTAATTTCAGATCTAAACCATGGTTAAGTTAATCAAATAAGCCCTTCCATTAAGCAAAACCAATATTGCAAAGAAGTCCCTCTTCTGAAATAATTTAATTTGCATAGCAAATCACTTTGGGGAAGTCCCCAAAAATTCCAGAAATTCACTTTAATCATGTTATCTAACATATCAAAATTCCAGACCCAAATTCTTAATATATTTTCCCAAATAAATTTATAAAACCAATTAACCATATTTTCCTTTGAAAATTCATAACAATATTTCCATAGCTTGGAAAATTATCAAAATTAAAACCCAACTCCAAAATTATGTTTTACATAACATAAATTTTTTCCATGGCATTTAAACATCAACATGAACCGGTTTTACCCTAAAACCATGATAAATCATATTTAAACATCGTTGTTTTAATCAAATAAATTGTTATTCAAGCATATCATCAACCAAAACATCATAAAGAAGAATTTACCCATAAATCCGAAAATATATGATTCAAAACAAAATAGAGATGGAATTATTATTCACCTTGATTAAGATAAGAAGATTGGATTGAGATTGATTTCCCCTAAGCTTGAATCTCTAGCTTTTAATTTCTCTTCTCTTGATTACGGCTGGCTCCCCTTTTTAGTTTTTGTTTTTGAAATGATGTGAATGAGAAATAAAATGGTAGGAACGAAAATATATAAGGGTAAGGGTTATGGGCGGCATATTCCTAATATACCCTTATGTACTTTAATTAACCTAAAAACCATTCTTAAGCCCATTTAATTATTTTATTAGGCACGACCTTAATTAGATTTATTCAAATCTCAACCCCCTTATCACTTAACATTTACATTATTCTATTTAATTTATCTAATTAAATCTCGTACATAATGTTATAAAAAATTAGGGGTGTTACACATTTCCTTAAATAGTATTCACTTTCTTACTATTCAATTTAATTATTATGCATTTCAAAACAACAACTTAAGTTTATAACATTTCTTGTACATCTTAATTCTTTATTTATATATAGAAATAATTTCATTTTCAAACATCTTTATTACTGAAGTTTTTACTTGTATAATATTCCATTAAATCATAGAAGCATATACTAGTCCTATTCATTTTACTTAACGAAAATGTTCAATAGTTTAAACTTGTTTTAATTTTCATTATCTTTTAATTTAAGAGTTACAAAATTTCCTCTTTTTATATTTTCGTTAAACACTTAGCTTTAATTTCAAATTTCAATTTGGAACTTTTCGACCATTAAAATAGTTAAAGATTCCATTCTATTGTAATAATTGAAAATCACTAATTACCAGAAAACTTAAGAACTAAATACCAGGTTTCATTTCATATCATCTTGAAATAATATATACTTATATCTTTTTTTAATATCAATTCATACTTAGGAAATCAAAATTAAAATTTGTTTCACCAAAACAACTGTGTAGCAAAGCTATTATAGTGGTCTTCCCACTTTGAAACTCAAAAATGAACGTCGATGATGCCGCGGTCATCACCGAAATTATTTTCCAACGACCAAAGAGGGGAGTACAGAACTTACTTTCTTTAATATTCTTTTAAAACATTTCTTTCAAATCTCATTGAAAATATTTCTATCCGAAATTGCTTCCAAATAACACTAATATCATTTTTCCAAAATCTTTGAAAACCAATTTCAAACACCGAAACTTAAGTTCTCAAATTTCCAATTTAAATTCATTTTATTTGTAAATCATAATTTATAAACCATATTTATAAAATTACATTTCCTTATAACATACAATAGTTAATAATTTTTAAGAACCTTGACTAATCAAATAATAAATGACAATAATCGAATATTATCATTTCCTAACAAACAACACAACAAAAATAACAATATCAATTTATGAAAAATTATGCTTTTAAATACAAAATGTAATACTTGGTAAAATTATTTCATTTACCTATTTCAAAAACAATATTGTGTCAGTCTACCCTGTTCAAGTATTTAGAAATCCATGTCGATTCCATAGCGTCCTATGTACTGACCGGAATTCATAAATACTCAACGGAACAAATTAACACAATAAAAACACATTTATAACACTAACAAATACGCTCTCTCATATATATACACTCAAACTCATTCTAGGGTATTACTAACCCTATCTCTAATGAGTTTATCCCCAACTGGCTAAGGTATCTCTAAATCAAAACTCCGATACCAACTGTAATGACCCACCTTTTTGGACGATTCAAGCCGACAATAAACCACACAAGTCTAACTCAAACTATTCAAAAAGGCGGATTATCAATGGGGGCAAATAAGAAAATAAGAGAAAAAAAGAAAAGCAAAACACAAAGACTTACAGTAGAATGACAAAATATAATAATCAAATAAACAGTTCATGAAGCTGTTTTACAATATACATTTGATTTCAATTTTTACAACATAATCAGAGTACAGTCAACAAACATACCAAAATAATGCAGCGGAAAAATAATAGTAAACACGGTCTAGCAAGCTCCATCTTCATCTTCAAGGAATAGTGTCTTCAAATACTGTAATACTCAGGCTGACCCGAGTGTAATGAAAAGACAAAACACTCAAGTCAGAACTAAAAGTTCTTATGTAAGTTAAATCAATAATAAGTAAATATGTGTGTAATAGCTTCAGAGATTTTTATGGGATTTTCCATCTCCTATCAAGTGTATAACGTGAGTGTAATAACTTAAGAGATGTTACTGGATTTTTCATCTCCTAAGGATCCGTCAAACTACCTATATGTAGTAAGATACGTTATATATGTAGTGTCTATTAGTAAAGTAAAGTATTAAAATAGCGTTAAGGCTTTATATTGATCCCTCTTAACGCATTTTTAAGCAGGTAGTTTATGCAGGTCCTGTAACACAACCAGTTACGTCGGTAGCCAGTGAGTTCCCTATAGGTACCATACTAAAACAAAATCGCAATTTCGTGCTCGTATAAGGATAATCGTATGACAAGGCACGTGAGGCGATGCCCAAGGTAGGATACTACTGTTTTGCGTTTCTTGACTGGTGGTAACCCTTGACGACCCACCGCGAACAACCATCCCATAATCAAATCAAGGTGCACCAATCAAATCCAAAAAAATCAAGATAGAAATACGAAGCACAAATGTCGCTATAGGTAGCTAGCCTCATTGGTCAGGTATGACTCCTGTTTTAGTCATTTCAAATTAACATAAGTGTCATGGTTATCCATCATCGTTCTCTTTCTTCAATCCAACAAACGTCGCCAATTCAACCTCTACATTTTGGATAACATCCACCGCATACACAGTTGTTAAAGTGGTTCTGGTATTGACAGAGAGTATGCCAATATTCGGCCCGGTCTCTTTAACACCAAACGTCATTTTTCGCACTGGTTGGTTCTTTTAAACTTCAATAACAAATCATTCTTCATATCAAAATATCATATTCGCTTCAAAATCATTTCGAATCCAAAATAGGTTATACCTTCATACCAAAACATTCGTATTTAAATCAATGATTTAAATCTAAATAGTTCCCCTTTAAAAAGTTTGAATATTGAAAATGGTTTTGAATAATTAACATAGTTTGAATATTGAAATTAGTTTGGATAATTAAAATAGTTTTAATATTGAAAAATAGTTTGGATAATTAAAATAGTTTTAATATTGAAAAATAGTTATTGAAAAATAGTTTGGAATAATTAAAATAGTTTTAAAAATTGGAAATAGTTTTGAATATAAAGTAGTTTTAACATTGAAAATAGTATAGATAATTAAAATAGTTTATATATTAAAATAATTTGATTATTAAATAATTTATATATTAAAATAGTTTATATTAAAACTGTTTTTTTCTTTCACAACAATTTGAACTCATGTTCCAAATCACAACGAATTCAATTTTCACTTTTCAACTCAATCGACTTCAAATCCCAAAATTCGACTTAAATCAACCTCAATTCAAAATGATTTCAAACTTTACTTTAACTTCAATTTAAATGGTTCTATTCAAATGGCTGAAAGTTCAATTGAAATTCTCATTTTTAAACAATTTAGTTTAAATCCATTTCACATCCAAAATTTTGAAATACCAATTTAAACCACTTTAATTAAAGTAAATTCAAAGTTTAAATTAAAATTTAAACCTTTAAAATAATTCACTTTCAATAAATTCAAATCATATCTCAATTTCAGCTTTAAGATTTCAAATTAATCCTTAAGAAATTTCATTTAAACAGTTTCAATTTCAACATTTCAAATCTCGGATTAGAAAATAATTTAATTCGTATAAATTAAAATTTATTTTCTTTAAAACAAGATCATTTAAACCAATTCAAATTTAAGATTTGTAACCATTTAATTTAACCAAATCCGGTGTCCGTATATAATTTTCTACCCTATGGTCAGGTGATCGTTTATTTCAATTTTAATTGCATGGATGGATGTATATCATTTCAACCCATAATTAAACGACATAGGTATATATCATTTCGACCTATTCCTTAGTTCATTTCAAATATTACAAGTGACAATTTATAAGATGTCAAATAATAAATTGGGTAATAACAAGGATATCTCAAAATAAATAAACAACTATACATCCAATATATCAATCAATTGGCATCCAATTGCAATCAACATCCAAATCAACCAATATATCACAACAGTTACTAGTTATTAATTGTTGATGTTTAACTAGAAATTAAATCAATATTAATTTAAATGTCAATTTAATTCAATATAAAATTCAAAATAAATTTAAATGACAATTTAAATTACCAAACAGTAATCAATAAAATTTTATCACTTCATGATTTCAATTTAACTAATATCAGAAAATTTAGTATTACGTCAATGGGTTTAATCACTCACCTTTGATTTTAAGTCCATTAAATATCCAACAAAAGCCCAAAATCTCAACAATCTCCAAATTCAACCAAACCAGTTTTATAATGTCTAGAAATTCAATACGAGTCTAACGGAAGAAACCGTGTGCGAATCTAAATTCGTATGAAAAAGTTATTCAAGTTAGAAGTTTTAAATTTTTTAAATTAAATTATAATAAATCAAGGGAAAACATGTAATTACCTAATCTTCCCCACACCCTTACGTTCAACCCGCATCAAACAACTACCATTAGCGCCGCCTTCACGTCGCTGCGGCGACAAACACCATCCACAATTCGATGATCGGCCACCACCACCGAGTTCGCCATGACAAGGCGCGCCTACTGGACCCCACGTGCGACTCTGCAATGCCACTAGAAATGCTCCGCCACCACCGCCCTCATTCGCCGATTCTGGAAAACTCGAGCACCTTTGACATGATTGGGACCTCTGGATTGAAGGTACGCCTCCTCCTCTACACGCCGGTGCCTTTCGATCGTCAATTGTTCGCAAATCCACTGTTGAATCCAAACCCTAGAATGAACGATCGAGACTTCTTTACCAATTTCTAATCAAATCGATACTCGATTGCAAAAACGAACTGCAGACACTGATTCCATTCGTCGGGTGCTTCATGATGATATAAAATTTGAAAGGGTTTGAACAGTTTGAATTTTGAATTAGATTTGAAATTTGAAATTAAAGTTTTAGGATACTGACCATTGGAAAGGAACAAGTTAGATATGAAAGTATGTACATAAAAAATAGAATAGAAGGATAAAGAGGCTGCTAGGGTTTCAGAACAATCTATTTATATAGACAGAGAAAAGCTGATTTGGGCCAGAGTGGTTATAAGACCCGAAAACCCGTTTCGTTCCCGAAACGAAAATAGGTCATCCTATATATGGAAATGTAGGTTTTTAATATTTTTAAATCAAATGAAACTAATTTCAAACCCTAATTCTATTGTATATGGAAGTTAGCTTAAAAATCAAATTATATTTATTTTCACACTTTAATTAAAAAGAATTATTATTAAACAGATTTAATCACTCTTAAATTCAAAAACTAAAAGTTTTCTATCATCATCCTTGGTTAAACATGAATTAATAATCTTTCGAAATTAAAAAATTTCATGTTAAACCCAAAATTTAAATATTTAATTAATTTCAATATTTAATTATAACCGTAATAAAATCCTAGTTCATTATATTTTAATTTCAACACATTCTTTTATTTTGATTTAAAAGTCAACAAATACCTTATGTATTTAGTAATCATGAATTTCCATTTATTACATTCATTACTCTGCAGTTAACGTCTTTGCTCATATTAATTGAATTATTTAATTACACAAATTGCAATTGATTATGAAATTAATTTTAAATGGATTTAATAACGAGATGAGAAATAAAACAGTCGTTACATCTTACAGTAATTTGAATATTTATAAATTTGTTGTTTACAACAAGGGTTAATAAATTTATATACTAAATAACCTATTTCTTATTCTATGCTAAACTTATTTCAATTAAATAACCTATGATTTCTCTTTTAATACAGCATTTATTTTATTCATTATTAAACTTTACAATTATATTCCAATTAGAGATAAATATTCATTTCATTCTGTATAACATTAACATTTGTTATTTAAGAATTTTAACTTATTGAAATTTGTTTTTTAAGGATTTTATCTTAGACTATAACATACATCTAATAACATTTCCATTAATAAATCATAAAATATTTATTTATAACCATTTTTACCAAACAATTATATTAGATTTAATATTTCTAAATGGTTGAAAATACGGATCGTTACAGTTATACTAGTGTCTAGTATACAAATAATATTAATCATAGCCGAAATTGTTACATTGGTTAAATTTGACGGCATAATAGGTTTACAAACAAAATGACAGGCACGTATTGGAGAAAGGATTTCCATACAATGGTAGGTAAGGGACTACCTTCCATACAGTTCATCTCTAGAGGAATGTACCGAGGATACACAAATAATCCTCCGCATCTAGCAAGACCGTTCTATCCCTATTTGGCACTCATACATGGCCTAGATAGAAACCGAATATGTCATCACCCCGGTCGTTACCGACCTATCCGAGATGTCCATAGTATATACCACATACCCGAAATATAGAGGGTTATCTAGAAAGGTGATGATCATATGCTAATGGTTGTAAACCACATAGCCTTATGGCGTACCATGTTTAAGCCATTACCGGGTGATGAGGCTTAAGGTAACGTTTACCTCTACATAGTACAATCCACTTTGAATGCCACGCTACCATTCCAAGATCAGACAATTGATTCCTACCACATCCTATCGAGAATTACACCTAGGATTAGTAGTAAGAAGTCCTTGCATATCGAAGATTTTCATAACAAAGCAATACCACGACTACATTAATATAATATGCATTGTAGGTCTAGTGGTAAGTAGCCCTACATCATGAAGATCTCCGTCTTCAGTAATCATCATCATAAACCTGGACTTTTGAACACATATATTGGTCCAAAGTGTTTCTTGGATAAATCCAATTCCCGTCTCTCCGAAACAAAAACGATAGAGAGGCCCTCAACCTCAAACGGAAACCAACTCTCGTAGACTTATCATGTTTCCAACTCTCAACTTGCTATCCTTCGACCAAGAAGGATGCCCGGTAGATTGGAGTACCATAGTTAGTTCACACTACTCGAATCAACATTCTTAACCCAAACGATAATCAAGCCTACTCAGTCGGCTTCGTGCTAAGTGCACGACTAATCAGTTCTCATATCAAGTCAAGGAACCAAAAATGACCAAATTTGATAGTCGGTTATTTAACTATCAAAACAATAAATAAAATCTAGCACATAAGTAGTCATTAGGCCCATTTAACTAATCTTTTATTAATTAAATCAATTTCCAAATATTTACTTCTAATTATCTTTAATTAGATATATCCTCAAAACCACTTTAATATCTCGATATTGGAAAACATTTCCATATACTTATATCAACAGTATAAGTATATTTAATAACACTACCATTTTAGAGACACGCCAAATAGATTTCTATAACCGTACAACTCCCGAGTTCATATGCCTCCGAACGAGTGTTAAGTATAGGAAGACATGCTTCCTATACCACCGAGCCTTTAGTACGATTATGTAACATCTCCCTACTTGGTGGCCTTAAACTAACGGTTACGGATGTTGTAGTCATCCATAGTTATTAATCCCCGGTGACCAAATACGGTGGTGTTAGATTCATTGATACACAGAAACACAAGAATATGGAAAAAAAATTAAAACAACAAATAAAGTCCACATTCCATTTCAAAATATCTCAAGTTCATTAAACAATCCCAGTACACAGACCACGTTCAGATAACATATAATGCAAAATATGCCAAGAGCGACATATGAAGATGCCCCCTTTGATGATCATAGTATATAATAAAGCACTAAAACAAATTGCCTTTACAATCAAACACACAGTGGAAATAAAAGAACTCTAATAACAAGCTTGCCTCCTGCACGTCCTTGGAAGCTTTATTCATCTAAAAGAATAGCTGGAAACCTTAACTCTCAACCTACTCAAAATAAATTGAGTACCTGACAGTTTAAGGGGAAAACAAAAACTTCGAGTCAGACATAAAGCCTGGTATGAATAATAATTTACCATCTCAAACCATTTAGATATCTAGTGAGACCACGCCGCTTAGCAGAACGGGTTTTCCCCTCACTAGTATCCTAAAACATTTATAAAACTATATATTGCGGTCCTGCATCCACAATGGTTAAAACATAGTATTTCAAAACATTATGATGATATGCAAAACAAGTAAATCAAATCTGGATTACCCATCCCCATCATTCTAACTATCTGTCTCAATTATAGTTTCTAGGGTTACTATTAACATGTTAAATGTTTATGGACTATCTATCCAATTTCATAGTTTTCATGGGATCACTAAGAACCTATTGGTAACTCCAATATCCTTTCTGTTATCCTAGTTTCATGTGCTAACTAGGAACCTATTGACTAACTGTCAATATCTTAATCCGGATATAGTTTTCATGGGCTAACTATAAACCTATTAGCCCCTGCTAATATCAATCATAGTTTTCATGGGTTGACTATGAACCTATTGGTCGCTGCCAAATCTTTAATTAAGATTTTAACATTTCTTAAGTTATATTCACTACTGGGTCAACCTAACTGGTTATTCTGCCCTTCCCCAAAATACCATTATGGGTTAATTACAATGTGAATAAATACATGAAGAAGTAATCATAACAACAAAATAATACCAACACCTGTGGTTTATTATCCTTGAATCATATATATATTCTGGTTGAACCCCTTTAACCTTTATGATAGATGAAAACTTCTTCATTTCAAAACCTTTTATTTGCTTATGCCATGGTTATTCCTTTAAATTGAGACTGGGTTTATGTTTTGAAACCTTAATACATCTCTTTCGAAATCTCTGGATGACTTTCGTCGAAAGCAGAGATCTCTGTTTAAAACATAATAAACATACCTTTTGAAGCCCTTGATAAATATTCTTTTTCTAAATCAAACATACCTTTCAATGGTATCAAAACGTCCTTTAAAACATAGCTTCAAAGCAAATGAAAGTATCCCTTTCGAAAGTATTGGGTTTATTCTTTTTTTAAAAAAAATATCATCTGGGTCAAAATGGTCATATACGAAAGTATATCTTTCGAACCCTTATAAAGTTCTTTTAGGGAAAGAGTTGAGGCTGTCGCAACCATCTATTTGAAAGCACAAACCTTTGAATTAAAACTTTGGAGGATAGAGTCGAAACCTCTTTCGACTCCATTGCCTTCGAAACCCTTAACTCCTTCGAAAGCATTTAGGAATTGGCGTAGCTTAGGTAAAACAGAGATAACTTTTCGAAGGAATTGATGGCTTCAATACTCGGAAGGAAAATAGCGGCTGGGTTTCAACTAGGTTGGAACCAATCTCTTATTTAAAGAAAAAGACACACCTTCGAAAGCTAATACTTTAACATAATAAAGCAACCTTCCCCGAAAATTATTTATATAAACCCTTTCGAAAGCATATCTTTCGACTGTGTCGAAAGCCCTTTAGAAAAACAAGGCAAGATCTTATATATTGAAAACAAAATAGGGTCTCGACCCCATCGAAAGCAATCCTTTCAACACCATGGCTTCCGCCTTCCTTCCAATCCACTGTGTACCATCTAAATGATACCTTGTGTATTTGTTTCGACTATGTGGGTTTCGACGATATGGGTTTCGATTGGGATGGTGCGGAGTCAATGGAGACGAAAGGTACAACTATTTGAGGCGGAACCAACTTTTTTGAATTAAAGGCTGAAATTTAGCCACTTTTAGTAATTGCTTTGTAACTACTTGCCTATTTGTAAACCTTCAATTAGTTGCCTTAAAACTTTTCAAATAATTTACAAATAAAACCGTCACATTTAATCAGATCTAAATTAAAGAAATTATAATGTTTAAGCCCTTCCATTTGAAAAAACCAATGTTTGTAGAAAAGTCCCTCTTTTAAAATAATTTATTTTCCCTAATAAATCAACTGGCAAAAATCCCCAAAAATCACAAAAAATCCATTTCATCATATAATCAAACATATTAAAATTTCAGACCCAATTTCTTCCTGAAATTCTCAAAATAAATTTTAAACCCAATAATATCATATTTCCTTTAGAAATTCACAATAATTTTCTATAGCTTCGAAAAATCTAAAAATTAAAACCCATCTCCAAAATCATGTTTTACTTAATGCAAAATTTTTCCATGACATTCTAAAATCAATAACCCTCGGTTTTCACCCTAAAACCAACGAATTTTTCATATAAATGAACTGTTTAAATCAAGCAATCAATAACTTAAGCATATCATCATTCAAAATATCATATAAACAAGATTAAGTCTTAAATCCGAAATCATATGATTATAAAAATAAAAAGAGACGGGATGAATTATTATTCACTTTAAATATGAAAAGGAATTTGAGATTTGTTGTTGATTAGTCCTTCCTAGCTTTGATTTTTAGCTTTAGATTGAATTCTACCTCTTTTCCTCCTTGTTAATGGCCGGTTCTAATTTAGGTTTATGGTTTTCGTTTGTGAAAGTGAGAAAAATGAAACATGAATGGGCAATTACAAAGGAGTATAGCTGTGTATAATAAAGTGGCTATTTACTAATATGCCCATGTGTAAATTTGATTAGCCTATAAACCAATTTAAGCCCATTTAGTTTATTATTAAGCACGACCCTATATATATAATTTATTCAAATCTCAATCCCCTTATCATCGTTATTCTATTTAATTTATCTAATTAAATTTCCTAAATAATGTTATCAAAATTAGGGATGTTACAGGCTCCTCCCCTTAAAGAATTTTGTCCTCAAAATTTAGTAAGGACAAATACTAAACAAAGCATATCATCTGTAACAACTCCTAACAACCATAACAATCATACTAGCCTATCTGACTAGCAACTATCTATATAAATCTAATATAGGCATACCCTCAAAGTAGATTAGGATAAGTATCTCTAATTTTGTCCTCTGTCTCCCAAGTATAGTCCTTCTCCTTGTCGCTCCACTGAACTTTCACCAACCTGACTGTCTTGTTCCTTAATCTTTTCTCATCTCTAGCTACAGCCCGAACTAGTTGTCTAACGAAAGTCAAATTAGGCTCTACCACTAAGTCATCCAACCCTATCGGAGGAATAGTAGTTTCTGGATCATGCACATACTTGCGAAGATGAGACACATGAAATACGTTATGGACACCTGCCACACTGCTCGGCAACTCTACTCTATATGTGGGCTTTCCAATCCTCTCTATAATCTAGAATGCACCAACATATCTCGAGGCTAACTTCCATGACTTTCCAAATCGCACTACACCCTTCATAGGTGATACCTTAATGAAAACCTTATCTCTAACTAAGAATTCTAGGTCTTTAC
Source organism: Allium fistulosum (assembly GCA_030737815.1). NCBI lineage: Eukaryota > Viridiplantae > Streptophyta > Magnoliopsida > Asparagales > Amaryllidaceae > Allium > Allium fistulosum. The sequence continues at coordinate 1,411,569,538 of CM060903.1, forward strand.
GCCTCTTATTTGTGTAACTCTTTCATTTGGACCGAGCTTCTTTCATCCTTTCTCAGATTAACTCAATCTTTTTTAATGCCTCTCTAACCAAGTCTGGTCCTAAAACTAATCTGTCTCTAGTCCCCAACCAACATTAAGGTGATTTACATGGTCTTCCATGCAAAGCTTTGAACGGCGTCATCCCTATACTAGTCTGATAACTATTATTATAGGAAAACTCAACCAAATGTAGGTGATCCTCCCAAGATCCACCAAAATCCAATACACAAGCTCTCAATAGATCCTCGAGTACCTTATTGACTCTCTGTATGCCCATTTGTCTGAGGGTGATATGCAGTACTCATATTAAGCTTGGTACCCATCACTTTCTGTAGACTCTTCCAGAATTCACTTGTGAACAAAGCATCTCTGTCACTAACTATACTACTAGGAACTCCATGCAATTAACTATGTTCTTCAGGAACAACATAGCTAAAACAGGTACCGTTATGGTTGACTTAACTGGAATGAAATGGGAATTCTCGGTCAATCTATCTACTATATCCCATATACTTTCATTACCTCTATTAGACCTTGGAAACCCAACTATAAAATCCATGGATATCGAATCCCATTTCCAAATTGGAATCTCTAAAGGCTGAAGCAATCCTCTTGGCTTTTGATGTTTGGCTTTCACTTGTTGACAGTTTGCACACTGCCTAACCCACAAGCCAACATCCCTCTTCATACCTTCCCAATGGAAGCTCCTCTTCATATCCTGATACATCTTGGTCCCTTCAAAATGAATCGTAAACTTGGACCGATGACATTCTCCAAGAACTTCTTTCCTCAAGTCCTCAATATTCGGTACACGCAATCGTCCCTTCATTCTCAACCATCCTCTCTAGTCAAGGCTAAAATCCTTTAGATCATCGATCTCAGTTCCATCCTCAAGCCTTCTGATCCTCTCAACCGACACTAGATCCTCCTTCTGCTTAGAAGCAATTCTCTCAATCAATACTGGTCGAATTTCTAAACAAGACTACCTGGCGAAACTTTGACTAGAATAGGCAGTCGATCTTAACTGCATATCACAACTGACTAAAGCTTCTAAATCTTTCCACTCTACCAACAGTACAGCTAACACCACATTATGGTATTTTCTGCTAAGGGCATTTACTTCCTTATTACCTTTTCCTGGTGTGTACTCTATACCAAAATCATAAGCAGTCAAAAACTCCAGCCATCTCTACTGCCTCATATTCAATTCCTTCGAGGAGAATAATTACCGTAAAGACTTATGGTTGGTATAAAGCTCAAACCTCTCCCCTAAGAGATAATATCTCTAAATTTTTAATGTGAAGATCACAGTTGCCAACTCCAAATCATGAGTAGGATATCTAACTTCATGCGGTCTAAGCTGTCGTGAAGCATAGGCAATAAATTTACCATTTTGCATCAATATTACTCCCAATCCAGTTCCGCATGCATCAGTTTATACCATAAACCCTTGGTTTCCATCTGGAACTGCTAACATGGGTGCATTGGTCAACAAATGCTTCAACTTAAGGAATGCTCCCTCACATTTGTCGGACCAAACAAATTTCACCTCCTTCCTGGTTAGCTTAGTTAAAGGTGCTACTATTCGTGAGAAATCCTTAATGAATCTCCAGTAGTAGCCAACAAGACCAAGAAAACTCCTGATCTCAGTCACCGTCTCTAGTCTCTTCCAATTATTCACGGCCTCGATCTTATCTGGATCGACTGACAATTCTTTCTCTAAAACCACGTGACTAAGAAATTTAACCTCTTTCTTCCAGAAATGACACTTGGTAAACTTCGCCTTTAGCTGATTCTACCTCAGCATCTCAAGCACAACTCAAAGATGATCTTCATGCTCTCTTTCATCCTTAGAGTATACGAAAATGTCATCTATAAACACCAGTACAAACCTATCCAAATACTCTCGGAAAACTCGATTCATCAAATCCATGAGAAAGCAGGTACATTTGTCAATCCAAATGGCATCACCAACCACTCATATGAACCATACCTGGTTCGAAATGCTATCAAAGGAATATTGTCCTCCGCCACTCTTAACTGATGGAATCCTGATGCCAAATCTGACTGGGAAAACACTCTGGCTCCACTCAACTAATCGAACAGATCATCTATTGTTGGTAAAGGACACTTATCCTTTATCGTCCTTTCGTTCAAGTTAACGTAGTCAATACACATTCTCAACGACCCATCTAGTTTCTTCACAAACACCACGGCCACTCCCCAAGGAGAACTACTTGGTCTAATAAAATTCCCTCCTTCTAGATCCACAAGCTCCACCTTCAATTCCTTCATCTCAGTCGGTGTCATCCTGCTAGGTGGTCTACTTATAGGTTCAGCTCCTAGCACAAGATCTATTCTAAACTCAACTCTCTTGCTACCCGAACCTGACTTAACTAATTTCCTACCTCCATAGCATTAAGTAAAGCATTAACACTCCGGTCAGTATTCTCTACTAAGAATTTCACTCGGTTATGACTATCAGGGTGTCTCAGTGATATTTTGTAACGCCCCAGATTTTTCGCGCTCGAAAATCGACATCCATACTTTACATCGTACTCGAATGCCATAGATTCGACCGTTCAAATCTGAGTCGCCGGAGCTTATAACACAGTTAAGTAAATAACACAGCGGAAGAAAAAGAATAATACATTGATATACAATATCTGATACAATATCTGATACAACAGAGTGATACAATGAATATCAATATACATCAGAGATATGATACAAGAAATAGCAGCGGAAAAGAAAACGATAACATTAGCAGCGGATAATCTCCATCTTCAAAACGCCAATCCAGAAATAGCTCGAGCTCCTAATAACGATGCACAAAGATAAGCAAGTGCAGTCCGATCCAAAGACTGAACTAGCTCCAGAAAATCTACTAATCTGATTATCTGAAAAACCCAACTCTAGACTGCCCATGTAGAAAATTTTTTGAGCATCCAGAGTTTAGGAAAGAAACAATAAACTCCGGATCAGTCATGGGACTGGTGTGAGCAACAAAAAATAGTTTATCTTTAAAAACGAACAACAAAAGAATTTAAAGTCAATTCGCAATGCTTTTGGAAAATGAAACTACCATAAGGCCTCCCGCGCACACACACAATGCAAACGCAGAATCGGAGGAGATTTCTCCTTATGATAGTCAAAGATGCTTGATACGCAATAATAACTCATTTGGTTTGATATTATTATTAGTGCATAGTGTAGAAAACATTTTCGAAAGTAGAATATCAATCTTAGCCAGCATAGACATTTCAAACTATGCCTACTATAGCTACCATCCAAATAGTGGGGCGCCACCATAAGTAGATGGCAGGTTCTACAACTAATACCGTACACAGTTCGTATTGGAGTTTTGGATTTCCAACAAATGGTCGGGCAAAGGAACTTCCCAAATAAAATAGAACGCCTCTGGAGCGACGTTCCCAGATCCTAACCGGATCTCTGCTACACAAGGCCGGGTTACCCCTAACTGGGTAACTACTGACACGAGTATGCCACCTCCCGGTCGTTAGCGACCTTTATCCGAGGTACCTCTAATCCAACAACCACAAAGCAATCACAAAGTAATAGATTCGCAGCAACCACAAAGTAAGTATCTGGGCTCCATACCATGATACCACTCATAATCCAGAAGGAAATGACATACACTAAGGGGACGCTATCCCCTAATAACCTTGCTGCCACGATTCCTGTTTCGACCATACCGGGTCGTGAGGTTCGACGAAGTCTCGTCCACAAAGCCACGCTTTGGTACAAAGCCATGCTTTGGGTCAACAAATGATCAAAGCAATGATCACAAAGATAAATGATCAAACAAATGATCATATCACAAATGATCAAACAATGATCATCACACAGCAACACTCAGCATGTCACATTACCAAATTGGGAATATATCGCTGATAACCTTCAATTACACAACCTCTGAGCTCATACGTCTCAGAGAAGGGTGTTAAGCTAAGAGAATAAATTCTCCGCCACCAAACAGAAATGTTGAAAGAAATCTGCTTTATATCTCAAAGTGTATATCAGACACGTAACCATACAAGTCTGTTCCGGGTTCGAACAGAACCGAAGGCACATCTTACGAAGCCCTTGCAATTCCAGGTATTGACAATCCCGATCGGATTTCCCATCACTTAGGGGATCTCTATACCAGGAGCTACCCAGTGCAGAGACAATCGACGAGTTATCCTTTCGTTCTCGTGAATATCCGGTCTTCATCACCGGTCTTCAATTGCTATCCATATACAATGTATCACTTATTCGGAATGAGTTATGTGACACAAAGGTCCTCTCCCGGCTAAACCGAATAGTGAGCGTAATATTCAAAAAACAAATGGATAATGGGATTTCAATTAAGTCACAATTTATTACCTAAAACTTTCCTTCAAATGGTTTAAACACATTACCATTTTAATCTTTTAAATAAAAGATTTAAATTCACAAAGTTTACCCCGTTTCATAAAGATCCATTCATAGATTTCTAATCGATTTCCATTTCAATTTGATTAACTCGTTAAATCTTTAAATCAAAGATTTAACTTATAGCTTTCAAAACAATTTCATTACTAATGGTTTAAACAAATTATCATTTTAAATCTGTTAAAAATAAACAGATTTAATTCATAGCTTTCAAAAAGAATTCATTCATAACTTGAAAAAAACCATTTTTCAATTCAATCTTGAAATTCCTTTAATTAAACTGGAATTTCATTTCTTATCTGAAAGCTTTTATTCTTTTAAAATAAACAGTTTTCATTTTGGAAATCTAATTCATTTATACGAGTTAAAATCCTTGGGTTAAATCCAAATTCTCAAAATTTTACTTTTAAAATGGTTTAACTTCATATAAACACATTTATATCATCAAAATTTCCAATCATTGAATTCAATTTCAAATATTGAATTCAAATTCAAACTTGAATTTCAAAACTAAATCAAGTTATTCAAAAACAACTTTAGTCTTTGAAAACACCTTTTTCAAAAGCTTTAATAATTAATCCAATTTCATTTTCAAAATCAATTGAAATTAAAATTTTAATTTCAAAAATATTAAATTTAAATCATTTGTGACTTAACCGATTTCCATGTGAAATCCATATTTGTGTGTGTAAAAATGTGGTCCAGGGTTTTAACACAACAGTGCAACATTATTCAATCATCATAGATCAAAACACAGAGATATAGTTGATTAGCGATATAAACTATAACGCTTATCGTCCATTCACAGATTCACAGATAATATACAAATGTAAATAAATGAATAAATTATGCACATCTCAATCCACGGAACAAAATAACACAGATCAGATAGGACAATAAGTTCAAGGCATCTCATACAATACAATCATTCATAAGTGAGGTCAAGTATTTAATAATCCTTTATAAGCAGAATTAATTAATTGTTTAATCTTAAGTAATTCAATTTATTTCAAATTAAATTAATTACTTATGAATTAATTATCAAATCTTGATTTATTAATTTTTAAATCATTTGATATACATTAATTTATCAAATATTTTAATTAATTAATTTATTCTTAATTTATCATATTAATTAAATTAACCTCTGAACCAATTTCATAATAAATTAACCCCTTAATTACTTTCATTAAGAAATAAACAATTTACAATTGATTATCTTAATTATTTCTTTAATTTACATTACATTTTTAACTTACAACTTTAATTTATAAAGGAAGTTTATCAAAAGTCAAGTTTAAATATTTGTTTGAAAACAAATTTACTATTAAAAGCTATTTTAATTTAAACTTGTTTTCTTTAAAACAATTCAGATTTAAAAACTGATTTAAATTTCTAGATTTGGATTTAAAGAAAACTTGAATCCATCAATTTCACTTTGATTCAAAACTTTGATTTGGACTTGCTTCCAAACCTTGATTTAATTGAAAACTTGATAACATCCTGGTTTGAGGCTTATTCAAATTCGTTATTTTGCTTCAGGTCAAAGAAACCCAAACCAACAATTCCGATCAAACGCTCGAGCAACCACTCGTGCACATCACAAACCCAAATCGTTTTGAGTAACCCACGAAACATCTCGAGATCAATCAAGAGAAATCATCGCCACCCAAATTTCAGACATTCAGGTGCACAGAACATCACGTGTACATGCACCGACCATTGGCGATGCTCTAGCCTCCTTGATCACCACCGGCAAGTTGTTTTCGACCTTCTCAATCCATCTGACCACTCAGGATCCTCCATGGACCACCACATCAAATTCGAACACGATCAGACCCAAGGAATGAAGCTGTATAGAAACCATCACCCACAAATTTCCTCGTCCCAACGTCTCCCATCACCGGACGCCTCGAGATTCCTGCCACTGTTTCACCATGAAACCTCAAACCCAATCCCCCATGACCGATCGAGACTCGAACTCCAACGACGTCGTACAAAACTCGCGAAAATAGAAAAACCCATCAATACCCAAAACCCTACTTTTGATTCGAACCACAAATCCTTACATTAGAAATTTTTTTCAACATTTTTCCTGAATTCCTAAATCAAAAATCTAACTCTACAACAAATTTCAATATTAATTATTTGTTGAATCATCAGATATTCATAAAAAAGCATTTTCTGTTCTTTTACGAATTGCACTTTGAATACTTGCCTAAAAGTTATCATTTTTGTTTTAAAAATCCTATTTTTGTATGAGAATTCATGTGGTACATTTGAAATAACAATTCATCAATTTCGAATTTTCCACTTTGGTAAATTTTCCTGTAAAACAAAATTTTTGCAGTTACCTCCAACACTTTCCTACTGGAAAATATTTTCAAATCTAAAACACGTATAATCTAGCTTGTTTTGTTTGAACTACAAAATCTAATAATGATTAAATAGGTGGATATTGAATTTCTTAATGAATTTCACTCTGAATCCAAATACAGAGAGATAAAGAAATGCCCAAATAACTTTGTGTGTATATATATATATATATATATACTCAGGGTTAAATTTGATGGGAATGCTCAAACAATCATTATTTAAATCTAGGCACACACATATTTAGTTCAACTTAAATTCTGAAATAGGTTGTTTACTCACCTGGAAATATTTGAAAACAGAGAACACTTTTGTTTTGTTTTGAAATCTGCAGTTGAACTTCCTTCAGTAAATTGCCTTTTAACTTGAATATAAAGTGGTTCTTCTTTTATCCCTTTTTATTTTCTGGTCTTGCTCAGTTTTGTTGAACGAATGAAAGTGAGGTTTGTGGATGTATATAAAGAGATGGGCAGTTTTTTCTTTTCTTTTTAAAGTGAAGTACTGAACATTAATTTTGTATAGTTGCTTTATACAGTATTTCTTTTGCTCAACCCATACTTTTAATTTACTGATGGGATCTTGTACATAATGAAGAGTGAATGGCTTTTAATGAGAGCATTAAATGGAAGCATGTAACGCAATGCTTCTTTGATACTTGTATACTTACAGCAATATGCTGTTAACTTTCTTATATATATAAGTGTTGTTTAGTTTCTTTATTTTTTTCTTTTCAGTCTATTTTCTTGTTTAGATATTTTCTTTTCTTTTAAAATACTGCAAGCTGCATACCTATACTTGAATACATTTTTTTAATTGTTTTGTTTCCATGTGAATGTATTTTATGTTTGTACAGAGTATAGGCTTACTTCTTTTGTTTTGTTGACTAAGCGATGCTTATTTTCAGCTGAGATGATACCAATTTGTGCAGAGGAAATGGGGGTATTAAATGCATGTCCTATTTTGTTTACAAACTTACTATTTGAATTATGTTTGTACAGTTGTGTTTCATCCCTCTTGCATTGCTTAATGTAATATTATTTTAGTATACATGCATTATTTTTCTTTTGTTTCTTTTTATTTTATAAGCTAATTCATGTATATATTTTATCATATATCTTTATATTATTTGTTTCATCACTTTGTAATATAAGTGAGACTATATTTTATTTTTCTGGTTCACCTCTTATTTATTTATTTATTTATTTCTATTTATAACTCAATTATTTATTGTCTTATGTTAAATTTATAAATTCAAATTATTATTATTTATTATCATTAAACCATTTATTTGCCTGATTTTATTTCAAATCCAATATATACATATATATATAATTAAATTCAAATTTACTCATATTTATTCCATATACATATGTATTCACATATATACAATATTTTTAAATTTAAATGATTTATAGAAAATATATTTGGATTCGGGGAAACTCGCTTCCATTTATAATTAATTTTACAATTTTTTATTCAAAAATTCATTTAATTATCAATTTAAATTAAATTAAAATCTAGGGTCGTTACAAACTTCCCCCCTTAAAAGAATTTCGTCCTCGAAATTCGCAGGTACGAAAATAACACAGAGATAGACAGATTCGATCTCCTATAATTCCTCGAACACTAGTTATGAATTCCAAACTCAAGTCGGAATATCTCAGAATACATACCAATTTGTCCCTCTTCGGACTTTGGTATTCACAAGAAATTTCAATAGAATTTCAAATTTGGTTTCAAACGATATCGTTTTATCGATTCAATTCAATTTTATCCTCATATTCTATTGATCAATTTAATTCAATTTAAAATTTCCAATTTATTTAAAATTTTAATTTCAAATTCATATTCATTAAAGTTTGAATCAAAAATCTGATAAGAAACCAATAAAGATACGAAGTAAGATCTTCTACAACGATTTGTAGGGCCATCACCGTACTGAAACTTCTTTCTGGAGCTGTCACGAAGCGATCTAAAGAATTTGGAAACGAATCAAAGAAAATTGATAGAGAAAATTATTTCCACTGTTGCAGGGTATTGACCATTTATAGTCGTATCCCCTTGTCCCCTATCTCGTCCTCTTCTTGCACTCATACTCACTATCAGTGGATAGTAAGAGAATTTACTGAGACATTCGAACGGATATCTTAAGGATATACTCATTCTAGGGTATACTTCACCCTATCTCTAATGAGCTACTTAATGTGTTATACTCCTGAGCTAAAGTTCAACCTTAGCTCTGATACCAAATGTAATGCCCTAGATTTTTCGCACTCGAAAATCGACATCCATACTTTACATCGTACTCGAATGCCATAGATTCGACCGTTCAAATCTGAGTCACCGGAGCTTATAACACAGTTAAGTAAATAACACAGCGGAAGAAAAAGAATAATACATTGATATACAATATCTTATACAATATCTAATACAACAAAGTGATACAATGAATATCAATATACACCAGAGATATGATACAAGAAATAGCAGCGGAAAAGAAAACGATAACATCAGCAACGGATAATCTCCATCTTCAAAACGCCAATCCAGAAATAGCTCGAGCTCCCAATAACGATGCAAAAAGATAAGCAAGTGCAGTCCGATCCAAAGACTGTACTAGCTCTAGAAAATCTACTAATCTGATTATCTGAAAAACCCAACTCTAGACTGCCCGTGTAGAAATTTTTTTGAGCATCCAGAGTTTAGGAAAGAAACAATAAACTCCGGATCAGACATGGGACTGGTGTGAGCAACAAAAAACAGTTTATCTTTAAAAACGAACAACAAAAGAATTTAAAGTCAATTCTCAATGCTTTTGGAAAATGAAACTACCATAAGGCCTCCCGCACACACACACAATGCAAACGCAGAATCGGAGGAGATTTCTCCTTATGATAGTCAAAGATGCTTGATATGCAATAATAACTCATTTGGTTTGATATTATTATTAGTGCATAGTGTAGAAAACATTTTCGAAAGTAGAATATCAATCTTAGCCAGCATAGACATTTCGAACTATGCCTACTATAGCTACCATCCAAACAGTGGGGCGCCACCATAAGTAGATGGCAGGTTCTACAACTAATACCGTACACAGTTCGTATTGGAGTTTTGGATTTCCAACAAATGGTCGGGCAAAGGAACTTCCCAAATAAAATAGAACGCCTCTGGAGCGACGTTCCCGGATCCTAACCGGATCTCTGCTACACAAGGCCGGGTTACCCCTAGCTGGGTAACTACTGACACGAGTATGCCACCTCCCGGTCATTAGCGACCTTTATCCGAGGTACCTCTAATCCAACAACCACAAAGCAATCACAAAGTAATAGATTCGCAGCAACCACAAAGTAAGTATCTGGGCTCCATACCATGATACCACTCATAATCCAGGAGGAAATGACATACACTAAGGGGGCGCTATCCCCTAGTAACCTTGCTGCCACGATTCCTGTTTCGACCATACCGGGTCATGAGGTTCGACGAAGTCTCGTCCACAAAGCCACGTTTTGGTACAAAGCCATGCTTTGGGTCAACAAATGATCAAAGCAATGATCACAAAGATAAATGATCAATCAAATGATCATATCACAAATGATCAAACAATGATCATCACACAGCAACACTCAGCATGTCACATTACCAAATTGGGAATATATCGCTGATAACCTTCAATTACATAACCTCTGAGCTCGTACGTCTCAGAGAAGGGTGTTAAGCTAAGAGAATAAATTCTCCGCCACCAAACAGAAATGTATTTGTAAGAAACCTGCTTTATATCTCAAAGTGTAATGTCAGACACATAACCATACAAGTCTGTTCCGGGTTCGAACAGAACTGAAGGCACATCTTACGAAGCCCTTGCAATTCCGGGTATTCACAATCCCGATCGGATTTCCAATCACTTAGGGGATCTCTATACCAGGAGCTACCCAGTGCAGAGACAATTAACGAGTTATCCTTTCGTTCTCGTGAATATCCGGTCTTCATCACCAGTCTTCAATTGCTATCCATATACGATGTATCACTTATTCGGAATGGGTTATGTGACACAAAGGTCCTCTCCCGGCTAAACCGAATAGTGAGCGTAATATTCAAAAACAAATGGATAATGGGATTTCAATTAAGTCACAATTTATTACCTAAAACTTTCCTTCAAATGGTTTAAACACATTACCATTTTAATCTTTTAAATAAAAGATTTAAATTCACAAAGTTTACCCCGTTTCATAAAGATCCATTCATAGATTTCTAATCGATTTCCATTTCAATTTGATTAACTCGTTAAATCTTTAAATCAAAGATTTAACTTATAGCTTTCAAAACAATTTCATTTCTAATGGTTTAAACAAATCATCATTTTAAATCTGTTAAAAATAAACAGATTTAATTCATAGCTTTCAAAAAGAATTCATTCATAACTTGAAAAAAACCATTTTTCAATTCAATCTTGAAATTCCTTTAATTAAACTGGAATTTCATTTCTTATCTGAAAGCTTTTATTCTTTTAAAACAAACAGTTTTCATTTTGGAAATATGATTCATTTATACGAGTTAAAATCCTTGGGTTAAATCCAAATTCTCAAAATTTTACTTTTAAAATGGTTTAACTTCATATAAACACATTTATATCATAAAAATTTCCAATCATTGAATTCAATTTCAAATATTGAATTCAAATTCAAATTTGAATTTCAAAACTAAATCAAGTTATTCAAAAACAACTTTAGTCTTTGAAAACACCTTTTCAAAAGCTTTAATAATTAATCCAATTTCATTTTCAAAATCAATTGAAATTAAATTTTAATTTCAAAAATATTAAATTTAAATCATCTGTGACTTAACCGATTTCCATGTGAAATCCATATTTGTGTGTGTAAAAATGTGGTCCAGGGTTTTAACACAACAGTGCAACATTATTCAATCATCATAGATCAAAACACAGAGATATAGTTGATTAGCGATATAAACTATAACGCTTATCGTCCATTCACAGATTCACAGATAATATACAAATGTAAATAAATGAATAAATTATGCACATCTCAATCCACGGAACAAAATAACACAGATCAGATAGGACAATAAGTTCAAGGCATCTCATACAATACAATCATTCATAAGTGAGGTCAAGTATTTAATAATCCTTTATAAGCAGAATTAATTAATTGTTTAATCTTAAGTAATTCAATTTATTTCAAATTAAATTAATTACTTATGAATTAATTATCAAATCTTGATTTATTAATTTATAAATAATTTGATATACATTAATTTATCAAATACTTTAATTAATTAATTTATTCTTAATTTATCATATTAATTAAATTAACCCCTGAACCAATTTCATAATAAATTAACCCCTTAATTACTTTCATTAAGAAATAAACAATTTACAATTGATTATCTTAATTATTTCTTTAATTTACATTACATTTTTAACTTACAACTTTAATTTATAAAGGAAGTTTATCAAAAGTCAAGTTTAAATATTTGTTTGAAAACAAATTTACTATTATAAGCTATTTTAATTTAAACTTTTTTTCTTTAAAACAATTCAGATTTAAAAACTGATTTAAATTTCTAGATTTGGATTCAAAGAAAACTTGAATCCATCAATTTCACTTTGATTCAAAACTTTGATTTAGACTTGCTTCCAAACCTTGATTTAATTGAAAACTTGATAACATCCTGGTTTGAGGCTTATTCAAATTCGTTATTTTGCTTCAGGTCAAAGAAACCCAAACCAACAATTCCGATCAAACGCTCGAGCAACCACTCGTGCACATCACAAACCCAAATTGTTTTGAGTAACCCACGAAACATCTCGAGATCAATCAAGAGAAATCATCGCCACCCAAATTTCAGACATTCAGGTGCACAGAACATCACGTGTACATGCACCGACCATTGGCGATGCTCCAGCCTCCTTGATCACCACCGGCAAGTTGTTTTCGACCTTCTCAATCCATCTGACCACTCCGGATCCTCCATTGACTACCACATCAAATTCGAACACGATCAGACCCAAGGAATGAAGCTGTACAGAAACCATCACCCACAAATTTCCTCATCCCAACGTCTCCCATCACCGGACGCCTCGAGATTCCTGCCACTGCTTCACCATGAAACCTCAAACCCAATCCCCCATGACCGATCGAGACTCGAACTCCAACGACGTCGTACAAAACTCGCAAAAACAGAAAAACCCATCAATACCCAAAACCCTACTTTTGATTCGAACCACAAATCCTTGCATTAGAAATTTTATTCAACATTTTTCCTGAATTCCTAAATCCAAAATCTAGCTCTACAACAAATTTCAATATTAATTATTTGTTGAATCATCAGATATTCATAAAAAAGCATTTTCTGTTCTTTTACGAATTGCACTTTGAATACTTGCCTAAAAGTTATCATTTTTGTTTTAAAAATCCTATTTTTGTATGAGAATTAATGTGGTACATTTGAAATAACAATTCATCAATTTCGAATTTTCCACTTTGGTAAATTTTCCTGTAAAACAAAAATTTTGCAGTTACCTCCAACACTTTCCTACTGGAAAATATTTTCAAATCTAAAACACGTATAATCTAGCTTGTTTTGTTTGAACTACAAAATCTAATAATGATTAAATAGGTGGATATTGAATTTCTTAATGAATTTCACTCTGAATCCAAATACAGAGAGATAAAGAAATGCCCAAATAACTTTGTGTGTATATATATATATATACACTCAGGGTTAAATTTGATGGGAATGCTCAAACAATCATTATTTAAATCTAGGCACACACATATTTAGTTCAACTTAAATTCTGAAATAGGTTGTTTACTCACCTGGAAATATTTGAAAACAGAGAACACTTTTGTTTTGTTTTGAAATCTGCAGTTGAACTTCCTTCAGTAAATTGCCTTTTAACTTGAATATAAAGTGGTTCTTCTTTTATCCCTTTTTATTTTCTGGTCTTGCTCAGTTTTGTTGAACGAATGAAAGTGAGGTTTGTGGATGTATATAAAGAGATGGGCAGTTTTTTTTATTTTCTTTTTAAAGTGAAGTACTGAACATTAATTTTGTATAGTTGCTTTATACAGTATTTCTTTTGCTCAACCCATACTTTTAATTTACTGATGGGATCTTGTACATAATGAAGAGTGAATGGCTTTTAATGAGAGCATTAAATGGAAGCATGTAACGCAATGCTTCTTTGATACTTGTATACTTACATCAATATGCTGTTAACTTTCTTATATATATAAGTGTTGTTTTGTTTCTTTATTTTTTTCTTTTCAGCCTATTTTCTTGTTTAGATATTTTCTTTTCTTTTAAAATACTGCAAGCTGCATACCTATACTTGAATACATTTTTTTAAAATTGTTTTGTTTCCATGTGAATGTATTTTATGTTTGTACAGAGTATAGGCTTACTTCTTTTGTTTTGTTGACTAAGCGATGCTTATTTTCAGCTGAGATGATACCAATTTGTGCAGAGGAAATGGGGGTATTAAATGCATGTCCTATTTTGTTTACAAACTTACTATTTGAATTATGTTTGTACAGTTGTGTTTCAGCCCTCTTGCATTGCTTAATGTAATATTATTTTAGTTTACATGCATTATTTTTCTTTTGTTTCTTTTTATTTTATAAGCTAATTCATGTATATAATTTATCATATATCTTTATATTATTTGTTTCATCACTTTGTAATATAAGTGAGACTATATTTTATTTTTCTAGTTCACCTCTTATTTATTTATTTCTATTTATAACTCAATTATTTATTGTCTTATGTTAAATTTATAAATTCAAATTATTATTATTTATTATCATTAAACCATTTATTTGCCTGATTTTATTTCAAATCCAATATATACATATATATATATAATTAAATTCAAATTTACTCGTATTTATTCCATATACATATGTATTCATATATATACAATATTTTTAAATTTAAATGATTTATACAAAATATATTTGGATTCGGGGAAACTCGCTTCCATTTATAATTAATTTTACAATTTTTTATTCAAAAATTCATTTAATTATCAATTTAAATTACATTAAAATCTAGGGTCGTTACATATTTCCTTATCTTGGCAAAATATTCTTGTCTCATACCTACCCAACCAATCCATACCCAAAATGATTCTGAAATCTACGAAATTAATAACATGCAAACTTATGACCTAATAAGTCAAGCTCTAACTGGTCACATCTCAACCCTAGAGTTGCATACCCTCTTATTGGATTCGCAACCCTTAAGGAAGTAACAAGGTAGGTGGGTTCTAAGCATAACTTATTAATTGAACACTCTGATGTGAATGAATGTGATTCACCGGTATCAAAAAGTACCCTAACTAGTATTCTCTGAATCAAAAACATACCTTCCATCATAGTCTTTCCTTTATCAGCTGCAGTAGGCCTAGCTGGTCTAATAGCAAAAACTTTTCCTTCGTCCTCCCTAACTGGCTCTGGACACTAATTCTTGCAATGCCCAACTTGATCACAGTTGAATAACTTCACATTCTTCTTATTTGCAGCTTTCTTCCCATTTCCTGACCGGCACTCATTCACAAAGTGACCCTTCTTTTCACATTTATAGCAAACTACCTCAGCCTTTGACTTCTTAGCATTATCTCCTTTCTAGGCTCCCTTCTTTTTAAAGAACTTCCTCTTCTTCCCCTCAGAACCCTGGGTTTCCACTGGCTTCTCTTTAGCAAACTCAGCAAGTAACTCCTCATGGAAAATGGCCATTTCCACCACTATATTACAAGGATCACAGACATGTGTCATGGTCATTCTAGCAAGCTCGGGCATCAATCCCTAAATGAACTTCTCATTCCCTTTGATGTCAATATCTATAGTAGAATATCCATATCGAGACAGCTCTTCGAACTTAGTAGCATACTCAACTACTAACATCTCTCCCTGAACTAGATCCATAAACTTCCTCATCAATTCTGACTTAGCAAAATCAGATACAAACTTCTGCTCAAATCTTGTTTTAAAATCAGCCCAAGTTAACTGCTCTTCCGAGAGTTCAGCAGTAACACTATTCCACCAATGTAGTGCCGACCCCTGCAATTGTCTAGAGGCCAACCTTCGCTTTTGCTCATCATTCAGACCTAAATTTGTAAATATACGCTCACAATGAAACAGCCAATTCTGAACCTCTATGGCACTCTCCATTCCCAAAAATAGCTTCCCACCCAAACTGGTGTAATCTCTACTCAGTAAAGCATAATTATTCCCAACTGGAGCCACATGATTAGCTCCTCCTACATTTCCAGCAACACCAGCAGCAGCTTCTACTTGCATCAAACCAACAAAGAACTGATACATCACCCCCATATCTACTGATGGATTTCCAGCACCCACATTGGCATCAACATTTTGATTACTAGCATTAGCCGGTCGACCCGAGTTCCTCCTTGTAGTGGGCTGAGCATTTCCATTAATCTGGTGCTTCCTCCACCGAGATTTCCTCTTCCATTTCCTGCTTAAATATCTCCTTTCTCTTAAATATGCATACGAGCCTTAGTAAGATACATAAGAACAGTCTAAGAGAGCGAGGAATACACACTTATATATGTAACTATATATATCAAATACAAGTATGTTACTATAGCGTTAACCCAAACCCCGATCTTATTATCTGATTTATTGGATTATATTTGGAAAAACTTTTAGGTTTAAGTTTCTTTTAAAGTTTCATAAACCTATGCTCTGATAATAACTTGTAACATCCCCCTACTTGGAGGCCCAAAACAAACGCCTACGGATGCTGCAGTCATCCATAATTATTAATCCTCAGCAACTAAATACGGCGGTGTTAGATTCGATGATACACAGAAACACATGAATATGGAAAAAAAATTAAAACAGCAAACAAAGTCCATTTTCCATTTCAAAATATCTCAAGTTCATTACATAATCCCAGTACGTAGACCATGTTCAAATAACATATAATTAATGCAAATACGCCAAGAGCGACATATGAATATGCCCTATTGGATGATCAGAGTATCTAATAAGGCACTAAAACAATTTGTCCTTACAATCAAACACACAAAGGAAATAAAAGAACTCTAATAACAAGCTTACCTCCTGCACGTCCTCAGAAGCTTTATTCGTCTAAAAGAACACATGGAAATCTTAACTCTCAACCTACTCAAAATCAATTGAGTACCCGAGAGTTTAAGGGGAAAACAAAAACTTCAAGTCAGACATAAAGCCTGGTATGAATAATAATTTACCATCTCAAACCATTTAGATATCTAGTGAGACCATGCCGCCTAGCAGAACGGGTTTTCCCCTCACTAGTATCCTAAAACATTAATAAAACCATATATTGCGCTCCTGCATCCACAATGGTTAAAACGTAGTATTTCAAAACATTATGATGATATGCCAAACAAGTAAATCAAATATGGATTACCCATCCCCATTCATTCTGACTATTTGTATCAATTATAGTTTCTAGGGTTACTATTAACACTACAACAAAAACACCTTTTCACAACTGCCAAAACCAGTTGTAATAGGTCTATTACAATGGTCAGCCATCCATCGTGATATCCAGAGTTGTAATAGAGCTATATTTTTACAACTGTCTTCGTCGGTTGTGAAATAATTTTTTACAACTGCTCATTCCAGTTGTAAAAACGTCTTTTACAACTGCCAGTGGCAGTACTGGCAGTTGTAAAAAAAGTCTTTTACAACTGTCAATCATAGTTATAATAAGGTCTTTTACAACTGTTTTTGCCCTTTGGAATAGGGAATTTTGCAACTGTTTTTGCCCGTTGCAATAGTATCTTTTGCAACTGTTTTAGCCTGTTGCAATAGAGTCTTTTGCAACTATTTTTTCCTGTTGTTAAAAAGTCAAACAAGAAAAAAAAACTACTGCAATGCACTTGTAAATTTAAAACTAATTTACAATTAAAACCAAAATATTATACTAATAACAACCATATTCATTCATATTTACTAAAAATAACATCGTATTCATCTATAACCTTGGTACCTAATCCTTTGAGCCCTCCAGGTGGTATTTCTGCAACTGTAACCAAAGAGTGGAGTTCTTTTACATCTTCTTCTTCATTTCCTAGAAATCCTTACATGGGCTCTTCTAGGAACACCTTGTATCACACGGTTCCAGATGTGCTTATTACGTTTCACATCAACTCGAACATTTGTGGTTCCCATCGCCTTTTGAGTGAACTTCTGTATCTCTTTAATCGCTTTGGAGCTTTCTTCTTGAATGTATTGTAAGTTTAAATAAAGGGGAAAATTTATCAATATTTCCGTTAATAAATATTATCAGAATAATTTTGTGACATAGTAAATAAATGTGGCAAGAATTTGAATATGAATGGCGACCATACAAATGCACTAGTTGCAATTTCTTCAGCCATGTAGAAAAACATTTGCAACATAACAAAGATATGGATTTAGAAAAGTAATAAACTCAGTATGCAAGATAACATGGCGTAAGACAATCAACATGCTTGACTCAACTCAAAATGAAAATAGGAATACAAGTATAAGCAAGGAACAACAACCTAAAATAGCGACACTGGATGGCTGCAGAGGTCTAAATCATACACAAAATCTTCTTCTAGTTCTATCAATAGCATAAAACAAATGGCAAAAGCAAAAATTATAGTAAAATTAACATAAGCCCAAAGGAAAATTGTGTAAATGAAGTAAGCAAGCATATTGGAAAAGCAAAGAATATGAAAATGCCAAGCGTACCTATTAGGAGACTCAAATCCGAGGAGAAGCGTTTGAATTTAAAGCAACCTCTAGTGAAGTCATTGATGATCCAACATGGATTAACTTGGTTTCACAAATCGAAACAAAAGGACGTAAAAACAAAAGGGGTAAAGTGAGTGGATTCCTTAGCAACTCTGGAACTAAGGGAAATTAAAATACCAAGAATTAAATAACGTTTTTAATATGGAACATGAGGAGGATTAACTCCCCCACCGGAGAATATGACGTAACTAAGCACATATACAGACTTAGCCCTATTTTGTTAGTTTACTCGAGTAGAAACTAGAAGAGAATACTATTCATACTTATATTAAAAGTATTAAACTGCAGTGGACTTATGCATACCCTAAAGAAATGGATAACAAGAGCAAAATAATCATAGGGACCTTAGTATATGGTGTAGCAGCATATTGTTCAACAACAATCAAGCTATATCATCGCTATTACAAAATAAAGGAGGAATTAGAATTATTATCACAGTGGTATATGGAATTCATACTGATGTGCAAAGACAAGAAGGTGGGCCTATATAAAAGATGCATGTAATAATATAAATATTCCATGGATAATCACTTGTGATTTTAATTGTATACTATTGATATTGGCAGAACTGGGCTTAATGACAACAACAAGAATGCAAATGGTGACTTTTACAAAGTAGTTGCAACTGTAGGCTATAGGAATCACAATACATTGGTAATTATTTTACTTGGAGGGGTAGTAAAAACTCCTTGACACATAACAGGTAACAAACTAAGGAAACAAACATGATCAAAAATGTTTTGGACCATCAATATTGTTAATGCAAGTTGCAAGAAAGAGGAAAAAGAAGACGATTGTAAAATAGTTACAACATAAGGCACAATCCATGTTTGATAGTCTGTAAGTAAACATGGAAATACACATCATAGAGAGATTCTTTGACTTTGTTTATAAGTACTGATGCCACTTGTAGCAGTTTATTTTTATATATTACTTAAGAATGTTGTATAATGCACTTTACAGCAAAGGAATATTAAACAATGTCAGAGTAATCACAGATCTAACTGAAGATGTTTTCTGTACATAAGACAGTATCAGCTCATAAGACAGTTACGGGTCATAGGATATTTACATATTAGTCGCTTAGAACCACAGTGTATACAGGAAACTAACGCAAGTGGATTATTGTGAGATGGAATATGTGTATATTTTTCTACTAAACTCCTTACATTAAAGGTTTAACATGTTTAGTTGACATTTATTTTGTTCACTGGACACGAACATGTTTTTATTAGAAGTCAGTGAATGTTTTGACCTATAAATTAAATATAATGTAACTTCCTGAAATAAATAATACGTATCTAAGCTTAGTGCAGAGATAAGGTCAACACCGCTATAGTGTGTATTGTCAATTAAACTTTAAATTCTCTTGGGACATGAAAAGCAGGTTATGGGGTCAAATAGAAGTTTAAAACTGCCATCAAAATTAACCTACAAAGAAAAATTAATCCACCTACCTCAAATTTACAAATTCAACATATCCAAATGCTTGACAAAAATGTTTAATGAATCATAATAATAATCACAATTATTACGTACACAAAACAAAAACAAAAAATATGCCAATGCACTTAAAAAACAATACTTGCCTTTAACATCGCTGGGTAGATAAACAAAAAGTATCCAATAACAAGACCTGGGTTGAAAGAATTCTCCAAAAAATTACTATATGAATCAACAGAAGTTAAATACTTACAAGGTAATAAATAATTCCAGCAATTGGTGCCGAATCTCCAGTCCTAGTCAAATCTGATTATAATTAGCATAATCATCACACCTGAAAAAAATTAAGCTGAGCGTCGTAGTAAATGAGCTCGTGGTGGAGGTTGAGGTCGAGTGGAAGTGTTAGATCTGAGGTTTCGTGTCTGTACGGGATGGTGATTATTTGTAAGATGAGGTGTTGGGAGGGAAACGGAAGGTTCGCAGTTGAGTTAGATTTCTATTTGGAAGAAGAAGGCAAAAATAAATGGGGGAAAATTTGGGTTTGGAGCCAAATATTTGATGTTGGAGCCAAATTGAAAATTTTGTAAAAGATATAGTTTATTACAACTTTCCTGGTGAAAGCGTTGTAAAATGGTGTAAAGATGATGTTTTGTACAATGTTTTCAAAAAACGTTGTATTAAGCTATATTTATAATAATTAAAAATTACTTAATATTTGTTAATTATTAACTATAAATTGCTATTATTTCTTAATTATAATTTAATATTAGTTATTAAATATTAATTATAATTATTACCTATTAAATAAAATTAACAATTATAATTATTAAATATTAAATACTAAATAGCAAATATAACTTTTTAACTATTAAAAATTACCTATTGGTCATTAATTATTAATTAACAAAGTATAACTTCTCAATTATTAAATATAACTTCTTAACTAATTCAGTAGTTTACTTCTTAATTATAATTGAATATTAATTATTAATGCTAATTCTTATGTATATATTATTAGTTATCAATTACTAATATAGTATTTATTAAACATTAATTATATTCTTAATTATTAATAATTTACTAAATATACTACTAATTAGTAAATTAATTATAATTATTAAATTTTATGTATTAAATAAGAAAATATAATAATCATTAATCATTAATTATTAAAACAATAAATTTTAAATATTTTATATAAAATGTCAATTATTGAATGTTAATTATTTAATATTAATTATTAACTATTAATTATATTTATTTATTAATTAATATATTTAATAAATATAAAATGTAATTTACTAATTATTAATAATTAAATATTATAAATTATTGAATATAAAAATAATTAATAATTACATATTGTTATTATAAATTATTTATTAACAATCAATAATTATAATAAATTACTAATATTTAATTATTAATCACTGAATATATTACTAAATAGTAAATTAATTATATTTATCGGTTATCATATATTAAATATTAAACTGTAGTTAATTAATAAATAATTATTATTATAGTAATAGTAATTACTAATCATTCATTATTAATTACTGAATATATTGCTAAATAGTAAATTAATCAATAATTATTGATTGGTAGTTATCAATTATGAAATTATAATAATGTATTAAATAATAATTATTAAAATTGTAAATTAATTAAATATTAAATATTAAACTTTGCTTATTAAATATTAATTATTGAAAGTTAATTATTAATTATTTAATAGTAATATTTAATGTTAACTATTAATTATTAATTGTATTTATTAATTAGTAAATGGAATTAATAAATATTAAATGTGATTTACTAATTATTAATAGTTAATTATAATAAACAATTTAATATAAAAAATAAATTATTGATTATTGATAATAATTAGTAATTATGAATTATTTGTCTATAATCATTAATTAGTATAAATTATGTCACATATAAGTTGAATTTTATAATTATTATTTATAAATTATTAATTAAGTATTATTGGTTATTAATTACAAATTATTAATTATTATAATATTTAAAGAAATAGTAAATATATTAAAAAATTAACGTAATTCAGTATTTATTTTTTATTTTTTATTGATTATTATTAATTTAATTAATTATTGATTATTATTTTTATTATTTAATATTGATTATTAACTTTTATTATTGGTTAATATTGATTTTTAAATTTTAAATTTTATTTATTATAAAATTATTATTATATATTAATTATTAGTTACTATTATTTAATAGTAATTATTATTTATAAATTATTAATTAAATTTTTATTGTTTATCATTTATTTATTGATTATTAATATATAAATTATTGATTATTTTTTATTAATTTTTTATTAGTTATTTAATTATTAATCATTATGTATATGTTATCGATTGTCAATTCTTAAATATTTAATAGTAATTTTTGAAAACTATTTACTATTTATTAATTATTAAGTATTAAGTATTAATATTAATTATTATTAATATTTAAGGTTATTAGTAAATATTCTTTTTTATTAATTATTTAAAAATAATTATTATTTATTAGTTATCAAATAGTGATTATTAATATTAATTATTCATATTTTCTAATTAATTATTATTATTTAATAGTAAATATTAATTATTAATAAAAAATATTCATTGTTAATTACTAATTATTAAGTATTATTATTTAATTATAATTATTAATTAATTATTACAATGGGCAAATGAAAAAGGTTGTAATAGACATTTATTACAACTGACAAAAATAAGAGTTGTTAAAAATAGATATCTATTACAATTGGCAAACGAAAAAAGTTGTAATTGGCATCTATTACAACTGACAAAAATGAAAAGTTGTTAAAAATAGGTATCTATTATAACTGGCAAAAAAGAAACGTTGTAATAGGCATATATTACAACTGGCAAAATAAAAAAGTTGTTGAAATAAGTTTATTACAACTTTCTAAAAAGAAGATTTGTAGAAAACCTTTATTACAACTGCCATTTTTTGGCAGTTGTAAAAATACAGTTGTAATATGGTCGTTTTGTTGTAGTGTAACCTGTTAAATTTTTATGGACTGTCTATCCAATTTCATAGTTTTCATGGGATCACTAAGAACCTATTGGTAACTCCAATATCCTTTCTATTATCCTAGTTTTCATGGGCTAACTAGGAACCTATTGACTAACTGTCAATATCTTAATCCGGATATAGTTTTCATGGGCTAATTATAAACCTATTGGCCCCTGCCAATATCAATCATAGTTTTCATGGGCTGACTATGAACCTATTGGCCCCTGCCAATATCTTTAATTAAGATTTTAACATTTCTTAAGTTATATTCACTACTGGGTCAACCTAACTGGTTATTCTGCCATTCCCCAAAATACCGTTATGGGTTGATTATAATGTGAATTACATGAAGAAGTAATCATAACAGCAAAATAATACCAACACCTGTTGTTTATTATTCTTGAATCATATATATATCTTGGTTGAACCCCTTTAACCTTTATGATAAATGAAAATTTCTTCATTTCAAAACCATTAATTTGCTTATGCCATGGTTCTTCCTTTAAATTGAGATTGGGTTTATGATTTGAAATCTTAAAACTTCTCTTTCGAAACCTCTGGATGACTTCCGTCGAAAGCAGAGATCTCTTTTCAAAACATAATAAACATACCTTTCGAAGCCCTTGATAAATATTCTCTTTCGAAACCAAGCATGCCTTTCGATGGTATCAAAACGTCCTTTAAAACATAGCTTCGAAGCAAATGAAAGTATCCCTTCCGAAAGTATTGGGTTTGTTCTTTTTTTAAAATATCATTTGGGTCAAAATGGTTATATACGAAAGTATCTCTTTCAAAACCCTTATAAAGTTGTTTTAGGGAAAGAGTTGAGGGTGTTGGAACCATCTATTTGAAAGCACAAACCTTTAAATTAAAACTTTGGAGGATCGAGTTGAAACCCCTTTCGACTGCATTTCCTTCGAAACCCTTACCCCTTCGAAAGAATTTACGAAGTGGCTTAGCTTAAGTAAAACGGAGATAACCTTTCGAAGGCATCGATGGCTTTAATACACTCGGAAGGAAAATAGCGGCTGGGTTTCGACTAGGTTGGAACCAATCCTTTCGAAAGCTCTTATTTAAAGAAAAAGATACACCTTCGAAAGCTAATACTTTAAAATAATAAAGCAAACTTCCCCGAAAGCTATTTATATAAATCCATTCGAAAGCATATCTTTCGACTGTGTCGAAAGCTCTTTAGAAAAACAAGGCAAGATCTTATCTATTGAAAACAAAATAGGGTCTCGACCCCATCGGACGCAATCCTTTCGACACCATGGCTTCCGCCTTCCTTCCAATCCACAACGTACCACCTAAGTGATACCTTGTGTATTGGTTTCGACTATGTGGGTTTCGACTGTATGGGTTTCGAATAGGATGGTGCGGAGCCAATGGAGACTAAAGGTGCTGCTATATGAGGTGGAACCAACTTTTCTGAATTAAAGGCTAAAATTTAGCCAATTTTAGTAATCGCTTTGTAACTACTTGCCTATTTGTAAACTTTTGATTGGTTGCCTTAAAACATTTCAAATACTTTACAAATAAACTGCCGCATTTAATCAGATCTAAATTAAAGAAATTATAACGTTTAAGCCCTTCCATTTAACAAAACCAATGTTTGCAGAAAAGTCTATCTTCAAAAATAATTTATTTTCCCTAATTAATCAACTGGGGAAAATCCCCAAAAATCATAGAAAATCTCTTTCATCATATAATCAAACATTAAAATTTCAGACCCAATTTCTTCCTGAAATTCTCGAAATAAATTTTAAACCCAATAATATCATATTTTCATTTAGAAATTCACAATAAATTTTCTATAGCTTGGAAAATTCTAAAAATTAAAACCCATCTCTAAAATCATGTTTTACATAATGTTAAACTTTTCCATGGCATTCTAAAATCAATAACCCTCGGTTTTCACCCTAAAACCATACAAACTTTTCATATAAATGAATTGTTTAAATCAAGCAACCAATAACTTAAGAATATCATCATTTAAAATATCATATAAACGAGATTAACTCTTGAATCCGAAATCATATAATTATAAAAACAAAACAAGATGGAATGAATTATTATTCATCTTAAATATGATAAGGAATTTGAGATTTGTTGTTGATTAGTCCTTCCTAGCTTTGATCCTTAGCTTTAGATTGAATTCTTCCTCTTTTCCTCCTTGTTAATGGTCAGCTCTAATTTAGGGTTATGGTTTTCGTTTGTGAAAGTGAGAAAAACGAAACGTGAATGGGCAATTACAAAGGTGTATATCCGTGTATAATAAAGTGGCTATTTACTAATATGCCCATGTGTAAATTTGATTAGCCTATAAATCAATTTAAGTCCATTTAGATTATTATTAAGAACGACCCTTATATATAATTTATTCAAATCTCAATCCCCTTATCACCATTATTCTATTTAATTTATCTAATTAAATTTCCTGAATAATGTTATAAAAAATTAGGGATGTTGCAAATTATAAGAACCAATTCGTGTATTTCACAACGGAAGGTCAAAACACAATTTATTAGGTTAATACGAATGTTGCATAAAACATCATTACGACAACCTAAAAACACTAGTATAGCGATTCGATTAATTATATATATATATATATATATATATATATATATAAATTCCGTATACTATATAAAACATTTCCTCTCATAAATTATTTACTATAACAACAGTGTTATAGTCCATGCCTTCCATACTTCACCGAAAACATCTATTTCAACAATAAATGTTAAAATCCATGTTTTCGATACATAACCCCTTTTAAATCACCTTTCGAAACCATTTAAAATCCATTTGAAATTATTGCTTTCAAAACTTTACCTTTAAAGATTATCACTTTAAAAACCATTAACTTCATCAAAAATATTCCTTTCAAAACATTCCTTTAAAAGATTATTTAACTCTTAAAAACTTGAATGTATTCCTTTATATAAAAAAATCCATATTTAAATCTTAACATAAATCATTTCCATATTTATAAAACTATGTTTATAAATCTCTTTTCTATTTTATAAAACTTCTATTTTATATATTCTCTTTATTTATAAAATTCTATTTATAAATCATTCTTTTATAAAAACTCATTTTACTATCAAAATCCACTTATAAATCCATTTCTTTATAAATCAAATTCATTTATAAAATCCATTCATAAATCCATTTACCAAATAAATTTCAAATCCATTACAGAATATTTACAAATTCTGTTTATAAATCTATTTCTTTATTAATAAAATATCACTTTTATTAGTCCTTTTTATAAACCATTCAAAAATTTCTATTTGAAAATATTTCACAATACTATACATTTATAACATCAAAAATCATACTTTTTATTTGTTTAAAATTAAATTCATTCCTTTCAATAATTTAAAATTATTAAAACATACATACTTCCAAATTCACTTTGAAAATCATTTCAATTCAAAATGACTATTTTATAGTGTTTCAAAATACTAAAAATATGGCCCGGTGCTACTATAGCACTAAATAAGGAAAAACAAATCGATGTCATCAAATATGGCATCCAACACATCATATATCAAAATATATGAGAAGTAAAATCAACAATGTGAGGAATCCTGTTGGATCCCTCCAACCTATCCCCCTACATCACGTACAGTATATAATTAAGTATTATAAATCAACCACTTCGAGGTGGGATCGTATACAAAGGCTCATCTGCTCATACACGGGAACGTAATAGGGTCTCATCCGCTCCAGGGCCGGGAATATATCCAAACTAACTAATAATATAGTAAATCACCCAAACAGGCAACAAACAACATAAATAAAATTATCCACACTTGTATAAGACATAAGTGGGCCAGAGAGGTGAGTTTACTCAAAGAAATTCCAAAAATCGCCAAAAGCGTTCCTATTTGAATTAAAATTGAACAGGCATTCAATTTTAACCCAAATTTATACTAGCTCAAAATCCATCCAATCCAACTCAATATCGTAGATTTCGTCGATACGATCGCAACGCAACTTGTCGCGTTCAATTTCGACCTCGTATGAAAAGGTTATGAATTTATAACCAATGAAATAATTAAATTATCATTAACTTATAATTAATAAACTTATTTAAATTTAATAATCTTCCCTCCTTCTTCTCATTCTTATTTCCAGTCAATCGAAAACGTGACCCAAAACATGACTTGCCCAACCAAACGCCCCCGCCTCGCTACCGCATGCGCCGCCTTGAGCTCCGCGCTGATGCGCCTGGCCTCTTCCCTCCATCGCCAGTGGTCCGCCCTCCCAATTCATCCCCAATCAACGGAAAATCGAGGCCAAGGTTGCCATGAATGGAGGCGATTTTCCACCGCCATGCCTTGCCGTTCGACGATCCAACCATTGATTAGCTTCGTCGTGACGTGCTCTCCAACTTTCATGTAGAAGCATTAGCCTAAAAGTGGACGGAGTTACTCCGATCGAGCATTACCATTGGATGAGGTTGTTATTTAATGAAGGCTATGGTTTTGTTTGTTAGGGTTTTGCAAAAATGAAATGAACATGTCCTTATATAGAAAATTTTCAAAGCACTATTCACACGTTAAAATTTCGAACTCCAAACGAGGCGTGCCACCTGGCATTCTATATGTAATAGACATATTCCGAACGTAATGGAACTAGTATCGGGAGCCAATTCTATCATATATAGAAGTTAACTCTCAAAATCAAATTATATTAATTTAAATTGCTTTAATTAATTTCTACGCATTTCGAAATCGCATGACCAAACGATACGTCCGATCGCCATGAAATTCGACGACATATAATAATTCACTATTACAGATCCCATGAAACTAGTCTCGTTGAAATCCGAGACAATGCCCCAGAAGGCTATTTTTGCATGTTAATTAACATGAATTATTATCAAAACAATTCGAATCACTTTAATTATGAAGTAAAGTTTACTATCTTCATTCTTATTTAAATAGATTTAAATTAGCTTTCGAAATCATTTTTATTCACATTAAATTCAAGATTCAATTATTCTAAACAATTCAAATATTAAATTTAACAATTTAATTATCAAATAAATCATTATATTTGAAATATAAGTTATTTAACTTATAAAAATTTACTTTTAAATATTTAAAATCAATTAAATATTCCAAATTCAAATGACTAGAATTCTGGGTCGTTACATTCTTCCCCCCTAAAGGAATTTAGTCCTTGAAATTACCAAGGTAAGTAAAATGCCCCAAACCCATTAACTTTTCAAAACCAATTAATTGAAATAGATTATTGAATTTCTAAGTCTTTTAAATTCACCCAACTATACCAACTAATTTCATTCCATTCATTAATTCCAAGTTATAACTCAAAATCAAATTTTAGTTATAAATTTTTTTCTTAAATTCTCAAAAAAAAGTTAACGCCTTGAATTTACGGAAAATTTTGCTAGCTTCTTCTTTGCGCTGTTCGATTGGAAAAATTTACAATATGTACATAATCACAAATATACATCTCATCTTCGAGGATAAGGCATCCCGTAGGGAAAAATATAAAAATACGATATGTAATCTAAGATGTGTACCTTTTATTATATTAGCAAGCATATACAATCAATATAATGCGAATGCGAGCTCCAAATGCAAAGCATATGCCAATCGCATATACTGATCACTTAACAACTAATGAGAACAAGTATAGGAAAAGTAATATCAATATACATGTAATAATACCATAACCATATGCAAATATAACAAAGGTAACAAGAGAAACCATCAAACAATTAATATTCATCCAATTAATTCATTACCATATCAATTTACATTTTCCAATGTCAGCATTCAATTTATTAAGCTCGTATGATGTACATATACCATCCATATGCAAAACCATACCTAATCGCTCGCTCAATCACACAATTTCACTTCCGAACTACTATTGTTCACACGACTGCTCTAATGCGGACTCAAATTCGGTTCCTTGATTAGATACCACTACTCTCCTTGCATAGCCATATACTATGATAGAGAATCTCATAATCAATTAAAAATCCATATCCAGTGTTTGCTGTCAAGAATTGAGTGAATTTTTTTTACTCGGATTGGTGTAAATCTCCTTGAAATCGTATATTCGAATCTGGATCAAACGGTTATACAAATAAAGTAATATACGTACAACTTACGTATTTATTTCAATTGGTTTCTTATTATATCCCATTCTCCTTTATTCATTATTCACATTCATTTATTATTACGTATATTTCTTTTAATACTAATATCATTTATAATCCATTTCATAAAACCATTATTTAAGTTTATTGTAACAACCCAAAATTTCACTACTTTGATTTGCGGATATTTAATTAATTTTTAATATTCAATATATAGATTTTATAATGAAAATAAAACTCTTTTAAATGATAAATAATGATGGTGAAATAGTTTTAAATTTTTTTTTAAAAAAATATATAGTTCGATGAAAAACAGAAAATTTGACCGAAATTCGTTTTCCCGAATTTTCGATTTTTCATCAGCTAAAAGTTATAGAAAATGTTGTAATCAAAATAACATAATTACACACATTTGTAAATAAGTTAGAATATATGTATATGTGGTTATTAGTGTATGTATGTATGTAAGTATTTATGTGTGTGTATATATATATATGTTTATACCTAAGTATACCAAGTTTAATATATATATATATATATATATATATATATAAAGTATAGGCCACATCATTAGGGGACTTAAGTACACTTAGGTACTTAAACATGTCTAAGGCATAGTTGCTCATGAAAATGGAAGGGGAGACAAGCTTTACATGTTAGGAGGAAAGGAAGAAACATGCTTGATAATGTGGCAACATGGTAATGGAGGTTAGGTACCTTAGGGTAAAATGGTAATTTGATATATGCACTTAATATATAACATGTTCCTAACACTTCCATCATTTTTCATTCATTTCGATTTCCATTTTCTTTACTTCTTTCTTCTTTAAAGTTTTTGAAAAACTTAGTCATGGCTTCCATTCATAATTTTAAGTTTCAAAAATTCAAGTTTAAACTTTTAAAATGATTTCAAACTTATTTAATCTTCTCCTTTTCATTTGAAAAACTTCTCCATTTTTTCTCCCATTTCATTCAGCCATAACTTCCTCCATACTACTCCAAATTAAGATTTTATTTTTTTAAAATATATATAATTCCAGTGGGTACAACTTTCATTTCAATGACATTTTCAAATTTTGAATATTTTTGGGTCAAAATTGTATTTTTTTTTCTGACTCATTTTTGGACCTATATTTTCAATCCCGAAAATACCACTCCTTCTTTTGACCATACCTCCCTCAAAACAAATCAAAATTAAGTCATTCTTTTTTTCAAATCATAGCAAAAATAATTTCTTATAACTTTTCCTTTTATGACTTGTCCAAATTTTGAGAGTAACATGATCAAAAATCGGTGAGAAGATGACCCGTTTCCGAGTGATATTTGTGTGATTTTCCAAGCTTTTAGTGAGTAAAATTCTTGGTTTAATTTAAAGATTTTAATTTTATTAAAGTTGAAACTTTGTAGTAGTATATGTGTTTTTAATTTTGTTAACTGTTCGGTTTAAAAAAATGTTGTGTTGTTGTTATATATTTGGATGCTTGGATGACATATTATACTAGGCTTGAGTTTGAAGTTTGGATGTTGTTATTGTATGTAAAGTTATGAATTTGCTTTATGTATATTGTGTGGTATGCGTGTTTGTGAATGGATATGGTATATGTTGTACACTAAAAGAAAAGTTAGCTTCTTGGTTTGGGTTAGTGGAAAAAAATAAATCCTTATGTGAAAACCATTGGTTTAGTTTAAATTTCAAAATCATTTTCAAAAGTTTCAAACTTTGAGCTTTAAAAAGAAAAGCTAAGGACCAATTATTTAGTAATGGCATCCACAACGATAGTCGTTATGGATGCAGTTCGCTTAAAAATTCGATTTTTACAAAAATTGGTTTTCATAGTTAAAAATGTGTTTAAAATGTTTTATAAACTTAATAAAAATGTTTTAAAATGTTTTCGAAAACTGATTAAGTTTAAAATATTTAATTATTAATTAATTAAGTTTAGTAATTACCATTAAACAAGGTTTATTAGTTTGAATTAAGTGAAGATTAGTACTACATAATTATCTTTTAAGGTTAAGATTAATTTTAATTAATTATTAAGTTAATTAAAATTTTAAATTCATTATGAGTTCATTTTGTAATTTATTTTAATTAATTACAGATTAATAAAGGGTTTAATTGTTAATTAATTAATAATCTAGTTAAATTTAAGTTAAGGATTTAATTAAAAACTTAATTAAGATTTTAATTATTTTAAATAAAGGCACTATAACAAATGTAACAACCCGAACTTTAACCTATAATAATTAATTAACGAATTAATTAAATAATAAAATAAGATTGTGAAATTATTAGAATTGAGCCATAGGAGTTGCACCATTGTGTCCGTGGTAATTTTCTAGTCATTTCTATATATAGTTTGTCAAAATCCGAGTTAATATGAAGAAGTTACGAAGTGAACAAGAATTAATAATAATATATATATATATATATATATATATATATATATATATATATATATATGCGTCAGGTCGACCCAGACCAAAGCCAGGTCGACCCTAAGTTGACCCCTAAAGGCCTAGGTCGACCCGCCTATGTATATGGGCGTGAAAACGTCCAGCTTCGAACGATGATGTGTTTTCCAATTTTTTTTGAATCATGTGCATTCGTGCTTCCATCCGACGATTCCCAGTGAGCCTATGACATGGTTGCACCAGATTTAATCTTCAAATCCAATGGTCTGAGATCCCTAGACTACAATATAAATAAGACCCTAGGCCTAGCTATTTTTCTCATTCATATTTTCTCCTATTTGGATTCATTGCCAGAGGCTGAACCCTAAATAGAAAATATTTCTAAGGATAAAATCTTTTTGATAAAAATATTCTATGCTCTAGAAGTGGGTCAAGGAAGACTAAGGACTAGAGCTAAGAACCACAGGTGAGTGTTTAGTAATTATTTTAGATTTTTAAGTAATTTAAAATAATAGGGTTCTCAATAGTTGTAGTTTTTCTGCAATTTTGAGACAATTTCTATATAAGTTATTTACAGCTAATTTTTAAAGTTCTTTTCAGTCTATTTTATTCAGTTATTTTTATTCAGCTATTTTATTTAGTTATTTACGGTCATTTACAGTGATTTACTGTTATTTGCGTTTATTTACATCTATTTTATGTTAGAATTCGGCATGTTTATACACTTAAGTATAAGTGGTAAGAAATACTTTGAGTTTAAATTATGAAATGAATAGATTTATAAAATAAATTGAATATGAAGCAAATAGGTTGTAAAACCAAGTTTGGAAATATTAACTTAACTAATTTGAGTTATGGATGTTTCTAAACTTAAGTAATGAGTTATGAAATAAAAATCTAATCCTAGTTTAAGTTAAAAGAATGGATTTAAAAACTAGAATTTGGGAACTTGAATTCGGGTGCTTCTAAAAGGACTAGAGCTAAGAACCACAAGTGAATGTTTAGTAATTATTTTAGATTTTTCAGTAATTTAAAATAATAGGGTTCTC
Source organism: Allium fistulosum (assembly GCA_030737815.1). Classification (NCBI taxonomy): domain Eukaryota; kingdom Viridiplantae; phylum Streptophyta; class Magnoliopsida; order Asparagales; family Amaryllidaceae; genus Allium; species Allium fistulosum. The sequence goes on from CM060903.1 coordinate 1,411,602,318, forward strand.
AATAGTTGTAGTTTTTCTGCAATTTTGAGACAATTTCTATATAAGTTATTTACAGCTAGTTTTTAAAGTTCTTTTCAGTCTATTTTATTCAGTTATTTTTATTCAGCTATTTTATTCAGTTATTTACAGTCATTTATAGTTATTTACTATTATTTGCATTTATTTACATCTATTTTACGTTAGAATTCAGCCTATAAATGTTAGTTTCTTTTTATTCCTTTTTATGCGAATAAAATAATAAAAAGAGAATAATTCAAAAATATGGATTAAATAGAATTAAACACTAAATTTACAGAAACTAGATGTAAAATAAGAAAGTTTGTAATAAAAAGAAGATAGACTAAAATGTGCAAATTTGAGACATTTGCAAGCATGTTTATAACTAAAAATATAGAAAAGAAGAATAACAATTATTACGTAGGTTATAATTAAGCAGAAAGAACAGTAAAGGCTTATTTTAAGAGTTAGATTAAGTTAATAAGCAAACAGAGCAGAAATAACAGAAGAGGCTTATTTTAAAACTTACACTAAGTTAATAAGCAAGAACAGAAATAGGACCCATACCAATAACATTCCCTTTCAAACTAGGACCGATGGCCTCACAACAGATTAGTGAGGCTGGGCAGGACCCTTTCAGACTGGGACTAATGATCTCACAATATGTGATAACCCTGATTTTTATGAGCAATTTAATGATTTAATTTAGTTTATATTTGTTTAAAATTGCATTGAAAAAGATAGGAATAGAAAACTGATTTGCAGATACATGGTTTAAAACATGTACATGTGCACAAGATAGTGCACATACATGCACACAGTTTTCTATATAATAAAATAGGCAGAAATCAATATATAAATTAAAATAAGTAATTTAGAAATACATATGTATAAAGATAGGATTATGTCTTTAATAAATCTGGCACAAAGAAAATTAAAGCTAGGCAGAAATAAAAAATAGGCATACATATACATGTGAGCAAACATTGTTGGAAGAAAACAAAAATTGCATGGAAATGGCATGATCCCTTAAGCAAACACTTTTTCCATTTCCAGTAATTTCTTTAATTTGGAAAATGAGAGTCATGCATATAACATGACCGGGGAAAAAGGGATAAGGCTTATTTCTAAAAATAAAAGAAAAAAAATAAGGACCACATACCCTTTTCCTCTTGAATCAAATAAGAGGCAGACCATGTTTTGTATAGGGTAAAAATGACATTGGGTAATTTTGTAAAACCCTAGTTGCAGTCAGGAATTTTGTATAAGGAGGCTTAGTGTAGTGAGATCTAACAGAATTTTCTCTCCATCATTTAGAAAAAAGGAAAATAAAATATAAGCTAGAAAAAAAATAAGGAGCATCAACCATTAGAATTAGAAGAAGGAAGAAGACTAAGAGGATTTAGAAAGCTTAGGAAAAAGAAGGATTAAGGTGAGTAACCTCACTGGAAACTTTGGCAATAAGTCCTGAATATTGAGGCAGCCTAATTAAATTTATATTTCACTTTTACAAGCTATGTTCATTTTATGATTTGATAAGTTTGGCTTGTCAATGATCTGCTTAAGTGTATAACCCTTTATAATGACATTATCCAGTATACAAGAGTCGTGGATTTCATGGTTGAATATGGTTATCTGTGTTATGTTTAACTTTGAGATGAAGTAGAATTTTATGGGTTTTTCTTTAGGCATTTATTTATTTTAAAACCCAAGATTGATGGTGTAGATGTATGGTCTGAAAATGAAAGAAAATGTGGGGCTGCAACATTGTGTCGTTGCTTATGTCTCACATCAACTAAAATAAAGATAAATGTAGAGGTGCAATGTTATACATGTGCTGAGCTTCTATGTTTTATGAACTCTCCAAATCAAAACATATACTTGTGGTTTAGCCAGATCTTAAATTAACAAAGGTCTGATTGAACCAGAGGCAAAAGGAGACAACCAGAAAATTATCTATGACCATATGTTTGTAACTTGATCCACTGAAACCCATAGACAAAAAAATATGCTTAGAAACCACATCTGTTTGCATGATAAAATAATTGCTTATGAGAACATGAATTACCAATCTCTGGATGAATATATGTTGGCTGAATGTATGTTTATTTCTCTGATTAAAATATGATATTGAGAAGGGATTAGCATAGGAATGAGCAAGGGAAAATAACACTTAGTAATTTAACTAAGGAAATTTGGATCTTAGGGCTACAAGATATGGCTTGGCAAGGTGAACATTGCAAGCTCACACATGGTATGATTATACCCAGGGGCCTGAGTGTGCTGGGTTAACAGAGATATGTCCCAGGCAGTGTGTGGTTTAACAAGAGAAAGTAGCTAAAGACCATAATATACTTGATAGTGAACAATAGAAATAGGTTCATGAGAGGGCTTGGGTAAAATCCCTAATGGCCAGAAATCTGGTAGGAAAGACTTGATGATTAAATTGATGAATATGTTGATTGGTTTATGATGTTTTTATGGATGGATCCTATGATTGTTATCACTGAACTAAACCGTTGAATCACATACAAATAGTTGTGCACTAATGTATATACCCATGTATCACAGAAACATGCACAAGAGTGGTATTGAGTTCCTTTACCCATTTTGAAATTATTTGAATATGAATAAGTGTCATATAAATCATGTTTTCAGTTAGATTACTCATACCAGACTTTAGTCTGACCCTTGTGTGTTTTATGCACCATTGGGTGTCTCATGTTTATATGGGGTAGTTCATGGTGATTTTGCAGGAAAGTAAGAATTCCTTTGATCAAGCTTTGGATGTTTAGCTGCTTAAGGAATTGGATGCTATCTTTAAGGATTTGTTGAAGTTAAAATGGATGTTTATGCTGAATTATGTTAAACTGTTTTGTTTAAATTTGATTAGAAAACTGATGTATTGTAGATCTACTGTCTTGATCAAGTGCTGAACCTATATGTGTATCAGTTGAAACTTATGTGACTTGTTTTGCAAATACTTTGCTAAGAATTGGAATTTTCAAGCTTCAATAATAGTTAGTTTAAATGGTGGAAAATTTGAGATTGAAAGGATTTGTGGATTAAATGTATATCCAAATATTTAACATCAGAAAACCCATGTTTAAGTTGAAATAAAACCTGGCAGAATGAGGGTTTGATTTGCTTTGAAAGGAAAAGAAAATAACATGTATTTTGTTAAGAAACAGTGCAAACTGAATATGGCTAACATAACCATTTTATTGAGCCTGGGTTAAGCCAACACTAAAGAGTTTTTAAACTAAATTCTCAGTTATGTTTTTACAACCCAAATATAGGGTAGACTCAGATCTTTTGCTAACAAGAGGAGGAAGAAATTAGGCACATGCAAGAGCACAGACACACACATGCACCGGAACATGCACACACATGCACATGCAAAAGCCCAGTTCATACAGTAATAAAATTATGGAAATTCATGCAAAATGATAATTCTTGAGACATGAAACCAATAGTTATGCCATAATCTAAGTATACTTGGAAAATCTGGTTTTTTTAGATACACTATTGCTATGTAGGGATTATTTGTTTTAAATGATTCCCAAACAGATTTCTACTTCCAAATTTTTGTACTTTGATTTAAGTAGAAAGTGACTTATATATCTTCACATATGTAAGTTTAAAATGAAATGAGTAAACCAATATTTTTATATTGGCAAAAAGGTCCTGGATAGAAGAAAATTGGAATGTAATATTTTCTTGATTAAATGGCCACTGTGTATATAAATAAAAATTAAGTGGGTCATTTCATTTGGTATCAGAGCTATGTTGTTAAATAACATAGAAAATTTTTGTATGAACTTGATTGCATTGGATGTATGGAAGTGTTGACTGCCTTGGATGCTTTGTTTTGTTAGTGCTTATACTACCAATATCTATTATAACTGAATAGGGATAGATTGAAATAAATTAATCTATAGAGTATTAGGCAAAATGGACTAACCTAAGTGTCATATCCATAGAGCTATGGTAGGACCCAGACATCAGAATGTAGGAACAAGTGAACCACCCATGGTGAATGTGCAAGAATTCATGAGAGCCATAAGGGATGGAGTAGGAAACAGGCAGGAAAATCCATATGAGGAGCTTTCCAAACTACTCAAGACTTTTACCAACCTTGGAGGCAAAACTTTTGATGGCACAGAAGGAGTTATGGGAGTTCAAAATTGGCTTAGGATTTTGGAAAGAATCTTTGCAGACATGGAAGTTGAAGACCAAAGGAAGAGGCAAATTGCATCCAGGCAATTGAGAGGAGCAGCTTTGGATTGGCGGGAGGTTATCATAGCGGGAAGACCTGAAGGAGAAGTGACATGTGATCAATTTAAAGCAATGCTGGAAGGTAGGTTTGTCCCTGCATCAGCTAAGGAGTCTTTGCTAGAGGAATTCATCAAATTAAGGCAAGAGACTATGAGTGTCACTGAGTACACTCAGAGGTTTGAATCATTGGCAAAGTATGGTGCAGTACTCATCACCACTGAGGAGGCTAAGAATGGCAGATATATTCAAGGGATAAACCCTAGCCTTAGTAGAGCCATGCTACCATACAAGGAAAGGACTTTTGGTCAAGTTTTGGACTTGACTTTGAGCATTGAACAACATGATAAGGCTAGAGAGAATTTCAGGGCATTCAAGAATAACCAGAACAAGAAAGGAAAGGGCAAATTTCACCCTTATGATAAGAAGAAAGTAGACACAACTTCCACCAAGAAACCAGAAGAAACTAGTGCTGCTGAAATTAAGAAGAAGATTACTTATTATAACTGTGGCCAAGAGGGGCATATGAAGAACAGGTGCACAAATGTTAGGCCAGCATCCTTCAAATGTCACCATTGTGGGAAGGAAGGTCACATAAAGAGGAATTGTCTAGATTTTAAGCAAGGAAAATTAGGGGCTTTGAAAGGAAAAGGCAAGACAACTGAGGGATCAAATGTTAAGAAACATGGCCAAGTTGAAGGTACTTTGTTTATTCACTCAATACCTTTTGCAGTAGTGTATGATACTGGGGCTACACACTCATTGATTTCCCATGATATTGCGCAACAATTAAAATTGAATTGTATGATTGTTGATAAGCCACTATTTATTAGAAGCCCTACAGGTAGCTCATGTGTTCTGGGTATGATGTGTATGCAACTGGGGTTAGATATAGGGGACATGTGTTTAACTCAGACCTATATGTGTTGCAATATCCGGGCATAGGGGTTATTCTAGGAGTTGATTGGTTGAGTAAATATAAGGCTATCATAAATATGGAGACATCCACCATATCATTGAAATTTTTTGATGGACAAAGGGTAGTTGTTCTTTGTGAGGCAGACAAGAATAGAAATGTAGCCAACCTTTTTGCATTGTCTAGTGAAAAACCCATGCCTGCATTAGAAGAAATCCCTATAGTGAATCAATATATTGATGTGTTTGGTGAAGTGAGAGGAGTTCCAAACCACAGACCAGTTGAATTTTCAATTAGAATAATTCCAGGAGCTAGCCTAGTGGTTAAAAGACCAACCAGAATGGGGCCTAAGGAGTTGATAGAATTGAAAACGCAATTGGTTGAATTAGAAGAAAGAGGCTTTATTAGACCTAGTAGCTCATCATGGGGAGCACCAGTAGTCTTTGTTAAGAAACAAGATGGATCCCTTAGGTTATGTATTGACTATAGAGAATTAAAAAAAGTCACAATTAAAAATAAATATCCTTTACCAAGAATTGATGATCTCTTTGATCAATTGAGTGGTGCAAAAATATTTTCTAGGCTTGATTTAGCTTCAGGCTTTCATCAGATGAAAGTAGAAGAGGAAAGCATTAAGTATACAGCCTTTAACACAAGATATGGACTTTATGAATTTTTAGTAATGCCATTTGGCTTGACAAATGCTCCTTCCTATTTTGTTGATTTAATGAAAAGGATTTTTAGATAATACTTGGATAAATTTGTATTGATATTTATTGATGACATACTAATTTATTCTAAGTCAATTAGAGAGCATGAAAATCATTTGCATATGGTATTTGATAAATTGAGGCAGGAAGACTTGAAAGTAAAGTTTTCAAAATGCACTTTTTGGCAAAATGAAGTGAATTTTCTAGGCCACATTATATCAGAAAAAGGAATATATGTGGATCCCAATAAAGTCATTGCAGTGCAAGCTTGGAAAAGGCCTACCAATGCCACTGAGGTCAGATCATTCATGGGAATGGCTGGTTACTATAGAAGGTTTATAAAAGATTTTGCAAAAATTTCAATCCCATTAACCAGATTGACTTGGAAAAATCAAGTGTTTACTTGGACTGAAGGGTGTGAGAAAGCTTTTGGGAATTTAAAGGAAGCACTAGTGCAAGCTCCAATCCTCAAAGTACTTGAAGGGAATGAAAACTTGGTGGTGTATACTGATGCAAGTGGACAAGGGCTTGGGGGAGTATTGATGCAACAACATCAAGTGATAGCTTATGCTTCTAGGCAATTGAAACCAAGTGAGGTAAGATATGCTACTCATGACCTTGAATTAGCTGCTATAGTGTATGCTCTTAAGCTATGGAGACACTACTTATTAGGGGCAAGGTTTGAAGTTTACACAGACCACAAGTCACTTAAATATATTTTTTCACAAAAAGAATTGAATATGAGGCAGCAAAAATGGATTGAACTCCTAGCCTCATATGACTTTGAAATATTATATACCCCTGGTAAGGCTAATAAAGTAGCAGATGCCCTAAGTAGACAACATGCTAAAGTGGCTAGATTAATGATAGAAGAGTTTAACACTTTATCATTATTAACTGATTTAGAGATAGAAAGTGATAATGTAGAAAACATGAGCCTATGCAGTGAGCATGTAGAAATGGGAAAGTTAAGCTTTATCACTCTAGAATCAGAATTGAAAAACAAAGTTGTAAAGTTACAAGACCAAGATCCATTTTTGTTTGAAAAGAAAACTCAGATATTAAATGGTGAAGTAGTGGAAGGTTTTCAGTTGAATGATCAAGGCCATTTAAAGAAAGGAAAAAGAATATGTGTTCCAGCAATTGATGAGTTGAAACAAGAAATCTTGGATGCTTACCACAAAAGAAAATACACTATACACCCAGGAAGCACAAGAATGTATCACAACCTCAAGAGGGATTATTGGTGGAGTGATATGAAGAGTGCATTGGCAACCTATGTATCTAATGTATGGTTTGCCAACAAGTTAAGGCTGAGTATCAAAAACCCTCAGGGATGCTTCAACCTTTGCAAATACCATAGTGGAAATGGGAGGATATATCAATGGATTTCATTGATGGTTTACCTAAAACTAGGAGGGGAAACGATAGCATTTGGGTAGTGGTTGATAGGTTAACCAAGTCAGCCCATTTTATACCAGTAAAGTCAGACAGAAATGCATGTACACTAGCCCAGTTGTTTATCAAGGAAGTGGTTAGACTACATGGCATACCAAAGACTATAGTAAGTGATAGAGATACCATCTTCACTTCAAAATTTTGGCAGAGTTTTCACAAGGCAATGGGGACTGATTTATGCTTAAGCACAGCATACCATCCTCAATCTGATGGTCAAACAGAAATTGTGAACAAATTGCTTGAAGACATGCTGAGAACTTGTGTGTTGGATTAGGGAGGAAGTTGGGAGGATCATATCTTTTTATCTGAATTTGCATACAACAATAGCCATCATAGTAGCATAGGCATGGCAGCCTTTGAAGCTCTTTATGGGAGACCATGTTTATCACCCTCAAGTTGGCTTGAATCTGGGGAAAAAGTGGTCTTAGGGCCAAAGAGTGTGAAGGAAACTTCGGAGAAAATAACTTTAATTAGAAAAAGAATTGCTTCTGCCCAGGATAGGCAAAAGAAATATGCAGATCAGAGAAGGAAGGCAGTACAATATGGTGTTGGGGATTATGTATTTATCAAAATATCACCCATGAAGAAGGTTCTAAGGTTTGGGAAATAAGGAAAGTTGATTCCTAGGTACATAGGGACATATAAAATTCTAGAGAAAATAGGAATTGTAGCCTATAAGCTGGAGTTGCCAGAAGAAATGAGAGCAATGCATGATGTTTTTCATGTGTCTCAACTAAGTAGATGGGTTCATGATAAGGAGGCAATCCTAAAATCCCCTAAGGATGTACAGATTGACCCCAGGATGATCTATGTAAAGGAGCCATTAGGCATAGTAGCTAGAGAGATCAAGAAATTGAGAAACAAAGAAATTAAATTAGTGAAAGTGCAATGGAGTCTTGACCCAAATGATTGCACATGGGAAGTGGAGGATAAAATCAGAAATGATTATCCACAACTGTTTGATTGAATGAAAGGTAAATTTGTATATACTGATGAATGTATTGATTGAATATGCATTGTGATTTTTGTCTTGAAATGCATAGAGTTTAATCAAGTGATTGGCTTGAGAATGGTTGGAGATCAGAAAATTGATTTTTCTGGAGTAATGATACTTAAGTTAAGTATGAGAGAATTGTGGGACACAATTCCTAAAAGGAGGGGTATATGTGATAACCCTGATTTTTGTGAGCAATTTCATGATTTAATTTAGTTTATATTTGTTTAAAATTGCATTGAAAAAGATAGGAATAGGAAACTGATTTGCAGATACATGGTTTAAAACATGTACATGTGCACAAGATAGTGCACATACATGCACACAGTTTTCTGTATAATAAAATAGGCAGAAATCAATATATAAATTAAAATAAGTAATTTAGAAATACATATGTATAAAGATAGGATTATGTCTTTAATAAATCTGGCACAAAGAAAATAAAAGCTAGGCAGAAATAAAAAATAGGCATACATATACATGTGCACAAGCAAACATTGTTGGAAGAAAACAAAAATTGCATGGAAATGGCATGAACCCTTAAGCAAACACTTTATCCATTTCCAGTAATTTCTTTAATTTGGAAAATGAGAGTTATGCATATAACATGACCAGGGAAAAAAGGATAAGGCTTATTTCTGAAAAAAAAGGACCGCATACCCTTTTCCTCTTGAATCAAATAAGAGGCAGACCATGTTTTGTATAGGGTAAAAATGACATTGGGTAATTTTGTAAAACCCTAGTTGCAGTCAGGAATTTTGTATAAGGAGGCTTAGTTTAGCGAAGATCTTATAGAATTTGCTCTCCATCATTTAGAAAAAAAGGAAAATAAAATATAAGATAGAAAAAAAATAAGGAGCATCAGCCATTATAATTAGAAGAAGGAAGAAGACTAAAAGGATTCAGAAAGCTTAGGAAAAAGAAGGATTAAGGTGAGTAACCTCACTGGAAACTTTGGCAATAAGTCCTGAATATTGAGGCAGCCTAATTAAATTTATATTTCACTTTTACAAGCTATGTTCATTTTATGATTTGATAAGTTTGGCTTGTCAATGATCTGCTTAAGTGTATAACCCTTTATAATGACATTATCCAATATACAAGAGTCATGGATTTCATGGTTGAATATGGTTATCTGTGTTATGTTTAACTTTGAGATGAAGTAGAATTTTATGGGTTTTTCTTTAGGCATTTATTTATTTTAAAACCCAGGATTGATGGTGTAGATGTATGGTCTGAAAATGAAAGAAAATGTGGGGCTGCAACATTGTGTTGTTGCTTAAGTCTCACATCAACTAAAATAAAGATAAATGTAGAGGTGCAATGTTATACATGTGCTGAGCTTCTATGTTTTACGAACTCTCCAAATCAAAACATATACTTGTGGTTTAGCCAGATCTTAAATTAACAAAGGTCTGATTGAACCAGAGGCAAAAGGAGACAACCAGAAAATTATCTATGACCATATGTTTGTAACTTGATCCACTGAAACCCATAGACAAAAAAAATATGCTTAGAAACCACATATGTTTGCATGATAAAATAATTGCTTATGAGAACATGACTTACCAATCTCTGGATGAATATATGTTGGCTGAATGTATGTTTATTTCTCTGGTTAAAATATGATATGCAGAAGGGATTAGCATAGGAATGAGCAAGGGAAAATAACACTTAGTAATTTAACTAAGGACTTTTGGATCTTGGGGCTACAAGATATGGCTTGGCAAGGTGAACATTGCAAGCTCACACATGGTATGATTATACCCAGGGGCCTGAGTGTGCTGGGTTAACAGAGATATGTCCTAGGCAGTGTGTGGTTTAACAAGAGAAAGTAGCTAAAGACCATAATATACTTGATAGTGAACAATAGAAATAGGTTCATGAGAGGGCTTGGGTAAAATCCCTGATGGCCAGAAATCTGGTAGGAAAGACTTGATGATTAAATTGATGAATATGTTGATTGGTTTATGATGTTTTTATGGATGGATCCTATGATTGTTATCACTGAACTAAACCGTTGAATCACATACAAATAGTTGTGCACTAATGTATATACCCATGTATCACAGAAACATGCACAAGAGTGGTATTGAGTTCCTTTACCCATTTTGAAATTATTTGAATATGAATAAGTGTCATATAAATCATGTTTTCAGTTAGATTACTCATACCAGACTTTAGTCTGACCCTTGTGTGTTTTATGCACCATTGGGTGTCTCATGTTTATATGGTGCAGTTCATGGTGATTTTGCAGGAAAGTAAGAATTCCTTTGATCAGGCTTTGGATGTTTAGCTGCTTAAGGAATTGGATGCTATCTTTAAGGATTTGTTGAAGTTAAAATGGATGTTTATGCTGAATTATGTTAAACTATTTTGTTTAAATTTGATTAGAAAACTGATGTATTGTAGATCTACTGTCTTGATCAAGTGCTGAACCTATATGTGTATCAGTTGAAACTTATGTGACTTGTTTTGCAAATACTTTGCTAATAATTGGAATTTTCAATCTTCAATAATAGTTAGTTTAAATAGTGGAAAATCTGAGATTGAAAGGATTTGTGGATTGAATGTATATCCAAATATTTAACATCAGAAAACCCATGTTTAAGTTGAAATAAAACCTAGCAGAATGAGGGTTTGAGTTGCTTTGAAAAGAAAACAAAATAACATGTATTTTGTTAAGAAACAGTGCAAGCTGAATATGGCTAACATAACCATTTTATTGAGCCTGGGTTAAGCCAGCACTAAAGAATTTTTAAACTAAATTCTCAGTTATGTTTTTACAAGCCAAATATAGGGTAGACTCAGATCTTTTGCTAACAAGAGGAGGAAGAAATTAGGCACATGCAAGAGCACAGACACACACATGCATCGGAACATGCACACACATGCACATGCAAAAGCCCAGTTCATACAGTAATAAAATTATGGAAATTCATGCAAAATGATAATTCTTGAGACATGAAACCAATAGTTATGCCATAATCTAAGTATACTTGGAAAATCTGGTTTTTTTAGATACACTATTGCTATGTAGGGAATATTTGTTTTAAATGATTCCCAAACAGATTTCTACTTCCAAATTTCTGTACTCTGATTTAAGTAGAAAGTGACTTATATATCTTCACATATGTAAGTTTAAAATGAAATGAGTAAACCAATATTTTTATATTGGCAAAAAGGTCCTGGATAGAAGAAAATTGGAATGTAATATTTTCTTGATTAAATGGCCACTATGTATATAAAAAAAAATTTAAGTGGGTCATTTCACAATAGTTAGGTGAGGCTGGGACACAGGGTAAATAAGTGGCCAATAGATAGAAGCTCAAGTCGGGGGATTTGGGTAAGGGGCGCAACTAGATTTTGTTTGTTAGGACCCGTATCAACATCATTCCCTTTCAGACTAGTATTGATGGTCTCACAAAACACTTAGGTGAGGCTGGGCAGGACCCTTTCATGCTAGGACTGATGGTCTCACAACAGATTAGGTGAGGATGGGCACACTTATGCTGACAGGGTGAGTAAGAGGTCACAACAGGGGGGGAGACACTAAGTGTGTACCAACGGTAATCGAGCGTGCGGCATCGATTAGGGTTGTAATTCGCTATTGCGTTCCAAGCGCTAACCATGTGTCTTTTGCTATGGGACCCACAGGATGGGACTAGCTCACAGTGGCACAACAGAGATAGAAGGCTGATCAACATGTAGAATTTGGATTTCGGCCTAATTAAAATAGGATTAGGATTTTAGCCTAATCAAAGCAGCTATCTAAGACAAGTGCAAACAATCACAATCAAAGCAAACGGTTAAATATCATTTTATCCCAGTTATGTCTTTCCTTTGTTTCCTTTTATACTAGAACCGTTGCTAAGTCTACTATTATTCACTTGCTTAAAAATACTAGTGGTTACTTTCACTCACCAGACTTATAGTCTGAACCCCTCCTCTATTTCCCCTTTTCCCCCCATAGGCCAGTAGAGGCAAGGATAGTAGATTCAGATTTCTTGGAGATTCAATTGCGGAGTTTTTCTTCATGTATTCTTCTTCTTTTCAGTTTTATTTTCATTTGGCTTTAGATGTACTGGTACTTATGAGAGGGATGATTATTTTATTGTACTCTGATTTTATGAGACCGAGATGTATTTTTCATAAGACATGTGTATTTGATATTTGAGACATGTGATGTTTTTCAGACTTATTTATGAAGTTTTATTTTGAATAATGAGTTACCATTTACATGTTTCCGCTGTTTATATTTATTTGTCTTGCGAATCTTAGTCTCTGTGATGCTTTAGCTATACCTGTAACGCACCATATCTTTTAGTGTGCCTTTTTGGGTATACTAAGGGGTGTGGGGTGTTTCACTTGGTATCAGAGCCTAAGGGTACAGGATTCCTATAGACTTGTTTTAAAAGTAAAGTATTTTTCAAAGGTAACATATTTTAAAAGTATTTTTCAGAAAGCAAATCTTATCATAGAAATGGTTTTCAAGTATAAAGAGAGATTTTATAAAAATCCCCTCAAAGCCCAGTTCAACCTTCTTTCGATACTTTCGAGCCTAAAATTTCTTTTCTTTGCATAGTATGGCTGACTGGTTCCGTAAATCTATGGTATCGAATTGGTTAGTCATTTCGCAAAAGACTGTAAGAAGGACATGATGAAGGGGAGGTGTTACAACTGTGGGCAGCCTGGTCATCTTAGTAGAGCTTGTCCTCAGAAGATGGGGCAGAGAACAGGCACACCTACAGCGCAGGTACAGGCTTTGGATGCAGCATCTTCTAGTAGTGGACCGGATCGAGGTAGGAAAGTCTCTGTAGAAGGTTTGATCTCTATTTCGGATTTTCCTATTCGAACTCTTTTTAACTCCGGAGCATCGCATTCTTTCATTTCTAGTTCCTTAGTTGATTGTTTTCACATAAATATTTCTCTAGTAGTAGACCCTATAGTTGTTTGAAACCTCATAGGAGGATCGGCACATTTATCCATGATTTGTAGGGGTTTGAAAATTTTTATACTAGGCGTAGAGTTTGATTGTGACGCCTATGTACTGGGATTTTCAGGATATGGGATGATTTTGGGGATGGATTGGCTATCCACTTATGGAGCGATATTGGACTGCGAGAGGAGAGTCGTCAGATTAGAGACATGCTGCGGGCAGACTCTCGAGATTTCTTGCGACCCACAGGGGTCAATCATGTTGAGCTTCCTTTATTCCGTTGATTCATCACTAGGAGAGATAGATTAAGTTTCAGTTGTTATAGATTTCCCAGACGTCTTTGAGGAAGTTAGGGGACTACCCCCTAAGAGAGAGATCGACTTTAGGATCTATCTGAATGACAATGCTAAGCCAGTGGCATTGCCCGTGAGACATATGGGTCCTAGGGAGAGGAAGGAGTTAAGTAAGCAGATTGGTGAGCTATTGGAGAAAGGCTTCATCAGAAGGAGCATATTTGAGTGGGGAGAGCTAGTCGTCATCGCTACAAAGTCGGATGGTTCCCTTCGACTTTGCGTAGACTATAGAGAGTTGAATAAGCTCACGAAGAAGAACCGTTACCCACTTCCTAGGATAGACGACCTTTTCGATCAGTTGGTTGGGTCTTCAGTATTTTCTAACCTTGATTTGGCTACTGGATTTCATCAGCTTGGGGTCGCTGACGATAGCATCGATAAGACAACATTTAGGACACCCGATGGATTCTTTGAGTGGTTGGTTATGCCGTTTGGGCTGACCAATGCCCCAGCCTATTTTGTAGATTTGATGAGCCATGTTTTTTGAGATGTCCTAAATAAGTTCATTGTAGTATTTGTGGACAACATTTTGGTGTTTTCCAAGAGTATGGAAGAGCATGTTATTCATCTTGAGGAGGTTTTTCGTACACTTTGCGTTCATCAGTTGAAGGCAAGGTTCTCGAAGTGTCACTTTTGGCGTAAGGAAGTGCGTTTATTGGGGCATGTAGTCTCAAGAGAGGGTCTGGCTGCTAATCACGCAAAGGTAGTAGTAGTGCAAGATTGGAAGACCCCAAGAACGCTACCAAATTTAGAAGCTTCCTAGGTTTAGTTGGCTATTATAAGAAGTTTATTAGAGATTTCTCTAAAATTTCAGCACCGCTTACTCGCTTCATTAAGAAGAATGCGACATTCGTGTGGGACGTAGATTATGAGGAGTCTTTCACGACGCTAAAGAGGACCCTTACTGGTGCACCAATGTTAGTTTTACCCGATGGAGCTAAGCCGTTTACAGTATACACTGCTGCATGTGGGATGGGTCTTGGGGCAGTATTGATGCAAGAAGGAAGGGTAGTATGCTACAGAAGTGGACAGTTGAGGACTCATTAGAAGAACTACCCTACCCAAGATTTGGAGTTAGCTGCTATTGTTTTCACGCTCAAGTCTTGGAGACATTACTTGCTAGGAGAAAGGTTCGAGCTTTTCACTGATCATAAATCATTGAAGTACTTATTCTCACAAAATGGTTTAAACTTAAGGCATCAATGTTAGATGGAGTTTTTGGCATCATATAACTTTGAGATAGCTTACACCCCTGGTAAAGGGAACGTGGTTGCAAATGCGTTAAGTAGGAAGAGAGCAACCCTTAGTCCAATGTTCATAGAATGAAAAAGCCTAGAGTTTTCCACCTTTGATTTTAAGCCCTCTACGGACATTACCCCTGATTTTTGGCAGCACTTGAGGTTAACCCTAACCTCATAGATCAGATTGGCTCGAGGTAGCGAGAGGATTCAGAGCTTGTGGATATTTTGGAGAGGATTAGCAGAGGAGAGGTCTCTAGACATTTCCAACGCTATTCCATTTCTAGTAAAGGGTGGCTAAGGAGAGATGGAAAACTTTGTGTCCCTTGTACTAGTGATTTGACTAGAGCAGTTCTAGCAGAAGCACACCATTCTCGAATGACTATTCATCCACGTGGTGATAAGATGTATAGGGACATGTAAAGAGTGTTTTATTGGAGTGGCATGAAGAAGGATGTAGCAGAGTTCGTGGCTAAGTGTCTAGTATGCCAAAGAGTTAAGGCGGAGCAGCAGAAGCCTGGTGGATTACTTCAACCATTGGATGTACCCGAATGGAAGTGGGATAGTGTTTCGATGGACTTCATAGATGGTTTACCCCGATCTAGGAAGGGGAATACCAGTATTTGGGTGATTGTAGATCGTTTGACTAAGAGCGCCCACTTCATTTCGGTCAAGAGTAAGAGAACAGCACCTTATTTGGCATCCTTATATGTTCGTGAGATATTCCAACTTCATGGAGTTCCCTCTAGCATAATGAGCGATAGAGACCCTATCTTTACTAGCGAGTTTTAGAGGAGCTTGCAAGAGGCTTTGGGGATGCAGCTTATATTGAGTACGGCCTATCACCCTCAGACGGATGGCCAAATGGAGAGAGTTAATAGAATTCTTGAGGATTTGTTGAGGATGTGCATCCTTGATTTTGGAGGAACTTGGGAGGAGCATCTTCCTTTAGTGGAATTTGCATATAATAACAGTTTTCAAGCTAGCATTGGGATGGCACCTTTTGAAGCTCTTTATGGAAGACCATGCAAGTCGCCTTCATGTTGGTTGGAGTCTACAGAGAGATTGCTACTTGGTCCCGACATGGTTAGAGAGACTTCAGAAAAGATTGATTAGAAGGAGCATGAAGACGGCCCAAGATAAACAAAAACCCTATGCAGATAAGCGGAGAAGGGACATTGAGTTTGAGGTAGGAGATTTGGTTTTCATTAAGGTGTCTCCACTGAGAAAGGTAGTGAGATTAGGATCAAGTGGGAAACTAGCTCGCAGATTCGTAGGACCGTTCCCCATTGTGGAAAGGGTAGAGAAGATGGCGTATTGGATAAATCTACCGGAGAGGCTCGCAGGAGTTCACGATGTTTTTCCATGTTTCGCACTTGAGAAAGTGCTTACATGATTCATCAGAGGTAGTGGAACCTAGTCAACTCAAGGAAGTTGAAGTGGAGAGGGAAGCAGCGATTCATCGCATTCCTTCCAAGATCGTTGGGCGTGATATCAAGAAGCTTAGGAATAAGGAAGTCCCTTTGGTTAAGGTGCAGTTGGGAGATAGCATTGAAGACGCTACATGGAAGGCTGAAGAGAGAATACGTACCTCTTATCCGTATCTTTTCGATGGTACGTTTTGAATTTTCTATTTCCATCTTTAGTTTTGAATAAGTTCTTTCCTTTAGTATCCTTTGGGAGGGTAGATCTTAGGATTTAACCTATGGATGGTAGGACTGAATGTAAACAAGTTACTAGAACATGTTATGTATGATGGACGCTAGTGGTTGCAAGTGTTTTCTAGTGGATGCTAACGGACGCATAAATATACACTAGGCATTATTATCTCTTAGGGATCAGCCTAACTAGGTCACTAAAGCATATGCATATGGATGTGTGCGCGTTTGCATTTTATTTTTATTTTCCATGGTTGTTATAAATGGATGATTATCGTATGGTTGTTGCATTTGGATGATGATTGTAGCATGCATATAGAACTATCAGTTGTAATTATGGGATTTGCATTCATTTGGATACATGGCACGGACATGATTGCATAAAAAGGAGGTCGACTGAATCAGTAAACCGCTTAATCCTTTGCATTAGTTAGGGACATGGACACTACACTATTTGCATATATATATATCATAAATTGCATTAGAAAACTTAAGGACAATGGATGTAATGGATGGTGGTTGAGTATATGGTTGTAGAATTTGGATGAAAATATTTATTTCACTCTTCGGTCCTTAGAGATTTCGGGGACGAAATCCTTTAAGGAGAGGAGAATGTAACAACCCGAAATTTAAGCTATAATAATTAATTAACGAATTAATTAAATAATAAAGTAAGAGTATGAATTATCAGAATTGAGCCATGGGAGTTGCACCATTGTGTCCATGGTAATTTTATGGTCAATTTCCATATACAGTTTGTCAAAATCCGAGTTAATATGAAGAAGTTACGAAGGGAACAAGAATTAAAAAGAATATAAATATATAAATATATATATATATATATATGGGTCAGGTCGACCAAGAACAAGGCCAAGTCGACCCTAGGGTCGACTCCTAAAGGCCTAGGTCGACCAGCAGGTCAACCCGCCTATGTATATGGGTGTGAAAACGTCCAGCTTCAAACGATGACGTGTTTTCCAATTTTCTTTGAATCCTGCACGTTCGTGCTTCCATCCGACGGTTCTCAGTGAGCCTATGACGTGGTTGCACCAGATTTAATCTTCAAATCCAACGGTTTGAGATCCCTAGACTACACTATAAATAAGACCCTAGGCCTAGGTATTTTTCTCATTCAAATTTTCTCCTATTTGGTTTCATTGCCAAAGGCCAGACCCTAAATAGAAAATATTTCTAAGGAGGAAATCCTTTTGATAAATCAAGGAAGACCAAGGACTGTAGCTAAGGACCACAGATGAGTGTTTAGTAATTATTTTAGATTTTTAAGTAATTTTAAATACTCTGGTTCTCAATAGTTGTAGTTTTTCTGCAATTTTGAGACAATTTCTATATAAGTTATTTACAACTAGTTTTTAAAGTTCTTTTCAGTCTATTTTATTCGGTTATTTTTATTCAGCTATTTTATTCAATTATTTACAATCATTTATAGTTATTTACCGTTATTTGCATTTATTTGCATCTATTTTACGTTAGAATTTAGCCTGTAAATGTTAGTTTCATTTTATTCCTTTTTACGCGAATAAAATAATAAAAAGAGAATAATTCGCAAATATGGATTAAATATAATTAAACACTAAATTTACAGAAACTAGATGTAAAATAAGAAAGATTGTAATAAAAATAAGATAGACTGAAATAGGAAAATTTGAGACATTTGCAAGCATGTTTATAACTAAAAAGATAGAAAAGAAGAATAACAATTATAACATAGGTTATAATTAAGCAGAAAGAATAGTAAAGGCTTATTTTAAAACTTAGATTAAGTTAATAAGCAATCAGAGCAGAAATAACAGAAGAGGCTTATTTTAAAACTTACACTAAGTTAATAAGCAAGAACAGAAATAGGGCCCATACCAATAGCATTCCCTTTCAGACTAGGACTGATGGTCTCACAACAGATTAGGTGAGGCTGGGCAGGACTCTTTCAGACTAGGACTGATGGTCTCACAATAGTTAGGTGAGGCTGGGACATAGGGTAAATAAGTGGCCAATAGATAGAAGCTCAAATCGGGGGATTTGGGTAAGGGGTGCAACTAGATTTTGTTTGTTAGGACCCGTACCAATAGCATTCCCTTTCAGACTAGTACCGATGGTCTCACAAAACACTTAGGAGAGGCTGGGCAGGAACCTTTCAGGCTAGGACCGATGGTCTCATAACTGATTAGGTGAGGCTGGGAATGCTTATGCTAACAGTGCGAGTAAGAGGTCACAAGAGGTGGGCGCAGTGAGTGTGTACCAATGGTGACCGAGCATGCGGCATCGATTAGGGTTGTAATTCGCTACTGCGTTCCAAGCGCGAAACATGTGTCTTTTGTTGTGGGACCCACAGCATAGGACTAGCTCGCAGTGGCACAACAGAGATAGAAGGCCGATCAACGGGTAGAATTATGATTTCAGCTTAATTAAATTAGGATTAGGATTTCAGCCTAATCAAAGCAGCTATCTAAGACAAGTGCAAACAATCACAATCAAAGCAAATAGTTAAACAGTATTTTATCCCAATTATATCTTTCCTTTATTTCCTTTTATACTAGAACTGTTGCTAAGTCTACTATCTTTATCTTGCTTAAAAATACTAGTAGTTACTTTCACTCACCAGACTTATAGTCTGACCCACTCCTCTATTTCCCTTTCCCCCCCATAGGCCAGCAGAGGCAAGGACAGTAGATTCAGATTTCTTGGAGATTCAATTGCGGAGTTTTTCATCATGTATTCTTCTTCTTTTCAGTTTTATTTTCATTTGGCTTTAGATGTATTGGTACTTATGAGAGGGATGATTATTTTATTATACTCTGATTTTATGAGACCGAGATGTATTTTTCATAAGACATGTGTATTTGATATTTGAGACATGTGATGTTTTTCAGACTTATTTATGAAGTTTTATTTTGAATAATGAGTTACCATTTACATGTTTCCGCTGTTTATATTTATTTGTCTTGCGAATCTTAGTCTCTGTGATGCTTTAGCTATACCTGTAACGCACTATATCTTTTAGTGTGCCCTTTTTGGGTATACTAAGAGGTGTGGGGTGTTTCAACAAAATACCCCTTTTACAACAGGCAATAACCGTTGTAATAGGGGTTTCGCAACGGGCCTACGCCCCTCGTATTATGCGATGTTGTAATAGACTCAAAAAATTTACAAAGTTTTAAAACCGTTGTAGTAAATATTTTTTACAACGGCCACGACCTGTTGCAATATGGTCTTTTACAACTATTTTTTCCCATTGTAATAGAATCTTTTGCAATGGTTTTTGCCCGTTGTTGAAAAATGCAAAATTAAAAAAATAAAATAAAGCATTCATGCAGCATTGGTACAACACTATAATAAATCCTCATTTAAACAAAGAAGCAAATAGATATGTAAGGGAGTTCTCAAAGAAATGACCACACCAAGTTAATACAAATATTAAACATGTTCATTTAAAGATTTGATGAAACGATGTGTTTCAGTCAGTGCATGGACAACAAAGTTTTCCTTTGTATAACCTTCTTCTTACCAACTTCCACCTTCAAACTGTCATCTGGGTTCAAGTTCTTTACGATATCCTCAAGCTTTTGGATAGAGTTGGCCAACTTGTCTTCAGCTTCTGCTTCATCATCGACATCAGTAGAGGTGGATGGAGTAGGCAGTGGGTGCTCAACTGGAGATGATGACTCGGCTACATATGGAGGATGCTGGGTAGGAGTGGTAGCTTCATCATTAATCCAATGCTTCCACCCCCAAATACTATTAGAGAAATTACCCTAAAACATGGTGACCTCCATCATGAACAACTTGAGAAACAAGACCCATTAATCCAATCTTCCACCCCATATATTAAGTCAATTTTTCTCTTCACCTACAATTAAAAAGGAATTATTGGTAATTTACCGAAAGTAATCAATCAAAAATTGTAGATACAAAAAGTTTATGCTCTAATCTATTACTTAAATAGGAAAGGAGAATCCACACCCTTCCTTGCTCACCACGTGGCAATATTAAATTTAGCAGTACACCTTTTTTTTCACACAACAGTTACATTTACCACCGTCCCTCTCTCTTCGCTAACCATTTTACTTCATCCCAAAAAAATTAAAATAATTTATCCCATAAACAAATAAATCGAAGTGAGAGTTAAAAAGACGACGATGAGGAAGCAGTTATTTTTCTTCAACGCTCTTCAACCCTCTCGCTGATAACAGACGATACTTCTAATCCAAGTCTTTTACCATGGTAACTTTGTGGAGCACTGATTGGTAATTTTTTTTCCAATCTTTATTTGGTTGTACGTTTTTAGGGTAATATGCCGAATCTAATAATTAAGTCCCGATCTTTACCCACTATCATCTGTAATACTTTAACTCTATTACAGTCCAAAAATGTAAGAATTGCATATTTTTGCATTCATGCTTATAGATCTCTGTATTAAATTTCACTATTATTGTTTGTTGTTTAGATTTGAATTACATATTATATTATAGGCGATTTGGTTTATTGCAGTATATTCCGAAGTAATCCAAATCGGTGTAAATCATTTCTTCATTGGTTTCTCTAGAGTCTGAAATATACGAAGTTGATCTCTTTCTGCAAACTGACAGAACTATGATAATAAGTATTACTGATTTTCATGTAAGATATATTTTTTGCACAAAATTATATTAAATGGAAATAAAATGTTTTAAACACTTACGGTTTCTGATGCAAATGGTTATTAACTTTATATGAAATTGTTTGCGTTACTACTGACTTGCACTTTTGTAATGGACAAATAATATGAACCTTTCATCAAGGCTAGCCTTAACTTTGAATATATTGCTTCCGTTAACCATTGGAGTTGATTTTTTTGTATTGTAAAATAATATATATACTACTTACTATTTATTTATATATTGTTATTTTACCAATTTTAGCAAATGTTTATTTTATTACAGTATAATTTAATAGTAAGAAATAAATACCACTCGGTGAAGCGAGCCACACGAGTGAGTGTGGTGTTAATAATGTTTGCATACACTATATCCCTTACATCCGTAAAATAGCCGTGTTTGTAGATTTCTTTTTTTGTCCATGTTTACATTAATATCATAGGCGACATAGATATAGGTCCATACATGTTAAGTTTTTTTTGCAACCTGAGTGACTATCCCTTTAACCGAACTTTCCCTTAAATTAAGTTCCATTATGAATTGTATATTTATAAGGAGTTGTCTGCCCATAATATGAAATAAGATTTGGTTGTGTAATCTCAAACCGAACTTGACGTTCTAAAATCAGTAATATGTGAATCAGAGCTTAAGGGAAGCTCTTCATTTTGTAACATGAATACCATGAGAAGACCTTGAATAATCCAATAGCTTATATTGATATATTGTAGATATCCAAATGGAGAGTTGTCTTTGTAGGAAGAATAATTTGTATATGTTTTAATGTATCATAGTAGTCAATTTCATGCTCAAATTCTATGATTACTATGAAATTAATCATGTATTCGTGATGGATAGACTCTTTGGTTTTAAAACTGTGTTCCCATTTGAAGCTTGAACTATTTCTACCAAATCTCAATCTCCAATAATCACATCCAATTATTACCGAGCAGCATGTTACATTTTATTTAGCTCCATTATAATAAATTATTTATTGAAATTATTTTTTATTATGCCAATTTATAAGAATGGGAAGAATTACAAAAATGTATACTCTTTGAAGTACTTGATTGAATAGTTATCCTAATTAGGTGCATGCATATATTGGTTTAATGCTGACAATGAATATCTACCTAAATACCCATAAAGGATGCTAATGTATAGGAATAAAACTATAGTGCTATGTTCTTAATGGTTATTAATAATATATAGGAAATAACACTACAAAAACATCAGTGATATAGTACATCACTATCACTTTTTGTCAGATTTCTTATAATAATTCATCTTCTTCTTTTCCTTATAATAATTATTATATGCTTAAGTCATAAATTCTTTGCCGGAGAGGATAAATTTAAATATCACTGTAGTTGAAATTTCCACTTTATTTTTCAAAAATTTTGATTTTTTTCATGTTCATGAGCTACGCGTCATAAAAAATATTAATTCTTAATAATTTAACTGGTTGAAATTTTGTATAGCTTGGTCAATAAATTATTGTATTCACGAATAACACAACTAATGCATTAAACATGTTAATCAGTTTGACCCTTACGTCGTTGGGTTACATTATTACTTCCTCATTATTATACAGTTGCAATTGATTTATTTGGTGAAATCCATGTCCATATCCAAGTTTGCAACAATAGAAGTTATGTTTAATATTTGCTTCACAAAAAGTGTGTTAATGCGTTTTGGTGTTTTTGAATGCGTATTTGTTTTTGTAGTTAAATATCATTATTTGGATTAGCAAATTTTGTTGGTGGATTGTCCTTGATAGCTCAGATACGATTACTTTTATTATCTAATAGGATTTCTTTTGATAATATTTTACCATTTTATGAATGCAACTGTTAATATAATCCTATATAAAGCATGTTATTCCTATTCTTATATGATGAATGTGAAGTTATCAAAAAAATGTTTAATAGATGTGGATTAGTCTTATATTGCACTTTAAAAGAACTCATAACAGATGCAAGTACTTAGATTATGATGTCACTTTAGCACAGGGTGAACAATTGTGAAACTTGGTGGCATTTTTTGTTTAATAAAATGAATATTGACAGAGCTTAGTGTTAATATCAGTTTCTCTTGGTTCTAGGTCTGCCTGCACTCACTTCTTATATTTCATCATCTTTTTTATTAGGGATTATATAAATGCTTTCTTCATGTGGTTGTAGCTAAGAACCCTAGAAAACTTCTGTTGTACGTGCAAAATTATTGACATTCATGGAGATTCTATACAATCATTAAAGAATTGGCCAGGAAAACAGTTTAGATGGGGAGAGTACTGGTTGTCACATCAGTTCACCATTTATGGTAAGAATAAAGTCGGATATGATCCATATCAATGACGTCAAAGTAAATTAAGAAAGCATCAAGCTTTATAGGTGCAAAGTAGACGAATTTTGAGGCAGTAGAAGGTTGGTAATTTTGTGCTACTCAGAATATTTCTTTTGAAAATACATTCATAGCATATTCAACTCATAAGTGGAACCTCCATACACAACACTAGATTATATTCACTCTCCGAAGAAAACAAATAAAATAAGTCCTCTTTATAGGTGCAAAATAGATAATTCTAATCTTTCAGTGTCGTTGTAATAACATAATGCTAAGTAACTTTTAGTTCAAGTCATTTATGAGTCTGGCTTTAGTAGCATTGGTAATAGGAGACAATAGGTGGTTATTCTACAGGTCATGTTTTGACTTTGTAATAACATAATGCTAATTAACTTTAAATTCAAGTTAGATATTAAGGGAGTGCTGAAATATTTATTTTTTTGATGCTTTTTTAGTATAAATAGCTTTATAAGAAAGAAGAAGATAATAGAGAAGCAATGCCAAACTAGACATCAGATCATTTCAGAAAATATGGGTTACAACCATCCAAGTAGGCCTACAAGATCTAAGTGGCATTGATGTTCCTATTAGGTATGCACATATATTATTTCATAATCCCTCTCTTTTTCCTCATCGCAGAGTGTAATATTTTAGTTCTTTCTTCTATTAGGTCATGCATCATGTATGCTTCTGGATATGTTTTTACCTTCTGTGAGTTTAGAACATAACTACGATGTGACTATTTGAATAACATTGGTATATATTTCAAATGAGATAGTGCATTATACAGCTAGCTGTTTTGTATTATCCATTTGTTTCTTTTCCATTACTCATGAGGTCTTAGGAAAACAATAGTGATAATGAATTAATATGTAGGTTTTTTGGTTGTACACTCTCACATAATGACCATGTTTACAATGGACCTGCATATATTCTTTGCTTGAACATCCTGGCATGAAGACGTGGGCTCTCTTCATACACTCGGATAGGATTCTTCTACCATGCAATTTTACTGCCAAGCACGAGGACATATATAAGGTTGCTAACATGGTCATGCAATATCTCAGATGCAGGCTTATGTTGGAGAAGTTATTGTATGAACAAAATATATTTTTATAACATTTTTATGCATAAGAAAAATCTATGTTTAGATATGTACAAATAAAAATTCAAACATTACTATTGCAGGCCATGCAATATTAGTACCCTGACACTATATACAGTTTAAAATGTGTTTTCCAACCTTTAGATCCTTCCTGAATGCAACAAATGATGATTTTGAGATGTAATTGGATGAAGATGAGGATAAGGCTTCTCTAATTGAGGAACTAGGATGTCTGGTATATTGAAATCTGTGCATGCAGCTGAAGTGGAAGTCTAGATAAATTAATTTAGATACAGATCACGCCGAATCCTGAAGCAGTAGTAACTGGCTTTAATAGAGTTGATTACTATTTGGGTGTTTATATAGAATGTGTTGAAACATAAATGCTATTATCATCAACACATTAGCTTTAATATATTCAAAGTTGGGTCATCTACACAGTTTGTGGATAAAAATTAGGTATGATGTTATCAATTATATTTTACTTGCCTTTCTACTTCATACGACTGTGTTTGTTAAAATTATTTTTCTTATAAGTTCCTATATTAAACTAATACGTAATTCTATGTTTACCTTTTCAACCGACAAGGTACTACTTACTACCAACTTACCGTATTGATTATAAAAGTACCTATGTGCTATATTAGGAGGTGGCTATTATGACACAATATAAAGCATAAATTGAACACAATAGAAGTTGATTTTTAGATTTAGGGGATGGATTCGGGAAATATCTAATGATTGACATCTCTTTTGCCATCAATTGTGTGGGACCAAATAAATTTTGCATTTCCTTCGGTGCCAACCTTTATTATTTGGTTATAGCTTCACAAACGATTAAGTAATACATTTCGTTTACAACAAATTATAATGGGCATCATACATATGTTTGTTTATATGATATCATAATAAAAGCTTACCCTACAAAACACATAATCCCATATATCTTCAATAACGTCGCAAAGATTCAACAAGTGCAGTAACAGATATATTCAACAAGCTCTCGGGCAAAGCTACACA
This sequence comes from Allium fistulosum, assembly GCA_030737815.1. NCBI lineage: Eukaryota > Viridiplantae > Streptophyta > Magnoliopsida > Asparagales > Amaryllidaceae > Allium > Allium fistulosum. The sequence continues at coordinate 1,411,627,973 of CM060903.1, forward strand.
TTCTACGTGAAGCCCAACTATTATGAGTTCAAAAATGGCGGAAAAAGCTTGGCTGCACAAACAAAATTATACCTGTTGGTGTAAGTCATTCAGCCAACTCAAAGGGGAAAAATATCCTCATACAAGTACTGCATCACTTTTTACACAATCGGCTAAAAATATATCCCTTTTACTATAGGTTTGGTGAACCTACGCTGCTAACGCGCTAATTGTTTTTTCCCTTCAGGATCTCCCAACCTCAAAGTCAAATGAGCATGAGCCTACAAATAAAAGTGAGAATCCACCAGCCTTGAAAAAATGAAAAATCAAAAATTTAAATTGGTATACTGTGTCACACATAACACAACATACCATACTTCTGTCGTGCCAAAATGCTGTATCTACTAGACATGATATGATTTTTTCATTTCCATGACTGCTACATTGTTATTTTTTTCTACCATACACTATCTGGCCACTCTATGACTGAAATATTATATTTCTTAATCTATAAACTGTTAATTGTTTTGGCTTTAAATTTTTCTACGCTTTGCATAATAATTCTGCAAGTCACCTAGATTAGGACTTTCAACTATCTGTAACTAGATAATGCCATACTGTGCATATCTTCAGCGCATGGTGATGTTTGTTTTCCTACATATATTGTTCAAGATGCAGGTTACCAAATTAACAAGAATAATAGAGAATACAAGACTGTGGCATACTCTGCATATCTTTGGTTCCATTCCCCAACTATTTATTTTAGACATTATTTAATATTATATGCATCACCCTATTCTATCTGGCCACTCTATGACTGAAATATTATATTTCTTAATCTATTAACTGTTAATCATTTTGGCTTTAAATTTTTCTACGCTTTGCATAATAATTCTGCAAGTCACCTAGATTGGGACTTTCACCTATCTGTAACTAGATAATGCCATTCTGTGCATATCTTAAGCGCATGTTGATGTTTGTTTTCCTACATATATTGTTCAAGATGCAGGTTACCAAATTAACAAGAATAATAGAGAATAAAAGACTGCGGCATACTTTGCATATCTTTGGTTCCATTCCCTAACTATTTATTTTAGACATTATTTAATATTATATGCATCACCCTATTCTATATTTTTCTTCCATAGGTGGATGATTTCATGCTTAAAGGTGTTGAAAATCTAAGAACGAAAGATGTCCAAATCAGGTGGTCGTCAAACAAGGTAAGCAGCTCAGTTCACTGTTATATAACTGATCAGTTGTACTACACCACACAATCATCTTATCGTAAAATGAGGCACCATGTTCCAACACAGCCGTTTGGTTTAATACCATAACAAACTTCAGCATCAACTTCAACTTCAACCAAGAGATTGGTTTACCTAAAAAGTGCAAGAACATCTGATCATACGGTATGCTTCACTAAATGTTCTTTCTTTTTCACCACTATCCTCAATTCCCTCCAAAATTACTCTTACTTAACTTTACCCTATGGAAACAGCTCTGGGAGGTCGGGGAAAATATGATCATATCAAACAAGTTAGCACACTTAGGCAGTCAGCCTTTCAACGTGAAACTTTGGACATCCAAAAATAAGGTACAAACGATAATACATCTTTCAACATTTACCAAATAGATTGGCGTCGGGATTAACAACTCCTCCACAGTTGTTATAATCGATACTGCAACTTTTGCATGTGTGTTTGAAACATACTTATTCTCAGACACAAGCGTAATTTCTTCAAATTGATAAAATGGTCCGTCTTGCATTTAGTTTCCTCTTTTTTTCCTTTCGTCTAGCTGTAATTTCATCTTCAGCTCCTTCAAATGACTAGACTTTGTGGCTGCTGTAATTTTTGAATTTGGATAGCCACAACACATGATATGCGCGCGTGACCAATTGCAAATATGAATTATACTCAAACTGCCATCTTGAACACTTTCAAGTGACTTTGAATTTAGCTGTCTTCTAGGTCGACTTAATTGTCTACTCTTTCCCTTCCAATCAGCAAGAAAATACCAAAAACTACTCGGCAGCTTAAATTTTATATACACTGTAGTCAAACAATACCTTTTGACTTTCGAAATACTAGGCCGTCGATTCAAACAAAATCAAGTTCTAAAAAAATCAAAAATACTTCAATACCATGCGGACAACCTATAGGTTCTTGACAAAAATGGCCGCCATTTTACAGAATAGATGAGAACTGTAGTAAATTTGTTTTAACTTAACAAATCTGCTTTTATGTTTGTGTGTATATGTGTGTGTATTACTAAAAGTTGTCCAAAAAAATTCAGTGTGTACTATAAATAATGTTGTCTTAATATTTTATACACTTTGGATGCTACCACCTCCTACACTAAAACTTTTACTACTATTAAAATACCACTGGATTTCGCTAATTATATATCAACGCATTTATGGACTTAGTTTTTAGTTTCACTCGATTAGTTCAATTAATTGGTTACTATAAAAATATACATAGCATCATAGACACCAATCATTGCTCTTCCTTTGGAAGATTACCAATAATATGCTAATTTACACTTGCATGACATGAGTAAAACTTTTACCAAAACACTTCACTCAGTGTGATTGCCAGCTAGGCTTTCATAACCAGAATACATATTCATGAGAAATTTTTTCCTCTGATTCCTACAAAAGTTGATGCATGTCAATGTTTTTAAACCATACTGTTATTCTTCCAATTATATTATACCGGTTAACTCATTATAATATAACATAATTTTCCTTCACAACAGATGGATAGGACAAGAGTAAAAGATGGAGGTCAAAAGTTGATGCAGTCCACTATTTGGCGGTTAATGAGAATGTTGACGTTTTTTCTTAATTTCAGTTGAAGAATTCTACAAATTTACTTAGTTTAGGTGTTTACGCATCTATCGTACCTACTAATGTTGTTTCACAGAACTGTGCAAAATGAAAATGTCCTGGTCTGCTGCTGTAACTTGACATGCTTTTTCAATCTATCAATTTAAATGTACAAATATGACATGGCTGCATTTAAAACTGCGGTTGTGAAATACAATGAGCTGGCCCATATTTGCAGGAAGTATTGTCAGTTTCCTTACGTATAATGCATTCATCCTAATAATTCTTACACAAACTCTCAATCATATCAATTTCAGCACACCTTAACCTCTATAACTGATTTACTGCTCCTTCGAAGCCATGTTCCCATTTACACTGATATCTACGAAACCGATGCACTGTGCTGTTGACTTATGTGTTCTCATACATCATCAATATTTACTTTTCATTAACACAAGAAGTAACCTGTTGTGCTTCAACACATTTTCGCATAACAACACACAATAACCTAAAACATTGTACCTATAATAACAATCAAAATTGAATACACAGTAGAGTATAATACTAAATATAATTGCTGTATATTGTAGGTTGTAGCATAGTTGGACAATGAATGATATCAACTGATGCTTAAGTTACCTAAACCAAAACCTTTCGGAGACACATGGGAAGTCCAAAAATTTGTTCACTCAATGCATTCAATACCAACCAGTCTTCAAATATAATATATTTAGTTATTTAGTACATAAGTGCTGCAAAAAAATAGATAGCTTACTACCATATGACCTTAGGTGACAACCTCCAAAGCAATGTTCTCAAACAATTCCCGTGTGCGTAGCACGGGTCACGCGCTAGTAATTTAACATATATGATAAACCAACAAACATAGAAAGCACAATATTTTGTTGTATATCATGCAATAAAGTTACTAATAAGCCAGAATGATCACAACTAGCAAATTTCACCAACATTTATCTCACGTTTCCCATCTAATTTTACAAATCCAGAAAATAATTCTAAAGTAGGGAGGAAATGATCACAATGATACTTCACCATCATATATTAATGTTAAAAATGCAAACTTTACTAATTTACGTTATATTGCACATGAAAACTTTAACCGCTGATGTGATAACCCGGATTTTTGGGCATCTGATAATTGGATAATTAAATGGTTTATTCAATTGAACAGATAAAATTCTGATAATAAAAGATATCTGGTTATGTAAGTGAATTTGAAAATATAATAAAAATTGAATTTTAAATATTGGAATAAATATTTGATAATCTTCTAATATAATTACTTAAAGTTTTACAAATTAATCTTTTAAAACAAATAATAAGGATTGTGTATATATATAGACATAAGAAGATTTTAAATAGAATTTGGATTTGAATTTGAAATTCAAAAAGATAAATATCTTAAAATAAATTGGATTTAAAAATTATATATATATATATATATCTTAATTTGGATTTAAAATATATTATATATGATTTTATTTTGAAATATAGTTGTTCTATAATTTTCTTTTAAAGGATTTATATATATACTAAGAAATGTAATTATTAAATAAGGAATTGAATATAAAAAGCTTTATACCATTTAAAAATAAATAAATTCATGTATAATTACATGTGTTATCTCATTAGTCTTTTAAAATACAAGTGTTAGATGATTAAGAAGGAAGAAAGACAAGTGTCATTTAGTTTTATCATGGAGGAAAAATTTATAAAAATAGGAAAATGAGATATATAAACTATCAAATCCCCTCCTTCTCATTTCTTCTAATTCTACCAAGCTTTAGAAAAAAATCGTAAACTTCCTAAAGCTAGAAAACAAAGAGACCTGAAGCCTGAATAAAATTCAAAACTGAATCTGAAAAAAAAACTGAAGTAATCAAAATGCAAGATCAAGATCAAAGGATAAAACTCTGACCTGAAGTAATCAAGTTTTCAAAGCAACAAATTCAACATCAAAGTAAATCAAACATCAGATCATCATAAATCAAACTGATCCAGATAAACCAAGTTTCAGAAAACAAAAGCAAGCTTTCAGATCAGAGCATTAAAACCAGGCCTCTGTTCTTCAGTGAGGTGAGTAAACTACTATTTCAGATTTGAATCTGTTATATATCTTAATGAATGTTTGAAGTTTTGTTATGGAAAATGTTGTATGAATGAAAGAAAATTGTCAGTATGTATACATACATAGGTAGATTGGCTATGCATGTCTGTATATACCTCTCTGTTATATTACAGGCTACAATTTCATCAAATAAAATTCGTATCTTCTTATTCTAACCAATTCAAGTTATGATTCCTGAAATGAAAATGTTCATAACAATATAAAGTCATTTTTAAAAGTAATCGCAAGTGTTTATGTTGGATATTTATTTCAAAAACAATAAATGTCACTAATGATCTAAAATAATCAGAAAATCATTGTTCAAAATTTCTTATTTTAATTGTATAACCTGATTCGATCTTGCAAGTGATGAATTTTAATAATAAAATTTTGATTTTTAGTTTTGATTTGAGGTGGGATTTTGGGGTTGAACGGAAAAGACATTTTTTGTCAAATTCTGTTGATCGGCGAGGATTGGTGGGTCGGGGTTCATGTTGGAAGTAGCTCGTGGGTCGAGGATGGTAAAAAAAATAGTCAGCGATTTTCTGAATCGCCGTAGAGGTGGCACGATGTCGAACTAGGGTTCGATTGGCAGTTTTAGTCGATTGGGTTTAAGTGGCTGCTGCATCGTCGTGGGTAGATCGGAACCGGTTGGAGGTGGTGGAAATGAAGCATTGTCGATCGACGTGACTCTGGATGGAACGGCGAGGTGTCAGATGGACGGAGGTGATGGTGCTCGATGAGTTTTTGGATCGGGTTTGGGTTCGGTGATGCATCGTGTACTTGATTTCGATTCCAGTCGAAATCATTGGTGCTGAGTGGTCGAAATCGAGTGAGGAGGTCGAAGTCGTCTTGCTGGCGATGGCATCGGTGATCAGAACGTCGACGTTCGCTTGTGCACGTGTCCATGTATCTGTGTGTCTGGGTTGGTTGTTGTAAGATTTGAGTAGAGAGAAGAATGATTTGTCTCGGGTATATACTCGAGGAAAATGGTAGTTCGACTCGAAGACGAGAGAGAGATGGGGGAAAACTCGGAGTTGGGCTCGTGAGTATATCGGGATGGACCCGAAGTAAATTTACCAGTTTTAAAATTTTAATAAAGCAAGTTTAAAAAAAAAATATAAAAATAAACCTAGTTTGAATCATTTCTTAAAATCTTTCCCTTATATAATAATTGGTATTAAAAAGTAAAGTTAAGGAAGTTATAATTTGTTAAGTTTAAACTTTAAGTTATTTTAAACTTAATTTAAATTGTACTTAAGTGTTAATTAAAGGATAATTAATAAAATTGAATTGAAGTTAATTAATTAAAGATTAATTAATTAAAGGATTAAGGTAATCCAAGTAATTAAAAGATAATAATTAATTTAATTAAAGGTTAATTAAATTGATTAAGAGTTTATCAAACTTACTTATGGATGATTGATTGATATTAATACTGGATGATTTGGGTATGATATCTATGATATATGCTGTTTTGTGAGATGAATGTTTGATATGAATTATTTATTGTGATATTGTGATTCATCTATCTGTTTATATCATCCTGAATATAAGTTTAAATGTTTAAACCCTTAAACAACTTGGACATTTAAAACGATGACATTTGAATTCAAAGAGACCGGGGTCGGGTATTAGTAAATACCCGAAACCACTTCGATTTGAAATCTTCCATAATTCTTTATAGATTGATATGTGAAATCAATAGGCCGGTTTGGGATAATATGGACCATTTAAACTAAGTTGGATACTTAGATATTGTTTTGTGAAAATAAGTATTGACTATATAAGTTGGTTACTTATAGTAAAGTACGAGTTACCCCGGGTTTTAAATAAGTTATTTAAATTGGAATTTCTTGTTAGATGGGTTTACTCACGCTGGTTTCCAGCCTGACCCGGGTGTTACTTTGATGTAATGCTCGGGTCAGACCGAGTATTACAGATTTCCAGGTAAGGACGTTTTGGAGCTCAGGAGGCGAGCTGGATGGCAGGAACGTATGGAGTGTATTCCGCTGTGATATATTATAGTTGCCCGAGACATGTTAATTCTAACTGTCTAGTATATTTGTGAATGTTGTAACTCTGATGTATAAAAATGTAATTAACAAATACAGGTTTTCTTTGTATAAATGCTATTATTTGTTATTATATTTAATCCGCTGCGAATGTGAGATGTTGTGTTTTCTGTTCTTCTTTCTTCTTTCTGTTTCTTTCTTCTATCTCTTTTCTTTTTCTCCTAACTATCTGGAATTTTCGGGTTCGAAAATTCCGGGTCGTTACAGTTGGTATCAGAGCATTGTTAAGCGAGAACCTTGGCTCTGTTGGGATTACTCGTTAAGGATAGGGTCAATGGTACCCTAGAACGAGTTGAGTGTATATATATATATATATGAGAGCGTAATTGTTATTTTCTTATATAAGGATTTTAAATGATTTTATATAAGAATATATTTTGATATATAAAATGATATTTCTTTCTATTAAATATTAAGGTAATTGGTTGTTAAAATATTGGAATTAAATTAAGTGGTAATAGAAATAAAGCCAAATTAAAATTGAATGAAGATAAGTTTGAAATAAATTCAAACTAAAATTAAAATCTTGAATTTGTAGAAATGTTATCAAGAATAAAGGTAATAATGAATTGGTTTCTAGATATGATAATCTTGGTTATTATCATAAATGGTAATTGTGTTTAATAATGAATGTTGTTAATGATTTAGCAAAATGAAATGTTTAGGGAAGTAAACATTTAAGTGAGTATAACTTATAAATTGGAATTGAAGAGAATTTAAAATTGTGAAATTTTAAATCTAAATCCAGAAAACTTGAAATTGTTTTAAAGAAGTTGTTTTGAATTAAAACCAAAGGTGGTTTAAAAATTTAAAGTATAACTTGGTGTGTAAAGAAAATGTATATATGAGGAATATATATAATACCAATGATGATTTGAAATAAACACTTAGTGTTGAGTTTTAAATTGGAATGTGATGTAAAACCCAAAGTAAAGTAAGTTTTTAAACTTAAAAGGGGAAAGACTATTAATCTGAAGTTTAAAATTTGAATGGGAATTCAAATTGTGAAAAGTTGACCGGATTAAGTAAATTTAACTTGGAGGAAGTTAAATAAGTTTGAATAAATAACTTGAATTGGAAATTTCAAGATGAAATTTAAATTTAACTTGGGTAGTTAAATGGTTAATTTAAATGGAAGTTATGAGTGATCTCAAAATGGGTTTGAGATCTGAAAATTGAAAATGGATAATAAATTAGAATCTGAAGATTAAATTGTTTTTGAATTCTTATTTGAACTTTGTAATAAGTTAAGTAAAGATAATTTTAAAATGGAATTTTGAAATTTGAATTCAGAATTAAAAGGTTTAAAGATTTAATTTGTTAAAATAAAAAAAATAAAGGTTGAATTAATTTAAAAGTGAAGGAATTTAAGGAATTAAATCAATATTTAAAAATTTTAACTCGAATTTATATAATTCGAGATAGTTTAAAATTGAGATTTAAATTGAATTAGTTCAAACTGAATTTGATTTGAATAAATGGGAATTGTGATTTAAGATGAATAAGTTTAAAATTCAAATGGAAAATTTGAATTGAATTAATTTAAAATAAAAATTGAAGATTGAATGAGTTCAAAAATTCAAATGGGAATTGGGATTAATTCATATAGAAATTGAAATGATTTGAAATTTAAGTGGATTCAATTTGAAATTAGTTTGAATAATTTGAAATTGTAATTAAAATGAATATGTTTAAAATCAAATGGAATTTGATTTGAAATTTGGAAAGGAATTAAGATTAATTCAACTTGAATTGGGATTGAATAAAATTCAATGGAAATTGAAGTATTGAGTCAATTTAAATGGAAGTGGAAATTTAAATTGAATTAATGGGAAATTAATTGGAAATGGAGATTGGGAAATTAAACAGTTTGGCTCTGGATTATTTTCAAATTGTTTTAATACAAGTATATGTTTCCAAACTATTTACTATACAATCTTTCTTCTTAAACCCCAAACTATCTTATACTTATTTTACAATTATTTTAAAACTATTTAACTATTTTGAAAACTGTCTTATAAACTAATTACTATTTTTCAGCTACTTATATGTAATCACTATTTTAAAAACTATTTTGCAATTATCTAACTATTTTTATACCTACTAAACTATTTTACAGCTATTTTACAAACTAATAACTATTTTTCAACTACTTATCTATTTTAAACTTTTTCAAGATATTTTTAAATTTAAATAGGTCAGAGTTCAAACTGTTTATAATTGAAGTAATAACTCAATGGTAAATGGAAGCAATTGAGAATAAGAGAATAGAATTAAAGGAAATGTGGATAGAAAGGAGAAATTGATTTAGCTAATAATCAATAAAGATAAATACGAAGGATGTACGTATATTATTCTATTCGCATAGTGATTTGATCCAGATTCGAACACAGAATTTCGAGATAATATTATCGATCCGAGTTAGGATTTTTTCGCTCGATTTTCGACGGCGAACCTGGATATGGATTTTTGATTGGTTCTGGATATTCTCTATCATAGCTACGACTATGCAAGGAGAATGACGGATTCTGGTCAAGAAACCAGATCTGAGTCCGCACTAGGAAGTCGGGTGGACGATACTAGTTCGGAAGTGAAATTGTGTGATCGATTGAGCGATCAGATTGATATTGTGTACGGATGATATGTGTACATCGTACGGATTTGAATGAAATTGATATTGAAGATTTGTGGATAAGAACTGTAAAATGGTTTTTGAAAAGAAATATGGTTAATAACTTTATAAAAGATTTATCAAATGTGAATATTTGATTTGGAATAAAATAAAGTTATATATCCTTGTTGTATAAGGTAAATCTTCCCTTGTTTAATCTATTGCTAAAAGAAAAGGGTTTTGAAATATTTGAAGTATAAAAGAGGTTTTATACAAAGTTGAAATGATCCAAAGATTTTAAAAGTTATATAATCTATATCTATATATATATATATATAAAGGATCTTATGAGAATGATTTTGGAAAAGGTTTTGGGAACCTATGAATTTGGGAAAGGCTTTTGATTTTTGGGAAAATCAATTTTGGATTTTGAAAAGCCTAGTTTGAGAATTATCGATTTTGGTAATCGATTTTGTGTAAAGGAGATTTTGATAAATCATAAAGGGTATGATTTGAAGATACTATAAGTATATAGTATAAAGTGTTTTGAGAATAGCTCTGGGGAAAAAGGCGCTTCCTTGAAATGAACTTCTCAGGAGTACCACTGGGTGGTACTGCCTTGAGCCCCAAGGGGAGTTTCTAAAGTTGATCCTGTGAGGAGTCCGGACAAAACTAGTTCCTGAGGATTATTTGTGTAGCGAAAGTCGAGGGGCTGGTGCCCACAGAGGCATTTGAGTTATGCTGTGACAACAATTTAACTCAATGTCACTGCGATCTACTGCAGACCATAGCGAAAGTCATGTGTGCCGCTGAGAGCCAACTGTCTACGTTTGATTTTATATCGGTAGAATGTGACACTATGGTAACATAGCGAAAGTCGTTTGTGCCGCTGAGAGCCAACTGTCTACGTTTGATTTTATATCGGTAGACTGCGACCTATGTGGGAGAAGTTTCATTTTGACAGCGAAATCGTGTGTGCCACTGAGAGCCAACAGTTACATGGACTTTTGCTGCGACGGCAACGTAACCCTGGGATGTAACTGCGATCTGTTGTGGGTTCCATGCTGTCATCAGTTACATGGACTTTTGCTGCGATGGCAACGTAACCCGTGATGTAACTGTGACCATGGATGGGGGTGATGATTTCCAGAGCATTCTCACCAAAGATATTTCCTCTATTTTCAAAAACGTTTTCGATATTTTCAAATAAAGTGTTTTCCAAATATTTTCACTGGGTGTTGAAAATGGTTCTGCTAAGTACTTATAGATTTTCAGTCTTACGCCTGATCAACGTATGACCGAATTTCTGTGAGAACGAGAATGGACTTGTTGAAACATCGAGTTATAAAAGTATTTTTATAAAAACTAATTTAGTAATATTATAAAGATTTTTTAAAGTGTTTTAAAAAAAAAAATATGTTCAAAGAGAAAATTTATCTGATAATAGGTAAATAATAAATTTTGGCTTCATTCCTTTTCGAGGACGAAAAGATTTTAAGGGGGGAGGAATGTGATAACCCGGATTTTTGGGCATCTGATAATTGGATAATTAAATGGTTTATTCAATTGAACAGATAAAATTCTGATAATAAAAGATATCTGGTTATGTAAGTGAATTTGAAAATATAATAAAAATTGAATTTTAAATATTGGAATAAATATTTGATAATCTTCTAATATAATTACTTAAAGTTTTACAAATTAATCTTTTAAAACAAATAATAAGGATTGTGTATATATATAGACATAAGAAGATTTTAAATAGAATTTGGATTTGAATTTGAAATTCAAAAAGATAAATATCTTAAAATAAATTGGATTTAAAAATTATATATATATATATATATATATATATCTTAATTTGGATTTAAAATATATTATATATGATTTTATTTTGAAATATATTTGTTCCATAATTTTCTTTTAAAGGATTTATATATATACTAAGAAATGTAATTATTAAATAAGGAATTGAATATAAAAAGCTTTATACCATTTAAAAATAAATAAATTCATGTATAATTACATGTGTTATCTCATTAGTCTTTTAAAATACAAGTGTTAGATGATTAAGAAGGAAGAAAGACAAGTGTCATTTAGTTTTATCATGGAGGAAAAATTTATAAAAATAGGAAAATGAGATATATAAACTATCAAATCCCCTCCTTCTCATTTCTTCTAATTCTACCAAGCTTTAGAAAAAAATCGTAAACTTCCTAAAGCCAGAAAACAAAGAGACCTGAAGCCTGAATAAAATTCAAAACTGAATCTGAAAAAAAAAACTGAAGTAATCAAAATGCAAGATCAAGATCAAAGGATAAAACTCTGACCTGAAGTAATCAAGTTTTCAAAGCAACAAATTCAACATCAAAGTAAATCAAACATCAGATCATCATAAATCAAACTGATCCAGATAAACCAAGTTTCAGAAAACAAAAGCAAGCTTTCAGATCAGAGCATTAAAACCAGGCCTCTGTTCTTCAGTGAGGTGAGTAAACTACTATTTCAGATTTGAATCTGTTATATATCTTAATGAATGTTTGAAGTTTTGTTATGGAAAATGTTGTATGAATGAAAGAAAATTGTCAGTATGTATACATACATAGGTAGATTGGCTATGCATGTCTGTATATACCTCTCTGTTATATTACAGGCTACAATTTCATCAAATAAAATTCGTATCTTCTTATTCTAACCAATTCAAGTTATGATTCCTGAAATGAAAATGTTCATAACAATATAAAGTCATTTTTAAAAGTAATCGCAAGTGTTTATGTTGGATATTTATTTCAAAAACAATAAATGTCACTAATGATCTAAAATAATCAGAAAATCATTGTTCAAAATTTCTTATTTTAATTGTATAACCTGATTCGATCTTGCAAGTGATGAATTTTAATAATAAAATTTTGATTTTTAGTTTTGATTTGAGGTGGGATTTTGGGGTTGAACGGAAAAGACATTTTTTGTCAAATTCTGTTGATCGGCGAGGATTGGTGGGTCGGGGTTCATGTTGGAAGTAGCTCGTGGGTCGAGGATGGTAAAAAAAATAGTCAGCGATTTTCTGAATCGCCGTAGAGGTGGCACGATGTCGAACTAGGGTTCGATTGGCAGTTTTAGTCGATTGGGTTTAAGTGGCTGCTGCATCGTCGTGGGTAGATCGGAACCGGTTGGAGGTGGTGGAAATGAAGCATTGTCGATCGACGTGACTCTGGATGGAACGGCGAGGTGTCAGATGGACGGAGGTGATGGTGCTCGATGAGTTTTTGGATCGGGTTTGGGTTCGGTGATGCATCGTGTACTTGATTTCGATTCCAGTCGAAATCATTGGTGCTGAGTGGTCGAAATCGAGTGAGGAGGTCGAAGTCGTCTTGCTGGCGATGGCATCGGTGATCAGAACGTCGACGTTCGCTTGTGCACGTGTCCGTGTATCTGTGTGTCTGGGTTGGTTGCTGTAAGATTTGAGTAGAGAGAAGAATGATTTGTCTCGGGTATATACTCGAGGAAAATGGTAGTTTGACTCGAAGACGAGAGAGAGATGGGGGAAAACTCGGAGTTGGGCTCGTGAGTATATCGGGATGGACCCGAAGTAAATTTACCAGTTTTAAAATTTTAATAAAGCAAGTTTAAAAAAAAATATAAAAATAAACCTAGTTTGAATCATTTCTTAAAATCTTTCCCTTATATAATAATTGGTATTAAAAAGTAAAGTTAAGGAAGTTATAATTTGTTAAGTTTAAACTTTAAGTTATTTTAAACTTAATTTAAATTGTACTTAAGTGTTAATTAAAGGATAATTAATAAAATTGAATTGAAGTTAATTAATTAAAGATTAATTAATTAAAGGATTAAGGTAATCCAAGTAATTAAAGGATAATAATTAATTTAATTAAAGGTTAATTAAATTGATTAAGAGTTTATCAAACTTACTTATGGATGATTGATTGATATTAATACTGGATGATTTGGGTATGATATCTATGATATATGCTGTTTTGTGAGATGAATGTTTGATATGAATTATTTATTGTGATATTGTGATTCATCTATCTGTTTATATCATCCTGAATATAAGTTTAAATGTTTAAACCCTTAAACAACTTGGACATTTAAAACGATGACATTTGAATTCGAAGAGACCGGGGTCGGGTATTAGTAAATACCCGAAACCACTTCGATTTGAAATCTTCCATAATTCTTTATAGATTGATATGTGAAATCAATAGGCCGGTTTGGGATAATATGGACCATTTAAACTAAGTTGGATACTTAGATATTGTTTTGTGAAAATAAGTATTGACTATATAAGTTGGTTACTTATAGTAAAGTACGAGTTACCCCGGGTTTTAAATAAGTTCTTTAAATTGGAATTTCTTGTTAGATGGGTTTACTCACGCTGGTTTCCAGCCTGACCCGGGTGTTACTTTGATGTAATGCTCGGGTCAGACCGAGTATTACAGATTTCCAGGTAAGGACGTTTTGGAGCTCAGGAGGCGAGCTGGATGGCAGGAACGTATGGAGTGTATTCCGCTGTGATATATTATAGTTGCCCGAGACATGTTAATTCTAACTGTCTAGTATATTTGTGAATGTTGTAACTCTGATGTATAAAAATGTAATTAACAAATACAGGTTTTCTTTGTATAAATGCTATTATTTGTTATTATATTTAATCCGCTGCGAATGTGAGATGTTGTGTTTTCTGTTCTTCTTTCTTCTTTCTGTTTCTTTCTTCTATCTCTTTTCTTTTTCTCCTAACTATCTGGAATTTTCGGGTTCGAAAATTCCGGGTCGTTACAGCTGATATCAAAATAAAGGATAAAAACTTAAAATAACAACAAAATATTATAAGATATTTTTACCAATTCATTGCTAAATTCAGTAGCAGCCTCCTGATAGCTAGTTTTCTTCCCTGAACTACTGCCACAGAATACGCAGTTAGGTCTTGGTATGAAGTCACGTCTTCAACTGGTGATTTTGTGCCTCTGCCTTCATTAGCAGCAGCCATGGCTGCCTAATCCTAGAGTCATCTGTGTTGAACAGCCTACTTAACGATATATTGATGTCTCATCACTATAATCACCCAAATATTAACATGCATACACACACACACACACACACATATATATATATATATATATATATATATATCTGGAAACATCTTCACATAGTATACATCATACAATATGCAAGCAACATGGCAGTGTGTGGTGTGGATAACCTTCTTAAAACAAATTCAACTTTTCTTTTTACTAGTTTAACATATAGTAGTTACAAATATTAAACATGTTAATTCAAATATTAACCATAACAAATTCAATTACCTACAATTTTCCCACTTGAGTGCTGCAGAACCTAGATTAACCTGCATCTCCTATATACTGCACTTCACCAAATCAACCCCTCCATCACCATCCGACGACCTTCCACCATCAACCACCCAAAACCGAAGCATATTTCAGCCTGCACCACTTCCTAAACATTTCAACCATCTCCAAATATGCAATCCAAAAATCCAAACTTTCTACTGAAACCTCACCGCAACCTTTTCTCAAACCCAATTCCAATCAATCGCTCAATCCAACCAAACCTCCCTACTTCACTGTCGCTTACCTCGACCAGACTTCAACCACGACCACCAACCATGACCAGAAACCATCCTCAGCAAAACCGCAACCTCATTAGCAAACCTTCCTCGCTGTCTCACCAACCTACATTTCCTCACTACCTCACTGCCACCAAACCTAAAACAACTTTTTACCTATAACAAAACCCGAGACCAGAAACACTCTTTGGCCTCGATAACATATACCCAATTACCCTCACCAACAACCCACAAATGACCTTCCTCGAACGAACCCGCAATCAAACCCGAACAAGCAACCTCATTGTCCAATTAGCTAATTGTGTGATTTTTGGAATTGTGTGATTTTTTTGGTATTTGGAATTGTGTGATTTTAATCGCTGTGATTTTTTGTTTTCCAACGTCGCTCAAAATTACCTCAACCCGCATCTAGTAACGAGAGAGGGACATGGAAATGGAGCGTAATAGGGAAGGAGGGGAATGAGGTGGCGATTGTAATGAGGGAGTGTTGAGAAAAATAAATTATTTGAGGATGCGAAACTAATCTGAGGAGTCTTGAGAATTAGGGATTTTGGTAAATGGGGTTTAAAGAAACGTGATTGGAAAGAATGAATGCGAATATGGGACACAGGAAGTAATAAACAATTGAGTGAAAATTTTGCAATTGGAGCCAATTTTTTTGCAAATGGAGCCAAAATTATTGCAAATGGAGCCAAAATATTTGGATGAGAGGTAAAAGTTTTGAATTGGATCCAATTTTTGGGTTGGGAGGAAAATGTTCTAGATTGGAATCAAAATTTTCATTATTTAAAGCCAAAAAAAACCTGTATACGTAAAAAATGATACCTACAAAAGAAATTATTTAAATACATATGAACGTAATAATTTGTAGCGTATTATTTACATTATTCAAGTTTTTTCTTTTTTTACATTTTTGAATTTTCTAAAATTCTGAATATTGTATAAAATAATAAATATAAAATATTAAATATTACTTCTTATTGTTAATTATTTAATACTAATTATTAAATTTAATAATAATTATTTAATAGTAATTATATATTAATAACTATTTAAAAGTAATTATTTGTTAATAATTATTTAATAGTAACTAAATTTTTTTACAAACTTTAAATTTTCTAAATTTTTTAATTTTTTGCTTTTGAATTTTATGAAAATTTTAAAATTTTGGTAGTTATTATTAATTATTTCTTATTATGAAATATTACTACTTATTATCAGTTTTATTTAATAGTAATTATAAACTATTACTTTTTATTAATTAGTTATTAATTATTACTTCTTAATTATAATTGAATATTAGGTATTAATTATTCAATAGTTGTTATTTAATATTAATTATTGATTATATTTATTAAATATTAAATGTAATTAATAAATATTAACTATAATTCACTAATTATTAACAATTAATTATAATAAATTATTAAATATAAAAAATAATTATTGATCATAGATAATAATTAATAATTATAAATTATTTATTAATAATCATTGGTTATAAATTATAAATTAATAATGCTTTTACAACCTTTTATAAATTAATAAAATTATTGTAAGTGTTATGTAATAAAACTGTTGAAACTATTATGTAAATACAATGTTTAACAAAATATGAGTTTTTCAATTTTGTATTTATTTTGAAAAACTTCGTATAAAGTTACGTACTAATAACTGGAAAGTAAAATTAAGTCTATTGGAATACTGATTAAATCCTACTACGACGTCTAGAATAATCGAAGGCAACGACGATCAACCGATAAGAGTTGTTGAAAATTGGCATCTACTACAACGTGCAGAAGAAAATAGTTGCAATAAACATCTATTACAACGGGCAGACAGAGCTTAAAACTGATATCTAATACAACGAACCGGAAACTGTTGTAATAGGAACTCTAATAGATCTATATTACAACGGCCAAAAATTGTTGTAATAGATAAATATTACAACGGGCTAGAACCATTATAATAGAGCTGAGAATGGGATCTATTACAACGGGCCGCGAACCATTGTAATAGATCTATATTACAATGGGAAGAACCGTTGTAATGGAGCTGAAAACTGGAATAAATTACAAAGGGCCGAAAACCATTGTAATAGAACTATATTACAACGGGCTAGCTGACAAGGTTGTAATAGGTATACTTGAAGGTGCAAAATTGCACTTATTATCACGGGCTTAAGAAAACCGTTGTAAAAGTTGTCTATTAAAACGGTTTTTTGTGGCCCGTTGTAAAACAGGCGTTGTAAAAGGATAGTTTTGTTGTAGTGAGGTTTAATTTATTATTTAATTTTTAAATTAAAGATTATTTAATTAATTAATTGATATATATTAATATTTAATTATTAATAAAGGTTTAAATTATTATTTAATAATTAATATATGATTAATTAGGGTTCAATTATTTATTTAATAATTAATTATTGTTTAATTATTTATTTAAGGTTTAATTATTTATAAATTAGTAATTAAATTAAGTTAAAATTTAATTAAGTCCAATTATGGTTTAATAAAGGGTTTGACTTGTAATTAATTAATTTAAAAGGAATTTTAAGTTTTAAATCCTTTATTTTCCCAAGAATCAAACTGTTTTTAAAAGAACTTCTTTCCAAAGATGGTTTGAACACAAGGGACTCAAGTGTGGATACTATTAAGTAGCCAAACAACTGTGAATGAATCATAATGTTGATTGATTGAATTGTTTGGACATCTGATAGCAGAATAAATCCCCTTTCTGCTATAATGTAATGGTCGTTTATGTGGACATGTGTTAGTAGAATAAATCCTCATTCTGCTATAAATTGATTGAATTGTTTGGACATCTATTTAGCAAGACAAATCACCATCCTGCTATTATGTTATTTGGACATGTTTATACTAGTTAGTTTATATTGACATGTTATTTCCTGATTTGGATATGAAGTATATTTACATATATGTTGACTTATGTAAATAAAATTGTTGAATGACTTGAAAGTAAAATTGAAACTGAATGGTAACTTAAATAAGTACTAATGGGATTGATAATCCTCCTTTTGAAATTATAAAGTACGGTTTTTAAATTGGCTCTAATTCTTTAATCAGTTTTGTGTTTTAATGTTTATAAATGATTTTCAAGTTATATAACTATTTTATAAAAGTATTTATAAATAATAACTTGTTTATATAAAGGGTTTTACTTAATAAAAGATTTTATTTAAAGTGATTTAAAAATGAGATTTTGTAAATGATATTTTGTAATATTAAAGATATTTTATAAAAGAAATTTTATAAAGAATTTTATACATGAAGAGAGATTTTATAAATCATTTTAGAGATTTAAAAAGAAGTTTAAATCTAGTTTGAAGATTTATAAGGAGGTTTAAAATATGAAGTGAACTTATAAAAAGAATCTTTATAAGGGATATAAGTGAATGGGTTTTATAAAGTGAATAGGTTTTATAGTAAGTGATGTTTTGAAAAGGGAATTTCTTGGCCATTTAATATGGAATTTGAGAAGAGGGAATTTTCCAAATGTTTTTGGCGAATACTTATATTTTTTACATAAGTAAAAATGTTTTCCAAATGTAAAAGGAATGTAATGGTTTTTAGGAATAGCGTTTTAAAAAGAACTTTTGATCATGTTTTGCAAAATGTTTTAATTAATGAAAGATTAGTTAATAAAGGCTTGGTGTAACGACCGGCCTTTTTGACCATCAAAAGTCGATACCGAACGCTACCACTGTGTTCCAATGTCGCGCATCCAATCGAAAAAAGGGCGGATTGTTAGGGTAAATAAAAAGAAAAGAACGGAGAATAGAGAAAAACAGAATCTCACGGTAGCATCAACAACATATAATATAACAAGGCCAGTAGAAACTGTCACTCCAAACATACAGAGTATATCAGAGTTAAAAACAAACATTATCAACTAGACAGTTATAAAATCCCGACCTTACAAATGCCGATAGGTATACTATAAAATACCGCGGAAAATAAAATACTACGATATGTGACTCTTTAGCTCCCCTCCATAATCTCCATAATATCAAAGCCAACCTGGGAAAATACTTGGTCTGACATGTGCATTATAATAAAATAACACACGGATCAGTCTGGGAATACTAGCATGAGATAACTCAAATAATGGGGAACATATAAAAGTTCTGTGAGACCACGCCGCTAACGTGGAACGGGTTTTTACCTCACAAGAATAATATCCAAAAAGGCAAGAGCAGAAATAAATATCAAGAACAAATTCAAATAGGAATGAGCATAAATAATATTAAATCAGACTTGAATGAATAGAAATAAACCGAGTAAAATGGAATATCATGATTTATTTTTAATTAACCATCAATAACAGCGTGCGTAGGCCTGTCAATGGATACTTTCGGATGCGGATAGTGCCATATCTGTATCCGCATCCGAAATCATTTTTTGGATATCGAATATCTGCATCTGCGGATACGGTATCCCCTAACGACTGATAAATCAAGAAATATAAATGGAAAATTTTAGTTTAACATAAACTTTTTTCAATCACATTAATTATAGAAGTGTTAAAAATAAACAAATATAATGATAATAAATTATTTTGAGCGGTTAATATGCATTGAATGCGTATAATATAATCTTCTAACTTAATAAAACCATAAATAAGTATCTTTCACCGTATTAAAATATACATAATTTAAACTATAATCTTGAAAATACCGGACAGATAATTTTCGGATGCGGATGTCTTCATATCCGCATCCATTTTTTCGAATATCGGATATTTATCCGCTTTTCAGATGCAGATGCGGATGGATTTCAGATTTTTCGGGTATCCATTGACAGCCCTAAGTGTACGGATAAATAATTTGTTGGCGAGAAACCCCCTTTGGGTCTCTCTATAGATTTTTCCCTGCAAAACAATAGTTATGGATAATATATATAATCATATGGGTTTATAGCTATTAAATTAATATGTCATCCGTTTTCCAAATGAAAATTCAACCAAACAATCAATCAAACAATTTAGTTATCGAAGCAATCAATAAATGTTTATAACAATATTGACATGATATATTAAATTTTCGGTATTAATTTCTACGCGTTTCGAACTCGCACGACTAATCGATACGTCTGATCGCCATGAAATTTGACGGCGTAATATAATTCACTATTACAATTCCGATGAAACTAGTTTTGTTGAAATCCCAAACAGCGCCCCGATAGGCTAATTTCATAGATTTAAATATCGTTTTATATGTATTATCGATATTTATCCAATCTATTTATTTTGTAAATAAATTGTACAAATTGAATTCACGAATATTATTTGTTAATTAAAAGGAGTTAAATAAAATTATTAAATCAATTTAATTATCATTTAATCCATAATTCAAATATTTTATTATTCTTTATATTTGATAAGTTATTAAATTCCAAAATTCGATTATTTAAATATTTAAAATAAACTAAACATTTAAAATCAAATAACTATAATTTTGGGTTGTTACATTCACCCCCCCCTTAAATGAATTTCATCTCTGAAATTCCTAAGGAAGAAAATGTTTCCGAACTCTTAAGCTTAAAACTATTAATTAAAGTGAGTTATTAAACTTATTTTCAAAACCAATTAGCTAGAATAGATTCCAAAATTTCCTAATTTTTTTAAATTCACCCACCTATACCAACTAATTCCCTTTTATTCATTTATTCCAAGATATAACCTGAAAGTCAAATTTTAGTGTTCAAACATTTTCCAAAATCTTAAAAAATTTCTAACTCTTAATGTGACGCCCCACCTCTATACCCACGCTAGCCAAGAACACTACGGTGTAGTGTTGTCAACTAGCACGGAGAATAAGGCTGTTGAGGAGCGACCATCTATGTAATTGCTTTGTGCGAGCACCGATATGTCAGATAATAAAACATTGCATTTCATTTTTAGAGGAAACCCGACATACCGATACAAACTCAAAGTTACTACACAGTGGCTATAATAGTTTAGGACAATAGATATAAAAATAACACAGAAAACATAAATGCGGAATACAGATGGAACGAAAAGTCTCATATATACAATAACTGATATCAGTTACAATACATTTGACACAATACCAATGATACAACTACAATTGTGGACTCAAGAAGTTATATATACAAGTACATTATCGACTAATATATATGAATACATTATCATTTTTAAACAGACACACTGACTACTACAACAAGACGAAGACCACTTCAAATGATATAAAAAGTCTTCATAGCTCTAGCAGCAACCCAAAGCTAAAAATCTACAACCTGTAAATACTCGGTCTGACCCGAGTATTACATTCAAAAGAAAATAATACCCGGATCAGTCTAATTCAAACTCAGTTATTAGCGCATAGAAGCAATAATAATCAATCTCAATATAGATGACAGTCACAGAAATCTCGTATATCCAACTCTCGATACGAGAATTGGATAACGGCAGAAATAACACTAAACAGTGTTAATCCACAAAACAGAAATCCAAAGCAGTTTAAGCAATTGAAATGTCAATTTAAAAATATCAATGCTAATTGGCTGCAGTACACGCTAACGTGTACTACCTCGCCAATACAGCCTACGAATTATGCAACAGGTCGATGAATTAAGGATAAAAGAGATATCGATTAAAATCTGTCAATTTGGTGTGGCTGCAGTGCACGCACGCGTGCACTGCCTCGCCACAACGGAATATAAAGTCACCACACGGGACAAGGGTAAAACTGCTACGAAAATGCAGCAGGTCAGCAAGTGCTCAAGGATGAACAGATGCAAGTGAAAATGACACATGGATATGCAGTGTATACCCAAGTACAACTAAAATAGAAACAGGTCAAGCATATATAGATATGCAGTGTCAAAGTGAACCAAGTCACAATGATCGCAAGGTCAAACCCTGAAATCGGGTTCAACTCAAATGAATTAGAAGTGGTTGGCTGTCTCAAGCAACGGCAACCAAACAAGTTCGAACAAAACCAAACAATGTCAAAGTTTAGCATCAGGTCAAAAGGAATATAAGCAAACAGCCTATAGGATCGTACATGCCACTCAGTAAAGCTACAGGTAGAGATGATGCAGTGAAGCATGTACAAGGGCAACATCAGCGACAAAACAGTGTCAAAATGAAGAGACCAGAGGAGTGCAACTAAAACTGATGATAGTGGTAATCACATAGTGGAATGCAATTAAGTGATGCTTGCCGAATTCCAAACGGCTCCTAAAACAACTGCTCGAAAACTACAATGCAGGCTCAAATCAATCTTTAGTGAATGCAGATTACAACATAAAAATTCAGTGAATAAATGTAACAATGAACTTCAAGTGTACAAAGAAGACAGTGGCAGTTACTCAACTGAAGATGCAGATTGGAAGTGAAAGCAAACAAGATGGCAACATTAAATGAACCAAAGGAAGTCCAGGTTTAATGCAACAACAACTCAACCCCAATGTTCTCAATTTCAACATGATAGAAAAAGACGTAGGGCAACTTTAAATGAGAATAATGTCACCAATAAGATATAGTGATCAAATAAAAATTTATCAGATCAGTGGTGCTCAACCCAAATCAAGATATAATGATCAGGTGGAAAGACACATGCAACTCCTATATGAATGATAAAAGACTGAACTACAAACAGAGACTGCAATGTTGTTTATGAAATCGATAATCAGTGAAACCAACATTTTAAACTCATATATGCTCGAGAAAATCAATTTTTACTTCCGGCTGCAAACCAAAAGGATCAGGCAAAATACCAGGTCCACTCACTTGCCGAAGACAAGGTCATCGTCAAGTCAAAAAGGAGCATCATGTAAAACAACAAGTAAAGTACCCAAAGCATGTGTCAGAATCAAACAAGGTCAAGCCTGGGCAACCTGAAGTGAGGTTGAACAGAGTCAACTAAATGAAACTGGAAATGCAACGACATATATGATCGAAGTGCAGACAAAAATACCAACACACTACAAGAGTAACGTGTACAACATACGTCAGCAAGTGGTAAATCAGAGTGTACATGAACTACAAGCTAACCAATGGAAGCCTCAAAAAGTATCAGACTCGAACGGAGGCAAGTGCACAAAAATCCAAGTTTATATGCAATTAAACAATGAAGTAAAAATCATGCACACCTATATAAATGTATGCAGAACAATATTGAGCACGGGCATGACAACAAGTGATGCAACAACATGTGTGCATACCCTTTAAAATCAGACTCAAGTGAAGATTGAATGCAACCAACACTCCAGATCAATGCTTATGAAACTGAATATCAGTCAAAATACTCAGCTCACCAAAAATGCACTGCCATATAGTGAAACCATAAGTGAATAAGTCCAACTAAAATGACCCACTTGGCTATCAAGTGAATATAATAACACTGTAGACAAATGTACAGGATGGAGACAACTACAGATCGATGCCAACCAAACTACACGCAGAGGCAACTCGATAAACAAACTTGAGTAAACAGAACAAAGAACAGGCATTCTATCCACTGCCAGTGTAACAGGTAAGGGATGCATAATGACTACCAGAGTACAAATTCAGACTCGATGGAACCTAACTCATGTTCACAACTCGATATTAGGGACTATATAATGGATAAGTATGCAACAGTGACTCAAAACATATGCAGTGAAATCAGAAGTGGACTGGTCGAGACAACACAGTGAGCTCAAGCTCAAAAGGGTACAAGAAAATGACCAAAAGTAATAACAATCATATATATATATACACATGAAGGCATATATATACATATATATATATATACAAATGAAGATACAGTAAGGCCAGAAGACCTGGTACAAGAATTTAAGTCTGGTAACGACAACACAACTACAAACCAAAACAGCAGTAGCAATCCACAAACTCAAATGAACAACTGCCCAGAGATAATGAAACCGAAGGGGGCCAAGCATTGCAAATGTTTCAAAGCCGAAGCCCAAAAAATATGCAGTTCAACATCAAACAAAAATCAAGCTTTATAGTTAAGTTCGAACGGTTCGAAGTAGATGTGAGTAAGGGGAATTACTTACCTTTCACCGAAGCGAAGACGAACGAAAATTTATGGAGATCGACTCCAGAAGCAAGCATCGAACTCGTTGAAGTAGCCAGATAAAGCAACAAGAAATCGAGGAGCAGGAGATCGAAAGAAAATCGCTGAAGCCCTAAGTTTTGTCGCCATTATTTTGTTGATCTCGAATTTGGGCCTAGGGTTCACGAATGGAGGAAAGGGAGGGGGTTGGGTGCTGAATACTATCACGGCTTCAAATCAAGCATGGGCCAAGATTTTAAAATTTATAAAGCCTGAATACTTTTAACCATGTTTATTAAACACCTTGGTGATATTTAAAACACGATTTGAATCCATTAGAACAACGGATTCGAACACGATAAAAATTCATATTTAGGATTTTAAATACGAATAGACGATGTCATATTTAAATAAAATATTTAAATATATTATCGTATAAATGCGGGTTGTTACAGACTTCACTCCTTAAAGAAATTGCGTCCTCGCAATCATAAGGAATAAATGGATAAAAGGTAACAACCATAAGAGCATGGCAATGTCGAATGCATACGCAAAGCAAAGGTCAGCAGGGGAAGCATTAGAATTATGGAAGTATCAGATATAGAATCAAAAGGTTCGACTGATTCAAATCAAAAGAATCAACATCGTGGGGATCAAGGAATCAAAATCAGACGACTATCAAAAGCAAGAATCAATCGAGTTCTAGCAATTGAAAGAAAAGGAATCAGAGCAGAAATCACGTACTGCACGAATTGAATGTGAGTAAATCAAATTACTCACCTGAATCGTCAGAGAAAAAGACGAAGCTCAAATCTCAAAATCGCAAATATTCAATCATCTAAACGATAATTGAATTTTCAAATCGCAAATAGGTCTAACTATCAAAAATGATAATCAAATTTCACAAATATCTGATTATCAAAAACGATAGTCAGAAACACAAATATTCGATTAATCAAATCGAAAAATATTTAATTATCTCAGACGATAATTAAATTGGAAAATATTTAATTATCACAAATGATAATCAAATTTCACAAATATCTGATTATCAAAACGATAATCAGAAACACAAATATTCGATTAATCAAATCGAAAAATATTTAATTATCTCAGACGATAATTAAATTGGAAAATATTTAATTATCACAAATGATAATCAAATTTCACAAATATCTGATTATCAAAAACGATAATCAGAAATCACAATTATTCGATTATCAAATCGAAAAATATTTGATTATCTCAAACGATAATCAAATTTCATAAATATCTGATTATCAAAAACGATAATCAGAAATCACAGATATTCGATTATCAAATCGAAAAATATTTGATTATCTCAAACGATAATCAAATTTCACAAATATCTGATTATCAAAAACGATAATCAGAAATCACAAATATTCGATTATCAAATCGAAAAATATTTGATTATCTCAAACGATAATCAAATTTCACAAATATCTGATTATCAAAAACGATAATCAGAAAAATCAGAAATATCCGATTATCAAAAACGATAATCAGGAACACAAACATCTGATTATCAAAATGATAATCAGAAGTCATAAATATTCAATTAACGAGTCCGGAATTAACCGAAGTAGTAAAAGTATGGTTCCATACTCCTTACTTTTGCTAAATCGTTTAAATCTCTTTATCGTTTCCTTGAAAGTGCAGAATTGTGTGTTTAAAAAAATAACATTTCACATTCTCAAACGGACAAGTCCGGAATTAAGCGAATCAGTAAAAGAAAGGGGTCATAGTCCTCGATTTTGCTGAAACGTTTAAATCGCTTCCTCATTCTATTGAAAATGCAAACTGTAAGAATTTTGAAAACAATTTTAATTTATATTTTGAAACAACTTTTTTTTTTTAAAATAAAGAATTTTGAAAACACGTGATTAAATTAGCAATATCAGTATTGCGGGAGATCCGCTTGTAAATCCATTTCAAAATTGACGGTTACTGAAGTTAACACGTCAAAATCTCATCAAAATATAATACCAAATGAATTTCCATTCATCAAAAATGTCACAAGAATCTTCTCAAAGATAGAAAGGGATATCATACCCTAAACTTGTATTCATAACAAGTTAATAACACATGAATTCACCAATACACAAAAATTGACAAAACTTGTAAATAGAAATCACGAAAATTGGTGAAGCACAAATTCTAGAAATCATCACAAGAAATCCAGAAAACACATGAAGGGGGGGGGGAGGCCTAGCATAAAAATGGGAGTATGAAAACTCCAAAACACCGGTATCACATGAACGAGACGCTATCTCATGGTGGCTAACCAATAAAGTTTCACACAGGAATGGCCCGAAGACCGTAGGGCGCTACCCTACATACGTGATGGCGAAACATCACACAAAGCGGGGTCTAGTCTCCCTCGCAGACAAAGAGACATCGCATAATCGCTAGTCTAAATCATAAAAAGAAAAGGGGAAAGGCCTATCACAAAAATGGGAGTATGAAAACTCACCGACCGGTATCACATGACGAGACGCTATCTCATGGAAGCCATCCATTAAATTTTCACACAGGAATGGCCCGAAGACCGTAGGGTGCTACCCTACATACGTGATGGCGAAACATCACACAAAGCGGGGTCTAGTCTCCCTCGCAGACAAAGAGACATTGCACAGTTGCTAGTCTAAATCACAAAAATGATCGTCATGATCATAAAGAAGTGTCAATCACACCAAGCTAGTAAATATATGAGTTTAGCTTCATGTCCCATAACCACTTGCTTAACTTAAATATTTACGAACAAGCTGTAAATCTTCACTAGGAAATTGTCACAAAAAGGGTTCAATCGAACAAGTCCAAGAGCTAACCGACGAAGTAAACGCAAGCGTTTCATACCACTTGTTTTACTAGGCCGTTTAATTCAATTTCTCATACGAGTGAAATAAAGGCTTGTATATACTAATAGATTGGAAAATGATTTAGGAAAAGAGCTTTGTAGTAAAATAATTTTTGAAATCGTTTGGAGAAAAGGATTTTAATATTTACTACTAGTATAGAAAACCTTTATATTTTTAAAGTGACAAATCACAAAAATGATTGTAGAAACAATCAATCACAAGAATTCACATACGAAGATGTGAATGGAATCCAAAGAAATCGATACTGAATTTATTAAAATAGGAACACCCAAAAATTCCAGAAAATAGAAGTTATCAAAATCAATAAAGGTGATAACAACTAATTAGGAAAGAAGAATCGATATCAACTGGAAAAACAAAGCAAAACGAGTAGAAATGCATAATTGACTTCAACAAAAGTAAGAATCAAGTCAATGTCAAAGCCAACAGTTAATAGCCGCAGTCGAGTACAAAATGAATCAATCATCATTATCAAAGAAACCAACGGGAAACAAAATCAGAGTCTTGAAAATCAAGAAATTAGCAATTTCCCAAAAACAAGTGACCGAAGTCGAATGGAATTCAAGATGAGGAAAACACAAAATATCAAGTTCAAAATCGCTGAGATTCGAACTAGAGGTGAATGAGAAATCAAAATCACTCAATTTGCAACTGGTCCAGCTATTTTTCATCACAGTGTAACAGGTACACAATGACACTCATAGCATAGAACAAAAGTGGAACAAAGTCCAAAAGTCAAAATGGCTTTAATTTGCCAAATTAAAACAAAATCAACATCGGCTAAATCAATTCAAAGCCGAAAACACAAGAATAAGCGTTAGGAATTCATACCTAACAGTCAAAAATAATCATATGTAAAGATGAGAGATAAAACATCGACAAATAGTTGTAACACATGCTCCATCTAGGTTATGTTTTATAATTGTCCTAAACCCCAGGCTCTGATACCAAGCTGTGACGCCCCACCTCTATACCCACGCTAGCCAAGAACACTACGGTGTAGTGTTGTCAACTAGCACAGAGAATAAGGCTGTTGAGGAGCGACCATCTATGTAATTGCTTTGTGCGAGCACCGATATGTCAGATAATAAAACATTGCATTTCATTTTTAGAGGAAACCCGACATACCGATACAAACTCAAAGTTACTACACAGTGGCTATAATAGTTTAGGACAATAGATATAAAAATAACACAGAAAACATAAATGCGGAATACAGATGGAACGAAAAGTCTCATATATACAATAACTGATATCAGTTACAATACATTTGACACAATACCAATGATACAACTACAATTGTGGACTCAAGAAGTTATATATACAAGTACATTATCGACTAATATACATGAATACATTATCATTTTTGAACAGACACACTGACTACTACAACAAGACGAAGACCACTTCAAATGATATAAAAAGTCTTCATAGCTCTAGCAGCAACCCAAAGCTAAAAATCTACAACCTGTAAATACTCGGTCTGACCCGAGTATTACATTCAAAAGAAAATAATACCCGGATCAGTCTAATTCAAACTCAGTTATTAGCGCATAGAAGCAATAATAATCAATCTCAATATAGATGACAGTCACAGAAATCTCGTATATCCAACTCTCGATACGAGAATTGGATAACGGCAGAAATAACACTAAACAGTGTTAATCCACAAAACAGAAATCCAAAGCAGTTTAAGCAATTGAAATGTCAATTTAAAAATATCAATGCTAATTGGCTGCAGTACACGCTAACGTGTACTGCCTCGCCAATACAGCCTACGAATTATGCAACAGTCAATGAATTAAGGATAAAAGAGATATCGATTAAAATCTGTCAATTTGGTGTGGCTGCAGTGCACGCACGCGTGCACTGCCTTGCCACAACGGAATATAAAGTCACCACACGGGACAAGGGTAAAACTGCTACGAAAATGCAGCAGGTCAGCAAGTGCTCAAGGATGAACAGATGCAAGTGAAAATGACACATGGATATGCAGTGTATACCCAAGTACAACTAAAATAGAAACAGGTCAAGCATATATAGATATGCAGTGTCAAAGTGAACCAAGTCACAATGATCGCAAGGTCAAACCCCGAAATCGGGTTCAACTCAAATGAATTAGAAGTGGTTGGCTATCTCAAGCAACGGCAACCAAACAAGTTCGAACAAAACCAAACAATGTCAAAGTTTAGCATCAGGTCAAAAGGAATATAAGCAAACGGCCTATAGGATCGTACATGCCACTCAGTAAAGCTACAGGTAGAGATGATGCAGTGAAGCATGTACAAGGGCAACATCAGCGACAAAACAGTGTCAAAATGAAGAGACCAGAGGAGTGCAACTAAAACTGATGATAGTGGTAATCACATAGTGGAATGCAATTAAGTGATGCTTGCCGAATTCCAAACGGCTCCTAAAACAACTGCTCGAAAACTACAATGCAGGCTCAAATCAATCTTTAGTGAATGCAGATTACAACATAAAAATTCAGTGAATAAATGTAATAATGAACTTCAAGTGTACAAAGAAGACAGTGGCAGTTACTCAACTGAAGATGCAGATTGGAAGTGAAAGCAAACAAGATGGCAACATTAAATGAACCAAAGGAAGTCCAGGTTTAATGCAACAACAACTCAACCCCAATGTTCTCAATTTCAACATGATAGAAAAAGACGTAGGGCAACTTTAAATGAGAATAATGTCACCAACAAGATATAGTGATCAAATACAAATTTATCAGATCAGTGGTGCTCAACCCAAATCAAGATATAATGATCAGGTGGAAAGACACATGCAACTCCTATATGAATGATAAAAGACTGAACTACAAACAGAGACTGCAATGTTGTTTATGAAATCGATAATCAGTGAAACCAACATTTTAAACTCATATATGCTCGAGAAAATCAATTTTTACTTCCGGCTGCAAACCAAAAGGATCAGGCAAATTACCAGGTCCACTCACTTGCCGAAGACAAGGTCATCGTCAAGTCAAAAAGGAGCATCATGTAAAACAACAAGTAAAGTACCCAAAGCATGTGTCAGAATCAAACAAGGTCAAGCCTGGGCAACCTGAAGTGAGGTTGAACAGAGTCAACTAAATGAAACTGGAAATGCAACGACATATATGATCGAAGTGCAGACAAAAATACCAACACACTACAAGAGTAACGTGTACAACATACGTCAGCAAGTGGTAAATCAGAGTGTACATGAACTACAAGCTAACCAATGGAAGCCTCAAAAAGTATCAGACTCGAACGGAGGCAAGTGCACAAAAATCCAAGTTTATATGCAATTAAACAATGAAGTAAAAATCATGCACACCTATATAAATGTATGCAGAACAATATTGAGCACGGGCATGACAACAAGTGATGCAACAACATGTGTGCATACCCTTTAAAATCAGACTCAAGTGAAGATTGAATGCAACCAACACTCCAGATCAATGCTTATGAAACTGAATATCAGTCAAAATACTCAGCTCACCAAAAATGCACTGCCATATAGTGAAACCATAAGTGAATAAGTCCAACTAAAATGACCCACTTGGCTATCAAGTGAATATAATAACACTGTAGACAAATGTACAGGATGGAGACAACTACAGATCGATGCCAACCAAACTACACGCAGAGGCAACTCGATAAACAAACTTGAGAAAACAGAACAAAGAACAGGCATTCTATCCACTGCCAGTGTAACAGGTAAGGGATGCATAATGACTACCAGAGTACAAATTCAGACTCGATGGAACCTAACTCATGTTCACAACTCGATATTAGGGACTATATAATGGATAAGTATGCAACAGTGACTCAAAACATATGCAGTGAAATCAGAAGTGGACTGGTCGAGACAACACAGTGAGCTCAAGCTCAAAAGGGTACAAGAAAATGACCAAAAGTAATAACAATCATATATATATATACACATGAAGGCATATATATACATATATATATACAAATGAAGATACAGTAAGGCCAGAAGACCTGGTACAAGAATTTAAGTCTGGTAACGACAACACAACTACAAACCAAAACAGCAGTAGCAATCCACAAACTCAAATGAACAACTGCCCAGAGATAATGAAACCGAAGGGGGCCAAGCATTGCAAATGTTTCAAAGCCGAAGCCCAAAAAATATGCAGTTCAATATCAAACAAAAATCAAGCTTTACAGTTAAGTTCGAACGGTTCGAAGTAGATGTGAGTAAGGGGAATTACTCACCTTTCACCGAAGCGAAGACGAACGAAAATTTATGGAGATCGACTCCAGAAGCAAGCATCGAACTCGTTGAAGTAGCCAGATAAAGCAACAAGAAATCGAGGAGCAGGAGATCGAAAGAAAATCGCTGAAGCCCTAAGTTTTGTCGCCATTATTTTGTTGATCTCGAATTTGGGCCTAGGGTTCACGAATGGAGGAAAGGGAGGGGGTTGGGTGCTGAATACTATCACGGCTTCAAATCAAGCATGGGCCAAGATTTTAAAATTTATAAACCCCGAATACTTTTAACCATGTTTATTAAACACCTTGGTGATATTTAAAACACGATTTGAATCCATTAGAACAACGGATTCGAACACGATAAAAATTCATATTTAGGATTTTAAATACGAATAGACGATGTCATATTTAAATAAAATATTTAAATATATTATCGTATAAATGCGGGTTGTTACACTTAATTTTTTCAAAATTTTTTGCTAGCGTCTCCTTTGCGTGGCTCGATCGGTACAACTACAAATCGCCTCTACGAGCTCCAAACAAATCAAAGAAAACAAAATCCAAGTGACCTCCCATATCTAGAATATAAAATCACCAACCAATTTAAAATTTCTAAATTTATTACATACCTTTTTGCGTTTGATTTATATTTTGGCCAGTAGTTTATCATTCCTATGCAAATGCAGGAGCGCAAGAATCAAATAGCAATCTCTTGCATACATGTACTTACATAATCTAAAAGAAAATCAAGCTGACAAAGCAATGTGATGTAATTCTACATGTAGCATCTAGTCTGATATAAATCTACATGCAATCAATAATCCATATCTCAATCATATACAACAAAATGTAGAGAATATTCTGTAATAGATGTTATGCATCTAATTATTTCAAATGAAAATTTAGATCTAAATACCTGGGTTTTTTTCCAATTCAAAATTTTATTTTCAAATTTCTCAGACGAGAAAAATCAAAGATCAAAATGACAAGGAGGGAATTATGTAACGACCCGTATATTTTGATAATGAAAACAATTAAATTAAATAAGAGTTTGAAATTTAATATTGTGAGAAATTAAAATTTATGAGAAAAATAATTAGAATAGGAGTTAATAATGTTGTTTGAATGTTATTGACAACTATTTTAATGTAATTTCAGTTTATGGAAATAATTGTAAAGTTAATTTGGTTATAATTTGTAAATAAGGAATAAAATAATTGTTGGAATTAATTGTTGGAATTAATGTAATTAAATATTGTCGCTAATATGAGTTAAGATGATAACTGTAGAAATGAATTTAATAAAATGTAAACTAAAGTTAATTATATTCATATGGTAATAGTTGATTCAATAATAAGAGTGTAAAGCGAAATAAAAGAATTTACTGGGAATTAAAATATTATTAACTAGGATTTTATTGCAGTTGTAATTGAACGCTGAAATTTGTGCAATATATAAATATTGAAATTAACATGGAAAATCTATTTTGATAGATTATTAATTTCTATGTAATCAAGAATGATAAAA
This sequence comes from Allium fistulosum, assembly GCA_030737815.1. Taxonomy (NCBI): domain Eukaryota; kingdom Viridiplantae; phylum Streptophyta; class Magnoliopsida; order Asparagales; family Amaryllidaceae; genus Allium; species Allium fistulosum. The sequence continues at coordinate 1,411,660,909 of CM060903.1, forward strand.
TGGTTAACTTTTAAATTTGAATTTAAAAGTGATTAAATTAATTTAATAATAATTTAATTAATTAACGTGTAAAATTAGCCATTTTGGCCACTATCTCGGATTTCGACGAAACCAGTTTCATAATAGTGAATAATTATAAGATTTCAAATTTCGTAGCGATCAGACTTAACGTTTGATCGTGCGAGCTCGAAACGCGTAGAAATCGATCAATGGAATTTAAATGAGTATAATTTGATTTTGAAAGCTAACTTCTGTATACAATGGAATTAGAGTTTGAAACTAGTTCATTGAGTTTAAAAATATCGAAAACCTATATTTTGATATATGGCATGACCTACTTTCGTTTCGGGACGAAATGGGCTTTTCGGACCGTTATTATCGTTTTGACCCAATTCGATCTGTCCATTCATTCTCATCCATCTGTCTATATAAATAGATTTCTCCTGAAACCTTAGCAGCCTTTTTATTTTCTATTGTCTGTACGTATATTTCTTTCTCATCTCCTCTTTCCAATGGCAGACGACCCAAATCCTAGTTTCAATTTCAAATCAAAATCAAAAAAATTCAAACTCCTCAAACTATGTCGTATAATATATCGTTGGAAAGATCTTGACGAGCGAAATCTAGATCTGCTATTCATTTTTGCAATTGAGTATCGGATTGGCCAGATATCGTCGAAGAAGTCTCGGCCATTGAAACTAGGGTTTTGTTTTCAACGGTGGATAGTCGACCAATCGATGATCGAAGAGTACTGGAGCATACAGGAAACCGAGAGGAGTACATCCATAGGGTTCCTTCTTGTCGAAGGCGATCAATTTCGGTAGAAATTGCCATATATTGCAGCGGCGGCGTGGAGAGCCTCGGTGGCCGGAGGGTGATCGCGTGGTAGGGGATAGGGCGGCCTGAGGAGGTGGTCTTGGCGATGAGGTCTGATCTGATTGGAGAGATCGTGTAGGCGGCGATTTCAAATCAAAGAGTGGCAGCTAGAACATTGTCATGTTCGATGTTTGAACGACACGGGTAGGGTTCAGGGGAGAGGAGGTAATTATGATTTTGCCACTATTGTTTATTTTAATTTAAAATTTAAATTTTAATGTTCTAATAATTATACTTATTCATACGAGCTCGGATTTGGACGCGGTTTTTGCATTGGAATCGTATCAAAATTCCGAACGATATGGAACTAGTTTGGTTACATTCTGAGACTATTCAAATTTTGGGCTTTATTTGGATTTTAAATCGACTGCAAATCAAAGGTGAGTGATTTAACCAACTCACAAATACTAAACCTTCTTATCTTAGTTAAATTAAATTTATGATTTGATAAGAAATTTATTAATTGTGTTTGGTATTTTAAATTGTCATTTAAATTTAATTTGAATGTATATTGAATTTAAATTGCCATTTAAATTAATATTGAATTTAAATTGTTAGTTAAATACCTGACTAATGATAACCAGTTAATTGTTGTGATTTATTGACTAATTTGGATGTTGATTGTGATGGATGTTTATTTGTTGACATTTTGGATGATTGGATGTTTGTATCCGTGTAATCACTATGGGTTGGAATGATAAATACCCGAACGCTCTTATAGATTAGGGAAAATCGTTATGGGTTGAAATGATAAACCCGAGTGATTTTGTTGATTTGGAAATCTTTGATTCGTGATACGGGTTGAAATGATATATACGCGGAAGAATTTAACTATTTTGGGGTTGATATGATACATACCCTATCACTTGACCATAGGGCGGAAAACTATATACGGACAACGTTGGTCGGTTTTAAATTATTTTCTAAGTAGTAAAGTATGTTTGATTTATAAATAAGATTTTTAAATTTAATTTAATGATCTTATTTAAAAATTTATATTTGGAAAATAATTTGTTTTATATGTTTTAAAGTTTCGAATTATAAGTTAATATATGGTTTAAATGTAAATTTAAGATTTTAAATTAGGATTTTATTTAGTTATAAAATACATTTTTAGATAGTTTAAAATTTAATTTAATAAAATATTTACTACAACTTTAATATATATATTTTAAATTTAATTTAATATAATAAATATAGTTTGATTTAATATAATAAATATAGCTTGATTTAATATAATAAATATAAATTTTATAATAACTTTAATAAATAAAAATGTAAGTGGTTTTGTAAGGAATTTATAAAAGTTTTGTCAGAGATTTTATAATGGATTTTATAAAAGGATTCTTATAAAAGATTCTTATAAAGGATTTTATAATGGTTTTATAAAGGTTTTAAAGGATTTTATAAAGGGTTTTATAAAAGAACTTGTATAAAGGGATTTGGAAGTGTATAAGGGAATTTGTGTAAAAGTTTATGATAAAGGGAAGAGTTGTAAATTGTTTTGGGAATTTATAAATAGCTTTATAAATGGTTTTAAAGCATATAAATAGTTTATAAATGATTTAGAAGAGATTTACAATTTTTTTTCGAAATTGATAAAGAACTCTTTCTCGGTATTTATGAATATATTTATACTTTTGGAATAAGTATATGGATATCTTGATATGAAAGTATAAACTGTTTTCTAGATTTATTATTAAAAAATGTTTTAAATGACCACGGTGTGAAAAATATAACGATTGGTTGTTAAAGACACCGTGGTCGGATATTGTCATACTCTCTGCCAATTCCAAAACCACTTTAACAACTGTGCACGTGGTGGAGAATCCAGAATGAAGTAGGATGTTTTGGCGAACGCTACTGTATGAGGTACGAACGCAGGCCTGACCCCTTGGGTCAGCTTGATATGACTAAAATAGGAGCTATACCGGGCCATGTGAGGTCGCTCCTCCGATCAGGCACATTTCTTCGATACCATATCTGTTACTTTGTGATTGATTTGGTGGCCACCCTCAATTTGATTATGGGAGTGTGTTCCGAGGTGGGCGTTAGTAGCTGCTACTCGTTACCACTAGTCCGGGAGTGCAAAACGGTAGAATCCTACCCTGGGCATTGCCTCGCGTGGCTTGTCATATGTCTTATCGAGCCCACTTCGGTTTTGGTTTGTGTCGTACCTATGGAGTGCTCCCTAATAGCTCACCGGTTTGGTGGAGTTTACAGTACTGTATAGACTACGTCATTTATAAAATGTGTTAAGGGGAATATGGGTAACACCTTAACACTATTTTAATACTTTACTTTACTGATAGACACTATATATAACGTATATTACTACATATAAATAGTTTAACAGATCCATAGAAGATGGAAATCCCGAACATCTCTTAAGTTATTGCATGCACGTTATACACTGGATAGGAGATGCAAAATCCCGTAAACATCTGTGAAGCCATTACACTCATATTTATTTACCGTTGATTTAACTTACATAAGAATTTTTAGTTCTGACTCGAGTGTTTTCTCTTTTCATTATGCTTGGGTCAGCCTGAGCATTTCAGTGTTAAAGACTTTATTTCTAGAGGACGAAGATGAAGTTTGGTATATTATATTATTAGTAATTTTTCCACCGCATCATGTTGTTCCTCTGCATTATCCTATTATACCAGCTGTATGTATAACTCTGATCGTATTGTAAAAGTGTAATCAAATGTTATTTGAAAAAAGCTTCATGAACTGTTTATTTGATTATTATATTTTGTCATTCCGTTGTGAATTTTGCAATTATTTTAAATTGAATTTCCTGATTTAAAAACTTTATTTTATTTATTAAATGGAAAATTTTATTATTTTAAATATTAATTATGATTTGTATGTGAATTATAATTCCAAACATGAATAAATAGAGTATTTTCCAGAACAGTGAATTTTGGTCAATATGGTCAAACTTTGACTTTTAATTTAAATTTTAAAAGTTTTAAATTTTGAATTTTATCTTTTATTATGGAAGTAAATATAATTTCAAGAATACTGCTTTTCATTTCGTTGAAATTTGATTTATAATGTGAAAGTTATGCCCTTTTGAATATTATGTGTAATTTGTTGTATTTAACAAAATTGTTTATTTTAAATTATATAAATAATATTTTATTTGGTCATGTAATGTTCTAATTTATATTTATATGGGAAAAATAACATTTTATGTATATATGTTGGTTTTAAAACATTTTTAAAAGAACAATTGGAATTTTCCAAGTCAGCTGCAATTTATTTACAAATTTTAATTTCCAGTTTCAATTAATTAAAGTAAATCTTTATTTATTTTTCTATTTTTCTTAAGATCTTATTTTATTCTCATTCCCACTTTATTTTGTTCCTCGTTTATTTTATTTATTTGACCTTTTATTTGTTTTAAAGTGAAATAGAAATTTTCTAAAACTAGTGATATTCTATTTGTAATTTTTAAGTCCTGTTTTGAATTTTTAAACTATTTCTTTAATTCTTTTTCTATTTTATTTAAATTTAATTATTTATATTCATTTTATTTTACTTTGTTTCACTTTTAAAAATGTATTTACTGAAATTTATTTGCTTTATTTTGATTAAAAGAAATAGAAATACAAAGAGACATAAACCTTTCATTTTCCTTGTGACTTTTCACTTACCTTTGGCTTTTCATTTTCTTTGACCTTTCATCTTGCCTTAGCTGTACATTTTCTCTTTGTAGCCGTGCTTCCCATCTTCATTTTCACATGAAAATGTTTCTCATATCTCCCCTAAAACTCACGGCTTCAAAGAATGAAAGAAAAATGCTAATGGCTTCATTTATCTCTTCTCTTCTTCACAATTTCAATGATTTTTGTTTGCTCCTCTTCTAGCTTTGTTCGGCCTTGCTTCTCCACAATCACCACCGACCACCACCTCCTCCATCTACTCAGCCATCAGCCCCTCCTCTGACCAAAATTTAGGTTGTGCCTTCATGTTGAAGCATCACCACAAAATCAATGCAAAACTACACCAAAACCATACTAGCCGAGCACATATGTCACCAACCCCTTCATATTTCACCTTGGCCACCTTCCCTTGCTCCACCACCACCATAAACTGATATCTGGCCAGCACTTGATCTCTGTCCAGATCTGGAGCAAGCATGGCCGAGCCTAAACAATGACTAGGCCGAGCCTAGTGATCACCAAAATCACTCCACTGGCCTTGACTCTTTGTCTTCTTCTTGTGTAACCCCTACCTCTTCACATCCCATTGTTTTGCCTTCTTTTTTCTGACCATTGGATGAGCATTTCAGGTCTAGACCTGATCATGGCTGAGCCAAATGATGTCATGGCCAAGCACTTGAATGGTTGAGGCAAGGTCAAGTCATCTATTTCTTTGTTGCTCCTTATTTAAAATTGTTTCAACATTGTTTTGTGTTGAATATTTATGTGTATATTGTCTTGTTTTGGGTTATTGTTTACAAGATAAATATCAAGGCTCTCTATTCATTCAAATCAAAAGTCGTGTTGTATCGTGCTTGTCGTGCTTTCTGGAATCTATTCTATGTGTTTTGATCGCTAACTCCAGCGTAAAAAGGTGAGTAAATCTCACCTGACATTTATACTTATGCAAATGTGAATTGACAACAATTGAATGTGTAGAATATTAAATATGATGTTATAACTGCCTATGATTATTAATTATATGATGTTAACCCTATTATTTTACCTGTCATATTATTTGTTACTGTTATTTATTGTTAAACTGTTCATTTATACCTGTTTATCACACTGCAAGTTCCCTGTAGAATAGATTCACTATGGGTTGAAATGATACATACCCGAACGGACTTTAGAATAGGGAAAAATCGTTGTGGGCTGAAATGATAGGCCTGGACGGATTTTATTTATTTTATTTTAACTTGGGATTGCGGGTTTGAAATGATAGAACCTGGATTTTGCTTTTTAAACTGCGGATTGAAATGATACATATCTGTATCACTTAACCTAGGTTAGAAAACTATATACATGCCCGTGGTTATTTTTATAAAGTATTTTTAATATTTTAAATATTTTTAAAAGTGTAAAATTATGAAAAATTTGATTTAAATTGGATTTTTAATGTTTAAATAAAGAAATTTGGATTTTTCTAGAAGTTAAAAATGTAATTTAAACGAATGGTAAAAGTGAATTTTTGAAATATAATTTAAGTTTGGAAATTTGGAATTCTGGTTTTTAAATGATATTTAAGTTATATAAATAAAATGGAAATTTAATTATATTTGGAAAATGGTAAATATGATAATTTGATTTGAATTTTAATTTAAATGATTTAATAAAGTGTTATTGAGTTTTCTATGTATTAAAATGGTTAAATAAATGAATGCTTAAAAGTGTAATTTTAAAATATAACTTGACTTGGAAATGTGAATTTGGTTTTATTAAAGGTTTAAGTTAATTAAATAAAATTGAAAATTTAGTTTAATTTGTGAAATGGAAATAAAATATAAGTGTTAAGTTTATTTATTAAAAATGTGAAGAAAAGAAAATTGTACATTTGGATTTGTTAAGTAAAATTATTGATTTGGATTTTACTGTAAATGTTTCTTAGAAAAAAAATCATAAATTAAAAGAGTAATTTTAATGAACATTTTTGAATGTCAAAATATGATTTTTTATAATGGTTTAAATTGAAGTTTATTATTTGCTGGAAATACACTAAAATCTAGAAAATACTTTTAATAGCATTCAGAAATGCTATAATTTCTGATTTGAACTAAAATTGAATAAAAGAGCTATTACAGCATTTCTGAAATGCTATAGTTGAACTAAATAGACTAAAACTTGACTCAGGTCTATTACAACAGTTCTGTAACTGCTGTAGTGGTCTGCTGTCTTTGCTGAATAAATTTAAATCCCTTATTTTGAAACCCGAGCTATTACAGCATTTCTGAAAATGCTGTCTTTGCTGTTTTAAACTAAAATTCAACTAAACTGAGATTTAACAGCAGTTTAAAATGCTGTCTTTGCTGAATTAAAATGTTTTCAAGAATAACTTATAACAGCTTTTTCTGAATGCCGTGAAAGGCTGAAATTTTCAATGTTTATGGTTTTTAACTTAGTAAATGAACTCAGAATAGTTTAAAACTTTGGAAATTGAATACTTGATTTGAAAGTGTAATATTTACACTTTTAAATTGTTTAGATGAATTATTTTGATTGAAATATAAACTATTTAAAATGTGACTTGAAATGATAATAAATGAATGATATCTTTGAATTTAAAAGGTATTCAAAGTTGAATATTTGGATTTGAACACAAATGATGATTTGATAATGAAGGTTTGAAAAGATATGATATTTCGATATATTAAAATGATTTGAAATGAAGTTTTGAAATGATATGATATTTTAAATATATTGAAATGATTTGGAATTGATTTAATCTTTATTTTGATAAAGATTTGGATTTGAAATGATATTCTATTTTGAAGTATAAAATATTATTTTTAAATTATAACCACAGGTTATAATAACGATTGGTTATTAAAGAGACCGGGATCGGATATGGACATACTCTCTATCGATACCGAAAACCACTTTAGCAACTGTGTACGCGGTGGAGTTTCCAGAATGAAGTAGGATGGTGGCGATGATCCTAAGGTATATACGTGGACCCAACTCCCGTGAGTTGGCATAAGGTGGCTAAAACAGGAGCGATCTCGGGCCAATGAGGTAGCACCTCTTATCGGACGCACTTCATCGATACCATTCTATTACTTTGTGATTGTTTGGGTGCACCCCTTGATTTGGGAGTGTTGTCCGAGGTGGAGCGGTAGTGGCTGCTATGTGTTTCCATCAGTCTGTGTGCGTAATTGGTATATCTACCCTGGCATTGCCTTGTGTGCCGTGTCACCTACCATATCGAGCTTTACTACCAGTTTCTATTTGTGTCGTACCTATGGAGTATCTTCTCATAGCCTTTCGAGGTATGCAGGTACTGTGTAGACTATTGGCATTTTACGTGTTAAGGTGGAAAATGTAAAGCCTTAACGCTATTTAACAGTATGTTTATTTTATATTAGACATTATTATAATAGCGAATATTACTACATAGTAGATAGTTTAACGGATCCTTAAAGAATGGGCGATCCCAAGCATTCTTTAAGTTACTTGTACTTTTACTATAGTTCACTTGAGTTGGTTTACATTGTATAAGTATGTATGTCCTGACTCGAGTGTTTGTATTTTTATTTACGCTCGGGTCTGCCTGAGTATTCACAGATTTGGATTCCACTTTCTGGAGATTGGAATCGTTGAGATTATCTGCTTATCTAGTTTTATATATCTCAGTTCTGTTGTTCTAGTCAGCTTGTACTTGGTTATCATATTAAGACTTCTGTTGTACTTTATTTCTTCTGTTGTATCTTATTTAACTCTGATATATTTACATAGTAGCTTCATGAACTACTATTTCTTTTACTTCCGCTGCACTTCTTACTCTGTGTCTATGATCTGTGATTATTTATTTACTGTATATTCTGAGATTTGCCAAATTTTATTTACAACGCGGTATTTTGAGAAATTCAAGTCCGACATGTGCGGATGCGAATGGTTGAAAATATCGGGTCGTTACAAAACAGAAACTGTAATATCATATACATACACCCATCAGAGTTAAACAATCAATCACTAATCATCAGCCTGGACAGTTATAATAACATTTCCTTACAATTGCTGATAATTTAGATAACAAAGCAGCGAAAAATAAACAGATACGTGTATACGACATGAAGATCTCTAGCTCTCCCGCTGAAGCTCCGAAAGCACCAATCTGAACCTGTAAATATACTCGGTCTGACCCGAGCATTGAAAGGGAAGAACGCTCGGATTAGTTTGGTAAACCAGCGTGAGAAACACACTCAACTGAATTTATTAAATTAGCAAAACTTTCCTTTTCAAGACAAAAGTATCTGGCAAGACACGCCTACACATAAACACTGACATGTTTTTACCTTACGGTAACCAAAACCTTTCATATCAAATCATGTTATATTATACTAGTGTCTAGTATCTTTACTACTAATAAAGAGAATTCATTGAATAGAATTACTCAGTGTCTTTTTGAAATTCCAAATATACCCTTTTACATCTTATAGAGAAATAGTATTCAAATATGGGAATATAGCCGGTTATTTTCTAAGTACAACTGTCAGTGCCCATGGAGAACTACAGTGTACGTTCACAAGATGAAGTATCCGAGTGTTTCATATTGTCCGTAATTTAGGTGGGAGTTAATCGGTCGAAGTCTCGCCGGATTTCGAGTTAGTATGAAGAAAATATTGCAGTCTGAACAAAAAAATTAGCGGCTTTTGCACTAGGCGGAGTTCAAATATGGGGATGTGGTATCTTGTTATTTTCTAAGTACAACTGTCAGTGCCCATGGAGAACTACAGTGTACGTTCACAAGATGAAGTATCCGAGTGTTCCATATTGTCCGTAATTTAGGTGGAAGTTAATCGATCGAAGTCTCGCCGGATTCCGAGTTAGTATGAAGAAAATACTGCAGTCTGAACAAAAAAAATAGCGGCTTCTGCACTAGGCAGAGTTCAAATATGGGGATGTGGTATCCTGTTATTTTCTAAGCACAACTGTCAGTGCTCATGGAGAACTACAGTGTACGTTCACAAGATGAAGTATCCGAGTGTTTCATATTGTCCGTAATTTAGGTGTGATTTAATCGGTCGAAGTCTCGCCGGATTCCGAGTTAGTACGAAGAAAATATTGCAGTCTAAACAAAAAAAAATAGCGGCTTCTGCACTAGGCGAAGTTCAAATATGGGGATGTGGTATCCTGTTATTTTCTAAGTACAACTGCCAGTGCCCATGGAGAACTACAGTGTACGTTCACAAGTTGAAGTATCCGAGTGTTTCATATTGTCCGTAATTTAGGTGGTAGTTAATCGGTCGAAGTCTCGCCGGATTCCGAGTTAGTATGAAGAAGTTATTGCAGTTTGAACAAAAAAAATAGCGGCTTCTGCACTAGGCGGAGTTCAAATATGGGGATGTGGTAGCCTGTTATTTTCTAAGTACAACTGTCAGTCCTCATGGATTGTTATGTCAACATCACATCTTTATCTTTACTACTAATAATGAGAATTCCTTGAATAGGAATTCAACCGTGTCTTTTTGAAATACCAGAAATACCTGTCATTATAATTATGGAAATCGTTCACTCTATCTTTATCTTTATTACTAATAAAGAGAATTCATTTAATAGATTTACTCAGTGTCTTTTTGAAATTCCAAATATACCCTTTTACATCTTATAGAGAAATAGTATTCAAATATGGGAATATAGCCTGTTATTTTCTAAGTACAACTGTCAGTGCCCATGGAGAACTACAGCGTACGTTCACAAGATGAAGTATCCGAGTGTTTCATATTGTCTGTAATTTAGGTGGGAGTTAATCGGTCGAAGTCTCGCCGGATTCCGAGTTAGTATGAAGAAAATATTGCAGTCTGAACAAAAAAAATAGCGGCTTTTGCACTAGGCGGAGTTCAAATATGGGGATGTGGTATCCTGTTATTTTCTAAGTACAACTGTCAGTGCCCATGGAGAACTACAGTGTACGTTCACAAGATGAAGTATCCGAGTGTTCCATATTGTCCGTAATTTAGGTGGGAGTTAATCGATCGAAGTCTCGCCGGATTCCGAGTTAGTATGAAGAAAATACTGCAGTCTGAACAAAAAAATAGCGGCTTCTGCACTAGGCAGAGTTCAAATATGGGGATGTGGTATCCTGTTATTTTCTAAGCACAACTGTCAGTGCTCATGGAGAACTACAGTGTACGTTCACAAGATGAAGTATCCGAGTGTTTCATATTGTCCGTAATTTAGGTGGGAGTTAATCGGTCGAAGTCTCGTCGGATTCCGAGTTAGTATGAAGAAAATATTGCAGTCTGAACAAAAAAATAGCGGCTTCTACACTAGGCGAAGTTCAAATATGGGGATGTGGTATCCTGTTATTTTCTAAGTACAACTGCCAGTGCCCATGGAGAACTACAGTGTACGTTCACAAGTTGAAGTATCCGAGTGTTTCATATTGTCCGTAATTTAGGGGGTAGTTAATCGGTCGAAGTCTCGCCGGATTCCGAGTTAGTATGAAGAAGTTATTGAAGTTTGAACAAAAAAAATAGCGGCTTTTGCACTAGGCGGAGTTCAAATATGAGGATGTGGTAGCCTGTTATTTTCTAAGTACAACTGTCAGTCCTCATGGATTGTTATGTCAACATCACATCTTTATCTTTATCTTTATCTTTACTACTAATAATGAGAATTCCTTGAATAGGAATTCAACCGTGTCTTTTTGAAATACCAGAAATACCTGTCATTATAATTATGGAAATCGTTCACTCTATCTTTATCTTTATTACTAATAAAGAGAATTCATTTAATAGATTTACTCAGTGTCTTTTTGAAATTCCAAATATACCCTCTAACATCTTATAGAGAAATAGTATTCAAATATGGGAATATAGCCTGTTATTTTCTAAGTACAACTGTCAGTGCCCATGGAGAACTACAGCGTACGTTCACAAGATGAAGTATCCGAGTGTTTCATATTGTCCGTAATTTTGGTAGGAGTTAATCGGTCGAAGTCTCGCCGGATTCCGAGTTAGTATGAAGAAAATATTGAAGTCTGAACAAAAAAAATAGCGGCTTTTGCACTAGGCGGAGTTCAAATATGTGGATGTGGTATCCTGTTATTTTCTAAGTACAACTGTCAATGCCCATGGAGAACTACAGTGTACGTTCATAAGATGAAGTATCCGAGTGTTTCATATTGTCCGTAATTTTGGTGGGAGTTAATCGGTCGAAGTCTCGCCGGATTCCGAGTTAGTATGAAGAAAATATTGCAGTCTGAACAAAAAAAATGGCGGCTTCTGCACTAGGCGGAGTTCAAATATGGGGATGTGGTATCCTGTTATTTTCTAAGTACAACTGTCAATGTCCATGCAGAACTACAGTGTACGTTCACAAGATGAAGTATCCGAGTGTTTCATATTGTCCGTAATTTAGGTGGGAGTTAATCGGTCGAAGTCTCGCCGGATTCTGAGTTAGTATGAAGAAAATATTGCAGTCTGAACAAAAGAAATAGCGGCTTCTGCACTAGGCGGAGTTCAAATATGGGGATGTGGTATCCTGTTATTTTTTAAGTACAACTGTCAGTGCCCATGGAGAACTACAGTGTACGTTCACAAGATGAAGTATCCGAGTATTTCATATTGTCCGTAATTTAGGTGGGAGTTAATCGGTCGAAGTCTCGCCGGATTCCGAGTTAGTATGAAGAAAATATTGCAGTCTGAACAAAAAAAATAGCGGCTTCTGCACTAGGCGGAGTTCAAATATGGGGATGTGGTATCTTGTTATTTTCTAAGTACAACTGTCAGTGCCCATGGAGAACTATAGTGTACGTTCACAAGATGAAGTATCCGAGTGTTTCATATTGTCCGTAATTTAGGTGGGAGTTAATCGGTCGAAGTCTCGCCGGATTCCGAGTTAGTATGAAGAAAATATTGCAGTCTGAACAAAAAAATAGCGGCTTCTGCACTAGGCGGAGTTCAAATATGGGGATATGGTAGCCTGTTATTTTCTAAGTACAACTGTCAGTCCCCATGTAGAACTACAGTGTGCGTTCACAAGATGAAGTATCCGAGTGTACTATATTGTTCGTAATTTAGGCGAGAGTTCATCGGTCGAAGTTTTGTCTGATTCCGAGTTAGTATGAAGAAGTTATTGCAGTCTGAACAAAAAAATAGCGGCTTTTTCCTAGGCAAAGTTCAAATATGAGGATGTACTCTGTTATTTTCTAAGTACAACTATTAGTCACCATGGAGAACTACAATGAGCGTTGAAGTGGGGATATAGCATGTTATTTTCTAAGTACAACTGTCAGTCACCATGGAGTACTACAGTGTGCGTTCACAAGATGAAGTATCCAACTATACCGTATTGTCCATAATTTAGGTGGGAGTTCATCGGTCGAAGTATCGCCTAATTCCGAGTTAGTATGAAGAAGTTATTGAAGTCTGAACAAAAAAAATAGCGGCTTCTGCACTAGGCGGAGTTGAAATATGAGGATGTGTTAGCCTGATATTTTCTAAGTACAACTGTCAGTCTCTATGGAGAACTACAGTGTGCGTTCATAAGATGAAGTATCCGAGTGTTCCATATTGTTCGTAATTTAGTTGAGAGTTAATCTGCCGAAGTCTCCCCGGATTCCAAGTTAGTATGAAGGAAATATAGCAGTCTGAATAAAAAAATAGCGGCTTCTGCACTAGACGGAGTTCAAATATGAGGATGTTGTGCCATGTTATTTTCTAAGTAAACTATCAGTCCCCTTGGAAAACTACAGTGTGCGTTCACAAGATGAAGTATCCGAGTGTACCATATTGTCTGTAATTTAGGTAGGATTTCATCGGTCGAAGTTTTGCCTGATTCCGAGTTAGTATAAAGAAGTTATTGCAGTCAGAACAAAAAAAATAGCGGTTTCTGCCTAGACGGCGTTCAAATATGGGGATGCTACTATCAAATCTACTTCCATAGGTACAAATAAAATTGCATGCACATTGTGGTTAAATGCAGGCCCACATGGGCGTGCATATGTACTCGTACAAATAATATTAATCATAGCCGAAATGGTTACCCATATAGCATTTCGGGGCTATTCATTACGCCAATACAAACAAAAGCACAAGCTCGTAGTGGAGTCTGGATTTCCATACAAATGACCAGGTGAAGGGACTACCTTCCGATGGGTACACCTCTAGATGGATGTCCCGAGGCACAGAACATCTGCCCTCTACCAACTCAAGAACGACTTATCTCTATAAATAGATAGTACCGAATATGTCATCCCCCGGTCGTTACCGACCTTTCCGAGGGCCCTCTAGCATACAAACCACATTAATTTACATCCCGAACGTCATAGAGGGAAGAAATATATCTAGAAGGGGATGATCATACCCTAATTGAGAATGACCCACTTAGCCTTGCCACATCTAACCCTATTTCGGTCATTTCCGGTTGATGAGGCCTGATGTAACGATTACCTATCACATATCACATCACTTTGAATGCCACATTGCCATTTCCGTTGACTACTAATTGCCTTCCACAAAAATACAACCCTTGAGCTCGTACGTCTCAAGGAGGGTGTTAAGCTAAGAGAAGTTGCCTTCTCCGCCACCAATGATGTATGTTTGTAAAAACCAATGTACGTAATCTTAGAAATTCAATGTCAGACACTCGTCCATACAAGTTGTCTAGGAACAGAACAAACCGAAAGTACTTTCCTACCACATCCTGTCGGAAAATCCCTAGGATTAGTAGCGAATAGTCATTGCATTGGATATCTCATAACGAAGAGACTACTACTACTGGATGTATATTGGGATTTTAACCCTAAACGATCAACAAGCACTCCTTCACTATGAAAATCCTAAATATCAATATCATCGATAACCTGCACAATCGAACACATATACGTTGGTCCAAAATGGTTTTCAGATAAATCTGATCCTGTTCTCTTCGCACCAACAACGCAAAAGTGTTTCTCAACCCCACATAGAAACTAAGTCTCATAGACTTATCACGTCTCCAACTTTCAACTTGCTATCCTTCGGCCAAGAAGGAAACTCGATAGATTAGAGTAATCACTCTGCACTACACGAATCAACATTCTCAACACAAACGATAATCAAGCGAACAGAGTCAGTCACGTACTAAGTGTACGACTAATTAGTTTCCACATCAAGTCGAGAAACTAAAATGGCCAAAAATATAAATTTAGAACTAAAGCAGTCACTAGGCCTGATTTATTAAATCATTCATTAATTAAATCACTTTTCTAAATTTTGACTTCAAATTATCTTTAGAAAGATATATTCAAAACCATTTCAACATTTCAATATTTGGAAAACATTTCCATATACTTGTTTTAATAATAAGTGAATTCACAATTTACTTTATTTTCAAACCATTCAAACTTCATTTTAAAATATCACTTCCCAAAAATATCCATTTTATTTAAAAGATTATTCACTGTCCAAAATCGTGAATATAATTCTCTAACCAAATTCATTGCTTTTACACATTTAATTAAAAGGATTATTTACTATCCAAAATCATGAATATAACTCATTTATCAACTTCCATATTTAACTTATCAAAATAAGTTGATTTCACATTTATAAAACAATCTTTATAATTCACGTTTCTATTTTATAAAAACTTCCATTCATAAAATTCCTTTATTAACCAATTCCATTTATATCTCATTTATATGCCAAAATCCAATTATAAGTTTATTTACTTATAAATCTCTTTATTTACAAATTCATTCTTTTTATAACTTCATAAATTTATAAATCTTATTTACTTATAAGATTCAATTATAACTTCATTTTAACACTTATAAAACTCGTTTATAATTCCAATATTTTTATTTATAAAATATCAATTTTATAAATCTTATATATAAACCGTTTATAATAAGTTCAAAATCTCAATTTAACTTATTACAAAATAGTTAACTCCATATTTCAAAAATCATATTTTGATTCCATTTAAATAAACTTCTTCTTTTAATAATTTACAAATCATTATTAAAAACTTATATAAATTCAAAAATCATTTAAATAGCCTTTTTAATTTGAAATCATCATTTTAATATTTTTAAATTCCAAAATATGGCCCAATGCTGCAACAACACTAAATAAGGTGATTCACATCAATCATATCAATCGTGGCATCCAAATATCATATATCTTATGATAACGACATATATATCAATATCTGTAATCAAAAATCAACAGTGGTGAGGAATCCAGTTGGATCCCTCCATCCTGTCACCTGCAACAAATCTTATATTATAAAGCAAAACCCTTGGTCAAAGGTCAAAGTGAAGCCTTTTTTGAAAGGCCTAAAATAACCCTGTAGCACTTCTATTATAATAATTAAATACTAAGGGCAACTTTGTCTTTTGAATCCTTCCACGTTCTGCGGTCATGAAACCACAATCCCCACTATCATTTAGCCCGAACTGTATTTCCCCACGTTTCTTTTTTTCCCATTTGTCTTCCTCATTTTCTTCTCAGATTACCTCTTTTAAATCAAGTGTTGAGAAACATTTAAAATTTACGATAGGGATTACAACTCGATTCAGCGAAGCCCTAGCCTCCGATTGCTTATGAGGAGCGCTTCTATTTTGAGGATCAAAGAAACATAATTCAATGACTTAAATGGATCGCAACTATTGTAATTCACAGGTTTGTCAACTTAATTGTTTTTTGTCAATTTCTGTTCAAGTTCATAATAAACACCTCTGCTTGTATGGTATCAAAATATGGTGAGGCAAGTGGTAGCCCTGGTAAGGATGAATGGCGAGCTGGAAATTGCAAATGTTGTAGAGCTGCTTATTTGATGGTGGTAGAAAAGACAAGGTTGATTTTAACAAGGAAGCAAGCAATGAAGAACGCCTAGACCAGATGAGAATTATATTCGATTTTAATCAACTAAAATATTATTTTCATATTTAGTACCAATTCTTAGTTTGATTAGGAAATACATATTATGTAACTGTGAGTGCAGTTTGTTTAATTTACTGAAGTAAGACCCTATGGCATGTAAATATCAGACATCGTTAGTATGTCTAATGGTTAAAAGGTATTGCAAAGGAAGAACCGCCTTTTCTAACAGTTTTTACTGGCAACCAAGATGGTTTGACTTCGCCTTTTCTAACAGTTTTTACTGGCAACCAAGATGGTTTGGTGCATCTTGACTTTATGATATATGATATATTTTGTACAATCACTAATTACTGTAAGTTTAAAGGGAGTGCAACATGTATACCTCAAAAGATTACGTTTACAACTAAGGTTGTAAAAATCACTAGTGGATGTTATGCGGTAACCATGGACTAGGGATTAACCATGGGGATTAATTGGGGATTAATCGGAGCTAGGCATTTTTTTTACTATTGGTTGATGTTTACTGTGCAGGCATATTTTGTATACTCGGAAAAAATTATTTGCATGTTCTTTAATTTACCGTATGCATACTATCTTATTTTTGTTTAGATCTTTTACTTATACGAGTCCAAGAAAGAGGTTTCCTACTAAATTTTCTCATGTGAATTCAAACGAAAAGGCCAAGAGGACAAAATAGGAATTTCAAGATGGAATTTTGCATGCATGGTATGGTATGGTACCATATAGACCAGTGGATGTATTGATTTAATCATAGCTTCTAAACAACCGAGGCATCACTAATAGACCAATATTATCTCATTGATGTACTTTAGGATATATTTTAAGAAGTATAAATCTCACTTTAGATATATACACCAAATTATAATAAGGGTTTCTGATTAATCTGCGTCATGTTGCCTGCATTAAACTTTTAAAAGTTGCATTTCTCTTTTAATTTTTTTAAAAGTAAATGAAGAAAGAAAGGGTATAAAATACACGCTTTAAAATATTTGTTAAAATTTTGAAGGATGTGCTTTATTACATATGCAATTATCATGCAGCATAATTTTATATTGATAATAAGGCGTTTGAACCTGAAGGAAAACTACATGTAACGACATATTTTTAAAACAGTTAGATTGTATTTTAAATTGGTTTCTCACATCTAGAGTGGTTTGATGGATTCTGACTTGGAGGGTGATGGAACTGTTGAAATATATTAAACTGTAAATGAGATTAAGGTTGTACATTATTAGATAATAAAGTAACTTTAGCTTTATATATATCTCGCTTTATCCAAGAATCATCATCATGATGTCCTATGCATTTGTTTTCACAAATATGTTACTTCTTTGCAAACATGGTTATCATTATTCTCTGTCAATTGAGTAAATAAATCAATGTCATTGAAGTGTTTATTTTTCATTGTTTGCATCTTCCAACGGTAACTGTGAAGCAGGGTCAACTTTGTTTCTTACTAGTAATGGAGCAGCTGGAATAATGCAAGTATAGTCTCCTAAAGTTTCAAACCAAAGCAAAGGCTGCTTAATACCATCCACTAAATCTGGATCTGTATTAACATGACCATCATACACATCAAAACATTTTGTTTTTGTAATTTGACTGTTTCAATAGAAGTTAAAGTTATTTTATTTTTATAATTTGATTTTGATAATTCAGAATGTCCAAATACTTGCATGTCTTTTTTTCAGTTACTTAACAAGGTTGCATTGAACTGTTTTGACGTTAGGAAAAAAAGTGGCATTGACATCGTGCCCTTAGTTAATCAAACTTTGGATCTCTAAGAGTGACTCAATTATTCCACTCTATTGGTTTCAATCAACAATGGGGAAAATTGGAATGCAAGTAGTTGTTGCATCATTGCAATAGTTGGCCGAAAGCATGCTTCTCTCATGTTATTATCCATATGACCATGTAAAGTATCACAATGGGTACATGCTTTTAGGAGACTTTTAAATTGTTATTATTTCTTTACCATGTTATTGTGTTAATGTATAAATAGTAGATTATGTTGCTATAGTAACCAATAAAGTTGCAAGATTAAATATTTATGTTATCACATTGTTTTTTTGAAGTTGTCTCCAGGTGTAGGCTTTAATGTTGATGAAATTAATGAAGCTTATTAACTTCAATATTAATGGAATTAATAAAAAGAGAGAGAAATGAAACCATGTTACTTGGTGGTTTCCTTGCATGCATGTATAAAAATTAGTTAAACATTCTTTTGCTAGACCATTAAACCATTTATTTATACACACACCAACGTGTGTGTTGGAGCTAGCTATCCGATGAAATGCTTCACCATTTATGCAACAACGTGTCAAAGATAAGCCAACCACGGTCCAATGTAGAACTTTGTACAGCTTTGAAGAAAATTTTCTATCACACGTCCAACGGACGTGCATGTGTACTCGTATACATATGCGAAAATATGTACAATGTCCGCTTCGAGGCAGACGCGCGTACAAAAGGTCATCCGCTCATACACGGGAAAGTATAAGGTCTCATCCGCTAAAATATGCGGGAGTATATCCAAACCAATCGATTATATATATAATATCATATATCACCCAAACCAGCATCAATCAACACAAAATAAATTTATTCTCACTTATATAAAAATATAAGCGAGTCAGAAAGAGTGAGTTTTACTCACTTTGATTCCAATAGTCGTTGCAGCATTTTATTCCGAATAAAATTAAACGAACGTTTAATTTTACCCAATATTCCAAGTAGCTCCAAATCAATTCAAACTAGCTCCATCGTGTAGTGTTCGCGAATACGAACCCAACGTAACTTGTTTTGTCCGATTTCGACCTCATATGAAGAAGTTATAGCATTTCAAATATTACACGATTTTATATATAATAATTTACAATAATTTTTATTTTTTTATTACCCTACATTACATCTAGGCCGTTCATTTTGGAAACTCAGATCTGGGCCGCGATTTTATCTTCTTCCCTCTTGAACACGTAACCCAGCTTCATGTTTGAACCCATCGGCCGCCATCCTTCCTTCGATTTATGCTCCCCCATCGATCGCCGTGAACATGATCGAGCGCCGCCATTCGGAAGGCCATCACCCACTCCATCAATGCCCCGAATACGGTCAAGCTTGGCAACCCCACCATCTCGAAAAGCATGCACGAACGGTGGATGAACGCGGCCAAAATCTGGCAAATCCACCTCACGAAGCCGTTGATCTCCTAGATCTCATCGCCCACTACGTTTTTGCTTTAGAAAGTTTCTCGAATCGTTTGATGGTTCAAGAGATTTCGAGGGGGAAAGATGCGAAATTTATGGCCATTCATTGATAATGGTGGCTAGGTTTTTAAAAACCTAGAATTGTTGCAAATGAAAGAAAGTGTGGCCTTTTATAGAAAATTTCAAAACACTATTCATCCGAAAATATTTCGAACTCCAAACGAAGCGTGCCGCCTGGCGTTTATAATGTTCTATCATAATTCTGATCACAATGGAATATATATCGGGAGCCAATTCCATCATATTTGGAAGATAGGTTTTCGAATCGAATTATTTTAATTAAAATTTACTTAAATAAATTTTTGCGTGTTTCAGCTTCGCACGACCAAACCGTAAGTCCGATTGACACAAAATTTGAAACCCTACAATAATTTAACATTATGGATCCAATGAAACTAGTTTCGTCGAAATCCGAGAATGTGTCAAAAATGACTATTTTTACACGTTAATTAAATCGATAAATTTCTAATTTCTATAAATTAACTTTTAATTAAATTTTAAAAGTTCCCTAACATCATTCTAATTTAAATAGAATTTAATTCAACTTACAGATCATTTTCATTCACATAAAATTAAAAATCAAATTATTTCTGCAATTTCAAATATTAAATCAACAATTTAATTATCCAATTAAATTATTATATTCGAAATATAAGGTATTCAACTTATAAAATTAACTTGTGAATATTTAAAATCAATTAAATATCCCAATTTCAAATGGCTGAAATTCTGGGTCGTTACATTCTCCCCTACTTAAAAGAATTTCGTCCTCGAAATTACCAAGTAAGTAAAGCCACAAAATCCATTAACTTTTCAAAAACAATTCGTTCAAACTAGATTACCAAAATTATTAAAACCTTTTAACATTTTCCAAATCCATTAGTTAAACTTCTTATAAAAACTTTTCTAAGTTTTCAAGTTCATACTTAATTATTTACTAATATCATTCCATGAATCAACTAACATCATTTCAAATTACAACTCAAAATCAAAATTTTAGTTATCATAAATTTTTCCAAAATTCTCAAAAATTTTCTAACGCCTTAAATTTTCAAAAAGAATTTCGCCATAGCCCCCTTTGCGCTGTTCAATCCAGAAAAAGTTCACAATATATTTGTATATCACAAATATACATCTCATCTTCGAGGATGTGGCATCCCGTAAGAAAAAATATAAAAGTATGATATGTAATCTGAGATATGTACCTTTTATATTATTAGCGAGCATATACCGCTAATATAGCGCGAAAGCGAGCTCCAAATGCGAAGCATACACCATCTGCACCTACTAAAAACTCAACAAACAAATGAAAAACACGTATATAGAAAGTAATATCTATATACAACATATAGCAATACAACAACTATATATGCCAATATAGCAAATGCAATCAAAAGCAACAAATTCAACCATCAAACAAATATCATCCAACTAACATCCAACAAACCAATATCTATCCAATCAAACCATAACCGAATCAATATTCATTCATTTCTCATTAATTATTCATTAAATTGGTTTTCAATTTAATCACATTTGATTCATTAACATTGGATTTTACTAATACTGGTTTATTCAAATTCAATGAGTTTACATTCACTAATTTACATTCAAGTTAGTTCACTTCCAAATTACATCAAATTCAATTCTATCTAGATTCACTTACTTCCAATTTGAATTCAATTATTTAGTTTTCAATTTCATTAATTCAATTTCATATGAATTTCCATACAACCAACAAACATCTATCTAACAACCAATGCATATCCAACATAACCAAATTTATTTAATTTACACTCAAACATTTATATTTACTTTGTTTACATTCAATTTGGTTTAACACATTTAATTTCAATTGGTTGATATCTAATTGATTTTCGTTCAATATTAAATTCCCGATTTCATTTTCCTTTAATGAATTAACACTTACATTCATTATTCCATATCAATTCATTTACATTCGATTGATTAACATTCAGTCCATATTTTATTTACTAACCTATTTCATTAGTTCAATTCAGTTCATTCATTAATTCAATTGCTAATTCATTTAACAACTACAGTTGAATTTCATTTATATAACCCAAGTTCATATTCATTTAATTACTTCATTTCATTAATTCACTTTATTAATTCATTTTGATATCAAATTCAATTTCATTCGACATTACTTAGGTTATGTTTCATTTCATACTCACTTACATTTACTTTCACTATACAACTTAAGTTCACTTCTAATTTAATTCAAATTCTATTTTATTTAACTCATTTCATTTTCTCATTCTTTTTCTTTACTTGAGTTAAATTCCATTTTCAAAGATCATTTCCTTTTAACTTAACATAGATTTCATTTCTAAAGTCATTTTATTTAACTTTTACTTAAGACAAATTTCATATCACTATTTAGATTCAGATTTTGTTTTGGTTAACAAAATTGTTTAACCATTTTAATATTTGGTTTTACTTACATTTTCCCATTTTATAAGTTATACAACTTATTTATTATTTATAATTCCATGGACATTTACCTAAGTTTTACTTCCATTCACCAAACTCATTTTATAATTTCAATTCATGGTTATACAGTCACTTTACAACTTAGGTTTATATTTACTTTTATTTGATTCATCAATTCACTTAATTTTAGTTCACTACTCCAATTTATTTAACTTTACTAAAATTAAATTTTTATTTCATATTATAAGTCCAAAACTCATTTTACTTATATTTATCAATTTCAACTTGGATTTTAAATTCAAATTTGTTTATCACAACAAAACTTCAATTTTTTAGTTTATTAATGGTAGCAAATCAATCACACAGAAACTCGAAAATGATACCGATGATTCTGTAGTCATCACCCCTATTATTTTCTAGCAACGGTAGTGAATTCAGTGCTTTATATTCTTTTAAATCCCTTTTTTATTTACAAATCACATTTTATAAATCTTTTACTTATATAATTTCACTTTCTCACTTCACTTATATAAGATTCATTTCAAATTTACTTATCTTATTTAGATTTATAATAGTATAATCTCTTTAAACTTTGAAAAATAACTGTCAAAATCAATGGGATTCAAATTCTCAAATTCTTAGTTTAAATCCATTTTTATAACTCGTATTTATAAATATACTCATGTAGTTTCATTTCTTATATATAAGATTATTTCACAGTTGTAAATCATATTAATTATAATTCCATACTTTATAATTCATTTGCTTATATAATTTATTCTTTTACAATTGTTGTTTTTATTTTGGATTATTCAAAACGCTCTTATTAACTTGTATATATTTACATTTTCAAACAACCAAACAATCAATTTATATACACTATAATAATTTTTGAAAAATTTGTTTCCTTTATATATAAAATATAATTGAGGTAAAATTATTTCATTTACCCAATCTAAAAATAATACTATGTCGACTTGCCTCGTTTAAGTGTTTAGAAATCCCTATCGATAACATGGCATCCCACGCACCGACCAGAATTCAAGAACCACTCAACGGATAAGTAAACACAATATAAAACATTTTTATATCACTAACAAATACGCGCTCATATATATAATACACTCAAAATCAATCTAGGGTGCTACTGACCCTATCTATACTGAGTATACATCAAAGCCTAGGAATATACTAAACCTAAGCTCTGATACCACGTGGGACGATCTAGGCTTTGCAACCATCAACAGTGGATAAACTCCACCGTAGCTCGTATGGGTACCTCACGATTTGCTTTTACGGCTAGCTTCTCGACTGTAAGCCTAACTGGCAAACCAACCCCTCAATACTCTATCTCAGGGACATGTATGAGTAAGAGTCATCCGTTCGCCACCTAACAAGAAGCGAGAACCCCTTATCATGTACGAACATCACTAAGCAAATATGATCCCGGTCTCTTCGCACCAACAACGCAAAAGCGTTTCTCAACCTCACACAGAAACTAAGTCTCATAGACTTATCACGTCTCCAACTTTCAACTTGCTATCCTTCGGCAAAGAAGGAAGCCCGATAGATTGGAGTAATCACTCTGCACTACACGAATCAACATTCTCAACACAAATGATAATCAAGCCTACCCAGTCAATCACGTACTAAGTGTATGACTAATTAGTTTCCACATCAAGTCGAGAAACTAAAACGGCCAAAAATATAAATTTAGAACTAAAGCAGTCACTAAGCCTATTTATTAAATCATTAATTAATTAAATCACTTTTCCAAATTTTCACTTCAAATTATCTTTAAAAAGATATATTCAAAACCATTTCAACATTTCAATATTTGGAAAACATTTCCATATATTATTTTAATAATAAGTGAATTCACAATTTACTTTATTTTCAAACCATTCAAACTTCATTTTAAAATATCACTTCCCAAAAATATCCATTTTATTTAAAAGATTATTCACTGTCCAAAATCGTGAATATAATTCTCAAACCAAATTCATTGCTTCTACACATTTAATTAAAAGTATTATTCACTATACAAAATCGTGAATATAACTCCTTTATCAACTTCCATAGTTAACTTATCAAAATAAGTTGATTTCACATTTATAAAACAATCTTTATAATTCACATTTCTATTTTATAAAAACTTCCATTTATAAAATTCCATTATTAACCAATTCCATTTATATCTCATTTATATGCCAAAATCCAATTATAAGTTTATTTACTTATAAATCTCTTTATTTACAAATTCATTCTGTTTATAACTTCATAAATTTATAAATCTTATTTACTTATAAGATTCAATTGTAACTTCATTTTAACACTTATAAAACTCGTTTATAATTCCATTATTTTTATTTATAAAATATCAATTTTATAAATCTTATATATAAACTGCAACAACCCGCATAGTTCACGATTATATATTTAAATGTTTTATTTAAATATAGCATCGTCAATCGGATTAAAGTCCGAAATGTTACTTTTTGTAAATAGTCGAATTGGGACTCGAGACCACTCCCATTGAGTCCAAAATGGCGTTTACAACTTTTTTGAGTATAAACATCGATATGTTTGGAGTTGAGTAGAATTTTGCTATTTTTCTATTTTGGGCTTTGGGTTTGGATTTCAACCCACTAACCCAACTTAATACCCTAACTCCTCTACTCTTCATTCATTTCATTCCTCATTTCCTAACACTCAAGCTCAAGAGAAAAATGAGGGAAAAGATTGGAAATTAAAATTCCTAAACCCTAGTTTTATTAGGAAATTCAAGTTCTTGCTCTAAAATCAAAGAGAAGTTAGGTAAGCATCCTCTTCATCTTCTCCATCTCAATCTCTCTTCAATTTTCAGAAATTCCTATAACCCAACTTAGGAAAAACTTCACCTTTGATAATAAATTAAAGGTTCTAGAGGTGTATTGAAGAGGAATTGGTCTTGCCTTGTTTTAGAACTTCTCATTCGTTGTTTTTGGGTTTAAAGGTGAGTTCTTTCACTCACATCTACGTCTATAACTTTCATTGTTGTTAGGTATGAATTCCTAACATCTATTCATGTTTATTTGCTTTTGATTTGAATTGATTTGGTGAATTTTCCAATTTTTGGTTTTTAAGTCCAATTCTATGAAAATCCTACTATGGATGTTTGGACATGATATTTGGGGTGTATCGAAGAGCCTATAAGACTGGGTTGTCGCTTGGCATAAATCCTTAGCCTTCGTTGCTCGTCCGATCGCTCTCGAATCGTTTTGGCCATCATGGCCTAGGCAAATTGTTGCCCAGACCAGGCAACCAGAAGTCTGGTTTGAAGGTCTAGACGTCTGGTTTGGGCAGTAGTTGAAAAAAAAGTCAGAGGCTTAGACCAGACGTCTGGTGCAAACCTACCAGACGTATGGTTAGTTTTCAGACGTCTGGTTTGGGTTCAAACGTCTGGTAGTTTCTGGAATATTTCCAGAACCCAAATCCAGACGTCTGGATGAACCCCCAGACGTCTGGAACTGTTCATTTTGCCTATTTTTGCTGTTTTTTTAGTGGGTTTCCAATTTTAATCGATTTTTGTCGATCCGGTTAGTTTTCATCACTTATTATCGACTTTGATGACTTCTTTCTTTGGATTTTTGGGAATATCCATTTGATGGATTTGATATCGATTTTTATGGATTTAATTCACATTGTCGTATGTGAATTTTTGGTGATTGATTGTTTTTACAATCATTTTGTGATTTGTCACTATAAAATACAAAGGTTTCTATACTGGTAGTAAATACTCAAACTCTTTCACAAAACGATTTCAACACTACTTTTAAATACAAAGCTCGTTTTTAAAACCGTTTTCCAATCTATTAGTATATACAAACCTTTACCTCATTCGTATGAGAAATCTAATTAAACAGCTTAGCAAAACAAGTGGTATGAAACGCTTACGTTTACTTTGTCGGTTAATTCTTGGACTTGTTCGACTGAACTCTCGTGACAATTTTCGAGTGGAAATCTACAATTTGTTCGTAAATATTTAAGTTGAGCTAGTGGTTATGGGACATGAAGCTAAACTCATTTATTTACTAGCTTAGTGTAATTGACACTTCTCATTGATCAATGATGATCATTTTATGGTTTAGACTACCGATATGCGATGTCACTTTGTCCGCGTGGGGGACTGTACCCCATTCTATTAAGCTTCATCTCATTTTTATAGGCTAGTGACCTACGGGCTTTATGGAGTTCGGTTCATCGGGCGTACCGTTATTGCCCTACGTCGTTGTTCCGAATTATTTGAGTTTCGGGATCATCGGGCGTACCGTTATTGCACTACGTCGTTGTTCTGAAATATTTGAGTTTTAGGTTCCTCGGGCATACCGTTATTGCACTACGTCGTTGTTCCATCTCATTTGAGTTTTAGGTTCCTCGAGCGTACCGTTATTGCACTACGTCGTTGCACCGACTCTATGGTTAGCGACCATGGCATAACGACCCGTTTGTGACACACGTGTTGGTGAGTTTTCATGCTCCCGTTTGTGATAGGCCTCCCCCTTTTTGTGATTTCTGGATTTCTAGTTGATGATTTCTATAATTTGTGTTTCACCGATTTTTGCGATTGGCATTGATATGTTTTGTCAATATTTGTGTTTTGGTGAATAAATTAAAGAATATGACATTCTTTTTAGTGTTTGAGAATATTTAAGATATTGTATTATTTTTGTTGTTATCTGATGTATACTTGTCACAGTATGGCATTATTGTTATCATACGTTTTTGTCATATCTCTTATCCTATCTCATTCTATATGATATTTATAGCTAGACTGATCCGTTTATTATTTTCTTCTTAAATAATATCCGGGTCAGACCGAGGTATTTCAGGTGCTTCTGCTTGACTTCTTATCAGGGTCCATCATCTGACTTTTGGCTAACTACTTTAGCTTAGTAGTTTTTGTTATTATACATTCGAGATAGAGACTCCTTGATGGATACATATTCTTTTGCTAGAACTTGTACCTATTCTTTTGTTATGTAGTGGATCTTGTATGACCACTATTTTGATGTACACTTTTATGTGTAATATTCATATCTTTTTCCGCCTTTGTGATATGAATATCTGTGACTAATTTGTGTTATGCTTATTTCTATATTTGTTTCCGAAGACCACATAGCCACTGTGTAGTAGCTTTGAGTTTGTATTTGATATGTCAGATTTCCTCTTGTAAAGAAATTGTCATACCATCTGACATATCGGTACTCGCACAAAGCAATTACACAAATGGTCGCTCCTCAACAGCCTTATTCTTCGTGCTAGTTGACGGCATTACCCAGTAGTGTCCTTGGCTAGTGTGAGTGTAGAGGTGGGGCATCACAGATTGGTATCAAAGCCAAACTTCAGAACAATGTAGAATAATCTAGCAAGGATCATTGTCCTAAGCCTTTCTTAGGAGTCGTGCCTTAGGATTTAATTCGAGTCATTGGACCCGTACTATCCTATTTTCTTTTGTGTTGCCTTGTTATATCAATCAAGTTTGTTTTATTTTCTAGGAATAACCTTTTTCCTCTTCTTTCTTTCTTTCTTTCTTAAGGAAGAGAAATCGTTAGACCTGGTCGTCCCGGCACCGGTCAATCTAGTGCTACTCCTCAGGATAAAGTATTCATGTCTGCCCAGTAGCTTTTAGATCTCGTGAAGAATGCTCAAGCTGTCAGACCTATTCCAGAGCCTACTCATCCTAAATCTGGGTTTGCACGCTTGTGCAGTGATTACACCAACTTGGGTGGAAGGCCTTTCAAGGGTTCCGAAAGCGTTATAGAAGTCCAAGCTTGGCTTAGAACATGCGATTGCATCTTTTCCCGCATGAATCTTATTGATCTCCATCGAGTCCAAGTAGCTTCTAGCATGCTCCAGGAGAGAGCATTAGATTGGTATGAGCTTTTGATTTCTGAAATTATTGAAGCAGATCTTACTTGGGAGCAATTCCGGGAAAGGTTCGAGTTAAAGTTTGTGCCGGAATCTGAAAAAGTATCTTTAGCTCGATGCTTTATCGACCTTGTTCAAGGTGAATCTTCTGTGACCGACTATGTCGCATCTTTTGAATCTCATTCTAAATATGGGGTCGAGTATATTAATACCCCATTGAAGACAAATCAGAGGTTTGTCTATGGGTTGAATAAGAACCTTAAAAAGCCTTTACTCCTAAAACTGGAAGTTTCTTTTGATCAGCTTGTTGATATCGCTCTTCGACTTGAAGAGGCCAATAAAGAAAGTGATGTTGAAGTTGTGGGTGCCAAACAAAACTTCAACAACAATAAGAAGTGGCCTATTAAGTTCAAGCCTAATCCCAACAAGAAAGGGAAGCATGCAACTTCGGTAGCAAAAACTCCTACCTCTAGTCGTGGGCAATGCTACAATTGTGGTTCTAAGGACCATTATGCAAATAGGTGCCCAAAACCTCTTTTTTGTCATTATTGCAAAAGTTCGGGTCATCATTTATCTTCATGCCCCAAACTTCCAAACAAGAAAGAGGGAAAGCTAAATGTTGTGCAAGCTCCTAGTAACACTTCTCTTGGTCAAGGTATTTCTCATTCTATCCTTGATGACATTATTATATTTCATGATCTTCCTATTCGAGTTCTTTTTGATACGGGTGCATCTCACTCTTTTATATCAAAAGAACTTGTTGATGCTTTGTCTTTGAATGTTATTGGCTTGATGACTTCATTGAGAATTGCGAATCTGGTTGGTGGATCCGCAACACTCACTTTACTTTGTAAAGATGTCGAAATTATTTTATGTGATTATGCTTTCCGAGTCGATTTGCATGTTATGCGTTACCTAGGTTTCAGAATGATTTTGGGGATGAATTGGCTTAACCGTTATGAAGCCCATATCCCATGTCCTGAATGGACTATATATTTTCGACATCCTCAATCTGTTAAGCAGATTTCTCTTGTTCTTAAAGATTCAGATTCCAATTCGGGAGCATCCTTGTATTCTCTGAATCCTCATGATGACGATAATGATGATGAGGAAGATGTCATTTCCCTCATTCACATTGGTCGTGAATTTCCCGACATATTTGAGCCTGTTTTAGGATTACCACCTAAGCGAACAATTGATTTCAGAATTAATCTAATCCCTGGAGCTCTACCTTTTACTCGTCCTCCTTATCGTATGTCCAATAAGGAAATGAGGAGATGCGTACACAATTATCCAAATTGGAACGAAAATAGTTTATTCGTTCTAGTTCCTCACCATGGGGAGCTTCAGCTATTTTTGTGAAGAAATCCCATGGTACACTGCGGCTTTGCGTTGACTACCGCAAGCAAAATGATCTCACCATCAAGAATAAATATCCCTTGCCTCGGATTGATGATCTATTCGATCAACTTAGTGGTGCTAGAGTCTTTTCACAGTTAGGCTTAGCAATCGGTTTTCATCAGCTTCGTATTGCAGAGCATAGCATTCCTTTGACCTCGTTCCGTACTCGTTATGGATCTTATGAATGGCTTGTTATGCCATTTGGTTTGATGAATGCTCTAGCTTATTTCATTGACCTTATGAATCGAGTTTCCAAAGACTTCCTCGATCGATTTGTTCTCATCTTTATAGATGATATTCTTGTTTATTCTAAAACCGAGGAAGAGCATGAAAAACATCTTCGGATTGTGTTGGAAACTCTTAGGAGAAACCAATTAAAAGCAAAATTTTCCAAGTGCCACTTTTGGCAATCTCGTGTTAAATTTTTGGGGCATATTATTTCTGAATCCGGAATTTCCGTGGATCCTTCAAAGATTGAAGCAATTCAAAATTGGAAGAGACCGGAGAGTGTGACGGAAATCCGTAGTTTTCTTGGATTGGCGGGCTATTACCGTCATTTCATAAAAGACTTTTCTAAAATTTCCATACCTCTTACTAGTTTGACAAAGAAGGGAGTTAAATACATTTGGTTAGACAAATGTGAAGCTGCTTTTCAGAAACTAAAAGAACTCCTTTCCGATGCTCATGTTCTTGTGATTCCCGAAGGGAACCAAGACTTTATTTTTTATACCGATGCTAGTCGTGTTGGTTTGGGAGCCGTTCTCATGCAAAGGGAACGTGTTATCGCTTATGCTTCTAGGCAATTAAAGCCCGTCGAGACTAGATATGCCACTCATGATTTAGAGCTCGCAGCTATTGTTTTCGCCCTTAGAATTTGGCGTCATTATCTTTTGGGAGAGAAATTTGTTCTCTACACCGATCATAAATCTTTGAAGTATTTATTTTCTCAAAAGGAACTTAATTTGCGTCAACAACGTTGGCTCGAGTTCCTTGCATCTTATGATCTTGATATTCTCTATACTCCCGGAAAGGGTAATCGTGTTGCCGATGCCCTTAGTCGTAAGCAACAAGCGGTTGTTTCAATGATGATATCCGAATGGAAAGATCTCGAGACTTTATCCACTTGTGAGATTTGAGATCATGAATCCAATTTATGTTCATCTCTTGTTTTGTGTAGCCTTGAGGCTCATCCTTCTCTTTTGGACCGCATCTTTGAAGCTCAAAAGCAAGATCCCGAATTGGTTCTTCTTAGCTAAAGTTGTAGGGATAAAATTGATATTGAAGGTTTGAAAGACTTTGATATTGATGCTCGTGGTGGTATTCGAAAATTTGGTAGACTTATCGTGCCAAATATTAGCGATTTTCGTAAAGACATTTTAGAAGATTCTCATTGTTCTAAATTTACCATTCATCCCGGTAGTAGTAAAATGTACGCGGACATGAAACGACTTTATTATTGGGATGGAATGAAATATGATATTGCTAACTTTATTAAGCGTTGCATGACTTGTCAACTCATAAAGGCCGAGCATCAAAGGCCCGGTAGGTTATTGCAACCTTTGGACATTCCCGTTTGGAAGTGGGATCAAGTCTCCATGGACTTTATTGACGGTCTTCCCCGTTCTCGTTCGGGTCATGATAGCCTATGGGTGATAGTAGATAGACTTAAAAATCCGCCCATTTTCTTCCCGTTCGGTCTAAGCGGACCGTACCTCTTTTGGCTAAACTCTATGTCAAAGAAATTGTTAAATTGCATGGAGTTCCTTCTTCTATTGTTAGCGATCGTGATCCATTATTTACTAGTGGATTTTGGAAGGGTCTTCAAGAAGCTTTGGGAACGAAGCTTAATTTTAGCACCGCTTATCATCCTCAGTCCGATGGACAAACCGAGCGTGTGAGTCAAACTCTTGAAGATCATCTTCGTGCATGTATTCTTGATTTTAGTGGAAGTTGGGAAGATCATATTTCTCTTGTTGAGTTTTCCTATAATAATAGCTTTCAATCTAGTATTGGTATGGCTCCTTTCAAGGCACTCTACGGAAGGCCATGCCGATCTCCTTCGTGTTGGCTTGAAGCCGGTGAGAAGTTGGTTTTAGGTCCAGATTTTATTCGTGATGCCACAGAAAAGATTGACCTTATTCGTCATAGGATGAAAGAAGCTCAAAGTAGACAAAAATCCTATACCGATAACCGAAGAAGGAAATTAGAATTTTCTATGGGAGATTTGGTGTTCATTCGTGTTTCCCCTATGAAGGATGTTGTGCGTTTCAGTCGATCGGGAAAGTTAGCACCTTGATATATTGGTCCATTTCCCATCACCGAACGCATTGGTTCCGTGGCTTATCTCCTTTTATTACCGGCTCAATTTTCTGCTATTCATGACGTGTTCCACGTCTCTCAACTACGGAAATGCCTTAGGGATTCCGATTCTATTCTTGAGCCCGGTGTAATTGAAGAAATTGAAGTTTCACCAAATTTGACTTATAAGCAACATCCTATTTGTATCATTACTTCGGAGGTTAAACGCCTTCGAAATAAAGATGTTCCTCTTGTGAAAGTTCAATGGTCCTCAAATCCTAAGGATTGCTCTTGGGAATCCAGAGTATTCATCGAGCGAACACATCCGGACTTACTCTCTCGTGCTCCTTAAGGTGAACTTCTCATTTCAAAATTTCTTCTTTTGTGTTGTTATGCCTTCATATGGTTGTTACTTTTTATTTTCCTCTTAATTATTGCGAGGACGCAATTTCTTTAAGGAGGGGAGTCTGTAACAACCCGCATATTTCACGATTATATATTTAAATATTTTATTTAAATATAGCATCGTCAATCGAATTAAAGTCCGAAATATTACTTTTTGTAAACAGTCGAATTGGGACTCGAGACCACTTCCATTGAGTCCAAAATGGCGTTTACAACTTTTTTGAGCATAAACATCGATATGTTTGGAGTTGAGTATAATTTTGCTATTTTTCTATTTTGGGTTTGGATTTCAGCCCACAAACCCAACTTAATACCCTAACTCCTCTACTCTTCATTCATTTCATTCCTCATTTCCTAACACTCGAGCTCAAGAGAAAAATGGGAGAAAAGATTGGAAATTAAAATCCCTAAACCCTAGTTTTATTAGGAAATTCAAGTTCTTGCTCTAAAATCAAAGAGAAGCTTAGGTAAGTATCCTCTTCATCTTCTCCATCTCAATCTCTCTTTAATTTTTAGAAATTCCAATAACCTAACTTAGGAAAAACTTCACCTTTGATAATAGATTGAAGATTCTAGAGGTGTATTGAAGAGGAATTGGTCTTGCCTTGTTTTAAAACTTCTCATTCGTTGTTTTTGGGTTTAAAGGTGAGTTCTTTAACTCACATCTACGTCTATAACTTTCATTGTTGTTAGGTATGAATTCCTAACATCTATTCATGTTCATTTGCTTTTGATTTGAACTGATTTGGTGAATTTTCCAATTTTTGGTTTTTAAGTCCAATTCTATGAAAATCCTACTATGGATGTTTGGACATGATATTTAGGGTTTATCGAAGAGCCTATAAGGTTGGGTTGTCGCTTGGCATAAATCCTTAGCCTTCGTTGCTCGTCCGTTCGCTCCCGAATCGTTTTGGCCATCATGGCCTAGGCAAATTGTTGCCAAGACCAGCCAACCAGACGTCTGGTTTGAAGGTCCAAATGTCTGGTTTGGGCAGCAGTTGAAAAAAAAACGGCAGAGGCTTGGACCAGACGTCTGGTCCAAACCTACCAGACGTCTAGTTAGTTTTCAGACGTCTAGTTTGGGTTCAGACGTCTGGTAGTTTTTGGAATATTTCCAGAACCCAAATCCAAACGTCTGGATGAACCTCCAAACGTCTGGAACTGCTCATTTTGCCTATTTTGGATGTTTTTTAGTGGGTTTCCAATTTTAATCGATTTTTGTCGATCCGGTTAGTTGTCATTACTTATTATCGACTTTGATGACTTCGTTCTTTGGATTTTTGGGAATATCCATTTGATGGATTTGATATCGATTTTGATGGATTTAATTCACATTGTCGTATGTGAATTTTTGGTGCTTGATTGTTTTTACAATCATTTTGTGATTTGTCACTGTGACGCCCCACCTCTATACCCACGCTAACCAAGAACACTACGATGTAGTGCTGTCAATTAGCACGGAGAATAAGGCTGTGGAGGAGCGACCATCCATGTAACTTCTTTGTGCGAGCACCGATACGTCAGATAGAGTAGAATGCATATCCTTTAAGGAGGAAATCCGACATACCGATACAAACACAAAGCTATCACACGGTGGCTATATATAATCTTCGGAAACAAACATAGAAATAATCATAACATAAATCAGTCACAGACATCAATATCACAAAGGCGGAAGAAGATATGAATAAACATATAAAACATGAAAGTGTACATCAGAGTAGTGGTCGGAAAGATCCACTATAATACAAAAGAATAGCATCGCGTGCTATGCAAAAGAATAGATACACAACATAGAGTCTATATCTCAAATGTGTACAACCAAAAACTACTAATCTAAGTAGTTAGCCAAAAGTCAGAGTAATCCAGAAGAGAAGTCAAGCAGAAGCACCTGTAACATCTCGGTCTGACCCGAGTATTATTTATAAGAAAATAATAAACGGATCAGTCTAACTATAAATATCAGATGACATGATATAGGATAAGGGGTATGGCATAAACATATACTAACCATGATGGCATACTACTATAAGTATGTAAATGATAATCAACAAGGGATTAATCAATGTCACAAGAATCTTCTCAAAGATCCAAACACATAAAAAGGTAATGACACACAAATTCACCAATACACAAAAACTGATATCATATTAGTGAAAACCACAAAAGTTGGTGAAGCACTAAATCCAGAAATCAACACACGAAATCCAGAACAAATCCCAGAAATCAACACACGAAATCCAGAAATCACTAAAAGGGGGAAGTCCGAACACACGGACGAGAAGCTATCTCATGGAAGCTATCCATTTAATTTTTCCGAACACACGGATGGCCCGAAGGCAAGTCCGAACACACGGACGAAGAGACATCGCACATTGCTAGTCTAAACCATAAAATGATCATCATCGATCATAAAGAAGTGTCGATTACACTAAGCTAGTAAATATAAGAGTTTAGCTTCATGTCCCATAACCACTTGCTTAACTCAAATATTTACGAACAAACTGTAGATCTTCACTAGGAAATTGTCACAAAAGAGTTCAATCGAACAAGTCCAAGAGCTAACCGACGAAGTGAACGCAAGCGTTTCATACCACTCGTTTTACTAAGTCGTTTAAGTCGATTTCTCATTCGAGTGAAGTAAAGGCTTATATATATTAGTAGACTGGAAATCGGTTTGAGAAAAACGAACTTTTGATATAAAAAAATAGTGTTGAAATCAATTTGATGAAAGAGTTTGATATTTACTACTAGTATTAAAACCTTCATATCTTTAAAGTGACAAGTCATAAAACGATTGTTGGAACAATCTATCACAAAAATTCACATTCGAAGACGTGAATAAAATCCAAGGAAATCAGCTCAAAATGCATCAAAGTGGAAGTTCTGATGAATGCTTTTCAGATAAGATTGCCTACGCAGAGTAATACGGGGTTCGACCTAGTGAAGGCAAGCGGTCCAGCGACCTAAGGAAAAATAGGTCATACGACCTAAGGAAATCACGAACTAACAAAACCAAGTGTAAGGTCGAGACGACCTACGACTTAACAGAGTCCTGCGACCTAAGTGGGATGCGACTTAGTGGGGCATAGGTCGGAGACGACCTACGACTTAAGGTCAAGCGACCTAGTGAAATAGCAGTGGAAATATTAGGTCGGAGGCGACCTACGACTTAAGGTTTTAACTCGCGAACGACTTAGTACTTGCTTATCTCGCGAACGACTTACGACTTAAGAGGGTGTACGACCCAACGACTTAAAGTCGATACGACTTAACGACTTAAGCTCAAATACGAGCTACGAGCTAAGGTCTATACGACCTAACGACTTATCTCAGTACGACCTAAGCCAGGGCGAGATAGCAGAAGGCAACGACTTAACTCTTAACTCGGGGACGACCTAAGATGTTAACTCGTGGATGACTTAAGGGGTTAACTCGTGGACGACCTATGGCTTAACTCGTAAACGACTTAGCACAGGTGAACAGAAATACAAAGGCGGTGACTTTTCAACGCGCGCGACTTAAGCCCTTAACTCGCGAACGACTTAGCACACCCAGAACGACTTAAGGCCTGGAACGACTTATGCTCCGTGTGACTTTTCAAAGCGAACGACTTACGACTTAGGCTTAACTCGTGGACGACTTAGCGATGGCCAGAAACGACTTAAGGCCATAAACTCACCAAAACGCCAAAATTTGTAGTTTTTCGCCAATCCAATCCAAACCAAATGCAAACAAACATGCTAAAGTGATGAGGGATCATCCCCAACAACCCAATGACAGTTATAGGCGAGATGTGAGATTAAAAATCTCACCTTTTCACGGAATTTGATGAAGATGGAGATTTGAGAGCAAAGCAAGAACACCAACAAGCTTGAATCAATGTTCTTCACGTGAATTTGATGTTGAATCTCGGATTTGCAATAGAATTTGTGTTTGGAGTTTTAATTTCCACTTTCCACCACCATTTTTGACAAAGCTTGAAGTGTTTTGATAAAGTGAGGAAGATGGTTGGGCTGAACTAAAGGGGTGCAGTCCAAACCAAAGTCAAAGGCGGGAAAAAGTGCCGAAAAGTTCACTATCTCCAAACATATCGAAGTTTACACTCAAAAAGATCGCAAACGTCATTTTGAACTCAATGGAAGTGGTCTCGAGTCCTAATTTGACCGTATGCAAAAAGTAGCTTTTCGGACTAACATCCGACTAACGATAAAATATTTAAATAAAATATTTAAATATAAAATCGATAGATATGCGGGTTGTTACAGTCACTTTAAAATAAAAAGGTTTCTATACTAGTAGTAAATACTCAAACTCTTTCACAAAAATGATTTCAACACTACTTTTAAATACAAAGCTCGTTTTTAAAACCGTTTTCCAATCTATTAGTATATACAAACCTTTACCTCATTCGTATGAGAAATCTAATTAAACGGCTTAGCAAAACAAGTGGTATGAAACGCTTGCGTTTACTTCGTCGGTTAATTCTTGGACTTGTTCGCTTGAACTCTCATGACAATATTCGAGTGGAAATCTACAATTTGTTCGTAAATATTTAAGTTAAGCTAGTGGTTATGGGACATGAAGCTAAACTCATTTATTTACTAGCTTAGTGTAATTGACACTTCTCATTGATCAATGATGATCATTTTATTGTTTAGATTAGCGATATGCGATGTCTCTTTGTCCGCGTGGGGGACTGTACCCCATTCTATTGAGCTTCGTCTCATTTTTATAGGCTAGCGACCTACGGGCTTTATGGAGTTCAGTTTATCGGGCGTACCGTTATTGCACTACGTCGTTGTTCCGAATTATTTGAGTTTCAGGATCATCGGGCATACAGTTATTGCACTACGTCGTTGTTCCGAAATATTTGAGTTTTAGGTTCATCGGGTGTACCGTTATTGCACTACGTCGTTGTTCCATCTTATTTGAGTTTTAGGTTCCTCGGGCGTACCATTATTGCACTACGCCGTTGCACCAGCTCTATGTTAGCAACCATGGGATAGAGACCTGTTTGTGACACACGTGTTGGTGAGTTTTCATGCTCCCATTTGTGATAGGCCTCCCCCTTTTTGTGATTTTTGGATTTCTGGTTGATGATTTCTAGAATTTGTGTTTCACCAATTTTTGCGATTGACATTGATATGATTTGTCAATATTTGTGTTTTAGTGAATAATTTAAAGAGTATGACATTCTTTTTAGTGTTTGAGAATATTTTTTATATTGTATGATTTTTGTTGTTATCCGATGTATACTTGTCACAGTATGGCATTATTGTTATCATATGTTTTTGTCATATCTCTTATCTTATCTCATTCTATATGATATTTATAGCTAGACTGATCTGTTTATTATTTTCTTCTTAAATAATACTCGGGTCAGACCGAGGTATTTCAGGTGCTTCTGCTTGACTTCTTATCAGGGTCCATCATCTGACCTTTGGCTAACTACTTTAGTTTAGTAGTTTTCATTATTATACATTCAAGATAGAGACTCCTTGATGTATACATATTCTTTTTCTAGCACATGTACCTAATCTTTTGTTATGTAGTGGATCTTGTATGACCACTATTTTGATCTACACTTTTATGTGTTATATTCATATTTGTTTCCGCCTTTGTGATATGAATCTGTGACTGATTTGTGTTATGCTTATTTCTATATTTGTTTCCGAAGCCCACATAGCTACTGTGTAGTACCTTTGAGTTTGTATTTGATATGTCGGATTTCCTCTTGTAAAGAAAATGTCATACCATCTGACATATCGGTACTCGCATAAAGCAATTACACAGATGGTCACTCCTCAAGAGCCTTGTTCTTCGTGATAGTTGACGGCATTACCCAGTAGTGCCCTTGGATAGTGTTAGTATAGAGGTGGGGCGTCACATAAACCGTTTATAATAAGTTCAAAATCTCAATTTAACTTATTTTACAAAATAGATAACTCCATATTTCAAAAATCACATTTTGATTCCATTTAAATAAACTTATTCTTTTAATAATTTACAAATCATTATTAAAAACTTATATAACTTCAAAAATCATTTAAACATCCTTGTTAATTTGAAATCATCATTTTAATATTTTTAAAATTCCAAAATATGGCCCAATGCTGCAACGGCACTAAATAAGGTGATTCGCATCAATCATATCAATCCTGGCATCCAAATATAATATATCATATGATAACATCATATATATCAATATATGTAAACAAATATCAACACTGGTGAGGAATCTAGTTGGATCCCTCCAACCTGTCACCTGCAACAAATACATATGAGAAAATATGTACAATGTCCGCTTCGATGCAGACGCGCTTACAAACGGTCATCTGCTCATACATGGGAACGTCTAGGGTCTCATCCGCTAAAATATGCGGGAATATATCCAAACCAATCAATTATATATATAATATATCATATATCATAAATCACGTGTTAAATTGCGTGGAGTTTTACTCACTTTGATTCCAATAGTCGTTGAAGCGTTTTATTTCGAATAAAATTAAACAAACATTTAATTTTACCTAATATTTCTAGTAGCTCCAAATCAATTCAAACTAGCTCCATCGCGTAGTGTTCGCGAATACGAACCCAACACAACTTGTTTCATCCGATTTCGACCTAGTATGAAGAAGTTATAGCATTTCAAATATTACACGATTTTATATATAATAATTTACAACAATTTTTATTTTTTTATTACCCTACATTGCATCCAGGCCATTTATTTTGGAAACTCAGATCTGGGACGCGTTTTTATCTTCTTCCCTCTTGAACGCGTAACCTAGCTTCTTGTTTGAACCAATCGGCCGCCACCCTTCCTTCAATTTATGCTCCCCCATCGATCGCCGTGAACATGATTGAGCGCCGCCATTCGAAAGGCCATCACCCACTCCATCAACACCCCGAGTACGGTCAAGTTCGACAACCCCACCATCTTGAAAAGCATGCACGAACGGTGGATGAACGTAGCCATAATATGGCCAATCCACCCCATGAAACCCCATCACAGCCGTTGATCTCCTAGATCTCATCGCCCTCTACGTTATTGCTTTAGAAAGTTTCTCGAATCGTTTGATGGATCGAGAGATTTTGAGGGGGAAAGATGCAAAATTTCTGGCCATTCATTGAAAACGGCGGCTAGGTTTTTAAAACCCTAGAATTATTGCAAATGAAAGGAAGTGTGGCCTTTTATAGAAAATTTCAAAACACTATTCACCCGAAAATATTTCAAACTCCAAACGAAGCGTGCCGCCTGGCATTTATAATGTTTTACCCCTATTCCAAATACAATGGAATATATATCAGGAGCCAATTCCATCATATTTGGAAGATAGGTTTTCGAATCGAATTATTTTAATAAAAATTCACTTAAATAAATTTCTACGTTTCAGCTTTGCACGACCAAACCGTAAGTCCGATTGACACGAAATTTGAAATCCTATAATAATATAATATTACGGATCCAATGAAACTGGTTTCCTCGAAATCCGAGACCTTGTCAAAAATGACTGTTTTTACACGTTAATTAAATCGATAAATTTCTAATTCTATAAATTAACATTTAATTAAATTTTAAAAGTTCCCTAACATCATTCTAATTTAAATAGAATTTAATTCAACTTTATAGATCATTTTCATTCACATAAAATTCAAAATCAAATTATTTCTGCAATTTCAAATATTAAATCAACAATTTAATTATCCAATTAAATTATTATATTCGAAATATAAGTTATTCAACTTATAAAATTAATTTGTGAATATTTCAAATCAATTAAATGCCCCAATTTCAAATAACTGAAATTCTGGGCCGTTACAAATGGGTACTGCTTTTGGTTTCATAAATAAAGTTGTTTGCCCAACAAATAGTTACGTTTTCGGATTACGGTTTTGGAACAATATTTTATTGTTTTTCCCATGGTTTGGGATATTTTATTATTGAAATATGATATATATATATATATATATATATTGATATTATTATTTTTTCGAACCTAACCGTACAAAGGAGACTCTACCGAATTTTTTTGTAAATTGAAGATTAGAATTTTTTTTATAAAAGTTGAGTTATTTTCAAAATTTTGTTAAACTTAAATATGTAAGTTAAATTGTTATAAATTGAATAATTTGAATAAAATTATTATATCAAGCTTCTTAATTCCTTCTTGTTCCTTTTTTAGGGACGAAAAGTTTTGAGTGGGAGAGAGTGTAACGACTCGTATATTTTGATAATTAAAACTATTAAATTAAATAAGATTTTGAAATTTAATATTATGAGAAATTAAAATTTATGATTTATTTATGAGAAAAATGATTAGAATAGGATTTAATAATGTTGTTTGAATGTTATTGACAACTATTTTAATGTAATTTTAGTCAATGGAAATAATTGTAAAGTTAATTTGAATAAAATAATTGTTGGAATTAATGTAATTAAATATTGTCGCTAATATGAGTTAAGATGATAACTGTAGAAAATGAATGTAATAAAATGTAAACTAGTGTTAATTATATTCATAAGGTAATAGTTGATTCAATAATAAGAGTGTAAAGCGAAACAAAAGAATCTATTGGGAATTAAAATATAATTAACTAGGATTTTATTGCAGTTGTAATTGAACGCTGAAATTTGTGCAATATATAAATATTGAAATTAACATGGAAAATTTATTTTGATAGATTATTAATTTCTATGTAATCAAGAATGATAAAATGGTTAACTTTTAAATTTGAATATAAAAGTGATTATGTAACGACCTGAAATTTTCAACCATTCGCATCCATGCATGTCGGATTTGAATTTCTCAAAATATCAGATTGTTAATTTAAATTTGGCAAAACTCAGCATATACAGTAGATAAAATAATCACAGATCACAGACACAGAGTAATATAACAATAATGCAGCGGAAACAAAAGAATAGTAGTTCATGAAGCTACTATATGTATAACAGAGTTAAACAAGATACAACAGAAGTCTCGAATACATAGATGTCTCAATAAAATAGTCAAATACAAGATCTGAATAAATCACTGGAATCAACTGAATAACTGATAGCAGAATCGATAGATAGCTGGATCTCCAAGCGAAGCTCCAACTCCAAAGGTGAGTCTCAAATGCTGTATCACTCAGTCTGACCCGAGCGTAAAGCAAAACACAAAACACTCGAGCCATGCTTAACATTCTTATATCAATAAATCCAACTCAAGTGAAATAACAACTGAAATACAAGTAACTTAAAGGATGTTTGGGATAACCATCCTCTAAAGATCCGTTAAACTATCTACTATGTAATAATATACGCTATTATAATAATGTCTAATATAAAATAAACTTACTTTTAAATAGCGTTAAGGCTTTACATTTTCCACCTTAACACGTAATAGTGCCAATAGTCTATACAATACCTGCATACCTCGAGAGGCTATGAGAAGATACTCCATAGGTACGACACAAATAGAAACTCGTAGTAAAGCTCGATATGGTAGGTGACACAACACAACTAGGCAATGCCAAGGTAGATATACCAATTACACATCCGAGCTGGTGGAAACGCGTAGCAGCCACTACCGCCCACCTCGGAACACACTCCCAAATCAAAATCGAAGGGTGGATACCAAATCAATCACAAAGTAATAGAATGGTATCGAAGAAATGCTTCCGATCAGAGGTGCTACCTCATTGGCCCGAGAATCGCTCCTGTTTTAGCCACCTTATGCCAACTCACGGGAGTTGGGTCCATGTTCATACCTCAATAGGATCGTCGCCACCATCCTACTTCATTCTGGAATCTCCACCGCGTACACGGTTGTCAAAGTGGTTTTTGGTATCGACAGAGAGTATGCCCATATCCGATCCCAGTCTCTTTAACAACCAAACGTTATTATAACACCGTGGTCATTTCAAAATAGTTTATACTTCAAAACCAAAATATCATTTTCATTTCAAAACCCAAATTAATACGATATCATTTCACTTCAAATATATATCCATTTCCAAAAATCACATCACTTTCCAAAGTTATAACGTTTTCAAAATCATAGTCTTTTAAAATCAAAACACTTTGGAAATCACAGCTTTGAAATCATAGCATTTTGGAAATCATAACACTTTGAAATTATAGCATTTTGGAAATCATAACACTTTTGAAATTATAACATTTTGGAAATCATAACACTTTCCTCTTAAACAGTTTAGATATTAAAATTACTATGTATAATAAAATAGTTTATAAACAAAATAGTTTATATAAATAGTTATAAGTTAAGATAGTTTCTAAATAAAAATAGTTTATATAAATAGTTATAAGTTAAAATAGTTTATAATAAAATAATTTATATTAAAAATGATTTATATTAAAATAGTTTATATTAAAATAATTTATAAAGTAAAATATCCATAGTTTAAATATAACTTAAAATTACTTTATAAAATAAAATAGTTTCCTCGACTTTCACAAATCGATTCAAATCAATTCAAATTCCAAATTCAAATTTAATCAAATCTAAATCATCAATTTCAATTCGATTCAGTTTCTAAATAAACCATTTCAATTTCAATATATTTCAAAACTTTAAATATTCAACATTTCAAAACTAAATTCGATAATTTCATATATATATATATCAAATTCATTTTACTATTATTTAGTTTTGTAATATTTACTAAATAAATTCAATATCATTTGAATAAAAACCCAAATTTCAAATCTCTAAATATTTCCTTCAATTTATTTAACTTGAAATATTCAATTTAAATCATCTTAAACCAAAATCAAGTTATAAAATCATATCCATTAAAAACCCCAAATTCCATAAGTTCAGATAGATTTAATTAAATACAATTTCAAATCAATTTCAAATCTATCCTTTCAACCTTAATTTATTTAATCATTTCAAACTCTATATTAAAATATAATTTAAATAAATACTTAAACCTATATATATCAACTTTATTAAATCAACTTTAATAAATCTTTAAAATCAATATTTATTAAAACCATAAATTTCTTTTCAAAATCATAGAAATCATTTTCAAAATATTTGTATATAGACCAACGGTGTCCGTATATAATTCTCTACCCTGTGGTCAAGTGATACGGATATTTATCATTTCAATCCATAATTTAAATATATACGGGTATATATCTTTCAACCCGCAATCCCAAATTCAATCCAATGAAAATCGCTTGGGTTTATCATTTCAACCCATAATGATTTTCTCCTATTCTATAGATCGTTCGGGTATGTATCATTTCAACCCATAGTGAATTCTATGCTAACAGGGAACTTGCAGAATGATAACAGATATGATAATAATATAACAATGAGTAACATGCATATATCATCAGTGATAAATAACAGATAATGGTGTCAGATATCACAGATGAATAGATACAGATAATGGCATAAATATATAGCATTGTAAATAATTAACAGTAGCATATTTCAATTGTCGTTTCAATTGAAATCAAATTTAATAAATATAAGAACGTTAATCAGAGTGATTGCTCACCTTTCGAGGCTAGAGAAGTTTGAAACACAACCAGCTACGAATTGGATTACAATCTAGAAAATCGAACAACCCAAACAACAGTCTCAAAGTGAAGTAAGCTGAAACAGATTTGACGGACAAAGCTGATAGATAAGAATCGATGAGAAGCGAATCAGAATCGGCTTAAAAGAAACAGAAATTACATATTATTATTATTATTATTATTATTATTTCCATGAAACCGATAATTTAATTTAAGCAAATATAAATATAACATAAAACTTCAAAATCCATATTTTCTTTTAA
Source organism: Allium fistulosum (assembly GCA_030737815.1). Lineage (NCBI taxonomy): Eukaryota > Viridiplantae > Streptophyta > Magnoliopsida > Asparagales > Amaryllidaceae > Allium > Allium fistulosum. The sequence continues at coordinate 1,411,704,877 of CM060903.1, forward strand.
AAAAACACTTATAAAACAAATCCAAAAATGTGAATATCATGTAATATACAGTAAATTAACCGCAAGTATACAAATTCTGAAACCAATATATAATCAACATATTTATAACAGCACTCATATCCAATCACGTATAAACCGACCTACATATAAAACAATATCCATAGAAAAATAAATATAGCTTGCCTTATAAAATATACATATATAAACAACCGAACTCACCCATTATAAATCAATCAAAAATGAAAACAACTTCCCACTATTATTTAGCATATATATATCTATACACATCTCAAAATGTCAACAAAACATATCCCTTTATAAATATATATACGGTGATGTATAAAGATGTCGGTCTTGGGTAAACACTTGTAGTAGATATCATTTTATATATATAACCTTTTCACGTTATGAACACAACAACACTAACTTAAAATATAGTTCACTATAAAATAAAATGTAATATAATATATAAAAGTAAAATATAGTATATAGTCGACCTTGTATAACTGTAAGAAAAAATATGTGACAGAAGAGATTGGAAAATATATGGCTGAGATATACACTAAAATGTAAAGTACTTATACACGTTATATTCAAATCTATAATGCCAACGTATGGAATACATACATATATATTAAAAACCCATTCAACAGATAATTTGTAACTTTGCACAAACCAGTATATTATAACAACAGCAAAGAAACTATGCTAACAACTTATAAAATTTGTAACTTATAAACACTATATAAGATATAAAACTGTCATAACACAACTAACAGAAAAACAAAACTTATATATATATGCTATAACATAGAAATTGCATCTTCCAAAGTAATATATATATATACTTAAATTTTATATAGGTTTTATATAAAATATATACTCAACAACTTATAACCTATACGTAAACAAATATATGTTACCTATATAAAATAAGAGGGACATCCGAACTCGAGATGGGCGGGTGACGAGTTGCTCACGGCAGGTGGTGAAGGCTGGTGCGAAGGTCAGATCTCAGTGTTGATGGTTGTGCTCAGCCAGGGTAGAGTTGCAGGCGGCTACTGATGGTCTTAGGGTGATGGGTTGCAATGTTCAGGAGGGCCGAAGTTTGGGTGAGGAGTTGCAAGTTGAGGTGCTTCGGTGTTTGGTGGGAAATATGGATCGGGTGGAGGAGCAAGCATAGGTGGGAAGAAGAACTTCTAAGGCCGGAAACGTGGCCAACCGGAAGGTGGTGGGCTTGACGAGGTGATGGCCGAAGGCTGGAGATGCAGGCATGGAAAGGTGGTATTGGCAATGGTTGTCTGGTGGGGAAGATGGTGGCCGAGGTGGCTCAGGGAGGAAAACAGAGAAGGAGATGGGAGAAAGGAAGGTATGCGGATCTCAAAGTAAATATTTCATATTGCTTTTTTTTCGGAACAAAGTAACTGAACGCAACAAAAAAATGAAAGCTAGGAAAAGTAAAAGTCATTAATCAAATAGCTGGCTGAAATAAATAACTGCTGGTGGCTCTTCGATTTCACGTTGGTAACTGAAAGGTCAAAGAATCCGAAAGTGTTTAAAATAGGTTCCGTTACGAAATCGTTTTATTGATTTCGCTTAGTACTAGACATCGAAACACAGAAATGAATATATCGCAGAGATCAGCACAACGAAACGATCAAACGATATACCAATATCAGTGGTACAATCATCCTATCAAAAGTCGATAATCAGTACTGAAATACTGCTCAAATGTCAGAAATAAGATGAACGGATCAATAGAAGTCCAAATTTGGAAAAACGAAATATGACGTCTCACTCAGAAGATGATTTACAAATTTTCTATAGAAAAATATTCAGGTTTGGAAAACATTTTATTACTATCAATTTTTAACTGATGATAATTTGAAATAGAATTATACAAGAAAATAAACTTCCTTATTATCTGATGAAAATTTACCATCTGCTATGTTTAAACAGACGTATTCCAAATATCATATTTTTATTTCAAAATTTTATTGTTTAAAATTTCACAAAATTTCAATTAAATATATTAATAAACAAATAAAATTATCTAAAATTTACGGGTCGTTACAGATTAAATTAATTTAATAATAATTTATTTAATTAACGTGTAAAATTAGCCATTTTGGCCACACTCTTTGATTTTGATGAAACTAGTTTCATCGGATCAGTGACAGTGAATTATTATAAGATTTCAAGTTTCGTAGCGATTGGACTTATCATTTGATCGTGCGAGCTCGAACCGCTAGAAATCAATTAATGGAATTTAAATGAATATAATTTGATTTTGAAAGCTAACTTCTGTATACAATGGAATTAGAGTTTGAAACTAGTTCCATTGAGTTTTAAAATATCGAAAACCTATGACCTACTTTCGTTTCGGGGACCAGGCTTTTTGGGCCGTTGTTATCGTTTCGACACAATTCAATTTGTCCATTAATTCTCATCCATATGGCTATATAAATAGATTTCTCCTAAAACCCTTGTATCCTTTTTATTTTCTATTATCTGTACATACATTTCTTTCTCATCTCCTCTTTCCAATGGCAGACAACCCAAACCCTGGTTTCAATTTCAAATCAAAATCAAAAAAATTCAAACTCCTCAAACTATGTCGTATAATATATTGTTGGAAAGCTCTCGATGAGCATAATCTAGATCGGCTATTTGTTTTGCAATCAAGTCTCGGATTGGCCAGAAGTCGTTGAAGAAGTCTCGGCTGTTGAAACTAGGGTTTTGTTTTCAACGGTGGATCGTCGACCAATCGACGATCTGAGGGTACTGGAGCGTAGGGGAAGCTGAGAGGAGTGCATCCATGGGGTTCTTTCTTGTCAAAGGTGATCGATTTTGCCAAAAATCGCTATAAATTGCATCGGCGACATGGAGAGCCTGGGTGGCCAGAGGGTGGTCGCGCGGTAGGGGTAGGGCGGGCTGAGGAGGTGGTCTTGGCGATGAGGTCTAATCTGATCGGAGATGATCGTGTAGGCGGTGATTTCCAGTCAAAGAGTGGCGGCTGAAACATTGTTGTGTTCGATGTTTGCACGACATGGGTAGGGTTTGGGGGAGAGGAGGTAATTACGATTTTGCCAATATTGTTTATTTTAATTTAAAATTTAATTTTTAATGTTCTAATCCTCATAACTTTTTCATATGAGCTCGGATTTGGACGCGATTTTTTACGTTGGAATCGTATCGAAATTCCGGACGATATGGAACTAGTTTGGCTATAGTCTAAGACTGTTCAAATTTTGGGCTTTATTTGGATTTTAAATCGAATGTAAATCAAAGGTGAGCGATTTAACCCACTCAAAAATACTAAACCTTCTTATGTTAGTTATATTAAATTTATGATGTGATAAGAAATTTATTGATTTCTGTTTGGTATTTTAAATTGTTATTTAAATTTAATTTGAATTTATATTGAATTTAAATTTCCATTTAAATTAATATTGAATTTAAATTGTTAGTTAAATACCTGATAATGATAACCGGTTAATTGTTGTGATTTATTGACTGATTTGGATGTTGATTGCGATGGATGTTTATTTGTTGACATTTTCGATGATTGGATGTTTGTATCCCTGTAATCACAATGGGTTAAAATGAAACATACCCGAACGATCTTATAGATTAAGGAAAATCGTTATTGGTTGAAATGATAAACCCGAGCGATTTTGTTGATTTGGAAGACTTTGATTCGGGATAAGGTTTGAAATGATATATACCTGGAAAAAGTTAACTATTTTGGGGTTGAAATGCTACATACCCTATCACTTGACCATAGGGTAGAAAACTATATACGGGCACCGTTGGTTAGTTTTAAATTATTTTCTAAATAATAAAGTATGTTTGATTTATAAATGTGATTTTTATATTTAATTTAATGATCTTATTTAAAAATTTATATTTGGAAATAATTTTTTTATATGTTTTAAAGTTTCAAAATATAAGTTAATATATGGTTTAAACGTAAATTTAAGATTTTAACTTATGATTTTATTTAGTTTTAAAATATATTTTTAGATAGTTTAAAATTTAATTCAATAAAATATTTAATATAATTTTAATATATATATTTTAAATTTAATTTAATATAATAAATTTAGTTTGATTTAATATAATAAATATATTTTGATTTAATATAATAAATATTTGATTTTATAATAACTTTAATAAATTAAAATGTTATATGGATTCAATTCAATCAAACCAAATCAATCAGATTCCATGAAGGAATAGACTAACACTAACAGTCAATCAAATTCCATAAGGGAAAACTTACGACTTAACATTGTTTCAAAGTGTCAAATGACTAACATACAAACCTTAACTTAGGTTCAAAACTTTCTCAATTGTCCAAAAATATAGATAATTAACTAAGCGTACCGTTTACTCATTAGCCTTTGGTTATTGCTTTGAAGATTATCCATACTCACTTGGACAAAATGGAAAGTTATACTCTATATTTTGTTAGTTTCTCAATTATATTAAAAAATTCTAATTCACTTATATAACGGCCCAAAGTTTCGGTCATTCAAATTGGAATATTTAATTGAGTTTAAATATTGAAAAGGTGAATTTTATAAATTCAATAACTTATATTTCAAATATAGTGATTTATTTGATAATTAAATTGTTGAATTTAATATTAGAATTGTTTAAATAATTGAATCTTGTATTTAATATGAATGGAAACAATATCAAAAGTTGATTTAAATTCTATTTAAATAAGAAGGAAGATAGTGAACTTTTAAATTTAGATTTAACAGCGATTTAACTATTTTTTGAAATTATTTGTTTTAATTAACGTGTAAAAATAGCCTTCCGGGGCACAGTCTCGGATTTCGACGAAACCAGTTTCATTAGATCCATAATAGTGAATTTTAGTATGCCGTCGAATCTCGTGATAAATGGACATATCGTTCGATCATGCAAAATCAAAACGCGTAGAAATTAATTAAAGGAATTTATATAATAATTGGGTTTAAAAGCTATCTTCCACATATGATCGAATTAGGGCTCGAGATTAGTTCTATTGCGTTTGGAATAGGGGTATAACATATAGAACGCCAGGTGGCACACCTCGTTTGCAGTTCGAGATTTTCGGGTGTTTAAAGATGAATATTTAAAACTTAAATAATAATATATTTAAACCATCATCCAACATTCGTACCTACAACACACATTCTTTCTCTTCCCGTCTCCTTTCTCCAATCTATGTTTTCTTTTGTCTCCAAAACATACCCTCCATCAAAATCGCACCGTAAGCTTCAAAGCTAGAATAAAGAAAATTTCAAAAACCGTGAAAATCCTAATCTTATAAATTCTCTACGAATTTAAATAAAAATAAAAAAAATTGTAAGGCTAGGGTATTTGTACACCTAGTGGTGCGGTATTCATGTTGTCGAGTTATTGGAGGTTACGGTTTTCTTTCTAGGGAATGATAGTTTTGGACAGTGGACTTAGAGATCGATGGCTTTGGAATTCGCATCGCATGGCCATCGATTGGAGAACCAGCACTTGTTTTGGAGGAGTCGGGTCAAGCAGCGCCTATGGTGGCCATTTGAGCATGTATGGTGAGGAAAGGTGAAGTGCGGCATTCTCTTGTCGCCAGGAGCTGTTGTTGTCGCGAATTATGGGAAAGGGCCGGACTTGGAAACATGGGGTCAAGGAGGTTGCTCTCAGTTGGAGGAGTTCAACGGCGTAGGTCGCGCATCGTTTAGCGAAGCGTAGAGGATGCTAGGGGGAAAAAAGGGTGCACGGTGATGGGTTAATGTATGTACAGGCAAAGTATGGTGAGGGAGGGAGATTTGCAATTAAGGTAATGGTTAATTAAGGTTTTAATTAATTATATTTTATAATCCGCAAATTTTATAAAATTTGTACCATGTTCATACGAGTTCCGGTTGAGGTGTCGTCTTCGCCATTGCGTTCGTATCAACGAGCACTACGCTATGGGATTGGATTTGGATGAATTCGGAGCAAGTAGGAATTTTTGATTACGTTCGTTCAATTTTAATTCAAAATGAAATATTTTGGCAACTATTAAAATCAATGTGAGTTAATCTCACCTTTTTGGTTAATCAGAAAATTTATATAGTCAATAAATATTATTATTGGATGTTTGGATATTTATTTCTGATTGTTATTGATTTTTTGGATAATATACTAATTATTATTAGTTGGATTGGATATGTTCCCGCCTGTAGGAGTGAATGGGACCCTATTACGTTCCCGTATAAGAGCGGATGCCCCTTTGTATATAAATCCCGCCTCGAAGCGGTTGATTTATATTTTTATGATTATATACTATATGTGTTGCAGGGGAACAGGTTGGAGGGATCCAACAGGATTCCTCGCAGTGTTGATTTTAGTTTCATATAAATTGGTATATGATATATTGGATGTTTGATGTCATGGACCCGATTTTTACTTAATTAGTGACACTAGGCCTTATTTTTGTGTATTTTAAATACTATAAAACAATGATTTGATATAAAACGGGATTTCAAAGTGATTTTCGAAATTTTATATGTTTAAATATTTTTTCTAAAATAAAAGGTATAATTTTGAGAAATTATAAATTTATAGTTTTATAAAATATTTTAAATAGAAATTTTGAATTGTGCATAAAGATTTTTTAAATCTTAAATTAAGTCCGTCTTTTATAATAAAAGGATATAGTTTTAAAAAGAAAATGGAAAATATTTGATATAAATATTATTAATCATTTTGTATAAAGTGATGTTTCACAAATAAAGTAAAGATTTTGTAAAATCATATTTTGTTAATAAAGGTATAGAATTATAAATGATGTTTATAAATAAAGATAACTATTACCATTTAATAGATTAAAGAAATAAATCAGATGGTGGATTTATCATACGACGTGGAAAGTCGTTTTAGAAAATAATCGATTCTATTTTGGAAATTGAAGGCGAGGATAAATTTTGGATTGTTAAACGATATTTTATAAATTGAAGAAATTTATAAAAGAAATTTTATATCTATTGTAACGACCTAGAATTTAATTACCTTAATAATGAATATTTAAATATATTTTTATTAACTAATTAATGAGTTTTATAAGTCAAATAAACTCTTTTTAAATAATAACTAAAATGGTGAAATGGTTTTTGTAACGGCTTGGAATTTCACTACTTTGATTTGCGAATATTTAATTAATTTTAAATATTCAAATAAAGATATTATAATGAAAATAAAAATCTTTTAAATAATAATTAATGATGATTAAATCATTTTCAAATTTTTTTTTCTAAAAGAGTTGGTTCAAAGAAAAATAGAAAATGTGCCCGGAAATCGTTTTCCGAATTTTCGACTTTTAGGTGTCGAAAAGTTATCGGAAAACGTTGTGCAAATTTTTGTAACACATACAAATATTTTATAAACGAGTTAGGATTTGTAATATATAAATATATATATTAACTTAAGAAATAAAAAATACGTGATATGAATTTTTATGTAAATGTTAAAAAAACAAAATGTAAATAAAAGTGACATAACTTGTCACACCTTTAGAAACATAAATACTTAGGTAATAAATGCATGTTGGCATTGAAATGAAAGGGGAGAGACATGTATTTCATGTGATTTGAAGGGAGGGGGACAAGAGAAGTGAGGTGGCAAAGTGTGAGAGGGGGGTAAAGTACATAGGGTATTTTAGTAAATTAACTTGTTAACATATTATAAAAACCAAATATCTTAATTTATTTTCAATTTTCTCATTCTTATCTTCATTTAAAAAATTTCTAAGATTTTAAGAAAGTCTTTCATGGCTACTTAATATATTTCAAATTTTAATGAAGCCTTAGATTTCCAATTTAATTCCTTCCAAAACTCCTAAAAACACTTCTTCATCATCTACTTTACTTCCTCTCCAAAAATCAAGTCGACTTCCCTCTTATAACGCCTGGGGCCAAAATTTTGTGGCCATAAACCACTTAATGACTTCATCTTTTCAAGCTAGAAGCTAAGGCCTAGGCCGTGTTCGAGTTATAGGAAAAGTTAACTTAGTTTCATTGACTTTTGGTGAGTAAAGTTCTCACCTTTATTCAAAGTTATTAACTTTATATATTATTGAATATGCTAGTATATGATTTTTGTTTGATGATAATATATATATATTCATTTAAATGTATTTTTTATTGTACTATTTTATTTTTCACATAATTAAATACATATTTGATGAATAAAATAAATAACACAGAATTCATATTCAAACAAATATTTTATTCAAACAAATATTTTATTACAGATTCGAATAGTACAAATTTAAGCTCTCACTATACATTTACACATTGTCATTTTACAATAAAATTTTGATTACATTACAAATTTCAATTTACAATTTGTCATCTCACTACATATCACTCATTCACTCATATTTTGTTCTTCAACTATATTCCAGCCTGTATCTAGCATCTGAATTATCTACAAAATAAACACTGATGCAGTAAAATTGAAAAGGAAATATTTTGCAATGTACAATAAAAGTGTGTGTTTGAAAATATCATATGCCTGAGTTATTTGGGTTGTTCGTCATCATTTATTTTGAATTCATCTTACACGAACAGCTTGTAACATGCACAGTGTATCACTGTACATGTCACAAGGCCGTGCACACCGATATACACTTGATAAAATTGCAAGGACAGGTGAGAACAAGGTCAAACCCAAGCCAAAGGCTGGATTCAACTCAAGTGCATATGAGTCTCGACCAACATGAAAACACAAACCAGTATAACAAGATATATACACAAAGACAAGTGTGTCAAGACTTCAAGTTCAAAGAAAATGAACAGTACAAACTCAAAGACACTTGAAGACCAATGCAAGCTAGCACTTCAATCAAAAATGTATATGAAACAGAGAAGTATGCATACACATGAAACCATACCCAGTAAAACAGTTTCGAGCAAGGGAGCAGCTAGCCTCAACATTTACAAGTTTATATGCAGTGTCATATACACATGTATACATACATACATACATAATATATATGTATGTATACATGTATATAGTTCAGAAAGCATCACACCACATGTACAAGGAATAAAGTAATGACACTCAGGCATACATGGTTGGTCATGTATACAACAAGCTCCAGACTCAAAGAAATGGCATGTATCAAGACAACCGTACTTTGAACACAACCTCAATATGCAGAACAGATCAGAGAAAGTGACAATCACTCAAGTTCAACTTGCTCACACAACAAAGTGGTAAACCAAACTTCAACGGAGTTAAGGCATGAAGCCACAATGACTATACACATGAATGCATACATGTGACAGCATACATACAGTTCAAGCGTCAACCATTCAAACTCAAGGCATATACAAGACTCATCAAGACCAAATAACTCAACTAGACCAAACTACAATGAAATGGAGCAACCAGCAATAAAACAACATACATGTATACATATCAGAGCAAGGCTAACAAGGCTGCATGACCAAGACTACCAACCCAGTTCAATGGAATGCAACCAGATTACAAAATTCTTCAAGTGCATCAAATAAGAACAACAACATGCTCATAAGTTTTAGAACTAGTGCAGACTCAAATAAACAAGGCTACACTTTACATGCAAACAAATGTATACATGACTTGACTACAACAATAAATTGAACAGACTCAAAGCAACTGGAAGCAGACTTCAAAATCAAGTTCAGTTACAACTTGAACTTGAACATATACAAAATGCCCAAGCAAATACAGATAACAAAAGTACACAAGCATTCAAACAGAGACCAGAGCAATGCATGCACAACACATATACACACACATACATATGTATGTATGTATATACATGGTGACACACATACAAACACAAGTGGTTCCAGTCAAATGCAAGACAGAAGCATGTTCAAATGATATGGTCAGAGAAGTGGTAGCATACATGTGAAGTTCTACGTGAATTGATACAAATGTTCAAAAATCATAAAAAAGTGAAGCAGTTGCATGAGTCATAGTTCAACATGATGAACAAGGCAACAGTTCGAACAGAAATCAAGGTAGCAGAACAAGTTCGAACTTAACAAGTCAAGTTTCGAAAATCCAGTGGTGTAGTTCGATCAACCCAGTTTAATGTTGCAGTGAAATCAATCAGATGAACAAATGATAGCAGAAAGGAATTAAACTAATCAAACTCCAGAGTATCTCAAATATTTAAATGCCGAAGTCAATTTTTGTCTCGCAGTAGATAATATAGTGAACACGAATTAACAAGTCAATTATCTCAAGAATTCAAATGCCAGAAAAGAACGGAACCAAATCCAACCGAATATGACATGAACAAGTCAAAAATAAAATACCATCGTTCGATTAAAAAATCACGACCAAGTAAAATCATGAAAAATTCAAATAGAATTATACGAACGTGAATATAGGGTTTTTGATCCCTATTTAAACCCAACATCATCATTGACAGAAACTCACGAGTTCAAGAACAATCAAATCGAGCATCAACAAATATCAAAAAGAGGCAAATCACTTACTAATTCAAAGCAGCATTTGAACTCGTCACTGAAGTGGCAGCAAAGCAAATTAAAGATACTAATTGAAGCAGTAGGCTAATTGAGGAACAAGAGTATCAAAACAAGCAATCGATTCGAGCTCGACAAATTGGAGCTGCCGAAAGCCAACCAAGTCAGTGATCAATTAATGAAGCCAAACGAGTGAAATTATAATCTCAGTTGATCACAATCGAAGTGGCAACTTCAATTGAGCAAAACCCTAGAAAGAGGAACGAAGAAAGAAAGGATCGGCCGAAGTTTTGCACGGAGAAAAAGATATAAAAAGGAACGCTTTTTTTTTATTTTGGGCCGGCCTTTATATATTTTATTTTGGGCTTAAAATATTAAATAGGGTTTATTTTGTTTTTGTTTAGTTTGTAATTTTCTTTTAAACTCGTGTAACTTTCTAGTCGTACGAACTACTGTGGTGTAGTTCGAGAATTCGCAACTCGGTGGTTGAGTTGTGGCAGGGTATTGAGTGTAGAGTTAGGTTAGTCATTAGCGGGTGTCACAAGTTTACATGTGTAAGCGTTTGACTACTTAATTTCTAGTAGAAACCTTGGGGGCAGCACGTAGGCAGGGTTTTGCCGAAGCTGGGTAAATTTGTGTGTGATCTCTTCTGCATTATCTTTCTATTTTATTATCTGTGATTGCTTTTATTTCCGCATTAATTTTTATTATTATTAGTATCACCCTATTCACACCCCCTCTAGAGTGAAATCGATCCTACATATATGATATATATTTATTAGTTAAATATGATGCTTGTTTGAGTAGTTATGATGTTGAATTGGTTATGCGTAAGTATACTTGGAAATGGTATTGATTTAGTTGTATATAAGTATGCTTGTATATGGTGTTGTATAAGCTTGAAATCAGAAGTTAAGTGTAGTAAACTAGTAAGGTATGATCTTGCTTATATTTGGAATTAAGTTATTATGATGTGGTTGTGATATTGATTATGATCTTGGTTTATGTTTTTCATGCTAATAAAGTTAGCATTTTTGCTAACTTAGCGACTTATGAAATCCCTCTTTGAAAGTTTGAACTCTGGACTTAAATTTTGAAAATATATTTAAGTTTAAGCTTGTTTAGTTTCAAAACCCACATCTTTATGTTTACAAGGTAGTAATGTTTCCAAATGTTAAAGTTTAAAGAAGACTTAGAAAACAAATTTCAAGTTTAGAAATTTTGGGTCGTATAGCGATGGTCGTTGTAAGTGCAGTTCGTGAAAACGAACTCTTTTCGAAATCTAAAAACGCTTTCACTTAGAAATATTTTTGGAAAATGTTTTTAAACTTATATTAAGTAATTAAAAAGGTAATTATTAATTAATTAATTATTTATTTATTATTTAATAAATGATTATTTAATTAAATACTTAAATAATTAGTACTTGATTATTGGTTAATAAAGGTAATTAAGATTTAAGTGTTAATCAATTAATTTAATTTTAATTAGTTAATTAATTAATGTTAATTATTATTTGATGAATAATTAATTGTCAATTATTTTAAATTATTTATTAAAGATTAACTATTTATTAATTTTAATTAAAGGGATTTAATTATTAATTAATTAATTATTGATTAATTTAAATTTAATTAAGACTTAATTAAGATTTAGTTATTATTTAATAAAGGTTAACTTGTTATTTAACCAATTCATAAGGGTTTTTAATTAAAAAATCATTTTTATTTCAAAATATCAGTTTTTAACACTGTCTTTCTTTTTCAAAAATGTTTTAAATCAAAGGATTTCTTTGTCAATTACCCTTAAGTAACCTCAAACAAATATGAAACCAATGTTAATGTGATGACACATTTACGGGAAGTAAGTCAAACCATAGTTAGCACTAAAAGCCGATGAGTAGGCTGATCCTCTATTTGTGAGATCTAGAATCTATTTCTAGGCGAGGGATAGAGTAAGACCGAAATATCGGAAACGTGATAGATATGGAAGGGTTAATTCCAGTCAATGGGTCATGTTTAAATTAAGCATATGGTTATCCATATGCGAACTCTATATAATTACCCAAAGTAGCGGATTGCCCGCTATTTATAACTTGACATGTTTTAACTCAGGAAGTATGTTGTGTATATTAGAGTTCCTCGGTAAGGACTCAAATATTGATTATATATATATATATATCCAAAAGAACCGAAATTGAGTTAGCCGAGAATTTCCGCTTAGTTTGGAGACATCAGTTTCGGATAAGTAAAATTTATCCGAACCACTCCAAACTAATAACGTTCGTGATGGATTGTTATGAAGTATGTTATGAAGCTGTAGTATTCTTCCTGAGGGTGATTCCAAAATGGAATATGGTAAATGTTGAATGTTTGTTCGATCCCGGAACAACTTGTATGGATGAATGCTAGCATTGCATTACTGCTTAGAGGGCAGTGTTAACATTCCAAGATGGTTGCTATATAAAAAGGTAATCGTAAACTCAAGCCTCATCAACCGGGAAATGACTAAAGTAGGGGCATGCAACATGGCTATGTGGGTCGCTCCCATTAGGGTATGACCATCCCAAGATCTAGTGTTGATATCTCTATGCAACCTTCGGGATCCCTTTTTATGGTTGTTGATCGCAACCAAGTGGTGATCATATTCGGCGCTACCTAGTAAGGGGTAGGGCCGGTCCTAAGTAGCAGAGGTGCAATGCATTGTGGCCTCTTGTACATTTTAGCTAGAGGTATACAGTTTGGTGGGTAGACCCTTACCCCTTCATAGTTGAACCCATTTTACAATACGAGCCTCCGCACTTGATTGTATAACTATTATGCTGAATTTTAATAATGTAACAATTTCGGCTATGATTCTATATTTATTTTAAACCTAGACATTATGATAATATCAGAGGATTTTATATAGAAATGTTTTGGTTATCGTAAGGTAAAAACCTTTCCGTGTTTATGTGTGGCGTGGTCTTACGAGATACCTTTTATTTGAAGGTTTTTATAAAGTTAAACGTATGATTTACTCACACCAAACTCATGTCTGACCCGGAGTTTTATTTCCTTCCTTTAAACTCTTGGGTACTCAAAATTTTATGAATAGCCAAGTAGTCAAGTTTCTTTGGAGCATTTTGGGAAGCAGTATGGAGCAAAAGCTTTCACTATATCCAGTAGTTGTGTTTATTTTCGTTGTGACTGTACATTATGTATTAGTAATTTAGGTAGGCTTATGTAGTTGTCCTTGTTGGAAATAGTGCTTGTTGTAACTTTGATATAACATTTTGGAGTAACCATATGTACTATTCTGTGATGATGTATATGTAACTCTATCGTTTGTGAGAAAAATTTGTATTTGTTTCCTTGTCTTTTATTTTCTTTACCCCACGACCTGTCTTTCGGGCACTTAGATGATCGACACATGAATACCAAGAATGTATTAAGTGTCGTCTTTGGGTGTAAGAAAGGCAGATCGTCACACTTGGTATCAGAGCTTAGGTTGAGCGAATACCTAGGCCTTGGTTGGGGTTGGCTCATTAGATATAGGGTTAGTAGTACCCTAGAATGAGTTCAGTTTTTGAGAGTGCGTTTTCGTGTTGTTCTGATCAGCATTTTTATGTTTGGTTTTATGCTCATTTCCTAAGATAATTCCATTCTTGTATTCTAAAGATATCTTACTTTATTCAGGTAGTAAGAATGAGTACAAGAAGGGAACTAGGAAGGTGAAATAGTAACACGACAACCACAAATGGAAGAACCCTGAATGTTGGAAGGAATGGAATAGTTGTTGAGACAGTAGCTCCTGTGCAGCTTCGAGTAAACTTCACAACTCTATGCAAGGACAACACAAACCTAGGAGGAAAACCTTTCAAGGGTACCGAATCCATCATTGAAGTACAAGCTTGGCTATGGTCATGTGAGAAGATTTTCAAAGGTTTGGACATTTCTAATGATCAAACATGGTTCATGGCATCTTGGCAATTACAAGAAGGTGCAGCTGCATGGTGGGATTCTGTCATCGCAATTGTTCCGGAAGATGAGTTCTTATGGGCTAGATTCAAAGAAGTATTCGAAGACCAATTCATGCCAACTGCAGGCAAAAAACGATTATATAGAAGTTTCATGGATCTCAAGCAAGGAGACCTGTCGGTGGCGGAATATGAGACGAAGTTTAATGAATTATCTCGTTTTGGCTCTAGACTCATTGATACACCATAAAGAAAATTGAGATGTTCGTATTAGGTATGAGAGAAGTATTACATGAAAAGATGACTGCTCATGTAAAGGAATCATTTGTAGATTTGGTGGACATGGCATTAAGATATGAAGTGCTTTTGAAGAAAAAGCCAGCAGTGGCAACATCATCACCAAATGGCGGTACCATTAACCCAAATAAAAGTAAGTTTAATCCAAATTGAAAAAAGAAGCAGGGTAAGGGAAAACTAGCAGGAGGACATCAAGGAGACAAGTTCAAGGATGTTACATGTTTCAAGTGTAATAAAATGGGGCACATTTTACTACATTGTCACCAAGCGAAGGCTATCTCCCCAATGGTCCAAAAGATGCTCTGCTATAATTGCCACCACTCTGGACACACGGTTAAGGACTGCCCATTATTAAAGAAGGGTCAGTAGTTTAAAGTTTATGCAATCAAGGAGGAGCCCTAAACCTATGAAGATGTTAAAGGGAAGGGAGTCTTGGAAGGTACTTTACTTATAAATGGTATTTTAGTTCATGTTTTGTTTGACACTGGAGCTTCTCATAGTTTTGTCTCTAAAAAAATGGTAGATAAGTTACAAATTATCCTGGAATTTTAGAAACCCTATTTGTGTGGCCAACCCCGTAAGTGGTATAACTAATTTATGCTTGATTTGTGAAAGAGTACAAATTGATTTTCGAAAGCATCGTCTCTTTCGTGACCTATTTGTCTTGGATTTTAAAGGGTTTGATGTGATGCTGGGTATGAATTGGTTGTCGAAATATGGAGTTATTCTTGATTGCGCTAAGAGAAGGGTAGTATTGAGACCCAACTCCGGAAAGGTATTGGAAAAGATAGTTTGTAAGAAGCCTAATAAATGTATGAGTAGTTTCCTTTATTCCTTAGAATCATCTCACGAAGAGTTAGGATCGATAGAAGTTGTTAAAAGTTTTCCTGATATTTTTTAGCCGATTAGCAGTTTGCCTCCCCATCGGGAAATTAAATTTCGAATTGATCTAGTTCCCGGTGCGAGACCTATCATTCAACCCCTGCGTAGAATGGACCCGAGAGAGAAGCAAGAGCTAATAAATCAAACCAATGATTTGTTAAGAAGAGGATTGATTAGACAGTCGTTCGAGTTGGGGATCAGCTGTAGTTTTTGTAGCTAAGTCTGATGGTTCATTAAGATTGTATGTGGATTATAGGGAATTAAACAAACAGACCATTCAAAATAAATACCCTTTACCTCACATAGATGATATGTTTGACCAACTTCATGGAGCTAGAGTATTCTCCCAATTAGACCTTGCTATAGTTTCCATCAGTTAAGGATAGCGGAGGATAGTATACCCTTAACTGCTTTTAGAGGTCCAGTCCTTTTCTATGAGTGGTTGGTTATGCCTTTTAGGCTAACCAACGCGCCTGCTTTCTTTGTTGATCTTATGAATCAAGTTTTTAGAAATGTGTTGAATAACTTCGTGTTGGTTTTCATCGATGACATTCTTTTCTACTCAAAAAACTAAGGAAGAGCATAAACACCATTTGGAAGTGGTGTTGGAAATGTTAAGGAATAATGTTCTTAAAGCTAATTTTTCTAAATGCCACTTTTGGCAATCAAAAGGGAGATACCAAGGACATATTGTATCGGGTGATGGCATCTTAGTTGATCCGGCTAAGGTAGCTGCTGTGCAAGATTTCAAGAGACCCCAAACTCCTACTAAGTTGAGAAGCTTTCTAGGGATGGCGGGTTATTATAGGAAGTTCATAAAGGATTACTCCAAAATTGTCGCTCATCTAACCAAGCTAACGAAAAAGGATGTTAAATTCGAGTGGACTTCAAAGTGTGAGGATGCATTCCTCGAGTTAAAAGAAAGGTTGACCAGTGCTCCTGTTTTGGCTATTATTAATGGAGGAGAAGGGTTAACTGTTTATATCGATGCATGTAGAGTTGGCTTGGGCACAGTGTTTATGCGGCATGGGAAGGTTATAGCCTATGCAAGTAGACAGTTAAAGCCTCACGAGAAGAAATATGCAATGCATGACTTGGAGCTGTTAGCCGTAATATTTGCATTAAAGATGTGGAGGCATTACTTGCTGGGTAAGAATTTTTCTTTCCCTCTTTTGTTTATTCTTAATCTTTTAGGATCCTAGTTAGTAATTTCCTTCTTTAAATAGGTTAAAAGTTCGAGCTCTTCACGGATCATAAGTCCTTGAGGTATCTTTTCACTCAGAAGGATCTGAACCTCAAACAACAGCGATGGTTGGAGTTCCTGGCAACTTACGACTTAGATATTCTGTACACACCAGGAAAAGAAAATGTGGTGGTAGATGCTCTTAGTAGGAATGCAGTGTTGGCTCTCTTTGAAGTTAAACCAACTCTTTTGGAAAGGATTGCTAGTAAGAAAACGGAGGACGTGCGTTTAAGGAAGATCATCCAGGATGTTGAGGGTGGGCAGTGTTCAAGTTTCGAGTTAGATAACCATGGTATTTTGCGCATGAATGGGAGAATCTACATCCCTAATGTCAATGTCCTTAGGCAAGAAGTTTTATCGAAATGTCATTGATCCAAATTAAGTATCCACCCGGGTGTTTCTAAGTTGCATCGAGATATGAAGCGAGTATTTTGGTGGCCCGGAATGAAGAGGGATGTCTCAATATTTGTCAGCAGATGTTTGAACTGTTAATAGATAAAAGGCAATCACTAGAAGGCGACTGGTTTACATCAACCCTTGGAAATCCTAAATTGGAAATGGGAGATGATATCGATGGATTTCATCGATGGTTTACCCAGAACCAGAAAAGGAAATGAAGGAGTATGGGTTATTATGGACCGGTTAACTAAGAGTGCTCATTTTATTCTTGTCAAGCCAATAAGAACTGCAGCTTCTTTGGCAGAAATTTATATGAAGGAGATTGCTCGATTGCATGGAGTCCCAGTGAGTATTGTAAGTGATCGAGATCCCATCTTCACTAGTCAGTTTTAGGAGGCTTTGCAAGTTGCATTGGGAACAAAGCCGAGTCTGAGCACTGCCTACCACCCTCAAACTGATGGACAAACTGAGAGGGTTAACCGCATCTTGGAAGATATGTTGAGGGCCTGCATCTTGGATTTTGGAGGGTCTTGGGAAGATCATCTGCATCTAGTGGAATTCTACTATAAAAATAGCTTCCAAGCAAGCATCAGTATGGCACTATATGAAGCTCTCTATGGATGTCCATGCAAGTCTCTAGCATGTTGGGTAGAGTCTGTAGATCGTCTAGTTCTTGGGCCAGATGTGATTCGAGAGGCGATAGAGAAAGTTGCGGTGATTAAGGAAAGGATGAAGGCAGCCCAAAATCACCAGAAGAATTATGCTGATAGGAGGCGAAGAGATTTGGAATTTGATGTTGGAGACCTTGTGTTCATTAAGATTTCACCAATTAGAGGAGCCGTTAGATTTGGGAAAGCTGGGAAGTTAGCTCCAAGGTATATTGGACCTTTTTGTATTCTTGAATGGATTAGGTCTCTTGCTTATAAGGTTGAGTTGCCAAAGAGATTGGTAGGTGTTCATAATGTATTCCATGTGTCGCATTTAAGGAAATTTGTGCATGATCCGACCTTGATTGTAGAGCCGTCTGAGCTGGAGGATCTGGAAGTGGAGCCAGACTTGACAGTGGTTAGACAGGATGAGAAGCGGTTGCGCAATAAGGTAGTGCAGTTGGTTAAAATTCAGTGGAGTGAGGATCCTAGAGACTACATGTAGGAGACTGTAGACCATATGAAGGAGGCCTATCCTGAGTTAATGTTAGGATAGCTAGTAGTTTGTTTGTATGTATAGTTTAAGCATTGTTTACTACAGATTTTAAGTGTATGTCTTTTGTATGTGATTTATGATATGAATATATAGCTTTTCAAGTAATTGGGTTACCTTCTTATGTGCTAATTTCGGGATGAAATTCTTTTAAGAGGGGAAAGTGTATGACCTAGAATTTAATTACCTTAATAATGAATATTTAAATATATTTTTATTAACTAATTAATGGATTTTATAAGTCAAATAAACTCTTTTTAAATAATAACTAAAGATGATGAAATAGTTTTTGTAACGGCCTGGAATTTCACTGCTTTGATTTGCGAATATTTAATTAATTTTAAATATTCAAATAATAGATATTATAATGAAAATAAAACTCTTTTAAAAAATAATTAAAATTGATGAAATCATTTTTGAATTTTGTTTACTAAAATAGTTAGTTCAAAGAAAAAATACAAAATGTGCCCGGAAATTGTTTTCCGAATTTTCGACTTTTAGGTGTCGAAAAGTTGTCGGAAAACGTTGTGCACATTTTTGTAACACATACACACACTTTTATAAACGAGTTAGGATTTTTAGTATATAAATGTATATATGAAATTAAGAAATAAAAATTATATGATATGACCTTTTATGTAAATGTTAATAAAAACAAAATGTAAATAAAAGTGACATAACTTGTCACATCTTTAGAAACATAAAGTACTTAGGTAATAAATGCATGTTGGCTTTGAAATGAAAGGGGAGAGACATTTCTTTCATGTGATTTGAAGGTAGGGGGACAAGAGAAGTGAGGTGGCAAAGTGTGAGAGGGGGGTAAAGTACATAGGGTATTTTAGTAAATTAAATTGTTAACATATTATAAAAGAAATTTTTCTTAATTTATTTTCATTTTTCTCATTCTTATCTTCATTTCCAAAATTCCTAAGCTTTTAAGAAATTCTTTCATGGCTTCCTAATATATTTCAAAGTTTTAATAAATCCTTAGATTTCCACTTTAGTTCCTTCCAAAGCTCCTAAAAACACTTCTTCATCATCTACTTCACTTCCTCTCCAAAAATCAAGTCCACTTCCCTCTTATATTGCCTAGGCCTAAAATTTTGTGACCATAAACCACTTAAAGACTTCATCTTTTCAAGCTAGAAGCTAAGGCCTAGGTCGTGTTCGAGTTATAGGAAAAGATAACTTAGTTTCGTTGACTTTTGGTGAGTAAAGTTCCCACCTTTATTCAAAGTTATTAACTTTATACATGATGTATATTTATTAGTTAAATATGATGCTTGTTTGAGTAGTTATGATGTTGAATTGGTTATACATAAGTATGCATGGAAATGGTATTGATTTAGTTGTATATAAGTATGCTTGTATATGGTGTTGTATAAGCTTGAAATCGAAAGTTAAGTGTAGTAAACTAGTAAGGTATGATCATGCTTATGTTTGGAATTATGTTGTTATGATGTGGACGCGATATTGTTTATGATCTTGCTATAGGTTTTTCATGCTAATTAGGTTAGCATTTTTGCTAATTTAAGCGACTTATGAAATCCCTCTTTGAAAGTTTGAACTCCGGACTGAAATTTTGAAAATATATTTAAGTTTAAACTGGTTTAGTTTCAAAACCCACATCTTTATGTTTACAAGGTAGTAATGTTTCCAAATGTTAAAGTTTAAAGAAGACTTAGAAAACAAATTTCAAGTTTGAAATTTCGGGTCGTATAGCGATGGTCGCTATAAGTGTAGTTTGTGAAAACGAACTCTTTTCGATATCTAAAAACGCTTTCACTTAGAAATCTTTTTAGAAAATGTTTTTAAACATATATTAGGTAATTTAAAAGGTAATTATTATTTATATAATTAATTATTTAATAAATTATTAATTAATTAATTAATTAAGCAATTAGTACTTAATTATTGGTTAAAATTAATATTTAAGTGTTAATCAATTAATTTAATTTTAATTAGTTAATTAATTAAAGTTAATTATTATTTAATTAATAATTAATTGTTAATTATTTTAAATTATTTATTAAAGATTAACTATTAACTAATTTTAATTAAAGGGATTTAATTATTAATTAATTAATTAATTATTGATTAATTTAAATTTAATTAAGAGTTAATTAAGATTTAATTATTATTTAATAAAGGTTAACTTGTTATTTAACTAATTCATAAGGGTTTTTAATTTAAAAATCATTTTTATTTCAAAATATCAGTTTTTAAGACTGTCTTTTTTTTTCAAAAGTGTTTTAAATCAATGGATTTCTTTGTCGATTACCCCTAAGTAACCTCAAACAAATATGAAACCAATTTTAATGTGATGGCACTTTTACGGGAAGTAAGTCAAACCATAGTTAGCACTAAAAGCCGATGAGTAGGTCGATCCTCTATTTGTGAGATCTAGAATTTATTTCTAGGCGAGGGATAGAGTAAGGCCGAAATATCGGAAACGTGATAGATATGGGAGGATTAATTCCAGTCAATGGGTCATGTTTAAATTAAGCATATGGTTATTCATATGTGAACTATGTATAATTAATCTAAGTAGCGGATTGCCCGCTATTTATAACTTGACCTATTTTAACTCAGGAAGTATGTTGTGTATATTAGAGTTCCTCGATGAGGACTCAAATACTGATCATATACTTCCAAAAAAACCGGAATTGAGTTAGTCAGGAATTGTCGCTTAGTTTGGAGACATCGGTTTCATATAAGTAAATTTTATCTGAACCACTCCAAACTAATAACGTTCATGATGGATTGTTATGAAGTATGTTATGAAGCTGTAGTATTCTTCCTGAGGGTGATTCCAAAATGGAAGATGGAAAATGTTGAATGTTTTTTCGATCCCTGAACAACTTGTATGGATGAATGCTAGCATTGCATTGCTGCTTGAAAGGTAGTGTTAGCATTCCAAGATGGTTGCTATATAAAAATGTAATCATAGCCCCAAGCCTTATCAACCGGGAAATGACTAAAGCAGGGGCATGCAGCAGGGCTATATGGGTTGCTACCATTAGGGTATGATCATCCCAAGATCTAGTGTCGATATCTCTATGTAAGCTTCGGGATCCCTTTTTATGGTTGTTGATCGCAACCAAGTGGTGATAATATTCGGCGCTACCCAGTAAGGGATAGGGTCGGTCCTGAGTAGCAGAGGTGCAATGCGTTGTAGCCTGCCGTACATTTTATCTAGAGGTGCAGGGATTCGGTGGGTAGACCCTTACCCTTTCATAGTTGGAACCCATTTTCCAATAGGAGCCTCCACACTTGATTGTATAACTATTATGTTGAATTTAATAATGTAACAATTTCGGCTATGATTTCATATTTATTTTAAACCTATACATTATGATAATATCGGAGGATTTTATATAGAAATGTTTTGGTTATCGTAGGGCGTGGTCTTACGAGATACCTTTTATTTGAAAGTTTTTATAAAGTTAAACATATGATTTACTCACACCAGACCCATGTCTGACCCGGAGTTTTATTTCCTTCCTTTAAACTCTTGGGTACTCAAATTTTTATGAGTAGCCAAGTAGTCAGGTTTATTTGGAGCATTTTGGGAAGTAGTGTGGAGCAGAAGCTTTCACTATATCCAGTAGTTATGTTTATTTTCACTATGAATGTACATTCTGTATTTGTAATTTTGGTAGGCCGATAGAGTTGTTCTCGTTGGAAATAGTACTTGTTGTAACTTTGATGTAACATTTGTGAGTAACCATATGTACTATCATGTGATGATGTATATGTAACTCTATCGTTTGTGAGAAAAATCAGTATTTGTTTCCTATTTCATTTATTTTCTTTACCTCATGACCTGTCTTTCGGACACATAGATGATCGGTACATGAATACCAAGAATGTATTAAGTGTCGTCTTTGGGTGTAAGAAAGGCAGATCGTCACACCTATAGAAGCTAGGTTAAAAATGGGTAAAATGATGTTTTGAATGGGATTTTATGAATAAGTAAGATTTATGATGGAATGGAGTTATAAATGGAGTTCAGAGATAAATGGATTTTATGAAAGGAAGTTTCATAAAATAGAGGAGATTTATAAATATAGATTATAAATATAGGAATAGTCAGGTTGGAAATTTAGTATGGATTTTTATCATGGAAATATAATTATTTTTAAAAAAGTTATTAATTTATATTAATATTGTTTAAAAAGTGATTTATCAATATTTTGATATTTTGAAATGTTAAAACATTATTGGTATGGTTTGAAATTAAATATAATTATTGTAAATAAAGTTTTTTAAATTTATTATTAGTATTTATAAAAATGTTAAAGATAAATTATTATTGTGATTTAAGAATGTTTTGAATTTAGTAATTATTATTTTAAAATGTTTTATATCTAGTATTTATTTATTTATAATGTTTATTATTATATAATAGTTTTTTAAAGTAAAGGTTATAATTTATTTAAAATTGTTTCCAAGATTTAGAAATGGAGTTTCATGAGTAGGCAGGGTTTTATAAGAGGAATTTTATAACATGATTTGGGAAATATAAAGGAAGATTGCTTAAAAAGGGTAAAAGAGTTGACGAGTGATTTTAGATATTTATAAACGAATTTTAGAAATGGGTTTATACATTTATAAAAGGAGTTTTATAAATGGTTTTGTGAATTATAATAGGATTTATAAATGGTTTTTTTAGTTAAATAAAAAAGGGAAATCTTTCCAGGTGTTGGTGGATATACTTATACCGTTGAGATAAGTATATGGATATTTTTCAAGTATTGAAAATATAAGGGAGATGAATGAACCTTTGTAAAAGTATTTTGGTTCAAATATTTACAAAGTGATTTGAGTTAATGGAAGGATTTGTTAAAAGAGGCCTAGTGTTGCTTGGTGCTTAACAAATGTTGGTTTTTCCCTATGGAATTAAATTCTTGATTGAATGTTTGTTATTCGATAGTTAAATAACCGACTATCGAATTTGGTCCCAAACTAACTTTGGAAATCTCTATGAGAAACACTTTATGGCACAGTCATCTCCAATGATGTTGTACTGTGCGTATAAATCTTGTTTCGTTCTCCTAGGACAATGATAAGGAAATCCGTCCACTAACGGTTAGGAGGTGGTCTCCGATCTTATCTTTGACTTTTATTTCCTAAAGAACCGGGGTTGAGTTTACCGTAATTATTGAAAAGTTGTTTCAAAGAGACCGGGATCCGATTTGTTATCCGAAAACCACTTCGATCCAACAAATGCGTTTTGAAGTGAAGACATCTTGAAGATGATGGAACTTGGAGACAGAGCTCTCGAGTGTTTCGTTCAGTCCTAGAACGAACTTGTATGGATGAACGCTAGTATTGCATTATTGCCTGGAAGACAGTATTAGCATTCCAAGTGGGAAGTGCTGTATAAAGGTAAAACGTAGCCTCCAGCCTCATCAACCGGGAATGACTAAAACATGGGAGATGCAGCAGGGCTTAGTGGGTCGCTCCCAAGTAGGGTATGATCATCCCTATTTAGAGTCGCTATTATCTCTCATTTGTATGCTTCGGGGCCCATTAACGGATGGGGTGATCATATCCGGCACTATCCAGTCAGGGGTAGGCCGGTCCTGTGTTGGCAGGGGATCCAAGCAAGGTCCTCGGTGTTATTTTATCTAAAGATGCACTATAACGGGCGGTACCCCAGAAGCCCAGTCATTATATGGAATCTATTTTCCAATACGAGCCTTTACGGTTTTAGTTGTATACCTATTATGATGGAATTTAATAATGTAACAATTTCGGTTGTGATTAATAAGTATTTGTATTCTAGACATTACCATAATATTAAAGGATTTCGTATGAAATGATTTGGTTATCGTAAGGTAAAAACCCGTCCGTGTTTATGTGCGGCGTGGTCTTACGAGATACCTTTGTTTCCAAAGGTTTTTACAACTTAAAATTTTAGTTGGGTGTGTTTTTCTCACGCTGGTTTTCCAGACCGACTCGGGTGTTATTTTATTATAATGCTCGGTTCAAACCGAGCATATTTATAGGTTATTTTGTATGCATTGGAGCTCAAGAGACGAGTTGGAGGGCTTCAAGCCGTATTCTCGTATATGTTTATTTCCGCTGCTAAATTGTTGAAATTATCAGCAATTGTGAGGACAGGTTGTTATAACTGTCCAGATTGATAATTTTGATTGTTGTTGTACTCTGATGGATGTATGTATATAACAGTTTCTCTTTGTAAAAATCATTGATACTATATTATATATTGTTCCGCTACGATTGTGAGATTCTGTATTGTTTTTAATTTCTTTTCTTTCTTCTCTTCTTCTCTACTTCTCTACTTCTTTCCCTTTTTTTTCCTATAACTATCCATCTTTCCATTCGATTTGGGTAGAAATGTGTGGTTTATTGTCAGCTTGAACTATACGGATTGGCGGGTAGTTACAAGTGGTATCAGAGCTTAGGTTGAGCGGACACCTAGGCTTTAGTGGGAATTCACCCATTTGAGATAGGGTAAGCGAGACCCTAGGTTGAGTTTGAGTGTATATATATGAGCATGTATTTGTTAGTAATATAAAAATGTTTTTTATTGTGTTAATTTATCTGTTGAGTGGCTTATGAATTCTGGTCGATACATGGGATGCCACGATATCAATGGGGGTTTCTAAACGCTTAAACAAGGCAAACCGACACAACATTGTTTTAAAAAGTGGGTAAATGAAATATTTTACCTAAATTATATTTTATATATATAAAGGGATAATTTTTCAGAAATTATTATAAGCCATATATGGTGTGTTTGGATGTTAATGGATGATAATATTTGATTATCATCATTTGTTGTTAGTTGTTATTGTTATAATCTAACAAATACAAACACTTGGAAAATAGGTTAGATAAGAGACTAAATTTATAAGTATAAATTTTAGAATATTGATTATACTTAAAATAATCAACATTTTTAAATGAACTACATAAGAAGTGATATTTTATAAATACGATTTATAAACATGGTTTATAAATGAAATTGCCTATGTATATTTGTAAATATGATTTGTTAATATAATTGGATTTTAAACAAGAAGTTGGAGGATTAAAACCCATTGATTTTGAAAATTATTTTCAAAAGACTTGGAATAATAATAGTAGTAGTATTATTTTGGAAATATTTTGGGTTAGAAATATTTTAAATGGAATTTAAAAGAAATAGAATGCACTAAACTCACCTAAGTCGCTGGAAAAATTCTGGTGATGACTGCAGCATCATCGGCGTTCATTTTCGAGTTTCTAAGTGAGGAATTGCTACCATTGAAGTTTTGTTTTAGATTCCAGATTTGTAATTTGATATATAAAGGAGTTATGTATAAATATGATTTCAAAATGATTTAAAAATTAAACTGGGTGTTTAAAATCCCGAATATTTCTATCTAAATGTTTTGAGAGATTAAGATAATAAGTGTTTGAACTATGAAGATGGTATAGATAAGAAATAAGTTTTATAACTTATAGGTTCTGAAAAATTAGTAAGTTAAAACAAATATTAAATTTGTTGAATATGAATGTTAAGGAATGAAAAATATAAATTGAGATAGAGAATTAAATTTAACTCTAGTTAAGTTAAATAAACGAATTTTGAAATGAAATTAACTAAAGCAAAGTTAAATGAAATTGAAAATTGAATTCGATTTGTGAGAAATTAATAAAAATGGAATGAACTTAAGTAAAAGGAAATTCCACTTAAGTTGTAAATTGAATTGAATATGTCGAAATGTTGTTTGCTAGAAATAAATAAAATTGATTGTAGTAATGAAATAAATTAGTGAAGTGAACTAGTAAAATAAATTAGTAAATGAAATATGCTTTGGTATGTTGTTTGTTAAAATTGAATATGAACTTAAGTTGTGAAGTGAAAAATAAACATGAGAATTATGTTGTGTAAAATGTTTATAGTTAACTTAAGTAGAGGATTTTATAAAAATGGCTATTGTTGTTGATATTAAAGAACTATACTAAGTGAAGAATGAATATAACTGTAAATGAATGTGAATTAGAT
Source organism: Allium fistulosum (assembly GCA_030737815.1). Taxonomy (NCBI): domain Eukaryota; kingdom Viridiplantae; phylum Streptophyta; class Magnoliopsida; order Asparagales; family Amaryllidaceae; genus Allium; species Allium fistulosum. The sequence continues at coordinate 1,411,731,390 of CM060903.1, forward strand.
AAAAGTGAATGGTAAATCAATTGAATGAGAATAAATTGAAACAAATCCATAATAGGTTAATAAGAAATGGAAGTATATAATGTTGACATTTGGAAATGCAAATGGTTATGATGACAAATAAATTGGATGTATGTTATTTGCTAATAAGTTCTCTTGTACATTCACTAAAATTGCATATAGTTATGGTACATTCTATATTATATAGTGATGTTATTTCTATGTACATATTCTCATTGTTTATTGAGTGATTAGTAGGTGCGAATGACATGTGCTTCGCATTTGGAGCTCGTTTTCACGCTATTGTATATGATTGCTAATGCTAACAAAAGGTACATATCTCGGATTACATACCGTATTTTTATATTTTTCCCAATGGGATGGCTCATCCTCGAGGATGAGATGTATTTTTGTTATTATATATACACTGTAAAAAAATTATGATCTAGCCGCATAAAGGAGACGCTGGCGAAATTTTTCGTAAATTTAAGAGTTAAAAATTTTGGAAAATTTTAGATAACTAAAATTTGGATTTTAGTTTTATAACTTAGAATGGTATTAGGCTATTTTGGAGTTGCATTAGTTAGTAACTATGAATGAATTGGAAGACTTTGAAAAGTTTTTATAAGGAGTCACAACTATTTGATGTTGAAAAGTTAATGAATTTGTATATTTTTCTTACCTTGGCAATTTCGGGACGAAATTCTTTTTAAGGAAGGGAGAATGTAACGACCTAAAGTTTCAGTCATTCAAATTTTGAATATTTAATTGAGTTTAAATATTGAAAAGGTTAATTTTATAAATTTAATAACTTATATTTCAAATATAGTGATTTATTTGATAATTAAATTATTGAATATAACATTGCAATTGTTTAAATAATTGAATCTTGTATTTAATATGAATGGAAACGATATCAAAAGTTGATTTAAATTCTATTTAAATAAGAAGGAAGATAGCGAACTTTTAAATTTAGATTTAACAGTGATTTAACTAATTTTTGAAATTATTCGTTTTAATTAACATGTAAAAATAGCCTTCTAGGGCATAGTCTTGGATTTCGACGAAACCAGTTTCATTGGATCCATACTAGTGAATTTTAGCATGCCGTCGAATTTCGTGACAATTGGACGTATCGTTCGATCATGCGGAATCGAAACATGTAGAAATTAATTAAAGGAATTTATATAATAATTGGGTTTTAAAAGCTATCTTCCGCATATGATTGAATCAGGGCTCAAGACTAGTTCTATTGCATTTGGAATAGGGGTATAACATATAGAACGCGAGGTGGCACACCTCATTTGTAGTTCGAGGTTTTTAGGCATTTAAAGATGAATATTTAAAACTTAAATAATATATATATATATATATATATATATATATATATATATATAAACCATCATCCAACATTCGTACCTACAACACACATTCTTTCTCTTCCCGTCTCCTTTCTTCGATCTATGTTTTATTTTGTCTCCAAAACGTACCCTCCATCAAAATCGCGCCATAAGCTTCAAAGCTAGAATAAAGATTAAAGAAATTTTATTATATTAGATAATTTACTTAAATCACTTTTATTAAATCGATTAATTAACTTCAAATATCATTAATTACAAACATTAATTAAATACAAATAATCATTAGTTGAAACCGAATAAGTCATCTCAAACATCATTTATTAAAGTGATAAGTAATTCAAAATCCCATCAATTAAAACAATTAATTAAATTTAAAAATAATTATAAATTAATTGGATTAATTAAATTCAGACTTTATTAGCTAAAAATGATTAATTAAAACATTATTTGTTAAAATGATTTATTTAATTATAAAACATCATTAATTCAAATGATTTAACTAAATTCCAAATATCATTAGTTAAAGCAATTAATTAAATTCAAAACAATCATTAATTAAAATGAATAACAAAATTCAAATATTATTATTTAAAATGATTAATTACTTTTAAATATCATTAATTAAAATGATTATTCATTTCAATTATCGTTAATTGAAATAATTAATTTAATTCCATCATCATTAATTAAAATAATTAATTAAGTTCAATAAATTAATTAAACTCCATTATCATTAATTAAACTCAAATAATCATTAGTTAAAATGATTAATTAAGTATAAAACATCATTAGCAAAAAATGATTAATTAAATCTAAAGCTAAACCAATTTTTAATCATCATTTATTAAATTGGTTAATTAATCTCAAATATTTAGTTAAAATGATTAATTATTTTAAATTATCATTAATCAAAATGATTAATAAATTTAAATATTCCATTTAGCAGAAACACAAGCTCAAGTTCATATGACAGGGTTTGGGTATGAAATTTAATAAATGACGATATAGCAAAACCGCTATAACGACAATTTACAAGTTAAATGGAATATCAGGATTTATTTTCAATTAACCATCAATAACAGCGTACGGATGTAAATAAATAATTTATTGGCAAGAAGCCCCATTTGTGTCTCTCTATATGTTTTTTCCCTGCAAAACAATGGTTATGGATAATATATATAATCATATGGGTTTATAACAATCAAATTAATACGCCATCCCTTTTTCAAACGGAAATTCAACCAAACAATCAATCAAACAATTTAATTAGCATCCAAGCAATCAATAAACGTTTATAACAATATTGATATGATATAATAAAATTTAATGTGAGTTAAACTCACATTGATTTTCGTTTTTGCCGAAACGTCCCGATTATAAACTAAAACCGAACGGTCGGCCGATTTTAGCATAAATTCCAACAAGCTCCAATCTCGTTCAATCCAACTCCAAAACGAAGACAATGTCCATACGAGCATGACACAATGAACGACGTCCAAATCCGACCTCGTATGAATGAGTTATTAGATTTACAATTAAACGAACTAACAAAATTCATTTATGATTTAATTAACAACATCATTAACCTTAATTATAAAGTTAATCTATCTCTCCTCCTCAAATACGCTCGTCCCATCATGTAAAAAAACTCGACCGTGCTCTTCCTATTGTCACCGCGCCTCCACCCGAGCGCCGCCTGCCACGCGAGTCCAACCACGCACACGCCTATGCCCCCGCCTCCATCGGCACGAGCCATGTAACAACCCGCATATTTGTCGATTTTTTTTACTTAAATATTTTATTTAAATATTTTATCGTTAGTCGGATTTAAGTCCGAAAAGCTACTTTTTGCATATGGTCAAATTAGGACTCGAGACCACCTTCATTGAGTTCAAAATGACGTTTGCGATCTTTTTGAGTGTAAACTTCGATATGTTTGGAGATAGTGAAATTTTTGTCACTTTTTGCTTTGGGCTTTGGTTTGGGCTGAACCATTTGTTAACTCAGTCCCAACTCCCTCTCCTCTTCACCACTTCATCAAACACTTCAAGCTTTATCAAAAATGGAGAAGGGAATGGGAAATTAAAATTCCAAGCTCAAGATCTTTAGCAAATTCAACATCTAACTCCAAATTCAAAGAGAAGACATTGATTCAAGCTTGTGATTGTTCTTGCTTTTCTTTCAAACTTCATCTCCATTAATTTTCGTGAAAAGGTGAGATTTTTATCTCACATCTTGCCTATAACTGTCATTGGACTGTTGGGAATGATTCCGTATCACTTGTGCACATGCATTTGCATTTGGTTTGGATTGAATTGGTGAAAAACCCAATTTTTAGTGTTTTGGCAAAATTCTGGGCTTAGGTCGCTCGGCTTTGGAGAAGACATGCTTGCAAATTGCTCATTCTGGGCTTAGATCGCTCGCCTGCAAGTTAGTTCGTTCGGCAGTTAGGTCGCAACCCCTAGGTCACTCAGCCTTGTTTATAACTTTAGGTCGCTGGCTTCTAGGTCGCTCGATCCTGTTGCCGTTCTAGGTCGCAACCCTTAGGTCGAAAGACCTTGTTTCCCTTAGGTCGTGAGGCCTTAGGTCGCGCCCCATTAGGTCGCGCCACATAGGTCGTAGGTCGCTCGACCTCACCACCACTTAGGTCGTTGGACCTTATATCCCTTAGGTCGCTCGACCTCACCATCCCTTAGGTCGCTCGACCTCACCACCACTTAGGTCGCTGGACCTTACATCTCTTAGGTCGCTCGACCTCACAACCCCTTAGGTCGCTTGCACTTAGGTCGACCTCGTTAGGTCGCACCTTTCCTTAGCTCAGCCATGAGTTAGGTAGCTCGACCTTTCTTCCACTTAGGTCGCGCCGAAGTTAGGCTGTGCACTTATAGGTCGCTCGCCTTTTTACACTTAGGTCGTTGACCTGTATTTCACTAGGTCGCTCGACCTGTTTCCCCCTAGGTCGCACGGCATTCTACCCTTAGGTCGTTCGACCTATTTTACTTTAAGTTGTTGCACTTTAATTCGACCACATTAGGTCGCAAGTATATTTCTACTTTGATGGTTTTGGGATTGATTTCTTTGGACTTTTCTCACGTCTTCGAATGTGAATTTATGTGATTAGATTCATTTCAACAATCATTTTGTGACTTGTCACTCTAAAGACATAAAGGTTTTAATACTAGTAGTAAATATCAAAGCTCTTTCATCAAAACGATTTCAACTCTATTTTATTACAAAGCTCTTTTTCCTAAACCGTTTTCCAATCTATTAGTATATACAAGCCTTTACTTCACTCGGATGAGATATCTAATTAAACGGCTTAGCAAAACAGGTGGTATGAAACGCTTGCGTTTACTTTGTCGGTTAATTCGTGGACTTGTTCGACTGAACCTTTTGTGACAAATTCCTAGTGAAGATCTACAGTTTGTTCGTAAATATTTAAGTTAAGCTAGTGGTTATGGGACATGAAGCTAAACTCATATATTTACTAACTTAGTGTAATTGACACTTCTTGATGATCATGATGATCATTTTTGTGATTTAGACTAGCAATTGTGCGATGTCTCTTTGTCTACGAGGGAGACTAACCCTGTTTGCGTGATGTTTCTACATCACATATATGGGGTAGCGCCCCATGGTCTTCAGGCCGTTCGTTTGTCAAAATTTAATGGATAGCTTCCATGAGATAGCTTCTCGTTCTTGTGTTACACGTGTTGGTGAGTTTTCATGCTCCCGTTCTTGTGATAGGCCTCCCCCCTTTTTATGTGATTTCTGGATTTCATGTGTTGATTTCTGGAATTTGTGCTTCACCAATTTTCATGATTTTCATTGATATGTTATCAATTTTTGTGCATTGGTGAATTCGTGTGTCATTGACTTGTTATGAATACAAGTTTAGGGTATGATACCCTATTTTATCTTTGAGAAGATTCTTATGATATTGATTAATCTCATGTTGATTTTCAATTACATACTTATAGTGGTATGCCATTATGGTTATTACATGTTCAGGCCATGTCTTTTATTTTGTACCATATCATCTGATATTTATAGCTAGACTGATCCGTTTATTATTTTCTTATAAATAATACTCGGGTCAGACCGAGATGTTACAGGTGCTTCTGCTTGACTTCTCCTTTGGATTACTCTGACTTTTGGCTAACTACTTAGATTAGTAGTTTTTGTTGTATACATTTGAGATATCGACTCATAGATGTATTCTTTTGTATAGCACATGTTGCTATTCTTTTGTATTATCGTGGATCTTTCTGACCACTACTCTGATGTACACTTTCATGTGTTATATATATATATATATATTCATATCTTTTTCCGCCATTGTGATATGGATGTCTGTGACTGATTTGTGTTATGTTTATTTCTATATTTGTTTCCGAAGATTTTATATAGCCACTGTGTGATAGCTTTGAGTTTGTATCGGTATGTCGGATTTCCTCCTTAAATGAAATGCATGTTTTACTATCTGACATATCGGTGCTCGCACAAAGAAGTTACACGGATGGTCGATCCTCAACAGCCTTATTCTCCATGCTAGTCGACAGCATTACACCGTAGTGTTCTTGGCTAGCGTGGGTATAGAGGTGGGGCGTCACAGCTTGGTATTAGAGCCAAACTTCGGAACAATGTAGAATAACTTAACAAGGATCATCGTCCTAAGTCCAACTTAGGAGTCGTGCCTTAGGATTTAATTCGAGTCTTCGTACCGACTTATCCTATTTCCTTTTATGAATCCTTGTTTTATCTATCAAGGTTTGCTTGATATTTATTTGGAGAATAACTTTTCTTCTTTTCTCTTCCTTAAAGAAGAGAATGTCTAGACCAGGTCGTCTCAGAGCTGGACCATCTACGGTTACTCCCCAGGATGGAGTTTTCATGACTGCTCAACAGCTTCTTGATTTAGTAAAGAATGCTCAAGCAGCTGGTCCCAATCAGGAACCTACTCACCCTAAGTCTGGATTTGCACGCTTGTGCAACGATTATACCAACTTGGGTGGGAAACCATTCAAAGGTTCCGAAACTATTATTGAGGTCCAGGCTTGGTTAAGAACATGCGATAGAATCTTTTCTCACATGAATCTTATCGATCTTCACCGTGTCCAGGTGGCCTCCAGTATGCTCCAAGAGAGAGCATTGGATTGGTACGAACTTCTTATTTCTGAAATTAATGAAGCGGATCTCACCTGGGAGCAATTCCGGGAACGCTTCGAATTAAAATTCGTACCAGAAGTAAAGAAAGTGACATTGGCTCGACGTTTTATAGACCTTGTTCAAGGTGAATCCTCTGTGACAGATTATGTCGCATCCTTCGAGTCACTGTCTAAATATGGGGTTGAATACATCAACACCCTATTGAAGAAGAATCAAAGATTTGTCTATGGCTTAAACAAGAATCTCAAGAAGCCATTGACTTCTAAAATTAGAAGTTTCTTTCGATCAACTCATTGATATCGCTCTTCGTCTTGAAGAGGCGGATAGGGACAGTGATGTTGAAGTGGTGGCTGCCAAACCAAACTTCAACAACAAGAAAAGGCCTGATAAGTTCAAAGGTCCTTATCCCAACAAAAAGGGTAAACAAGCAACTCCTGCTGCAAAGACACTTTCCCCCAGTGATGGGAAATGCTTCAACTGTGGTGCTAAGGGCCATTTTGCGAACAAGTGTTCAAAGCCCCACTCTTGTCGCTATTGTAAAAGTCCAGATCATTTTATGCATCTATGCCCTAAGCTAAAAGGCAAGGAGGGAAAGTTAAACGTTGCTCAAGCCCCTAGCAACACATCTCGCGGTCAAGGTATGTCTCATTCTGTTCTTGATGGCATTATTATATTTCATGATCAACCTATTAGATTTCTCTTTGATACGGGTGCATCCCATTCTTTAATATCAAAGGAACTTGTCGATACTTTTTCCTTAAGTGTTGTTGCTTTAATGACTTCTTTAAGAATTGCGAATCCGGTTGGTGGATCCGCAACTCTTAGTTTGCTTTGTAAAGATGTGGAGATTATTTTGTGTGATTTTCCTTTCCTAGCCGATTTGCATGTCATGCATTACTTAGGCTTTGGAATGATTTTGGGTATGGATTGGCTTAATCGTTATGAAGCTCATATCCTATGTCCTGAGCGGACTATTTATCTTCGACATCCACTATCTATTAAACAGATTTCTATTATTCTTAAAGATTCGGATTCCGCTTTGGTTGCATCTTTATATTCTTTGAATCCTCGTGATGATGACAATGATGATGAGGAGGATGTCATTTCTCTTATTCGCGTCGTTCGTGAATTTTCCAACAGATTCGAGCCCGTGTTAGGATTACCACCTAAGCAAGCAATTGAGTTCAAAATTAATCTTATACCTGGAGCTCAACCTATTACTCGTCCTCCTTATCGCATGTCCAATAAGGAGAATGAAGAGATGCACAAACAATTATCCGAATTGGAGACGAAGCAACTTATTCGCTCTAGTTCCTCGCCTTGGGGAGCTTCAGCTATTTTCATAAATAAGTCTGATGGTACACTTAGGCTTTGCGTCGACTACCGCAAGCTTAATGATCTTACTATTAAGAATAAATATCCTTTACCTCGGATTGATGATCTGTTTGATCAACTTAGTGGTGCTAGAGTCTTTTCACAATTGGACTTGGCTACCGGTTTTCATCAGCTTCGTATTGCAGAGGATAGTATTCCTTTGACTTCGTTCCGTACTCGTTATGGATCTTATGAATGGCTAGTTATGCCATTTGGTTTAATGAATGCTCCGGCTTATTTCGTTGACCTCATGAATCGAGTTTTCAAAGATTTCCTCGATCGGTTTGTTGTCATCTTTATTGATGATATTCTTGTGTATTCTAAAACCGAAGAGGAACATGAAAAGCATCTTCGGATTGTATTGGAAACTCTTAGGAGCAATCAATTAAAAGCAAAATTTTCTAAATGCCACTTTTGGCAATCTAATGTGAAGTTTCTCGGTCATATTATTTCCGAATCCAGTGGATCCTTCAAAGATTGAAGCGATTCAAAATTGGAAGAGACCAGAGAGTGTAACGGAAATCCGTAGCTTCCTTGGATTGGCGGGTTATTACCGTCGTTTCATTAAGGACTTTTCTAAAATTGCCGTTCCTCTTACTGGCTTAACAAAGAAAGGTGTTAAATACATTTGGTCGGAAAAATGTGAAACTTCTTTTCAGAAATTAAAAGAACTCCTTTCTGATGCTCCTATTCTTGTTATTCCCGAAGGGAATCAAGATTTTGTCGTTTATACTGATGCTAGTCGCGTTGGTTTGGGTGCCATTCTTATGCAAAAAGAACGTGTTATTGCTTATGCTTCTAGGCAATTGAAGCCGGATGAGACTAGATATGCCACACATGATTTAGAACTCGCGGCTATCGTTTTCGCCCTTCGAATTTGGCGACATTATCTTTTGGGAGAGAAATTTATACTTTATACTGATCATAAGTCTTTGAAATATTTATTCTCTCAAAAGGAACTTAATTTGCGTCAACAGCGTTGGCTCGAGTTCCTTGCCTCTTATGATCTTGATATTCTTTATACTCCCGGAAAGGGAAATCGAGTTGCTGATGCTCTTAGTCGTAAGCAACAAGCGGTTGTTTCGATGATGATATCCGAATGGCATGATCTTGAGGTTTTATCCACTTGTGAGATTAGAGATCGTGTATCCGATTTGTGTTCATCTCTTGTTCTGTTTACCCTGGAGGCTCATCCTTCTCTTTTGAACCGCATTCTTGAAGCTCAAAGGCTAGATCCCGAATTGGCTCTTCTTGGCCAAAATTTTAGGGATAAAATTGATATTGAAGGTTTGAAAGACTTTGATATTGATTCTCGTGGCGGTATTCGAAAATTTGGTAGACTTATAGTACCAAATATTAGTGATCTTCGTAAAGATATTCTTGAAGATTCTCATCGTTCCAAATATTCCATTCATCCCGGTAGTAGTAAAATGTACGCAGACATGAAGCGACTTTATTACTGGGAGGGAATGATATCAGATATTGCTAACTTTGTTAAGTGTTGCATGACTTGCCAACTTGTCAAGGCTGAACATCAAAGGCCCGGTGGGTTATTGCAACCTTTGTAAATTCCATTTTGGAAGTGGGACCAAATTTCCATGGATTTTATTGATGGCCTTCCCCGTTCTCGTTCGGGTCATGATAGCTTGTGGGTGATTGTTGATAGACTTACCAAATCCGCCCATTTTATTCCCGTTCGGTCGAACCGAACCGTTCCTCTTCTGGCCAAACTCTTTATCAAAGAAATTGTTAAATTACATGGAGTCCCTACTTCCATTGTTAGTGATCGTGATCCATTGTTTACTAGTGGATTCTGGAAGAGTCTTCAAAATGCTTTAGGAACGAAGCTTAATTTTAGCACCGCTTACCACCCCCAGTCCAATGGACAAACTGAGCGTGTGAATCAAACACTTGAAGATCTTCTTCGTGCTTGTGTTCTTGACTTTGGTGGAAGTTGGGAAGATCATATTTCACTTGTTGAATTTTCCTATAATAACAGCTTCCAAGCTAGTATTGGTATGGCACCTTTCGAGGCACTCTATGGGAGGCCATGCCGATCTCCTTCTTGTTGGCTTGAGGCCGGTGAGAAGCTGGTTTTAGGTCCAGATTTTATCCGTGATTCCACAGAAAAGATTGAACTTATTCGACATAGGATGAAAGAAGCTCAGAGTAGACAAAAGTCCTATGCCGATAATCGAAGAAGGAAATTAGAATTTTCTGTTGGTGATCTTATGTTTATTCGTGTTTCACCTATGAAGGGTGTCGTACGTTTCAGTCGGTCGGGAAAGTTAGCGCCTCGATATATTGGGCTGTTTCCTATCACTGAACGTATTGGTTCCATGGCTTATCGCCTTTCGTTACCGGCTCAGTTTTCTGCCATGCATGACGTGTTTCACGTTTCTCAATTACGGAAGTGCCTTCGGGATTCCGATTCTATTCTTGAGCCCGGTGTTGTGGAAGAGATTGAAGTTTCACCTAATTTAACTTATGAGCAGCATCCTATTTGAATTATTGCTTCGGAGATCAAATGACTTCGAAATAAAGAAGTTCCGCTTGTGAAGGTTCAATGGTCCTCAAATCCTAAAGATTGTTCTTGGGAATCTACAGAATTCATCGAGCGAACACATCCGGACTTACTTTCTCATGCTCTTTGAGGTAAACTTCTTATTTCAAATTTCTCTTGTGTTAATATGCTTTTATGGTTGTTACTTTTTATTTCTATCTTATATATATTGCGAGGACGCAATTCCTTTAAGGAGGGGAGTCTATAACAACCCGCATATTTGTCGATTTTTTTTATTTAAATATTTTATCATTAGTCGGATTTAAGTCCGAAAAGCTACTTTTTGCATACGGTCAAATTAGGACTCGAGACCACCTTCATTGAGTTCAAAATGACGTTTGCGATCTTTTTGAGTGTAAACTCCGATATGTTTGGAGATAGTGAAATTTTCGTCACTTTTTGCTTTGGGCTTTAGTTTGGGCTGAACCATTTGTTAACTCAGTCCCAACTCCCTCTCCTCTTCACCACTTCATCAAACACTTCAAGCTTTATCAAAAATGGAGAAGGGAATGGGAAATTAAAATTCCAAGCTCAAGATCTTTAGCAAATTCAACATCTAACTCCAAATTCAAAGAGAAGACATTGATTCAAGCTTGTGATTGTTCTTGCTTTTCTTTCAAACTTCATCTCCATTAATTTCCGTGAAAAGGTGAGATTTTTATCTCACATCTTGCCTATAACTATCATTGGACTGTTGGGAATGATTCCCTATCACTTGTGCACATGCTTTTGCATTTGGTTTGGATTGAATTGGTGAAAAACCCAATTTTTAGTGTTTTGGCAAAATTCTAGGCTTAGGTCGCTCGGCTTTGGAGAAGACAGGCCTACAAATTGCTCGTTCTGGGCTTAGGTCGCTCGCCTGCAAGTTAGGTCGTTCGACAGTTAGGTCGCAACCCCTAGGTTGCTCAGCCTTGTTTATAACTTTAGGTCGCTGGCTTCTAGGTCGCTCGATCCTGTTGCCGTTCTAGGTCGCAACCCTTAGGTCGAAAGACCTTGTTTCCCTTAGGTCGTGAGGCCTTAGGTCGCGCCCCATTAGGTCGTGCCACATAGGTCGTAGGTCGCTCGACCTCACCACCACTTAGGTCGTTGGACCTTATATCCCTTAGGTCGCTCGACCTCACCATCCCTTAGGTCGCTCGACCTCACCACCACTTAGGTCGCTGGACCTTACATCTCTTAGGTCGCTCGTCCTCACAACCCCTTAGGTCGCTTGCACTTAGGTCGGCCTCGTTAGGTCGCGCCTTTCCTTAGCTCAGCCAAGAGTTAGGTAGCTCGACCTGTCTTCCACTTAGGTCGCGCCGAAGTTAGGCTGTGCACTTATAGGTCGCTCGCCTTTTTACACTTAGGTCGTTGACCTGTATTTCACTAGGTCGCTCGACCTGTTTCCCCCTAGGTCGCACGGCATTCTACCCTTAGGTCGTTCGACCTATTTTACTTTAAGTCGTTGCACTTTAATTCGACCACATTAGGTCGCAAGTATATTTCTACTTTGATGGTTTCGGGATTGATTTCTTTGGACTTTTCTCACGTCTTCAAATGTGAATTTATGTGATTCGATTCGTTTCAACAATCGTTTTGTAACTTGTCACTCTAAAGACATAAAGGTTTTAATACTAGTAGTAAATATCAAAGCTCTTTCATCAAAACGATTTCAACTCTATTTTATTACAAAGCTCTTTTTCCTAAACCGTTTTCCAATCTATTAGTATATACAAGCCTTTACTTCACTCGGATGAGATATCTAATTAAACGGCTTAGCAAAACAGGTGGTATGAAACGCTTGCGTTTACTTCGTCGGTTAATTCTTGGACTTGTTCGACTGAACCTTTTGTGACAATTTCCTAGTGAAGATCTACAGTTTGTTCGTAAATATTTAAGTTAAGCTAGTGGTTATGGGACATGAAGCTAAACTCATATATTTACTAACTTAGTGTAATTGACACTTCTTGATGATCATGATGATCATTTTTGTGATTTAGACTAGCAATTGTGCGATGTCTCTTTGTCTACGAGGGAGACTAAACCCCGTTTGTGTGATGTTTCTACATCACATATGTGGGGTAGCGCCCCATGGTCTTCGGGCCGTTCGTGTGTCAAAATTTAATGGATAGCTTCCATGAGATAGCTTCTCGTTCTTGTGTTACACGTGTTGGTGAGTTTTCATGCTCCCGTTCTTGTGATAGTCCTCCCCCCTTTTTATGTGATTTCTGGATTTCGTGTGTTGATTTCTGGAATTTGTGCTTCACCAATTTTCATGATTTTCATTGATATGTTATCAATTTTTGTGCATTGGTGAATTCGTGTGTCATTGACTTGTTATGAATACAAGTTTAGGGTATGATACCCTATTTTATCTTTGAGAAGATTCTTGTGATATTGATTAATCTCATGTTGATTTTCAATTACATACTTATAGTATTATGCCATTATGGTTATTACATGTTCAGGCCATGTCTTTTATTTTGTACCATATCATCTGATATTTATAGCTAGACTGATCTGTTTATTATTTTTTTATAAATAATACTCGGGTCAGACCGAGATGTTACAAGTGCTTCTGCTTGACTTCTCCTTTGGATTACTCTGACTTTTGGCTAACTACTTAGATTAGTAGTTTTTGTTGTATACATTTGAGATATCGACTCATAGATGTATTCTTTTGTATAGCATATGTTGCTATTCTTTTGTATTATCGTGGATCTTTCTGACCACTACTCTGATGTACACTTTCATGTGTTATATATATATTCATATCTTTTTCCGCCTTTGTGATATGGATGTCCGTGACTGATTTGTGTTATGTTTATTTCTATATTTGTTTTCGAAGATTTTATATAGCCACTGTGTGATAGCTTTGAGTTTGTATCGGTATGTCGGATTTCCTCCTTAAATGAAATGCATGTTTTACTATCTGACATATCGGTGCTCGCACAAAGAAGTTACACGAATGATTGCTCCTCAACAGCCTTATTCTCCGTGCTAGTCGACAGCATTACACCGTAGTGTTCTTGGCTAGCGTGGGTATAGAGGTGGGGCGTCACAAGCCACCTCACCCAAAACGCCACCATCGCCCTCAAAACTACCCAAAACTGTCGCGCCTTCGAACATGACCTGCCACCACCTTGCTGAACTTCAGATCAATCCAACTAATCAATCACTTCATCTTCCCGAAACGCACAACTTTCATGTTGGAGCTTCGGCCCGAAGTGGCCTTAGTTGGCGCCGATGAATAGGGGTCATTGGATCAGCCATTGTTTTGAATTTTAAAATAAAATAAAAAAACAAATGAACCACTTTCTCCGATAAATGCGACTTTAAAAGGTAAATAGAGGTATGGGCTGCACGTAAATGTGGGTATGGGCTAGGGTATGGGCACTAAGTATGGTGATATATAATTTATATATTATTTTAAACTAAACTATCAAGCTATAAAACGCCCGAAAATCTCAAACTCCAAAGGAGGCATGCCTAGCGTTCTATATGTTATACCCCTATTCCAAACGCAATGTAACTTGTCCCAAGCCCTAATTCGATCGTATGCATAAGATGGGTTTTTAAACCCAGTTATAATATTAAATTTTCGATATTAACTTCTACACGTTTCGAACTCGCACGACCAAACGGTATGTCTGATCACCATGAAATTTGACGGCGTAATATAATTCACTATTACAGTTCCAATGAAAGTAGTTTTGTTGAAATCCGAGACAGTGCCCAGGAAGGCTAATTTCACAAATTTAAATATCATTTTATATTTAATTATCGATATTTATCCGATCTATTTATTTTTGTAAATAAATTGTACAAATTGAATTCACCAATATTATTTATTAATTAAAAGGAGTTAAATAAAATTATTAAATCCATTAATTAACATTTAATCCACAATTCAAATATTTAATTATTCCTTATATTTGAATTATATGTTATTAAATTCCAAAATTCAATTATTTAAATATTTAAAATAAATTAAACATTTAAAATCAAATAACTAGAATTTTGGGTTGTTACATTTGGTACATCCCATATGAAATTAAACCCATGTTTGAATGTTTGTTTATTTGATAGTTAAATAACTGACTATCAAACCTGGACTAAAACATAACTTTGGAAATATTTAGGAGAAACATAGAAATTATATGGTACACTTACCGTCGATGGTGCTATATTGTACGTATGAATTCGTTTTGTTCTTCTAGGATATATGATAAGGAAATCTGTCCACTAAGGGTTAGGAGGTGATCTCCGCACTTATCTTTGTCTGTTTATTTCCTAAAGAACCGGGGTTAAGTTTACCGAAAGCTGTCGGAAGTTGTTTTGAAGAGACCGGGATCAGATATGTTATTCGAAAACCACTTCGATCTAACTCAAGCGTTTCGACTTGAAGACATCTTAAATAATATGGAATCGAAGATAGAGCTTTGAAGTGCAAGTGCTATTGCTATTAATCCTGGAAGGGATTCCCCCAAAAGGATGTAATAGAAGTAGTGCCTTAGGTTTCGTTCAGACAGAGAACGAACTTGCATGGATAAATGCTGACATTGCATTTCTGCCCATGGCAGTGTTAGCATTCCAAGATGGTCTGCTAAAAGAAAAAGGTAAAAGCATTGCCTCAAGACTCGCAACTTGGGAAATGGCCAAAACAGGTTAGATGCAGCAAAGTTGTGTAGGTTGCTCCCATTAGGGTGTGTCATCACCTTTCTAGATTATCATATTATGGATTTGGTTGTGTATGAGAGATCTCGATAAAGGTTGGGAACAACCAGGGTGATGACATATTCGGTACTATCCAAGTTTAGGGGTTGACCGGTTCTGTGTTGGCAGGGTTGGACCAAGTTCAGTGTCTGACCCCATGTACATTTTATCAAGAGGTGTACCGTGCGGAAGGTAGTCCCTTACCTTGCCATTGGCTGAACCCATTTTCCAATAAATGCCGTGCGAACTTGATTATATACCTATTATGTTGGAATTTAATAATATAATAATTTTGGCTATGATTAATATGTATTTGTATTCCAGACATTATCATAATATCATTGGATTTTCTATAAAAATGTTTTGGTTATCGTAAGGTAAAAACCCGTCCGTGTTTATGTGCGGTGTGGTCTTATGAGATACCTTTGATTTTAAAAGTGTTTTAAAGATTATAATAAAGTTCCTTGCGATTTGCGTTTCTCACGCTGATTTTACAAGACTGGCCTGGGCGTTGTTTTCCTATAATGCTCGGGTCATCCCTAGTATATTTTTCAAATTTAGCTGGATTCTTTGGAGCTTTCAAGTGACGAGCAGAATCTCCCAGACATATTCACGTATCTTATATTCTTCTGCTGTTTTTTTTTGTTCTAGTCTGTATTTGTCAGCAATTGTAAGGATAGGCTGTTATAACTGTCCAAGCTGATAATAGGTTAGTGTACTCTGATGTTGTGTATAATAAAGATGATTTCTTTTTGTAAAGACTTGTTCATATTATATATTACTCGTCGCATTTTGTGAGATTATGTTCAGTCCTTTCTTTCTTCACCCTAAATGACCTTTCTTTCGGACACTTAAATGATCGGCACATGAATACTGAGGATGTATTAAGTATCGTCGTAAGAAAGGAAGATCGTTACATTTATTATAAACATTTTATACAACCACTAATGTTTATTTTCACTTTACAACTTTAGTTGAATTTCATTTATAACTCAAGTTCATATCCATTTCACCAATTTATATCATTAGTTCATTTCATTAATTTGTAACAAATCAAATTCAATTTCATTTAACTTTGCTTAAGTCAAATTCCATTTTAAAATTCATTTTATTTAACTTAACTTAAGTTAAATTTTATTTCATAATTCAATTTTCAAATTTACTTTTATTAACAGTTATATTCAACAAATTTAAAATTTTATTTTAACTTACTAATTCTCAATTTATAAGTTATAAAACTTATTTTCTTATATTCTCACAAAATACTTAGATAAAACTTCCTGAATTTAAACATCCAATTTTTATTATTATTTTGAAATCATATATATACATAATTCCTTTTTATATCAAATCATAATTTTGAATTTTAAAATCAAAACTAGTTTTACCAAAACAAAACCTTTATAGGAAATCACTATAGTAGCAATCCGTCACTTAGAAATTCGAAAATGAATACTAATGATGCTGCAAGAATTATTTTCCAGCAACCGAAATGAGTTCAGTGCTTTTTTTCCTTTTAAATCCCTTTTATTTACAGATCATATTTATAAATTTTCCTTATATACAATTTCACTTTGGTTATATAAAACCATTTCTTATTGTTTATCTTTGTTTACATTATAATAATAATAACTTTTATTAGAACACAAAAACAAATAACAAATGAATAATAATCAAATATGATCATTCCCTAAAAACCAAGTACACCATATATATAACTATAATAATTTCTGAAAAATTATTCTTTTATATATATAAAATATTATTTAGGTAAATTATTTCATTTACCAATTTCAAAACAATATTATGTCGGTTTACCTTATTTAGGTGTTCATAAACCCCTATCGATATCATGGCATCCTACGCACCGACAAGAATTCATAAGCCACTCAACAGATAAATTAACACAATATAAAACATTTTTACAATCATTAACAAATGCGTGTTCATATCTATAATACACTCAAACTCATTCTAGGGTGCTACTGACCCTATCTATAATGAGTATCCCACGAAAGGCTAGGTGTTCGCACAACCTAAGCTCTGATACCAGCTGTAACGACCCGCAAATCAGATGATTCGAGTTGACAATAAACCACACATGTCCAACCCAAATTGAACGGAAAGACAGATAGTTATGGGAAAGAAAGAAGAAAGAAGAAGAGAAAAGACTAAGAAGAAAAGAGAAAGAAACTAAAACAACATAGAATCTCACAATCAGTGGAACAACATATAATATAATATTAATGAACTTTACAAAAGAGAAACTGTAATATATACATCAATCGGAGTACAAAAGCAAATAACTAATCATAAGCCTAGACAGTTATAATAACATGTCCTCACAAATGCTGATAATTTAAACAATAATGAAGCGGAAAATAAACATATACGTGAATACGACCAGAAGACCTCCAGCTCGTTTGCTCAAGCTCCAAAGCATCCAAATCTAAATCTTTAAATATGCTCAGTCTAACTCGAGCAATGAAAGAGAGGATCAGTCTGGTAAACTAGCGTGAGAAACCACATCTCAACTGAATTTTAAAGTTATAAAAACTTTTCTTTATCAAAACAAAGGTATCTCATAAGACCACACCGCGCATAAACATGGACAAGTTTTTACCTTACGATAACCAAAACATTTCATATCAAATTTTGTTATATTATACTAGTGCCTTGTATACAAATAATATTAATCATAGACGAAATTGTTACATTGGTTAAATTTGACGCCATAATAGGTTTACAAACAAAAGGGCAGGCACGTATTGGAGAATGGATTTCCATACAATGGTGGGTAAGGGACTACCTTCCGTACAGTAAATCTCTAGAGGAATGTACTAAGGATACACAAACAATCCTCTGCATTTGGAAAGACCGTTCTATCCCTATTTGGCACTCATACATGGCCTGGATAGAAACCGAATATGTCATCACCCCGGTCGTTACCGACCTATCCAAGATGTCCCGTAGCATACACCATATACCCGAAATATAGAGGGTTATCTAGAAAAGGTGATGATAATACCATAATGGTTGTGAACCACATAGCCTTACGACGTACTCTGTTTAAGCCATTACTGGGTGATGAGGCTTAGGGTAACGTTTACCTTTCACATAGCACATTCCACTTTGAATGTCACACTGCTATTCCATGATCAAATAACTAATTTCTACAAACGTATAACTCCTGAGCTCGTACGTCTCAGGAAAGGATGTTAAGCTAAGAGAAGTTGCCTTCTTCGCCACCAAACAGATGTTACATTCATAGATATCAATCAATGTAATTAGAAATGCAATGTCAAACATTCGTCCATACAATTTGTCTAGGAACAAGACAAACCAAAGGAACTCTCATACCACATCTTGTCGAGTTACCTCTAGGATTAGTAGTGAGAAGTCCTTGCATATCGAAGATATTCATAACAAAGCACTACTACCACCATATATATATAATATGCATCGCGGGTCTAGTGGCAAGTAGCCCTGCATCATAAAGATCTCCGTCTTCAAAAATCATCATCATAAACCCGCACTTCCAAACGCATATATTGGTCCAAAGTGGTTCTCAGATAAATCCGACCCAGGTCTCTTTGGACCAACAACGATAAAGAGGCCCTCAACCCCGTATAGAAACTGAGTCTCGTGGACTTGTCATGTTTCCAACTCTCAACTTGCTATCATTCGGCCAAGAAGGAAGCCCGGTAGATTGGAGTACCATGGTCACTCTACACTACTTGAATCAACATTCTTAACCCAAACCATAATCAAGCATTCTCAATCAGCTTTGTGTTAAGTGCACGACTAATCAATTCCCATAGAGTGTCAAGGAACCAAAAATGGCCGAATTTGATAGTTGGTTATTTAACTATCAAAACAACAAATAAAATCTAGCACATAAGCAATTACTAAGCCTATTTAATTAATCTTTTATTAATTAAATCAGTTTCCAAATATTTACTTCAAATTATCTTTTAAAAAATATATCTTCAAAACCGCTTTAATCTCTCAATATTGGAAAACATTTCCATATACATATATCAACGGTAAAAGTATATTTAATAACACTACCATTTTGGAGACACGCCAAATAGATTTCTATAACCGTACAACTTCCTATACCACCAAGCCTTTAGTATGATTATAAGAACCAATTCGTTTATTTCACAACGGAAGGTCAAAACAAAATTTATTGGATCAAAATGAATGTTGCGTAAAACATCGTTACGATAACCCAAAAACACTAGTATAGGGATTTGGTTAATTATATATATATATATATATATATCCCATATACTATATAAATCATTTCCTTTTGGAAATCATTTACTATAACAACAGTGGTATAGTCCATGCCTTCCATATTTCCCCCAAAACGTCTATTTCAAAAATAAATGTTGAAATCCATGTTTTCGATACATAACCCATTTTAGATTACCTTCCGAAACCATTTAAACTCTATTTGAAATTATTGCTTTCAAAACTTTACCTTTAAAGATTATCACTTTGAAAATCATTAACTTCATCAAAAATATTCCTTTCAAAACATTCCCTTAAAAGATTATTTAACTCTAAAAAACTTGAATGCATTTCCTTTATATAAAAAAATCCATATTTAAATCTCAACATAAATCATTTCCATATTTATAAAACCATGGTTTTAAATCTCTTTTCTATTTCATAAAACTTCTATTTTATAAAATCTCTTTATTTATAAATCATTCTTTTATAAAAACTCATTTTACTATTAAAATACACTTATAAATCCATTTTTTATAAATCAAATTTATTTATAAAATCCATTTACCAAATAAATTTCAAATCCATTTACAAAATATTTACAAATTTCGATTATAAAACTATTTCTTTATTTATAAAATATCACTTTTATAAATCCTTTTTATAAACCATTCAAAAATTTCTATTTAAAAATATTTCACAAAACTATACATTTATAACATCAAAAATCATATATTTTATTTGTTTAAAAATTAATTCATTCCTTTTAATAATTTAAAATTATTAAACATATATACTTCCAAAATCATTTTAATTCAAAATCATTATTTTATAGTATTTCAAAATATCAAAAATATGGCCCAGTGCTACTATAGCACTAAATAAACAAAAACATATATGTGTCATCAAATATGGCATCCAACACATCATATATCAAAATATATAAAACGTAAAATCAATGGTGTAAGGAATCCTATTGGATCCCTCCAACCTGTTCTCCTGCATTACATATAGTATATAATCAAATAATATAAATCAACCACTTCGAGGCGGGATCGTATACAAAGGGTCATCAGCTCATAAACGGGAACGTAATAGGGTCTCATCCGCTCCAAGGGCGGGAATATATCCAAACCAACTAATAAATATAGTAAATCATTCGAATAAGCAACAAATAGCATTAAATAAAATTTCCACGCTTATATAAAAATATAAGTGGGCCAGAGAGGTGAGTTTACTCATAGAAATTCCAGAATTCGCCCAAAGCTCTCGGGTTTGAATTAAAATTGAACATGCTTAACCCAAATTTCTACTTGCTCTGAATCCATCCAATCCAACTCCATATCGCAGATTTATTCGATACGATCGCAACGCAACTCGTCACGTTTAATTTCGACCTCGTATGAAAATGTTATGAATTTATAACGATTGAAATAATTAAACTATCATTAACTTATAGTTAATAAACTTATTTAAATTTAATAATCTTCCCTCTTTCCTTTCGCTCTCGTTTTCAGTCAATCGAAAACGCAACTTCCCCAACCAAACACCGCCGCCTCGGTGCCCAGTGCGCCGCATCGAGCTCGACGCTGTTGCGCCTGGCCTCCATTACTCCATCGCTAGTGGTCCACCCTCCTATTTTGTCGCATATCGACGGCAAATCAAGGCCAACATCGCCATGAATGAAGGTAATTTCCCACCGACATGCCTCGTAGTTCAATGATCCAACCGTTGATTAGCTTCGTCGTGACATGCTCCCCAACTTTCATGTAGAAGCTTTAGCCTAAAAGTGGACGAAGTGGCTCCGGTCGAGCATGGCCATTGATGGGGCTGTTATTTTTTGGTGGCTAGGGTTTTGCAAAAATGACGTGAACATGTCCTTATATATAAAATTTTCAAAGCACTATTCACACGTTAAAATTTCGAACTCTAAACGAGGTGTGCCGCCTGGCGTTCTATATGTAATACCCCTATTCCGAACACAATGGAACTAGTATCGGGAGCCAATTCCATCATATACAGAAGTTAACTCTCAAAATCAAATTATATTAATTTAAATTGTTTTAATTAATTTCTACGTGTTTCGAACTCGCACGACCAAACGATAGGTCCGATCGCCACGAAATTCGATGGCATATAAAATTCACTATTACAGATCCCGTGAAACTGGTTTCGTCGAAAATCCGAGACACTGCCCCAGAAGGTTATTTTCACACGTTAATTAAAATGAATTATTATTAAAACAATTTGAATCATTTTAATTATAAATTAAAGTTTACTATCTTCATTCTTATTTAAATAGAATTAAAACAGCTTTTGAAATCATTTTTATTCACATTAAATTCAAGATTCAATTATTTTAAACAATTCAAATATTAAATTTAACAATTTAATTATCAGATAAATCGCTATATTTGATATATAAGTTATATAACTTATAAAATTTACTTTTCAATATTTAAATTCAATTAAATATTCCAAATTCAAATGACTGAAATTCTAGGTCGTTACATAATTATTTACACTTTAAATTTTTTTATATCCAATAATAGCACTTTATTTAGTTTACCGTATCCTTTGAAAATAATTTTATTAATTAATTCAAATGTTTAAAAAAATTTATTATTAAATAGACTTCATGTAACGACCTGTTATTTCGAACCGTTCAAATCAACAATCATCCACTCATGTCAGACTTGAATTGCTCAAAACAACAGATTTTTAATTTATATTTGGCAAAAATTATCTTTTCAACCTTTATTAATTGAAGTTATTACAAAATCTATTTTTAAAATATAATTTTAAATAAATACATAAACATAATATATATATATATATATTAATTTAATTAAATTTTATTAAATTAAATTTTATTTTATATATTTTTAAAATAATAAAGTTATAAGAAAATCTTAAAAATTTTATTTTCAAAACTAACTTATAAATTTAAAATTTCCAAAACATATAATTTAAAAATCTAATATAAAAATAGCATTTATATATTATATTTTAAAATCAATATTTATTAAAATCCATATATTTCCTTTCAAAACTTTGGAAATCATTTTCAAAATATGGACCAACGGTGTCCGTATATAATTTTCTATCCTACGGTCAAGTGATACGGATATTTATCATTTCAATCCACAAATTAAATATTTACGGATATATATCATTTCAACCCGAAATCCCAAAATTTCAAAATCAATGAAAATCGTTTGGGTTTATCATTTCAACCCATAACGATTTTCCCTTAATCTATCAGATCATTTGGGTATGTATCATTTCAACCCATAGGGAATTCTAAACTAATAGGGAACTTGCAGAGTGAGAACAAGTTTAACAATAATATATCATATCAACAATATGCATATATCATCAATAACAATTTGAATATATACAACAGGTTATGGTATCATATGTCATAGGTAAGCAAGTGCAGATAATGGCATGTCATATTTAATAATTAAATAACTAACAATTCAAATTTAACAGCATATTTCAATTGTCATTTCATGTAAATCAAATTTACTAAATATAAGAATGTTAATCGTGAGTGATTGCTCATCTTTCGAGGCTAGCGGAATAACAAGAATGAGAAGCAACAGAAGCGGATACACACACGGATACAGATACGACACGTAGAACAGCGACAAAGCTAGAAACTGCTGTGACCAATTTTGGACTGCAACGAGGCAAAGTAAAGCACGATGAACTGGATTCGATGAAAAATTCAATTACATAAGTGAACTTATATATATGCTATATATATACACTAAAATCATATTTTAAATTTAACACATACTAGAATAAAATCTATATATTTCAAAAATCATATACAAACTATATATCTATATATAGACAAACATATGTGAGCTTCTTCAACCAACCAATGCAGACCACTATATATATGTAAACAAAATACATATGTTAGCTAATCTATGCAGACACTATATAATATATGTGCAACAAAATTATATATATTCATATGCTGCTGCCCAACCACATATATGCAACAGACTACATAACTTACACTATTTTTCTTTGCTTTACTCACCTAAGAGCAGAATAGGAAAGGGGGTGTGGCTGTTGTTTGAACAGGCTTAGGGTGGAGATGCTCGGCACCAGAAAGATGGACGGCGAGCCATAGGCTGCTGTGAAGCATGGGCGGCGGCAGTGTGGCTGAAAGGTTGAACTGACAAGGCGGAGATGGGTTTAGCGCTAGCTTGCTCGAGTCGAACTGCTGCTTGGGATTTTGAGGAATGGGTCGGCACATCATAAAATTCTCTTTTCTCAACATTAATTTAAAACCCAGTTTTTTTATACATCGTCAAATTCGAAAAATACTTACAATATCTGTCACACACACACACACACATATATATACAAAACTTTCATACTTAAAAATATATAATATATATACATTAAGGCTAAAAAACTATTTTAAAGATATTAACAAACATTTAAGTAAATATCTCGAACATATTATATACATATCTTTAAACCAATTATGTACTACTCTAACATATTATACATACGTACCTTTTATTTTTATGTATAACAAAAAATCAATGCACTTGAATGTATAAACCTTAAACAACCGTAAGCAACAAAAAATACTGTTAATATATATACCCTCCTCTCTAATTTCAAATACACTTGAATAAAAAAATGTTAATAAAATAAAAGAATATAAAACAATGGATTTTTAAATAAAGAATACAAACAGACAATACCCAAACTGAGATGGAAGCTTGCTTGGCACGGGTTTGCCACCGGCCAAGGTGAAGATGGTGGCGAGGCCAGAGGCTATGGGAGTGAGCTGTCTTGGGTGATGGGTGGATGGGTCGGGCTGGAGATGTTGGTGGTGGTGGCTGTTTGTATTGGTATCTCGGTTGTGGGTAGAAGCAAGAAAGGCTAAGCAAAAGAGAAAGAGAATGGACGAGTAGTGGTGCTCGGGAAGACAAGGCAGCGGCGGAGGAAAAGATGGACGAGGGAGGTTGTCACGGCCATAGGTGGATGGTTTGGCACGGGTGCTGGCTACGGTGGTGGCTTTCGGGCTGTGCTATCACATGGCGAGCTGGAGGTAGGTGGGCTTGGCTTGTGGGATGGTGACGTGGAAGGGCGGGGTGGCGAGGAGTTGGTGGATGGGCAGGTTGCGGCAAAATGAAGGATGAAGGGACGAGCTGCTCACTTCTTAGATCTCAATATACAAAAGCTTATTTATATAATTTCTTTGCAAATGGTAGAACAGAAACCAAGAAGGGAAACACGTAGGTTATATAATATACATGAAAGCTATATATATTTTTTTGGGCCATGAATGGGTTTTAAGTTGGAAGAAGATGAACATGCATCAAGTGATTTGCAAAAGAAAGAAAACGTGGCCTTTCGTATTATATATAGGCTACTTTATATATGTATTTTCTTTTTCTTTTTATAAACAAGGCACATAACCAAGAAGTGAGTCCAGAGAATTGACGTGGGAACCGAACCAACAAGTATTGAAATGGTAAGAAAATAAAAAGTCAGAAGTTGAATTCAGTGAATGTTAATAACTACTGACCATTTATTTTCTCAAGGTGGATAATGAATGTTCATAGGAAATCAAAAGATTTCAGAAATGGGTACCGATACGGTTAACCGTTTCACGGTTTCTGCTATGTACCAGATACCGAAAAACACAATTGAATATACCGCGAAGATCAGCACGACGAGACAAACCAAATGGTTCACAAATACAAACGATATGATCATCCTATCAAAAGTCGATATTCGTTGTCAAAATGCTGCTAAAACAACGAAAATAAGATAAACGGAGCTAAAACAATCCAAATTTGGCCAAACCAAATATGGCATCTCATTCAAAAAATGATTCACATTTTTATTATATAAAAATATTCAGATTTCGAAAATATTTTATTTTCATCAATTTTAACTGATTTAAATTGAAATTAAAAATTTCACAATAGAGTTAACTTAATATTTCCCAATAAAAATTTAACATTTGCTATGTTTAAATAGACGCATACCAAATATCAAATTTTCATTGCCAAATTTTAACGTTTAATTTCAAGCAAAATTTCAGTTAATTACGTTAAAAAAATCGTTTAGATTTCCGGGTCGTTGCACTTCAATTAAATAAAAGTCTTTTTTCCAAAATACTAATTATCAAAAATTGGATTCAAAATCTTTTATTATAATTAGATTCCTCCATTATTACAATTTCGAAAACAGGGTTGTTACAGACTTCTCCCCTTAAAAAAATTGCGTCCTCATAATTTTCTTAATGAAAGAAATTCATAATTTAAATTTCTTGTTAAAACATGTATTTGCTAATTGGTTTCTAATTCCATTTCTATGATCAACCCACTAATATCATTCTATGCTATAATACTTTGAATTATTATTTTTATCAAAATTCTTTTTAGAATTTTCCAAAAAAATTTTAACGCCTTAAATTTACGGAAAATTTCGCCAGTGTCTCCTTTGCGCGGCTAGCGTTTTGAAAATTTACAATATGTATATAATTACTTAGTATACATCTCATCTCAAGGATGAGGCATCCTGTAGGGAAAAACACAAAAACACGATATGTAACCCGAGATACATACCTTATTTTAATATATAGCAAGCATATAAGCAAAATCAAATGCAAAAACGAGCTCCAAATGCAAATCACTCGCCTTTGGTACCAACTAAGCACTTAACAACCAAATGAGAATAATATTCAAACATATGGGAAAACGAAATTGACTACAAAACCACATTATATTTATTCAACACATGAAATTAACCTAGCTTGGTTTCGAGTTCAATCTCTATTATATCTATATACATATTAACTACGATATATTTTACTCGATTATAAAATTATCTTCACTACCTTTTCTAAGTAGAAAATATATCCAATTTCTAACTGTTCGATAATATTAAATAAAATTTCATATTCATTTTTTTGCATTTAACAAAACAAGTACATATTGATATTTCATATTTCACGAAACATGTACAAAATTTACAAAATCAATTGCGAGAATACATGACATACAATAAGATTTTTCATGCCCACTTTATGAACACGGTAAGAAAATATGTATAGGCAGATATATAAAAGTGAGCAAACTTGTTATCACTAAATCCATGCTATCTATTTCTAAACAAGAAAAAATATTACTACTCTATTTTTTTTTTCAAGTTACATGCTTTTGTTTCAGTAAGCACAACCTTACTGTTGTATAATTTTAAGCAAGAACATATTGATGTACACTTAAAAACTTGAAAAACATGCTTCTGTATGACTAAAACCATGAAACATACAACCATGCACTTTAAAATTTGTAACCATGCTGCTGCGAGTTAAAGCATAAAAATATGTTGCTTTATAACTTAAAACATGGAAACATTTTACTGTGTGATTTAAATCATGCAAATATGTTACTGTATGACTTAGATATGAAAACTAACCACTATTATGTACTTCAAACAAGAGAAAACATGCTACTATTTGATGTAATTCACAAAACCAATTGTAGCTTATTAGATTTCTTTACACATAACATGTACTGAACATTATTTCACAAAATTGCCGTTGTTTAATTCTATGCGGGTAAACCATGCTAACTTGCTATTATTTAATTCTATGCAACTGTTCATGAGTGTGTGTGTGTACACATTTTAGCAAGTATATAACACTATGTTTCAACAAGCTTAACTTTTAAACTTTCAAGTATATACTAGTATAATACTAGTGTGTTTCATGATCTAAATTTCAAAAACAACACAACAAGTAATATGTGTTAAAGTGTTATCTTCGAATTTCAGAATCAATCTCAATTATAAAGATTAATATATGGTCAAGATTTCCTATGCAAATTGCATTTTAATTTTACAGTTTTTATGCTTACACACAGTGGCTTACTGGCTAATCTAAGCGTAACCTCTTAATAATAATTAGTATTATCACTTTAATTATACCAAATCGTCAACCAATTTGAAGTACACAATATAGTCGGTATAACAAAAATTATTCAGGTAAATTAGGATAATTATTCAATTAATTACCAATTGTATATGTAGTTAACTACAACTTGAATTGTTCTAGATATATATGACCAGGTTACCAACACATATATTTGATAGAGCATCAATGGAAATTCAGAAAATAATATGCAATTAATTCCAACGAATTTCCAGAAGAAAGTAAACAACGGATTCTAAGATCCAATTTACTTCCATTTATATATAAGATTTAACTCAAGGATATGTGATAAATTTCTTATAAAATAATTTACCACTTATTAAATGCTCATTCTATTTGTATCTAAGATTAAACCACTTTTTCATGATTTTCGAATATTCAAAGTTTTCGAAATTGGTTCAGATCACCAATTAATAAATTTTGTTTTTGTTTTGTTTTTTTTAAGATATAAATATTTTAAAGTATTTCAAATTACTTAATCCTTTTAATACTTCAATTTGCAAACAAATGCAAATGACTAGAAAAGATTTCTTCAATCGAAAAGTTCTTAATACAAAATTATTTCCTTGAAGGAAATTACTTTTCTATTTGGTTGAGAAATCATGACAATTTCTTATTGTTCAATATTTAACTATTTCCAAATTGGGTTTCCACTTTTCAAATTCAAGAAGTATAAATATCAAATTTCTTGATATGAACTGTATATAAATTTACACAACCATATTTCCTTGAAATATTTCCTATTTGAATTAAATTACCTAAATTCAATCACTTTTGCATTAAATAGCCTTATAGTTTTATTTCAAATTCTACTTTGATTTAAAATCCATAAGCATATAATAAATCTTTGTTTAGATTACCAAAAATTATACATAACCAATCAAAAGTAATATATACAAATTACTTAAGTGTATATGTTATAACAACATATACAAATTCATAAACATTCATCAATATTATAATGTTGTCTTGTTATCTATTTATAGTGAATGGCATTATCAATTGGCAGAAATATTGACAAAGTAATCAACATTGCCTCACCACTGATTTCAGTTATCACTAAGGTTTGATTGCAGTATTTGCTATCTAAAATAAACCAATACTTACCAATATCTTTGTTATTTTCATCACAACCATCCACTTTTTATTTTGGAAAACTCTTTTCATATTAATTTAAATTTTAAAGAAATATTTTACTTATTTTAAACTTGATTTATTACAATTTCAAATTACCATGTCCGACTGTCTCGTCCTAGTGTTTAGGGAATTCTTATCTATAACGTTGATCAAGCGCATCGATCAGAATTCTTTAAGCACTCAACGGGCAATTCAACACAAAAATCAATTTCCGTATGATATACATATATCTTCTAGTATTTTAAACTTTCACCAAATATTGCTTGCTTAAAATAACATAATTATTGTTATTCATATATATATATGTATGTATGTATGTATGTATGTATGTATATCCTTTATTACAAAATTTGATCCAAACTAATATTTGCATTTATAAAGGTTCTTCCAATCCATCTCAAAATTTAAATAAAATAATTCATAACAAATTTCAATTCCACTGTGCATCTTGGTATTTAATCGGTTGTACCAATAATTACAATTTTATTTTATATAAAACAAAGTCTTCAGTTTCCTTTGCGATAACCAAACTAATGAAGGTACCGTAATTAATAATTAATATCGAGCAGGATATAAATTTTCAAATGAAAATTGCTACTCAATACTAATTCAACAATTATTTAGAAGTTTCAAAACAATCAAACATCCATTAACCAATCAAACATATTTAATTATAACTTCTTAAAATGCCCAGTGGAAAACAGTCTATCAGCTTCTACTTTTCCACTCTGATCAATATTTAAATCAGGACACAATAATTTAAATTTTTTTAAGCCATCCGAGTTCTAATTTATATTACCCTTTAAGTCTCGCTTTTTGAAAAAAGTGAAATTCAAAATTTTATTAACAATTCCATATCAAAATTTATATACTTCAAAAAATTTCAAATACGTCCCAATGACTATTCCCAATAATCATTTATATTCCTATTCCTATTATTTAATAATTTACTAACTATCATATGCCTAAGGGATAGGACTCTAAGTCATCTAGGTCTAGATCTCGACTCTGTGTCAATTTATATTCTATAATGTTCTAAACAAAACTCTGATATCAAGCTATAACAACCCCACTGCTATGCCCAGTTTAGCAAAGAGCATTACAAGTATTGTCGTATGCTAATCCGGAGAATATGGCTTGTTAAGGGCAATCGAATATGAATATATCTTTATACTAACATTGAAACGCCTTATTTGCCATTTTGAGGATCTGAACTGAAAATTTGACGTGTGCAATATTAATACAAAGTAATAAACACACCAATTAGAAATATTCAAACAATATATAATATAGATAAATCATAATCAGAGTCACGGATTGTAGCAGACTAATATACAACATATTTCATAATAAGATGCGAGTCTACAAAATGTCAATACTTGACTCACTCTAATATACATAATACCTTATACACTATATCAGGTACAAAATGACTACTGAATAATATACATGACATAACTACTATATGTCAATATACATAATGACGAAGTAAACTAAAACTGTCAAAATAGTCTACTCCAAAGCTAACCCAAAATCCAAGAGTCAATGAGCCCCTATACTTGTAAAGTCTCGGCCTAACTCGAGTATTATTAAAAATAATAAACGGGCCAGACTATATCTAAATAAAAAGGTGAGATACTAATATCATAATTATATGACTTAAAATAATAGGCCATAATGAAACATACCGAACAAACAATCATAATAAGGCATATTAATAAAATTCACCACTTTATAAATCCATAAATGACTTAACTCTAAAATAAGTCATCTCAAAATATGCATACAACCCAAAAATCCTTAAAAGGCATATCAAACCAATAGATACAGATATCACAATTATGACTTAACAATAACCAAATAAGCCATAAATAAAATACTCCCAAAACAAATACTCAAATAAGGCATATCTCCAGAGTCAAAAGATACTAAATATCTATTCCAAAATCTCTGAAGAAATAATCATCACTAATGAAATAATAATGGTAGTCAACTATTAGTATAAAATAGTGCGACACGGAGTCTAAACCTAAGAAATAGACCCCGCCACATACCTAACCACAAGAAATAGGATACAGTCTAATCCCAAGAAATAGCTGGCTATGTGAATTTACCTAACCCTAAGAAATAGGTAAACATGGTCCACTATAAATAACAGATAGGGCTGCAATGTAACATCCATTCAAACAACAAAAAGGACAGCTATGTTTTACCAGAAAAGGCCTAACCCTAAGAAATAGGTCTGCCTACCTAAATATAAAAATGAATCGACTCTTAAGTCGATGAAAAAGGAGTCATCGTCTCCCGGGGATCTATCAGTCTCAAATAAAATCCGAGCACCCCAAGATAATACAACTCTAAAGTGTTAATTACTACCACTCCAGTAATCACAAGAATTTAACTAACTGTCCCATACCAGATAGCAAATTCAAGTATTTACCAAAAGCTAGTAATTTTCACTCAAACTTTATTTAACAAATTATACAAATAAACTAAAGAATTGTACGAAAAGTCCCATACCAATCCGACAATTCAATCATTTATTAAAATTCTTTGTTTCATAGAAAAGCATGAAATCCAATTGAAATTGAAACCAAAGATTATTTCATAGCAAAGCAGGAAACCTCAATAAAATATCAAATCCATAGTAAATAAAATAAAAGAGAATTTAAAATAAATTTTTATATGCACGAGGATATAATTTTTCCCGAACCCACTTTTGAATTCTTAAATACATTTTTAAGGAGATGTTGTTTATTTACAAAAAGTTCTGAATACTTTCAAAATCATTAAGGAGAAGTAATTTTGCTCCTTTCCTGGCCAATATATGGACTTGGCGGTGTAATTTCTAGCAAGAGGAGAGGACCGCGCTTTGGCCATGGATGGAGGAGACGTCGTGGAGTGCGACAGTGATGTTGGATCGGGGAATGGTGCGACATGGATCATTTGCGTTTTTGCTGGGCGAGCATGAGAGGAAGGAGGGATAAGTTAATTTAAAATTTAATTTATTTAAGTTAATTAAATTCAATTATTTCGTACGTTTGTTAATCCATAACTTTTTTGTACGAGGTCCAAATAGAGCGCGGCAAGTTGCATTGCATTCGTATCAGCAAGTATTACGCTATGGAGTTGGAATGGATGGATTCAGAGCTTGTAGGAATTTTGGGTTAAATTGAAGGACCGTTCAATTTTAATTTGAAACGGAGCGCTTTGAGGATTTCTGGATTTTTTTGAGTAAACTCACCTCTCTGGGCCACTTATGTCTTTATTTAAGTGTGGATGATTTTGTTTATGTTGTTTGTTGCTTGTTTGGATGATTTACTATATTTATTAGTTGATTTGGATATATTCCCGCCTATTGGAGCGGATGAGACCCTATTACGTTCTCATGTATTAGCGGATGACCCTTTGTATATGATCCCGCCTCGAAGCGGTTGATTTATATTATTTGATTATATACTATATGTGATGTAGGGGGATAGGTTGGAGGGATCCAGCAGGATTCCTCACACTATTGATTTTAATTTTCATATATTTTGATATATGATGTGTTGGATGCCATATTTGATGACATGGATTGTTTTTGCTTATTTAGTGCTATAGTAGCACCAGGCCATATTTTTAGTATTTTGAAATACTATAAAATAGTGATTTTGAATTGAAACGATTTTCAAAGTGATTTTGGAAATATATGTTTTAATAATTTTTAATTGTTAAAAAGAATGAATTTATTTTTAAACAAATAAAAAACATAATTATTGATGTTATAAAAGTATGGTTTTGTGAAATATTTTTAAATAGAGGTTTTTGAATAGTTTATATAAAGGATTTATAAAAGCGATATTTTATAAATAAAGAAATAGATTTATAATCGAAATTTGCAAAATCTTTGTAAATTGATCTAAAAAGTATTGGGTAAATGGATTTATAAATGGATTTTATAAATAAATTAGATTTATAAAAGTATGGATTTATAAGTGGATTTTGATAGTAAAATGAGTTTTTATAAAATAATGATTTATAAATAAAACTTTATAAATAAAGAGATTTTATAAAATATCAGCTTTATAAAATAGAAAGGAGATTTATAAACATAGTTTTATAAATTGGAAATGATTTATGTCGAAAATTTAAATATAGATTTTTATATAAAGGAAATACATTCAAGTTTTTAAGAGTTAAATAATCTTTTAAATGAATGTTTTGAAGGTAATATTTTTGGGTGAAGTTAATGGGTTTTAAAATAATTTATCTTTTTAAAGTAATGTTTTAGAAAATAATAAGTCCAAATGGAATTTAATAGTTTGAAAAGAGTTTTAAAATGTGATATATATTGAAAACATAGATTTCAACATTTATTATTGTAATAGATGTTTTTGGGGGAAGTATTGAAGGCGCGGATTATAACACAGTTGTTATAGTAAATGATTTTTGAGAGGAAATGTTTTATATAGTATACGGGATACATATATATATATACGTATGTATGTATGTATGTATGTATGTATGTATGTTTGTGTGTGTGTGTATAATCAAATCCTCATACTTGTGTTTTTGGGTTGTCGTAACAATGTTTTACGCAACATTCGTTTTGACCCAATAAATGATGTTTGACCTTCCATTGTGAAATATACGAATTGGTTCTTATGATCGTACTAAAGGCTTGTTGGTATAGGACCATTGCTTCTTATACTTAACACCCGTTCTGAGGCGCATGAACTCAACACGGTTATAGAAATCTATACAGCTTGCCTCCAAAATGGTAGTGTTGTTAAATATACTTATACCATTGATATAAGTCTATGGAAATGTTTTCCAATATCGAAAGATTAAAATGGTTTTGAGAATATATCTTTTTAAAGATAATTTAAAGTAAATATTTGGGAAATGATATAATTAATAAAATATTAATTAAATGGTCCTAGTGACTGCTTATGTGCTAGATATTGTTTGTTGCTTTAATAGTCGAATAACCGACTATCAAATTTGGCCATTTTTGGTTCCTTGACTTGATGTGGGAACTGATTAGTCACGCACATAGCACAAAGCCGACTGAGTAGGCTTGATTATCATTTGGATTAAGAATGTTGATTCGAGTAGTGCATAGTGTCTATGGTACTCCAATCTACCGGGCTTCCTTCTTGGCCGAAGGATGGCAAGTTGAGAGTTGGAAAGGTGATAAGTCTACAAGACTCGGTTTTCATACGAGGTTAAGGGCCTCTTTATCGTTGTTGGTCCGGAGAGACCGGGGTCAGATTTATCCGAGAACCACTTCGGACTAATGTATGCGTTTGAAAGTGCAGGTTTATGATGATGATTTTGAAGACGGAGATCTTCATGATGCATGGCTACTTTCCACTAGACCCACGATGCATATTATATATGTGATAGCAATAGTGCTTCGTTATGAAAATCTATGATATGCAAGGACTTCTCACCACTAGTACTAAGGTTTACTCCCGACAAGATGTGGTATGAGAGTGCCTTCGGTTTGTCCTGTTCCTAGATAACTT
This sequence comes from Allium fistulosum, assembly GCA_030737815.1. Classification (NCBI taxonomy): domain Eukaryota; kingdom Viridiplantae; phylum Streptophyta; class Magnoliopsida; order Asparagales; family Amaryllidaceae; genus Allium; species Allium fistulosum. The sequence continues at coordinate 1,411,765,419 of CM060903.1, forward strand.
GTATGGATGAATGTCGACATTGCATTTCTAATCACATTGATTGATCTCTATATACATAACATCTGTTTGATGGCAAAGAAAGCAACTTCTCTTAGCTTACACCCTTTATTGAGACGTACGAGCTTAGGAGTTTTACATTTGTAGAAATCAGTTGTGTGATTGTGGGAATGGCAATGTGGCATTCAAAGTGGAATGTGCTATGTGAAAGGTAATCGTTACCTCGAGTATCATCCCCCGAAAATGATAGAAATAGGGTTGAAGGAGTAGGGCTATGTGGGTCGCTCCCTTGAGGATATGATCATCACCTTTCTAGATTAGTCTTTATATGTTGAGTATGTTGTGTATGGTGTGGTCATAGAAAGGTCGGGAATGACTGCGGTGATGTCATATTCGGTACTATCCAGCGAAGGGATAGGTCGGTTCTATGTTGGTTAGGCATTCTGTATCTAGACCCAATGTGACGCCCCACCTCAATACCCACGCTAGCCAAGAACACTACGGTGTAGTGCTATCAACTAGCACGGAGAATAAGGCTGTTGAGGAGCGACCATCTATGTAATTGCTTTGTGCGAGCACCGATATGTTAGATAGAATAACATGCATTTTGATTACAGGAGGAAATCCGACATACCGATACAAACTCAAAGCTACTACACAGTGGCTATAATAGTTTAGGACAATAGATATAAAAATAACACAGATAACATAAATGCGGAATACAGATGGAACGAAAAGTCTCATATATATAATAACTGATATCAGTTACAATACATTTGACACAATACAAATGATACAACTACAACTGTCGACACAAGAAGTTATATATACAAGTACATTATCGACTAATATACATGAATACATTATCATCTTTAAACAAACACACTGACTACTACAACAAGATAAAGACCACTTCAAATGATATAAAAATGTCTTCATAGCTCTAGCAGCAACCCAAAGCTAAAAATCTACAACCAGTAAATACTCGGTCTAACCCGAGTATTAAATTCAAAAGAAGATAATACACGGGTCAGTCTAATTCAAACTCAGTCATTAATGCATGGAAGCAATAATAATCAAATAGATGACAGTCACAATAATTTCCGTCTATCCAATCCTTTTAACAAAGAAATCGGATAACGAAAAATATAACACTTAACAGTGTTAAGCAAAAATCAACAGATCTAAATCATCAACAGAGAAACAGCATCATCAAAATGATGCGATAGTCAAGCAAAAATGACTCAACACCAGGTCAAGATAATGGCCAAGGTCAGCCACTAACTCGTAACGAACTACATGATGGACATGTATGCAGTAACCATAAAAATGCAAGATCGAAGTCAAGAGCTTACATGAGACAATGAACCAGACAAGGCACAAGAAAATTCAAGTAAAGCAATGGTTGAATTCAAATATTCATGTATGCAGACTACTAAGGTGAAAAACACATGCCGTGAGCATGTAACACTGCAGCCTCAATGCAGAAGATCAATACACTGCATGTTCAACAAGTAAACGAAGATGCAGTGAAGTATATATACAACAAAAATGAACTAATGCATCAGTACAGTTCAATGCTAAAAGCCCAAGTATACAACCAAGTAAAGAAACGCAGCAGTGTGCAATCAAAGATCAAAATGAAAACTGCAAAGTGAAGACTCAACAATACCACAGACCAGAATGGCTACTGGACTGAATGCATATTGAATAAGTGAAACAATGATAGTTCAAGTAAAACTAGAAGCATACAGGCAACATGAACAAATGCTCAATGACTCGGAAATCAAGAACAGCCGAGAAATAATGCATCAAGGAAAAGAAGACAACTTCGAAGTCAAAGCCGAAGTAAACATCATCATATAAGTAGTTTCAAAACAATTTAGCAGCGATGGTTTCAAAGCATGTCAGGCATAAAAGCTGGTTAGAGACGAGACTCACAGGGGTAAAGAAATTTACAACTGCAGCTATCAGACTGGAAATAATACAAGCAAGCTCCAGAAAGAAAGCAACTGAATCAGTGACCAGTGATGAACAAGGATAGATGCAACAGACTTTAAAATGAAGACCACTTCATATTAAAGAAGACTCTAAATAATACAATATGGCAACAGTTAGGATACCACCATAACAATGCAAACATGAAGTACAAGTAAACAACCCAGGGGCAGTTTAACCCGAACAACAATCAGAGAGGGGTAACATACTACAAACACAGTGATGCAAACCAAGTTGAACAACTACAAGACTTCATAGTGCAGACAATCAAAGAATGGCCATACACATATATACATACCTGAATGTATGTATACATATGATCAAAACCCTCAACCAGACAGTAACTACAACTCAGTGCAGCAAAGAAGAAACTGGCAACTACACAAATGAACACAGTAAAATGCACAAGGACAGTGAGCTACATGAGGATCGAGGTCTCTCAAGTCAGCACTTCGATGACACAGACATAGCAGTATCAAAGACAAGAAGGCAAGTCGACGTTAACAGAAGAAGTATGAATGCAGACCAATGAATTAAAAATCGTCAAAGACGTGTACGAATTGCAAATGTCAAGGCAAACGACCGGTTTCAACCTACTAATGTAACCATGTGCATAAGTGGTTAGTGAACCCAAATACTAAACGAAACAGGTATGCAAAACAGTGCCAAATGGTCAAGATAGCTGAAAGGAACGATCAAACTCGATGTAACAGGCCAGCATAAATACAGGTCAATGCCAGTGAATTCGAAATCAAGTTCGAAATCAACATGAATTTAAATACCAGTGAATTCGAGAGCAAAGAAGACAGTGTCAAAGAAAATCAAAACCAGGTAAACCAATTAACATGAAAATATACACTTTTGATTCGATCAGATAAATCATATACGTCCAACAATCGAACTGCCGAGATAAATTCAACCAATTACTCAAACAACAAAATCCCAAGTTTGAAACAAGCTAGGAAACTAGAGACTCGAATTTAGATGTGAGGGAATTAACCACTCACCTTTGTTTGCGAGCGTTGATCGAAGGGCTGAAGTTCAAATCACAGAGGAACGGGCTAACTGGAAGCAACCGCAAGTAACAATCAAAGAACGACCAGCTATCAATCGAAGAGCCAAAGCCCTAATTTTCAGATCGAAGGAACGAGCAAAGAAGCGGCCGCCATTGTTTCGTTTTCTTGTTCGATTTGTTATTAGGGTTAGAAAAATGAAAAGGGGAAAGAGGGTTGAACGGTTTATTTTCCTTGGTTAATTTTTACGGCCACGATAAAAGCATGGGCCACAAACTTTAATTTTTAAAGCCCATCAATCTTACTAAAAATTTGTAAAAGAATTTCAATTCAATTCAAATTTAAAACTTCAATTGGTAATTAGCAAACGAAATCCTGGGTTGTTACAGACTCCCCTCCTTAAAGAAATTGCGTCCTCGCAATCATAAAGAATAAATGGACAAAAGGTAACAACCATAAGAGCATGGCAATGACGAGTGCATAAGCAAAGCAAATGTCAGCAGGGAAGTATTGGAATTATGGAAGTATCAGATATAAAATCAAAAGGTTCGACTGCTTCAAATCAAAAGAATCAACCTCGTGGGGATCAAGGAATCAAAATCAGACGACTCTATAAACAACCTCAAACATCATCATCGACTGATAAAAACAAGATCAATCGAGTTCTAGCAATTAAAAGAAAAGGAATCAGAGCAGAAATCACGTACTGCACGAATTGAATGTGAGTAAATCAAATTACTCACCTGAATCGTTAGAGAAAAAGACGAACATTAAGTTCCTTATGAAAAATAAATATTCCCAAAATTTATGATCAGGGTAGAGAACAATTTCTCACCCAGAAGTAATAATGCCAAATCAATAGCCACGAGCACTAGATCATGAGTGGCATATCTAGTCTCAATAGTCATTAATGATTTAGAAGGACAAGAGGTAGCACGTTCTCTTTTACAAGAGAACGACATCCAAACCAATACGATTAGCATTGGTAGAAAAAGAAAATGACTTGGTTCCCCTCGGGAATCGCAAGGATAGAAGTATCGAAAATGAGTTGTTTCAAATAATATTCTTTCCCGAAAAAGCTAAAATTTTCAAGATTTACAATTTACTTTATGTAATTATCTTTTCAGAAAAATTTGCATTTTACAATTCAATTTACTGTGTCTGATTGTCTCATCAAAGCGTTTAGGAGATTCCTATCGATAACGTTGATCAAGCGCATCGACCAGAATTCTTAAAGCACTCAATGGGCAATACAATCACAAAATCATCTTTTAATTTCATAAAAGAAATTCATAATTTTCAACAAAATCTAACTATCAAATAGATAGTCAGAAATCACAAATATTCAATTATCACAAATGATAATCAAATCTCACAAATATCTGATTATCAAAAACGATAATCAGAAATCAGAAATATCCGATTATCAAAAACGATAATCAGAAACACAAATATTTAATTATCACAAATGATAATCAAATCTCACAAATATCTGATTATCAAAAACGATAATCAGAAATCAGAAATATCCGATTATAAAAAACGATAATCAGAAATCATAATTATTAAATTAACGAGTCCGGAATTAACCGAAGTAGTAAAAGTATGGTTCCATACTCCTTGCTTTTGCTAAATCGTTTAAATCTCTTTATCGTTTCCTTAAAAGTGCAGAATTGTGTGTTTTAAAAATAACATTTCACATTCTCAAACGGACAAGTCCGGAATTAAGCGAATCAGTAAAAGAAAGGGGTCATAGTCCTCGATTTTTCTGAAACGTTTAAATCGCTTCCTCGTTCTTTTGAAAATGTAAACTGTAAAAATTTTGAAAACAATTTTAATTTATATTTTTGAAACAACTTTTAAAAATAAAGAATTTTGAAAACACGTGATTAAATTAGCAATATCAGTAGCAACTTAGATAAGGAAATTGCACTTCTCAAAGTACAGTAAAACGGACAACAAATTCAGCATTGCGGGAGAACCGCTTGTAAATCCATTTTAAAATTGACGGTTACTGAAGTTAACACGTCAAAATTTCATCAAAATAACTGGCATCAAAGTATAATACCAATGAATTTTCATTCATAAAAAATGTCACAAGAATCTTCTCAAAGATAGAAAGGGATATCATACCCTAAACTTGTATTCATAACAAGTCAATAACACATGAATTCACCAATGCACAAAATTGATAAACATATCAATAGAAATCACGAAAATTGGTGAAGCACAAAATTCCAGAAATCATCACAAGAAATCCAGAAATCACAAGAATGGGGGAGGCCTATCACAAGATGGGAGTATGAAAACTCCAAAACACCAGTATCACAAGATGAGACGCTATCTCATGGTGGCTAACCATTAAAGTTTCACACAGGAATGGTCCGAAGACCGTGGGGCGCTACCCCACATATGTGATGGCGGAACATCACACAAAGCGGGGTTTAGTCTCCCTCGTAGACAAAAAGACATCGCACAATCGCTAGTCTAAATCATAAAAAGGAAAAGGGGAAGGCCTATCACAAAATGGGAGCATGAAAACTCACCGACCGGTATCACAAGACGAGAAGCTATCTCATGGAAGCCATCCATTAAATTTTCACACAGGAATGGTCCGAAGACCGTGGGTCGCTATCCCACATGTGTGAGTCGGAATCACACAGATTGAGGTCTAGGCTAGCCAAAAAGCAAAAAGGTATGTGTGAGTGGAATCACACAAGTGGTGTCTAGCCTAACCTCGCAAACAAAAAGGTATGTGTGAGTGGAATCACACAAATGGTGTCTAGACAATCCTCAAAGCCCAAGAGATATGTGTGAGACGGAATCACACCGATGAGGCCTAGTCTAACCGTGCAATATGTGTGAGACGAAATCACACAATGGTGTCTAGACAATCCTCAAAGCCCAAGAGATATGTGTGAGACGGAATCACACCGATGAGGCCTAGCCTAACTGTGTAGAGAAAGAGACATCGCACATTTGCTAGTCTAAATCACAAAAATGATCGTCATGATCATTAAGAAGTGTCAATTACACTAAGTTAGTGAATATAAGAGTTAAGCTTCATGTCCCATAACCACTTGTTTAACTCAAATATTTACGAACAAACTATAGGTCTTCACTAGAAAATTGTCACAAAAGGGGTTCAATCGAACAAGTCCAAGAGCTAACCGACGAAGTGAACGCAAGTGTTTCATACCACTCGTTTTACTAAGTCGTTTAAGTCGATTTCTCATTCGAGTGAGGTAAAGGCTTGTATATACTAATTGATTGAAAAACGGTTTTAGAAAAAGAGCTTTTGAAATCGTTTGGAGAAAAAGGATTTTAATAATTACTACTAGTATAGAAAACCTTTATATTTTTAAAGTGACAAATCACAAAAATGATTGTAGAAACAATCAATCACAAGAATTCACATACAAAGATGTGAATAGAATCGAATGAAATCGATTAAGATTTGAAAACCAAATAAAAATATCAATTCCAGAATATGAATTGAAACACATAAAACAATTCAAGAATTTGAAACATCAATTCAAAACTATCATCTCTGTGTGGCTGCAGTACACGCACGCGTGCACTGCCTCACCACAACAGCATATAAAGAAATAGCAACAAGGCACAAAGGCCAATGCTCAAGAATTCACAGTGCCAACAAATGCAATAAGCAAGTGACAGTAGTGGAAAGCTTCGACCAAGCGAGTTGAAGAGGCTGGCTATCTCAAGCAACAACAACCAAACCAGTTCGGACAAGGCAGAGAAATGCCAAAGTAGTCAAGAAAAGATGACAACAAACTGCAGCCGAAAAACCAGATACATCAATCAAACGAATACAGCAGGGGGGGTAAGGCTGCCCAGGGTAAATGGTATGCAAACCAATTGCCACCAAGTAAATGTAATAACTGTAACGACCTCGAAATTTAAATTTATTTAAATTAATAATTTAACGAATTTTTGAATTTAATTGAGTAATTAAATAAATTTTTGATAAAATTTGTAAATTTAATTAGGAAAATTGGAGCGAGTTTCCCCGATTCAAATATAAGTGAATTTGAAAATAATAAATATATAGATATATATATTTGACTTGAGTTTAAATTATAAATAAATGATTGATAATAATATTAAATATTAAAATTTATGGTTAATAATAAATCGAATTTACAAATTTAATATAAGATAATAAATATTAAAGTAAGATAACAATAATTATTTAAACTGGAAATAGAAAATAAATTTGATAAATTCAAATAGATATATATATATATATATATAATAAGATAAATTATAAAATATAGAGTAACATATAGTTAAATTCAAACAACAAATTTTAAAATATAAATAAAATACATTTACATTCTACCATCGAACTGGAAAGTATAATATATTCGAGTAGATTCCACAGCTTGTAAATTTCAAACAAACACTAAATAAATAAACAACATATTGAAACAGCATCTATTACACTCTAAAATTAAACAATATATTACGATAACATTTACACTACATCATTAAAAGAAGACTTCCAGCCTTTATACATCTGCATAGTAAATGGAACAGAGAGAAGGATTTAAAGACAAACATGTTAGCAAACTTGTACAGGGCAATCTGGAAACAATGGTTAGAATGCATGCAAACTTAAAGGAATTAGAGGCAAAGTAAAATGTATATGCTGTGACTTGTTGATGAAGCCGAGCAAGTATGTATAAAAGAAATAAGATATGTACAAAATAAAAACAACAAGTACAAGTATTAATTGCCTTCATTTATTAGCAGCCATACCTCTAGCATACAAAAGAATGTATCAACCTGGGAAAACAAGACATAGTGTAAACAAAAGATAAAATAAAATAATAAAACAAAGTATAGGTGAATAGCTTGTAAAAGATAGCCATCATTTTATCTCAAACATTTACAGCCGAGGTCAAGAAGAAATAAACAAATATACATGGTACAAAGCTAATAAATGCAAAGATATGTATTTGTACATGGCAAATTAATGCAGCCCCAAAATGCTACATTTCAGCCACCAAGCAAAGAAACCATTTCTGAAAATTTGTACAAAGTGTACACTGTTTTGCCTAAAGAAATGAAACCCTGTAACCATTTTCAAATCAGAGAAAAATGATGATACCCTGTAACTCATTGTATACATCAACCTATAAGCAACTTTCCCCATATTATCTTTCATTTCTGTCTCGAGCTAAATAAAAAGTAAGATACAACTTCTTTTAGAAACCTAAACAAACATTCAACAACAACCAGCAACTATAATTAAACAAGAGCAAGATGATGGGCAGGAAGATCAGAGTAAAAAGACATTTTCCAGTTTCAAAACTGTTTTCAAACAGGGTGTTCTGATCTTTCACAAAAATCCTGGTGAGTAACATCACAATCTAAAAATGGTTGTATAATTGTTCTGTATATGCTTCCTTCTGGAATTTATTTGCTTGAGTATATTTTGCTTAGTATATCTCTGTGTATGGTTGAACATAGTGATGGGCATCTCTGTGAATATCTCTGATCTTAGTCACAGACCTAAGTATACATCCAAATTCATTTGTTCTTAATTCTAGCTTTAACAAGGCTTAAGCTTTGACAAAAAAAAACCTTGTATTATTAGAGACATAAGTTTTAAATTTGATTTAAGGAAAACAGTTGTTTTGTTTTGTCAAATGTAAAACAACAGTGGGAAAAATTTAAATAAGAAAAAAATCAATCGATATAATTCATGTATTCAGGTATATGAACCAAAAGCTTAAACTAAAACTTGAATTTTAAAACTAAAATTAGTATTTTTAGTTTGGGCATGAGAGTGCAGTTCTCGAGTGAACGGAAAATGGAATTTCGATGATTTCTAGCGACCTACTTGATGGTGGGGGTCGAGGCTTTTCCTGGAGGTAGGAGAGTGACCAGAGAGGCTGGGAAAAATAGTGAGAAGGTGGTCAGACTCCAGTGGAGGCGGTGGCGATTGTTTGAAAATTTTTAACCTATTTTTAGACGAGGAAAATATTTTGATTCGTTCTTCGTATTGGATGGATCGAGTGTTTCGTGGCATTGCGAGATGGTGGAAGGGTGGTCGATGAAGGGATGGCCGGAGTTTCAGTGTTTACGATGGTCGGAGGATCGAAGACGAGGAGTTTTCAGGTTTTTGGTGGGGATGTGCCTTTTGCCGCCAGGTCGGTTTGGGGGAACTCGAATTCGATTTCGAGTGGATGATGAAGTTTTGATGGTCGCGACGTGATGCAGGGATGGTCGGCGACTTGTTCGTTGGCTAGGTAGTGGCCGGAGGTGGCTGGAGCCACGATGCATGTGCACCGTGCATTTGTGTAGCACTGAGGATTTGGGTCGTGGTTGAGTTGATGTGCTTCGAGGAAAATGGAATTTTACTCGATGATGATTTCGAGTTTTGTTCGCGTGATGTGGAGTTTGGGTTGACGCGGGTACAAATTGGGGAAGACTCGAAGTACCACTCGAGTTAGAGCAAGGGAGGTTTCGGGTTTGTGGTTTTTTTCTTTCAAACTGCTGTTTTTTTTATGTAGATAAGTGAAAGTGTTTAACAATTAAGTTTGTAGTTAATACTATAATTGATTTTCAAAATTTAAAGGAAGACTTCTAAAGGTTTAATTAAGTTGAACAATTAAATCAATTAACTAATTTATAATTGTAATTAGAGTTTGAATTAATTATGTTTAAGTAATAGATAAACTTGTAATTAATTACTTAAGTTAATAAATGAATGGTTAAAAGTTAACTAATGATTTAGGAAATCTATAACTTAACATGAATTAAAAGTGATTAAGAAATGTTATTAGGTAATTAACTAAGGGTTATTAAGTATTGATTAAGGTGATTAATTTTAATAATTTATTAGATAAGTAAATTTTGTTAACCCATAATAAATTGTTTACATGTAATTACTTAATAAAAGTACTTAAGGATTAATTACTTATTGTACTTAATTTTGAATATTTTGATTAATTAAAGTTAATTAATTTTGTTTAATTTGGTTTAAGAAAATCATGAGATAATGTGGTAATTTACGATTAATTGTTATGAGGCGATTGCTTAATGGCAATTAATTAAGAATTAATTTATTAGTTAATTAAGGAATAATTAAATAATTTGGGGTTATTTTTTTTATGATTTAAGGTGGATTGATTTATTAATTAAGGTTAATTAATTTACCATTAAAGGTTAAGTTATAAATAATTAAAGAGTAATTAATCAAATTGATTTGTAATTAAATAATATTAATTAACCCGGATTAGAAATTCATAAGTAATTAATCTAATTTGAATAAATCAGATAATTAACTGACCTTACTTATGAATATTTGGATTTGATTGGATGATTGAATTGTTTGATATCCTTGATATATGATGCTTTGTGATACGTTCTGATTTGTGTTTTAATCTGTGATGTAATTTAGTATCTGTGATATATACATATATGTGATCTGTACGATAAGCGTTATAATTATATCGTTTATCAACTATATCCTGTATTTTGATCTGTGATGATTCATCGTATTGCACTATTGAGTTAAACCCCTGGACTACACCTTTACACACACAAATATGGATTTTACGTGGAAATCGGTTAAGTCACAGATAATTTAAAATTGATGTTTTTGAAATTGAAATTTTAATTTCAATTGATTTTGAAATTGGAAATTTGGGTTTAAAGTGAAAAGCTTTTGAAATAGAATTTCAAAGATAAAAGTTATTTTGAATAACTTAATCGAGTTTTGAAAATTTAAATAATTTGATTTAAATTTGAATTCAATATTTGAAATTGAACTCTATGATTCGAAACTAGGGATTTAAGATGCTGTACAAGTTATATGAAGTTAAACCATTTAAAAGTATAATTTTGAGAATTTGGATTTAACCTAAAGACTTTAACTTGTATAATGAGATTAGATTTTTCGAAATGAAAACTGTTTGTTTTCAAATAATAGAAGCTTTCATATAAGAAATGAAATTCCAGTTTAATTAAAGGAATTTCAAGTTTGAGTTGAAAAAAAATGGTTTTCCAAGTTATGAATGAATTGTTTTTGAAAGCTATGAATTGAATCTGTTTATTTTTAACAAATTTAAAATGATGAATTGTTTAACCATTCGAAAGGAAAATTGCTTTGAAAGCTATGAGTTAAATCTTTGATTTAAAGATTTAACGAGTTAATCAAATTGAAATGGTAATTAATTTGGAAAATCTGTGAATGAATCTTTTGTTTAAAAGATTAAAGTGTGGAAATTGTTTTAAACCGTTGAAGGTTGTTAAAATGAATCTTTTTGTTTAAAAGATTTGAAATGGTAATTTGTTAAACCATTTGAAAAGAAAGTTTGGGTTTAAGTTGTGACTTAATTGAAATCCCAATATCCGTATATTTTTAAATATTGCGCTCACTATTCGGTTTAGCCGGGAGAGGACCTTTGTGTCACATAACCCATTCCGAATAAGTGATTCGACGTTATGGATAGCATTTGAAGACCGGTGTTGAAGACCGAATATTTTTCGAAAATGAAAGGACAACCTGTCGAATGTCTCTGCACTGAGTTGCTCCGGTATAGAGATTTATATCACTCTTTTTGTGACGGGAAGTCCGGACGTGATTGGAAATTATCCGGATTTGCAAGGGCTTCGTGAGAAGTGCCTTCGGTTCTGTTCGAACCCGGAACAGACTTGTATGGTTACATGTCTGACATTACACTTTGAGATATAAAGCCGATTTCTTTCAAATACATATCTGTTTGGTGGCGGAGAATTTATTCTCTTAGCTTAACACCCTTCTCTGAGACGTACGAGCTCAGAGGTTATGTAGTTTAAATTTATCAGCGATATATCCCAATTTGGTAATGTGGCATGCTGAGTGTTGCTGTGTGATGATCAGTGTTTGATCATTTGTGATATGATCATTTGTTTGATCATTTATCTTTGTGATCATAGGTTGATCATCTGTTGACCCAAAGCGTGGCTTTTTGAAAAAGCGTAGCTTTGTGGATGAGACTTCGTCGAGCCTCACAACCCGGTAATGGTCGAAACAGGAATTGTGCGGCAAGGTTTTCAGGGGTAGCTCCCCTAGGGTATGACCATTCCTTCTGGAAAAGGGTAGTATCATGGTATGGAGCCCAGATATTTACTCATGTGGATACACTTATTTATTATGTGTGATGTTGGATTCGAGGCGCCTCGGTTAAAGGTCCCAAAGGACCGGGGGTGGCATATCTGAGGCTTCTTTTATCCCTTGGGAAAAGGGGTTGCCGGCCTTGTTTGGCAGAGAACAGTTGGTTCTCGGAACGTCCCGCCAGAGGCGTTTCTTTCATGGAATAGGAAGTTCCTTAGCCTGACCATTTGTTGGAAATCCATTTTCCAAATACGAACTTTGTACGGTTTTAGTTGTATTACCTGCCATGGAATGTGGTGGTAACCTGCTATTGAACATGGTAGCTATAGTAGGCATAAGTGCGAAATGTCTATGCTGGCTAAGATTTATATTCTACTTTCGAAATGTGTTTCTGCACTATGCACTAATAATAATATCAAATGATTTGATTTTTGCGTAGTAAGCATCTTTGACTATCATAAGGAGAAATCTTCTCCAATTCTGCGTTTGCATTGTGTGTGTGGCGGGAGGCCTTATGGTAGTCTCATTTTCCAAAAAGCATTGCGAATTGACTTTAAAATTCTCTGCTATTTGTTTTAAAGATAAATTTTTTTTGTTGCTCACACCAGTCCCATGACTGATCCGGAGTTTATTGTTCCTTTCCTAAACTCTGGGTGCTCATAATTTCCTACACGAGCAGTCTAGAGTTGGGGTTTTTCAGATATTCAGATTTAGTAGATTATCTGGAGCTAGTTCAGTCTTTGGATATGGACTGCACTTGCTTATCTTTGTGCCTCGTTGTTGGGAGTTCGAGCTATTCTGGATTGGTGCTTTGAAGATGGAGATTATCCGCTGATGTTGTTATCTATTTTTCTTTCCGCTGCAATTTATTATATCATATCTCTGATGTATATAGATATTCATTGTATCATCATTGTATCTGGATATTGTATCAGATGTTGTATATCTATATTCTTTTTATTCCGCTGTGATATTTACTTAACTGTGTTATAAGCTCCGGCGACTCGGATTTGAACGCTCGAATCTACGACATTCGAGTACGATGTAAAGTATGGATGTCGATTTTCGAATGCGAAAATCTGGGACGTTACAATAACACTACAAATTCGAGAAGGTAGGAAACTACCACGAAATGCAAGAAGGTCAAGTCTCTGACTCAACACATCTGCAGCACCAAAGTACGAAACAGTGGTACAACTACAAAATAGATAGAGGGTGAGGGCACCAGATTTATGGCACCACAGCACATAAATACATGAATGACAAGTATGCAACTGAAGACAACAATGGTGCCATCAGTTGCAAACAAGTTCAGAGGTACTAGAGAGGATGCCCAAGTGACTTGAAGCAATGAATCAAGTACAAATCCAATAAGACAGCATAGGCAGTGCAGTTTCAATTGAAGCTATGAAAATGCAAAATGCCAAAGTCATGGAACAACAAGCAGTACAAAATAGAAGTACCACCAGAGATCAACTACGAGGACAACTATACAAAATGCAGAGAGATGGATCAACAGCCCCAAGTCAAAATGGAGCTACAAGAATGAACCAAGCTACAACTAAAATGAAACAACATCAGTGACAAAACAGTGTCAAAAATGAAGAGACCAGAGAAATGCAACTAAAACTGATGATAGTGGTAATCATATAGTGAAATGCAACTGATGATAATGAATGAGACAACAACTTTAAACTCAAATAAATAGTAGCCTCAACATCAACAAAGAACAATGGATGAATCATTATCACATCAAAGAATCCAACGGCAAACAAAATCAGAGTCTTGGAAATCAAGAGATTAGCAATTTCACAAAAAAAAAGTGACCGAAGTCGAATGGAAATCAGACCGAGAAAAACATCGACAAATAGTTGTAACACATGCTCCATCTAAGTTATGTTTTATAATTGTCCTAAACCCCAGGCTTCGATACCAAACTGTGACGCCCCACCTCTATACCCACGCTAGCCAAGAACACTACGGTGTAGTGCTGTCAACTAGCACGGAGAATAAGGCTGTTGAGGAGCGACCATCTATGTAATTGCTTTGTGCGAGCACCGATATGTTAGATAGAATAACATGCATTTTGATTACAGGAGGAAATCCGACATACCGATACAAACTCAAAGCTACTACACAGTGGCTATAATAGTTTAGGACAATAGATATAAAAATAACACAGATAACATAAATGTGGAATACAGATGGAACGAAAAGTCTCATATATATAATAACTGATATCAGTTACAATACATTTGACACAATACAAATGATACAACTACAACGGTCGACACAAGAAGTTATATATACAAGTACATTATCGACTAATATACATGAATACATTATCATCTTAAAACAGACACACTGACTACTACAACAAGACAAAGACCACTTCAAATGATATAAAAAAGTCTTCATAGCTCTAGCAGCAACCCAAAGCTAAAAATCTACAACCTGTAAATACTCGGTCTGACCCGAGTATTAAATTCAAAAGAAGATAATACACGGGTCAGTCTAATTCAAACTCAGTTATTAATGCATGGAAGCAATAATAATCAAATAGATGACAGTCACAATAATTTCCGTCTATCCAATCCTTTTAACAAAAAAATCGGATAACGAAAAATATAACACTTAACAGTGTTAAGCAAAAATCAGCAGATCTAAATCATCAACAGAGAAACAGCATCATCAAAATGATGCGATAGTCAAGCAAAAATGACTCAACACCAGGTCAAGATAATGGCCAAGGTCAGCCACTAACTCGTAACGAACTACATGATGGACATGTATGCAGTAACCATAAAAATGCAAGATCGAAGTCAAGAGCTTACATGAGACAATGAACCAGACAAGGCACAAGAAAATTCAAGTAAAGCAATGGTCGAATTCAAATATTCATGTATGCAGACTACTAAGGTGAAAAACACATGCCGTGAGCATGTAACACTGCAGCCTCAATGCAGAAGATCAATACACTGCATGTTCAACAAGTAAACGAAGATGCAGTGAAGTATATATACAACAAAAATGAACTAATGCATCAGTACAGTTCAATGCTAAAAGCCCAAGTATACAACCAAGTAAAGAAACGCAGCAGTGTGCAAGCAAAGATCAAAATGAAAACTGCAAAGTGAAGACTCAACAATACCACAGACCAGAATGGCTACTGGACTGAAAGCATATTGAATAAGTGAAACAATGACAGTTCAAGTAAAACTGGAAGCATATAGGCAACATGAACAAATGCTCAATGACTCGGAAATCAAGAATAGCCGAGAAACAATGCATCAAGGAAAAGAAGACAACTTCGAAGTCAAAGCCGAAGTAAACATCATCATATAAGTAGTTTCAAAACAATTTAGCAGCGATGGTTTCAAAGCATGTCAGGCATAAAAGATGGTCAGAGACGAGACTCACAGGGGTAAAGAAATTTACAACTGCAGCTATCAGACTGGAAATAATACAAGCAAGCTCCAAAAAGAAAGCAACTGAACCAGTGACCAGTGATGAACAAGGATAGATGCAACAGACTTTAAAATGAAGACCACTTCATATTAAAGATGTAACGACCCGACTTCCTATGCCCAGAAAGTCGCATCATTATGAAGAAAGAAAGGGGTAGAAAATAGAAAAGAAGAGAAGAAAGAAAGAAACAACAACAACGATCTCACAGCGGAACGAATAAATTATATTAATAACATAAACTATTACATAGTATACAACACTTATCAGAGTTTACACAACTATACAACACATACTAGACAGTTATAAAACATCTGTCTAGATATTACAACTCAAATACAATACAAGACTCTAACACAGATATCAACACAGCGGAAACTCTATATATCTACACGCTGAAGCCTCCTGCTCCTCAGCTCCTCCAGAATATACGTCAAAGCTAAACCTGAATCCCTTGGCTACTCGTAAAAATTTGAGTACCCAAGAGTTTATAAAACAGAAATAAACACTTGGGTCAGACATGGGTCTGGTGTGAGTAAACGGGTTAAAATTGTTTAACTTCAAAACCCTTTGAAAACAAAGTATCACGTAAGACTTCCCACACATAAACATGGAAAAGTTTTTACCTTACGCTAACCAAAACATTTGATAGGAAATCTGATTGTATTATAATAGGGTCTAGGGTTTTCAAGTAAAATACAGAAATAGCTGAAATGCTTACATCTCACATTCCAACATAGTTGGGCACAACTAATACGTACGGCACTTATTGGAGTTTGGATTCCATACAATGGCAGGGCTACTGGGGTACCGCCCGTCACAGTACGTGGCCTAGATCACCGTACCGAGGAGTACGCCCGCTCCCCTGCAACACAAAGCCGGAACCATCCCTTACTGGATAATCCCGAACAAGACAATCCCGTGGTTGGCGCGACCAACCACACACTAAGCCGAATAAAAGAAAAGGGACCTCTAGACAGGGATCTATCTTGCTCTCAGTGGGTGCTACCCACGAAGCCTTGCTGCACCTCCCCTGTTTTAGCCATTCCCGGTTGATGAGGCTTGAGGTTACGATTACCTTTAATCAGAACATATCACTTAGAATGCTCATCGTCCGCCTGACGATGTGCTGAAAGCATTCAATCCATACAAGTTCGTTCCGGGTTCGAACGAAACCGAAGGCATTATCTCGTTACACTCGTTTTGGAATCACCCTCAGAGTTAACGACAATAACCCTTGCACTCTAAATCTTCATCTTCACTTGAGATTCACGACCTATCGTTAATTTGGATCGATGTGGTATTCGGGTCTCCAGACCTGGAATACCGGTATACGGAAACCCGATCCCGGTCTCATCGAAATCCAAAACGTATCTTTTAAGGCCAAGTGTTTAAAGGTTTAAACAATTTAACTTATCTATACAGATAGATAATTCACAATTCACAACTGATAATCACATTATCAATTAAACAGATGATTCATAACCAAATAGGTAATCCATATCAACATCATAATAGTTAATCTATATTATCATCATAATGCAACCAAGCATTCATATCACACAACATCTTATCTCATTTCTGAGATTATATCCATTCAAGACAATCAATGTCATCCATTCATACATAAGCAATGATTTACTTAATCACAACATAATTAATTTAAAATGAATTAAATTAACTATCTCTATCTTTAATTAATTTAAAGTGAATTAAATTAATTACTTCATTCAAATAAATTAAATTAATTACTTCATCATAAATCTTACTTATATAATCATTAATTAATTACCAATAAATTAATTAATCTTTCTCTAATTATCCACTTTAATTAATCACCTTGATTAATCATTCTTTAATTACATTTAAGTAATTATCTTTACTTAATTTCACAAATTTATTATTCTTAATCAAATACAGTAATTAACCTTTAATTACTTCAATAATTAATTAGTTATAATCAATTACTTTAAGCCTTAATTAATTACAATTAATCACTTATCATTTGATTAATTAATCTTAATTAATCAACTCTTAATCATTAATTAATTATAACTAATGATCCCTAATTACACCTTTAATTATTTATTAATTACATTAAGAAATTATTCTTAATTAATCCATAATTATTAATCATCTTTGATTAATCTAATCCAGAAATTTACTTCCCTTAATTACTTCCATTAATTAATTACTTTAATTAATTACCTTCATAAATAATTAATTACATTATTAATTAACCTTAATTAAACCACAATTATTATCATCTTTGATTAATCTAATCCTTTAATTAATTTAATTTAATAAATTATTAAATTAATAACAAGTGATTAACTCTTAATCATTTTCATTTAATAAAATAATTATCCTCTAATTACTTTATTAAATAATTTCCCTTTTATTTAATTACATCTAGTAATTATTCCTTAATTACTTCATCAAGTAATTACACTTAATAAATTATAAGTGATTATCTTTAGTTAATCACTAATTAATTACTTAGTTAATCATTTAACTATTTATTCAAATTTAATTAATAATTTCTTAACTATTTATACTTAAAGACTTTATTTAAGAAAATCATTATCTTAATTAAATAAATTAAATTAAATTGACCAACAATTTAAATATTTTCACATATTAATTTTCTTTAATTAATCAAAACTCTTAATTACTTAAGATAACTCCTTTATTTTAATTGATTTACTAAAATCCTTATTATTTAAACTTTATTTAAAAATAAAACATTTTAGAATTCAATTATAATTAAAACAACATAAACTTCTACTTCAACTTTCAAAACCTTTAAACTTCCAAAGTTATTAAATTAACTTTAATACAAAAACATTTTGAAAATCTACTTATCTACCCTTTTTAAACTTATCTATTTAAATATTTAAAAACTTGTTTTAAACAATTATTCTTTTGAAAACAAATTATTTTATAATTAAAAACTTGTTTAACTTTGCTTAACAACTTAAACATTCTGTTTAAAAATTTAAAACCTGAACAACTTAAAACCCGAGTAAAACCCATAGAAACTCGAAGTAACTCTCGAGACAACCCACAACACTTCTGCTTCGAGTCACGCGAACAAAATCTCGAGAAAGACCCTGATCTCAACCTTCTTCCCCAAACCACCAATCCACCCAGATGCACAAAAACGTGCTCGTGCACGTACACACCTTCACCGATCGATGACGATCTACGACCTGGCCTCCGACAAGTCGCCTCCAACCACGACATTACGATCGACCATCCAAACTTCCACGATTTGAACGAAATTCGAATCGAGCTATCCAACCCATCACCTGGAAAACGTATATCACCAGAAATCACTCGTCTCCGACGATCTATGCCACGAGAAACTTCGCCATCTTCGCCGTAGCTACGCCACGCCTTCCAGCTCCTATCGCAAGCCTCGCGATCCCCTTCGATCGTCTCTCGACATCTCGAAACCCATTTGTACATCAACGTCAAAACCAGGGTATTAAACCCTAGTTCGACAATCTCTGGCCATCACGACCCTTGATAAATCACCGGAATATTTTTCCGGTGATCATCGTCTTCCCTTTGACTCTCAGAATGAAACACGTCGACCAGTTCGTCATTGGTCGATTGAAATCGACCAAAACATCACAAACAATCTACACGAGAATACCCATCAATCTCCAATCTAAAAATCATGATATATCCATTAAAATTCATGGTTTCCTATGTTGAATTCAACTATATAATCAAAACTAAATATTTAATCTAACAATTTTTGACCCAATATACATATATTACTGTTATTTATAAATTTCCAGACAAATAATGTATATAAATTCCAGAACTTATTTTTAGTAATGATATCATACGTTTTCAAACATCTTTCATTTACAAATCCTAAGCTATTAGAGATTAAGTGATGAGATATAGATTTTAAAAGGAAAACAAAAACTGTCATCACTTTACAGAGACTAAGTTATCACCATACAGGCATTCAAACAGGCATTTCAAACAGGCATTTCAAACACTCATATACAAACATTCATATATTACAATCATTTCAGATAAATCATCACATGTCAAAGGTTTAAATCTGTTTTTAAAATAATATTTTCTCACCTGTCATTTTGAAACAGAGAACAGATAACATGATCTGTTTCCAGGCTTGCATGTTGATTTTTGGACTGTCTTTGTTGAATTTTTAAATCTGAAATTGATCTTTATTATCTGATTGCATGACTTCAGGTTGTTTGAAGATTTTAAAACTGCTTATTGAATTGCCTCCATCTTCTTTAAGTTTGCATGATCACAGGTGAAGCTTTCCTCATATTTGAATTTCCAGATTTTCATTTCTTCTTTGCAATTTGATTTCCAGACTTATTATTTGATTTTAAGTTCGAATATATTTTTTTAGTTTTTGGTTGTAATGAAGAAAAGATGAAATTTGAACTGAAAGTCAAAAAAAGATTTTCTTCTTACATATAAATTTTTATAACTTTAATTTACAAAAAGATAAAATTAAGCCACTTGTCCCCTTAAGTTGTTAATTAGCTTACACATATACCAACCAAGCCTCCATATGTTTACAAGTGTTAATTCTTATTTTAATTAATTTACTTAAGTCATTTATGTATTTATAAATATCTATATGTATATAAAAATGTATTTATCTTTTATAATTAAGCTTTACATTCCTATATAAATTTACAAATGTGAAAACTATTATTTAAAATAACTTATACTTTAATCAAATATATATAACATATTTATAAATGTTTGAGCTTAACTATATATATATTTTTACAAACCATTTTGACTTTTTAAAAAGGAAAGAATGTTAAAAACAATTGAATTTTAAAAGAGAAAAGATTATTAAAATGAACTTCTTATTTTAAATCTTATTCTTGTTATTTAAATCATAAATATCATTTTCAAAAGTATTAAACCAAATTACAAATTATATATATATATATATATGAGTTTGAAAACATCTTATTAAATTCAAATTCAATATTCTTTTTATTCCAACATATGCAAATATATATATTCTAAATGAAAAATACTTTTAACATTAGCTTGATAATTATCATATTGAATTTAATACATAACTTCAAATAACAATATATATGTTCATATATATTATAATTTGAAAACATAATTTTATTAAATTAAAAGATTCCCTATTCATAATATATATACCTATATATATATATTATAAATATAAACACTTATATTAGTTTTAGAAGGATAAAACTTCCCAATTTAAAATATTATTAACCTTTTAAAATGAATTGAACTTGTCAATTTATAAAATAAATCAACTAATCAATTTAATTATTAATAAAGATTATTAAATTGATATTGCCAAATTTCCGGGATATCACATTCCTCCCCCCTTAAAATAATTTCGTCCCCGAAATTTAAAAGCAAAGATAATTTAATAACCGAGTAAAATTTTTAATTTTAACAGCAATCACATAAATCAATCATTATTATCAATCATAGCAACCATATAAATCAAACAAATTTAATTATCCAGACAAATTCTGGATAGAATTTCCTCGAGTTTCCCCAAGTATATATATATACCGGGATACTCGTTCTACAGGATCTTAACTAACTATCTACAATAATCTAGAACTCCTTCCCATCTAGATTACAAATCTGAACAAAATATCAGACTAAACTCAAAACCATCTCAACTACCAAATCCTTCTGAACTGCTGATCCCACAACCAATGACAAATCAGACACGTATTCCCTCAGAGATACGTGAAATACAATGAATTACAGTTATCCGAAGGAAACTCAATCCTGTAGATCAAAGAACTAATCCTTTTGAGAACACAAGAAAATCTCAAAATACTTCTAGAGCTAGTTCTCCAATCTTACCAAATCTTGTATCTCCTTTAATTGAAGAAAACTTAAACAATATCCAATTTCAACTTCATCCTTCCTGATCAGCTTAGCCCTTGCTGATGCTTCCTGGAACAATCTAGACCAACATCAAACCAATTTCCGGATCTTTCTCAGCAAAATGGTTTCCAAAAAATCACCGAAATCCAGAACACAATTCTACTCCACAAACATTAGAGAACTATGAACTACTTCTCCTATCTGGAATAGCCAAAACAGTTGCACTTGACAACCTTATCTCCAAATCCTGAAAATTTCTTCACACTTAGAGATACACTCAAATTTCTTATAGAAATACTCTACTCCAATAAAATCACAACTCCCGGTTGCTCCCACTCTAGAATAGCTGCTATCTTGCTTTCGCTGCACAACTCTGATCTTGAACAGATGAGAATGCCGTCGGAAAAACTCGAGCACAAACTTGATCATCCACAGTTCATCAGACCATAAAATCTTAGCGACTTCATTTCATTTGGTCAGAAACATCTCGCAGAAACTTCTCCAGAAAAACTAGGTGTGATCAATCCCTCTCCAAAGAATTCTGAGCTGCTTCACCAAATTCTTCTCTCGGAGACATCCTTCTACTAAGCTGAACTTCCGGTAACTCCACGAATTTAGTCGATACGGAATCTCAACATCCAATAATCCCAAGAGAATACTCAAACAATCGCAAGTCTCTTTTGCGATCAACTCGACCTAACTTCCACAGATACTGTTCTCTCTTCACAAATTAGAACAGCTCATACTTAACTATCCAATTCATCGAGGAAATGGATTCACTCAGCTGCTTCTGGACTCCAACTTCAGAAAAACTACTCAGCCAGAAACTTCCTGCTAACACACAGAACACTCCGAGCTGCACTGCTGTCACAGATACCAAAGACTTCTTATCCGAAACTCTTTGAGAAACTCGGACTTCAAAGCAAAAAGAAACACCCCGCTGGACCCAGCCACAACACCGAAACAGATCTACTTCCTTAAACTTGCTTCAGAAGAAACATCTTCAGAAACGTCCATAGTCACCGCGTCTCATCACACAACTACTACTTCTTGAAGTTACCAAGATACTATAACTCGCTTCAGCTCATCCAATAGATCTACTCTATTCATCCAACTTCAAAGATAAACTCCGAACTTAAACAGTTTCCTTCGGAGATTGATGAAATCTTTACATCACAACAAAGTTTACTCGAGACAGTATTAGGTCTACAGTCTCGACAATTACACTTCCAACCTCAACACTCAAACTCTAACCATTGGTAATTGTGTTACACACACTACCACCCTATCTACCTTTATAACTCATATTGGAAAACCCGAACAGGTAACCCAACAAATAGGTAGAAATACATATATATATATATATTTATTTAAAATGATACTTTTTATATAGAAATTATTTCTGGGTAAAATTATTTCATTTACCTCTTTAAAACAATATTGTGTCCGTTGACCTGGTTCAAGTGTTTAGAGATCCCTATCAATAACGTTAGCTACTCGTATTGACCAGAATCCATATACCACTCAACCGATCAATTAACACAATATAAAACCATTTTTATATAATTAACAATTACGCGCTCTCAAGATAGACACCACTTCAGAGCCTAGGTATTCACTCAACCTACTGCTCTGATACCATATGTAACGACCCGACTTCCTATGCCCAGAAAGTCGCATCATTATGAAGAAAGAAAGGGGTAGAAAATAGAAAAGAAGAGAAGAAAGAAAGAAACAACAACAACGATCTCACAGCGGAACGAATAAATTATATTAATAACATAAACTATTACATAGTATACAACACTTATCAGAGTTTACACAACTATACAACACATACTAGACAGTTATAAAACATCTGTCTAGATATTACAACTCAAATACAATACAAGACTCTAACACAGATATCAACACAGCGGAAACTCTATATATCTACACGCTGAAGCCTCCTGCTCCTCAGCTCCTCCAGAATATACGTCAAAGCTAAACCTGAATCCCTTGGCTACTCGTAAAAATTTGAGTACCCAAGAGTTTATAAAACAGAAATAAACACTTGGGTCAGACATGGGTCTGGTGTGAGTAAACGGGTTAAAATTGTTTAACTTCAAAACCCTTTGAAAACAAAGTATCACGTAAGACTTCCCACACATAAACATGGAAAAGTTTTTACCTTACGCTAACCAAAACATTTGATAGGAAATCTGATTGTATTATAATAGGGTCTAGGGTTTTCAAGTAAAATACAGAAATAGCTGAAATGCTTACATCTCACATTCCAACATAGTTGGGCACAACTAATACGTACGGCACTTATTGGAGTTTGGATTCCATACAATGGCAGGGCTACTGGGGTACCGCCCGTCACAGTACGTGGCCTAGATCACCGTACCGAGGAGTACGCCCGCTCCCCTGCAACACAAAGCCGGAACCATCCCTTACTGGATAATCCCGAACAAGACAATCCCGTGGTTGGCGCGACCAACCACACACTAAGCCGAATAAAAGAAAAGGGACCTCTAGACAGGGATCTATCTTGCTCTCAGTGGGTGCTACCCACGAAGCCTTGCTGCACCTCCCCTGTTTTAGCCATTCCCGGTTGATGAGGCTTGAGGTCACGATTACCTTTAATCAGAACATATCACTTAGAATGCTCATCGTCCGCCTGACGATGTGCTGAAAGCATTCAATCCATACAAGTTCGTTCCGGGTTCGAACGAAACCGAAGGCATTATCTCGTTACACTCGTTTTGGAATCACCCTCAGAGTTAACGACAATAACCCTTGCACTCTAAATCTTCATCTTCACTTGAGATTCACGACCTATCGTTAATTTGGATCGATGTGGTATTCGGGTCTCCAGACCTGGAATACCGGTATACGGAAACCCGATCCCGGTCTCATCGAAATCCAAAACGTATCTTTTAAGGCCAAGTGTTTAAAGGTTTAAACAATTTAACTTATCTATACAGATAGATAATTCACAATTCACAACTGATAATCACATTATCAATTAAACAGATGATTCATAACCAAATAGGTAATCCATATCAACATCATAATAGTTAATCTATATTATCATCATAATGCAACCAAGCATTCATATCACACAACATCTTATCTCATTTCTGAGATTATATCCATTCAAGACAATCAATGTCATCCATTCATACATAAGCAATGATTTACTTAATCACAACATAATTAATTTAAAATGAATTAAATTAACTATCTCTATCTTTAATTAATTTAAAGTGAATTAAATTAATTACTTCATTCAAATAAATTAAATTAATTACTTCATCATAAATCTTACTTATATAATCATTAATTAATTACCAATAAATTAATTAATCTTTCTCTAATTATCCACTTTAATTAATCACCTTGATTAATCATTCTTTAATTACATTTAAGTAATTATCTTTACTTAATTTCACAAATTTATTATTCTTAATCAAATACAGTAATTAACCTTTAATTACTTCAATAATTAATTAGTTATAATCAATTACTTTAAGCCTTAATTAATTACAATTAATCACTTATCATTTGATTAATTAATCTTAATTAATCAACTCTTAATCATTAATTAATTATAACTAATGATCCCTAATTACACCTTTAATTATTTATTAATTACATTAAGAAATTATTCTTAATTAATCCATAATTATTAATCATCTTTGATTAATCTAATCCAGAAATTTACTTCCCTTAATTACTTCCATTAATTAATTACTTTAATTAATTACCTTCATAAATAATTAATTACATTATTAATTAACCTTAATTAAACCACAATTATTATCATCTTTGATTAATCTAATCCTTTAATTAATTTAATTTAATAAATTATTAAATTAATAACAAGTGATTAACTCTTAATCATTTTCATTTAATAAAATAATTATCCTCTAATTACTTTATTAAATAATTTCCCTTTTATTTAATTACATCTAGTAATTATTCCTTAATTACTTCATCAAGTAATTACACTTAATAAATTATAAGTGATTATCTTTAGTTAATCACTAATTAATTACTTAGTTAATCATTTAACTATTTATTCAAATTTAATTAATAATTTCTTAACTATTTATACTTAAAGACTTTATTTAAGAAAATCATTATCTTAATTAAATAAATTAAATTAAATTGACCAACAATTTAAATATTTTCACATATTAATTTTCTTTAATTAATCAAAACTCTTAATTACTTAAGATAACTCCTTTATTTTAATTGATTTACTAAAATCCTTATTATTTAAACTTTATTTAAAAATAAAACATTTTAGAATTCAATTATAATTAAAACAACATAAACTTCTACTTCAACTTTCAAAACCTTTAAACTTCCAAAGTTATTAAATTAACTTTAATACAAAAACATTTTGAAAATCTACTTATCTACCCTTTTTAAACTTATCTATTTAAATATTTAAAAACTTGTTTTAAACAATTATTCTTTTGAAAACAAATTATTTTATAATTAAAAACTTGTTTAACTTTGCTTAACAACTTAAACATTCTGTTTAAAAATTTAAAACCTGAACAACTTAAAACCCGAGTAAAACCCATAGAAACTCGAAGTAACTCTCGAGACAACCCACAACACTTCTGCTTCGAGTCACGCGAACAAAATCTCGAGAAAGACCCTGATCTCAACCTTCTTCCCCAAACCACCAATCCACCCAGATGCACAAAAACGTGCTCGTGCACGTACACACCTTCACCGATCGATGACGATCTACGACCTGGCCTCCGACAAGTCGCCTCCAACCACGACATCACGATCGACCATCCAAACTTCCACGATTTGAACGAAATTCGAATCGAGCTATCCAACCCATCACCTGGAAAACGTATATCACCAGAAATCACTCGTCTCCGACGATCTATGCCACGAGAAACTTCGCCATCTTCGCCGTAGCTACGCCACGCCTTCCAGCTCCTATCGCAAGCCTCGCGATCCCCTTCGATCGTCTCTCGACATCTCGAAACCCATTTGTACATCAACGTCAAAACCAGGGTATTAAACCCTAGTTCGACAATCTCTGGCCATCACGACCCTTGATAAATCACCGGAGTATTTTTCCGGTGATCATCGTCTTCCCTTTGACTCTCAGAATGAAACACGTCGACCAGTTCGTCATTGGTCGATTGAAATCGACCAAAACATCACAAACAATCTACACGAGAATACCCATCAATCTCCAATCTAAAAATCATGATATATCCATTAAAATTCATGGTTTCCTATGTTGAATTCAACTATATAATCAAAACTAAATATTTAATCTAACAATTTTTGACCCAATATACATATATTACTGTTATTTATAAATTTCCAGACAAATAATGTATATAAATTCCAGAACTTATTTTTAGTAATGATATCATACGTTTTCAAACATCTTTCATTTACAAATCCTAAGCTATTAGAGATTAAGTGATGAGATATAGATTTTAAAAGGAAAACAAAAACTGTCATCACTTTACAGAGACTAAGTTATCACCATACAGGCATTCAAACAGGCATTTCAAACAGGCATTTCAAACACTCATATACAAACATTCATATATTACAATCATTTCAGATAAATCATCACATGTCAAAGGTTTAAATCTGTTTTTAAAATAATATTTACTCACCTGTCATTTTGAAACAGAGAACAGATAACATGATCTGTTTCCAGGCTTGCATGTTGATTTTTGGACTGTCTTTGTTGAATTTTTAAATCTGAAATTGATCTTTATTATCTGATTGCATGACTTCAGGTTGTTTGAAGATTTTAAAACTGCTTATTGAATTGCCTCCATCTTCTTTAAGTTTGCATGATCACAGGTGAAGCTTTCCTCATATTTGAATTTCCAGATTTTCATTTCTTCTTTGCAATTTGATTTCCAGACTTATTATTTGATTTTAAGTTCGAATATATTTTTTTAGTTTTTGGTTGTAATGAAGAAAAGATGAAATTTGAACTGAAAGTCAAAAAAAGATTTTCTTCTTACATATAAATTTTTATAACTTTAATTTACAAAAAGATAAAATTAAGCCACTTGTCCCCTTAAGTTGTTAATTAGCTTACACATATACCAACCAAGCCTCCATATGTTTACAAGTGTTAATTCTTATTTTAATTAATTTACTTAAGTCATTTATGTATTTATAAATATCTATATGTATATAAAAATGTATTTATCTTTTATAATTAAGCTTTACATTCCTATATAAATTTACAAATGTGAAAACTATTATTTAAAATAACTTATACTTTAATCAAATATATATAACATATTTATAAATGTTTGAGCTTAACTATATATATATTTTTACAAACCATTTTGACTTTTTAAAAAGGAAAGAATGTTAAAAACAATTGAATTTTAAAAGAGAAAAGATTATTAAAATGAACTTCTTATTTTAAATCTTATTCTTGTTATTTAAATCATAAATATCATTTTCAAAAGTATTAAACCAAATTACAAATTATATATATATATATATATATATATGAGTTTGAAAACATCTTATTAAATTCAAATTCAATATTCTTTTTATTCCAACATATGCAAATATATATATTCTAAATGAAAAATACTTTTAACATTAGCTTGATAATTATCATATTGAATTTAATACATAACTTCAAATAACAATATATATGTTCATATATATTATAATTTGAAAACATAATTTTATTAAATTAAAAGATTCCCTATTCATAATATATATACCTATATATATATATATATTATAAATATAAACACTTATATTAGTTTTAGAAGGATAAAACTTCCCAATTTAAAATATTATTAACCTTTTAAAATGAATTGAACTTGTCAATTTATAAAATAAATCAACTAATCAATTTAATTATTAATAAAGATTATTAAATTGATATTGCCAAATTTCCGGGATATCACAAAAGAAGACTCTAAATAATACAATATGGCAACAGTTAGGATACCACCATAACAATGCAAACATGAAGTACAGGTAAACAACCCAGGGGCAGTTTAACCCGAACAACAATCAGAGAGGGGTAACAGACTACAAACACAGTGATGCAAACCAAGTTGAACAACTACAAGACTTCATAGTGCAGACAATCAAAGAATGGCCATACACATATATACATACCTGAATGTATGTATACATATGATCAAAACCCTCAACCAGACAGTAACTACAACTCAGTGCAGCAAAGAAGAAACTGGCAACTACACAAATGAACACAGTAAAATGCACAAGGACAGTGAGCTACATGAGGATCGAGGTCTCTCAAGTCAGCACTTCGATGACACAGACATAGCAGTATCAAAGACAAGAAGGCAAGTCGACGTTAACAGAAGAAGTATGAATGCAGACCAATGAATTAAAAATCGTCAAAGACGTGTACGAATTGCAAATGTCAAGGCAAACGACCAGTTTCAACCTACTAATGTAACCATGTGCATAAGTGGTTAGTGAACCCAAATACTAAACGAAACAGGTATGCAAAACAGTGCCAAATGGTCAAGATAGCTGAAAGGAACGATCAAACTCGATGCAACAGGCCAGCATAAATACAGGTCAATGCCAGTGAATTCGAAATCAAGTTCGAAATCAACATGAATTTAAATACCAGTGAATTCGAGAGCAAAGAAGACAGTGTCAAAGAAAATCAAAACCAGGTAAACCAATTAACATGAAAATATACACTTTTGATTCGATCAAATAAATCATATACGTCCAACAATCGAACTGCCGAGATAAATTCAACCAATTACTCAAACAACAAAATCCCATGTTTGAAACAAGCTAGGAAACTAGAGACTCGAATTTAGATGTGAGGGAATTAACCACTCACCTTTGTTTGCGAGCGTTGATCGAAGGGCTGAAGTTCAAATCACAGAGGAACGGGCTAACTGGAAGCAACCGCAAGTAACAATCAAAGAACGACCAGCTATCAATCAAAGAGCCAAAGCCCTAATTTTCAGATCGAAGGAACGAGCAAAGAAGTGGCCGCCATTGTTTCGTTTTCTTGTTCGATTTGTTATTAGGGTTAGAAAAATGAAAAGGGGAAAGAGGGTTGAACGGTTTATTTGCCTTGGTTAATTTTTACGGCCACGATAAAAGCATGGGCCACAAACTTTAATTTTTAAAGCCCATCAATCTTACTAAAAATTTGTAAAAGAATTTCAATTCAATTCAAATTTAAAACTTCAATTGGTAATTAGCAAACGAAATCCTGGGTTGTTACAGACTCCCCTCCTTAAAGAAATTGCGTCCTCGCAATCATAAAGAATAAATGGACAAAAGGTAACAACCATAAGAGCATGGCAATGACGAGTGCATAAGCAAAGCAAATGTCAGCAGGGAAGTATTGGAATTATGGAAGTATCAGATATAAAATCAAAAGGTTCGACTGCTTCAAATCAAAAGAATCAACCTCGTGGGGATCAAGGAATCAAAATCAGACGACTCTATAAACAACCTCAAACATCATCATCGACTGATAAAAACAAGATCAATCGAGTTCTAGCAATTGAAAGAAAAGGAATCAGAGCAGAAATCACGTACTGCACGAATTGAATGTGAGTAAATCAAATTACTCACCTGAATCGTCAGAGAAAAAGACGAACATTAAGTTCCTTATGAAAAATAAATATTCCCAAAATTTATGATCAGGGTAGAGAACAATTTCTCACCCAGAAGTAATAATGCCAAATCAATAGCCACGAGCACTAGATCATGAGTGGCATATCTAGTCTCAATAGTCATTAATGATTTAGAAGGACAAGAGGTAGCACGTTCTCTTTTACAAGAGAACGACATCCAAACCAATACGATTAGCATTGGTAGAAAAAGAAAATGACTTGGTTCCCCTCGGGAATCGCAAGGATAGAAGTATCGAAAATGAGTTGTTTCAAATAATATTCTTTCCCGAAAAAGCTAAAATTTTCAAGATTTACAATTTACTTTATGTAATTATCTTTTCTGAAAAATTTGCATTTTACAATTCAATTTACTGTGTCTGATTGTCTCATCAAAGCGTTTAGGAGATTCCTATCGATAACGTTGATCAAGCGCATCGACTAGAATTCTTAAAGCACTCAATGGGCAATACAATCACAAAATCATCTTTTAATTTCATAAAAGAAATTCATAATTTTTCAACAAAATCTAACTATCAAATAGATAGTCAGAAATCACAAATATTCAATTATCACAAATGATAATCAAATCTCACAAATATCTGATTATCAAAAACGATAATCAGAAATCAGAAATATCCGATTATCAAAAACGATAATCAGAAACACAAATATTTAATTATCACAAATGATAATCAAATCTCACAAATATCTGATTATCAAAAACGATAATCAGAAATCAGAAATATCCGATTATAAAAAACGATAATCAGAAATCATAATTATTCAATTAACGAGTCCGGAATTAACCGAAGTAGTAAAAGTATGGTTCCAAACTCCTTACTTTTGCTAAATCGTTTAAATCTCTTTATCGTTTTCTTGAAAGTGCAGAATTGTGTGTTTTAAAAATAACATTTCACATTCTCAAACGGACAAGTCCGGAATTAAGCGAATCAGTAAAAGAAAGGGGTCATAGTCATCGATTTTTCTGAAACGTTTAAATCGCTTCCTCGTTCTTTTGAAAATGTAAACTGTAAAAATTTTGAAAACAGTTTTAATTTATATTTTTGAAACAACTTTTAAAAATAAAGAATTTTGAAAACACGTGATTAAATTAGCAATATCAGTAGTAACTTAGATAAGGAAATTGCACTTCTCAAAGTACAATAAAACGGACAACAAATTCAGCATTGCGGGAGAACCGCTTGTAAATCCATTTTAAAATTGACGGTTACTGAAGTTAACACATAAAAATTTCATCAAAATAACTGGCATCAAAGTATAATACCAATGAATTTTCATTCATAAAAAATGTCACAAGAATCTTCTCAAAGATAGAAAGGGATATCATACCCTAAACTTGTATTCATAACAAGTCAATAACACATGAATTCACCAATGCACAAAAATTGATAAACATATCAATAGAAATCACGAAAATTGGTGAAGCACAAAATTCCAGAAATCATCACAAGAAATCCAGAAATCACAAGAAGGGGGAGGCCTATCACAAGATGGGAGTATGGAAACTCCAAAACACCGGTATCACAAGACGAGACGCTATCTCATGGTGGCTAACCATTAAAGTTTCACACAGGAATGGTCCGAAGATCGTGGGGCGCTACCCCACATATGTGATGGCGGAACATCACACAAAGCGGGGTTTAGTCTCCCTCGCAGACAAAAAGACATCACACAATCGCTAGTCTAAATCATAAAAAGGAAAAGGGGAAGGCCTATCACAAAATGGGAGCATGAAAACTCACCGACCGGTATCACAAGACGAGAAGCTATCTCATGGAAGCCATCCATTAAATTTTCACACAGGAATGGTCCGAAGACCGTGGGTCGCTATCCCACATGTGTGAGTCGGAATCACACAGATTGAGGTCTAGGCTAGCCAAAAAGCAAAAAGGTATGTGTGAGTGGAATCACACAAGTGGTGTCTAGCCTAACCTCACAAACAAAAAGGTATGTGTGAGTGGAATCACACAAATGGTGTCTAGACAATCCTCAAAGCCCAAGAGATATGTGTGAGACGGAATCACACCGATGAGGCCTAGTCTAACCGTGCAATATGTGTGAGACGAAATCACACAATGGTGTCTAGACAATCCTCAAAGCCTAAGAGATATGTGTGAGACAGAATCACACCGATGAGGCCTAGCCTAACTGTGCAGAGAAAGAGACATCGCACATTTGCTAGTCTAAATCACAAAAATGATCGTCATGATCATTAAGAAGTGTCAATTACACTAAGTTAGTGAATATAAGAGTTAAGCTTCATGTCCCATAACCACTTGTTTAACTCAAATATTTACGAACAAACTGTAGGTCTTCACTAGAAAATTGTCACAAAAGGGGTTCAATCGAACAAGTCCAAGAGCTAACCGACGAAGTGAACGCAAGCGTTTCATACCACTCGTTTTACTAAGTCGTTTAAGTCGATTTCTCATTCGAGTGAGGTAAAGGCTTGTATATACTAATAGATTGAAAAACGGTTTTAGAAAAAGAGCTTTTGTGAAAACTCTCGGGTTCTGGCTCAGTCGACTGACTGCAGAAGGCCAATCGACTGACCTGCTTCATTTTTCCTATTTTGCCTAATTAGCTTGAGGATCCAACTTTTATCGATTCGTGACTATCTGATTTATTGTTATCATTTGTTATTGCCTTTGATGACTTCTTTTTTGGGATTTTTGAGAATGTCCATTTTAATGGAATTGGTATCGATTTCTTTGGATTTAATTCACGTCTTCGAATGTGGATTCTTGTGATTGATTGTTTCTACAATCATTTTGTGATATGTCACTTCTAAATACAAAGGTTTATATACTAGTAGTAAATATTAAAACTCTTTTACAAAGATGATTTCAACTCTATTTTTAATACAAAGCTCTTTTATAAAACCGTTTTTTAATCTATTAGTATATACAAACCTTTACCTCACTCGTATGAGAAAATCTAATTAAACGGCTTAGCAAAACAAGTGGTATGAAATGCTTGCCTTTACTTCGTCGGTTAATTCTTGGACTTGTTAGATTGAACTCTTGTGACAATTTTCGAGTGGGAATGTACAATTTGTTCGTAAATATTTAAGTTAAGCTAGTGGTTATGGGACATGAAGCTAAACTCATATATTTACTAGCTTAGTGTAATCGACACTATGACAACCCGCATTTTTAACGCCTATTAGTTGGATGATTAACTAATTTAAATCAGTGGAATATTAATTTTGATAGTCGAATTGTGACGATCCGGGATTTTGCGATATTATTTTAATAAGAGTTTAATCTGATAAATTGAAATATAATCTTATCAGTGTAAAAAAACGAATATATATATATATATGTATGTATTTTGGAAGGAAATTTTGATTTGAAATTTAAAATAAAGAGTTTTAAAAAATAATTAAAATAAAATCTATCTTATTCACATTTAATTAAAGTAAAGCTCTACTTATTTACATTTGATCTAAATATATATTTATGATGTAATCTAGGTAAAAATGTTTAAAATATGGCTATAAATAAATATAAGATATATGTACACAAGAGGAGTATGAAATGAACATAAGTATAAAATTAATGATAAATAAGTATATTAAAATTTTGATAGTTAAATTGTAAAAAGAAATAACATAAGTATTAATGTAAAATAAATGTCTCAAATAAATTTTAGTTATGTAAATATAGAAATAAACACTTAGTATAATACTTATATTAATGTGTATACAAGTGTGTACATAATAAAATAAAGAGATAAGATAAGCATAAGCTTGTAAAATAAGACAAAGGTAATTAATGATAGCACACCTTAAATCTTTTCAGCCTCCAATTTGAAAATAAAAATCTCTGGCCAAAGTATAAACAAAATATTATTAGTACATAAAAATCTTGCATCAACATCATATTTCAACCTGTACAACAATTTCGTATATATCATCTTCATAATTCCAGTTCGTTCATAATCCACCTGAGCATCTAAAAAAATGAATAATAAAGGAAGAAAATAGCAATCTAAAAACAAAAGCCTGGATCATCTCATCTAGTAAATTAAGTAATCTCTACAACAAAGCTTCCAGTTAAACAAGTTTTCAGAGATCAGTAGCTATTTAAGTTTTCAAAGTTTAAAACTGCTTCAAATCTTATCTTCTCATCATTAACAGGTGAGTAAACATTTATTTAAAACTTAAGTAAGTAATTGTCTGTTGCTTGTGAAATTTCTGAGACGAATGATGCTTGCTTGTGTATGTACATATAAGTGGTATTTCTGTATATAAGTTGAATGTGTATAGTTAATATACAGGTGTGCATGTCTGAGTTATATTTGTTCTTCCCTGTTCTTGTTACAGGATATTAAAGTTTAGATCAAAAAAATTCATTTTCTCTTCCTCGGATTTCTGATAGGGTTTAGATTTCAAACAATAAATGTTGTTTAGTCATAGATTTAATCTTAATAATGAATTTAAGTAAATTATTTGGAAGTTTATCTGAAAAAAATAGGAAGACGGTGAAATTTCTTTTAAACATGTTAAAATCAAACATTTTAATTTGCTGTTTCAGGAGTATAACCTGAATCGACTTAGTGAAATATGATTTTTAAAATGAAAATCAAAATTTCTAGTTGGATTTTTAGTGAGATATTGGGGTTTGACCTGAAAGGGTTTTTGGAGCAAATTTTGATGGCCGGAGGATCTAGGGTGATCGGGGTTTCGTTTGGAGATGGTTGGGGAGTTGTCGAGACCAGGGAAAATGGTGGCTGGTCTTACTGACCACCGTTGTAACGACCCGTATTTTACGGATCGAAAAGTTTGTCAAAATCTGGGATTTTCAGCATTTTCTAGTTGTTTCAGATTTTGGTTGAAATTGCCTAAGTCCTAGGTCGTACGCGACCTAAATGTTGTTGGCAACTTAGGAGATAAGTCGTGAGCGACTTAGAGAAGATCTGCGACCTAAGGGGATAGGCAAGTTAAGGGATAAGTCTGGGTCGAGTTGCCGACTTAAGGTAGTGACCGACCTAAGTGATGAGTCGTGACCGACTTAAGAGGAGTAGGCGACCTAAGTATTCTGGGGTAGAGTTAGGTCGGCAACGACCTAAGGAAATGTTGTGAGCGACCTAAGTGTTTGGGTGAGTTAAGTGTTAGGTCGGCAGTTCGAGTTAGCGACCTATGGGATTGACCGACCTAAGGAATAAGTTAGTTAACGACTTAATAGTTAAGTCGTAGATGACTTAGGAGTTAGTGGTTAGGTCGTCTAGATGACTTAGTAGTTAGGTCGTATCCCAGTTTGTTCGCAACTTATGTTAGGTCGCGTGGGTGCTAAGTTGTTAGGTCGCAGGGTTTTGTAAGTCTTAGGTCGTAGCTTAGTAAGTTGTTAGGTCGCAGGTTGGCTCAAGTGTTAGGTCGCGTGAGAGTCTAAGGTATTAAGTCGTAACCCCGTTATGTCGTAGGTCGCGCGAGATTGTTAAGTCGCGTAAGTTTTAGGTCGCGTGGCCAGCGTGTTGAGTTACTAAGGCACGCTAAGTCGTAAGTCGCTAAGTCGCGCATGGGCTAAGTCGTAGGTCGAAGGAAAGCGCATTGCTTTAGGTCGCCAAGCGTTAGGTCGTAGGTCGCTGGGTGTTTGGATGCGCAGAAGGGTTAGGTCGGAGAGGCTTAGGTCGTAAGTCGGAAGCGACTTAGGGAGATAGCCAGATTTCGACTTAAGGAATTTCAGGCTTTCAGCTATAAATAGGAGGGGTTGTTCTCACTTTTTGGGATCCGGATTTTGAAGCGACGAAGTGCTGCCATTTTGAGAGCTCGACTTCTACACTTCTTCACTTCTTTTCTACACTCTAATCTAGTGCTTCCATCCATCCAAATCGAAGATCAAGATTGAAGATTCAAGAGCTTAGATTGGAGATCTTCATCTTTTCAAGAGAGAGTTCTTCGTTTGAAGCGGATTCGCGATAGATCAAGCTTCATCCTTTGCTGTCCAGATCTGAAGCGTGTTGATTTGGGTTGGTTTAGGTGATTTGGTGAGTGGTGATTATCTCTCACACGGATCCAAAGGAGTATATCGGATTGTTGGCTCGTTTTGGTGTTAAAATAGAGATTTCCATGCATTTTCTTCATCCTATGTGTAGATCCATATAGATCCATTGTTCATGATGATGTTACATCCATTTTATCATATGTTAACCTATGCTAGTTCATCGATCAAGTTTGTAGAGATATAATTCATGTTTTCATGCTTATTGGACTTTCACCTCTTTAATTACGAAAATGCCATTATTGTGATACTTGTCTATTTAGATCTTGTTTGAATGCTTGATTGTTTGGATTAATGTTTGATTTGATTGATTGTTATGAATTAGATGATTGATGGTTTGAATTAGACCGAAGACGATTCAAAAGCTAAGGGAAAGGCTCTTGAATTGGGAAAGCTGCTCGTGGCATATGTAGCGGGATGATGAAGCTCTTATGCATAGATTCGATGATGTGATGTTGAGATGAGGCTTTGCGAGGATGTAATGAAGCGAGGCAATCATATGATGAAGACTTGGTCTAATCCAGACGGGATCATTCCAAGCATGATGATAACTCGGTGATATGATTCGAGTTGAGGATAATGAATGGATATGAGAATAGTCGTCGAGGAGGATGACTAGGAGGCTTGGATAGCATCGTTGTTGAAGGTTCTAGCATGCTCTAAGCAAGAGTACGTTTGGGCAGATTCGATAGTCCCAACGGCCAATTGTTGATGGTCGAGTACTCTGGGCAGATTCGATAGTCCTAGGCACGGGCTGCGACGACGTGCGGGAGTTATGTCTAGAACCGGGGTTTCCATTAGCCCTTGACGGACGGCTGAAAGAATGTGCCGGTCATTCAATTAACGGTGATATCGAAGCAATGATAACAGTGATAGCCAGAGTCATGGATGTTTGGTTGTATCGTCATTCGGACTCAAGAGCGGTATTTTCTGGGTGCTTATCTGATTTAGGCCTTGGTACTTGGAAAACATCGCCCATGACTCGAGTGATAGTAGCTTTATTTTAAATTGTATGCTCTGCTGTGTTTGCTTCTGCTTAGTGTGTGTTTGGGGGCTATCACTGTAGAATGAGGTTGGAGTGGGAGAGTTGTATTCCTATTCCTTTTCCTTTATGCACTTTTGGTATGTTGTTAGTTAATTTACTGCTCACTAAGACTGTTGTCTGACTCAAGGCTTTATGTTTTAATTCTTATTGCCTTGGGCTGTTCGTCCATTTTGGGACGGGCAGACTAGGTAGCAGGTGACAGGTGCTGTTCTCTTCTCACGATGCTGATATCGAAGACGAGCTAGAGGGTTGCATATTATCTTCTTATATGTTCTGGTTTTTCCGCTGTGTTGTATTCTCTGAGAGATATGTAGTGAGGCTTGATGTATTGACTATGTGGATGCTTGTATTCAACTATTATGGAGTTTTATATGATGTCATTTTGTTCTGTAAAGCTTCACTATACATATGTTCTATTGTATTTTGTCCATGCGTTGTGAGTAATACGATAGACTCTGTGGTTTTAATTTTACCCTGACAATCGTCCATGGTCGCCTGGCACACTTTACAGCGCACTATCTTTAGATTCGGTGCAGGGGTCATGGGCGGTCGTCACATTTGGTATCAGAGCATTGGTTAATCGATTTTACCCAACGCTCGCCGTTGTAACTACGTATGAGAGACGTAATTGTATTTTGATGGACGAATACTATATATAATATAGTAGTTTAGTTGAGTTTGAGTCCGTTATGCAGTTGTTTCTCTAGATGTTCTAATCATTCCTTTTTATAGATATTGAGAATGAGTCGAAGAGGGAGACCAGCTGCTAGGGAAGGCCGTGCTACTGAAGAGACTGCTTATTATGCAGCCATGTTCGAAGCTATGATGACTTTGATCATGAGAAGGATACCAGTTCCGGGGGCAGCAGTTGATGTTGGAGTTCAAGTCCAAACTCCGAAACCAGTGGATTTTGCTAAGATGTGCAAGGATTATACTGCTCTTGGAGGGAAGGTTTTCTTGGGAACAGAATCTACCATTGAGGTCCAGAGGTGGATAGATGCTTGTAGAAGGATCTTTGGTGATTTGGGAATTGATGATGCAACTAAGAGGAAGTTGGCATCGAGGCAGCTTCAAGGGAGAGCTTCTGATTGGTGGAACTCTATTACCATCACTACTCCGGAAGAAGAGATTACTTGGGAGCAATTCCAAGTCAGATTTGAAGCTAAGTTCATTTCTACAGCTCAGAAGTCTGTTCTGTTCAAGAAGTTTGTAGAGCTCAAGCAGGGTGGAAGATCTGTTCTTGAGTATGTTTCTGAGTTTGAAGCTTTGTCCAAGTATGCCCGGTCATATATTGAATCTGCTTATCAGAAGAATGAGAAGTTTGTGACCGGCTTGGATAGTTATCTTGGGAGGTAGTTGGTGGATCATTTGGACGATTCATTTGAGAAGCTTGTGGAGAAAGCTCTCAGGCATGAGAGTCTGTTTCCTAAGGATGGATCTGTTGTTGCTGTGACCAGGGAAGAGTCTAAACCCCAGCAGGGTGGAAACAAGAAGAGGAAGCAGCAGCAGTAGAAGGGTAAGGATGGTCAGAAGAAGCCGAAAGGCGAGGTGACTTGCTACAACTGTCAGCAGAAGGGCCATTTCTCGAAGGATTGTAAGAATCCTAAGGTGCCGATGAAGTGTCACAACTGTGACAAGCCGGGGCATTTCAGGAAGAATTGTCCAGAACCGAGGAAGGACAGGCAGATTGTGCAAGCCTATGCTTTAGGAGCTGTTCCGTCGTCTTCGAAAGCTCCTACTGCTGAAGAGAAAGGAAAGAGTGTGGTTGTTCAAGGTACTCTTTTCCTATGTGGTGCTCCAGTTAGAGTTTTGTTTGATACTGGAGCGTCGCATTCGTTTGTTTGTAATGAACTCGTAGGCCGGTTAGGTTTGGAACCGGATATTGTTGATAGGCCATTGGTTGTGACTAATCCAGTTGGGAGTTCGTCTTGTTTGTGTATGTTATGCCGTGGTCTAGTTGTATCGAGTCATGGTTGCTCTTTTGTTTGTGATTGCTTTGTTCTAAACTTTGCGGGGTTCGGAATTATTTTGGGTATGGACTGGCTTAGGAAGTATGCGGCTAAGGTTGATTGCGAAAGGTTGGAAGTGACAGTCGAAAATGTGGAGGGGCGAAAGATTGTGATACGATGTAAGCATGAAGAAGGCGTCTTCATGAGCTTCATGTATTCGCTAGTTGTTCCATGGGATGGACTGTCATCAGTGCCGATCGCTAATGGATTCGAGGATGTCTTTGACGAAGTCAAAGGGTTGCCGCCGCATAGAGAGATCGAGTTTCGTATAGATCTAGTTGAAGGAGCCAGACCTGTTGTGATGCCTCTTAGGCGGATGGCGCCTAGGGAACAGCAGGAGTTGAGGGTGCAAGTTGATGATCTTTTGCAGAAAGGATTCATTCGGCGTAGTGTGTCCGAGTGGGGTGCACCAGTTGTGTTCGCAACCAAGGCAGATGGATCATTGAGATTGTGTGTGGATTATCGTGAGCTGAATAAGGTGACAAAGAAGAACAAGTATCCATTGCCGAGAATAGATGACTTGTTTGATCAGCTTCACGAGGCTAAGGTGTTTTCTCAGATGGATTTGGCAACGGGATTTCACCAGTTGAGAGTAGCAAAGGATAGTGTGCCGAAGACTGCTTTTAGGACACCATCCGGTTTCTTTGAGTGGCTGGTAATGCCGTTTGGATTGACTAACGCGCCAGCATATTTTGTGGATCTTATGAATAGAGTGTTCAGAGATCAGTTGAACAAGTTCGTACTTGTGTTCGTGGATGATATTCTGATTTATTCCAGAACTGAAGAAGAGCACAAGACGCACTTGCGTATTGTTTTGGAAATCTTACGGAAACATCAGCTGAAGGCTAAGTTTTCGAAGTGTCACTTCTGGAAGAGTGAAGTGAGGTTCTTAGGCCATGTGATTTCTGGAAGTGGAATAGCGGTTGATCCCGCTAAGGTGGCAGCAATCCAGGATTGGGTTAGACCTAAGAATGCATCTGATGTGAGAAGTTTTCTTGGATTAGCAGGATATTATCGACGGTTTATCAAAGACTTCTCCAAGGTAGCTGCACCGTTAACAGGATTGACGAAGAAGAACCAAGTGTTCAGTTGGGATGCTAAGTGTGAGCAAGCTTTCGGAATCCTGAAAGAGAGATTGACGAGTGCTCCCGTTTTGACTATTCCAAGTGGGAATGATGAGATGGTGGTTTACGCCGACGCATGTGGAACTGGACTTGGAGCAGTTCTAATGCAGAGGGATAAAGTTGTTGCGTATGCCAGTCGACAACTGAAGCCGCATGAAAGGAATTACCCGACTCATGATTTGGAGTTAGCGGCGATTGTATTTGCTCTGAAGATGTGGAGACATTATCTGTTGGGAGTTCGATTTGAGTTGTTCCCGGATCACAAGTCATTGAAGTATCTTTTCTCCCAAAAGGATTTGAATCTTCGGCAGCAACGTTGGCTAGAGTTTTTAGCATCATATGATTTTGGTATAGCTTATACTCCGGGAAAAGGTAACGCAGTGGCAGATGCGTTAAGTCGAAGACATGCAGGATTGGGAGTCATGTTTTCAGAATGGAAGAATCTCGAGTATTTAGCTGGATTTGACTTCAGGCCTAGATGTGAATTGGAACCTGAGATGTTGGCAAACTTATCAATAAGACCCACTCTTGTGGAAAGGATTGGTGAGAGCCAAAAGCGAGATGATAAGCTTGTCAAGATTATCCATGAATTGGAATCTGGATTGGATCCAGAAAAGGATAAAGGATTCGAGGTCGATCGAGAGGGTTGGCTTCGAAAGCAAGGACGACTAGTTATTCCCGATATAGATGAATTGAGGAGTGAAGTTCTGAAGGAAAGTCATCACTCGAAGCTGACAATTCATCCAGGTGGAAATAAGATGTATCGGGATATGAAGAGAACCTACTACTGGGAAGGTATGAAGAAGGATGTTGGAAATTTTATTTCCAAATGTATGAACTGCCAGTTGGTAAAAGCCGAACAGAAGAAACCAAGTGGATTGCTTCAGCCATTAGAAGTTCCTACATGGAAGTGGGAACAAGTGTCGATGGATTTTATCGATGGGTTACCTAGAACCAGGACGGGAAATGAAGGGATTTGGGTCATTGTGGATCGTCTGACTAAGAGTGCACGATTCATTCCTGTTCGATCGACTAGGACTGCATCAAAGTTGGCTGAGTTGTATGTTAAGTGGATAGTCCGATTCCATGGTATTCCGAAGAGTATAGTGAGCGATCGAGATCCATTGTTCACTAGTGGATTTTGGAAGAGCTTCCAGGAAGTTTTGGGAACCGAGTTGTGTTTGAGTACAGCTTATCACCCTCAAACAGATGGTCAGACTGAGAGAGTCAACCGAGTTTTGGAAGATCTCCTCAGAGCTTGTTTTTTGGATTTCGGAGGATCATGGGAAGATCACCTTCATTTGGTAGAGTTTGCGTACAACAACAGTTACCAGTCAAGTATTGGTATGGCACCATATGAGGCATTGTATGGAAGACCGTGTAACTCTCCGACATGTTGGTTGGAAACTGGAGAAAAGCTGATGCTTGGGCCAGAGATGATTCGTCAGACTTCAGATTGTATAGAGATCATTCGGGAACGAATGAAGGCAGCCCAAGACCGTCAGAAGAGTTATGCCGATAAGCGTCGTAAGGATTTAGAATTCAACGTTGGAGATATGGTTTTTGTGAAGATTTCTCCACTGAAGAATGTTATTCGATTCGGGAAGAAAGGAAAATTGACTCCGAGATTTGTTGGACCATTCCCGATTATCGAGCGAATTGGAAAGCTCGCTTACAGATTGGAGTTACCAGAGAAGATGTCGAGTGTGCACAATGTTTTTCATGTATCATATCTACGGAAGTATGTGCACGACTCGAGTACGGTGGTTTCTGCTGATAGCTGTGAAGACTTAGAAGTTGATCCAGTCGATAGAAGACCTCGTAAGCCGCTTCGTGTTGTTGAAACTGACACGAAACAGCTCAGGAGGAAGGTAGTTAAGTTGCTCAAGATACAATGGAGTGATGATGATAACGACTGTACGTGGGAGGTGGAAGAGAGGATGAAGGCAGCTCATCCTGAACTCTTCAAGGTATGGCCCTAAGGTGTCGTCTCATCTCGCGATATTGTAACTTGTTCTAAGTCTTAGAATTCTGTACGCTAAGCTAGAATTGGATGCATGGTTTGTTGATTGCTATGGATGGTAGGCGTACAGAATAGTCTTTGATTGCTATGATTGCTTGGAATTTCGGGGGCGAAATTCCTAAGGGGGAGAGAATGTAACGACCCGTATTTTACGGATCGAAAAGTTTGTCAAAATCTGGGATTTTCAGCATTTTCTAGTTGTTTCAGATTTTGGTTGAAATTGCCTAAGTCCTAGGTCGTACGCGACCTAAATGTTGTTGGCAACTTAGGAGATAAGTCGTGAGCGACTTAGAGAAGATCTGCGACCTAAGGGGATAGGCAAGTTAAGGGATAAGTCTGGGTCGAGTTGCCGACATAAGGTAGTGACCGACCTAAGTGATGAGTCGTGACCGACTTAAGAGGAGTAGGCGACCTAAGTATTCTGGGGTAGAGTTAGGTCGGCAACGACCTAAGGAAATGTTGTGAGCGACCTAAGTGTTTGGGTGAGTTAAGTGTTAGGTCGGCAGTTCGAGTTAGCAACCTATGGGATTGACCGACCTAAGGAATAAGTTAGTTAACGACTTAATAGTTAAGTCGTAGATGACTTAGGAGTTAGTGGTTAGGTCGTCTAGATGACTTAGTAGTTAGGTCGTATCCCAGTTTGTTCGCAACTTATGTTAGGTCGCGTGGGTGCTAAGTTGTTAGGTCGCAGGGTTTTGTAAGTCTTAGGTCGTAGCTTAGTAAGTTGTTAGGTCGCAGGTTGGCTCAAGTGTTAGGTCGCGTGAGAGTCTAAGGTATTAAGTCGTAACCCCGTTATGTCGTAGGTCGCGCGAGATTGTTAAGTCGCGTAAGTTTTAGGTCGCGTGGCCAGCGTGTTGAGTTACTAAGGCACGCTAAGTCGTAAGTCGCTAAGTCGCGCATGGGCTAAGTCGTAGGTCGAAGGAAAGCGCATTGCTTTAGGTCGCCAAGCGTTAGGTCGTAGGTCGCTGGGTGTTTGGATGCGCAGAAGGGTTAGGTCGGAGAGGCTTAGGTCGTAAGTCGGAAGCGACTTAGGGAGATAGCCAGATTTCGACTTAAGGAATTTCAACTATAAATAGGAGGGGTTGTTCTCACTTTTTGGGATCCGGATTTTGAAGCGACGAAGTGCTGCCATTTTGAGAGCTCGACTTCTACACTTCTTCACTTCTTTTCTCCACTCTAATCTAGTGCTTCCAT
The DNA here is from genome assembly GCA_030737815.1 of Allium fistulosum. Taxonomy (NCBI): domain Eukaryota; kingdom Viridiplantae; phylum Streptophyta; class Magnoliopsida; order Asparagales; family Amaryllidaceae; genus Allium; species Allium fistulosum. The sequence goes on from CM060903.1 coordinate 1,411,808,992, forward strand.
CCATCCAAATCGAAGATCAAGATTGAAGATTCAAGAGCTTAGATTGGAGATCTTCATCTTTTCAAGAGAGAGTTCTTCGTTTGAAGCGGATTCGCGATAGATCAAGCTTCATCCTTTGCTGTCCAGATCTGAAGCGTGTTGATTTGGGTTGGTTTAGGTGATTTGGTGAGTGGTGATTATCTCTCACACGGATCCAAAGGAGTATATCGGATTGTTGGCTCGTTTTGGTGTTAAAATAGAGATTTCCATGCATTTTCTTCATCCTATGTGTAGATCCATATAGATCCATTGTTCATGATGATGTTACATCCATTTTATCATATGTTAACCTATGCAAGTTCATCGATCAAGTTTGTAGAGATATAATTCATGTTTTCATGCTTATTGGACTTTCACCTCTTTAATTACGAAAATGCCATTATTGTGATACTTGTCTATTTAGATCTTGTTTGAATGCTTGATTGTTTGGATTAATGTTTGATTTGATTGATTGTTAAGAATTAGATGATTGATGGTTTGAATTAGACCGAAGACGATTCAAAAGCTAAGGGAAAGGCTCTTGAATTGGGAAAGCTGCTCGTGGCATATGTAGCGGGATGATGAAGCTCTTATGCATAGATTCGATGATGTGATGTTGAGATGAGGCTTTGCGAGGATGTAATGAAGCGAGGCAATCATATGATGAAGACTTGGTCTAATCCAGACGGGATCATTCCAAGCATGATGATAACTCGGTGATATGATTCGAGTTGAGGATAATGAATGGATATGAGAATAGTCGTCGAGGAGGATGACTAGGAGGCTTGGATAGCATCGTTGTTGAAGGTTCTAGCATGCTCTAAGCAAGAGTACGTTTGGGCAGATTCGATAGTCCCAACGGCCAACTGTTGATGGTCGAGTACTCTGGGCAGATTCGATAGTCCTAGGCACGGGCTGCGACGACGTGCGGGAGTTATGTCTAGAACCGGGGTTTCCATTAGCCCTTGACGGACGGCTGAAAGAATGTGCCGGTCATTCAATTAATGGTGATATCGAAGCAATGATAACAGTGATAGCCAGAGTCATGGATGTTTGGTTGTATCGTCATTCAAACTCAAGAGCGGTATTTTCTGGGTGCTTATCTGATTTAGGCCTTGGTACTTGGAAAACATCGCCCTTGACTCGAGTGATAGTAGCTTTATTTTAAATTGTATGCTCTGCTATGTTTGCTTCTGCTTAGTGTGTGTCTGGGGGCTATCACTGTAGAATGAGGTTGGAGTGGGAGGGTTGTATTCCTATTCCTTTTCCTTTATGCACTTTTGGTATGTTGTTAGTTAATTTACTGCTCACTAAGACTGTTGTCTGACTCAAGGCTTTATGTTTTAATTCTTATTGCCTTGGGCTGTTCGTCCATTTTGGGACGGGCAGACTAGGTAGCAGGTGACAGGTGCTGTTCTCTTCTCACGATGCTGATATCGAAGACGAGCTAGAGGGTTGCATATTATCTTCTTATATGTTCTGGTTTTTCCGCTGTGTTGTATTCTCCGAGAGATATGTAGTGAGGCTTGATGTATTGACTATGTGGATGCTTGTATTCAACTATTATGGAGTTTTATATGATGTCATTTTGTTCTGTAAAGCTTCACTATACATATGTTCTATTGTATTTTGTCCATGCGCTGTGAGTAATACGATAGACTCTGTGGTTTTAATTTTACCCTGACAATCGTCCATGGTCGCCTGGCACACTTTACAGCGCACTATCTTTAGATTTGGTGCAGGGGTCATGGGCGGTCGTCACAACCGTGGCGCCGGCGGTGGGTTGAAATGGGTTTTAAACCCTAAAATAGGTCGAGGTCGGAAATTTGGTCACCGCGGCATCTCTGGCGAATCGAGTTGCTCGAGACTTTGGTGGATGGCAGTATGGAAGGTCGGCGAGGCGTGGCCGGAGTTGCAGCGTGGTCTGGTGGTCGGAGACGTGGATTCGAGGCAGTTTCTGGTGATAGGTTTGGTTCCAGTTTCAACTGAGTTTCTCGATTTTGATCGTGGGCTTGTGCTAGTGGGTTGGGGATCGGAATCGAATGATTTGGTGATCGTCGTTGAGATGGAGGCGTCGGCGGTGATCGATGTCGTCGCATTCGACTGTGCAGGTGCACATGTGTCAGATAATGTCAGAAGTTTGGATAGAGGAGTTGTCTCGTAGGAGCACTCGAGTAAATGGTGAGGGGACTCGAGTAGAGACTCGAGTTAAATGTGAGTGAACATGTTACAGATTTAAGTATAATTTAATTCAAGTTTTAAAAAAAAGTAAAGGTAAGGGATGAAAATGGGTTTACTCGGAGCAGGGCTCGAGTAGTTATCGGGTTAGACCCGAAGCAGAAATTTAACAGTTTTCAAATTTAAAAGAAAGCAAGTTTTTAAATCTAAAATAAATCAAGTTTAAATATATTTCTTAGAATCTATTTCTTTATATATAATAAATGTTTTCTTCAGTATTTGAATGGGAAGTTATATAAATTTGTTTAACTTAAATTTGCAAGTTAAATGCTTAAGTTATTTTTAAAGCTTGATTATAAATGTAATTAAGTAAAAGATAAAATGTTTTAAATATATGTGTATCATAATGAGGTAATTAATAAAGTTAATGATTTACCTTAAAGGTTAATTTAGACATTAATGATTTGAGATTAATTAAGTTAATAAAGTAATTTAAGTATAATTAATTAATTTAATTAATTAATGATTAAGGATTAATAAATTTATAATTGAGGGTTATAAGTTTATTAATTGGAGGTTAATTAATTTGTAATTAAGGGTCTAGTTAATTAATTAGAGGTTTATTAATTTATAATTAAGAATTAATTAGTTAAGTAATTTATAATAGAGATTAATTAATTAAGTAATTGAGTTAATTAATTAAAGATTAATTAATTCATAATTAAGGATAAATTGATTTAAGTAATTAGAGATTAATTACTTAAAATTAAAAGATTGATTAATTGAGTAAAATTAATTAAAGGTTAGTTAATTAATGAGTATGATTAATTAAAGGATAATTAATCAATGTAAGTAATTATAGAATAATTAATTAGAGTAATTAATTAAGGATAAATGTAATTAATGTGAAGGGGTGAAGGTTAATTAATTTGTGTTATTAATTAAAGGCTAATTACTTAATGTAATTAAAGAGGATAATTAAGGGATGATTAATTAATGGTTTGTAATTAATTTATGTTGAGTAAGCAGGATTAAAAGTGATTTATGTAATTAATTTATTTTATTTTAAATTAATTAGAAATGGTATGACAAATTAATCTTGCTTATGAATGATTGAATGATATTGTATGCCTTAGATTAGTTGATATCTCTGATATTTGATTTATGAAATAAGTGTTGAGCATAATAAGTAATGAACTCTTAGTGAAGTACGAGTTACCCGGGTTTCCTTTTATGGTTTGAACATAGTATTTCAAATTATATGAGTTTACTCACGCTGGTTCCCAGCCTGACCCGGGTGTTACTTTGATGTAATGCTCGGGTCGGACCGAGTATTACAGATTTCAGGTAAGGACGTTCTGGAGCTCAGGAGGCGAGCTGGATGGAAGGACGTATGGAGTGTTTCCACTGTAATATATTTCTGTTTATCTAAGACATGTTGATTTGTATATGTCCAATGTTTGAGTATGTGTGTAACTCTGGTGTATAAAAATGTAATCAACTGATACAGTATTCTTTTGTAAACTGTTATTATTTGATATTATATTTTGATCCACTGTGAATGTGAGAATCTGTGTAGTCTTTCTGTTTCTTCTTCTTCTATCTCTCTCTTCTTTTCCTAACTATCTGAAATTTTCGGGATCGAAAATTTCGGGTCGTTACATTTGGTATCAGAGCAAAGGTTAAGCGAGAACCTTGGCTCTGGTAGGTGTACTCATTAAGGATAGGGTCAATGGTACCCTAGAATGAGTTGAGTGTGTATATATATGAGAGCGTACTTGTTATTTTCATATATAAAGATTTTAAATGATTTTATATAAGAATATATTTTGATATATATAAAGCAATATTTCTTACTAATAAATGTTAAGGTAATTGGTTGTTAAATTATTGGAATTAAATTAAGTGGTAATAGAAATACAACCAAATTGAAATTAAATAAAGATATATTTGAAATAGATTCAAAATGAAGATAAAATCCTGAATTAGTAAAAGTGATGTTAGAATAAGATAATAATGGAATGTTTAGGGAAGTAAAAAATTTAGGTAAGTATGACTTTTAAATTGGAAACTAAAGATGATCTAAATTGTGAAGTTTTAAATCTGGGTCTAGAATTTGAAAATTGTTTCAAATTGATAAAGAAATAATAAATAATGTTATTTAATATATTTAAATGGAATGGTCCTATTTTAACAAAAGTTGTTTGAAAATTTGTTTTGAACCAAAGGTGGTTTAAATTTTAAGGATAACTTGGTGTGTAAAGAATGTATATATGAGGAATATACATAATATCAAAAATGGGTGAAATAAACTCTTAATGTTGAGTTTTAAATTTGGAATGAGATGTGAAAACCAAAAGTGATAAGTTTTTGAACTTATAAGTGAGAAGACTGTTAATTTGGAGTTTTAAATTTGAAATGGGAATTCAAATTGAGTAAGGTTGGCTGGATTAATTAAAATTGAATTTAACTTTGGAAAGTTAAGTAAGTTAACAATGCAACCTGAATTGGAAATTTCAAGATGAAATTGAGATTTAACTTGGGAAGTTAAATGGCTAATTTGAATTGGGAGTTTGTGTGATATCAAAATGGGTTTGAGATCTGAAAATTGGAAATGGGTGGATGTTTTAAAATAAGTTGGATGATATCATCCTATTGTTATTAATAATCCTTAAATTGTCAATTGGATTTGTTTAAATGAATGAGAAATGAAGTGTGGTAAAATATCCATTATTGAAATTAAACATTAATTTAAAATTAAGGATATGGAATTACACTGAACTGTTAATAATTGAATTTGTAAATTAAAAGTGTTTAAGAACTGATTTCAAAACTGGAAGATAACATTTAGTAATTAATTGAATTTTTAAGATAAAAATTGTTTTGAACTCTTATTTGAACTTCGAAATAAGTTAAGTAAAGATAATATAAAATGGAATTTTGAGAATTTGACTTGGAATTAAATTATTTAAAGATTTGGATTATTGATTTAAAAATAAAGGTTAATTTGATTTAAGAGGTTAAACCAACATTTGAAAATTTAACTCGAATTTATATATTTCAAGATGGTTTAAAGTTGAGATTCAGATTTCATTAGTTCAAATTGAATTTAGTCTGAATTAACTAGAATTGAAGATGGATAAGTATAAAATTCAAGTGGGAATTGGGATTAATTCATATGGAAATTGAAATAATTTGAAATTGAAGTGGATTCAATTTGAAATTAGTCTAATTTAATTAAAGTGAATATGTTTAAAATCAAATGGAATTTGATTTCAATTTGGAAAGAAATTGAGGATAATTCAACTTGAATTGGGGATAAATCAAGTTCAAGGGAAATTGAAGTTATTCAAATTAGAATTGGATCAATTTAAATGGAAATGAAATTTAAATTGAATTGGTGGGAATGAAGATTGGAAATTGAACGGTTTGGCTCTGGACTATTTTTAAATAAATTATTTTGAGATAAACTATTTTAAATCCATTTTCCTAACTATTTACTATACAGCTTTTCTTTTTAAATTTCAAAACTATCTTACATTTATTTAACAACAGCTTTTGGAACTATTCCATTATTTTACAACTATTTTATAAACTAGTTACTATTTTATAATTATTTTGCAATTATTTTACTATTTTTCAACTATTCTACAATTACTTAACTATTTTACAGCTATTGTACAAACTAATAATTATTTTTCAACTACTTATCTTTTTAAACTTTTTAAGGTATTTTGTAGATCTAAGCTGGACAGAGTTCAAACTGTTTATGATTAAATATCCATTTGAGATAAGAATTGAGTTGGTAATCCAAATGAGGATTTAAGCAATTGTGAGTAAGTGAAGGTAAATAGAAAGAGAATTGATTCGGCTAATAATCAATGAAAATAAATACGTAGGATGTACATATATTATTCTATTTGCCTAGTGATTTGATCCAGATTCGAGCACAGAATTTCGAGATAGTATTATCGATCCGAGTTGGAATTTTTCGCTCGATTTTTGACGGCGAACCTGGATATGGATTTTGATTGGTTCTGGATATTCTCTATCATAGTTATGACTATGCAAGGAGAATAACGGTTTCTGATCAAGAAACCAAATCTGAGTCCGCACTAGGAAGTCGGGTGGACAATACTAGTTCGGAAGTGAAATTGTGTGATCGAATGGGCGATCAGATCGATATTGCGTACGGATGATATGTGGACATCGTACGAGTTTGAATGAAATTGATATTGAAATTGGAGATAAGAACTGTAATATGGGTGTTAAAATGGAAAGTATATGTTGTGAAATATGTGATGAAATAAAGTGGGAATTGAATATTCCTATGATTAAAATTTACTTTATGGAAGTAAGCAATATGGTAAATGACTTTACAAAAGAGTAATCCAAATTTGAATATTTGATTTGGAATAAACGAAGTTATATATCTTTGTTATATATGTTAAAACTCCCCTTGTTGAATCTATTGCCAAAAGAAAATGATTTTTTTGAAAGTATTTGAAGTATAAAAGTGAATTTATACAAGTAAAAATTGATTCAAAGATTTTTCAAATTTTTTATATATATGAATAGATAAAAAGGATTTGTGAAAAATGATTTTGAGGAAAAGTTTTGAGAACCTATGGCATTTGGAAAGGCTTTTGATTTTTGGGTAAAATCAATATTGGAATTTGGAAAAGCCTAATATGAGAATTATCGATTTTGGGAATCGATTTTTTAAAGGAGATTTATATGAGATTCATACTAGGTGTATGATTTGGGAAATACTATATGTGTATAGTATAAAGTGTTTTGAAGTGGCTCTGGGAAAAAGGCGCTCCCTTGAAATGAACTTCTCAGGAGTGCCATAGAGTGGTACTACCTTGAGCCTCTAAGGGGGAGGTTCTAAAGTTGATCCTGTGAGGAGTCCGGACAAAACTAGTTCCTGAGGATTATTGGGTAGCGAAAGTCGAGGGCGCTGATGCCTACAGAGGCATTTGGGTTATGCTGTGACGACATTGTAACTCGATGTCACTCCGATCTACTGCAGACCATAGCGAAAGTTGTGTGTGCCGCTGAGAGCCAACAGTCCACGTTTGATTTTATATCGGTAGACTGCGACACTATGGTAACATAGCGAAAGTCGTGTGTGCCGCTGAGAGCCAACAGTCTGCGTTTGATTTTACATCGGTAGACTGCGACCTATGTGGGAGTGGAGAAGTTTCATTTTTGACGGCGAAAATCGAGGGCGCTAATGCCTACAGTTACATGGACTTTTGCTGTGATGGCAACGTAACCCAAGAATGTAACTGCGATCTGTTGTGGGTTCCATGGCGTAATCGAGGGTTGCGGAGTGCCTACAGTTACATGGACTTTTGCTGCGATGGCAACGTAACCCAGGATGTAACTGCGACCATGGATGGGGGTGATGATTTCCAGAGCATTTTCACCAAAGATATTTCCTCCATTTTCGAAACTGTTTTCTATATTTTCAATAAAATTATTTTCCAAAATATTTTCACTGGGTGTTGGAAACGAGTTTACCAAGTACTTATAGATTTTCAGTCCTACGCCTGATCAACGTATGACCGAATTTCTGTGAGAACAAGGATGGACTTGTCGAAACATCGAGTTATAAAAGTATTTTTATAAAAACTATTTTAGTAATATTATATAGATTTTAAAAAGTATTTTTTTAGTTATTTTGATAATATCATGTAGATTTTTTAAGTGTTTTAAAAATTTAAATAAGAAGAGTTAAGAGTTAAAAATGTTTAAAAAGTAATTTAAATGATAATGAACATTTTAATAAAATTCTGGCTTCGTTCCTTTTCCAGGACGTAAAGTTTTAAAGGAGGGAGGAATGTGACAACCCGCATTTTTAACGCCTATTAGTTGGATGATTAACTAATTTAAATCAGTGGAATATTAATTTTGATAGTCGAATTGTGACGATCCGGGATTTTGCGATATTATTTTAATAAGAGTTTAGTCTGATAAATTGAAATATAAACTTATCAGTGTAAAAAAACGAATATATATATATATATATGTATGTATTTTGGAAGGAAATTTTGATTTGAAATTTAAAATAAAGAGTTTTAAAAAATAATTAAAATAAAATCTATCTTATTCACATTTAATTAAAGTAAAGCTCTACTTATTTACATTTGATCTAAATATATATTTATGATGTAATCTAGGTAAAAATGTTTAAAATATGGTTATAAATAAATATAAGATATATGTACACAAGAGGAGTATGAAATGAACATAAGTATAAAATTATTGATAAATAAGTATATTAAAATTTTGATAGTTAAATTGTAAAAAGAAATAACATAAGTATTAATGTAAAATAAATGTCTCAAATAAATTTTAGTTATGTAAATATAGAAATAAACACTTAGTATAATACTTATATTAATGTGTATACAAGTGTGTACATAATAAAATAAAGAGATAAGATAAGCATACGCTTGTAAAATAAGACAAAGGTAATTAATGATAGCACACCTTAAATCTTTTCAGCCTCCAATTTGAAAATAAAAATCTCTGGCCAAAGTATAAACAAAATATTATTAGTACATAAAAATCTTGCATCAACATCATATTTCAACCTGTACAACAATTTCGTATATATCATCTTCATAATTCCAGTTCGTTCATAATCCACCTGAGCATCTAAAAAAATGAATAATAAAGGAAGAAAATAGCAATCTGAAAACAAAAGCCTGGATCATCTCAGCTAGTAAATTAAGTAATCTCTACAACAAAGCTTCCAGTTAAACAAGTTTTCAGAGATCAGTAGCTATTCAAGTTTTCAAAGTTTAAAACTACTTCAAATCTTATCTGCTCATCATTAACAGGTGAGTAAACATTTATTTAAAACTTAAGTAAGTAATTGTCTGTTGCTTGTGAAATTTCTGAGACGAATGATGCTTGCTTGTGTATGTACATATAAGTGGTATTTCTGTATATAAGTTGAATGTGTATAATTAATATACAGGTGTGCATGTCTGAGTTATATTTGTTCTTCCCTGTTCTTGTTACAGGATATTAAAGTTTAGATCAAAAAAATTCATTTTCTCTTCCTCGGATTTCTGATAGGGTTTAGATTTCAAACAATAAATGTTGTTTAGTCATAGATTTAATCTTAATAATGAATTTAAGTAAATTATTTGGAAGTTTATCTGAAAAAAATAGGAAGATGGTGAAATTTCTTTTAAACATGTTAAAATCAAACATTTTAATTTGTTGTTTCAGGAGTATAACCTGAATCGACTTGGTGAAATATGATTTTTAAAATGAAAACCAAAATTTCTAGTTGGATTTTAAGTGAGATATTGGTGTTTGATAAGAAATGGTTTTTGGAGCAAATTCTGATGGCCGGATGATCTACGGTGATCGAGGTTTCGTTTGGAGATGGTTGGGGAGTTGTCGAGGCCAGGAAAAATGGTGGCTGGTCTTACTGACCACCGTGGCGTCGGCGGTGGGTTGAAATGGGTTTTAAACCCTAAAATAGGTCGAGGTCGGAAATTTGGTCACCGCGGCATCTCTGGCGAATCGAGTTGCTCGAGACTTTGGGGGATGGCAGTATGGAAGGTCGGCGAGGCGTGGCCGGAGTTACAGCGTGGTCTGGTGGTCGGAGATGTGGATTCGAGGCAGTTTCTAGTGATAGGTTTGGTTCCAGTTTCGACTGAGTTGCTCGATTTTGATCGTGGGCTTGTGCTAGTGGGTTGGGGATCGGGATCGAAGGATTTGGTGATCGTCGTTGAGATGGAGGCGTCGGCGGTGATCGATGTCGTCGCGTTCGACTGTGCAGGTGCACAGGTGTCAGATGATGTCAGAAGTTTGGATAGAGGAGTTGTCTCGTAGGAGCACTCGAGTAAATGGTGAGGGGACTCGAGTAGAGACTCGAGTTAAACGTGAGTGAACATGTTAAAGATTTATGTATAATTTAATTCAAGTTTGAAAAAAAAAGTAAAGGTAAGGGATGAAAATGGGTTTACTCGGAGCAGGGCTCGAGTAGTTATCGGGTTGGACCCGAAGCAGAAATTTAACAGTTTTCAAATTTAAAAGAAAGCAAGTTTTTAAATCTAAAATAAATCAAGTTTAAATATATTTCTTAGAATCTATTTCTTTATATATAATAAATGTTTTCTTCAGTATTTGAATGGGAAGTTATATAAATTTGTTTAACTTAAATTTGCAAGTTAAATGCTTAAGTTATTTTTAAAGCTTGATTATAAATGTAATTAAGTAAAAGATAAAATGTTTTAAATATATGTGTATCATAATGAGGTAATTAATAAAGTTAATGATTTACCTTAAAGGTTAATTTAGACTTTAATGATTTGAGATTAATTAAGTTAATAAAGTAATTTAAGTATAATTAATTAATTTAATTAATTAATGATTAAGGATTAATAAATTTATAATTGAGGGTTATAAGTTTATTAATTGGAGGTTAATTAATTTGTAATTAAGGGTCTAGTTAATTAATTAGAGGTTTATTAATTTATAATTAAGAATTAATTAGTTAAGTAATTTATAATAGAGATTAATTAATTAAGTAATTGAGTTAATTAATTAAAGATTAATTAATTCATAATTAAGGATAAATTGATTTAAGTAATTAGAGATTAATTACTTAAAATTAAAGGATTGATTAATTGAGTAAAATTAATTAAAGGTTAGTTAATTAATGAGTATGATTAATTAAAGGATAATTAATCAATGTTAGTAATTATAGAATAATTAATTAGAGTAATTAATTAAGGATAAATGTAATTAATGTGAAGGGGTGAAGGTTAATTAATTTGTGTTATTAATTAAAGGCTAATTACTTAATGTAATTAAAGAGGATAATTAAGGGATGATTAATTAATGGTTTGTAATTAATTTATGTTGAGTAAGCAGGATTAAAAGTGATTGAAGTAATTAATTTATTTTATTTTAAATTAATTAGAAATGGTAAGACAAATTAATCTTGCTTATGAATGATTGAATGATATTGTATGCCTTAGATTAGTTGATATCTCTGATATTTGATTTATGAAATGAGTGTTGAGCATAATAAGTAATGAACTCGTAGTGAAGTACGAGTTACCCGGGTTTCCTTTTATGGTTTGAACATAGTATTTCAAATTATATGAGTTTACTCACGCTGGTTCCCAGCCTGACCCGGGTGTTACTTTGATGTAATGCTCGGGTCAGACCGAGTATTACAGATTTCAGGTAAGGACATTCTGGAGCTCAGGAGGCGAGCTAGATGGAAGGAACGTATGGAGTGTTTTCGCTGTAATATATTTCTGTTTATCTAAGACATGTTGATTTGTATATGTCCAGTGTTTGAGTATGTGTGTAACTCTGGTGTATAAAAATGTAATCAACTGATACAGTATTCTTTTGTAAACTGTTATTATTTGATATTATATTTTGATCCGCTGTGAATGTGAGAATCTGTGTAGTATTTCTGTTTCTTCTTCTTCTATCTCTTTCTTCTTTTCCTAACTATCTGAAATTTTCGGGATCGAAATTTTCAGGTCGTTACAGGTACTTTGTATTGATCGATGATGATCATTTTGTGATTTAGACTAGCGATGTGCGATGTCTATTTGTTTGTTTGGGGATTACAATCCCCGTTTGTGGAACTTCGGTTCAATTTGGCGGGGTAGCGATCCGTGGTCTTCGGGCCGTTTGTGGAGCTTCGGCTCAAAATTCATGGTTAGCGACCATGGAATAGAGTTCCGTTTGTGATACACGTGTTGGTGAGTTTTCATACTCCCATTTGTGATTGGCCTCCCCCTTTGTGATTTCTGGATTTCTAATTGATGATTTCTTGAATCTGTGTTTCACCAACTTTTGCCATTGGCAATAATATGTTTGTCAATATTTGTAGTTTGGTGAATAAAATAAAGAATATGATATTCTTTTTGGTGCTTTGAGATTCTTGAGATATTTTATGATTTTGTTGTTGTTTAAATCATACTTTTCTTGGTATGACATTATTGTTATCATACGTTCTTATTATATCTCTGCTTTTATCTCATTTCTTTAATGATAATTATAGCTAGACTGATCCGTTTATTATTTTCTTATTAAATAATACTCAGGTCAGACCGAGATATTACAGGTGCTTCTGCTTGACTCCTTTTCTAGGATCATCTTCTGACTTTTGCCTAACTACATTATATTTGTAGTTTTTGTTGTTATACATTTGAGATATAGACTCCTTGATGTACACTTATTCTTTTGTCTAGCACTTGTAACTATTCTTTTGTGATATTGTGGATCTTGTTTGACCACTACTCTGATGTACACTTTTATGTGTTATATTCATATATGTTTCCGCCTTTGAGATATGAACATCTGTAACTGATTTATGTTATGCTTATTTCTATACTTGTTTTCGAGGTTCACTTAGCCACTTTGTGGTAGCTTTGAGTTTGCATCGGTATGTCGAATTTCCTCTTGAAATGAAATGCATGTTATACTATCTGACATATCGGTACTCGCACAAGGCAATTGCACAGATGGTAGCTCCTCAACAGCCTTATTCTTCGCGCTAGTTGATGGCATTACTCCGTAGTGTCCTTGGCTAGCATGAGCATAAAGGTGGGGCGTCACATCTTGGTATCAGAGCCAAACTTCGGAACAATATAGAAAAATCTAGCAAGGATCATTGTCCTAAGTCTTTCTTAGGAATCGTGCCTTAGGATTAATTCGAGTCATTGAACCCGTTCTATCCTATTTCTTTTTATGATACCTTGTTTTATCAATCAAGTTTGTTTGATATTCATTCTGAGATTAACCTTTTTTTCTCTTTTTTTTCTTTCTTAAAGAAAAGAAATGGTTAGACCTGGCCGTCCCAACGCCGGTCAATCTAGTGCTACTCCCCAGGATGGAGTATTTATGTCTGCTCAGCAACTACTAGATCTTGTAAGAAATGCTCAGGCTGTCGGACCTATTCCTGAGCCTACTCACCCTAAATCTGGGTTTGCACGCTTGTGCAGTGACTACACTAATTTGGGTGGAAAGCCATTCAAAGGTTCCGAGAGCGTTATAGAAGTCCAGGCTTGGCTTCGAACATGCGACCGCATCTTTTCTCGTATGAATCTTATTGATCTTCATCGAGTCCAAGTGGCTTCTAGTATGCTCCAAGAAAGAGCATTAGACTGGTACGAGCTCTTGATCTATGAAATTATTGAAGCGGATCTTACTTGGGAGCAATTTCGGGAAAGATTCGAGTTGAAATTCGTGCCGGAAGCTGAAAAAGTATCTCTAGCTCGACGCTTCATTGACCTTGTTCAAGGTGAATCTTCCGTGACCGACTACGTCGCATCTTTCGAATCTCTCTCAAAATATAGGGTCGAGTACATTAATACCCCATTGAAGAAAAACCAGAGATTTGTGTATGGCTTGAACAAGATCCTTAAAAAGCCATTACTTCTGAAATTGGAAGTTTCTTTTGATCAACTTGTTGATATTGCTCTTCGACTCGAAGAGGCTGATAAAGATAGTGATGCTGAGGTCAAACCAAACATCAACAAGAAGAGACCTTTTAAATTCAAGCCTAATCCCAACAAGAAGGAAAAGCAAGAGACACCGGTAGCAAATACTCCTAACTCTCATCGCGGAGAATGTTACAATTGTGGTTCCAAGGACCACTATGCAAACAAGTGCCCAAAGTCTCTTTCTTGCCGCTATTGCAAGAGTTCGAGTCATACTTTATCTTCCTGTCCCAAACTTCAAGGCAAGAAGGAGGGCAAGCTAAATGTTGTACAAGCCCCGGCTAACACTTCTCGTGGTCAAGGTATTTCTCATTCTATCCTTGATGGCATTATTATATTTCGTGAATTTCCTATTTGAGTTCTTTTTGATACAGGTGCATCTCACTCTTTTATATCAAAAGAACTTGTCGATGCTTTGTCTTTGAATGTTATTGGCTTGATGACTTTGTTGAGAATTGCGAATCCGGCTGGTGGATCCGCAACACTCAGTTTTATGTAAAGATGTCGAAATTATTTTGTGTAATTACTCTTTCCGTGCCGATTTGCATGTTATGCGTTACCTTGGTTTCAGAATGATTTTGGGGATGGATTGGCTTAACCGTTATGAAGCCCATATTCTATGTCCTGAACGAACTATATATCTTCGGCATCCTCAATCTGTTAAGTAGATTTCTCTAGTTCTAAAAGATTCAGATTCCAATTCGAAAGCATCCTTGTATTCTCTAAATCCTCGTGATGACGATAATGATGACAAGAATGATGTCATTTCTCTCATTCACATTGTTCGTGAATTTCCCGACATATTCGGGCCCGTTCTAGGATTACCACCTAAGCGAGCAATTGAGTTCCGAATTAATCTAATCCCTGGAGCTCTACCTATTACTCGTCCTCCTTATCGTATGTCCAATAAAGAAAATGAGGAGATGCGCAAACAATTATCCGAATTGGAAGCGAAGCAATTTATTCAATCTAGTTCCTCTCCATGGGGAGCTTCAGCTATTTTTGTGAAGAAATATGATGGTACACTTAGGCTTTGCATTGACTACCGCAAACTTAATGATCTCACCATCAAGAATAAATATCCCTTGCCGCGGATTGATGATTTATTCGATCAGGTTAGTGGTGCTAAAGTCTTTTCACAGTTAGACTTAGCAACTGGTTTTCATCAGCTCCGTATTGCAGAGGATAGCATTCCTTTGACATCGTTCCGTACTCGTTATGGATCTTATGAATGGCTTGTTATGCCATTTGGCTTGACGAATGCTCCAGCTTATTTCGTCGACCTTATGGATCGAGTTTTCAAAGACTTCCTCGATCATTTGTTCTCATCTTTATAGATGACATTCTTATTTATTCTAAAACCGAAGAGGAGCATGAAAATCATCTTCGAATTGTGTTGGAAACTCTTAGGAGCAACCAATTAAAATCAAAATTTTCTAAATGCCACTTTTGGCAATCTCGTGTGAAATTTTTGGGGCATATTATTTCTGAATCCGGAATTTCCATGGATCCTTCAAAGATCAAAGCGATTCAAAATTGGAAGAGACCGGAGAGTGTGACGGAAATTCGTAGCTTTCTCGGATTGGCGGGCTATTACCGTCGATTCATAAAAGACTTTTCTAAGATTTCTGTACCTCTTACCAATTTGACAAAGAAGGGAGTTAAATACATTTGGTCTGACAAATGTGAAGCTTCATTTCAAAAATTAAAAGAACTCCTTTCTGATGCTCCTATTCTTGTAATTCCCGATGGGAACCAAGATTATATTGTTTATACCGATGCTAGTCGTGTTGGTTTGGGTGCCGTTCTTATGCAGTGGGAACGTGTTATCGCTTATGCTTCTAGGCAATTAAAGCCTGCAGAGACTAGATATGCCACTCATGATTTAGAGCTCGCGGCTATTGTTTTCACCCTTAGAATTTGGTGTCATTATCTTTTGGGAGAGAAATCTGTTCTCTACACCAATCATAAATCATTGAAGTATTTATTTTCTCAAAAGGAACTTAATCTACGTCAACAACATTGGCTCGAGTTCCTTGCATCTTATGATCTTGATATTCTTTATACTCCTGGAAAAGGAAATCGTGTTGCCGATGCCATAGTCGTAAGCAACGAGCGGTTGTTTCCATGATGGTATCCGAATGGAATGATCTCGAGACTTTGTCCTCTTGTGAGATTCGAGATCGTGAATCTGATTTATGTTCATCTCTTGTTTTATGTAGCCTTAAGGCTCATCCTTCTCTTTTTGACCGCATTCTTGAAGCTCAAAAGCATGATCCCGAGTTGGTTCTTCTTAGCCAAAGTTGTAGGGATAAAATTGATATTGAAGGTTTGAAAGACTTTGATATTGATGCTCGCGGCGGTATTCGAAAATATGGTAGACTTACCGTGCCAAATATTTGTGATCTTCGTAAAGATATTTTAGAAGATTCTCATCGTTCTAAATTTACCATTCATCCCGGTAGTAGTAAAATGTATGCGGATATGAAGCGACTTTATTATTGGGAGGGAATGAAATTCAATATTGCTAACTTTGTTAAGCGTTGCATGACTTGCCAACTCGTAAAAGCCGAACATCAAAGGCCCGGTTGGTTATTGCAACCTTTGGAAATTCCAATATGGAAGTGGGATCAAATTTCCATGGAATTTATTGACGGTCTTCCCCGTTCTCATTCGGGTCTTGATAGCCTTTGGGTGATAGTAGATAGACTTACAAAATCCGCCCATTTTTTTCCCGTTTGGTCCAATCGGACCGTACCTATTTTGGCTAAACTTTTTGTCAAGGAAATTGTTAAATTGCATGGAGTCCCTACTTCTATTATTAGCGATCGTGGTCCATTGTTCACTAGTGGATTTTGGAAGAGTCTTCAAAAAGATTTGCGAACGAAACTTAATTTTAGCACCGCTTATCATCCTCAGTCCGATGGACAAACCGAGCGTGTGAATCAAACTCTTGAAGATCTTCTTCGCGCATGTGTTCTTGATTTTGGTGGAAGTTGGGAAGACCATATTTCTCTTGTTGAATTTTCCTATAAAAATAGCTTCCAATCTAGTATTGTTATGGCACCTTTTGAGGCACTATATGGAAGGCTATGCCGATCTCCTTCGTGTTGGCTTGAAGCCGCTGAGATGCTGGTTTTAGGTCCAGATTTTATTCGGGATGCCACAGAAAAGATTGACCTTATCCGTCATAGGATGAAAGAAGCTCAAAGTAGACAAAAATCCTATGCTGATAATCGAAGAAGGAAATAAGAATTTTCTATGGGAGATTTTGTGTTTATCCGTGTTTCACCTATGAAGGGTGTTGTGCGTTTCAGTCGATCGGGAAAATTAGCACCTCGATATATTGGCCCATTTCCCATCACCGAACGCATTGGTTCCGTGGCTTATCGCCTTTTATTACCAGCTCAATTCTCTGCTATTCATGATGTATTCCACGTCTCTCAATTACGGAAATGCCTTTGAGATTCCGACTCTATTCTTGAGCCCGGTGTTATTGAAGAAATTGAAGTTTCGCCTAATTTGACTTATGAGCAACATCCTATTAGAATCATTGCTTCGGAGGTCAAACGCCTTCGAAATAAAGATGTTTTTCTTGTGAAAGTTCAATGGTCCTCAAATCCTAAGGATTGCTCTTGGGAATCCAGAGAATTCATCGAGCGAACACATCCGGACTTGCTCTCGCGTGCTCCTTAAGGTGAACTTTTTATTTCAAATTTCTTCTTTTTGTGTTGATATGCTTTTGTTGTTGTTACTTCTTATATATTTCTTAAAGATTGCGAGGACGCAATTTCTTTAAGGAGGGGAGTCTGTAACAACCCGCATATTTTAAAGTTTTGAATATTTAAATATTTTATTTAAATATAGAATTGTTAATCGGATTTAAGTCTGAAAAGCTACTTTTTGTAAACAGTCGAATTGGGACTCGAGACCACTTCCATTGAGTCCAAAATGGCGTTTGGGACCTTTTTGAGTATAAACATCGATATGTTTGGAGTAAGTTGAATTTTGACATTTTCTATTGGGCTTTGGGTTTGGGTTTCACCCCAACTCACTCCATAACCTAGTTCAGCCCCTCCTCTCCTCTTCACTTCATTTCTATTTTCTTAAACACCCAAGCACAACTGAAAATGGGGAGAGGAATGAGAAATTAGAAACTTCAAGCCCTAGTTTTCAATTGCAAAACCAAATTCTTGCTCCAAATTCAAAGAGAAGCTAAGGTAAGCATCCTCTTCATCTTCTCCAACTCATTCTCTCTTTAATTTTAGAAATTTCCTAAACCAAACTTAGAAAATGTTCTTCTTTTGAGCTTAGATTCAAGTTTCTAGAGTTGAGGTTGAAGAGAAGTTGATCTTCCTTTGCATTCAAGCTTCTCCTTCATCATTTTTGGGTTTAAAGGTGAGATTTTTATCTCACATCTATGTCTATAACTATCCTTGATTGTTAGGTATGAGTTCCTAACATCTTCACATGTTCATTTGATTTTGGTTTGGATTGATTTGGTGAACATTTCAATTTTTGTTGTTTTGAAGTTAAAACTTTGAAAATCCTAGCTTTGATTTATGAACATGCTATTGGTGGTGTTTCGGAGAGCCTAGAGGGCTGGGGTGTTGATTGGCAAAAGCCCCTAAAGTCCATTGCTCGACCGGTTGCAAATGGTGAGAGTTTGCTCTTCCATTTGATAGGCTGAAAAACAGTTTCAGCTACAGCCAGTCGATTGGCTCCCAGCAGTCAGTCGACTGACTGCAGGACTGAAAACTCTCGGGTTCTGGCTCAGTCGACTGACTGCAGAAGGCCAGTCGACTGACCTGCTTCATTTTGCCTATTTTGCCTAATTAGCTTGAGGATCCAACTTTTATCGATTCGTGACTATCAGATTTATTGTTATCATTTGTTATTACCTTTGATGACTTCTTTTTTGGGATTTTTGAGAATGTCCATTTTAATGGAATTGGTATCGATTTCTTTGGATTTAATTCACGCCTTCGAATGTGGATTTTTGTGATTGATTGTTTCTACAATTATTTTGTGATTTGTCACTTCTAAATACAAAGGTTTCTGTACTAGTAGTAAATATTAAAACTCTTTTACAAAGATGATTTCAACTCTATTTTTAATACAAAGCTCTTTTATAAAACCGTTTTTTAATCTATTAGTATATACAAACCTTTACCTCACTCGTATGAGAAAATCTAATTAAACGGCTTAGCAAAACAAGTGGTATGAAACGCTTGCGTTTACTTCGTCGGTTAATTCTTGGACTTGTTCGATTGAACTCTTGTGACAATTTCGAGTGGGAATCTACAATTTGTTCATAAATATTTAAGTTAAGCTAGTGGTTATGGGACATGAAGCTAAACTCATATATTTACTAGCTTAGTGTAATCGACACTTTGTATTGATCGATGATAATCATTTTGTGATTTAGACTAACGATGTGCGATGTCTATTTGTTTGTTTGGGGATTACAATCCCCGTTTGTGGAACTTCGGTTCAATTTGGCGGGGTAGCGACCCGTGGTTTTCGGGCCGTTTGTGGAGCTTCGGCTCAAAATTTATGGTTAGCGACCATGGAATAGCGTTCCATTTGTGATACACGTGTTGGTGAGTTTTCATGCTCCCGTTTGTGATAGGCCTTCCTCTTTTTGATTTTTGGATTTCTAATTGATGATTTCTAGAATTTGTGTTTCACCAACTTTTGCCATTGGCAATAATATGTTTGTCAATATTTGTAGTTTGGTGAATAAAATAAAGAATATGATATTCTTTTTGGTGCTTTGAGATTCTTGAGATATTTTATGATTTTGTTGTTGTTTAAATCATACTTGTCTTGGTATGACATTATTGTTATCATACGTTCTTATTATATCTCTGCTTTTATCTCATTTCTTTAATGATAATTATAGCTAGACTGATCCGTTTATTATTTTTTTATTAAATAATACTCGGGTCAGACCGAGATATTACAGGTGCTTCTGCCTGAATCCTTATCTGGGATCATCTTGTGACTTTTACCTAACTACATTATATTTGTAGTTTTTGTTGTTATACATTTGAGATATAGACTCCTTGATGTATACTTATTCTTTTGTCTAGCACTTGTAACTATTCTTTTGTGATATTGTGGATCATGTTTGACCACTACTCTGATGTACACTTTTATGTGTTATATTCATATCTGTTTCCGCCTTTGAGATATGAACATCTGTGACTGATTTATGTTATGCTTATTTCTATACTTGTTACCGAGGTCCACTTAGCCACTGTGTGGTAGCTTTGAGTTTGCATCGGTATGTCGGATTTCCTCTTGAAACGAAATGCATGTTATATTATCTGACATATCGGTACTTGCACAAGGCAATTGCACAGATGGTAGCTCCTCAACAGTCTTATTCTTCGCGCTAGTTGACGGCATTACTCCATAGTGTCCTTGGCTAGCGTGAGCATAGAGGTGGGGCGTCACATCAACTCTCCATACTAGTGTTTTTGGGTTATCATAACGATGTTTTACGCAACATTCATTTTGACCCAATAAACGATGTTTTGACCTTCCATTGTGTAATACACGAATTGGTTCTTATGATCGTACTAAAGGCTTGTTCTTATAGAAGCATTGCTTCTTATACTTAACACCCGTTCTGTAGCGTATGAACTCGGAAGTTGTACGGTTATAGAAATCTATTTGGCGTGTCCCCAAAATGGCAGTGTTGTTAAATATACTTATATCGTTGATATAAGTATATGGAAATGTTTTCCAATATCGAAAGATTAAAATGGGTTTGAGAATATATCTTTTTAAAGGTAATTTGAAGTAAATATTTGGGACTTGATTTAATTAATAAAAGATTTATTAAATGGGCCTAGTGACTGCTTATGTGCTAGATATTATTTGTTCTTTGACAGTTTAATAACCGAATATCAAATTTGGCCATTTTTGGTTCCTTGACTTGATGTGGGAACTAGTTAGTCACGCATATAGCACAAAGCCGACTGAGTAGGCTTGATTATCATTTGGATTAAGAATGTTGATTCGAGTAGTGCATAGTGTCTATGGTACTCCAATCTACCGGGCTTCCTTCTTGGCCGAAGGATGGCAAGTTGAGAGTTGGAAATGTGATAAGTCTACAAGACTCGGTTTTCATACGAGGTTAAGGGCCTCTTTATCGTTGTTGGTCCGGAGAGACCGGGGTCAGATTTATCCGAGAACCACTTCGGACTAATGTATGCGTTCGAAAGTGCAGGTTTATGATGATGATTTTGAAGACAGAGATCTTCATGATGCAGGGCTACTTGCTACTAGACCCGCGATGCATATTATATATATGGTGGTAGTAGTGCTTCGTTATGAAAATCTATGATATGCAAGGACTTCTCGATACTAATCGTAGGGTTTACTACCGGAAGGATATGGTAGGAGAGTGCCTTCGGTTTATCCTTTTCCTAGACAACTTGTATGGATCAATGTATGACGTTGCATTTCTAATTACATTAATTGATCTGTACAAATGTATCATTTTTTTGGTGGCGAAGAAGGTAACTTCTCTTAGCTTAACACCCTTTCCTCGTATGAGCTCAGGAGTTATATGTTTGTAGAAATTAGTTGTGTGATTATTGGAATTGCAATGAGGCATTCAAAGTGGAATGTGCTATGTGAAAGGTAATCGTTACCTCAAGCCTCATTACCTGAAAATGACAAAAACAAGGTAGAAGCGGCAGAGCTATGTGGGTCGCTCCCATGAGGATATGGTCATCACCTTTCTAGATTAATCTCTATATGTCGAGTATGTTGGGTATGCTGTGGCCACGGATAAGTCCGGAACGATCGAGTGATGTCATATTCGGTACTAGCCAGTGAAGGGGTAGGCCGGTTCTGTGTTGGTTTAGGCGTTCAGTATCTGGACCCTAGGTACATTTTTATAGAGATGTACTATCGGAAGGTAGTCCCTTACCTTGTCATTTGTATGGAATCCATTCTCCAATACGCGCCTGCCATTTTGTTTGTATAACCTACTCTGTAGCTAGTATGCTGGAATTTAATAATGTAACAATTTCGGCTATGATTAATATCATTTGTATACTAGATACTAGTATAATATCAGATGGTTTTATATGAAATGATTTGGCTATCGTAAGTTAAAAACATGTCCGTGTTTATGTGCGGCGTGGTCTTACAAGATACTTTTGTTTTGATAAAGAAAAGTTTTGATAACTTTAAAATAAATTTAAGAACTATTTTTCTCACGCTGGTTTACTAGACTGATCCGGGCATTCTTCCTTTTCAATGCTCGTGTCAGACCGTGCATATTTACAGATTTAGATTTGGATGCTTTTGAGCTTCAGCGGACAAGTTGGAGGTCTTTAGGTCGTATTTACGTATATGTTTATTTTCCGTTGCATTGTTGTTTAAATTTTTAGCATTCGCGAGGATAAGTTATTATAACTATACAGGCTGATTATTGTGAATTATTGTTATACTCTGATGGATATATGTATATTAAAGATTACGGTTTCTCTTTTGTAAAGTTCATTGATGTTATATTATATGTTGTTCTGCTGCGATTGTGAGATTCAGGGTTGTTTTAGTTTTCTTTCTCTATTCTTCTTCTTTATATTCTTTTTCCCCTAACAATCGGGCTTTTTGGCACTTGGATTTGCGACACGTGAATACCAAGGATGTATTAGTGTAGATTTTCGAGCGTCGAAAATCTTGGTCATTACACATGGTATCAGAGGTTAGGATTGTGCGAACACCAAGGCTTTGGTTGGGTTCTCATTATAGATAGGGTTAGTAATACCCTATAATGAGTTTGATTGTATTATATATGAGCACATATTTGTTAGTGATTATAAAAAAGTTTTATATAGTGTTAATTTATCTGTTGAGTGGCTTATGAATTTTGGTCGGTGCGTGTGATGCCATGTTATCGATGAGGGTTTCTAAATGCTTAAACAAGGCAAACCGACACAGTATTGTTTTAAACTTGGGTAAATTAAATAATTTTGCCTTGATTATATTTTATATATAAAGGAATAATCAGAAATTATTATAGTTATATATAGCGTGTAACGATACGGATTTTCGCATTTGAAAATCGACATCCATACTTTACATCGTACTCGAATGCCGTAGATTCGACCGTTCAAATCCGAGTCGCCAGAGCTTATAACACAATTAAGTAAATAACACAGCGGAAGAAAAAGAATAATACATTGATATACAATATCTGATACAACAGAGTGATACAATGAATATCAATATACATCAGAGATATGATACAAGAAATAGCAGCGGAAAAGAAAACGATAACATCAGCAGCGGATAATCTCCATCTTCAAAGCACCAATCCAGAAATATCTCGAACTCCCAATAATGATGCACAAAGATAAGCAAGTGCAGTCCGACCCAAAGACTGAACTAGCTCCAGATAATCTACTGAACCTGACTATCTGAAAAACCCAACTCTAGACTGCTCGTGTAGAAAATTTTGAGCACCCAGAGTTTAGGAAAGAAACAATAAACTCCGGATCAGTCATGGGACTGGTGTGAGCAACAAAAACAGTTTATCTTTAAAAACGAACAAGAGAATTTTTAAAGTCAATTCGCAATGCTTTTGGAAAATGAGACTACCATAAGGCCTCCCGCACACACACACAATGCAAATGCAGAATCAGAGGAGATTTCTCCTTATGATAGTCAAAGATGCTTACTACATAAACAAATCATTGGATATTATTACTAGTGCATAGTGTAGAAAACATTTCGAAAGTAGAATATAAATCTTAGCCAACATACGACCATTATCGTATGCCTACTATAGCTACCATGTTCAATAGCAGGTTACCGCCACATTCCATGGCAGGTAATACAACTAAAACCGTACAGGGCTCGTATTGTTTTGTTTGGATTTCCAACAAATGGTCAGGCCAAGGAACTTCCTATGCCACGAAAGAACGCCTCTGGCTGGATGCTCCGAGAGACAAACTGCTCTCTGCCAAACAAGGCCGGCTACCCCTCTTCCCGGGGAATATACAAAACCTCAGATATGCTACCCCCGGTCCTTTGGGACCTTTAAACGAGGCGCCTCTAAACCAACATCACGCATAATAAATAAAGTGTGTCCACATGAGTAAGTACCTGGGCTCCATACCATGATACTACCCTTTTCCAGAAGGAATGGTCATACCCTAGGGAAGCTACCCCTGAAACCTTGCCGCACAATTCTTGTTTCGACCATTTCCGGTTTGTGAGGCTCGACGAAGTCTCATCCACAAAGCTACGCTTTGTCACAAAGCCATGCTCTAGGTCAACAGATGATTAACCAATGATCACAAAGATAAATGATCAAACAAATGATCATATCACAAATGATCAAACACTGATCATCACACAGCAACACTCAGCATGTCACATTACCAAATTGGGAATATATCGCTGATAAATTTCAACTACATAACCTCTGAGCTCGTACGTCCCAGAGAAGGGTGTTAAGCTAAGAGAATAAATTCTCTGCCACCAAACGGAAATGTATTTGACAGAAATCAGTTTTATATCTCAATTTGTAATGTCAGACATACAATCCATACAAGTCTGTTCCGGGATCGAACAGAACCGAAGGCACTTCCAAAGAAGCCCTTGCAAATCCAGATAATTTTCTAATCACATCCGGACTTCCCATCACAAAAAGAGTGATATAAATCTCTATACCGGAGCAACTCGGTGCAGAGACATTCGACAGGTTGTCCTTTCATTTTCGAAAATATCCGGTCTTCAACACCGGTCTTCAAATGCCATCCATATATAACGTATCACTATTCGAAATGGGTTATATGACACAAAGGTCTTTTCCCGGCTAACCCGAATAGTAAGCGCAATATTTTAAAAACATATGGATATGTGATTTCAATTAAGTCACAACTTAATAATTCAACTTCTTTTTAAATGGTTTCAATCGATTACCATTTCAAATCTTTTAAACAAAAAGATTTATTTCACAAAGTTCACGCAGTTTCACAAAAATCCATTCACAGATTTCAAAACAATTTCCGTTTCAATTGGATTAACTCGTTAAATCTTTAAAACAAAGATTCAACTTATAGCTTTCAAAACAATTTCATTTCGGATGGTTTAAACAAATGATCATTTTAAATCTGTTAAAAATAACAGATTCAATTCATAGCTTTCAAAAACAATTCATTTATAACTTGGAAAACCATTTTTTCAATTCAAACTTGAAATTCCTTTAATTAAACTGGAATTTCATTTCTTATCTGAAAGCTTTTATTACTTTAAAACAAACAGTTTTCATTTTGGAAATCTGATTCATTTATACGAGTTAAGGTTCTTGGGTTAAATCCAAATTCTCAAAATTATACTTTTAAAATAGTTTAATTTCATATAAACACATTCATAACATTTTTAACTGAAATTTCCAAACATGGAATTCAATTTCCAAATTATTTTGAATTTAAATTCAAATTAAATTATTTAAATTGGAAATTTAATTAAGTTATTTAAAATAACTTTTATCTTAAAAACTCCATTTCAAAAGTTTTAACATTTAACCCAAATTCATTTCCAAAATCAATTGAAATTAAATTCTCAATTTCAAAAACATCAAATTTAAATCATCTGTGACTTAACCGATTTCCACGTGCAACCCATATTTGTGTGTGTATAAGTGTGGTCCAGGGGTTCAACACAATAGTGCAACATCATTTCATCATCACAGATTCAAATACATAAATATAGTTGATAAGCGGTATAAATTATAACGCTCATCTTTCATTTATAAATTACAGATCACAAATATATGAGTCATAGATAAGTAAATTACAGATCACAGCATAAATCAGGATGTATCATAAAGCATCATATATCAGGGATATCAAACAATCAAATCATCCAATAGAATCCAAATATCCATAGGTAAGGTCAATTCATTGTCTGATTAATTCAACCCAGATTAATTTCTTATGAATAATTTCTAATCCTGATTAATTAATATTAATTAATTACAAAACATTATTTATTATCCTTTAATCATTAAATAATTAATCTTTAATTATTCTTTAAATTAATTACCCTAAATTAATTAATTGATTAACCCTTAATTAATTAAATTTAAATTAATTAATTATCCTTAATTAATCACAATAAGTGATTATCCTAATCACTTATATTAATAAATCACAAATTTATTACTTTGAGTAATTATCCTTTCATTAATCACTAACTTATCATTAAAAATCTTCAATTAACCATCTTTGTAATTAATCATCATTAACAATTCTCAATTACAAATAAATTAGACACTTTATTATTAATTTACCAATCTTTAATTACACATTGATAAACCCCTAATTCCTTAATTAATTACAATTATAAATTAATTTAACCCTTCTTAATTTCTCTTTTTAAACAATTACTTAATAATAATTATTTATCTTAATTAACCTTAAAAAAAATCTTCCTTAATAACTTTGAAATCAAAATTTTTTACTAACTTAAAAAGGCTTGAAGGTTAATTAAATTTCAAAACACTTATCTTACATTATTTACTTAATTAAAATATTAATTAAGATTTAAAACATTCTTAAGTATTCTCATAAATAATCAAACTTTTAAAATAAATCCTTTACTTAAATTATCAGACATTAATTAAGTCATAAACACCTAAACTTGCTGAAATGATTAGCTGGAACTTCACTTATATGGGACTGCAAGTTGAAAATCAAACCCGAGAATATCCCCGAGTTTACTCGAGTAATCACTCGCGTTTCCACTAACTTTCCCCGAGTCATTCTTCTCTTCCTCACGTACGCTCTTCTTCCTCTTCTTTTAATTTTTAAAACTTTGTTATGTCTTTAAATTTTAAAACTATTACTGGAAACACTCGCGACCAACTTGAGACGAACTCGAGACAATTACTCCACTTTCCCGAGTACAAACTCGAGTAAGCTTCTTCTTCTTCCTTTTCTTACCACTGATACACACCATCTCAGGTGCACATGTACAGATGAACGCCGGCGATCTGACTCCACCACCCATTTTCGACAAATCACCCATCCACTCCACACTCGATTCCGACTACCCCACTCGATCATCAACCTCGAAGTGGAAGTCGAGCCAAACCAGACGAACTGGAACAGAACTCTCGATCGAAAGAAGAAGAAAAAAACTTCCAACGCCTCGTGCAACCGCATACCCTTGCCAGAGATCACGTCCACATGTCTGAATCTTCGCCATAATCCCCTGCTTCGATTCCACCCTTCGCGGTGAAGTCCGATGCACCCATGACACTGCCGCGACCCCATTTCCGACGTCGACTAAAACTAGGTTAAAAAAATTTAAACGTTCGCCGCCGCCTCCACGATCAACTACCCACCATCTCCCTATTTTTCTCGACTTCCACACTCACTCACCTAGCCTCGGCCCAAGCGCCGACCACGGTAGAGCCTCTGACCACCTGGAATTGCTCAAAACCCACTCCCTAGTCATTTTCATACTGCAAGTTCGATCTTAAACTAAAATTCATGATTTTGGTTTTAAAAATCTAGTTTCTTAGAGTATATTCAAATTATATAACTGACTCAACAAATTATGATACTTGAATTTAACATATTTTTAAGATTTGCAGCTAAATTACTTGATTTCAAGGAAAGTTCAAAAACCTACTTTCCTTGGATAAAATTCTAGACTAAGGTTTATGTTTAAACAAACGTATTTTACTTGAAATTCAATTCTTAACAATGATCTGATAGGTAGATTTTAAATTTTCTAACTTGTTTTGAACTGTGTATTTTGAAACAGAGAGTTACAAACACCCAATCATACACACATCAGGCACACACATATATATACACTGAGATTTATATCTATATATATATAAATATGTAGATTACATATCATCAAGAACATACATGTACACGACATTTATTACCATGAGCATTTTAATTAAAAGTTTACTCACCTGGAAAATTTTTTAGAACAGAGAACACTCAGTTTTGAAAAGCTGTCAGCTTGACCCCCCTTTGATCTCCTTACAAGCTTAGTTGAGTAGATTTAATTGTTGTTGTAGAGTTGAATTTTTATCTTCAGTTTTAAGATGAGCACAGACTTGATTATTTGCTTCCCAGACTTCCAGCTTGTTTGTATCTTGTTCAGGTTAATAGTTTACAGTTTGTATTTTTTTTCTCAGGTTAGTTTTCTTAAGTTTTTTTAAATTAACAAGTATGCCCTGATATATAAAGAAACCAAATGCAGGCTGAGATTTGATACTAGACTATTTTATGTGTACTGGAAAACATTTTATAACAAAACAGAGATACTTTATTTTAAAATTGTAGGCTGAAAGAAAATTCGGAGTGGCACATTTATTTCATTTGTCTTTTGCAATTTATCATCTTGTACTTATGTACATTCTATTATAGTAGCTTGTACAACCAGGTTTTAGAGTTTGCTGAGCATATATGTACATGGTTTGTTTTGCTTTGTTTATACTTAGCATTTTTGAAGAAAGATATTTTGTATAATATGTGAATAAATTTGTTTCTTTCGCATTGCATATATATATACAGGTTATTCGCTTTTAAACCTCTCTGAGATGTTTCATGCAAGGTTATCACAAATATTTGTTTTAGCTTATGCATTGATTTACAACATATACTTGAATTTATATATTTTATTCCTACTTATATCTTATATTTTCATTATAGTTTTCTTATGTTTATGTTCATAACTATATATATGGTTTTATACTTAAGTTTAATATTCATATTTTAATATTGATAAGGTTGCCTTGAAATATAAATAATTTTCCATTTCTAGTATAAATATTAATTATTGTTATTTTACTTCATATTTATTTTATAAATTTCAAACCATTATCAACCATCAATTCTAATATTTATCATTATCATTTATAATTAAACCATTTATTTCTAACCCATTTATTTTGTAACGACCCGTATTTCTCACGGATCGACATGTTCGTCAAAATCTGGAATTTTAGCACTTTCAGATTTTTAGGCAAATTTGTCTAAGTCCTAGGTCGTACGCGACCTAAGGGTTGTTGGCAACTTAGAGAAGGTCTGCGACTTAAGAAATGTTGTGAGCGACCTAAGTTTTGTTAAGTGTTAGGTCGGCTGGGAAAGTTAGCGACCTAGTAGTTGCCGAGTTAGCGACCTAGTAGTTGCCGAGTTAGCGACCTAGTAGTTGCCGAGTTAGCGACCTAGTAGTTGCCGAGTTAGCGACCTAGTAGTTGCCGAGTTAGCGACCTAGTAGTTGCCGAGTTAGCGACCTAGTGGTTCTGAGTTAGCGACCTAGTGGTTCTGAGTTAGCGACCTAGTGGTTCTGAGTTAGCGACCTAAGGAGTTAGCTTGTTAGCGACCTAAGGAGTTAGCTTGTTAGCGACCTAAGGAGTTAGCTTGTTAGCGACCTAAGGAGTTAGGCTATGTGTTAGGTCGTAACACTGTTAGGTCGTATGTTGTGTTAGGTCGTTAGGTTGTTAGGTCGCTGGGTTTCCTAAGTGTTAGGTCGCTGAGGAGTTAAGTCGTGCATCTGTTAGGTCGCGTAGATTGCTAAGTTGTTAGGTCGCTAGAATAGTTTGTGTTAGGTCGCGTAGATCTATCTGTTAGGTCGGAGAAGCTTAGGTCGGAGAGTCTTAGGTCGGAAACGACCTAGGGAGATAGCCAGATTTCGACTTAAGGACAGATTTCAGCTATAAATAGGAGGGGTTGTTCTCACTTTTTGGGATCCGGATTTTTTGAAGCGACGAAGTGCTGCCATTTTGAGAGCTCGACTTCTACACTTCTTCACTTCTTTTCTCCACTTTAATCTAGTGCTTCCATCCATCCAAATCGAAGATCGAGATTGAAGATTCAAAAGCTTGGATTGAAGATCTTCATCTTTTCAAGAGAGATTTCTTCATTTGAAGCGGATTTGTGATAGATCTAGCTTCATCCTTCGCTGTCCAGATCTGAAGTGTGTTGATTTGAGGTTGTTTAGGTGATTTGGTGAGTGGTGATTATCTCTCACACGGATCCAAAGGAGTATATCGGATTGTTGGCTCGTTTTGGTGTTAAAATAGAGATTTCCATGCATTTTCTTCATCCTATGTGTAGATCCTTGTAGATCCATTGTTCATGATGATGTTGCATCCATTTTATCATATGTTAACCTATGCAAGTTCATTCATCAAGTTTGTAGAGATATAATCCATGTTTTCATGCTTATTGGACTTTCAACTCTTTAATTACGAAAATGCCATTATTGTTATAATTGTCTACTTAGATCATATTTGAATGCTTGATTGCTTGGATTGATGTTTGATTTGATTGCTTATTATGAACTAGATGATTGATGATTAGATTTAGATCGAAGATGATTCAAAAGCTAAGGAAAAGGCTCTTGAATTGGAAAAGTTGCTCGTGGCATATGTAGCGGGATGATGAAGCTCTTATGCATAGATTCGATGATGCGATGATGAGATGAGGCTTTGCGAGGATGTAATGAAGCGAGGCATCATATGATGAAGACTTGGTCTAATCCAGACGGGATCATTCCAAGCATGTTGATAACTCGGTGATATGATTCGAGTTGAAGATAATGAATGGATATGAGAATAGTCGTCGAGGAGGATGACTAGGAGGCTTGGATAACATCGTTGTTGAAGGTTCTAGCATGCTCTAAGCAAGGGTACGTTTGGGCAGATTCGATAGTCCCAACGGCCAACTGTTGATGGTCGAGTACTCTGGGCAGATTCGATAGTCCTAGGCACGGGCTGCGACGACGTGCGGGAGTTATGTCTAGAACCGGGGTTTTCATTAGCCCTTGACGGACGGCTGAAAGAATGTGCCGGTCATTCAATTAACGGTGATATTGAAGCAATGATAACAGTGATAGCCAGAGTCATGGATGTTTGGTTGTATCGTCATTCGGACTCAAGAGCGGTATTTTCTGGGTGCTTATCTGATTTAGGCCTTGGTACTTGGAAAACATCGCCCTTGACTCGAGTGATAGTAGCTTTACTTTAAATTGTATGCTCTGCTATGTTTGCTTCTGCTTAGTGTGTGTCTGGGGGCTATCACTGTAGAATGAGGTTGGAGTGGGAGGGTTGTATTCCTATTCCTTTTCCTTTATGCTCTTTTGGTATGTTGTTAGTTAATTTACTGCTCACTAAGACTGTTGTCTGACTCAAGGCTTTATGTTTTAATTCTTATTGCCTTGGGCTGTTCGTCCATTTTGGGGCGGGCAGACTAGGTAGCAGGTGACAGGTGCTGTTCTCTTCTCACGATGCTGATATCGAAGACGAGCTAGAGGGTTGCATATTATCTTCTTATATGTACTGGATTTTTTTTTCGCTGTTTTGTATTCTCTGAGAGTTATGTAGTGAGGCTGGATGTATTGACTATGTGGATGCTTGTATTCAACTATTATGGAGTTTTATATGATGTCATTTTATTCTGTAAAGCTTCACTATACATATGTTCTATTGTATTTTGTCCATGCGCTGTGAGTAATACGATAGATCCTGTTGTTTTAATCTTACCTTGACAATCGTCCATGGTCGCCTGGCACACTTTACAGCGCTCTATCTCTAGATTCGGTGCAGGGGTCATGGGCGGTCGTCACATTTGGTATCAGAGCATTGGTTAATCGATTTTACCCAACGCTCGCTGTCGTAACTACGTATGAGAGACGTAATTGTATTGTGATGGATGATTACTATATATAATATAGTAGCTTAGTAGAGTTTGAGTCCTTTATGCAGTTGTTTCTCTAGATGTTCTAATCATTCCTTTTTATAGATATTGAGAATGAGTCGAAGAGGGAGACCAGCTGCTAGGGGAGGTCGTGCTACTGAAGAGACTGCTGATTATGCAGCCATGTTCGAAGCTATGATGACTTCGATCATGAGAAGGATACCAGTTCCGGGGGCGGCAGTTGATGTTGGAGTTCAAGTCCAAACTCCGAAACCAGTGGATTTTGCTAAGCTGTGCAAGGATTATACTGCTCTTGGAGGGAAGGTTTTCTTGGGAACAGAATCTACCATTGAGGTCCAGAGGTGGATAGATGCTTGTAGAAGGATCTTTGGTGATTTGGGAATTGATGATGCAACTAAGAGGAAGTTGGCATCAAGGCAGCTTCAAGGGAGAGCTTCTGATTGGTGGAACTCTATTACCATCAATACTGCGGAGGAAGAGATTACTTGGGAACAATTCCAAGCTAGATTTGAAGCTAAGTTCATTTCTACAGCTCAGAAGTCTGTTCTGTTCAAGAAGTTTGTAGAGCTCAAGCAGGGTGGAAGATCTGTTCTTGAGTATGTTTCTGAGTTTGAAGCTTTGTCCAAGTATGCCCGGTCATATATTGAGTCTGCTTATCAGAAGAACGAGAAGTTTGTGACCGGCTTGGATAGTTATCTTGGGAGACAGTTGGTGGATCATTTGGACGATTCATTTGAGAAGCTTGTGGAAAAAGCTCTTAGACATGAGAGTCTGTTTCCTAAGGAAGGACCTGTTGTTGCTGTTACCAAGGGAGAATCTAAACCACAGCAGGGTGGAAACCAGAAGAGGAAGCAGCAGCAGCAGAAAGGTAAGGATGGCCAGAAGAAGCCGAAAGGCGAGGTGACTTGCTA
Source organism: Allium fistulosum (assembly GCA_030737815.1). Classification (NCBI taxonomy): domain Eukaryota; kingdom Viridiplantae; phylum Streptophyta; class Magnoliopsida; order Asparagales; family Amaryllidaceae; genus Allium; species Allium fistulosum. The sequence goes on from CM060903.1 coordinate 1,411,841,323, forward strand.
CAATTGTCAACAGAAGGGCCATTTCTCTAAGGATTGTAAGAATCCGAAGGCACCGATGAAGTGTCACAACTGTGACAAGCCGGGACATTTCAGGAAGAATTGTCCAGAACCAAGGAAGGACAGGCAGATTGTGCAAGCCTATGCTTTGGGGGCCGTTCCGTCGTCTTCGAAAGCTCCTACTGCTGAAGAAAAGGGAAAGAGTGTGGTTGTTCAAGGTACCCTTTTCCTATGTGGTGTTCCAGTTAGAGTTCTATTTGATACTGGAGCGTCGCATTCATTTGTTTGTAATGAACTAGTAGGCCGGTTAGGTTTGAAGCCGGATATTGTTGATAGGCCATTGGTTGTGACTAATCCAGTTGGGGGTTCGTCTTGTTTGTGTATGTTATGCCGTGGTCTAGTTGTGTCGAGTCATGGTTGCTCTTTTGTTTGTGATTGCTTTGTTCTGAACTTTGCGGGGTTCGGAATTATTTTGGGTATGGACTGGCTTAGGAAGTATGCGGCTAAGGTTGATTGCGAAAGGTTGGAAGTGACAGTCGAGAATGTGGAGGGGCGAAAGATTGTGATACGATGTAAGCATGAAGAAGGCGTCTTCATGAGCTTCATGTATTCGCTAGTTGTTCCACGGGATGGACTGTCATCAGTGCCGATCGCTAATGGATTCGAGGATGTCTTTGACGAAGTCAAAGGGTTGCCGCCACATAGAGAGATCGAGTTTCGTATAGATCTAGTTGAAGGAGCCAGACCTGTTGTGATGCCTCTTAGGCGGATGGCGCCTAGGGAACAGCAAGAGTTGAGGGTGCAAGTTGATGATCTTTTGCAGAAAGGATTCATTCGGCGTAGTGTGTCCGAGTGGGGTGCACCAGTTGTGTTTGCAACCAAGGCAGATGGGTCGTTGAGATTGTGCGTCGATTATCGTGAGCTGAATAAGGTGACTAAGAAGAACAAGTATCCATTGCCGAGAATAGATGACTTGTTTGATCAGCTTCACGAAGCTAAGGTGTTTTCTCAGATGGATTTGGCAACGGGATTTCACCAGTTAAGAGTAGCTAAGGATAGTGTGCCGAAGACTGCTTTTAGGACACCATCCGGTTTCTTTGAGTGGCTGGTAATGCCGTTTGGATTGACTAACGCGCCAGCATATTTTGTGGATCTTATGAATAGAGTGTTCAGAGATCAGTTGAACAAGTTCGTACTTGTGTTCGTGGATGATATTCTGATTTATTCCAGAACGGAAGAAGAGCACAAGACGCACTTGCGTATTGTTTTGGAAATCTTACGGAAACATCAGCTGAAGGCTAAGTTTTCGAAGTGTCACTTCTGGAAGAGTGAAGTGAGATTCTTAGGCCATGTGATTTCTGGAAATGGAATAGCGGTTGATCCCGCTAAGGTGGCAGCAATCCAGGATTGGGTTAGACCTAAGAATGCGTCTGATGTGAGAAGTTTTCTTGGATTAGCAGGATATTATCGACGGTTTATTAAAGACTTCTCCAAGATAGCTGCACCGTTAACAGGATTGACGAAGAAGAACCAAGTGTTCTGTTGGGATGCTAAGTGTGAGCAAGCTTTCGGAATCCTGAAAGAGAGATTGACGAGTGCTCCTGTTTTGACTATTCCAAGTGGGAATGATGAGATGGTGGTTTACACCGACGCGTGTGGTACTGGACTTGGGGCAGTGCTGATGCAGAAGGATAAAGTTGTTGCGTATGCCAGTCGACAACTGAAGCCGCATGAAAGGAATTACCCAACTCATGATTTGGAGTTAGCGGCGATTGTATTTGCTCTGAAGATGTGGAGGCATTATCTGTTGGGAGTTCGATTCGAGTTGTTTACGGATCATAAGTCGTTGAAGTATCTTTTCTCCCAAAAGGATTTGAATCTTCGGCAGCAACGTTGGCTAGAGTTTTTGGCATCATATGATTTTGGTATAGCTTATACTCCAGGAAAAGGTAACGCAGTGGCTGATGCGTTAAGTCGAAGACATGCAGGATTGGGAGCCATGTTTTCTGAATGGAAGAATCTCGAGTATTTAGCTGGATTTGACTTCAGGTCTAGATGCGAATTGGAACCTGAAATGTTGGCAAACTTATCGATAAGACCGACTCTTGTGGAAAGGATTGGCGAGAGTCAAAAGCGAGATGATAAGCTTGTCAAGATTATCCGTGAATTGGAATCTGGATTGGAGCCAGAAAAGGATAAAGGATTCGAGGTCGATAGAGAAGGTTGGCTTCGAAAGCAAGGACGACTAGTGGTTCCCGATATAGATGAATTGAGGAGTGAAGTTCTGAAGGAAAGTCATCACTCGAAGTTGACAATTCATCCAGGTGGAAATAAGATGTATCGGGATATGAAGAGAACCTACTACTGGGAAGGCATGAAGAAGGATGTTGGAGATTTCATTTCCAAGTGTATGAACTGTCAGTTGGTAAAGGCTGAACAGAAGAAGCCAAGTGGATTGCTTCAACCCTTAGAAGTTCCTACATGGAAGTGGGAACAAGTGTCGATGGATTTTATTGATGGATTGCCTAGAACCAGAACGGGGAATGAAGGGATTTGGGTCATTGTGGATCGTCTGACTAAGAGTGCACGATTCATTCCTGTTCGATCGACTAGGACTGCATCAAAGTTGGCTGAGTTGTATGTGAAGTGGATAGTTCGATTCCATGGTATTCCGAAGAGTATAGTGAGCGATCGAGATCCATTGTTCACTAGTGGATTTTGGAAGAGCTTCCAGGAAGTTTTGGGAACCGAGTTGTGTTTGAGTACAGCTTATCACCCTCAGACAGATGGTCAGACCGAGAGAGTCAACCGAGTTTTGGAAGATCTTCTTAGAGCATGTGTTTTGGACTTCGGAGGATCATGGGAAGATCACCTTCATTTGGTGGAGTTTGCGTACAACAACAGTTACCAGTCAAGTATTGGTATGGCACCATATGAGGCATTGTATGGAAGACCGTGTAACTCTCCGACATGTTGGTTGGAAACTGGGGAAAAGCTGATACTTGGGCCAGAGATGATTCGACAGACTTCGGATTGCATAGAGATCATTCGGCAACGAATGAAGGCAGCCCAAGACCGTCAGAAGAGTTATGCCGATAAGCGTCGAAAGGATTTGGAATTCGACGTAGGGGATATGGTTTTTGTGAAAATTTCTCCACTGAAGAATGTTATTAGATTCGGGAAGAAAGGAAAATTGACTCCGAGATTTGTTGGACCATTCCCGATCATCGAGCGAATTGGAAAGCTCGCTTATAAATTGGAGTTACCGGAGAAGATGTCAGGTGTGCACAATGTTTTTCACGTATCGTATCTACGGAAGTATGTGCATGACTCGAATGCAGTGGTTTCTGCTGATAGCTATGAAGATTTTGAAGTTGATCCAGTCGATAGAAGACCTCGTAAGCCGCTTCGTGTTGTTGAAACCGACACGAAACAGCTTAGGAGGAAGGTAGTTAAGTTGCTCAAGATACAATGGAGTGAAGATGATAACGACTGTACGTGGGAGGTGGAAGGGAGGATGAAGGCAGCTCATCCTGAACTCTTCAAGGTATGGCCCTAAAGTGTCGTCTCATCTCACGATATTGTAACTTGTTCTAAGTCTTAGAATTCTGTACGCTAAGCTAGAATTGGATGCATGGTTTGTTGATTGCTATGAATGGTAGGCGTACAGAATAGTCTTTGATTGCTTTGTTTGCTTGGAATTTCGGGGGCGAAATTCCTAAGGGGGAGAGAATGTAACGACCCGTATTTCTCACGGATCGACATGTTCGTCAAAATCTGGAATTTTAGCACTTTCAGATTTTTAGGCAAATTTGTCTAAGTCCTAGGTCGTACGCGACCTAAGGGTTGTTGGCAACTTAGAGAAGGTCTGCGACTTAAGAAATGTTGTGAGCGACCTAAGTTTTGTTAAGTGTTAGGTCGGCTGGGAAAGTTAGCGACCTAGTAGTTGCCGAGTTAGCGACCTAGTAGTTGCCGAGTTAGCGACCTAGTAGTTGCCGAGTTAGCGACCTAGTAGTTGCCGAGTTAGCGACCTAGTAGTTGCCGAGTTAGCGACCTAGTAGTTGCCGAGTTAGCGACCTAGTGGTTCTGAGTTAGCGACCTAGTGGTTCTGAGTTAGCGACCTAGTGGTTCTGAGTTAGCGACCTAAGGAGTTAGCTTGTTAGCGACCTAAGGAGTTAGCTTGTTAGCGACCTAAGGAGTTAGCTTGTTAGCGACCTAAGGAGTTAGGCTATGTGTTAGGTCGTAACACTGTTAGGTCGTATGTTGTGTTAGGTCGTTAGGTTGTTAGGTCGCTGGGTTTCCTAAGTGTTAGGTCGCTGAGGAGTTAAGTCGTGCATCTGTTAGGTCGCGTAGATTGCTAAGTTGTTAGGTCGCTAGAATAGTTTGTGTTAGGTCGCGTAGATCTATCTGTTAGGTCGGAGAAGCTTAGGTCGGAGAGTCTTAGGTCGGAAACGACCTAGGGAGATAGCCAGATTTCGACTTAAGGACAGATTTCAGCTATAAATAGGAGGGGTTGTTCTCACTTTTTGGGATCCGGATTTTTTGAAGCGACGAAGTGCTGCCATTTTGAGAGCTCGACTTCTACACTTCTTCACTTCTTTTCTCCACTTTAATCTAGTGCTTCCATCCATCCAAATCGAAGATCGAGATTGAAGATTCAAAAGCTTGGATTGAAGATCTTCATCTTTTCAAGAGAGATTTCTTCATTTGAAGCGGATTTGTGATAGATCTAGCTTCATCCTTCGCTGTCCAGATCTGAAGTGTGTTGATTTGAGGTTGTTTAGGTGATTTGGTGAGTGGTGATTATCTCTCACACGGATCCAAAGGAGTATATCGGATTGTTGGCTCGTTTTGGTGTTAAAATAGAGATTTCCATGCATTTTCTTCATCCTATGTGTAGATCCTTGTAGATCCATTGTTCATGATGATGTTGCATCCATTTTATCATATGTTAACCTATGCAAGTTCATTCATCAAGTTTGTAGAGATATAATCCATGTTTTCATGCTTATTGGACTTTCAACTCTTTAATTACGAAAATGCCATTATTGTTATAATTGTCTACTTAGATCATATTTGAATGCTTGATTGCTTGGATTGATGTTTGATTTGATTGCTTATTATGAACTAGATGATTGATGATTAGATTTAGATCGAAGATGATTCAAAAGCTAAGGAAAAGGCTCTTGAATTGGAAAAGTTGCTCGTGGCATATGTAGCGGGATGATGAAGCTCTTATGCATAGATTCGATGATGCGATGATGAGATGAGGCTTTGCGAGGATGTAATGAAGCGAGGCATCATATGATGAAGACTTGGTCTAATCCAGACGGGATCATTCCAAGCATGTTGATAACTCGGTGATATGATTCGAGTTGAAGATAATGAATGGATATGAGAATAGTCGTCGAGGAGGATGACTAGGAGGCTTGGATAACATCGTTGTTGAAGGTTCTAGCATGCTCTAAGCAAGGGTACGTTTGGGCAGATTCGATAGTCCCAACGGCCAACTGTTGATGGTCGAGTACTCTGGGCAGATTCGATAGTCCTAGGCACGGGCTGCGACGACGTGCGGGAGTTATGTCTAGAACCGGGGTTTTCATTAGCCCTTGACGGACGGCTGAAAGAATGTGCCGGTCATTCAATTAACGGTGATATTGAAGCAATGATAACAGTGATAGCCAGAGTCATGGATGTTTGGTTGTATCGTCATTCGGACTCAAGAGCGGTATTTTCTGGGTGCTTATCTGATTTAGGCCTTGGTACTTGGAAAACATCGCCCTTGACTCGAGTGATAGTAGCTTTACTTTAAATTGTATGCTCTGCTATGTTTGCTTCTGCTTAGTGTGTGTCTGGGGGCTATCACTGTAGAATGAGGTTGGAGTGGGAGGGTTGTATTCCTATTCCTTTTCCTTTATGCTCTTTTGGTATGTTGTTAGTTAATTTACTGCTCACTAAGACTGTTGTCTGACTCAAGGCTTTATGTTTTAATTCTTATTGCCTTGGGCTGTTCGTCCATTTTGGGGCGGGCAGACTAGGTAGCAGGTGACAGGTGCTGTTCTCTTCTCACGATGCTGATATCGAAGACGAGCTAGAGGGTTGCATATTATCTTCTTATATGTACTGGATTTTTTTTTCGCTGTTTTGTATTCTCTGAGAGTTATGTAGTGAGGCTGGATGTATTGACTATGTGGATGCTTGTATTCAACTATTATGGAGTTTTATATGATGTCATTTTATTCTGTAAAGCTTCACTATACATATGTTCTATTGTATTTTGTCCATGCGCTGTGAGTAATACGATAGATCCTGTTGTTTTAATCTTACCTTGACAATCGTCCATGGTCGCCTGGCACACTTTACAGCGCTCTATCTCTAGATTCGGTGCAGGGGTCATGGGCGGTCGTCACATATTTACAATTTAAATTCAAATCAAATATATACATATATACTCAATTTTACTCATATATGCCCATATACATATATATTCAATATTTACAATATTTTTAAATTTAAATGATTTTATATATTTTCTATTTGAATCGGGGAAACTCGCTTCCATTTATAATTAATTTTACAAATTTTTATTCAAAAATTCATTTAATCATCAATTTAAATTAAATTAAAATTCGGGGTCATTACATAGCGTGTTTAGTTATTAGTGAATGATAATATTTGATTATTATCATTTATTTTTGTTGTTTGTGTTCTAATAAAAGTTGTTATTATTAATGTAAACAAAGATAAATAATTAAGAAACAGTTTTATATAACCAAAGTGAAATTATAAATAAAGAAATTTTTTTAATATGATTTGTAAATAAAATGGAATTTAAAAGAAATAAAAAGCACTGAACTCACCTCGGTCGTTGGAAAATAATTCCGGTGATGACAGCAACATCATCAGCATTCATTTTTAAGCTTCTAAGTGATGGGTTTCTACCATTGGAGTTTTGTTTTGGTAAAACTAGTTTTGATTTTAAAATTCAAAAAATATGATTTGATATAAAAAGGAATTATGTATATATATATTTTCAAAATGATTTGAAATAAAACATAAAAAAATTGGGTGTTTAAATTCTTAAAGTTTTTATCTAAGTGTTTTGCTAAAAACATAAGAAAATAAGTTTTATAACTTATAAATTTTGAGAATTAGTGAGTTAAAACAAATTTAAAATTTGTTGAATATAAATGTTAAGAGAAGTAAATTTGAAATTTAATTATGAAATGAAATTTAACTTAAGTTCAGCTAAATAAAATGAATTTTGAAATGGAATTTAATTTAAGAAAAGTTAAATGAAATTGAAATTGATTTGTAATGAATTAATGAAACAAACTAATGAAATAAATTACTAAAATGGATATGAACTTGAGTTAAAATGAAATTCAACTTAAGTTGTTAAATGAATTGAATATGTTTTGGAATGTTGTTTGCTAGAAATAAATATGAACTTAAGTTGTAAAGTGAAAATAAACATAAGTGTTGTATATAAAGTTTTATAATAAACTTAAGTAACGGTTTTATGAAATGGTTTATAAATGATATTAGTGTTGAAAGAAATATACTAAGTAATAAATGAATGTAAATAAAGCAATGTGAATAATGAAAATGAAATGAATGTAAATAAATGTAATGACCTGAAATTTTCATCCATTCGCATCCATACATGTTGGATTTGAATTGCTCAAAATATCAGATTTGTTAATTTAAATTTGGCAAAACTCAGCATATATAGTAAATAAAATGTAACGACCCGTATTTTACGGATTGAAACATCGTAAAATAATTAACGATCGGTTGCATTGTTGATAAGTCGTTCAGAATTTTTTTCTAAGTCCTAAGTCGGTTTGGACGAGTTAAGAGATAAAAGTCTGGGTCGAGTTGCCGACTTAAGGTTTTGACCGAGTTAAGAAATAGGTCGTATTGTCTTAAGTCGTATGGTGGTTTAGGTCGTGGGTTAGTTGGAGCGACCTATAGAATTATGCGACCTAAGTTTTAGTTAAGTGTTAGGTCGGCTAGGAGAGTTAGCGACCTAGTGATTCCGGGTTAGCGACTTAGTGATTAAGTTGTTAGGTCGGTTGGGACGACCTATAGAAGTTAGCGACCTATAGAAGTTAGCGACCTATAGGGTTAAGCGACTTAAGGATAGGCAGCGACTTAAGAGGGTTAGCGAGTTAGTGTAGTTAGGTCGGCAACGACCTAAGTAGTAGTGAGCGACTTAAGGAGTTAAGTCGTACGTGTTAAGTCGTAAGTTTGTTAGGTCGCGAGGTAGTGTGCCTGTTAAGTCGTTGGGTTGCTGTAGCATGTGTTTTGGTTTAAGTCGTAGGTCGCAGGACTACTAAGTTGTAAGTCGAAACATGTTTTAAGTCGCGTGAAGACTTAAGGTGTTAGGTCGCTGGGTTTTGCCAAAGTGTTAGGTCGTAGATGACTTAAAGAGTTAAGTCGTAAGTCGTATTCCTTGGTAAGTCGTAGGTCGGAGACCCAGTTAGGTCGTAGTCTAGTTGAGTCGTGGTCGTGTTAAGGAGATAGCGTTAAGTCTTAAGTCGTAGGGACTTGGGTCTGTTAAGTCGTAGGTCGGCTGAGTGTTGAGTCGAAGATAGGGATAAGTCGGAGACGACTTATGGAGTTAGCCGAGTTACGACTTAGTGAATTTTCTGCTTATAAATAGAAGGGGGTTGGCTTCATTTTTGGGATCCGGATTTCGAAGCGACAAAGTGCTGCCATTTTGAGAGCTCGACTTCTACACTTCTTCACTTCTTTTCTCCACTCTAATCTAGTGCTTCCTTTCATCCAAATCGAAGATCATGATTGAAGATTCAAGAGCTTAGATTGAAGATCTTCATCCTTTGAAGTGAGATTTCTTCGTTTGAAGCGGATTCGTGATAGATCAAGCTCGATCCTTCGCTGTCCAGATCTGAAGCGTGTAGATTTGTGGTTGTTTAGGTGATTTGGTGAGTGGTGATTATCTCTCACACGGATCCAAAGGAGTATATCGGATTGTTGGCTCGATTTGGTGTTAAAATAGTGATTTTCATGCATTTTTTTCATCCTAAGTGTAGATCCATGTAGATCCATTGTTCATGATGATTTGACAACCATTTTACTAAGTGTTAACCTATGCAAGTTCATTCATCAAGATTGTAGAGATATTTCTTATGATTTCATGCTTGTTAGACTTTCAACTCTTTAATTACGAAATTGCCATTATAGTGATAATTGTCTACATAGATCATATTTGAATGTTTGATTGCTTGGATTAATGTTTGATTTGATTGATTGCTATAAATTAGATGATTGATGATTTGATTTAGATCGAAGACAATTCAAAAGCTAAGGGGAAGGCTCTTGAATTGGGAAAGCTGCTCGTGGCATATGTAGCGGGATGATGAAGCTCTTATGCATAGATTCGATGATGACGATGTTGAGATGAGACTTTGCGAGGATGTGATGAAGCGAAGTATGATATGAGATAGTCTTGGTCTAATCCAGACGGGATCATTCCAAGCACGTTGGTAACTCGGTGATATGATTCGAGTTAAGGGTAATGGATGCTTGTGAGGCGCTTGAGCTAGTATGGAAATAGTCGTCGAGGAGGATGACTAGGAGGCTTGGATAGCATCGTTGTTGAAGGTTCTAGCATGCTCTAAGCAAGAGTACGTTTTGGCAGATTCGATAGTCCCAACGGCCAACTGTTGATGGTCGAGTACTCTGGGCAGATTCGATAGTCCTAGGCACGGGCTGCGACGACGTGCAAGAGTTATGTCTAGAACCGGGGTTTCCATTAGCCCTTGACGGACGGCTGAAAGAATGTGCCGGTCATTCAATTAACGGTGATATCGAAGCAATGATAACAGTGATAGCCAGAGTCATGGATGTTTGGTTGTATCGTCATTCGGTCTCAAGAGCAGTGTTTTCCGGGTGCTTATCTGATCTTGGTTTAGGCCTTGGGGGTTTGTGCTTGGAAAACATCGCCCTTGACTCGAGTGATAATTACTTTACTTTAAATTGTATGCTCTGCTATGTTTGCTTCTGCTTAGTGTGTCTGGGGGCTATCACTGTAGAATGAGGTTGGAGTGGAAGGGTTGTATTCCTATTCCTTTTCCTTTATGCTCTTTTGGTATGTTGTTAGTTAATTTACTACTCACTAAGACTGTTGTCTGACTCAAGGCTTTATGTTTTTAATTCTTATTGCCTTGGGCTGTTCGTCCATTTTGGGACGGGCAGACTAGGTAGCAGGTGACAGGTGCTGTTCTCTTCTCACGATGCTGATATCGAAGACGAGCTAGAGGGTTGCATATTATCTTCTTATATGTACTGGATGTTCCGCTGTTTGTATAATCTCTGAGTGATATGTAGTGAGGCTTGATGTATTGACTATTTGGATGTTTGTATTCAACTATTATGAAGTTTTATATGATGGCATTTTGTTCTGTAAAGCTTCACTATACATATGTTCTATTGTATTTTGTCCATGCGCTGTGAGTAATACGATAGATTCTGTTGTTTTTAATTTACCTTGACAATCGTCCATGGTCACCTGGCACACATTACAGCGCAATTTCTCTAGATTCGGTGCAGGAGTCATGGGCGGTCGTCACATAAAATAATCACAGAATCACAGACACAGAGTAATAAAAATAATGCAGTGGAAGCAAAAGAATAGTAGTTCATGAAGCTACTATATATAAATAACAGAGTTAAATAAGATACAACAGAGGTCTCGAATACATAGATGTCTCAATACTATAGTCAAATATAAGATCTAATCACATCACTGGAATCAACCGAATAACTGAAAGCTGGATGGATATAGCTGGATCTCCAAGCGAAGCTCCAACTCCAAAGGTGAGTCTCGAACACTGAGCCACTCAGTCTGACCCAAGCGTAAAGCAAAACACAAAACACTCGAGTCAGGATTAACATTCTTATACCAATAAATCCAACTCAAGTGAAATATCTACTGAAATACAAGTAACTCAAAGGATGTTTGGGATAACGATCCTCTAAGGATCCATTAAAGTATCTACTATGTAGTAATATACGCTATTATAATAATGTCTAAAGTAAAGTAAACTTATTTAAAAATAGCGTTAAGGCTTTAGATTTTCCACCTTAACACATATATAGAGCCAATAGTCTATATAGTACCGTAGCACCTCCAGATCGGGAGGCTGCCAGAGGATACTCCATAGGTACGACACAAATCAAACTCGTATAAGGCGCGCTAGGGTAGGTGACACGGCACAACTAGGCAATGCCAGGGTAGATATACCAATTACGCATCCGGACTGGAGGTAACGCATAGCAGCCACTACCGCTCACCTCGATCCACACTCCCAAAAATCAAAGGTGCGAAACAAAACAACCACAGAATAATAGAATGGCATACGATGGAGTGTGTCCGATCAGAGGAGCTACCTCATTGGCCCAGAATCGCTCCTGTTTTAGCCACCTTATGCCAACTCATGGGAGTTGAGTCCACGTATATACCTTTAGGATCGTCGCCACCATCCTACTTCATTCTGGAATCTCCACCGCGTACACAGTTGTTAAAGTGGTTTTCGGTATCGACGGAGAGTATGCCCATATTCGATCCCGGTCTCTTTAACAACCAAACGTTATTATAACACCGCGGTCATTTCAAAATAGTTTATACTTCTAAACCAAAATATCATTTTCATTTTGGAAACCAAATCAATACGATATCATTTTTGCTCAAATATATCCGTTTCTAAAAAACATATCACTTTCCAAAGTTATAACGCTTTCGAAATCATAGTCTTTTTTTTAAATCAAAACACTTTGGAAATCACAGCTTTGAAATCATAGCATTTTGGAATCCATAACACTTTCCTCTTAAAAAGTTTAGATATTAAAATTATATATATAATAAAATAGTTTATAAAATAAAAATAGTTTATAAAATAAAAATAGTTTATATAAAATAGTTATAAGTTAAAATAGTTTATAATAAAATAATTTATATTGAAAATGATTTATAGTAAAATAGTTTATATAAAAATAATTTATAAAGTAAAATATAAATAGTTTTAGACATAGTTTAAAAATACTTTATATAATGAAGTAGCTTCCTCAAATTTCACAAATCGATTCAAATCCACTCGAATTCCAAAATTCAATTTTAATTCAATCTCAATTCACAAATTTCAACTCAATTCAGTTTCTTAATAAACCATTTCAAATTATATCGATTTCAAATACATATTTGAACCATAAAATAAGCCATTTCAATATATTTCAAAGCTTTAAATATACAACATTTTCAAAACTAAATTCGATAATTTCATATATATATATCAAATTCACTTTACTATTATTTAGTTTGAAATATTCACTTAATAAACCCAATATCATTTAAATAAAACCCCAAATTTCAAACCACTAAATATTTCTTTCAATTTGTTAAACTTGAAATATTCATTTAATCACTTTAAACCAAAATCAAGTTATAAAATCATATCTTTAAAATCTCAAATTTAAAAAAATTTCAAATCAAACTTATTTAAGTATAATTCTTAAGTAAATATAGTTCCAAATCAATTTCAAATTTATCTTTTCAACCTGAATCATTTCAAACTCTATATTTGAAGATATAAATTTTTAAATAAATACTTAAACATATTATATATCAACTTTATTAAATCAACTTTAATAAATCTTTAAAATCAATATTAAATAAACCATATACTTCTTTCCAAAACCATAGAAATCATTTCAAAATATTTATATATATAGACCAACGGTGTTTGTATATAATTCTCTACCCTATGGTCAAGTGATACGGATATTTATCATTTCAATCCGTAATTTAAATATATATAAGGGTATATATCTTTTCAACCCGCAATCCCAAATTCAATTCAATGAAAATCGCTTGGGTTTATCATTTCAACCCATAATGATTTTCTCCTATTCTACAGATCGTTCGGGTATGTATCATTTCAACCCATAGTGAATTTTATACTAACAGGGAACTTGCAGAGTGGTAACGGATATGATAAAAATATAACAATCAGTAACAGGCATATATCCTCAGTGATAAATAACAGATAAAGGTGTCAGATGTCACAGGTGAACAGATACAAAAATGGCATATATATAGAAATGTAAATAACTAACAGCAGCATATTTCAATTGTCGTTTCAATTGAAATCAAATTTAATAAATATAAGAATATTAATCGTGAGTGATTGCTCACCTTTTGAGATTAGTGATGGACGAGAATGAGAGAAGTTATGAATCCAAGCATAAATTCCAAATCTAACAAGATGGGCACGAATTCGACGAAGAAAACAGGCACGACGGACAAAGTTGATAACAGGAATCGATGAGGACAAATCAGAATCAACTTGATAATAAAAGGTATAAGTGAACTTGTATATATATAAACACTATATATATAAAATCATATTTTAGTTCAAACACATATATATATTATCCATATATGTAAGAATTTTCTTCCAAGAATCAATATTAAATTTTAAACATGTATACATATATCTAAATCGAAATATATATATATATATATATATTTGAAAAATCAAACACACATATACTTACATATAAACTAAAGTGTACTTGTATATATAAACCCATATATACATATATAAACATATATATTTTAACTTACATACATGTTTTACTTCAAAACCGATAGATATCATAAAAGTTAAAATTTATACAACTTGAAATGGAATACACTACACGCAAATCAGTAAATCAATATCTAAAACTTACATATATATATATACAAAAACTTGATGAGTTTTCAAACTGTACATGCAAACAGAAACTTGTACATGCAAATTGTAATATAAATTTAACAATTGCATACACTATATAAACTGTAAAACAGATTTGGGACCAAATAAATTTGTTAATCATATAAAGTAAATTGTAGAATATATATACAAGTAATTATATAAACAAATGAAATGTACACTCTTATATACAACAACATATACATATCATATACGTACAAATCCTATATGTATTAGACTTATAAAAATAATATATAACAGATATATGCATTATATATATAGACTACAGACAAAAATGCATACAAAACAACCATCAAACGGCTCCTAAATTAACTCATATACCAATAGGCGGTACACACACACACACACATAAACAAGCTATTGACATGCATATTCAATATACAGAATATATATAACTTTCACAAATATCTTGAAATCAAAACTCATATGTAAAATTACCCTTTTCTATGAATTCTATTGTATACCATATACAGCAATATATATATATAAAAAACTTACCTTGTAACACTATATATCTTATCTCTTATATAATTTTATATACAAACAGATTTATATAACTTATAACCTATGAAAATTTATATACGAAAAAACAGCTACATATCTCTTATATAAATTTTATATATGTAACCAACAGATTTGTATATTGCTATTATAACTCATAACAGAAGTATTTAACTACTATAACTTATACATTATGTACGACCTTATATATATTCATATATAAACAACAAAGATGTACAACTTTATATATGACTCAATAGATCATATATACAAATAAACTTTTATACACATACTGACATTATATACATAAATTCTTTTATAAAATAATATATATAACACTTATATGTAGATAAATATATGTACGCACATCAATATATATGTACATACTCACTTTAATATTTTCCCAAAAGAAATGCGGTAGCAACACTAGAACAAGCTGAACAATTGAAGGCCTACATGCGCTAGAGGCGTGTGACCTGGGTGTAGGGCGCGGGTACAAAGAGATGGTGGGTGGCGGATGATGGATCGGTGAAGGGAGGAGTGGTTGTCGATGTTGGGTGAGGAGGAAAATGGCTCGGCTGCAGAGGTTGAGAGAGAGAGGGCTGACGAGGCAGTGGGCGTAGGGGTCGAATGGTGGAGGACCAGGGGATATGTGGTGTGGACGTGGAAGGAAGAGGTGAAGAGGCCAAAGCATGGGTGTGTCTTCACGCAAGGGAAAAGAGGAGCATAGTGGAAAGAAGGGAGAGGCTACATGTTATTTTTTCAAACGCAGATTAGTAATGAATGAAGAGAGGAAAAAATGAAACAATACAAATCGAATTTAAATTTGGGAATGCTGAAAGTCAAAACTGAAAATATCAAAGAAACGGCTATTCAAAACATGGCACATAACAAAAAGGCACAAGGAAACCAAAAGTCACGGAACCGATTACTGATACGGTTACCATTTACACGGATTCCGTTTTGTATCGAACTTCAAAACTTCAAAAGTCGATAATAGGTACCGAAAATGCTGCTAATTTGTTAGAAATAAGATAAACGGAGCAATCACAGTCCAAATTTGATGAAACGAAATATGACGTCTCACTTAGAAGATAATTTACAAATTTATTGTATAAAAATATTTAGGTTTGGAAAACATTTTATTATCATCAGATATTAACTAATTTAAATTGAAATAAAATTACACAAGAAAATAAACTTCCATATTATCAGATGAAAATTTACCATTTGCTATGTTTACATAGACGCATTCCAAATATTAAATTTTTATTTCAAAATTTTGTTATTAAAATTTCACAAAAATTTCAATTAAATATATAAATAAAACAAATAAAATTATTAAGAATTTATGGGTCATTACACTCTCCCCCACTCAAAACTTTTCGTCCCCGAAAAGGAAGGTGGTAGGAGAATAGAAACAACCAGAAAGAAAAATAGGTTTGGAAAACAGAATAAAACCGTTAATTTAAAACCATATAAATTTCAATTTAAAATAATTAATATTCAACAATCTGGTTTAATCCATTTGAGTTCACCTAAGTTAAATCAATCTATCTATTTCTAAATTCATTATCTTATTGCCTAGTCATCCTCAATTAACAATTTCTAAATCATCAATTTGTATAATCATTTATTATACTCATATTTTATTCAACAAATTTAATTCTTTTATTCAAAATTATTATTAGCTTTATTCCACTTAATATATCTTATTACATATATTTAAACCATATAAATTTCAATTTAAATTAACTTATATTCAATAATTGATTTTAAATTCAAGGTATTTCCATAAGTTAATCTAATTTCAATTTATTAATTCCTTCAAAACAAATTTATTTGTCTCATCTATTATTCAATTAACTTATTATTCTATTTATCTCTATTAACATCTTTATAATCAATAATTTAGTGTATAACATTTATTATAAACACTCAAATTTTATTTATAAAGACATTTTATATTGTATATTATCCAATTACATATTCAACTTCTGAATAATTTAGGTAAGTTATATTAGAATGAAATTGGGTATTATACAAATAAAATTTTCCCAATTCAATTTTTTTTCAAATTATATATATTTATTCAAAATTTTGGTTTCATTTAAAATTGAAATCATCTTTTAACCAAATTTTAAGAATTAAATTTCCGATTAACTTCAAACAATTTAGAGATAAATATATTATATTTTCAAATCAAATTTACAAACATATACCTATATATACATTATAAATCAAATCATACTCCAGAATTTCAAATCAAATTCAAATTCCAAAACAAAAGTGTAGCAAAGCTACTGAGTGGCCTCTCGTCTTCGAAACTCGAAAATGAATATCGATGATGCTGCAGTCATCACCGAAATTTTTTTCCAACGACAAAGAGAAGAGTACTGATTTAAAACCTTTAAAGTTCTTTGAACGATTTCAATTTGAAATTACTTTAAATAATATGCATTTTAAAACTTTAAAACCAAAGTTTGAAATCATCGGAAATTTAAATTATCAAATTATTGACTTAAATTCATTTCAAATTCCAAATCAATTTATAAACCATGTTTATAAATTCATTTATAGAACAATAAATGATAATCAAATATTATCATTTCAAACAACCAATTTAATTAACTTATTAAATTCTAGAAAAATTTTCACTTATATATTTATAATATAATCATACAAATTTATTTCATTTACCAAATTTTGAAAACAATATTGTGTCAGGTTGCTATGTTCAAGTGTTTTGGAAATCCTATCGATAGCGTTGATCAAACGAATCGATTGAAAACCCAAATCAACATCAACAACTCAAACAACACACTATAAACATTTTAATATAAATACAAATACACTCCCTCCCTCGATGATACAAAATAGATTTCAAAACAAGGATAGAGATTCAAATTTGAGGGATCCTAACTAAAAGAATTAAACTAGAAGATAGGCTCGATAGGGAGATAAATAGATTTCAAAGAGGGAAAAGAATGGATAGACTTATATAAATCGCGGGCAACCTTAACCGGGTCAACCGTGACTTCAAAATAAGACCGAGGTAGAATTCTGGAGCAAATCGACATTCGATCGCTAGAGATAGAATTCGGGTATAGCAATAGTGCATCTAAACCGACGATGTAAAAATCTCCGGTGAATCAATGGTTATTGTAAAGGAGTTTCGACCCTTTACAAATCATTCTAAGATTGGCGAAACCACCGATTATTATAGAAATCAATCGAAGTGGAGTTATGGAATGCTCCAGAGTCAAAAGAACCCGAATAAGAAAGACAAGGACGTATTTCAAAACGAGTGGGAGAGTTCCAAAATTCAAAGGAAACCGAATCAAAGAGGAAGAGATTCTGTAATTAAATTTACTCTATATGTTGAGTTTGCCTAATACCAGAGCTTTAATACCACATGTAACGACCTGAAATTTTCAGCCATTCGCATCCATACATGTCGGATTTGAACTGCTCAAAATATCAGATTTGTTAATTTAAATTTGGTAAAACTCAGCATATATAGTAAATAAAATAATCACAGACACAGAGTAATAACAATAATGCAGCGGAAACAAAAGAATAATAGTTCATGAAGCTACTATATATATATAACAGAGTTAAATAAGATACAACAGAGGTCTCGAATACATAGATGTCTCAATACTATAGTCAAATATAAGATCTGATCACATCACTGGAATCAACTGAATAACTGAAAGCTGGATGGATATAGCTGGATCTCCAAGCGAGCTCCAACTCCAAAGGTGAGTCTCGAACACTGAGCCACTCAAGTCTGACCCGAGCGTAAAGCAAAACACAAAACACTCGAGTCAGGATTAACATTCTTATATCAATAAATCCAACTCAAGTGAAATATCAACTGAAATACAAGTAACTCAAAGGATGTTTGGGATAACCATCCTCTAAAGATCCGTTAAAGTATCTACTATGTAGTAATATACGCTATTATAATAATGTCCAAAGTAATGTGAACTTACTTAAAAATAGCGTTAAGGCATTACATTTTCCACCTTAACACATATATAGTGCCAATAGTCTGTACAGTACTGTAGCACCTCCAGATTGGGAGGCTGCCAGAGGATACTCCATAGGTACGACACAAATCAAACTCGTATAAGGCGCGCTAGGTTAGGTGACACGGCACAACTAGACAATGCCAGGGTAGATATACCAATTACGCATCCGGACTGGTGGTAATGCATAGCAGCCACTACCGCCCACCTCGAGCCACACTCCCAAAAATCAAAGGTGCGCACCAAAACAATCACAGAATAATTGAATCGTATACGATGGAGTGTGTCCGATCAGAGGAGCTACCTCATTGGCCCGGAATTGCTCCTGCTTTAGCCACCTTATGCCAACTCATGGGAGTTGGGTCCACGTATATACCTTTAGGATCGTCACCACCATCCTACTTCATTTTGGAATCTCCACCGCGTACACAGTTGTTAAAGTGGTTTTCGATATCGACGGAGAGTATGCCCATATCTGATCCCGGTCTCTTTAACAACCAAATGTTATTATAACACCGCGGTCATTTCAAAATAGTTTATACTTCAAAACCAAAATATCATTTACATTTCGGAAACCAAATCAATATGATATCATTTTCACTTCAAATATATCCATTTCTAAAAATCATATCGCTTTCCAAAGTTATAACGCTTTCGAAATCATAGTCTTTTTTTAAAAAATCAAAACACTTTGGAAATCATAGCTTTGAAATCATAGCATTTTGGAATCCATAACACTTTCCTCTTAAAAAGTTTTGATATTAAAATTATATATATAATAAAATAGTTTATAAAATAAAAATAGTTTATATAAAATAGTTATAAGTTAAAATAGTTTATAATAAAATAATTTATATTGAAAATGATTTATATTAAAATAGTTTATATAAAAATAATTTATAAAGCAAAATATAAATAGTTTTAGATATAGTTTAAAAATAATTTATATAATGAAGTAGCTTCCTCAAATTTCACAAATCGATTCAAATCCACTCGAATTCCAAAATTCAATTTTAATTCAATCTCAATTCATAAATTTCAACTCAATTCAGTTTCTTAATAAACCATTTCAAATTATATCAATTTCAAATACATATTTGGACCATAAGTTAAGCCATTTCAATTTCAATATATTTCAAAGCTTTAAATATACAACATTTTCAAAACTAAATTCGATAATTTCATATATATATAAAATTCACTTTACTATTATTTTGTTTTAAATATTCACTTAATAAACCCAATATCATTTAAATATAACCCTAAATTTCAAACCACTAAATATTTCTTTTGATTTATTAAACTTGAAATATTCATTTAATCACTTTAAACCAAAATCAAGTTATAAAATCATATCTTTAAAATCTCAAATTTAAAAAGATTTCAAATAAAACTTATTTAAGTATAATTCTTAAGTAAATATAATTCCAAATCAGTTTCAAATTTATCTTTTCAACCTGAACCATTTCAAACTCTACATTTGAAGATATAAATTTTTAAATAAATACTTAAACATATTATATATCAACTTTATTAAATCAACTTTAATAAATCTTTAAAAATCAATATTTAATAAACCATATACTTCTTTCCAAAACCATAGAAATCATTTCAAAATATTTATATATATAGACCAACTGTGTTTGTATATAATTCTCTACCTTATGGTCAAGTGATACAGATATTTATCATTTCAATCCGTAATTTAAATATATATACGGGTATATATCTTTTCAACCCGCAATCCCAAATTCAATTCAATGAAAATCGCTTGGGTTTATCATTTCACCCCATAACGATTTTCTCCTATTCTACAGATCGTTCGGGTATGTATCATTTCAACCCATAGTGAATTCTATACTAACAGGGAACTTGCAGACTGGTAATGGATATGATAAAAATATAACAATCAGTAACATGCATACATCCTCAATGATAAATAACAGATAATGGTGTCAGATGTCACAGGTGAATAGATACAGAAATGGCATATATATATAGAAATGTAAATAACTAACCGCAGCATATTTCAATTGTCGTTTAATTGAAATCAAATTTAATAAATATAATAATATTAATCATGAGTGATTGCTCACCATTCGAGATTAGAGATGGGCACGAATTCGACGAAGAAAACAGGCACGACGGACAAAGCTGATAACAGGAATCGATGAAGACAAATCAGAATCAACTTGATAATAAAAGGTATAAGTGAACTTGTATATATATAAACACTATATATATATAATCATATTTTAGTTCAAACACATATATATATTATCCATATATGTAAGAATTTTCTTCCAAGAATTAATATTAAATTTTAAACATGTATACATATATCAAAATCGAAATATATATATATATATATTTGAAAAACCAAACACACATATACTTACATATAAACTAAAGTGTACTTGTATATATAAACCTATATATACATATATAAACATATATATTTTAACTTACATACATGTTTTACTTCAAAACCGATAGATATCATAAAAGTTAAAATTTATACAACTTGAAATGGAATACACTACACGCAAATCAGTAAATCAATATCTAAAACTTATATATATATATATATATAAACTTGATGAGTTTTCAAACTGTACATGCAAATAGAAACTAGTACATGAAAACTGTAATATAAATTTAACAATTACGTACAATATATAAACTGTAAAACAGATTTGGGACCAAATACATTTGTTAATCATATAAGTAAATTATAGAATATATATATATACAAGTAATTATATAAACAAATGAACTGTACGCTCTTATATACAACAACATATACATATCATATACGTACAAATCCTATATGTATTAGACTTATAAAAATAAAATATAACAGATATATGCATTATATATATAGGCTACAGACAAAAATGCATACAAAACAACCATCAAACGGCTCCTAAATAAACTCATATACCAACAGGCGATATATATATATATATATATATATATATATATATATAGACACACACACACACATATAAACAAGCTACTGACATACGTATTCAATATACATAATATATATAACTTTCACAAATATCTTGAAATCAAAACTCATATGTAAAATTACCCTTTTCTATGAATTCTATGGTATACTATATACAGCAATATATATATATATATATATATAACTTACCTTATAACACTATATATCTTATCTCTTATATAATTTTATATTCAAACAGATTTATATAACTTATAACCTATGCAAATTTATATACGAACAAATAGCTACATGTAACGACCCAGTATTTTGGACCATTCAAATCGACAATAAATCCACACATGTCGGACTTGAATAATTCAAAACAATGGATTGTAAATAAAATTTGGCAAAACTCAACATATACAGTAAATAAAATAATTACAGATCACAGACACAGAGTAATATAACAATAATGCAGCGGAAACAAAAGGATAGTAGTTCATGAAGTTACTATATATATATAACAGAGTTAGACAAGATACAACAGAAGTCTCGAATACAATAGACGTCTCAATACAATAATCAAATACAAGATCTGAATACATCACTGGAATCAACTGAATAACTGAAAGCAGGATCGATAGATAGCTGGATCTCCAAGCAAAGCTCCAACTCCAAAGGTGAGTCTCAAATGCTGTATCACTCAGTCTGACCCGAGCGTAAAGCAAAACACAAAACACTCGAGTCAGGATTAACATTCTTATATTCAATAAATCCAACTCAAGTGAAATATCAACTGAAATACAAGTAACTTAAAGGATGTTTGGGATAACCATCCTCTAAGGGTCCGTTAAACTATTTACTATGTAGTAATATTCGCTATTATAATAGTGTCTAAATAAGTAAAGTATAATCATATAGAAAATAACGTTAAGGGGATGGAGAACCTTAACGCGGTCGGATCTTAAAATCATAATCGTAGTAAAGCTCGATATGGTAGGTGACACGGCACAACTAGGCAATGCCAGGGTAGATATACCAATTACGCACACGGACTGATGGATACGCATAGCAGCCACTACCGTTCCACCTCGAACAACACTCCCAAATCGGAGGATGGCCATCTAGTCAAATCACAAGTATGAGTATAATATCGAAGAAATGCGTCCGAGAAGAGGTGCTACCTCACTGGTCCGAGATCGCTCCTGTTTTAGCCACCTTATGCCAACTCACGGGAGTTGGGTCCACGTAACATACCTTAAGAACGTCGCCACCATCCTACTTCATTCTGGAATCTCCACCGCGTACACAGTTGTCAAAGTGGTTTTCGGTATCGACAGAGAGTATGTCCATATCCGATCCCGGTCTCTTTAACAACCAATCGTTATTATAACACCGTGGTCATTTCAAAATAGTTTATACTTCAAAACCAAAATATCATTATCATTTCAAAACCCAATTTAATACGATATCATTTCACTTCAAATACATCCATTTTCAAAATCATATTACTTTCCAAAATTATAATGCTTCGAAATCATAGTCTGGAAATCACAGTATTTTGGAAATCATAACACTTTCCTTTTAAACAGTTTAGATATTAAAATTTCGTTATAAAATAAATTAGTTTCCTCAAATTTCACAAATCGATTCAAATTAACTCGAATTCAAAATTTTAATTTAATCAAATCTCAAATCATCAGTTTCAACTCGATTCAGCTTCTAAATAAACCATTTCAAATTATCGATTTCAAATACATATCTGAACCATAAAATAAGCCATGAAAATTTTAATATATTTCAAAGCTTTAAATATTCAACATTTCAAAACTAAATTCGATAAATTTATATATGTATCAGATTCACTTTAAAATTATTTAGTTTTGAAATATTAACTTAATCATTTCCATAACATTTAAATGCAATTTCAATTTACAAATTTAAATAAACAAAATATCCCATTTAAATATTATACGTTTGAAATATCCATTTAAGTCACCCTTTCAAATTTCAAGTTGTAAATCACTTCTTTAAATTTCAAATTCAATACATTTCAAATCAAACTTATTTAAGTTTAATTCTTAAATAAATATAATTTCAATCAATTTCAAATCATTATACATTCTATATTTGAAAATATAGATATTAAATAAATACTTAAACATATTATTTACCAACTTTATTAAATCAACTTTAATGAATCTTTAAAATCAATATTTATCAAAACCATATATTTCTTTTCAAAAACAAAAGAAATCATTTTCAAACATTTATATATAGACCAACGGTGTCTGTATAAAATTTTTCTATCCTATGGTCAAGTGATACAGATATTTATCATTTCAATCCGAAATTTAAAACATATTCGGGTATATATCTTTTCAACCCGAAATCCCAAATTCAATTCAATGAAAATCACTTGGGTTTATCATTTCAACCCATAACGATTTTCTCCTATTCTACAGATCGTTCGGGTATGTATCATTTCAACCCATAGTGATTCTATACTAACAGGGAACTTGCAGAGTGATAACAGATATGATAATAAAATAACAATAGTAACAGGCAATATATCATCAATATAAATAACAGATAATGGTGTCAGGTGTCACAGGTGAACAGATACAGATAATGACATATATATAACAATGTAAATAACTAACAGCAGCATATTTCAATTAACGTTTCAATTGAAATCAAATTTAATAAATATAAGAACATTAATCGTGATTGCTCACCTTTCGAGGCTAGATAGATTAGAAGATGACACGGACACAGGTGCGCATACGGAACATCGACAGGCTAGGAATGACTGCGAAAATTTGATATTGGAATGATAAGTCAAGATAGGCACGAGATTTGATGAAACAAGATATATACACACACATATATATATGTAAAATAAATAAATAAAATCAATTTAACATAATTTAAAATAAATATATAATTTAAATTTCATATCAATATTAAATACCAACATATAAAAATATCTATACATATTTGAAAGGACCAAATTCACATGCAATCTACATATACTAATGTATATAAACGTATGTACAAATTACATACCTGTTAAAATAACCATCCCTATTTATTTATCAATCAACAAAACAAAAACAAAAAAACTTGTAAACTGAAAACAAAATGACAAGATGGAAATTTCGCAACTCTAATACGCATGCAACATGAAAACTATAAGTATATCTATAACCGAAAATGAAATATATAGATATATATATAAATAGGGCAGTAAATAGTATTTCGAAACTCACATATATATATATATGCCAGAATAATTTGAAGTTTATATAACAGAACACAATATAGCCTACTGCTATAAACAATCTCAAGTATATATACAACTAATATATATATATATAACAAATCTTTTTCCAATTTCTATACTATATAGACTAGAACATACCACTGTTAATAAACTCAGCACTATTTATGTAAGCAAATAGAACAAGACCACAACAGCTTTTTTTTAAAAATGAAATATAAGTTCTGCCATAGTAAAACTATATATGTATAACTTACTCACAAATAACTTATGAAATAACTCCACTGATTCATATGCATACCTTTTAATTTCATAAATATATTACCCTTTTAAAACAAATACAAACATGAAATCTTAAATCCATGTGTTAAAATACATATAACATAAAATATACTTTAAAATCATCAATATAATACAACTTACGATACAACAGGTTATACCTTTGAAATAACAGATCTTAGGTAACTTACCAACCTATATATTATATTTTATATAAACCGATAATAGGTGATACTGTAATATAACATAACTTCATATATTTTAAAAACCCAAACAGATCAAAGATAAGTTTATATAAACATATTATATATATAACTAATAAACTTAAATATACATACAACACATAATATGCAAAGATATATACATATTACCTAAATCTTTTCCAAGTATAACAAAGTGGAGAGAAAGGCTAGTGGTAGTGGGATTGAAGCTGCTGCGATATGAGAGGGTGACAGTGCGACTGGATCAATGTTATCTCAAATACGAGCAACATATATATATAGCCGAGCAGCATATACACACGAGCAGCATATAAAGAAGGAGAGGGCAAGAGGCAAGGCCGCTCTAGTGTCGGGTCCAAGAAACAAGGCGATTCCAGGCGGTAAAGCTGTGGACGGTGGCATGGCACTACAATTGAGGCGAAGGTGGCTGCTCATTCATAGCTAACGGCCTGCACGTGGTGGCTTGCTGGGGTAGGGGTTCGGCATGGACGCAGGTAGATGAATCTCGGGCGGCATGGTGGTGACAGGCCAAAGCCCGTGGATGAAATGGAAGGCACGGTGACGTTGTGACGACCCGACTTTCCACTCCCGGAAAATCGCATCGACAGTAAGAAAGAAAGGGGTGAGAAATAGAAAAGAGAAGAAGAGAAAAGAAAACAACAACAGATACTCACAGCGGAAACGAAACGAAATATAATATATCACATAAATATTACATAGTATCATATACATCATCTATCAGAGTTACACAGATTATACATCACATACTAGACAGTTATAAACATCTGTCTAGTTATTACATCTCAACACAATACAGATCAATACAAAGATCAACACAGCGGAAAACTACTATCTATATCTACAACGCCGAAGCCTCCTACTCCATTGCTCCTCCAGATTACTCGTCAAAGCTAAACCTGAATCCCTTGGCTACTCGTAAAAATTTGAGTACCCAAGAGTTTATAAAACAGAAATAAACAACTTGGGTCAGACATGGGTCTGGTGTGAGTAACAGGTTAAACTTGTTTAACTTCAAAACCTTTTGAAAGAAAAGGTATCACGTAAGACTCCCCACAAATAAACATGGGTAAGTTTTTACCTTACGCTAACCAAAACATTTGATAGGAAATTTGATTGTATTATAATAGGTCTAGGGTTTTCAAGTAAAATACAGAAATAGCTGGAATGCTTACATCTCACGTTCCAACATAGTTGGGCACAACTAATACGTACGGCACTTATTGGAGTTTGAATTCCATCAATGGCAGGGCTACCGGGGTACCGCCCGTCACAGTACGTGGCCTAGATCACCGTACCGAGGATCACTCCCAATCCCCTGCAACACAAGGTCGGAATATCCCTTACTGGATAATTCCCGCACAAGATACCCCACGGTTGTCATGATTCAACCGCACCACTAAGTCGAAAATAGAAAGGGACATCTAGACAGAGGTCATCTTGTCCTACTTGGGTGCTACCCACTAACCTTGCTGCACCTCCCCTGTTTTAGCCATTCCCGGTTTGTGAGGCTTGAGGTCACGATTACCTTAGAAAAGAACACATCACTTAGAATGCTCATCGTCCACCTGACGATGTTCTGAAAGCATTCAATCCATACAAGTTCGTTCCGGGTTCGAACGAAACCGAAGGCATTATTTCGTTACACCCGTTTTGGAATCACCCTCAGAGTTAACGACAATAACCCTTGCACTCTGAATCTTCATCTTCACTTGAGATTCACGACCTATCGTAATTTGAATCGATGTGGTATTCGGGTCTCCAGACCTGGAAATCCGGTATACGGAAACCCGATCCCGGTCTCATCGAAATCCAAAACGTATCTTTTAAGGCCAAGTTGTTTTAAAGGTTAAAACAATTTAATTCAATTATCTTTATACACTTAGAAAGATAATTCACAATAGATAATCAACATTATCAATATCATCAGATAATCCATATTATCACAATTCAACTAAACATCCATATCACATAGCATATATCTCATCAGAGATATCAAGCAAATGCAAAGCATTCAGTATTATCATCCATCCATAAGTAATGATCTATATCATCTCTAATTAATTTAAAGTGAATTAAATTAATTACTTTATTTTATAAATCCTGCTTACTTAAACATTAATTAATTACAAATTAATTAATTATCCTCTAATTACCTTTTAAATAAATCATCTTTGATTAATTATCTTTTAAATTACCTTCAAGTAATTTATCCTTAATTAATTACTTAAATTAATTATTCTTAACCACTTATAGTAATTAACCTTTAATTACTTCATTAATTAATTAACTAAAATTAATTAAATTAATCAACTATAATTAATTATATTAAACCTTAATTAATTACATTAATTAATCACTTCATTTATTAATTATACTTAATTAATCAATCTTAATTACATCATTAATTATATTAATTAATGATCCTTAATTACAACTTAATTATTAATTACTTTAATTAAATTAATTACATTAAGTAATTAACTTTAAATTAAACAACATTTATTAATCACCTTGATTAATCTTAAATCAGTAATTAACTACCCTTAATTACTTTCATTTACTAAATTAATTCTCCTTAATTAATTCCTTAATTAATCCCTTGATTAATTATTCAAAGTAATTAACTCAAATTACTTCTATTAATAAAATCATTTATTCAACTAATTACTTCCAGTAATTATTTATTACTAACTTCCCTAAATAATATACCTTAATAATTACAATTTAGTAATTATTATCAAATCATCTCTTGATTTTTCTAAATTAATTAAACCTAATTAATTAACTTAACTAATCAAATTAACTTCAATTAATTACAATAATAATTAATTCTTAATTACTTCCATTAAGTAATTTATTTAAATCAAATTCTAAAATGATTATCTTTAAATTAATTAATCTAATTAACTATTAAAATTAATTACATTAATTAATTATTAAATAATCCATAGTTAATGACCTTCATTAACTATTAACAACTCTATAATTACTTTTCTTAAGTAATTAACTTGGATTAATCATTATTAATTCCAAATTAATAAATCTTAATAACCAATTAATTAAACTCTAATTATTTAATTAATTAAGTGTTAACCATAACTTAATTAATATTTAATTACTTTATTAATTAATTCTTAACCATTAATTAATATTCTAATTAATAATCCTTAATTATAATTTAATCATTCCTAATCAATTTACCTTTAATCATAAATTAATTTGTTTAAACCATTAATTACCTATTTAATTAATCCAAATGATTAATTAATCAATTAAATTAATTATTCATTAAATTTCCTTATAATTTAATGAACACACCTTTCTAATTACTTTAAGATAAAACATTTTCTTATCAAAGGTTAAATTATCATTTTTAAATACATTTGAAAACATCCATTTCAAATTTAACTTTTAAATTTCATTTTAAATTCTAGATTTAAAATGAATACTGATTTGTTTTAAACAAAGTTTAAATACCAATTTAAAACTTTCACATGTAGAAGAATTCCTATATTTTATAAAAGAATTTTTACAAAGAGTTTAAATCAAATTCCCTTTAAATTTCAATCATTTAAATATAACTAACATTTTAAAACATTTAAATTTATAAAAATTATTTTATTTCCAATCTTTAAGATTCAAAACCAACTTGAATCTATATAGTTAAACTTTGATTTAAATTCTTGTTTAAATATTACTCCACAATTTAAATTCTGTTTAAAATTTTCTTTACAAATTTAAATCCAGTTTAAATTTTATAAACAGACAGTTTTGAAAGCCTGTCAACAACAAAAGTACACAAGCTCACCTAAGTTACTTCGAGTCGTAGCCTCCAAAACTTCGAACATTTCACGAAACAACTCGAGTATGAACTCGAGTAACTCTCTGTTATTAGCCAGACTCACCAGAAATTTCGATGTGCACGTGTGCACAGTGCACCACTCTCCGACCATCTTCAGCCACCTCCGGTGACCTCCCCACATCGACAATCATCTCTACACCAGAAAACGACCATCACCTCTTCGATCAACACGAAAAATCGAAATTGGGAATTCGAGCACCAAACTGGAATACAGGCTTCCTCCAAAACCCTGTCAACATCTCCTCGTCTTCGCATTTCCGATCACCAGAACTCTATCGACTCCGGCCATGGCTTCATCCACATCTTAGCTATCATTTCCCAGAGTTTGGTTAAACTCGATCCATTCTAGACGTCTCAGTGATCAAATTTCTATCGACTAAGAAACTAGGGTTAAAATTTCAAATTCTAAATCATTTCTTCCTCAATGTTTTAATTCATTATCCAATAATTTTCCCTATATCTTTGATCATTCCACCATCACTATTGAAGATTACAACATCCAAATTTCACTGAGATAATCGAAATTACCAAAAATTCATTTTTAGCTTAAGCCAGAACTGCTCCTATAATATTAAACTAAAAACTATGATTTTAATGTTAAAAATCATGTTATTACTTATATATTCCATATATAATCCTGAACTTTTAAATTACCCAGTTTGAATTTTTACATTTTATAACATGCACCTGTTATTTTAGTTTACAGAGACACTCAGGATAAAAGTTTGACATAATTAAACCTTTTAAACTTTAGTTTATTCTGAAACAACTAATTTTATTTAAATCTTAGATCCAAATCAAAGCTAGATCATGAGATATTGATTTTATATCAAAAAAAACAATAGCCTGGAATTCAAGAAACAGAGATACACTGATGCAAAACAACATGCACACTATATACAATCATGTATATACATAATCATCTATAAATATTCACATCCACAACACAATTTATCACAGAATTAAGCATGCAACATAATTATACTTAAGTTAATTTAAGTAAGAATGTTACTCACCAACTAAAATGGAGACAGAGCCTTATTTTTGAAAATCTTGAAACTGGGAACCTTAAACTGTTTTGAACTTTAACTTGAATGCCTCTTTTGATTTAAGAAATTGAATTGTTGAACTTTACTTATTGACTTTAGAACTGCATGCATGTTTGCTTCCAGAGATGAGAAGAATGCAGACAGCTTTGAGATGTTTCCAGGTTTTGAAAAATGCAGACAGACTTGAGATTTGAAAAATGAGATTGTTGCAGGTTGATCTTTTGATTTGGAAATTTGATTACAGATTGGAGAAAAATGCAGTGGCTTTGTTTTGATTTGAGATTATAGGGATTGATATATATTTGGTTTGAGGAGTTTGGTTCTCTGATTTCAGATTTGCATATGAACATATTTTGTTTGAGAAAGGTTTTGAGAGATATTGATTACTGAATATTTCCAGATTTGTTCTAGAGGAAAGGTTTGAGTTTATCTTGTTTTGAGAAGAAAAATAGAAAGGATGAAGTAAAGAAATGCATATGTGTATATGACTAAATTTATGATTTTATAAAAATAAAAGAAAATGAAAATAATTAAGACACTTGTCACATTGTTTAATCCATTGCCTAACACATGTTATAATGAGTCATTAGATAAAGACACATGTCTTTTAAGTATTTATCTTATATTTATTTAGTTTTAAAAGTAAATAAAAAACCTTTTTCTTATTTATAAAATACTTATCTATATATATATAAGTCATTTTAAAGAAAAACCAATTATATTTATAGATAAAAGTTTATACAAATATTCTAACATCCAAAACAATTTAAATATTTATTTCTTTGAATTTCAAAGCTTAAATTCAAATTAAAATTAAATTAAATCCTAAGATTCAATTTAAAAAGTTAAGTTATATATATATACATATATAACTATTCATTCAATTAAATAAAAATTCCATATTCTATAAAATCCATTCATCTTAATAAAAATAATACATTATACTTATTATCTGAAATTAACATATTTGATATTTAAATAATTTATATAAGAGATTATATTATCAAGTGATATTTTAAAAAGAAACAAAACAAACCATTTTTGTTAACTCTTATATATTTTAACTTAAGTAAAAATATCTTAAGCAATTAAAATATTTACCTAAAGTATATTTAAAATTATAAAGTTACTTATTTAAATAACTTTGAAAAGTCATATTAAATTAAATCTAAATTTCCAATTTGCCCAAAGCTTTCTATTTACAATATATACAAATAAATATATATATTTAAATAGAAAATATCTTATTAACTTTTAAAAGATAAAATCACCAATTAATTACTCATTTAATCAGATTACTAAATTAAATTCAAATTTTAATATCAAAGATCATCAATATCAATTTAATTATTTAACAGATTATTAAATTGATATTGTTAAAATTTCCGGGATATTACATTCCTTCCCCCTTAAAATAATTTCGTCCCCGAAATTTAAACAAAGGTAATTTAATAATCTTATTAAAGATTTTAAAACACAAGCATATACTATCATCCATATGCTAACTACCATAGCAACCAATTCATCCAATCAATCAAATCTAATTATCCAGACAAAATTCTAGATAGAATTCCTCGAGTTTCCCCAAGTATATATATATACCGGGATACTCGCTCTACAACAATCTAAACTACTAAGATATAGATCTCCTACTCATCTAGATCTACAGAACTAAACAGAATATCAGACTACAGACGAGTCTGACTCAACAACTAAACCATCCAGAACTGCTGATTCTAAAACCAGAGATAGATCTTACACGTACTTCTCAGAGATACATAAAACTCAATGAATTCCAATTGTCCAAACTGACAATTCAATCCTGAAAACCCAATACTTATCCAAATCAGAACACAGAAGAGATCCAAACATAACTTTACTTCACAATATCAGTAGATTCCAAACTTACTTCTCCTATCCAGAGATATACTCCAAACTGCTTTCGTTGCTCAATTCTGATCTGAGGTAGAACACAAGCACAGACTGGACAACTCATTCCAGAAATAAGGTTCACTGATCCATAAATAAAACTCAGATACTTCATCAAAACTTGAGTTGCTTCACCAAACTCTATCTCTAGGAAAACATCCTTCAACTAGACTGAACCACTGGTATCACTCATGGAATCCAGTCGATAAGAAAACTCAACCTTCAGATGCGGACAACTCCTGACTTCCTTGAAGACACTCAGAAAAACTCTGATAACCCAAGAGAACCCTCAAACTATCGCAAGTCACCTTTGCGATCAACCCAGCCTATTTCCAAAGAAAACTGTTCCTCTTAACAAATCAGAACAGCCCATACTTAACTATCCAATCCATCGAAGAAATGGATGCACCCTGCTGCTTCTGAATTTCACCTCCAGAAAAACTACTCAGCCTGACAACTTCCTGCCATCACAGAATACTCCGAGCTGCACTGCTGACACTGATGCCAAGGACTTTCTATCCAAAGATCTTTGAGAAACTCGAACTCCAAACCAAACAGAAATACCATGCTGAACTCAGCCATAACACTGAAACAGACACACTTCCTTAAACTCGTTCCAAAGAAAACATCTTCGGGAACATCAATCGTCACTGTATCTCATCATACAGCTACTATTACCTGAGGTATTAAGATACCATCACTTGCTTCTGTTCAACTGATAGATCCAAACTCTACTCATCCAACTTTACAGATAAACTCCGAACCTTAACAGGTTTCCTTCAGAGATTCGATAAAATCCTTCATCACAGCAAAACTTACTCGAGACAGTATTGGGTCTACAGTCTCGATAAATACACTTCCAACCTTAATTCCAACCATTGGTAGTCGTGTTTCATACACTACTACCCTATCTACCTTTATATCTTATATTGGAGAACCTGTACGGGTAACCCAACAATATAGGTAGAATATATATATAGTTATATAAAAATTACAAATACGCTCTCTCACGATAGATACCACTCCAGAGCTAGGTATTCACTCAACCTACTGCTCTGATATTCACTTAACCAAAAGCTTAGGCATTCGCTCAACCTAAGCTCTGATACCACGTGTGACGACCCGACTTTCCACTCCCGGAAAATCGCATCGACAGTAAGAAAGAAAGGGGTGAGAAATAGAAAAGAGAAGAAGAGAAAAGAAAACAACAACAGATACTCACAGCGGAAACGAAACGAAATATAATATATCACATAAATATTACATAGTATCATATACATCATCTATCAGAGTTACACAGATTATACATCACATACTAGACAGTTATAAACATCTGTCTAGTTATTACATCTCAACACAATACAAATCAATACAAAGATCAACACAGCGGAAAACTACTATCTATATCTACAACGCCGAAGCCTCCTACTCCATTGCTCCTCCAGATTACTCGTCAAAGCTAAACCTGAATCCCTTGGCTACTCGTAAAAATTTGAGTACCCAAGAGTTTATAAAACAGAAATAAACAACTTGGGTCAGACATGGGTCTGGTGTGAGTAACAGGTTAAACTTGTTTAACTTCAAAACCTTTTGAAAGAAAAGGTATCACGTAAGACTCCCCACAAATAAACATGGGTAAGTTTTTACCTTACGCTAACCAAAACATTTGATAGGAAATTTGATTGTATTATAATAGGTCTAGGGTTTTCAAGTAAAATACAGAAATAGCTGGAATGCTTACATCTCACGTTCCAACATAGTTGGGCACAACTAATACGTACGGCACTTATTGGAGTTTGAATTCCATCAATGGCAGGGCTACCGGGGTACCGCCCGTCACAGTACGTGGCCTAGATCACCGTACCGAGGATCACTCCCAATCCCCTGCAACACAAGGTCGGAATATCCCTTACTGGATAATTCCCGCACAAGATACCCCACGGTTGTCATGATTCAACCGCACCACTAAGTCGAAAATAGAAAGGGACATCTAGACAGAGGTCATCTTGTCCTACTTGGGTGCTACCCACTAACCTTGCTGCACCTCCCCTGTTTTAGCCATTCCCGGTTTGTGAGGCTTGAGGTCACGATTACCTTAGAAAAGAACACATCACTTAGAATGCTCATCGTCCACCTGACGATGTTCTGAAAGCATTCAATCCATACAAGTTCGTTCCGGGTTCGAACGAAACCGAAGGCATTATTTCGTTACACCCGTTTTGGAATCACCCTCAGAGTTAACGACAATAACCCTTGCACTCTGAATCTTCATCTTCACTTGAGATTCACGACCTATCGTAATTTGAATCGATGTGGTATTCGGGTCTCCAGACCTGGAAATCCGGTATACGGAAACCCGATCCCGGTCTCATCGAAATCCAAAACGTATCTTTTAAGGCCAAGTTGTTTTAAAGGTTAAAACAATTTAATTCAATTATCTTTATACACTTAGAAAGATAATTCACAATAGATAATCAACATTATCAATATCATCAGATAATCCATATTATCACAATTCAACTAAACATCCATATCACATAGCATATATCTCATCAGAGATATCAAGCAAATGCAAAGCATTCAGTATTATCATCCATCCATAAGTAATGATCTATATCATCTCTAATTAATTTAAAGTGAATTAAATTAATTACTTTATTTTATAAATCCTGCTTACTTAAACATTAATTAATTACAAATTAATTAATTATCCTCTAATTACCTTTTAAATAAATCATCTTTGATTAATTATCTTTTAAATTACCTTCAAGTAATTTATCCTTAATTAATTACTTAAATTAATTATTCTTAACCACTTATAGTAATTAACCTTTAATTACTTCATTAATTAATTAACTAAAATTAATTAAATTAATCAACTATAATTAATTATATTAAACCTTAATTAATTACATTAATTAATCACTTCATTTATTAATTATACTTAATTAATCAATCTTAATTACATCATTAATTATATTAATTAATGATCCTTAATTACAACTTAATTATTAATTACTTTAATTAAATTAATTACATTAAGTAATTAACTTTAAATTAAACAACATTTATTAATCACCTTGATTAATCTTAAATCAGTAATTAACTACCCTTAATTACTTTCATTTACTAAATTAATTCTCCTTAATTAATTCCTTAATTAATCCCTTGATTAATTATTCAAAGTAATTAACTCAAATTACTTCTATTAATAAAATCATTTATTCAACTAATTACTTCCAGTAATTATTTATTACTAACTTCCCTAAATAATATACCTTAATAATTACAATTTAGTAATTATTATCAAATCATCTCTTGATTTTTCTAAATTAATTAAACCTAATTAATTAACTTAACTAATCAAATTAACTTCAATTAATTACAATAATAATTAATTCTTAATTACTTCCATTAAGTAATTTATTTAAATCAAATTCTAAAATGATTATCTTTAAATTAATTAATCTAATTAACTATTAAAATTAATTACATTAATTAATTATTAAATAATCCATAGTTAATGACCTTCATTAACTATTAACAACTCTATAATTACTTTTCTTAAGTAATTAACTTGGATTAATCATTATTAATTCCAAATTAATAAATCTTAATAACCAATTAATTAAACTCTAATTATTTAATTAATTAAGTGTTAACCATAACTTAATTAATATTTAATTACTTTATTAATTAATTCTTAACCATTAATTAATATTCTAATTAATAATCCTTAATTATAATTTAATCATTCCTAATCAATTTACCTTTAATCATAAATTAATTTGTTTAAACCATTAATTACCTATTTAATTAATCCAAATGATTAATTAATCAATTAAATTAATTATTCATTAAATTTCCTTATAATTTAATGAACACACCTTTCTAATTACTTTAAGATA
Source organism: Allium fistulosum (assembly GCA_030737815.1). NCBI lineage: Eukaryota > Viridiplantae > Streptophyta > Magnoliopsida > Asparagales > Amaryllidaceae > Allium > Allium fistulosum. The sequence continues at coordinate 1,411,877,162 of CM060903.1, forward strand.
AAACATTTTCTTATCAAAGGTTAAATTATCATTTTTAAATACATTTGAAAACATCCATTTCAAATTTAACTTTTAAATTTCATTTTAAATTCTAGATTTAAAATGAATACTGATTTGTTTTAAACAAAGTTTAAATACCAATTTAAAACTTTCACATGTAGAAGAATTCCTATATTTTATAAAAGAATTTTTACAAAGAGTTTAAATCAAATTCCCTTTAAATTTCAATCATTTAAATATAACTAACATTTTAAAACATTTAAATTTATAAAAATTATTTTATTTCCAATCTTTAAGATTCAAAACCAACTTGAATCTATATAGTTAAACTTTGATTTAAATTCTTGTTTAAATATTACTCCACAATTTAAATTCTGTTTAAAATTTTCTTTACAAATTTAAATCCAGTTTAAATTTTATAAACAGACAGTTTTGAAAGCCTGTCAACAACAAAAGTACACAAGCCCACCTAAGTTACTTCGAGTCGTAGCCTCCAAAACTTCGAACATTTCACGAAACAACTCGAGTATGAACTCGAGTAACTCTCTGTTATTAGCCAGACTCACCAGAAATTTCGATGTGCACGTGTGCACAGTGCACCACTCTCCGACCATCTTCAGCCACCTCCGGTGACCTCCCCACATCGACAATCATCTCTACACCAGAAAACGACCATCACCTCTTCGATCAACACGAAAAATCGAAATTGGGAATTCGAGCACCAAACTGGAATACAGGCTTCCTCCAAAACCCTGTCAACATCTCCTCGTCTTCGCATTTCCGATCACCAGAACTCTATCGACTCCGGCCATGGCTTCATCCACATCTTAGCTATCATTTCCCAGAGTTTGGTTAAACTCGATCCATTCTAGACGTCTCAGTGATCAAATTTCTATCGACTAAGAAACTAGGGTTAAAATTTCAAATTCTAAATCATTTCTTCCTCAATGTTTTAATTCATTATCCAATAATTTTCCCTATATCTTTGATCATTCCACCATCACTATTGAAGATTACAACATCCAAATTTCACTGAGATAATCGAAATTACCAAAAATTCATTTTTAGCTTAAGCCAGAACTGCTCCTATAATATTAAACTAAAAACTATGATTTTAATGTTAAAAATCATGTTATTACTTATATATTCCATATATAATCCTGAACTTTTAAATTACCCAGTTTGAATTTTTACATTTTATAACATGCACCTGTTATTTTAGTTTACAGAGACACTCAGGATAAAAGTTTGACATAATTAAACCTTTTAAACTTTAGTTTATTCTGAAACAACTAATTTTATTTAAATCTTAGATCCAAATCAAAGCTAGATCATGAGATATTGATTTTATATCAAAAAAAACAATAGCCTGGAATTCAAGAAACAGAGATACACTGATGCAAAACAACATGCACACTATATACAATCATGTATATACATAATCATCTATAAATATTCACATCCACAACACAATTTATCACAGAATTAAGCATGCAACATAATTATACTTAAGTTAATTTAAGTAAGAATGTTACTCACCAACTAAAATGGAGACAGAGCCTTATTTTTGAAAATCTTGAAACTGGGAACCTTAAACTGTTTTGAACTTTAACTTGAATGCCTCTTTTGATTTAAGAAATTGAATTGTTGAACTTTACTTATTGACTTTAGAACTGCATGCATGTTTGCTTCCAGAGATGAGAAGAATGCAGACAGCTTTGAGATGTTTCCAGGTTTTGAAAAATGCAGACAGACTTGAGATTTGAAAAATGAGATTGTTGCAGGTTGATCTTTTGATTTGGAAATTTGATTACAGATTGGAGAAAAATGCAGTGGCTTTGTTTTGATTTGAGATTATAGGGATTGATATATATTTGGTTTGAGGAGTTTGGTTCTCTGATTTCAGATTTGCATATGAACATATTTTGTTTGAGAAAGGTTTTGAGAGATATTGATTACTGAATATTTCCAGATTTGTTCTAGAGGAAAGGTTTGAGTTTATCTTGTTTTGAGAAGAAAAATAGAAAGGATGAAGTAAAGAAATGCATATGTGTATATGACTAAATTTATGATTTTATAAAAATAAAAGAAAATGAAAATAATTAAGACACTTGTCACATTGTTTAATCCATTGCCTAACACATGTTATAATGAGTCATTAGATAAAGACACATGTCTTTTAAGTATTTATCTTATATTTATTTAGTTTTAAAAGTAAATAAAAAACCTTTTTCTTATTTATAAAATACTTATCTATATATATATAAGTCATTTTAAAGAAAAACCAATTATATTTATAGATAAAAGTTTATACAAATATTCTAACATCCAAAACAATTTAAATATTTATTTCTTTGAATTTCAAAGCTTAAATTCAAATTAAAATTAAATTAAATCCTAAGATTCAATTTAAAAAGTTAAGTTATATATATATACATATATAACTATTCATTCAATTAAATAAAAATTCCATATTCTATAAAATCCATTCATCTTAATAAAAATAATACATTATACTTATTATCTGAAATTAACATATTTGATATTTAAATAATTTATATAAGAGATTATATTATCAAGTGATATTTTAAAAAGAAACAAAACAAACCATTTTTGTTAACTCTTATATATTTTAACTTAAGTAAAAATATCTTAAGCAATTAAAATATTTACCTAAAGTATATTTAAAATTATAAAGTTACTTATTTAAATAACTTTGAAAAGTCATATTAAATTAAATCTAAATTTCCAATTTGCCCAAAGCTTTCTATTTACAATATATACAAATAAATATATATATTTAAATAGAAAATATCTTATTAACTTTTAAAAGATAAAATCACCAATTAATTACTCATTTAATCAGATTACTAAATTAAATTCAAATTTTAATATCAAAGATCATCAATATCAATTTAATTATTTAACAGATTATTAAATTGATATTGTTAAAATTTCCGGGATATTACAGACGTGGTGGCCAAGTGGGCGGGCTATGGTTTTGGTGGCTCGATTGCCTGACAGAGGCTGGGCGCGTGGAGCAAAGGTGGCGGAGATGTGGTATTGTGTGTAGGGGATGGTCGTATGGTGGCGATGGGCGTATGGTGGCGGTGGGAGGTGGATGTTGGGTTCTGACTTCAGTTTTGGGCTGTTATTTGTCGGAGGAGAGGCAAGGGGGAGAAGGTCGGCTGAGAATGATGGGTTTCATGGTGGAGGAAAGAAACAAAGGAAGAAGGGAGGATGGATTCAATTCTCAGTAAAACATAGATTTATGTGATCAAATTTACACATTATTATTTATCTGGGAGTACGAAAGCAAGTGAAGAGACAAAAGTGAAGAGACAAGAAAATGAGCAGGTTACTTTCGAACTAGGGAATGTGAACAGTATATGAGCAGATGGCAAGAAATAAATATGATAAGGAAATGTTAAAAGAATTGTACCGGCTAATAAAAGCGAACAGTGAGCAAATAATAGTTTTCTCATCTTTAAAGCAATAGCGAATGGGAATAGACAACAAAAGAACAGGTCCACAAATACTGAACAGTAGGAATAGAATTGGTCACCCCTTGATTTCTGGAAAATTATTAAGCCAATTAATTGTTGTTGGGCTGCACGTTATAGATTTGAAGTCTAAGGAAAAATGTAAAGTCAAAATTCGGTACCGTTACGGTGAACTGTTTATTCTTTTCGACGCGTACCGGATCTCAAATTTGCAGAGTTGAATATACCGTGGAGATCAGCACGACGAGACGATCAAAACGGTACACAGATATTAGTGGCCCGATCATCCGGTCAAAAGTCGATAATCGGTACCGAAAATGCTGCTATTTTGCCAGAATTAAGATAAACGGAGTAATAGACATCCAAATTTGATGAAACGAAAGATGACGTCTCACTCAGAAGATGATTTACAATTTTTCTATGTAAAAATATTTAGGTTTGGAAAACATTTTATTACCATCAATTTTAACTGATGTAAATTGGAATAGAATTATACTAGAAAATAAACTTCCAAATTATATGATGAAAATTTACCAGTTGCTATGTTAAAATAGACGTATTCCAAATATTAAATTTTTATTTCAAAATATTATTATTTAAAATTCCACAAAAATTCAATTAATTAAAAAAAACCACTGAAATTTACGGGTCGTTACACTACATATCTCTTATATAAATTTTATATATGTAACCAACAGATTTGGATATTGCTATTATAACTCATAACAGAAGTATTTAACTATTATAACTTATACATTATGTATGACCCTATATATATTCATATATAAACAACAAAGATGTACAACTTTATATATGACTCAATATATCATATATACGAATAAACTTTTATACACATACTAACATTATATATATAACTTCTTTTATAAAATAATATATATAAAACACTTATATGTAGATAAATATATGTACGCACATCTATATATATATATACATACTTACTTTAATATTTTCCCAAAAGAAATGTGGTAGCATCGCTCGAACAAGCTGAACAATTGGAGGCCTACATGCGCTAGAGGCGGGTGACCTGGGTGTAGGGCACGGGTACAAAGAGATGGCGGGTGGCGGATGATGGATCGGTGAAGGGAGGAGTGGTTGCCGATGTTGGGTGAGGAAGAAAATGGCTCGGCTGCGGAGGTTGAGAGAGAGAGGGTTGACGAGGCAGTGGGCATAGGGGTCGAATGGTGGAGGATCAGGGGATATGTGCTGTGGACGTGGAAGGAAGAGGTGAAGAGGCCAAAGCATGGGTGTGTCTTCACGCAAGGGAAAAGAGGAGCACAGTGGAAAGAAGGAAGAGGCTACAGGCATTCCTTTATTTTTTTCAAACGCAGATTAGTAACGAATGAAGAGAAGAAAAAATGAAACAATACAAATCGAATTGAAATTTGGGAATGCTGAAAGTCAAAACTGAAAATATCAAAGAAACGGCTATTCAAAACATGGCAGATAACAAAAAGGCACAAGGAAACCAAAAGACACGGAACCGGTTACCGATACGGTTACCATTTACACGGATTCCATTTTGTACCAAGCTTCAAAACACAGAATTGAGTATACCGCCAAGGTCAGCACAACGAGACGATCAAAACGTTATACAGATACTAGTGGTACGATTATCCTATCAAAAGTCGATAATCGGTACCGAAAATGCTGCTAATTTGTTAGAAATAAGATAAACGGAGCAATCACAGTCCAAATTTGATGAAACGAAATATGACGTCTCACTTAGAAGATAATTTACAAATTTATTGTATAAAAATATTTAGGTTTGGAAAACATTTTATTATCATCAGATATTAACTAATTTAAATTGAAATAAAATTACACAAGAAAATAAACTTCCATATTATCAGATGAAAATTTACCATTTGCTATGTTTACATAGACGCATTCCAAATATTAAATTTTTATTTCAAAATTTTGTTATTAAAATTTCACAAAAGTTTCAATTAAATATATAAATAAAACGAATAAAATTATTAAGAATTTACGGGTCATTACAATAAAAGAATAGGATATAATAAGAAACTAATTGAAATAAATACGTAAGTTGTACGTATATTATTTTATTCGCATAACTGTTTGATCCAGATTCGAATATACAATTTCGAGCTAATTTAAGCCAATCCGAGTTAGGATTTTACACTTGATTCTTGACAGCGAACACTGGATATGGATTTTTGATTGATTCTGATATTCTCTATCATAGTATATGGCTACGCAAGGGGCATAGCGGTTTCTAATCAAGGAACTAGATTTGAGTCCGCACTAGAGTGGTCGTGTAAACGATACTAGTTCATAAGTTATTGTGAGATCGAGCGAGCGATTAGATTTGATATTGCATACGGATGACATATGTACATCATACGGGCTTTAGTAAATTAAATATTGACATTGGAAAATGCAAATTGATACGGGTATGAATTAATTGAATGGATATTATTTGTTTGATAGTTTCTCTTGTCACATTTGCTACGTTTGCATATGGTTATTGTATAGTCTATGTTATATATTGATATTACTTTCCATATACTTGTACTCATTTGTTGTTGAGTGATTAGTAGGTGCGGATGGCATATGCTTCGCATTTGGAGCTCGCTTTCGCATTTTATTGATTGTATATGCTTTCTAATATAACAAAAGGTACACATCTCATATTACACATACTTTTATATTTTTTCCCTACGAAATGCCTCATCCTCGAAGATAAGATGTATATTTGTGATTGTATATATATTGTAAATTTTTCCAATCGAACCCCGCAAAGGAAATGTTCGTAAAATTTTCCGTAAATTAAAGGCGTTATAAAATTTTGGAAAATTTTTTGATAATTAAAATTTGGAATTTGGTTTTATAACTTGGAATTGTATTAGTTGATTTTGGAAATTTAATTATGAATTTGAAGATGTAGAAAATGTGATAACAAAGTTTCCACTAATTGAATTCGAAAAGAGAGGTTTAAAATAATTTGTTAATCCATTTCAACTATTTATTTTTGAAAAGTTAATGGTTTTGAGGCATTTTTCTTACCTTGGCAATTTTGGAGACGAAATTCTTTTAAGGGGAGAGAATGTAACAACCAAGAATTTCAATCATTTGAATCTGAAATATTTAATTGATTTTAAATATTGAAAAGTTAATTTTATAAGTTAAATAACTTGAATTTCGAGTATAGTGATTTATTTGATAATTAAATTGTTAAATTTAATATTTTGAATTGTTGAAATAATTGAACCTTGAATTTAATATGAACAAAAATGATTTCGAAAGTTCATTTCAAATCAACTTAAATAAGAAGGAGATAGTAAAATTTTTAATTGGAACTAAAAGTGATTAAACCGATTTTGGAAATAACTCGTTTTAATTAATGTGTAAAAATAGCCTTTTGGGGCACTGTCTTGGATTTCAACGAAACCAGTTTCATTGGATCCGTAATAGTGAATTATTAATTTCGTGGCGATCGGACGTATCGTTTGGTCATGCGAGTTCGAAACACGTTGAAATTAATTAAAGGAACTTAAATTAATATAATTTGATTTTGAATGTTAACTTCTGTATATGTTGGAATTAGCTTCCGATATAGATTCCATTGTGTTCGGAATAGGGGTATAATATATAGAACGCCAGGCCACATGCTTCGTTTGGAGTTCGAAATTTTAGCGAGTGAATAGTTACTTCAAAATTCTCTATAAAAGGACTTGAAATTATCTTTTTCAATCAAACCCTAGTTCTTACTTCAGCCGCCTCTTTTATAATTTTAATCACCAAAAATAGCCCATCTTTCTCCCTCAATTTCTCATCATCCACTCAACGAAAAGCAACGGTGCGAGAAGGAAAGTTGTAGAGCTCGACGAGCTCTATGGTAATGAAAGGTGGGATCATCGAATCATAAACAATAGGAGCTTTAATTTCGCTTCATTCCTGGCCGATATATGGGCTCAGCGGCGCAATTTCTAGCAAGGGGAGTGGGCCGCGCTCTGGCCATGGATGGAGAAGACGCCGTGGAGTGCGAAGACGATGTTGGATAGAAGGTCGGTGCGACGTGGAGGCCGCAGCCATCGAGGAAACTTCGACAAATTGGGTTTGTTCGTGTTTTTGCTGGGCGAGCGTGAAAGGAAAGAGGGATAATTTAATTTAAAATTTAATTTATTTAAGTTAATTAAATTTAACTATTTTGTACATTCGTTGATCCATAACATTTTCATATGAGGTCCAAATTGAGCGCGACAAGTTGTGTTGTGTTCGTATCAGTGAGTACTACGCTATGGAGTTGAATTAGATGGATTTGGAGCTAGTATAAATTTTGGGTTAAATTGAACGACCATTCAATTTTAATTCAAACTTGAGCACTTTGGCGATTTCTGGAATTTCTGTAAGTAAACTCACCTCTCTGGCCCACTTATATTTTATATAAGTGTAGATAATTTTATTTATGATGTTTGTTGCTTATTTGGATGATTTACTATATTTATTAGTTGGTTTGGATATATTCCCGCCCATTGGAGCATATGAGACCCTATTACATTCCCACGTATGAGCGGATGACCCTTTGTATACGGTCCCGCCTCGAAGCGGTTGATTTATATTATTTGATTAAATATTGTATGTGATGCAGGGGGATAGGTTGGAGGGATCCAGCGGGAATGCTCACACTATTGATTTTACTTTTCATATATTTTGATATATGATGTGTTGGATGCCATATTTGATGACATGGATTGCTTTTGCTGATTTTAGTGCTATAGTAGCACTAGGCCATATTTTTAGTATTTGAAATACTATAAAATAGTGATTTTGAATTGAAATGATTTTCAAAGTGATTTTGGAAGTATAAGTTTTGATAATTTTTAAGTTATTAAAAAGAATGAATTTATTTTTAACCAAATCAAAAGTATGATTTTGATGTTATAAAAGTATGGTTTTGTGAATATTTTTAAATAGAGATTTTAGAATAGTTTATATAAAGGATTTATAAAAGTGATATTTTATAATTAGATTTATAATCGGAATTTGTAAATATTTTGTAAATTGATCTGAAAAGTATTGGGTAAATTGATTTATAAATGGATTTTTAAATAAATTAGGTTTATAAAAATATGGATTTATAAGTGGATTTTGATAGTAAAATGAGTTTTTATAAAAGAATAATTTATAAATAAATTTTTATAAATAAAGAGATTTATAAAATAGAAGCTTTATAAAATAGAAAGGAGATTTATAAGCATAGTTTTATAAATATGGAAATGGTTTATGTCGAAAATTTAAATTTGGATTTTTATATAAAGGAAATACATTCAAGTTTTTAAGAGTTAAATAATCTTTTAAAGTAATGTTTTGAAAGTAATATTTTTGGATGAAGTTATTGGTCTAAAGTAATTTATCTTTTTAAGGTAATGTTTGGAAAATAATAATTCCAAATGGAATTTAATAGTTTGAAAATGATTTAAAATGTGATATATATTGAAAACAAAGATTTTAACATTTATTTTTGTAATAGACGTTTTTGGGGGAAGTATGGAAGGCATGGACTATAATACCGTTGTTATAGTAAATCATTTTCGAAGAAATGTTTTATATAGTATATGGGATATATACATGTATGTATGTATGTATGTTTATAATCAAATCACCATACTAGTGTTTTTGGGTTGTCGTAACGATGTTTTACGCAACATTCGTTTTGACCCAATAAATGACGTTTTGACCTTCCATTGTGAAATACACGAATTGGTTCTTATGATCGTACTAAAGGCTTGTTGGTATAGGAGCATTACTTCTTATACTTAACACCCGTTCTGAGGCGCATGAACTCGAAAGTTGCATATTTATAGAAATCTATTTGTCATGTCTCCAAAATGGTAGTGTTATTAAATACACTTATACCGTTGATATAAGTATATGGAAATGTTTTCCAATATCGAAAGATTAAAATGGTTTTGAGAATATATCCTTTTAAAGACAATTTGAAGTAAATATTTGGGAATTGATTTAATTAATAAAAGATTAATTAAATGGTCCTACTGACTGCTTATGTGCTAGATATTGTTTGTTGCTTTGATAGTTAAGTAACCGACTATCAAATTTGGCCATTTTTGGTTCCTTAACTTGATGTGGGAATTGATTAGTCGTACACTTAGCATGAAGCCGACTGAGTAGGCTTGATTATCGTTTGGATTAAGAATGTTGATTCGAGTAGTGTGGAGTGTTTGTGGTACTCTAATCTATCGGGCTTCCTTCTTGGCCGAAGGATAGCAAGTTGAGAGTTAGAAATGTGATAAGTCTACGAGACTTGGTTTTCGTATGAGTATAAGGGCCTCTTTATCGTTGTTGATCCGGAGAGACTGGGATGGGATTTATCCGAGAACTACTTTAGACCAATGTATGCGTTCGAAAGTGCGGGTTTATGATGATTTTGAAGACAGAGATCTTTATGATGCAAGGCTACTTGCCACAAGACCCATGATGCATGTTATACATATGTTGGTAGTAGTGCTTCGTTATGAAAATCTATGATATGCAATGACTTCTCGCTACTAATCCTAAGGTTTACTCCTGATAGGATGTGGTAGAAGAGTGCCTTCGGTTTGTCCTGTTCCTGGATAACTTGTGTGGATAAATGTCTGACGTTGCATTTCTAATCACATTGATTGATCTCTATAAACATATCATCTGTTTGGTGGCAGAGAAAGCAACTTCTCTTAGCTTAACACCCTTTCTTGAGACGTACGAGCTCAGGAATTTTACATTTGCAGAAATCATTTGTGTGATTGTGGGAATGGCAATGTGGCATTCAAAGTGGAATGTGCTATGTGAAAGGTAATCATTACCTCGAGTCTCATCACCCGAAAATGATAGAAACAGGGTTAAAGGAGTAGGGCTATGTGGGTTGCTCCCATGAGGATATGATCATCACCTTTCAAGATTACTCTCTATATGTCGAGTATGTTGTGTATGGTGTGGTCATAGATAGGTCGGGAACGACCGGGGTGATGTCATATTCGGTACTATCTAGCGAAGGGGTAGGCCGGTTCTGTGTTGGTTAGGCATTCTGTATCTAGACCCAAGGTACATTTTTTTAGAGGTGTACTATTGGAAGATAGTCCCTTACCTTGTGGAATTTAATACTGTAACAATTTCGGCTATAATTAATATTACTTGTACACTAGACACTAGTATAATATCAGATGATTTGATATGAAATGTTTTGGTTATCGTAAGGTAAAACCCGTACATGTTTATGTGCGGCGTGGTCTTAGGAGATACTTTTGTTTTGATAAAGAAAAGTTTTGATAACTTTAAAATAATTTTGAGATGTGTTTTTCTGACGCTGGTTTACCACACTCATCCAGGCATTCTTCCCTTTCAATGCTCGGGTCAGACCGAGCATATTTACAGATTTAGATTTGGATGATTTGGATGCTCCGGAGCTTTAGTAGACGAGCTGGAGGTCTTCAGGTCATATTTACGTATATGTTTATTTTCCGCTGCATTGTTGTTTAAATTATCAGCATATGTGAGGATAGGTTATTATAACTATCCACGCCGGTGATTGTGATTTGTTGCTATACTCTGATGGATGTATGTATATTAAAGATTAAAGTTTCTCTTTGTAAAGTTCATTGATGTTATATTATATGTTATTCCACTGCGATTGTGAGATTCTGTGTTGTTTTAGTTTTCTTTCTCTCTTCTTCTTCTTCTTTATTTTCATTTTCCCCTAACAACCGAGCTTTTTGGCGCTTGGATTTGAGGCATGTGAATACCAAGAATGTATTAGTATTGATTTTCAAGCGTTGAAAATTTTGATTGTTACAGAAACACTTCTATTTCAGCTTTGCAATCCTATTTTAGCAAACCCTAGCAAACAATGAACCTAAATACAACCAAAAACCCAATTTAATTTAATGTAAAACCGAGTTTCAAGCCACAACTAAGATGTATTCAAGTTAGATATAATTACCTTGACAATTTAGCTTCCAGATGGTTTAATTTGTAAGAGAGTTGAAAGGGATTTGATTTTGTTTTCTAGGTTTCAAATAGGAACTGGGTTTCTCATTTCTCTTTACTGCTTAGTGTAAAATGAACGTACAGAGAATGGTCTCTCTTAGTTAACGCTGAATTGGGCTTGGGTTTGAAATAAAACCCAATAAGAAAATAATTAATTTCTTTTCTCAACTTATATAATTTTACTAAAAGCCAATTCTTTATATTTTATGAAACCCAAAGTTTAATACAACAGAATACAAATGCACAACTTCATTTTAACATCATTTTGAATGCTAATTATATCTTTATACCTTCACAAACAAAGTAAAACCCCAAATTCTCTTTTATTCGAAAATAAAAGAGACAAGTCAATTATGTATTCTAATTTCTCTAATATTCTATAAATTTAGAATTTACTTAAATAAAATCACAAAATTGTTTTCAAGTGATTTTAACATTTTGAAAATATTTACATTTCCAATTTCATAATGATTTAGAACTAATAAGTTTAAAACAAATTAACTTTCACAAAAGAGTACAGATTCCAAACTAATGATTAAATTTTGCATTTTAAATCATTATTAATTTTATTTAATTAACCCAACAATCCGAGTTGTTACAGACTTCCCCCCTTAAAGAATTTGCGTCCTCGCAATTTTGATCCAAAGAAGAGTCTATAATGAAAACATAAACATATAAAAAAGTTCATTCTTTAAATTTAAACAACACCATAAGAATAAAACATTATTTTGCTTAAAAATTCAAATTTTAAAAAATCAATGTATTATCTATCTTTATTTTCTAATTTGAAAAAGATTACCCAAATATTTTTAACCTCAAATTAAAAAATTTCAATAATTACTCCATATAATGCTTTTACAAATTTTACTTCTTTCCAATGAATATAATTTAAATCATCAAATTATAAAATTCCAATTTCTTTTCCAATTAATTTCTTAATCTGAACTTCCAAAATTTAACATCCTTCTAAATCATAAAATGGTATACACAATAAATCAAAAATATCACACACCATTCATCTTAGCATATATTTTAAAATAAACATTCACAATTTACAAATATCAACTAATAAATTGACGTTACCTTGTACTCGAATCCATGCCACTCGGTAGGGTAGGAAGATAGATTGCCCGTCATAGCTGATCCGGGGTAAAGATCGCCCATCATGGAGATCAATCGCCTGAGATGAAGATCAAGACCTGTCATGATCTGAATAGGTACCTCATACTACCCTTGCTTTAATAGTACTCTCCGAACCTTCATGTATCAACGATCCCTTTGCACACGTCAACTATAGCAGAGCTCATTCTGGAATTGATTGTATGACTTCCATCATGAAGTCACCGCAGTAGGGATGATTCTCTACAATCATTTTCAATCGTAGAATACCATCATACGTCCTATATGTTAATATCTCAGTTATTTATTTTGATGATAACAACCTTGATAACAACAATATACATTTATATAAAATGTGGATACTAATGTTTAGCCAAGTTATATAATATATAGTACAGGATATTATACAGGTGTCGAATCGAAGACCATACAGTATAAAGACTCAACGAATGGAGATGAAGACCCATGAGTATAAAGATTAAGATATGAAGATCTCAAGACTGTAATATAGTATATAGAGTCATAGAATTTTGTTAAAGTCTCCGGTAGCAATCCTTGATCTCTATTCCCCAATTTTCTTATCCTTTATTTTTAAAAATATATTTAAATTATTTTGTAAAAGTTTCTAAATGTTTAAAATATTTATAAACTATGTTTAAACTATTTTGCAAAGTACTTAATATTTTACAAAGCATAAGATTTTCAAAATATTTAAAAAAACAAATGAGTTTTTAATTTTTGACATATACCCTATGAGTATGTCGACACACATGACGCTAATTTGAAATTCAAATTTTGAAATGAAGTGTCTATTCGTCGTAACTCTTTGCGAATGGACATGTCTGTTTATTCTCTATAAATAGGAGGTTTCAAACGAATTTTTTGAACAACTAATTTCTTGTTTCTTCTCTCCTCTTACTCTGCCAAAATTTCTAGTGAAATATTTATTTAAATTTCTTAAAATTCAACCAAAATCAATTCAATCTTCAATGTATTGATTCTTTACTCTCCGATTTCAATCATCTCTCTCTTAATTCAAGATCAAAGTGCTACTCAAGAGGCTATAGGATCCATTCTAACCAAAGATCAAGAAATTGTCTTTGGAAAAACCATCAAACTCTAGTTGTAATTTCTTGGGTGTGATTGTAGCCCATTCAAATCAATTGTGTGTGTTTGGTAGCCCGAAAATTCAAGTGGGTGTGCTTGTAGCCCGTCCAAATCAAGTGGGTATACCCTAAGCCTGAAAAATCAAGATGATGTGTCTTGTAGCCTTGAAATCGAGATTGTATTGGGTTTTCCTTTTTCCCATTAAAAGATTGGTATTTTGAAAAGAAATATATACAAGCAATTGTATGAGACTAGACTTAACGTAACTCCAAACTAGTATAAAAATCCCTGATGTGATCTCTCTAATTCTCTACTTTTTACCTTACTACATTTATTCTTATCTTTGTTTGATCTGTGATTGTTTATTCTACATTGTTTAGTAATAATCTTGAAAGAATTTTAAAAAGATTCATATAAGTTAGAAAACACTATTCACCTTCCCTTTAGTGTTTAATTAGCCTTAAGATTCTTACTTCTGCAACCCAAACTTAGTATCAAAGCACTGGGTTTTCAAAAACTCATAATTTGATTTTTGAAAAGGTTTAATGGCTAGCAACACTGTTATTACATTTGTTAACACTTTTGTTGAAGAACAATCTACTACTTGACCCCTGCTTTCTAATGGCAGTAATTCCACTTATTAGTCATGTAGGATGAAGATCTATTTACAACATAATGGTTTAGATATTTGGAATGTTACACAAAATGAGTACACTAAACCATAAACTAATTTTGCACAATGGATTGCTGACCAAAAGGCACCTACACAAAATAATTTTAAAGCCATGAATATTCTATTTTTTTCAGTAGATAAAAATGAATTTAATAGAGTTGTATTTGTAAGTATACATATGAAATTTTGAGAACACTGCAATTTACACATGCGAGCAATAGTAAAGTGAAATGGACTAAAATTTCCATGTTAGCTAATCAATTTCAATTGTTTAAAATGAATCCAAATGAGTCTATTTCTGACATCTATTGTAGATTTCAAGATATAATGCATTCACTAGTTGCATTAGGTAAAAACTTTTTTGAAGTGGACCAAGCTAGAAAAATTCTCGATTTACTCTCTTTAGAGTGGGATCAAAAGACATTAGCAATTGAAGAGGCTAATAATATTGGTACTCTGAAAATTGAAGAATTAATAGGCAATTTAATGTCCTATGAAGCACAATATCTGGGCATGATAGAAAATAAGACAATATAAAAGAAATCCATCACTTTTAATGCAATAACTAATGATAGGATTTAGACGATGACAATGATGAAGAAATTGCTTTCATGACCAGAAATTTTAGAAAATTCCTGAAGTATAGAAAGATGAACAACTTTCGAAAACCTGAAAATAGGATGTTTGGAATTGTAACTGCAACTAGTACTTCAACTATGATGAACCTGGTCATTTTTAGAGAGATTGCCCACATTCGAATAAATCAAAGATATCACCAATAAATGATTCATCTAGAAAAAGAAAAAAGGCTTATACGGTAACTTTGGTTGATTTAAACACTTCCTCAAGTGACATTGAACCAGATATTGAGAATGCGAATATGTGTTTCACGGCTATAACAGACTAGTCAGAACTGATCAACTAAAAGATGCAAAAACTCACTCATTATTTTATTCTATATCTCTTTTCATTCTCAAAAATATTTTTATAAATATCTTCTCCACAGCAAAAATTATGTGAAAAGCTTGAACAAACTATTCAATCTTTCAAGGATATTCTCTCTTTTTTCCTAAGAAAGCAAATGCATTTAGAGTTGAGTCAAATGCAAATGATCAAGGAACAAGAAAAGTATTTTGATGCCATTCGATGGATGATTTCTTCCTTAATCAAAGATGAAACAACCAACAACCTAGAGTGCACTATTATCAAGGATAATACAGATTGGGATGCCAGTAAAGCATATCCAATCTTTTGATCTGACGATTGGGTTGAAGTTCCACGAAAC
This sequence comes from Allium fistulosum, assembly GCA_030737815.1. Classification (NCBI taxonomy): domain Eukaryota; kingdom Viridiplantae; phylum Streptophyta; class Magnoliopsida; order Asparagales; family Amaryllidaceae; genus Allium; species Allium fistulosum. Next base: position 1,411,892,874 of record CM060903.1, read on the forward strand.
GTCTAGTTATTAGATTTGGATTTAATATGTATGTGTATACACCCACACACACATATACACTTAGGATTTGGTTTGATTGATTCAGTGTGTATATTTGGATTGGATTTGATTAGTTTGGATTGTTTTACACTAAGGATTAATATTTGGATTTGTGTATTTTAGTTTGATTTGGTTTGGATTGGTTTGTACATATGAATTATGTATGGTTTGACTTCGATAAATAAATTTTACTTTATAAGTCTTCATTATTACATATTATTATGCTTAATATAAAATAGTGAATTACGAATCATATAATCATCATCATATTCATTTCATTTTAACTTAGTTATTGTTCTTGAATCTATAGTCTCTAAGTATATAAATTAGGGGGAGTTTTTAGTTTTTCATCCATTTTTGTTAATTACAAAGGGGAAGAAAAATATAAAATATATATATATATATGCATATATTTTGGGGGGTTATCTAACTCAGGGGGAGTTATATCATATTTTATACAGGATATTAATGGTTGTCATTACCAAAAAAGGGGAGATTGTTAATAACTCGGTTATTGATTTTGATGATAACAACCTTGATAACAACAATATAAATTTATATAAAATATTGATACTAATTTTTTGCCAAGTTATATAGTATATAGCGCAGGATATTATATAGATGTCGAATCGAAGACTATATAGTATAAAAACTCAAAGAATGGACATAAAGACTCATGAGTATAAAGATCAAGATATGAAGATCTCAGGGCTATAGTATAGTATATAGAGTCATAGAATTTTGTTAAAGTCCATAGTAGCAATCTCTGGTCTCTATTTTCCATTTTCTTATCCTTTATTTAAAAAAAAAATATTTTTAAATATATTTACAAATATTTTATAAAAGTGTAACGACCCGTAAATTTTAGTGGTTTTATTTAATTTAATTAACTGAATTCTTGTGAAATTTTAAATAATTGAATTTGGAAATATAAATTTGATATTTGGAATACGTCTAATTAAACATAGAAATTGGTAAATTTTCATCGGATAATATGGAAGTTTATTTTCTAGTGTAATTTTATTTCAATTTATATCGGTTAATATTTGATGATAATAAAATGTTTTCCAAACTTAAATATTTTTCTATAGAAAATTTGTATTCATCTTCTGAGTGAGATGTCATATTTCATTTCTTCAAATTTTGACTGCTATTGCTCCATTTATCTTATTTTCGGCGAAATAGCAGCATTTTCGGTACCGATCATCGATTTTTGATAGGATGGTCGTACCACTGATATCTGTATACCATTTTGATCATTTTGTCGTGCTGATCTCTACGGTATATTCAATTATGTGCTTTGAAGTCCGAGACGCCGCGAAATCAGTACAATGACAACCGTATCGGTACCGGTTTCGTGTCTTTTGGGTTCTGTGTCATTTCAATTGTCCCGAGAGAAACCAATAGCCATACTTTTAATATGTTCCTGAATTTCACGCGTTGGGCTTTTACTATTCCATCAATTCAATTTACAATTTCGGTTATTCCATTTTATCTTCATTTCATTTGCATATAACATTGCTTTTGTTTTTCCTCTCTGTCCTTTCTTCTTCAGGTGTTCTGTACTTCTTCCATTTGCATTCTCATTTTAGAAGCCTACTCCCTCATTTTTGCCTCGCCTTCTTCCTGACCGCAAGCCCAAAACAACCCGCCATAGCACCATCACCCAACCACCGTCCTGCCTCCATCCCCTCTCCTGAACAGCCGTCCCCTATAGCACGCCAAACCCATGGCAGGGGCCAACAACCCGAGATCAGTTCTCCACTCTCGGCCTCCCTCTACCATGTATGTCACTTCTCCACAACCCAAGCGCACAGCTCGACAGCTTCGAGTGTCGCCTCTTTTCCCATCAGCCTGACCTTTGCCTTTTCCTCTACGGCCGAAGCCAGCTTCCACCACTAGCCACCTCGAGTTCGCTTCGTTCGCTAGCATTCACCTAGCATGTCTTCTCCTTGGTTCCATCTTCTTGCATATATAGGTTAGTTATATAAGTTGTTGTTTTAATTTATATATAAAAGTACCATATACATATATCAAACAGTTTTTTCAGTTGATTATAAACATATATATATATATGTCAAGGTAAGTCTTTATATAATAGCATGTATGTATATAAGTCTGTAAGGATGTTACTTTAAATTTAACATGTGTTGAAAATGATTTTGAAACAGAACACATAAAGGTTTTATTTTATACGTATATTTTATCATGTATGTTATATGGGTTACTGTATATACATTTTATGTTTACAATATAAAGAACATATATAAAGTCTAATAGTTTATAAGTTATAAAGTATATAAGTTTTGATATGTTGTATATATATTTGTTTATTAAGTATACTAGTCCATATCTGGGTTTTAACTTATAATATATATCGAAGGCTTATATCACGTGTGTGTGTGATTGATAAAGAAATAGTATATATATTTTGCATTTAAGCTATTGAATATAAAGTATGTTGAGATTTTTTTATTTAAGAATATACATATACATATATATATATATATAAGTGTTGATTTAAGGATATAATATCTAAGTTTATAACCTGCTACTTTACATTTTATAAGTTATACAGTTGGTTAAAATATATTATATGATAGTTTATAATATAAGTAAGTTCAGTCTGTTGTATATATATTGGGTAGTGTGCACGTGATGACTTGATGTATCAGTGCTGGGTTGATATATAGGTCATCTTTAAAATATAATATGTGTACAAGTAAGAGACTTGTTTTATAATTTATGTTAGTTTAAGTTAAATTCACGTCAGTTAGTACATATGTTTATTTGGTTAGTATATATATAGTATGGTAATCTTGACTTATAACGTGATGATAGCATATGTATGTGTTCAACCTTATATAAGTAATTCTTTATGAATGTGGTTTAAGTATTGTTTTGAAAAAAGAAAAATATATTAATAATTATATATATATATATATTCTGTATATATATCAAGATGATTCTGATTCGTTTTATCAATTTCAATTTTTCAGTTTGTCTATCGAATTTGTGCCCATCTTGCTTTGCTTTAGAATTCGTGCCTGGATTCATAGCTCATTTTTGTATCTAATCTCTAGCCTCGAAAGGTGAGCAATCACTCATGATTAACGTTCTCATATTTATTAAATTTGATTTCAATTGAAACGACAATTGAAATATGTTGCTGTTAGTTATTTACATTATTATATATTCTATTATCTGTATCTGTTCACTATGACATTTGACACCATTATCTGTTATTTATCACTGATGATATATGCCTGTTACTGATCGTTATATTATTATCATTACTGTTATCACTCTGCAAGTTCCCTGTTAGTATAGGATTCACTATGGGTTGAAATGATACATACCTGAACGATCTGTAGAATAGGAGGAAATTGTTATGGGTTGAAATGATAAACCCAAGCGATTTTTATTAAATTGAATTTGGGATTACGGGTTGAAAAGATATATACCCGTATATATTTAAATTACGGATTGAAATGATAAATATCTGTATCACTTGACCATAGGGTAGAAAATTATATACAGACACCGTTGGTCTATATATAAATATTTTGAAAATGATTTCTATGGTTTTGAAAAGAAACATATGGTTTTAATAAATATTGATTTTTAAGATTTATTAAAGTTGATTTAATAAAGTTGATATATAATATGTTTAAGTATTTGTTTAAAATTTATATTTTCAAATATAGAGTTTAAAATGTTTCAGGTTGGAAAGATAAATTTGAAATTGATTTGAAATTATATTTATTTAAGAATTTTACTTAAATAAGTTTGATTTGAAATTATTAAATTTAAGATTTTAAAGCTATGATTTTTAACTTGATTTGGATTAAAAGTGATTTAAATAAATAGTCTCAAATTTACATAAATTGAGGTGGAGTATTTAGTTTATTTATATTTGTAATTTTGAGTTATTTAAATGTCATTGAAATGATTAAATAAATATTTCAACTAAATGTTAATGAAGATAAATTGAGATATAAATGGAATTATCAAATTAAGTTTTAAAAATGTGGAATATTTAAAGCTTTGAAATATATTGAAATTAAATGGTTTATTCTGTGGTTCAAATCTGTATTTGAAATCGATATAATTTGAAATGATTTATTGAGAACTGAATTGAGTTGAAATTTATGAATTGAGATTTAATTAAGTTGAATTTGGAAGTCGAGTTGATTTGAATCGATTTGTGAAATTGAGGAGGCTATTTTATTTTATAAAGTATTTTTAAACTATATCTAAGAGTATTTATAATTTACTTTATAAATTATTTTAATATAAACTATTTTAATATAAATCATTTTCAATATAAATTATTTTATTATAAACTATTTTAACTTATAACTATTTTATATAAACTATTTTTATTTTATAAACTATTTTATTGTATACTATTATTAATATCTAAACTGTTTAAGGGTGGAAGTTATGATTTCAAAGTTAGGGTTTTCCAAAATATTATGATTTCAAAGTGTTTTGGTTTAGGAAATGTTATAACTTTGGAAGTATTATGATTTTGGAAATGGATATATTTCAAGTGAAAAATGATATTGTATTAATATGGTTTTGAAGTGAAAAATGATACCGTTTTGATTTGGTTTTTGAAATGAAATTGATGTTTTGGTTTTGAAGTATAAACTATTTTGAAATGACCGCGGTGTTATAATAACGTTTGGTTGTTAAAGAGACCGGGATCGGATATGGGCATACTCTCTGTCGAGTGTTTTGTGTTTTGCTTTACGCTTGGGTCAGACTGAGTGTACCAGTATTCGAGACTCACCTTTGGAGTTGGAGCTTCGCTTGGAGATCCATCTATCAGTTCTGCTTTCAGTTATTCAGTTGATTCCAGTGATGTATTCATATTTTGTATTTGACTATTGTATTGAGACATCTATGTATTCGTGACTTCTGTTGTATCTTGTTTAACTCTGTTATATATATAGTAGCTTCATGAACTACTATTCTTTTATTTCCGCTGCATTATTGTTATATTACTCTGTGTTTGTGATTCTGTGATTATTTATTTATTGTATATGCTTAGTTTTGCCAAATTCAAATTAACAATCTGATATTTGAGCAATTCAAATCCGACATGTATGGATGCGAATGGTTGAAAGTTTCAGGATGTTACAAAAAGTTTTTCAAAGTTTAAATTGTTTATAAACTATGTTAAATTATTTTACAAAGTATCAAAGTATTTTAAAAAGCATAAGATTTTCAAAATATTTAAAAAACAAATGAGTTTCCAATTTTCAAAGGGATATATCGACATATACCCTATGATTATGTCGACATACATGCCACTAATTTGAAATTCAAAATGATTGAAGTGTCTATTCGTTGTAACTCTTTACGAATGGACATGTCTATTTATTCTGTATAAATAGAGGATTTCAAACGAATTTTTTAAACAACTAATATCTTGTTTCTTCTTTCCTCTTACTTCTGCTAAAATTTCTAGTGAAAAATTTATTCAAATCTCTTTAAATTCAACCAGAATCAATTCAATCTTCATTGTATTGGTTCTCTACTATTTACTCTCTGATTTGAATCGTCTCTCCCTAAATTCAAGATCAAAGTGCTACTTAAGAGGCTTTAGGATCCATTGTAACCAAAGATCAAGAAATTGCCTTTGGAAAAACCATCAAACTCTAAGTGTAATTGCTTGGGTGTGATTGTGGCTCATTCTAATCAATTGGGTATGCTTGGTAGCCCAAAAATATGAGTGGGTGTGCTTGTAGCCCGTCCACATCAAATGGGTGTACCTTGAGCCCAAAAAGTCAGAAGGTTGTGTCTTGTAGCATTGAAATCAAGATTGATTGAGTTTGCCTTATGCCCGTTGAAAGATTGGCATTTTGAAAAGAAACTTATACCAGCAATTATACGAGACTAGACGTAGCGTAACTCTGAACCAGTATAAAAATCCTTGGTGTGATCTCTCTAATTCTCTACTTTTTACTTTACTGCATTTATACTTAACTGTGTTTGCATTTGTGATTGTTCATTCTGCATTATTTAATAATAATCTTGAAATATTTTTAAAAAGATTCATATAAGTTAGAAAATACTATTCACCCTCCCTCTAGTGTTTAATTAGTCTTAAGATCCTTACTTTCGCAACCCACACCGTAGCCATCATCCAAAAGTTACCTCAATATGGCTCATAGTCCTCAATTTCTACATCTCAAAGTATAGCTATCCATCATCGAAGCTACCACTTCCCTTCATGAAATCATCATCATCATCGGAAATCGCTACGGAACCTAGGGTTTGGCGCCGATCCATATAATTAGCCGTATTTGGCTTGTCTCATTTAAGTAATAACATACCCAAGACCCGAGCCAAACCTCATCACATCATGAAGAAAACACTTGAAGAATCGAAGTCCAATTTCGCTATGCCATTCATTACCAATCCACACCTACCCCGATCCTACACTTCACACACACTAGGACATGCCTCTTCATGCCCTTACATTGATCGCACATCATTACCGATTGATGCCCATAGATCGGTACCGATCCATGCGTACCAAACCCTGACTTAGCCAAAATTCCACTTCTCTACTTCCTTTACTCCCCTGGTCTATACCCTCAAGCAACCCTCCTAATACATCGTTCATAGCCCAAGCCTACTCTCCAACCTCGAAGTATGCTCTACTGATCCATGACTTAGTAGTTTCTATCCATCTCTTCACGTGATCCATACATTTGCATGAGCGACCGAATTAAACACCTATGAAGCCCGAAATGATCCATCCCTTGATACGAAGCATGCCTTAAAACAACCCAATACCGATCCATACTCCCAAACTCGCCATAGATCCATTAATATATCATGCATAAGAACTCCAAACAACTTGAAACTTGCAACGTAGCTTCATAAGGCCTTCCTTGTCACCTCATATCGATCGCATGAGATTTGGGCTCATACTAATCCATAGCCACCGATCCTAACATGTTCCTAAAACTATATTGTCATTCGATCAGCGTTTTCAACCAAACAAACATGACACATTCAAGCAATCATCACATTCAATGTATACTAATAAGCACACAACCAAATACGTCAATGTGAATCCTAATTCTAGGGGTAGTATGCATAAGAACAGATAAGATCCATAAGAATACGAATTTACAAAATTTATCCAAATTATTTTAAATTTACGTATGTTGTTAAAAAGAGTTTAAAACGTATTTTAGAGTTTGAAAATCATTTAAAAGTATCATTTAATGCCAAATAATGGCTAATTAGTGAGAAAAGGCTTAAAACCACTCACCTAAATCCAAAGCAATCCAAATGAGCTCGTATCCCAAGAATGAACAACAGCTCCAAGATGATCTCCATTAGCAAATCTCCAGTCCAAGGTGCTAATTGCTAATCTTCTTCTAATGACGTGTTTTGGCTAATTAAAGTAAGGATTAGGGTGAATTTTTGGGTAAGAGATTGTTAATGGAGGGTTTTTCTCTATGTTTAGGAAGAGTGAAATGATAGAGGAGAGTCCCACAAGCCCTAACGCTATGCTAATCCCAAAATGGACTTTGGGCCTACCCATTAACTTACTAATTACCCATTAAGTTGTCCAAAATCAATTGGAACTTCAAATAGCCATATATTACTAATGGTATGTCCGTTTTCCTATTATGGCCACTCTATAGAAAGAGAAACCATCATCTCGATATAATAAAAGTGGTTTCAGACCACAATTCGGCTCCTATCAAAAGTTTTAGGCCATGCAAGATTTTCAGAGTCAAAATAAAAATGGTCACATAGAAATTTTCATAGATAGGGAAACTATCCCTAAGAGTCATGTCCTAATATTTTAGAATCATATATCCTCATATAAAAATAATAGTAATTTATACGATCTTCCAATATGAAGAATATAGGTTGTTACATTCTCCCCTTTAGGAATTTTGCACTCGAAATTCCAAAAAAATAAAAAAATCAATAGGGTCATCCTGCATGCCTAACAACCATACACTAGCATAAGCAACCAACATATATCAAACATGCATACATAGTAATCAAATGGAAAAGGGAAACATCCAAACATATCTTAGCAGATAATATACAATGGTATATACTCATGATATCATAAGTGAAAGTAAAAGTGATAAATAGAAAATCTCACTAAGTAAAGAGATCTAGATAAGTTATCCTCATGCTCTTCTCGGTCTTCCAAGTGCAATTGCCTTTGCTTTCGCTCCACTGAATCTTTACCAGCTTCATCGTCTTCCTCCTAAGCTACTTCATATCACGTTAGACGATATGAATGGGCCTACGAGATCTCGAAGCCTCTAGTTCAATCTCGATATCATCTAGTTGATCCAGTGCGATAGTTACATCTAAGTTATTAACAAATTTCTACAAGTGAAAAATGGAGTATCCAGGCTTTGTTCATAAAATACCAAATGGGTAATAGTAATATATATAGAATTACCGCTTGTAGCTATGCATTGAAGATTCTTCTATTTTATTTATTTAATTAGAGAAGCACTCTAAAACTGCCATGTCAACCATTATAGTAAATACATTGAATATTTTTTTTGGAGACATGGAACAAATTGAAAAGAAACTCGTAGCAAAACGAAGTGGTACAAACATGGAACACATTGTGCATGATGTGCACGTAAAAATGTATATTTTTACATACACACTTAATCTCATTTTAGTAAAATAAATGTCAAGTCATCATTCATGCATCTACATGGGGGCAAAACGGTAATTTTCGTGTGTGAATTAATTTGAAAAAAAATTACTCGCACATTTTAATATGTTTTGTATGAATTTGGATTCAACTTGGAGATGACTTCATGGAAATATGCATATACAAGAGTTGGAAGCCAAAGAAATAAAGAAATAAAAGAATTCATGTAATCATGGAGGACCCCACCTACCCACTAACTAATGGACTACAATTAAAAGCTAATGCACAAGTTAGTGGGGATTAAAGGCACATGCACATTTAATGGAGGATTAATTTCATGCTAATGATATCTTGGAGGCATACTACCTCAAGGGCATTTTAGGGAGTTCCCTAAAAATGGATTAGGGTTTTAGTCAGGTATAAATAACTCACTTATGTTCATGTAATAGAGTTTTTATCATATCATTATATTATGCAAGTTGTAGCCACAAAATTAATGAGAAATAAAATGGCTTCCTAAGCCTCTTCTTTTTCTTTGTTCTTTACATGCTTTTATTTTATTTTATGCTCATTTTTATTACATACACTCTTTCCTTTTATGTTAGTAGATTAGATTTCTATTTATGTACTTAGTTTAGTTTTATTTTTATGCAAGTAGTTAGTTCTTTTCATTTTAATTAGCTTGCACTTTCCTTTTTTTGTTCTATGTTGAAATTTACACGTGTTGAAATGATAATACAAATGAGAAGTTAAATCCCTTCAATTTAGGGATAATGAAGCTCTCTCAAATTATGTAGATTCAACGTATTTTATTATTTATGATCTCTTTTTAGTGCTTAATTAAAAGTTGGATTATGATGTAAGTTTATTTGGGAATTTGATAGCCTATGTTTTGTTTCTAATCACAAATGGGCTATGCTTAATCCAACATAAACACAATTTACATCATCATCTTACTAATTGATTTTGAAAATGAAATTAAAGTAGAATCAAAATTTGATGATCTATGTTACTAATCAAAAATAGTAAATAGGTCATGCTTAAAATAGATTTTGTTTTAGTTTTATATTCATTTTCATGACATTTAACAAAGTGGTTTTAGTGTTGTATTAAAGTTTGATGGTTTAAGTTGTGTTAATTAAAAACACAAATAGATCATACTTATGATAAATACATCATTAATACTACTAGATTAAAATGAGAGATCATAGATTAAATTTTGTGTTGATTTATGTGAGAGTATGAGAGTGGATTTGCCTCTAGATTGTCTCTTAATCTCATATTTTTATTTACTTTGTTTTAGTTAGTTTTTATAGTTTTTTTAGCTTAAAACAATTTCAAACTCTTTAAGTTAATTTGATTGAGTAGAATTTAAAATTAATTCATTTCCCTATGGATCGACCCGTACTTGCATACGTACTGCAATTGTACGTCGTGCGCTTGCGGTTTATAACGATATATTCTTAACGGCGATTTTTTACCCGATAGAAAATTTTGCCGTTATCAATAAGTATTTGGCGCCGTTGTCGGGGAATTTGAAATTTGATTTTAATTTTAGTCTTTGAATTATTTTTATTTGATTTTATTGTGTGTTGAATTGCATTTTCTTTTTAAAAAAAGAATATTTTGCTTTGTGTTTGTTGTGTGATTTTTGCTTCCATTTGATTTGTGTGCCTTTTATTTTTCTAATTGCATTTGCATTTCACGAAAAAAAATATACACGGTTTCATTTCAAATTAAAACAAAATTATTTTATTTCATTTACCTTACAATTTACATTTCATTCTCTGTTTTACAATTTGAATTTCAATTTTTTTACAATTTACATCCCATGTGCACATCCACTTCTGCCTACATACAACCAACCTCCTATCACTTCTGTGAACATACAAATTACATACAAACTTCTGCCTACATACTAATTTCTGCCAACCTCCTATCACTTCATACATAACCTCCTTGCTGCCACCAATAGTTCACTACACTCCTCATCGTCAACAACATCAACCAGTCCAAAATTGCCATCAACATACCACTACTTCATCAGATAAAATCTCCAAACAACCTGTACATCATTCCCACCTCACTGCTGCCTTCATTCACATTTTGATTACTGTTTACAAAACTGCATATTCTCCTCCTTCAACATTACAAACATTCACCTCACTGCTGCACCCTGCTCCACTGTGCAAACTTCCAACCTCCTCCATATCAACTGTGCACATAAACTTCCATATCAATTGTGCATTTCATCTTCTTCTTATTGCAAATTACCGCCAACTTCATATCACAACTGCAACAGTTCCAACCACACAACTTACTGCCTAACATTTCTCCACACAAACTTCACTCCTTTCGTTTACATTTCTGTCAAATTACAACCATCCCATCCCTTCCCTCCAACTGTGCATCTCTATGCACACAACTCAACTTCACATACAACTTACAACACACCTGAACAACCAAACTCACCTCTGTCCACCATACATACAATTGTAATATCCTACAAACATTTACCTCTGTCACTTGTTTGCTAACTAAACCATACATACCTCTGTCCAAATATATACATCACCATTCCATAAACAATCACTGCCATTACACCAACTCTCTGCCTTCAACCATTCACTACCATCACTCTCTGTTTACAACCTCAAACCCTCTTCACCACTCAAAACTACGCAACTTCCACTCCAACAACACTCCTACAACCTTTAAATCATCTCACCCAAATCCACGACCACCGAAATTCACGAACCGGCAACTTTCAAACCATAAACTCTAGCCACCCACCTTACGCACTTCAACCAAGCTCCTCCTACCAAAACTGCTACACCCCACGATAGAAAACAAAACTCGATTCATCAATCTCAACCACGCTTCCTCCCTGTTTTCACACCAACGAATCGCCTCACAGCAAACCCAATTGCAACCACAAAATCCATAATCGCTAGAAATCTCCAATCGCCAAAACCCGGTCCCTTGAATGCAAAACCCATCCCCGAACCAAAGCGACGAGTGTCCAAACCCAAATCCTCCTTCAAATCATATTGCCTAATTCAAAATCGCCTAATCATCGAACTCGCAAAGTCAAAATCACGTATCCAGATAATCAGTAAATTCGAACGCGTTGATAGACTGTTTTGATTTCGAATTAACATTTGTTTTGCATTTTTTTATATATACAGAAGATCGCGATTTGAAACAGGAGAATCCATTTGAAAATTTTATTATGTGTTTTCTTTTGATTTGAGTTGGGTTGAAAACTTTGATTAAGTTGGTTGGGTAAATTATTTATTGTCTTGTGTGAATTTATTTTGGGCCTGGCTTGGTAATTTTTTGACCCGTGTTGTTTGCAAGTTTAATTTTTGTTTAATTCATCTGCTAAAAAAACTTTACAATTTTTTTTGATTTTTTTTAATCTTACAAAAAAAACTAAATCATTTGCTTTTGTTTTATCCTCTTAATATATATATATATATATATATATATATATATTGTTCAATACCTTTTCAGGTTGCAAAAGCAGAAAATCAAAAGTAGGGGATTATCTTGCTAATATACTGCTCTGCTTAGCTTGCTTATAAAAAAATCATTGCTTTGAAAATTAAATAAATAAATTGCTAATAATTCTGCACGCTCTAGTATCGTGCCCTTATCTTTTGTTTTTAGTTTCCTTGCATTGTTGGTTGCTTGCATTTTAAAAAATTTCAAAAACAAAAAAACAAAATAAAATTTCATTTGTAGTTGCATTGCTAAAATCACGTTTAATTTTCAGTTTTGCATTCATCTCATCTTGTATTTATTTTCTAAGGGCAACACCCAATCCACATAAGGTGGGGGATTTCACCACCCCTTCCTTGGTCTAAAAATTGCATTTCATCTTAGAAATTGACTAATAATAACGGTTAGACATCGGACTTAAGGGAATCACGAGCTCACATAGGGCTTAATTGTTTCTTGACAAGTTGTCCTCTTTCGACAATTTAATTTCTTGATGTCTAGGCTACGGTAGAGCAATAATCATATATAAATATTACGGTGATTCGTAAATATTATAGGGATTGTTTCTCTGAAGATATTTAAACCTTCGGGTGCATTGCTACGGCGATTCGTGGTGCACCGCTAACTCATGTCCGTTAGCTGGCTAAGAACTATTTTGTTGGATTAAGACAAAGTGTGATTATACAATTTTGGGTTAGGAGCTACTAAGGACTAAAGTTTTAATTAAATCCTTGCATTTATTTAGTTGCATTAGTTCATGCATATATAAAAAAACAACAAAATCCAAAACTAAAAAATTATACATTTTACTTAACTTAGTTCTTGTTTAATCCAAAATCCAAAAAAAACCTTTTTAAACATTTTCCTTTGAAAATTTTCAATCAAAATCAAAAATCCAAAAAAAAAACCAAAATTCAAATCTCCCTTTCGGAAAATAAATCCTTTTTGCTAAATATTTGGCCTTTCTAAAAAAATTTCACTTCATTTTCCAAACCTTGTTTCATTCTCTTAACTCGATTCTCGCTTCTCTCTCTCCTTGACTTTTTCTTATGCATGAGTACTTGGACTCGTGACATAACAACAAATCGTTGGACTCGTGACACAACAACAAATCGTTGGACTCATGACACAACAACTTATCATTTAATTCGGATAAACGATCCTCCAGCAATGGCAAACGAAAATGCCCTACGAACTCTCATGTATAGAATCTTTCCTAATAGAGTTTCTATTTCTTCTTGAATCATGCTACCCGCCCCAATGGGTAAACATTTCAAAATTCATTCCAATCATATTCACACACTCCCAAAATTTGGCAATTTTGAACATGATGACCTATACATTTTATTAACAAAATTCAAACAAGTTTGCATAACCATTAAACTCCAACAACTTTGTGATGATGGATCAAACTTCGATTAATTCCATTCGCCCTTACTGATTACGCTGAAAAATGGTTGTATAGCTTACCTTCAAATCGATTAAAACTTGGGAAGAATTTGTTAAAGTTTTCTTAAAAAAGTTCTACCCCTTGGAAAAAACAACTAAAATTCGAAACAAAATTGTCAATTTTCATCAATTCAACGGTGAACCATTCCGAAAATATTTTGAAAGATTTAAAGAGCTTTTGATAAAATGTCCACATCATAACTTCGAAAAATGGACTCTTTGCCAAATCTTATACGATGGACTTGAAAATAGCTCACGAACCATGCTCGAATCAATGTGCCAAGGAAATTTCCTCGCCTAACATCACGACGATGCTTGGCAATTCCTTGAAAACTTGGCTGAAAAGTCATCCCAATAGGAACGTTCTAACGAAAAATTCATTTACTCACGATCGAGCACACACTTGATTGGATCATCTTTGGCTTTGGAAGCTAAAACCAATGCAATAATTAATAAATTCGACAACGTTTTCTCATCCAACCAAATGAACCAAGCTTCCCAACCAATGTGTTATAAATGTAACGATCCAAGTCACATAGCCGATCAGTGCCCTAATTCGATAGAACAACTCAATGCTTTTAATAAGGTTAAGAATGACCCATTTTCTCCAACGTACAATCCTGGTTGGAGAAATCATCCGAAATTTGCTTGGAACCAAAATAATTCCAACACGAATTTGGTTCATCCCAATTTTCAAGCATTTTCGAATAATGCTTCGAATCCTCCCTTTCAACCTAATCACTTTCAACAAAATTTTGCGGGTCCGTCTCAAAATCAACCGCAACAATCTTTTGCTCCCTAAGATGATAAACGATTAAGTTCACTAGAAAATAGTCTTGAAACTTTGGCTAAAGCAACCACTCAAAGTCTCCAATCAAACAGTAATTTGCAAAATTTATTAACCTTGTACATGTAGAATACGAATCAATCAATTGCTAAACTTGAAATGCAAATGAGTCAATTAGCCACCTTTGTCAGTGAACATGAACGAGGCACATTCCCAAGTCACCCAGTTCCAAATCCGAGAAATCAAAACACGAATTTGAATTAAGCCCATGTTGTTTAAGATAGCAACGTAACCCAAATGGATGCTATCACGACTTTGCGTTCCGGTAAACAAATCGATAACCAACTTGTTAACCCAAACGATTTACCGAAAACTCCTCCCGACACTTCAAAAACAAGTGAATCTAAACAAAACATTGAGCCGAACATTGAATCAAATTCCAATCCAAATTCTTCTTCTACTCAAGTAGACCCACCTACTGAGTATCTTGTTCCATTTCCTCATCATCTTCGACCCAAGAAACACTCTGACCAAATGGAGAAGATGTTGGAAAGTTTTAAATAAGTCAAAGTTAACGTCCCGCTTCTTGATATTGTTCAGCAAGCCCCAACTTACGGTAAGTTTCTCAAGGACTTGTGTACCCAAAAATGACACACTCATGTACCCAAGAAAGTTTTCTTAGCTGCCGGACTTAACCAAGTTTTGTCTCAATCAATCCCCGTTAAATATAAAGATCCTGGATGTCCGATGATCTCGTGCACGATATGAGACAAAATGATTAACAAATGCTTACTCGATTTGGGTGCGAGTGTCAATTTGATTCCTTATTCCATTTACCAGCAACTTGGCTTGGATGAACTAAAATCGATGAAAGTAACTCTTTAATTTGTCGATCGTTCGATAAAGAAACCTGTGGGAGAAATCGAGGACGTACTTATCAAAATCGATCAATTCATATTCCCCGTCGATTTCATCGTTTTGGAGACTCAACCCGTGAATAATCCAATAAATCAAATTCCATTGATTTTAGGCCGACCTTCCTTGGCTACTTCGAATGCACTAATCAATTGTCGAAACGGTTCGATGAAAATTTCTTGTGAAAACATGACTTTGGATCTGAACGTTTTCAATCTTGAAAATCAATCGAATGAACCACATGACCAAACGTTGGAAGTTAGCTTAATTCAAGAAAATTTTAAGTACGAAATAGTTGACCTTAACAATGAACGCGAACTATATATGAACAACAGTTTCAAGACGAGCCTAACGAAATAGAAATTGTGCTTCTGTTTGAACCCCTGACCATTGGGTCAGAACTTCAACCAAACTCGTTGATAGAGTAACCCCCGAGGTTGGACCTCAAACCCTTACCCGATCACCTTATGTAACGACCTGAAATTTTCAACCATTCGAATCCATACATGTCGGATTTGAATTGCTCAAAATATCAGAATGTTAATTTAAATTTGGCAACACTCAGCATATACAGTAAATGAAATAATCACAGATCACAGACACAGAGTAATATAACAATAATGCAGCAGAAACAAAAGAATAGTAGTTCATGAAGCTATTATATATATAACAGAGTTAAACAAGATACAACAGAAGTTACGAGTACATAGATGTCTCAATACAATAATCAAATACAAGATCTGAATGCATCACTAGAATCGACCGAACAACCGAAAGCAGGATAGATAACTGGATCTCCAAGAGAAGCTCGAACTCCAAAGGTGAGTCTTGAATACTGTATCATTCAGTCTGACCGCGAGCGCAAAGCAAAACACAAAACACTCGAGTCAGGATTAACATTCTTATATCAATAAATCAAACTCAAGTGAAATATCAACTGAAATACAAGTAACTTAAAGGATGCTTAGGATAACCATCCTCTAAGGATCTGTTAAACTATCTACTATGTAGTGATATACGCTATTATAATAATGTCTAATATAAAATAAACTTACTTTTAAATAGCATTAAGTGGTTACCCATATAGCCCTTAACACATAATAGTGCCAATAGTCTATACAGTACCTACATACCTCGAGAGGCTACGAGAAGGTACTCCATAGGTATGACACAAATAGAAACTCGTAGTACAGCTCGATATGGTAGGTGACACGGCACAATGAGGCAATGCCAGGGTAGATGTACCTATTACGCATCCAGGCTGGTGGAAACGCATAGCAGCCACTACCGCCCACCTCGGACACACTCCCAAATCAAAATCGAGGGTGGCCACCAAATCAATCGCAAAGTAATAGAATGGTATCAAAGAAATGCGTCCGATCAGAGGTGCTACCTCATTGGCCCGAGAATCGCTCCTGTTTTAGCCACCTTATGCCAACTCATGGGAGTCGGGTCCACGTTCATACCTCAATTGGATCGTCACCACCATCCTACTTCATTCTGGAATCTCGACAGCGTACATGGTTGTTAAAGTGGTTTTCGGTATCGACAAAGAGTATGCCCATGTGACGTCCCACCTCTATGCTCACAATAATAAAGAGTATTAAAAGAATTACTGTCTGTTATTACGAAGAATAAGGCTGGATAGGAGCGACCATCCATAGTTGGGCCTTACACTAGTATTGGTTATCTCGATAGGAGTGGTCTATATTTTTATTTTTTTCATCTCTTATTTATTTACTCCCATCGACATACCCAATTCCAGTATAAAACGAACTACGATGGTTCATAATAGTTTAGGACAATATATATAATAATAACACAGATACAAAAAGATGTGGAACACAGATAACAAAAGTCTCATATATATATAACTGATGTCAGTTACAATACATTTGACACGATACATATGATACAACTACAACTGTGACTCTGGAAGTTATATATACAAGTACATTATCGACTAATATACATGAATACATATCAACCTATACTATGACACGACTACTCCAAAAGATATGAAAAGTCTTCATAGCTCAAACAGCAACCCAAAGCAAGATACCTACAACCTGAAATAACTCGAGTCTGACCCGAGTATTAAATTCAAAAGAAAATAATACACGGGTCAGTCTAATTCAAACTCAGTTATTAATGCACAGAAGCAATAATAATTAAATATCAAATAGACGACAGTCACAATAATTCTCGTCTATCCAACCCATTTAATATAGAAATCGGATAACGGTAAATATAACACTTAACAGTGTTAAACAACAAATCAGCAAATTCAAATTATCAACTGAGATAAATGAAAAGATTATCAATGAAGATAATTTAGAAAACAACAGGATTGCCTAAGCGGAAATTAACAACAAAATCTAATTATTAAATAAATAATTAGAAACTCATAATCCAATTATCAAAGAGATAACTAGACAACAACAAAATGATCAAATCAAACTAAATCAATCCAAACAATTGAAATGTCACTTAAAACATCAATACTGATTGGCTGCAGTACACGCACGTGTGCACTGCCTCGCCAATACCGTAATGAAATACCCCAAAACTTCAATAAATCAAAAGCACAAAGCTCCAACTCAAATCAAAATGAAACTTAGGTGCAATAGAAATGAATAGTGACATGCACACGTGACTCGAACCAGTGAGTCAGGTACAAGTCAAGACAGTGGACCCATATCCAGTGCAACTTCAGAATGAAGCGTATGCACCAGCAATTTAGGCTACTACATATCACAACAAATAGAAACGGCAGAGGTCAAGTCGGTGCTATCGCGACTCAACACAACTGCAAATAAAACTAATAGTGTAACAGGCTAGAAATTCAAGTGCAAATCCACTATCAGAAATGTAGACTGCAATTAAACAGGCCCAAATCAAACTACAACAAAATGCAAAAGGTCAAGTCAGTGACTCAACGCAACTTGACGCAGCGGATAATTCAAAACAATGTAGATCTGTGAAAGTAGCAGTCGATGGATTGATGAATGCTGAATTGCCCGAATTCGTTGATCCGAAGATGCCGAACTCTAGCTATCTCGAACTCGTTGATCGCGCACGATACCGGGTTCAAAGATCTTCAATTCTTCAAGCGTTGATCAAGCGCACTTGATTCCGCGAATCGGCTTCTACAATCGTTGAATCGAGCGCACTCGATTATCCGAAAGAGGAGATAGGAGATTACACTCAACTACCAATTTGAATGAAAGCACAAAGCAATCAAAAGAGAATTTTATTCAATATTCAACAACCTTTTACAAATGAGAATCTCGACCTATTTATAGGCATTTTACAACTCACACAAAAAAAACAATGAAATTACAAGTATTAAGTCGGTTCCGAGTTAAGACTTCCGACCTACGCCTTAACAAAGACTTCCGACTCAACATTTACAACAGTTCAGAAAAACCTTAAAAAAATATTACAAGTATTTAGGTCGGCAACGACCTACGACTTAACAAAGACTCCGACTCAACAGTTACAATTTTACAAGCCTTCAGCGACTTAACAAACACAGACAAAAACATCAAAGAACATACAAGTACTTAGGTCGGCAACGACCTTACGACCTAGAATGATTCGACCTAAGAATGTACGCGACTTAGCATAGGTCGGCAGCGACCTAACAACAGTTTCTTCACAGCTTCCAGAATCAACGGTTCAGATGGACGCGGCATCAAGATCTTCGGTTACAAGTTTCTGCGACTTAAAACCTTAGCGGTATTCCAAATCAACGTTTAAAGAGAATCAAGGGCAGAGGTTAACTCGGCAGACACATCAACGGCATCCCGTGCTTCGCGACCTAAAACATGCGCATCCCATATCAGCGACCTAAGATCAACGGTAGAAATTAACTCGGCAGTTGAATCAACAGCATCCAGTGTTTCGCGACTTAAAGCATGACTCGTTAGGTCGTTCAGACGACTCAAAGGACTTGTTAACTCGCAGAAATTTTCCTTGAGTCGTTGCCGAGTCACACTAGGTCGTTGATACGACTCTAAGACTTCATTAGGTCGCGAACATCCTTCCATAGGTCGGTTCCGACCTAGAACTTCATTCTCCCAACATTGCTCACCTAACTTTAACTCGGTGGTATTCTTTTTAGGTCGGTTTCGACTTATCAACTTGTTAGGTCGTATGCGACTTAATACTTCACCAAATTGGCCTGTGCAACCACTTTCTTCGGCATCACTTGTTCCCTCCTCTAACTCCTTAGGTCGTGAGCGATCTACACTCGCCTTAGGTCGTGAGCGACCTAATCCTTTAACTTTCTGCACTGCATCATCCTCCCCTGGTTGAGAGAAATTCGACCTCGAATTCGCACACTCTTCATCCCCAACAAACTCTTCCCCATGATATGGTACAAGATGTTTAACATTGAATACGTCAGATGTATACACATCATCTGGCAGCTTCAGTTTATAAGCATTTTCATTGATTCGTTTCACAACTTCCACCGGACCAATTTTCCTGGCTTTCAACTTGTTGTACGCGCCCACTGGAAAACGATCTTTTGTTAACACTGCATAAACCATATCTCCTTCATTAAACTCAACTTTTCGTCGTTTCAAATCTGCAGCTTGTTTATATTTCTCATTTGCTTTCTCTAATCGTTCTTGAACGATTTTATGACACTCCGTCAGCCCTTCAACAAAATCAGCAGCTTTCTTAATTGTCCCCTTCGAGTGTGGTATCATCGTTAAATCTAACGGTCCCTTCGGTAAACTTGAATAAACAATCTGGAACGGACTGAACCCCGTACTTCGATTCACAGCATGATTATGGGCAAATTCTGCCTGACATAACTTCACATCCCAACTCTTCAGATTATCTTGAACAAGACACCTCAACAAGTTTCCCAACGATCGATTAACCACCTCAGTCTGTCCATCCGTTTGCGGGTGATAAGCACTACTAAATTTCAGCTTCGTTCCCACCAGTTTCCACAAACTCAACCAAAAGTGACTCAGAAATCGAGTATCTCTATCCGACACAATAGATTCTGGCAATCCATGAAGTCTATAGATCTCCCTGAAAAACAACTGGGCTACATGAACAGCATCCGCCGTCTTCTTACAAGCAATGAAATGTGCCATTTTCGAAAATCTGCCAACCACCACATAAATGGAATCATTACCACGCTGCGTTCTCGGCAACCCCAACACAAAGTCCATACTCACATCAACCCATGGTTTAGTTGGTACTGGTAACGGCATATACAAACCTGCATTAGTCGCAGTTCCTTTCGAAACTTGACAGATATGGCATCTCTCAACAAATCTCTCCACTTCTTTCCTCATCGATGGCCAAAAGTAGGATTGTGAAATCAATTGTAAGGTACGGTCTCTTCCAACATGCCCTTCTTCGTGTAACTCCTTGATAATCTTCATTCTCAGACTACCCTCCGGTATGCATAATCGACTTCCTTTAAAAAGAAACCCGCCAACCAACATAAACTCATCAGTCTTCCCTTCATTGTTCCCTTCAACAAATTTCTTAAAGTAAGAATCTTCTGCAATCTGCTCCGGCAATAGTTCAAAACCAGTCACCTCAACTTTCATCGTTGTCAACAAATGACTCCTTCTACTTAAAGCATCAGCTACACGATTTGTCACCCCTGACTTGTGTTTCACAACGAAAGTAAACTGTTGCAGATATGCAATCCACGATGCATGTCTCGCTGAAATCTTGTCTTGCCCTTGTAAATGCTTCAATGCTTCATGATCAGTATACAGAACAAACTCTTTCTGAAACAGATAGTGTCTCCAGTGCTTAATAGATTGTACAACAGCATAGAACTCCACATCATACGTACTGTATCGCATCTTCGCTCCTGACAACTTCTCACTGAAATAGGCAATTGGACGTCCCTTCTGACTCAACACCCCTCCAATCCCAACCTTGGATGCATCAGTATGTAGTTCAAATACCAACTGAAAATCAGGTAATACTAGAATTGGTGCAGTCGTCAGCAATTCCTTGATCTTCCCAAAAGCACTCCCTGCTTCCTCTGTCCATGCAAACTGTTTACCTTTCATGCAATCTGTAACAGGCGCCATCACACTACTAAAGTGTGGAATAAACCTTCGATAAAATGAAGCCAACCCGTGAAAACTACGAACTTCCGTTATCGTCTTGGGTTGCGGCCAATCTCTAATCGCTTCAACTTTACTTTGGTCAACCTGTATCCCTTTCTCTGAAACAACATACCCCAGAAATAAAACACTATGCGTCATGAACACGCATTTCTTCGTTGCAGCATAGAATTGTTCTTGTCGCAATACCATCAGCACTTCTCTAAGATGATTCAAATGTTCCTCGGGACTCCCACTGTAAATAAGA
The DNA here is from genome assembly GCA_030737815.1 of Allium fistulosum. Classification (NCBI taxonomy): domain Eukaryota; kingdom Viridiplantae; phylum Streptophyta; class Magnoliopsida; order Asparagales; family Amaryllidaceae; genus Allium; species Allium fistulosum. The sequence goes on from CM060903.1 coordinate 1,411,914,599, forward strand.
ATATCATCGAAATACACCACCACGAATTTCCCAATGAACGGTCGAAAAATCTGATTCATCACCCTCATGAACGTACTTGGTGCATTGGATAAACCAAATGGCATAACCAACCATTCGTATAGACCCTCCCTGGTTTTAAAAGCAGTCTTCCACTCATCTCCTGGTCTGATACGAATTTGATGATATCCGCTCTTCAAATCAATCTTAGAAAAGATAGTAGCTCCGCTTATCTGATCCAACAAGTCATCCAACCTCGGCATTGGAAATCTATATCTCACGGTAATCTTATTCAATGCTCGACTGTCAGTGCACATTCTCCATGTCCCATCCTTCTTGGGTACCAATAAAGCTGGTACAGCACAAGGACTCAGACTCTCCTGCACACGCCCCTGCTCAAGCAATTCCTCAACCTGCCTCCGCAATTCTTCATGTTCCTTCGGACTCATTCGATAATGTGGTCTGTGTGGCAACACAGCACCTGGAACAAGATCTATCTGATGTTGTATATCCCTCAACGGTGGCAACTCCGTTGGTAACTCCTCTGGAAATACATCGTCAAATTCTTTCAAAACTGGTTTAACTTCTTCTGGAATTTCAACCTCTTCACTGCTCTCACGCCCAATCAACAAGAATACTTCCGGCTCTTCTTCAACTTCTTTAACAAACTCCTTCAAAGTCAATAAAGTTTTCAGCTCTTCGATTTCTTCGGACTTACTTTCTTCTTGTGATCTCTTCTTTGGAACTAAGATAATCTTCGTGCCTTTAAACATAAAACTGTAGCTATTGGTCCGACCGTCATGTTGTACTGCTCGATCATACTGCCATGGTCTTCCCAATAATAAATGACAAACATCCATCTCTACTACATCACACCATATTTCATCTTTGTATTTCTTCCCAATAGAGAATGGTACACGAACTCGTCTATCCACTTTCACTTCTCCTCCTTTTCTCAACCATGCTAACTTGTATGGACTCGGATGTTTCTCTGTCTTCAATTTCAACTTTGTCACAGCTTCGGTTGAAATAATATTATCACAGCTTCCTGCGTCAATCACAAACTTACACACCTTCCCCAGAATAGTACATGTTGACTGAAAGATATTACTCCTCAACCAACTAGCTTCCTCCTGCTTCGGTGTTAAACACGATCTCCTCAGCATTAGGTTACAACCTTCGTCTCCTGACGCAATATCCTGCTCATCCTCCTCAACTAGATTAGAACAATCCTCAACAACATCCTCTTCGTCAACTTCTGCAATCATGGTTCTCTTCTTTGGCTTTGGACACTCACTGCTTTTATGACCCATTTCTTGACAATTGTAACATTTGAAACCATTGTTAACTTTCGCCTTCTCAGCCTCTTTCACCACTGGTCTACTGATAGTTTTAGAAACATTAGAACTTCCTCCAACACCCTTCGCTTGATTGTTAGAATTAGAAAACACACCACTTCCTCGTCTCCCTTGTTTTTCCCAAGCCAACGCTTTCTGATGTGCTTCTGCTACAGATCTTGGATCGAACATATTCACCATATCCTGAATCTGCATTCTCAATCCTCCAATGAACCTAGATGTCAGCTGCTCTTCTGTTTCCATAATATCGTTCCTTGCAATGAGTTGATAAAATTCATCAGCATAGTCATTAACTGTCTTCGTGCCCTGCCTCAAGTTCTGCAAACGTTGATACATCAAAGATTGATAATTGTATGGTAAGAACGTTGCTTTCATCAATTTCTTCATCTTCTCCCAAGATTCAATCTTTGACTTCCCCATTCGTTCACGTGTAAGCTTGGTTTGCTGCCACCATGCCAAAGCTCTACCCCTCAGCCTCGTAGCAACCAACTTCACTCTACGATGTTCTGGTACTTCTTTGAAATCAAAAATCTCCTCTACATTAGCCACCCAATCTAGAAACTCCTCTGCTTGCATACCACCCTTGAATTCAGGAATTTCTGTCTTCATCCCCGATTCCCACTTGTGATCATACTCAGAATAGTTTCTTCCTTGACCTCTTCCTTGAATACTACCACAATCATACTCCTCTTCAAAATCAGATGCATAACGATGTCGATTCTGACCACCAACATCTCTACTACCATTACGTCTTCCACCATCATCCCTTCTATCAACATTTCTCCGTTCACGATCATTCACGTTCCTCCCACGCCCTTGATCATTTTCAATACTTCGGTCTCGATTGGAATGTGGCGAGACTCTACTACCTCCATGATTAGATTCTGGTGAAACCCTTCTCCGATTTTGATTCATCTCCGTCATAAGCTTCTCTAATCGGCCAATTCCTTCATTAAGCTTCTCGCTAAAATTCTCATTGATTCTTTGCTCCATCTCATCAGCCTCTTCTCTTCGATATAAAGCTTCTACGTTTTGGTGGCGATTAGCTCTTCTTGGCGGCATACTTGAAAACTTCACAAATTCTCAAACACTTCAAATTCAAACACTTTCCGGATTTTGATCCAAAATGAAACGGATCGAAAACTTCCACTTTGTAGCAAATCGTGATGAACACGATGGACAAAGTTTCGGCCTCCAATGCAAATTTTGATCAAACAACTTCGAACAAGATGAACTCTTCTTCCTCTCGGCCACGGCTTTACACTTCGAGCACTCGGCTTCTCTTCAAACTTCAAAAGTCTTCAAATGATTAGGCTCCAAGTCTCGATCTAGCTATGATTGGCTAGAACAAGCTCTGATACCAAAAACTGACGCAGCGGATAATTCAAAACAATGTAGATCTGTGAAAGTAGCAGTCGATGGATTGATGAATGCTGAATTGCCCGAATTCGTTGATCCGAAGATGCCGAACTCTAGCTATCTCGAACTCGTTGATCGCGCACGATACCGGGTTCAAAGATCTTCAATTCTTCAAGCGTTGATCAAGCGCACTTGATTCCGCGAATCGGCTTCTACAATCGTTGAATCGAGCGCACTCGATTATCCGAAAGAGGAGATAGGAGATTACACTCAACTACCAATTTGAATGAAAGCACAAAGCAATCAAAAGAGAATTTTATTCAATATTCAACAACCTTTTACAAATGAGAATCTCGACCTATTTATAGGCATTTTACAACTCACACAAAAAAAACAATGAAATTACAAGTATTAAGTCGGTTCCGAGTTAAGACTTCCGACCTACGCCTTAACAAAGACTTCCGACTCAACATTTACAACAGTTCAGAAAAACCTTAAAAAAATATTACAAGTATTTAGGTCGGCAACGACCTACGACTTAACAAAGACTCCGACTCAACAGTTACAATTTTACAAGCCTTCAGCGACTTAACAAACACAGACAAAAACATCAAAGAACATACAAGTACTTAGGTCGGCAACGACCTTACGACCTAGAATGATTCGACCTAAGAATGTACGCGACTTAGCATAGGTCGGCAGCGACCTAACAACAGTTTCTTCACAGCTTCCAGAATCAACGGTTCAGATGGACGCGGCATCAAGATCTTCGGTTACAAGTTTCTGCGACTTAAAACCTTAGCGGTATTCCAAATCAACGTTTAAAGAGAATCAAGGGCAGAGGTTAACTCGGCAGACACATCAACGGCATCCCGTGCTTCGCGACCTAAAACATGCGCATCCCATATCAGCGACCTAAGATCAACGGTAGAAATTAACTCGGCAGTTGAATCAACAGCATCCAGTGTTTCGCGACTTAAAGCATGACTCGTTAGGTCGTTCAGACGACTCAAAGGACTTGTTAACTCGCAGAAATTTTCCTTGAGTCGTTGCCGAGTCACACTAGGTCGTTGATACGACTCTAAGACTTCATTAGGTCGCGAACATCCTTCCATAGGTCGGTTCCGACCTAGAACTTCATTCTCCCAACATTGCTCACCTAACTTTAACTCGGTGGTATTCTTTTTAGGTCGGTTTCGACTTATCAACTTGTTAGGTCGTATGCGACTTAATACTTCACCAAATTGGCCTGTGCAACCACTTTCTTCGGCATCACTTGTTCCCTCCTCTAACTCCTTAGGTCGTGAGCGATCTACACTCGCCTTAGGTCGTGAGCGACCTAATCCTTTAACTTTCTGCACTGCATCACAACTGCAGCACCAAAGCACAAAGCAGTGGTACAACTACAAAATAGAAGGAGGGTGAGGGCACCAGAGGTATGGCACCACAGCACATAAATACATGAGTAAGTGATACAACAATTCAATGAACAAGTAAACACAAAGGCTACATAATAAATGAAGGCAGCAAATACAACTGAATTCGAGTGAAAGGTAACTATACACTTGCAGTAAAAATGATCAAGACAACAAACCCAGATCCAAGTGTAACAAAAATAAGCCAATACACAAGCACAACAGACTCAAGCCAACACTTATGAATAAGTGGCTATACAGTATGAAGTGCACAACCGTGACTCAACAACACCAAAATGCAGAACCAAGCTATGAAGGCAGTTCACAAGTCAATGAACCAGACCCCAAATGTAACTTAAAAGATCGAAGCAACAGTAAATGGCATGTAGCCTGATTTGCAATTGACACAGCAACACTATAGGTACCACCAGAGTTCAACTCAAAGAGATAGTCGACCAACAGCTACATAAATCAGGACAGCATAAACAACATGTAGTGATATACATGCAAGAACCAAGTAAAGAAACTACAACATCAAGTATACATGAAACTGGGCCAGTAAGCAAAATCAAAATACTATCAAGACTTCAAGCCAGAAGCAAGAGAGAATTCAAAGAACAGTTTCAAATGAAAATCAAGACCATGATCAGCCGACGGCAACCAGCACAAATCAAACCAGTCACATATGCAGTTTCCAACCAAGATAGTAATTTCAAAGCCGTGACGACCAAGTCAGAAAAGTGACAGAAGTCACAAATTTGAATTCCAGAAATTCGATACCGTGGTGGCTACAAAATCAACCAGAGCCATAGGTCAATCAAAGTTTAAAATCAACATTGGAAAAATCATTTCAAAACCGTTGTGGGAAATGAACTCAAGCAAAATACATACGAAAAGTCAGTAACCATCTCGAACATCCAAACGAAGATCGAATGGCCTAGTATAGTATTGTCAACCAAGCAAACGTCAACAAAATCAAAATGATCGTAGTCAATAAAGAACCAGCAAGTTCAAAGCCGTGAGTATCAATTAAGCAAACAACGAAAATATCAAATTTGAACAAGCCAGAAATCAACAAGAATTTGAAATAGATGCGAGTGAGAAGTCACTCACCTTTGCAAATCGAACCGAAGCAGCCAAAGCAAGCTACAAGGAGATGAACAATCGACAAATCAACATGCAATTATCCACTAATCGATCGACCAAGGCGTGGCTTCGAAAATAATCACGAAGCCCTAATTGAAAGGAGGAACGGACGAGAAGAACAGGTAGCCACCATTTTTAATTTTCTTTTCGCTCTCGTTTGCATTTGTTTAGGGTTTTTGAACGAATCAAAGGAGAGGGGGATCAGGTATTGGATTTATCACGGCATCCAAATGAACGAAAACGTGGGCCACTATTAATTTCTAAAGCCCAAACAACACTTAACCAATTTCTAAACGAATTTACAACTGATTAAAAAAACTTAATATCAATTAACAACCAATTTAATCGTCATTTGACGATAATTAATTGTTACAAACCTCGGGTTGTTACAGATTCCCTCCTTATAAAAATTGTGTCCCCGCAATTTTCATAATTAAGGTCGTCAATAACCATTATTTTTCTAACACAAACTGGTTAAGCTAGAAAAATAAAGGTCAAGAACACCAACGCCAAAGAAATCTTTCAATTTCATAAAAGAAATTCACAAATTTGCAAAACTGCAAATATCTAGTTATCCAACAAATAACTAGAAAACACAAACTCCACAATCAACAAACTCTAACTATCAACAGAGATAGATAGAAAACAGCAGTTCAATAAAAATCAGCAAACTCTAGAATCAATTAGAGACTAGAAAATCTCAAAATCATCAAAACTAGCAAATCTCCAATCATCAAAACGATAATAAGAAAACACAATTATCTAATTAACAAAAACGATGATCAGAACTCTCCAATCAACAAATATCTAATCATCAAAAACGATGATCAGAACTCTCCAATCAACAAATATCTAATCATCAAAGACGATAATCAGAAATCAAATCAACAAATATCTAATTATCAAAAACGATAATCAGAAATCTAATATCAGCAAATATCTAATTATCAAAAACGGTAATCAGAAATCACAAATCAACAAATATCTAATTATAAAAAACGATAACCAGAAATCAAATCAACAAATATCTAATTATCAAAAAAGATAATCAGAAATCTCAAATCAGCAAATATCTAATTATCAAAAACGATAATCAGAAATCTCAAATCAGCAAATATCTAATTATCAAAAACGATAATCAAAAATCAAATCAGCAAATATCTAATTATCAAAAACGATAATCAGAAATCACAAATCAACAAATATCTAATTATCAAAAACGATAATCAGAAATCACAAATCAACAAATATCTAATTATCAAAAACGATAATCAGAAATCAAATCAACAAATATCTAATTATCAAAAACGATAATCTGAAATCTCATATCAGCAAATATCTAATTATCAAAAACGATAATCAGAAATCACAAATCAACAAATATCTAATTATCAAAAACGATAATCATAAATCAAATCAACAAATATCTAATTATCAAAAACGATAATCAGAAATCTCAAATCAGCAAATATCTAATTATCAAAAACGATAATCAGAAATCACAAATCAACAAATATCTAATTATCAAAAACGATAATCAGAAATCAAATCAACAAATATCTAATTATCAAAAACGATAATCACAAATCACAAATCAACAAATATCTAATTATCAAAAACGATAATCAGAAATCACAAATCAACAAATATCTAATTATCAAAAACGATAATCAGAAATCAAATCAACAAATATCTAATTATCAAAAACGATAATCAGAAATCTCAAATCAACAAATATCTAATTATCAAAAACGATAATCAGAAATCACAAATCAACAAATATCTAATTATCAAAAACGATAATCAGAAATCAAATCAACAAATATCTAATTATCAAAAACGATAATCAGAAATCAAATCAACAAATATCTAATTATCAAAAACGATAATCAGAAATCAAATCAACAAATATATAATTATCAAAAACGATAATCAGAAATCAAATCAACAAATATCTAATTATCAAAAACGATAATCAGAAATCAGAAATCAACAAATATCTAATTATCAAAAACGATAATCAGAAATCAAATCAACAAATATCTAATTATCAAAAACGATAATCAGAAATCAAATCAACAAATATCTAATTATCAAAAACAATAATCAGAAATCACAAATCACAAATCAACAAATATCTAATTATCAAAAACGATAATTAGAAATCAAATCAACAAATATCTAATTATCAAAAACGATAATCAGAAATCAAATCAACAAATATCTAATTATCAAAAACGATAATCAGAAATCAAATCAACAAATATCTAATTTCAAAAACGATAATCAGAAATCACAAATCAACAAATATCTAATTATCAAAAACGATAATCAGAAATCAAATCAACAAATATCTAATTATCAAAAACGATAATCAGAAATCTCAAATCAACAAATATTTAATTATCACAAATGATAATCAAATCTCAAATCAACAAATATTTATTTATCTCAAACGATAATCAAATCTCAAATCAACAAATATTTAATTATCACAATGATAATCAAATCTCAAGTCACCAAATATCCGATTATCAAAAACGATAATCAGAAACAACAAATATTTAATTACCGATACGATAATTAAATCTCATAACATCAGATATCTAATTACCTGCAGATAATTAGAAACAACAAATATCTAGAAATCAATTAAGAAGACTAGAAAATCAACATAAAAGGTTGGATCGATCCCATCAGATGGCGAGTTTTTAGTTCGCCGCACGTGCATCAACAAATGGCCGAAGCCTACCAAGTACTCAACATAATTTTGGCGCCCAACAAATGACCCGAAGGTCCGCAGAGTAACCCGAAGGTCTAGTACTGGTATTTGACCCGAAGGTCCTCATATGGCCCGAAGGTCCTCATATGACCCGAAGGTCCATCATAGTGGCTCGAAAGCACACAAAATCATCAAAACGGCAAATATTTCAATTAACGAGTCCGCAATTAACCGAAATAGCAAACGCACATGTCCCATACCACGTGTTTTACTAAATCGTTTGATTCTCTTCATCGTTTCCTTGAAAGTGAAAAATTGTGTATTTTGTAAAAATACACTTTACATTCTCAACCGGACAAGTCCGGAATTAAGCGAATCAGTAAAAGAAAGGGGTCATAGTCCTCGATTTTGCTGAAACGTTTAAATCGCTTCCTCATTCTTTTGAAAGCGCAAACTGTAAAAAAAAATATAAAAAAATTTTCATTTTAAAAAGATTTTCCAATCACGTGATTAAAACAGCAACATCAGTAGCAATTTCGAAAAGAAAATTGCGCTTCTCAAAACACCGTAAATACGGACCTCAAAATCAGCATTGCGGAATAATCGCTTGAAAATCCACTTTTAAAATTGATGGTTACTGAAGTCAATGCGACAGTAATTTTTAAACGTCAAAATCTTATCAAAATAATTCACATCAAAATGTAATACCAGTGAATTTTCATTCATCAAAATGCCAACAAAACACCGTGCTTCAAAAATTTAGCACCGATGTAAAAATCCCGTTATAAAAATAACGACAACTAAATACGTTTAAACCAAACACCGGTTCAACGTTAAATCAATGCAGTAACGTGCAACTCAAATTTGCACGTATACTACAAAATGAACAAAGAAATCATTCTAATATATCTTCAATGAAGATAATTCAAAACAGCAAAATCTAATCAATATATGATTAGCATAAAAGAAAACCAGCAAAGAACTTAACAAAAATCACATAACTGCAATCGCTTCGAATCCTCAAACCGGATTCGAAATTTTTAAAGAACAAAATAAACCCAGCTATGTAAACAACAATTGAAATTTATTTCAATTTCATATTTTGATTTTGAAAACAAAAAGATTATCAGCTGTATTCAGCGAAGACAATCTCACTGTTTCCGCTGCCCACTCTGATAACAGAACACAAATCAATCGAATCATCAGAACACAATTTCACTTTTATTTTTAAATAAAGATATTTAAAAATTTCATCATAATTTCAAAACTTTAGTTTTGACTCAAAGCACAAAAAAACATCGACCAATAGTTGTAACACATGTTCCATCTAAGTTATGTTTTATATTATGTCCATAAACCCCCAAGCTCTGATACCAACTGTGACGCCCCACTTCTATGCTCACAATAACAAAGAGTATTAAAAGAATTACTGTCTGTTATTACGAAGAATAAGGCTGCATAGGAGCGGCCATCCGTAGTTGGGCCTTACACTAGTATTGGTTATCTCGATAGGAGTGGTCTATATTTTTATTTTTTTCATCTCTTATTTATTTACTCCCATCGACATACCCAATTCCAGTATAAAACGAACTATGATGGTTCATAATATTTTAGGACAATATATATAATAATAACACAGATACAAAAAGATGCGGAACACAGATAACAAAAGTCTCATATATATATATATAACTGATGTCAGTTACAATACATTTGACACGATACATATGATACAACTACAACTGTGACTCTGGAAGTTATATATACAAGTACATTATCGACTAATATACATGAATACATATCAACCTAGACTATGACACGACTACTCCAAAAGATATGAAAAGTCTTCATAGCTCAAACAGCAACCCAAAGCAAGATACCTACAACCTGAAATAACTCGGGTCTGACCCGAGTATTAAATTCAAAGAAAATAATACACGGGTCAGTCTAATTCAAACTCAGTTATTAATGCACAGAAGCAATAATAATTAAATATCAAATAGACGAAAGTCACAATAATTCTCGTCTATCCGACCCTTTTAATAAAGAAATCGAATAACGGTAAATATAACACTTAACAGTGTTAAACAACAAATCAGCAAATTCAAATTATCAACTGAGATAAATGAAAAGATTATCAATGAAGATAATTTAGAAAACAACAGGATTGCCTAAGCGACAATTAACAACAAAATCTAATTATTAAATAAATAATTAGAAACTCATAATCCAATTATCAAAGAGATAACTAGACAACAACAAAATGATCAAATCAAACTAAATCAATCCAAATAATTGAAATGTCACTTAAAACATCAATACTGATTGGCTGCAGTACACGCACGTGTGCACTACCTCGCCAATACCGTAATGAAATACCCCAAAAGTTCAATAAATCAAAAGCAAAAAGCTCCAACTCAAATCAAAATGAAACATAGGTGCAATAGAAATGAATAGTGACATGCACACGTGACTCGAACCAGTGGGTCAAGTACAAGTCAAGACAGTGGACCCATATCCAGTGCAACTTCAGAATGAAGCGTATGCACCAGCAATTTAGGCTACTACATATCACAACAAATAGAAACGGCAGAGGTCAAGTCGGTGCTATCGCGACTCAACGCAACAGCAAATAAAACTAATAGTGTAACAGGCTAGAAATTCAAGTGCAAATCCACTATCAGAAATGTAGACTGCAATTAAACAGGCCCAAATCAAACTACAACAAAATGCAAAAGGTCAAGTCAGTGACTCAACGCAACTACAGCACCAAAGCACAAAGCAGTGGTACAACTACAAAATAGAAGGAGGGTGAGGGCACCAGAGGTATGGCACCACATCACATAAATACATGAGTAAGTGATACAACAATTCAATGAACAAGTAAACACAAAGGCTACAGAATAAATGAAGGCAGCAAATACAACTGAATTCGAGTGAAAGGCAACTATACACTTGCAGTCAAAATGATCAAGACAACAAACCCAGATCCAAGTGTACCAAAAATAAGCCAATACACAAGCACAACAGACTCAAACCAACACATATGAATAAGTGGCTATACAGTATGAAGTGCACAACCGTGACTCAACAACACCAAAATGCAGAACCAAACTATGAAGGCAGTTCACAAGTCAATGAACCAGACCCCAAATGTAACTTAAAAGATCGAAGCAACAGTAAATGGCATGTAGCCTGATTTGCAAATTGACACAGCAACACTATAGGTACCACCAGAGTTCAACTCAAAGAGATAGTCGACCAACAGCTACATAAATCAGGACAGCATAAACAACATGTAGTGATATACATGCAAGAACCAAGTAAAGAAACTACAACATCAAGTATACATGAAACTGGGCCAGTAAGCAAAACCAAAATACTATCAAGACTTCAAGCCAGAAGCAAGAGAGAATTCAAAGAACAGTTTCAAATGAAAATCAAGACCATGATCAGCCGACGACAACCAGCACAAATCAAACCAGTCACATATGCAGTTTCCAACCAAGATAGTGATTTCAAAGCCGTGACGAACAAGTCAGAAAAGTGACAGAAGTCACAAATTTGAATTCTAGAAAATCGATACCGTGGTGGCTACAAAATCAACCAGAGCCATAGGTCAATCAAAGTTTAAAATCAATATTGGAAAAATCGTTTCGAAACCGTGGTGGCAAATGAACTTAAGCAAAATACATACGACAAGTCAGTAACCATCTCGAACATCCAAACGAAGATCGAATGGCCTAGTATAGTATTGTCAACCAAGCAAACGACAACAAAATCAAAATGACCGTAGTAAATAAAGAACCAGCAAGTTCAAAGCCATGAGTATCAATTAAGCAAACAACGAAAATCTCGAATTTGAACAAGCCAGAAATCAACAAGAATTTGAATTAGAAGCGGGTGAGAAGTCAATCACCTTTGCAAATCGAACCGAAGCAGCCAAAGCAAGCTACAAGGAGACGAACAGTCGACAAATCAACACGCAATTATCCACTAATCGATCGACCAAGGCGCGGCTTCGAAAATAATCACGAAGCCCTAATTGAAAGGAGGAACGGACGAGAAGAACAAGTAGCCACCATTTTTAATTTTCTTTTCGCTCTCGTTTGCATTTGTTTTGGGTTTTTGAACGAATCAAAGGAGAGGGTGATCGGGTATTGGATTTATCACGGCATCCAAACGAACGAAAACGTGGGCCACTATTAATTTCTAAAGCCCAAACAACACTTAACCAATTTCTAAACGAATTTACGACTGATTAAAAAAACTTAACATCAATTAACAACCAATTTAATCGTCATTTGACGATAATTAATTGTTACAAAACCTCGGGTTGTTACAGCCCATATCCGATCTCGGTCTCTTTAACAACCACACGTTATTATAACATCGTGGTCATTTCAAAATAGTTCATACTTCAAAAACCCAAAATATCATTTTCATTTCAAAAACCAAATCAATACGGTATCATTTCCATTTCAAATATATCCATTTCCAAAAATCATATCACTTTCCAAATTTATAACGCTTTCAAAATCATAATCTTTTAAAATCAAAACACTTTGGAAATCACAGCTTTGAAATCATAGAATTTTGGAAATCATAACACTTTGAAATTATAGCATTTTGGAAATCATAACACTTTTGAAATTATAGCATTTTGGAAATCATAATACTTTCCTCTTAAACAGTTTAGATATTAAAATTAGTATATATAATAAAATAGTTTATAAATAAAATAGTTTATATAAATAGTTATAAGTTAAGATAGTTTATAAATTAAAATAGTTTATATTAAAATAATTTATAAAGTAAATATCCATAGTTTTAAATATAACTTAAAATTACTTTATAAAATAAAATATTTTCCTCGACTTTCACAAATTTATTCAAATTAATTCGAATTCCAAATTCAAATTTAATCAAATCTAAATCATCAATTTCAATTCCCATTTCAATTAAACATTTTCAAGTTATATCGATTTCAAATACCGATTTGAACCACAATAAACCATTTCAATTTCAAAATATTTCAAAGCTTCAAATATTCCACATTTCAAAACTAAATTCGATAATTTTATATATATATATATATATATATATATATCAATTCACTTTTCTATTATTTAGTTTTGAAATATTTACTTAATTATTTCAATATCACTTGAATACAACTTCAACTTACAAAATATCCCATTTAAATTTATATAAGTTTGAAATATCCATTTAAGTCACCTTTAATCAAATTTCAAGTTGTAAAACATTTCTTTAAAATTTCAAATTCAATAAATTTCAAATCAAACTTATTTAAGTATAATTCTTAAATAAATATAATTTCAAATCAATTTCAAATTTATCTTTACAACCCGAATCATTACAAACTCTATATTCGAAAATATAAATTTTAAATAAATACTTAAGCATATTATATATCAACTTTATTAAATCAACTTTAATAAATCTTTAAAATCAATATTTATCAAAACCATATATTTCTTTTCAAAACCATAGAAATCATTTTTAAAATATTTTTATATATAGACCAACGGTGTGTGTATATAATTTTCTATCATATGGTCAAGTGATACGGATATTTATCATTTCAATCCACAATTTAAATATATACGGGTATATATCATTTCAACCCGTAATCCCAAGTTCAATTAAATGAAAATCGCTTGGGTTTATCATTTCAACCTATAACGATTTTCTCTTATTCTACAAGATCGTTCGGGTATGTATCATTTCAACCCATAGTGAATTCTATACTAACAGGGAACTTGCAGAGTGGTAACAAATATGATAATAATATAACAACAGTAACATGCATATATCATCAGTATAAATAACAAATAATGGTGTCAGGTGTCACAGGTGAACAGATATAGATAATAGCATATATATAGCAATGTAAATAACTAACAACAACATATTTCAATTGTCGTATCAATTGAAATCAAATCTAATAAATATAAGAACATTAATCATAAGTGATTGCTCACCTTTCGAGGTTAGAGAGAATAGACAATGAAATGAGTTGCGAATCCAAGCACGAATTCCAAAACAAAGCTAGATTGGCACGAATTCGACGATCAGAACTGACAATAGGAATCGATGGGAACAAATTGAATTAGCTTGAAAAAAAATTTAGACGAGATGTACTATATTATTTTTATTTTCTTAAACCCAATATTAAATTTAAAAATACATATACATTGTAAATTAATCTTAAATTTAAACATATATATACATTGAAATCAACATATATACATACTGTATTTTAAATCAATATATATATATATATATAGTTGTTTAAAATGCCCGATGCTTAATTTTTTATATTTTATTTATTGCAAATATCAACATATCATATCATATATATATTTAAAATACTAACATACCATATTACATATATTCTTTACAGTACTGCCATAACTATATATATTTAACCACATCAAATTTACTGTAGGCACAGGGTTATTGTAAACATATATAGATTTAACTAATATATAAACAACTTTATACATGACTTATACAATATCATATATACAATAGCACACTACTTAGTAAACAACTGCTTTATATAACCTACATGCAAGTGGAAATATGAAGAGTTACTTGTTACAAAAATCAATACTATAAAACAAATCAGTATATACCACTTATATAGGCTTATAATTTAAATCTTTATACAGTTCAAAACAAACAAAGTGGGTGAACAGGTTCAACAAAATGCACTTAGACTTTACATATATGATGCAAACTAATGTATGTTAACTTATATATCATACATTTCATACGGCAGACTATATATATAAACCATATATACACTTTTAATTATCAAACTAATATAAATTTACATAAAATAAACTATAACACACTAAACTGTTATACTAATATATATGTATTAAAACTTGAACCTTAAACCCAAATATATATAAACCAATATAGGCTGTATAGACCGACCTATATAACTAACAATGAACAAAGATCAGTGAATAAAGATTTATATACACCTACCCTTATACATACTAACATTAATATACAAACATATATAGTATAACACTGGTAATACACGTAAATAAATAGACTTTTATATATATTATTATATATGGCAGATTACAAAACTTGCCAACAACATATATACATAAACTATAAACATATATATACACATATAGACTCACTTCAATTCACCTATATACTTCAAAACATATCTATATATACATATTTTACAGCATACATATATTATACAAATAATGCAGTAAAACATTATACATATATAAACAAATGTATATAACGTATATATATTATATATATGCCACTACGCCATAGATGGCCTATTGCAACGAAATTACAAGGTGTTGCTAGCTACAATGTAACGACAGCTATGCTGTTTTTTGTCTATTGCAACATTCACTTCAATGTGTTAGCATAGATATTAGCAAAATGTTGCAGTAGCTATAAATATATTCAAATTAAAAAAATTAATAAAATTTTATACCTCAGCGATCCACACCATCATTTAAAACAAAATCTCAACCATCAATCCACACCTTAGCAATTTCCATTTCCCGCTTTACTTTTCTTTCTTGTTCCCCTCCGTGTGAAAATTAGGGCATGCGATTTTTCTTTCTCGTTCCTCTCTGTGAAAACTAGGGCACGCGATTCCAGTTGCTTTGATGCTCTGATTGATCGAATCTAGTGTGAGAAACGTTCCTGGTAGCTTGCTCCTTCGTTCTCCTTGATTGATTGCTCGAATTGCTTTGGCTTCGTCGTCGGGTGCGATGTGATATTATTTGGTATGTTTTCTGTCTTCTAGTTTACTTGATTATTCTCGATTTTGGTTACACTCACACGCTTTTGTCGATGATGAATTGGGATTTATTTATATGCTTTATTTCCTATAATCTCGAGTTTAATCTTTCTGTTGGACTTTGAGAAATCTGGTATGTTGGATTGCGATGATGTATTGGTATGTTGGATTTTGGTTCACTGGCTTGATTTTGCTTTGCCGATGATGAATTGCGATGTGATATTATTTGGTATGTTGGATTTTGGTTCACTAGCTTGTTTTTGATTTCTGATCTGAGCTTGTTAGCTCCTTTCTACTGCATTTGTTAAACCAGAACTTAAACCTTTGTTAAACTTGTTCACATACCTTTGTACCTTGCTCACATACCTTTATGCCTGATGCATTCACTGTTTTTGCTTGATGGGCTGCCTATGTGTACTGCTGTGTTTCTTGCACTGGCTTGTCTACATTTTGCTGAACCTGGTTCTTGTTTGTTTTGTTGGTTGCTTGGCCCTGAGTTGAATCCAGTCGATGACTCGGGTTTGACCTTGTGCCGTGTCCATTTTTTTTGGTTTGTCTACATATCTGGCTGCACTTGAGTATGAACTTGCACTTGAGTAGTTGCACTTGAGTAGTTTCTTGTACCAAGCCTTATGATGCATGTATGTTCATCTATGTACATGCATTTCTTGGTCATGTTATGTTGCTTGCTGTGTTGAGTACTACTTTGTGCACTTGGCTTCTCCTTTGTGCATTTTTGCCTGAACTGTTGCTTGATGTCTTCCATACTGTCTTCCATACTGTCTTGTATCCATGTGTTGCATTCATGTTTTGCTTATGCACTTGTGAATAGCTGACTTGTGCACTGTTTTGCTACTACACTGGTTTTTCTGCCATGTCCATTTTTGTGGGAATTTTCAATCGTCCATGAGATAAAAAATAGGAAACGGCCTTGTGATATATGCAGTGATACACTGTGTATATCACAGGTTGTCCGTGCAAATATTTGGTCTCTGTCAGAAAAAATATGAAAAGAAACAACCCAAATACCTGAGGCAAATAATATAAGAAAAATATTTTTATTTTCTGTTCGAGTTAAATATTATTTTCCAGATTACTGCTTTTGAATTATATGTGACAGATATTGAAGACTGGACAGCTGGATACAAGCTTGAAGACAGAGTCAAATCAAATGTGCATGAGCTTGAAGACAGGTTTCAAAGAAGGTCGATCCCCGCCGGGACTGCGGTGCCCCGGACCCCCGCCGGCGCTGCGCCCGGACCCGCTTCTCGACTCACCTTCGGCTCGGCACTCGGCTCGCCTTCGGCTCGACACTCAGCTCGTCATATATTTGTCAGTGTCGGTGTCTGTATAAATTGAAACTGCATATGTAATGAGTGAACTGAGTGATGTAGTGAGGAATATCTGTATATGTAAATATCAGTGTTTTATATCATTGAATTGTAAAATAGTGGAGTCAGGAATTTGTACTATTTCAAATGTTGAAATAAAATATTTATTTAAATAAATTACTGTTTGAATATCAAATTCTGTGTAATAGCATTTTATTAAATAAATATTTATTTCTATTAAAAAATCAAATATGCTCTACATTGTGGGCCCCACAAATTCAGAAAGTTAATATCTATAGCAACATTTTGGAATGTTGGTACAGACACCTATGGATGTTGCTATAGACCCAAATATGGTTCTATTGCAACAATATTTCTTATGTTGCCTTAGATAGTCAAAATGTTGCCTTTGAGGTCTGCGGCAACGTGGCAAAATGCATCACCGAGAAAGTGTTGCCTTTGCCCTTTTTTAGCCTACAGCAACATTTTTTGGCACTTCCTGCATCACTTCTTTGGTGTTGCAGTATGCAATCTATGGCGTAGTGTGCGCAGCAAGTAGATCAAAGTGTAACAAACTGGTATAAATCTATACCTCGGCCGAGATTAGGAAAGAAGAAGGAAAACTGGACAGTGCACGATGCTCGGAAAGGAAGCAAGGTCGGAGTCGGAATATGAGGAAGTCGACGTTCTGGGAAGAAGGCTCTCGGGCAAGTGACTGGGTCGGACTGATGGGGCGAGGTCGGTTTTGGGTCGCACGCGTGGCTGGAGATGCGGAGGGGAAGTGGTTGCTCTCGCGGCTGCGTTGGTGGACGAAGCACGGTTGAAGGGAAGAAGGAGGAGCGGTAGTTTCTCGGCACTAGGAGGAGAAGTGGAATGTAAGGGAAGGAAAAGGTTGAAGAGAAAGAATGAAATAATTGAAGAGCCACAGGTTTATTTTTTTTCTTTTCAAAAAATAAGAATGAACAGGTGTAGGCAAGCAAACAGTGAACCGACTGAAATTATAGATCAAACCTTGATAATAGTGAAAGTCAAACTTAAATGTGAATTTATTAAAAGCAAGTGGCTACTGGAATATGGCAGGTACGCGAAAGGACAGAGCAAACAAAAAGTTAAATACGGAACCGGTACCAAAGTCGTTCCAAAGATTTACTGTCTTACCGACTTCGAAATTGATAATTGAATATACCGTCGAGATCAGCACGACAAGACGATCAAAACGGTATAAAATTATCAGTGATATGACTATCCTATCAAAAGTCGATATCGGTACCGAAAATGCTGCTAATTTGCCAGAAATAAGATAAACGGAGCAATAGAAGTCCAAATTTGACGAAACGAAATATGCCGTCTCATTCAGAAGATGATTTACAAATTTATTGTGTAAAAATATTCAGGTTTGGAAAACATTTTATTAGCATCAAATATTAACTGATTTAAACTGTAATAGAATTATACAAGAAAATAAACTTCCATATTATCAGATGAAAATTTACCATTTGCTATGTTAAAACAGACGCATTTCAAATATCAAATTTAAATTTCAAAATTTTATTATTTAAAGTTTCACAAAATTTCAATTAAACATATAAATAAACAAATAAAATTATCTAAAATTTACGGGTCGTTACACTCTCCCCCACTCTAAACTTTTCGTCCCCGAAAAGGAAGGAGATAGGAGAGTAGAAGCAACCAAAAATAAAAATAGATTAAAAGACAAGATAAAACAATTAATTTAAACCATATAATTTCAAATTAAACTAATTAATATTTAACAATTTGGTTTAATCGACTAAGTTTACTTAAGTTAAATCAATCCATCTATTTGTAAATTCAAAATCTTATTTGTATAATACTTAATTACATCTCAACATAACTTACCTAAATTTTTCAGAAGTTAAAAATGTAATTGGATAATATACAATATAAAATGATTTTACAATTCAGTTATTCCCAGTTAAATATTTTTCAAAGAATTTTGACTTCAGTTTATAATTGAAATCATCTTTAAACCTAAAATTTAAGAATTTAAATCTCTGATTTACTTCAAAAAATTTAGAGATAAATATATATATATTATATATCAAATCAAATTAAATTTTAAAATAAGATACCTGTATATATAAATCAAATTATATTGAAGAAATTCAAATCAAAATAAATTTTTTCAAAACAAAACCGTAGCAAAGCTACAGAATGGTCTCTCCACTTCGAAACTCGAAAATGAATGTCGATGATGCGGCCGTCATCACCGAAATTGTTTTCTAGTGACAAAGAGGAGAGCACTGATTTCAACATTTAAAATTCTTTGGAAGCAATTTCTATTTGAAATTACTTTAAATAATATGCACTTTAAAACCAAAGTTTGAAATCACCGAAAATTAAATTCTCAAATTCCTGATTTAAATTCATTTTAATTCCAAATCAAATTATAAACCATGTTTATAAATTCATTTATAAAATAATAAATGATAATCAATTATTATCATTTCAAACAACAAATTTCATTAACTTATTAAATTCTAGAAAATTTTACTTATATTTTTACAATATAATCAAACAAATTTATTTCATTTACCAAATTTGAAAATAATATTATGTCAGTTTGCTCTGTTCAAGTGTTTTGGAAATCCTATCGATAGCGTTGATCAAACGAATCGATCGAAAACCCAAATCAACATCAACAACTCAAACAACACAATATATATTAAAACATTTAAATATTAGTTTACAAATATACTTCAAGAGTGATTTGAAGATAAGTTGGAAACAAAAGACAAGAGGATTCAATAACAGAATAAGGGAATGAATAAGCTTTATATAAATCACTGTCAACCTTAACTTGGTCGACAATGGCTTCAAGAATAAGATCAATGTAGGGTTCTGGGACAAACCTACATTCGATCTCAAGAGATAGAATTCGGGATAATAAGAGATAGATAGCATTGTAAACCGAGGATATAGAAATCTTCGGTGAATCAATGCTAATTGTAAAGGAATTTCACCTCTTTACAAATCATTCGAAGATTGGTGAGACTGCCGATTTATTATAGAGATCATTCGAAGTGGAATTATGGGATACTCCAGAATCAAGAAGCACGAATAGGGGAGACAAGAATGGACTATGGAACCGAAGGGAACGTTCCAAAATTCAAAGAAATTGAGTCAAAAGGAAGAGATTCAAGCTCGAACGAAAGTGATTCTGTAAATAAATTTACCATATATGATAAGTTTTGCCTAGAGCCAAAGCTCTGATACCAACTGTAACGACCTGAAATTTTCAACCATTCGCATCCATACATGTCGGATTTGAATTGCTCAAAATATCAGATTGTTAATTTAAATTTGGCAAAACTCAGCATATACTGTAAATAAAATAATCACAGATCACAGACACAGAGTAATATAACAATAATGCAGCGGAAACAAAAGAATAGTAGTTCATAAAGCTACTATATATATATATAACAAAGTTAAACAAGATACAACAAAAGTTACGAGTACATAGATGTCTCAATACAATAATAAAATACAAGATCTGAATGCATCACTAGAATCGACTGAACAACCGAAAGCAGGATAGATAACTGGATCTCCAAGAGAAGCTCCAACTCCAAAGGTGAGTATCGAATACTGTATCACTCAGTCTGACCCGAGCGTAAAGCAAAACACAAAACACTCGAGTCAGGATTAGCATTCTTATATCAATAAATCTAAATCAAGTGAAATATCAACTGAAATACAAGTAACTTAAAGGATGTTTGGGATAACCATCCTCTAAGGATCCGTTAAACTATCTACTATGTAGTAATATACGCTATTGTAATAATGTCTAATATAAAATAAACTTACTTTTAAATAGCGTTAAGGGGTTACCCATATAGCCTTTAACACATAATAGTGCCAATAGTTTATACAGTACCTGCATACCTCGAGAGGCTACGAGAAGATACTCCATAGGTTCGACAAAAATAGAAACTCGTAGTAAAGCTCGATATGGTAGGTGACACGGCACAACGAGGCAATGCCAGGGTAGATATACCAATTACGCATCCGGGATGGTGGAAACGCATAGCAGCCACTACCGCCCACCTCGGAACACACTCCCAAATAAAAATCGAGGGTGGCCACCAAATCAATCACAAAGTAATAGAATGGTATCGAAGAAATGCGTCCGATCAGAGGTGCTACCTCATTGGCTCAAGAATCGCTCATGTTTTAGCCACCTTTTGCTAACTAATGGGAGTTGGGTCCATGTTCATACCTCAATAGGATCGTCTCCACCATCCTACTTCATTCTGGAATCTCCACTACGTACACAGTTGTTAAAGTGGTTTTCGGTATCGATAGAGAGTATGCCCATATTCGATCTCGGTCTCTTTAACAACCAAACGTTATGATAACACCGTGGTCATTTCAAAATAGTTCATACTTCAAAAACCCAAAATATCATTTTCATTTCAAAAACCAAATCAATACGGTATCATTTCCATTTCAAATATATCCATTTCCAAAAATCATATCACTTTCCAAATTTATAATGCTTTCGAAATCATAGTCTTTTAAAATCAAAACACTTTGGAAATCACAGCTTTGAAATCATAGCATTTTGGAAATCATAACACTTTGAAATTATAGCATTTTGGAAATCATAACACTTTTGAAATTATAGCATTTTGGAAATCATAACACTTTCCTCTTAAACAGTTTAGATATTAAAATTAGTATATATAATAAAATAGTTTATAAATAAAATAGTTTATATAAATAGTTATAAGTTAAGATAGTTTATAAATAAAAATAGTTTATATTAAAATAATTTATAAAGTAAAATATCCATAGTTTTAAATATAACTTAAAATTACTTTATAAAATAAAATAGTTTCCTCGACTTTCACAAATTGATTCAAATCAATTCGAATTCCAAATTCAAATTTAATCAAATCTAAATCATCAATTTCAATTCCCATTTCAATTAAACATTTTCAAGTTATATCGATTTCAAATACCGATTTGAACCACTATAAACCATTTCAATTTCAAAATATTTCAAAGCTTCAAATATTCCACATTTCAAACTAAATTCGATAATTTTATATATATATCAATTCACTTTTCTATTATTTAGTTTTGAAATATTTACTTAATTATTTCAATATCACTTGAATACAACTTCAACTTACAAAATATCCCATTTAAATTTATATGAGTTTGAAATATCCATTTAAGTCACCTTTAATCAAATTTCAAGTTGTAAAATACTTCTTTAAAATTTCAAATTCAATAAATTTCGAATCAAACTTATTTAAGTATAATTATTAAATAAATATAATTTCAACTCAATTTCAAATTTATCTTTACAACCCGAATCATTACAAACTCTATATTTCGAAAATATAAATTTTAAATAAATATTTAAACATATTATATATCAACTTTATTAAATCAACTTTAATAAATCTTTAAAATCAATATTTATCAAAACCATATATTTCTTTTCAAAACCATAGAAATCATTTTCAAAATATTTATATATATAGACCAACGGTGTCTGTATATAATTTTCTATCCTATGGTCAAGTGATACGGATATTTATCATTTCAATCCACAAATTAAATATATACGGGTATATATCATTTCAACCCGTAATCCCACATTCAATTAAATGAAAATCGCTTAGGTTTATCATTTTAACCCATAACGATTTTCTCCTATTCTACAAGATCGTTCGGGTATGTATCATTTCAACCCATAGTGAATTCTATACTAACAGGGAACTTGCAGAGTGATAACAGATATGATAATAATATAACAACAGTAACAGGCATATATCATCAGTATAAATAACAAATAATGGTGTCAGGTGCCATAGGTGAACAGATATAGATAATAGCATATATATAGCAATGTAAATAACTAACAACAACATATTTCAATTGTCATATCAATTGAAATCAAATCTAATAAATATAAGAACATTAATCATAAGTGATTGCTCACCTTTCGAGGTTAGAGAGAATAGACAATGAAATGAGTTGCGAATCCAAGCACGAATTCCAAAACAAAGCTAGATTGGCACGAATTCAACGATCAGATCTGACAACAGGAATCGATGGGAACAAATCGAATTAGCTTGAAAAAAAATTTAGACGAGATGTACTATATTATTTTTATTTTCTTAAACCCAATATTAAATTTAAAAATACATATACATTGTAAATTAATCTTAAATTTAAACATATATATACATTGAAATCAACATATATACATACTGTATTTTAAATCAATATATATATATATATAGTTATTTAAAATGCCCGATGCTTAATTTTTTATATTTTATTTATTGCAAATATCAACATATCATATCATATATATATTTAAAATACTAACATACCATATTACATATATTCTTTACAGTACTGCCATAACTATATATATTTAACCACATCAAATTTACTGTAGGCATAGGGTTATTGTAAACATATATAGATTTAACTAATATATAAACAACTTTATACGTGACTTATACAATATCATATATACAATAGCACACTACTTAGTAAACAACTGCTTTATATAACCTACATGCAAGTGGAAATATGAAGAGTTACTTGTTACAAAAATCAATACTATAAAACAAATCAATATATACCCACTTATATAGGCTTATAATTTAAATCTTTATACAGTTCAAAACAAACAAAGTGGGTGAACAGGTTCAACAAAATGCACTTAGACTTTACATATATGATGCAAACTAATGTATGTTAACTTATATATCATACATTTCATACGGCAGACTATATATATAAACCATATATACACTTTTAATTATCAAACTAATATAAATTTACATAAAATAAACTATAACACACTAAACTGTTATACTAATATATATGTATTAAAACTTGAACCTTAAACCCAAATATATATAAACCAATATAGGCAGTATAGACCGACCTATATAACTAACAGTGAACAAAGATCAGTGAATAATGATTTATATACACCTACCCTTATACCTGCTAACATTAATATACAAACATATATAGTATAACACTGGTAATACACGTAAATAAATAGACTTTTATATATATTATTATATATGGCAGATTATGAAACTTGCCAACAACATATATACATAAACTATAAACATATATATACACATATAGACTCACTTCAATGCACCTATATACTTCAAAACATATCTATATATATACATATTTTACAGCATACATATATTATACAAATAATGCAGTAAAACATTATAATACAGTAAAACATTATACATATATAAACAAATGTATATAACCTATATATATTATATATATGCGCAGCAAGCAGATCAAAGTGTAACAATCTGGTATAAATCTATACCTCGGCCGAGATTAGGAAAGAAGAAGGGAAACTGGACAGTGCTCGATGCTCGGAAAGGAAGCAAGGTCGGAGTCGGAATATGAGGAAGTCGACGTGCTGGGAAGGAGGCTCTCGGGCAAGTGACGGGGTCGGACTGATGGGGCGAGGTCGGGTTTGGGTCGCACGCGTGGCTGGAGATGCGGAGGGAAAGTGGTTGCTCTCGCGGCTGCGTTGATGGACGAAGCACGGTTGAAGGGAAGAAGGAGGAGCCGCAGTTTCTCGGCACTGGGAGGAGAAGTGGAATGTAAGGGAAGGAAAAGGTTGAAAAAGAAGAATGAAATAATTGAAGAGCCACAGGTTTATATTCTTCTTTTCTTTTCAAAACGTAAGAATGAACAGGGGTAGGCAAGCAAACAGTGAACCGACTGAAATTATAGATCAAACCTTTATAATAGTGAAAGTCAGACTTAAATGTGAATTTGTTAAAAGCAAGTGGCTACTGGAATATGGCAGGTACGAGGAAGGACAGAGCAAACAAAAAGTTAAATACGGAACCGGTACCGAAGTCGTTCCAAAGATTTCACTGTCTTCCCGACTTCGAAATTGATAATTGAATATACCGTCGAGATCAGCACGACGAGACGATCAAAACGGTATACAGATATCAGTGATACGACTATCCTATCAAAAGTCGATATCGGTACCGAAAATGCTGCTAATTTGTCAGAAATAAGATAACGGAGCAATAGAAGTCCAAATTTGACGAAACGAATATGACATCTCACTCAGAAGATGATTTACAAATTTATTATGTAAAAATATTCAGGTTTGAAAAACATTTTATTAGCATCAAATATTAACTGATTTAAACTAGAATAGAATTATACAAGAAAATAAACTTCCATATTATCAGATGAAAATTTACCATTTGCTATGTTAGAACAGACGCATTTCAAATATCAAATTTAAATTTCAAAATTTTATTGTTTAAAGTTTCACAAAATTTCAATTAAATATATAAATAAACAAATAAAATTATCTAAAATTTACGGGTCGTTACACCTTAAGTATGCATACTTAGGTGACAACGAAACATTTCCCATCATAATCTCTTCAACTCTCTCTCTCTCTCTCTTGATCAAGAAGCTTCCTTATTTTCAATTCTATTGAAAAATAAAGAAGCAATTGGATGGTCGATCACCGATATAAAGGAAATTAGTCCCGCTCTTGTTTAACATCGTATCCATTTAGTTGACGATGCCAAGCCTGTTTGTGTCGCACAACGAAGGCTTAATTCAAAAATGAAGGATGCGGTTCGTGATGAAATTCTTAAACTCCTCGATAACGGAATCATATACCCAATCTCTAATAGTTCGTGGGTTAGCCTTATTCATGCCGTGCCTAATAAGTCTAGACTTACCGTTATCAAGAATGACCCAAATGAACTCATTCCAACTCATACTCAAACGGATTAGCATGTTTGCATTGATTATCGAAAATTAAATGCTACAACATGTAAAGATCACTTCCCTCTTCCTTTCATTGACCAAATGCTTGAACGTTTAGCCGGCCACGAATTCTATTGCTTTCTTGATGGTTATTCCGGTTATAACCAAATTCCAATCGCTCTCGAAAATCAAGAGAAAATGACTTTCACGTGTCCTTTTGGCACTTATGCATATCGACGTATGCCATTTGGCCTTTGCAACGCTCCAGCTATGTTTCAAAGATGCATGGTCAGCATCTTTTCTGACATGATTGAACGGTTTCTTGAAGTGTTTATGGACAATTTTTCTATCTTTGGAAACTCTTTTTCTGAGTGCTTACACCATCTTGAGTATGTTCTTAAATGATGCAAGGACAAACACTTAACGTTAAATTGGGAAAAATGCCATTTTATGGTCAAACATGGCATTGTCCTTGGGCATGTCATTTCAAACAAAGGCATTAAGGTAGATAAAGCGAAAGTTGACGTAATTGCGAATCTACCCATTCCCAAATCTGTCAAGGACATTTGTTCATACCTTGGACACGCTGGTTTCTATCGACGTTTTATGTAGGACTTCAGTAAAATTGCTCGACCTTTGACGACTCTTCTTGGAAAATACGTTCCATTTGACTTTAATTCTAACTATTTTTCTGCTTTCGAGCATTTCAAAAACAAACTTATTTCACGCTCCCATCATTTTCTCACCCAATTGGGATCTTCCTTTTGAAATAATGTGTGACGCTTCTAACTTTGCAGTTGGTGCTGTCTTAGGACAATGCATCAACAAAATTCTTCATGTCATCTACTATGCTAGTATGACTCTAAACGATGCCTAACTCAATTACACAACCATCAAAAAAGAGCTTTTAGTGGTAGTCTTTGCGTTGGAAAAGTTCCGACCTTATTTGATTGGCTCACACATTATTTTTTACATTGACCACTCTGCTCTTAGATATATTTTCGCTAAAAAGGATGCTAAGTCTCATTTGATCTGTTGGATCTTTCTACTCCAAGAATTTGACCTTACAATCAAAGACAAAAAGGATCTGACAATGTCATCGGCGATCATCTATCGCGTCTTCCAAACACACCATCTTCTTTACCGATCAACGAGAACTTTCCTGATAAACAACTCATTTCTGTTTCTGTTGATCCATGGTATGCCGACATAGCAAACTATCTAGTCACTAAGGAAATTCTTTCATTTTGGTTGAAACAAGATAAATATAAATTTCTTTCCCAAGTCAAGTACTTCTATTGGGATGATCCATATTTGTTTAAATAATGTTCCGACCAAATCATTCGACGTTACATCCGGAATTGCGAAATCAAGAGTGTTCTTTCGTTTTGTCATGACCAAGCTTGTGGTGATCACTTTGGTCTGAAGAAGACCGTGGAAAAGGTGCTTCAATGTGGTTTTTACTGGCCTCCACTTTTCAAAGATACATTCGAGTTTTGTAAAACTTGAGATCGTTGCCAAATGTTAGAAAGAATCTCTCGACGAAATATGATGCCTTTAAACCCCATTCTTGTGATCGAAATCATTGATGTTTGGGGTATTGACTTTATGGGACCATTTTCCGATTCTTTTGGAAATTTGTACATTCTTCTTGTTGTTGATTATGTCTCCAAATGGGTTGAAGCCATTCCTTGTAAAACAAATGACCATAAAGTTGTTGTAAAATTCATAAAAGAAAACATCTTTTCGAGGTTTGGAATACCTCACACAATAATAAGCGATAATGGAACCCAATTTTGTAATCGTTCATTTGAAACTCTAATAAAAAAATACTCGATAACCCACAAGTTATCCACTCCTTATCATCCTTAAACTTGTGGTCAAGTTGATGTTTCAAATCTTCAAATTAAACAAATTTTGGAGAAAACTGTGAATAAAAATCGAAAAGATTGGTCATAAAAATTGACAAATGCACTTTGGGCTTATAGAACTGCATACAAAACCAATATTGGGATGTCTCCTTTTAGGCTTGTATATGGTAAAACATACCATTTGCCCATTGAACTCGAACATAAAGCATTGTGGGCAATTAAGAACATAAACTTTGATCTTGAAAAAGCTGGTGAAAATAGAAAATTGCAAATCAATGAGTTAGAGGAGATTAGGAACGACGCGTATGAAAACGAGAAAATTTACAAAGAAAGAACAAAAGTTTTTCATGACAAGTATATCCTAAGAAAACGTTTTCGCCAAACCAAAAGGTTCTTTTGTATGACTCTAGACTTCATCTATTCTTTGGGAAATTAAAATCAAGATGGACCGGACCATTTATGGTACGAACTGTTTTTCCACACGGTGCCATAGAAATACAAAACCCCAGGGATGAAACAATTTTCAAAGTCAATGGTCATCATTTGAAACCTTACATTGAGTTGTCGTGTGATCGAGAGGAGGAGCTCATGAATCTTCATGAGCCATACTACTTCTAGTAAGAAATGTTAACCCTCTCTTGTAAATATGTACATATTTTTCCCCGTTACACTCATTATATCATGCATTGACTGCAGGGACATAGTCAAAATCAAGTGTGGGGGCAAGTCTCATGTTCATTTTTGATTTTTCATGGTTTATTTTTTGCATTTTCTTTCCAAAACTCAAAAAAAATCCAACAACAAATTTTCTTTTTAGCATTTTGATTTATTTTTGAAGAAACACTATAGGGTAAGTATAGGTTTTTGGTTATTAAATTGAAATTTTTGAAAATTTATTCGTCTCAACAAAAATAAAAATAAAGTTTGATTACAAATAACGATGGATTAACTAGTATATAGGATGGTTCATGGGTGTTAATTATGAAGTATACCCTAATTGAAATCTTTGTTTAATGAGTGGTTGATTTAAAGTAAAGGCGATAACATTTTTGATCTTCTAAGTTAAGTGGTGCTAAGATGATGTTGCAAAACTCTCTCTTCAAAAAAAAACAAAAAAAAAAGTTTTTATAAAAAATAAAAAAAACACCTAGAGTTAGGTGTTCACACGCAAGTGTGTACACTCGCCATGCTCTGTACCCTTCTCACGTAAGCCCGAAAAGCAGTGCATGATCGGTATATCTGGCCTCAGTTGATCCGAGTTAGATGTATGTAAATAGATTTAATAAAAATAACCACCTAGTGTTCATACGCAAGTGTGTACACTCGCCACGCTCTGTACTCTTCTCGCGTAAGCCCGAAAGGGAGTGCATGATCGGTAAATCTGACCTCGGTTTATTTGAGTTAGGTGTGTAAATAATAATAATGTTAATACTTTTCAAAAATAGAGAGAGCAAGCAATTGAAATCCAATCATTATTTTCACTTATTTGATTCGACTTGTTATTCAAAAGAAATAAAAATAATCATTATTTTCACTTATTTGATTCGACTTGTTATTCAAAAGAAATAAAAATACCACTTTGCAAAAATTTGAAAATCAACCGAGGATCCATTTCATAGTTGCATTATTTTATCAACCGAAACAACTAGCCAAACTAGAGTCTAATTGTGATGATAACTTAATTTTTGTTGGAAATTTTGACAAGTAAAAGGACTTAAATTTCTTAATAATGACCAGAACTTATATTTAACTTAATCGTATCAATTTAAAAGAAAATTCTTCATTCGTAAATATTTTTGAAAACTTGCATCATGTAGACTCTGCATTTCGCATTTGGATTTTGTGGGTAGTATCCGTTGAAAACCCTTACGAGACAACACTCGTCCTACTAGGGACACCGAGAGGTTTAATGGCTTGTTGTATACGCTCAATGCAATCGTGTTTCCTACGAAAACGGATTTATCTTAGTTTTAGTTTGTTCGAGGACGAATAAAAAGATAAGCGTGGGGGTATTTGATGTGCACGTAAAAATATTTTTTTACTCACAAGCTTAATATAATTTTAGTAAAATAAATGTCATAATTGGGTGTTCTTACATGTTTAAAACCAAATTTCTAAAATGTTTTCAAATCATCATTCATGCATCTACATGGGGGCAAAACGGTAATTTTCATGTGTGGATTAATTTGAAAAAAATCTACTAGCACATTTTAATTTTTTTATAGGAATTTGGATTCAACTTGGAGGTGGCTTCATGGAAATATGCATATACAAAAGTTGGAAGCCAAAGAAACGAAGAAATAAAAGGATTCATGTAATCATGGAGGACCCCACCTACCTACTAACTAATGGACTACAATTAAAAGCTAATGCACATGTTAGTGGGGACTAAAGGCACATGCACTGTTTGCACCAAAAATGGTCACAAACCCCAAGTGTAGTGAAAGCACCAGCGTATGAATACGAATCAACAATATTCACACACAAATCACAGATCTAAGCAAGTAACAAGCAGCAATTAAGAAATAATGAACAGTGACACACAATTTATAGTGGTTCGGCTATCTCCGGCCTACGTCCACTTCAAGGTTTTTATGATTTTATTGCTCGATGCTTGAAGATTACAATTTTGTATCTTGTATTACAACTGATTTGCTGAATCAAGTATGAATTTAAGGCAGCAATGGTGATCTGGAGTAAATCTGGCAGAATCTGGGCGATCTTTAGCTCTTGAAATTGTCCGACCTCTTTTCTGAATGACCTGGGGGTCTATTTATAGGTGTAGGAGGCTGATATTTCGCCTAAACTGAAGGGAGACCAGTTCCAGTACGTCAGGGGGCCCACATGCCCGCTTTCTGGAAATCCGGGCCCACTTTGGGATCGATTCGAAGCTACGTTCGAATCGATCAAGAAATTGTCCAATCAAGCTGAAATTTGGTGTGAACATTCTTCATCATGTGCTCAAGCTTCTGTGAAAATTTCATAGCATTTGGATGTGTAGATCTCAAGTTATGATCGATTCAAGGTTGCATTTCTGGTTGACTAGCCTGGTTCGAATCGATCTAGTTCGAATCGATTCGTTCGAATCGATCCAGCGCACACTTCTGCGATGATGTGGAGCGCCTTCTTCGTATCGATCCTACTTCTATGCCGAGTTGACTGGGTCGACTCCGTGGTTCCAGCTTTTATAACTTGGTGGATTCGATGTAATGGATTCGGGGCTATGACTTCCTCGAATCGATTGGATGAACGTTCTCCTCGAATCGATCGAGGCAGATTAATCGATACGAAGACTTCTTGCTTGAAAGGATTCGAAGATGCTCGCGGGATGGAGTCGAAGCTTTTTAACTATATGGATTCGAAGAGTTTCTCATTAACGGATTCGAAGGCGGGAACGTGAGGGTGGACTCGAACTATCGGAGTCGAACTAGTGCTTGTTCAATGGAGTCGAAGCAAGGCGTATTTCGATGGATTCGAGGCAAGGCTCGTCGTGATCGATTCGAAGTAAGCTCACTTCTCATCGATTCGAACTTATACCACCTTATCCATCTTCTTTTGGCGATATCTTGAGCATACGAACTCGGATTGACTCGAAACTTGGAACGTTGTTTCATCTGGCCTTGCTTGACATGTCTCATCAATTGTAGCCCGATCCGGACTCGGACAAAAATCATCGATATCCATGGTGAACCTGTGATGCACAATCGATGTTCATGACTAATAATCATTGATTTTCAGTTAATCTTTGGGTATCTCGGCTTTGCCAAAAGTTGGGATAACATGCACATTTAATGGAGGATTAATTTCATGCTAATGATATCTTGGAGGCCACACTACCTCATGGGCATTTTAGGGAGTTCCCTAAAAATGGATTAGGGTTTTAGTCAGGTATAAATAACCCTCTTATGTTCTTGTAATAGAGTTTTTATTATCTCATCATATTATGTAAGTTGTAACCACAATATTAATGAGAAATAAAATGGCTTCCTAAGCCTCTTCTTCTTCTTTGTTCTTTACATGCTTTTATTTTATTTTATACTCATTTTCATTTACATGCTCTCTTTCCTTTTATGTTAGTAGATTAGATTTCTATTTGTGCACTTAGTTTAGTTTTATTTTTATGCAAATATTTCATTTTGCATATTGACTTAACTTTTTACAACGTGAAATCATGAACTGCTCCTACGCGACGAGCTCATTTTTACTCAATTTTTAAAACTTCACCAAACTTTGCCAAAACCTTTTAGAATTTTTATATAACATTTTAAACCTATATTTTACTATTTTACTTGATTCCAAAATCCATTTCCACTTTGTTTCAAAATATTATAATATTATATCATTATAATATTCAATTTTCTATTTTTCCATTTATAATTCTTTTATATAATCCATATGACATTTTCATATCATTTCATCTTTTAAAACCATTATTTTAAAAATCAAATCCTAAAAATTATTTTACAAATAATTTCAAAACTCCTCCTTTCCAATTTCTTTTATTTCAAAACCAAATTCCAACCTTTATAAAATGACGCTTTCTTGATTTATAAATCAAACAGGCTTGATACTCCACATTCACATATTATTTCAGAGTATAATACAAATTATTTTTCATGAATTAACCATGGCTATTCATAGTAATCATTTCTATTCCATTGGATATGACTTTCACATCATTAGTTATAATAATTCTTTTTATCACAACCAAGTTATATACCAATCACAACCAAATTATCAACCAATATTTATCCAAATATTTTAATTAACAAATTAATCATGCATTTCATCATTTAAAATCAATTTGAGATTTAAAGAAACTAAAGTTAGGATATGTTCTCACTTTCATGCTTTCATTTCTTAAGCACTCCAGAAGCGACAAAACAACACCGCTCACCGCACTGAAACTTATGGAAGCTTGCTCCTCCACCTAGGGATGCTCGGCTTGGCAAAAGGTGGAGATGGGGGTGACCGTGTATTATAGAGGTGAAGAGGTGGTAGTTTACACTTGTTTTGATCTTGAAATGATATTATATGTGTGTGTGTGTATTTCTTCATTTAGAGGAGGGAAGCCATTAAAGAGTTTAAGAAGAAGAGAAGATGAAGATGGAGTGAATGAATTAGTGAAAGTATGGGTCGGTATTTATAGAGTTAGAAGCTTTAGTCCTTAAGGTTGAAAATGGACCAAAATACCCTCCCCACATCATGCTTACACACACCTTCCCTTTCCATTACTTCATGTCATCCTTGTCCCCTTGCCTTAGTTGCTAAGGGAAGTATCTTGCATTTATGATGAAGGGATGTGTGTGGAAGGATGTGTATGTTGAAGTGATGGCTACTTTTCAAAACTTAGCTCTTAAGAAAATGCGTATTAATTTGGAAAATATCTTTGATATTTTTGAGTTATATATACATATGTGTGTATGACATGTATGTGCATAAGAGAACAAACAACGTTGCAACTACTTAAAACAATTTCTATTCGTCGAACCGTTGAGATTCCGGAATACGAATTCCGATCATATTTTTAGTTTTTAATCAAACTATTTATTTATGTAAACCAAACTTGAAAATAAATTTCTTATCATCTCTAAATAATTAAAACAATTATATTTGACTTATAAAACCATATTAAATAATATCAAAATCAGAGTGCAAAAATACGAAGTTGAACTGACAAAATGCGATGAAGTTTGTACATTTTATAAAACAAGTATATATTTATAAAACTATTATAAATCCCTAAATGTAAATTCGAACCATTAAAAAAACCAAATCTGATGAATTGCAAATACAAATTAACATGGGAAATGTTACAAAATAAGCAACAAAAATGATACATCGTACCCCTATCTTCTGTTTCCTGCTTCCATATCTTCTTTCTTGTAAATCTGTATACGAGCCTTAGTAAGATACAGAAGAACGGTCTAAGGAAGAGGGGAATAGGTGCACACAAACACATTTATATAAATATATATATATATATATATATATATATCAAATACAAGTATATTACTATAGCGTTAACCCAAACCCCGATCTTATTTTATGATTCATTGGATTATGTTTAAAAATCTTTTAGGTTTAAATTTCTTTTAAGTTTCATAAACCTATGCTCTGATACCAACTTGTAACATCCCCTACTTGGAGGCCCAATGTAACGACCCGTAAATTTTAACTATTTTAATAACGTAATTAGTTGAAATTTTGTGAAATTTTAAACGATAAAATTTTGAAATAAAAATTTGATATTTGGAATGCGTCTAATTAATCATAGCAACTGGTAAATTTTCATCAGATAATTTGGAAGTTTATTTTCTATTGTAATTTTATTCCAATTTATATCGGTTAAAATTGATGATAATAAAATGTTTTCCAAACCTGAATATTTTTACATAGAAAAATTCTAATTCATCTTCTGACTAAGACGTCATTTTTCATTTTTCCAAATTCGGACTTCTTTAGCTCCGTCGATCTTATTTTTCTGCGTTTTTGCTGCATTTTCGCTAGTAGAAAATTCGAATTCTATCATTCAAATCATACCACTGATATCCGTATACCATTTTGATCGTCTCGTCGTGCTGATCTCTATGGTATATTTATTTCTATATCTTGAAGTCCGGTACGCGATGAAAACAATAAAACATTTGTTGTAACAGTACCTTTAATTGTGACTTTACACTTCCTTTGTTTTCAATTCTATAACGTGCAGCTCAAACAAATAATTAATTGATTTGCACGAAATCAGAGAATTGACTGTTACAATAAATTTCATTTCCTTTCTGTTCATTCAAATTTTACATCGGTTACAAAACTAATCAATTGCTTTTATTATTCTCGTGCCTGTCACTCTTCCCTAACACTCAATAACTTCAGCCAGCTGTCTGATTTAGACTTTTGCTTTTCCTTACCTCTCTTTGACCTTTCATTTTAGCATTTACGTTATAGTATATTTATATTCTTCTGAACCAATGTTCTTGCCTCCCCCTTTTCTATTTTATTTATTTTTCTCCTGAAACTCATTCTTCTTTCCTCCTCACCACGCATGCACCACACAACCAAGCAACTTGCTCCACCTTCCTGCCCTTCCGCCCGCCTTCACCAAGTAGTAGCATTCGGCCTCATCATTCAGCAGCCAAGCCATCTCAATCACCACCCGCCGTGCTCCCTCCGCCGTTCACTACACCACTCCACATCAGCCGCCTAGTGTCGACCCCATCTTTTCTGTCCCTCTCTCTCTCCTTTTTCCTATCAGCCTCCCCCTCTGCTCAGTTGCGCCCATACATAACCGATCACCACCACCGATCTGCACCTTCCTTCTACCTTAGCCACCTCACTTCCAGATCAAGGAAAGACCCATCGACCTCATCTCCTCTGACTCGGCTATCCTGTCTGCTTGCCGATGCTATATAGGTATCTATATCTGTGTTGTTATATATAGTTTTATTTTGTTATATCATCTTATATATGATTTTGTATATATTGTATAATATGATATTTTAAGATATAATAGGTTTGTGTGAAATTTTTGGGTCTGTTTACAGTAATATAATTTCTTGAGAAAAAATATATATACAGTTATAAGATTTTTAAATATTAGCTTTGACAGTGCATTAGTGATATGTTTGACAGCAAAATGAGTAAAGCATGTTAGTTTATGAATATTTTAATAAACTAAGTTTCTGTACATATAAATTGATTTTATTATATATACATGTTTACAAATCTGATTGTAGCTTCACATTTAATTGATCTACAAATAGTAAGTCACATATACTATGTCTATGTTTGTTATACTTGGTCCAATTTTATAATCTATCTAGTTACAGAACTCGTATAGTTTAAGCATATATATATATAACAGTTTTCATGCATATACATGTGAGTGTATCTGTGTTCTCATATATAGACATGTTCTGTCTTTCGTATATTTTATTTATTCAATTTTTTTTAGTCTCTGTATATATGAATGGCTCACCTACATTTTGGCTGCTGTATACAATTCATGGTTTATAAACGTAAGCTTATAAGAAGTTTAGATAGGGCTTTTAAGGGTGTTACAAGATATATAAAATGAGCTGTTTATAATATATATAAAAGACAACGTATATAATGTGGGTAAAGTAGATATATGAAAGGTTTGAAAGGTTGCTTTACAACCGTTCATGTGCCAGGGATAAACTATATTATTATTTAAATAAATTGTTTATATTAAAGTTGTTTGCTATATGTATTATATGACTTGTACTGATATATTGTTTGGATCTGCATATATTTGTGTATGTATTGAGTCTGCATACATTTTGAGTAACATAAATGTAGTTGTTTGCATATATAAATAGCTTACACATATTTTGTGTGCATATATATATACTATTTTTGATTTAAGATTGATGTCTTCAATATTAATTTTATAATAAATATTGTTTTATATATGGCACATAATATTTTCTTATGTGTTTGACTTTAGTATTTAAGTTTTAGTTTAAACCATAGATTTCGAAATATATATATATATATATTTAATATAGGTTTAATTTAGATTCTGAGTTTATATATATAGTTATATATAGTTATAATTTGATATAGGTTCATTATACCAATTATCTCAATCGATCCAGTTCTAATTTGTTTCATCGACTTCTATCTATCAGCTTGATCATCGAATCGTGTCAATTTGGTTTTGCTTTGGAATTTGTAGCTTGTGCAGTTGTCAAACCCCTCTAACCTCGAAAGGTGAGCAATCACTCACGATTGATGTTCTTTTATTTATTAAATTTGATTTCAATTGAAACGACAATTGAATATGCTGCTGCTAGTTATTTACATTGCTATATATGCCATCATCTGTATCTGTTCACCTGTGACACCTGACACCATTATCTGCTATTTATATTGCTATATATATGCTATTATCTGTATCTGTTCACCTGTGACATCTGACACCATTATCTGTTATTTATCAGTGATGATATATGCCTATTACTGTTGTTATATTTTTATCATATCTGTTATCACTCTGCAAGTTTCCTGTTAGTATAGAATCACTATGGGTTGAAATGATACATACCCGAACGGACTTTAGAATAGGAGAAAGTCGTTATGGGTTGAAATTATAAACCCAAGCGATTTTCAATTGAATTGAATTTGGGATTACGGGTTGAAATGATATATATATATATATATATATATACACACACCCGTATATATTTAAATTGTGGATTGAAATGATAAATATCCGTATCACTTGACCATATGGTAGAAAATTATATACAAACACTGTTGGTCTACATATAAATAATTTTAAATGATTTCTATGGTTTTGAAAAGAAATATATTGTTTTAATAAATATTGACTTTAAAGAGTTATTAAAGTTGATTTATAAAGTTGATTTGAATCAATATAAGATATGTTTAAGTATTTGTTTAAAATTTATATTTTCAAATATAGAGTTTATAATGTTCAGGTTGAAAGATAAATTTGAAATTGATTTGGAATTCTTAATTATCTAATAATTATACTTAAATAAGTTTGATTTGAAATCTATTAAATTTGAAATTTTAAGATATGTTTTATAACTTGAATTTGATTAAAAAGTGGCTTAATGTGATATCCCGGAAATTTGAGCAATATCAATTTAATAATCTGTTAAATAATTAAATTGATATTGATGATCTTTGATAATAAAATTTGAATTTAATTTAATAATCTAATTAAATAAGTATCAAATATGTTATTTCCAAATAATAAGCATAATGTATTATTTTTATAAATTTGAATGGATTTTAAAGACTATGGAATTGTTATTTTAAATTGATAAGTAGTTGTATATGAATATATATATAACTTAATTTTTAAATTGAATCTTAGGATTTAATTTGATTTGAATTTAATTTAAGTTTTGAAATTCAAAAGAATAGATATTTAAATTTGTTTTGGATTTTAGAATATTTGTATAACTTTTATTTATAAATAATTAGTTTTGTTCTTTAAAAAGTGATTTATATATATATATAGATAAGCATTTAAATAAATAAAGAAAAAGGTTTAATTTACTTTTAAAATAAATAAAAATAAGCAAAAATACAAATGTCATCATATTAAGCTTCATGTTAACATGTGTAATTTAAGTAACAAATCTTTGTGACAAGTGTCTTAATTAATTTCATTTCTTTTATTTTATAAAATCAAAATTTACTTACATATATACATTTGCTTTTCTTCATTTCATTCTTTCTACTCTTCTTTTTAAAATCAAGAGAAACTCAAATCTGAAAATCAGTAACCACTTCTCAAACCTTTCTCTAATCTAAAATCAAAAATCTAAACTCCTCAACCAAAAACCAGATTCAACAACCTATAATCTCTTTCTTCAAATTCAAAAGAAATCAGATCCCTGTAACCAAGTTGCAATCTGAAATCTGAAGCAAGTAATCAAGTCTTTTACCTGCATTTTTCAATCTGGAATCAACTTTGAAAATCAAGAGCAAACATGCATGTAGTTTATTCAAGTCTGTAGCCTGCTTGCATTCTTTTCAACCTGGAATCATCTCAAAGCTGTCTGCCTTCATTTCTTCAACCTGGAGGAAAGCATGCATGCAGTTCTAAATTAAATCAGTAAAGCCCAGCAAATTCAAGTTTTAAATCAAATAAGCAAAAGCAAGAGGCATTCAAGTTTCTCAGTTTCAAAAGATTTTCAAAATATAAACCTCTGTTCATCTGCATGTTTGGTGAGTAACATTCTTACTTAAAATAACTTAAGTATAATTATGTTTGCATGCTTAATTCTATGATAATTGTGTTGTGGTGTGAATGTTTATAGATGATTCTGCATATACATGAATGTATATAGGTGTGCATGTTGTTTTGTATCAATGTGTCTCTGTTTTCTTTAATTCCAGGCTCCTGTTTTTGATATAAAATCATTATCCCATGATCTAGAGTTGAATTGGATTTAATATTTAAACAAAATATGTTTGATTTATCATATACTAATGTTAAAAAGTTTAATTAAGTCAAACTTTTAGTCTGAGTGCCTCTGTAACCAAAATAACAGTGCATGTTATATAAAAGTGAAAATTAAAACTTTGTAATTTATAAATTCAAGTATATGTATTGAATATATAAGCTATAACATGATTTTTAACATTAAAATCATAACTTTTAGTTTAGAATTAAAAGAGCAGTTCTGGTTTTAACTGAAAATGGATTTTTGGTTAGAACTGTTAATCTAGGAGGATTGATTGACCAATATTGTGTCTGGTAATAGTGGAATGATCGAGGATGAAGGGAAAATTTTTAGAATTTAAATTAAGGCAGTAAGGTAGAAATAATTTAGGATTTAAATTTTTAAACCTAGTTTTACTAGGTTAGGGAAAAATGAACACCACGGCTTATCCTATCGATCGAGTGTTTCAGGGTTTTGGGTAAGGGAAGGTTTGGGTTTGACGAAGACATGATCGGAATTCCAGAACCTCTGGTGATCGGGATTTTGAAGGCGAGGAGATGTTGACAGGCTTTGGCAAATTCGAACTGATGGGTTCCAGGTTTTTGATTTAGGCTCGATTTTGAATTCGACTTAGTTTCGTTGATCGAGTGATGGGATTCTGGCATAGGAAGGATCGTCGAGATGGTGGAGTCGTCGTAGATGATCGGAGTGACGCTGGTGATCGTGCACGTGCACACGATTGGGATATCTGGTGAAGCCTGGGTTTTAACAGGGGAAGGTCTCGAGATTTTCAAGTGTTATTGCGTGAGAGGCTCGAAGTTTTTAGGCAGGCGACTCGGAGTAAATTATGGTGGGCTCGAGTGCTTTTGTGTTGCCTGTTTTTATTAAAACCTGTCAGTTTAAATTAAACTAAATTTAATTTGAAAATAAGTTTAAATCTAAGTATAATATGGAATCTAATTTAAATCTAGATCTCAGATTTGAAATGGAAGAAAGTTTTTAAATTAAATTTTTTTAATAATTTTAATTGTTTAAAATGTATATTATATGGTTAGAATTTAAAAGTAAATTTAATTTAAATTCTTTAAGTTCTTTTATAAGATGAGTATTTCTTTAACTTGTAAATAAAAGAGTTTTAGTAATGATGTTTAAAACGTTGTTAAAGATAATTTGTATTCATTTTAAATCTTTAAATTTAAAATGAATTTTGAAGATAAAATTTAAGTAAATTGATTTAAAATACTTTGTAAATGATAACTTGATTTTCAATAAGAACAAAGTTTATCTTAAAGTAATTAAAGATTTGTGTTCAATAAATTAATTAGGAAATTTAATGGATAATTAATTTGTTTGATTAATTAATCATTTGGATTAATTAAATAAGTAATTAAAGGTTTAAACTAATTTATTTATGATTAAGATTTATTAATTAGGAATGATTAATTTATAATTAAGGATTATAAATTAGAGTATTAATTAATGATTAAGAATTAATTAATAAAGTAATTAAATATTAATTAAGTAGGGTTAACACTTAATCAATTAAATAATTAAAGTTTAATTAATTGGTTATAAAGATTTATTAATTTGAAATTAATAATAATTAATATAAGTTAATTATTTAAGAAAAGTAATTAAATAATTGTTAATGAAGGTCATTAACTATGGATTATTAAATAATTAATTTATGTAATTAATTTTAATAATTAATTAGATTAATTAATTTAAAGATAATCATTTGTGAAATTGTTTAAATGGAATTACTTAATGGAAGTAATTAAGAATTAATTACTTATTGTAATTAATTGAAGTTAATTTGATTAGTTAAGTTAATTAATTAAGTTTAATTAATTTAGAATAATCAAGAGTTGATTTGATAAATAATTACTTAATGTAATTATTAAGGTAAGATTATTTAGGGAAGTTAATAATAAATAATTACTGGAAGTAATTAAGTGAATATTAATGGAAGTAATTTGAGTTTAATTACATGTGAATTAATCAAGGGATTAATTAAGAAATTAATTAAGGAATAATTAATTTAGTTAATGAAAGTAATTAAGGGTAGTTAATTACTGATTGAAGATTAATCAAGGTGATTAATAAATGTGTTTTAATTAAAGGTTAATTACTTAATGTAATTAATTTAATTTTAGTAATTAATAATCAATTTGTAATTAAGGATCATTAATCAATATAATTAATGATGTAATTAAGATTGATTAATTAAGTAATAATTAATAAATGAAGTGATTAATTAATGTAATTAATTAAGGATTAATGTAATTAATTATAGTTGATTAATTTAATTAATTATAGTTAATTAATTAATGAAGTAATTAAAGGTTAATTATTATAAGTGGTTAAGGTTAATTAATTTAAGTAATTAATTAAAGGATAAATTACTTGGATATAATTAAAAGGTAATTAATCAAAGATGATTAATTGAAATGAATTATTAGAGGATAATTAATTAATTGATTGTAATTAATTAATGGTTAAGTAAGCAGGATTTATAGAATGAAGTAATTAATTTAATTTACTTTAAATTGATTAGAGACGTTATAAATCATTACTTATGAATGGGTGATAGTATTGAATACTTTGCATTGATTGATATCTCTGATGAGATATATGCTGTGTGATATGGATGTTAGTTGAATTGTGATGATAATATGGATTATCTGTTATATTGATAATGTTGATTATCTATTGTAATGTTGTGAATTATCTTTCTATGTGTATAAAGATAATGAATTGAATTGTTTTAACCTTTAAAACAACTTGGCTTAAAAGATACGTTTTGGATTTCGATGAGACCGGGATCGGGTTTGCTACATTACAGCATGATAGGGGGTTCTCGCTTCGCGGTTTGGTTACGAATGGGAGACTCTTACCCCTACATGTCCCTGAGAGGTAAAGGCCTTGTGAGGGTTGGTTGCGAGTCGAGAGGCTGGCCGTAAAAGCAAATTCGAGGTATCACTGTGTGCCACGGTGGGTCTGGGATGGTTGCAAAGCCTACCAGTCGCCGCTGGGTCGTCCCGTTACAGTGGTATCAGAGCAGTAGGTTGAGTGAATACCTAGGCTCTGAAGTGGTGTCTATCTTGAGAGCGCGTAATTGTTAGTTATATAAAAATGGTTTTATATTGTGTTAATTGATCGGTTGAGTGGTATATGGATTCTGGTCAATACGAGTAGCTAACGTTATTGATAGGGATCTCTAAACACTTGAACCAGGCCAACAGACACAATATTGTTTTAAAGAGGTAGATGAAATAATTTTACCCAGAAATAATTTCTATAAAAAAAATATCATTTTAAATATATATATTTATGTATTTCTACCTATTTATTGGGTTACCTGTTCGGGTTTTCCAATATAAGTTATAAAGGTAGATAAGGTGGTAGTGTGTGTAACACAATTACCAATAGTTGGAGTTTGAATGTTTGAGGTTGGAAGTATATATCGAGACTGTAAACCCAATATCGTCTCAAGTAAGTTGGCAGTATGGAGTAAGGATGTCTCGGATCTCTGAAGAAAATCCTTTTCAAGATTCGGAGTCCATTATTGGAATGTAAGATTGGTTGAGCTCGGGTGAGCAGATTTTCTAGAGTTGAATCTATCAGTTGTGCAGAAGTAAGTGATGGTAGCTTGGCGACTTCAGGAAGGAGCAGTTGTGTGATAAGACGCAGTATCTATGGATGTTCCCGAAGGAGATTTTCTTTTTGGAACAAGATTAAGAAGGTATTGGAGGAACAGTTGATGTCTACCGCAGGAAAGACTCGACTGTATAGGAATTCTCTGATATCAAGTAAGAGAGTTTTGTCTATTTTGAAGTATGGGACTAAGGTCGATTAGTTGTTCTTCGGACATGGTCTCATTGTTCCCTTAAGAAGAGTAAGTTATTGGCGATTGGTTTGGAGCCCGAGTTTCTTTTGGATGTCTGCCATCTCGGAGATTCGTTGAGAGGTTTGTTGATGGTTTTAGTTTTGAGAAGCCTTTGGATTAGAAGTTCTTGGTTAGCTGTGATAGCAGTGCAGCTCGGAGTGTTCGGTGTGCTGTCGAGATAGAGTTTGGAAGCAGCAGTGTGGTTCGTTTCTTCGATGGTTCCGGAATCTTTGTGGTTCTTCTATCAACAGTCCGAGTAGATGGTGAAGTTTTTTCTTGAAGGGTTAACCTTGTTTGGAAAAGCTTAAGGCTGTTTTAATTGGTAAAGAGAGAACAGTATCTTTGGAATCCGAACTAGGTAGGATCGCAAAAGTGACTTGCGATTAGTTTGAGAGTTCATCTTGAGTAATCTTTTGTATGGAGTTGAGGCATCTCAAGAGAAAGTAAAAGTTATCGAAGAGGTCAAAGATTTAGTTTATATCGATTTGGTTCCTAGAGAAGGATTTGGAGAAGTATCTTAGAATTTTATGGAGTATCTGTGTTTTCTCTTCTACTTCTAGTTTCGAGTTTCCTCTAGCCAAGGATAGCTGAAGACAGTACCCTTGACCGAGGACTCGTCTATTCTTTGAGAAGTTGGTTATGTCTTTAAGATAACCAATGTTTCCGCTTGTTTATGGATCTAGTTTGTGCTCGAGTTCATCGACATTCTCATTTACTTCAGAATCAGAGTTGTGCAGCGAAAGCAAAGGTAGTAGCTGTACAAGAAAGGAAGTAACCTCAGATTTCTACAAGAAGTTTATGTGAATTTCTAAGTGTGTATAGAATTTTCTGGAATCTGGAAGAAGGAAGTTCAGTCTTCTATTGCTTGTGGAGTAGATTTTGTGGATAAGAGACGAAGGAATTTGAAATTCGAAGTTGGAGACTTCGTTGTTGTGAAGTTTTTCTCTGATTAAAGGGAGCTATAAGATTGGGTAAGTCTGGGAAGTTAGCTCCGAGTTATTTTGGATCTTTTCTGTGATCTAATTTGGATAAGTACTTTGATACACAAGGTTGAATTGTCAGTTTGGATAACTGGAATTCAATGTATTTTACGTTTCTCTGAGGGAGTACGTGTTTGATCTATCTCTGGTTTTGGAACCAGCAGTTCTGGAAGATTTGGTTGTTGAGTCAGACTCGTCTGTAGTCTGATATCTTGTTTAGTTCTATAGATCTAGATGAGTAGGAGATCTATAGCTTAGTAGTATTGATGGTTTAGATTGTTTGTAGAACGAGTATCCCGGTATATATATACTTTGGGAAACTCGAGGAAATTCTATCTAGAATTTTGTCTGGATAGTTAGAATTGATTGTTTGGATGATTTGGTTGCTATGGTTGTTAGCATATGGATGATGATATATGCTTGTGATTTAAAATTAAAATCTTTAATAAGATTATTAAATTACCTTTGTTTAAATTTCGGGGACGAAGTTATTTTAAGGGGGGAGGAATGTGATATCCCGGAAATTTGAGCAATATCAATTTAATAATCTGTTAAATAATTAAATTGATATTGATGATCTTTGATAATAAAATTTGAATTTAATTTAATAATCTAATTAAATAAGTATCAAATATGTTATTTCCAAATAATAAGCATAATGTATTATTTTTATAAATTTGAATGGATTTTAAAGACTATGGAATTGTTATTTTAAATTGATAAGTAGTTGTATATGAATATATATATATAACTTAATTTTTAAATTGAATCTTAGGATTTAATTTGATTTGAATTTAATTTAAGTTTTGAAATTCAAAAGAATAGATATTTAAATTTGTTTTGGATTTTAGAATATTTGTATAACTTTTATTTATAAATAATTAGTTTTGTTCTTTAAAAAGTGATTTATATATAGATAAGCATTTAAATAAATAAAGAAAAAGGTTTAATTTACTTTTAAAATAAATAAAAATAAGCAAAAATACAAATGTCATCATATTAAGCTTCATGTTAACATGTGTAATTTAAGTAACAAATCTTTGTGACAAGTGTCTTAATTAATTTCATTTTCTTTTATTTTATAAAATCAAAATTTACTTACATATATACATTTGCTTTTCTTCATTTCATTCTTTCTACTCTTCTTTTTAAAATCAAGAGAAACTCAAATCTGAAAATCAGTAACCACTTCTCAAACCTTTCTCTAATCTAAAATCAAAAATCTAAAC
The DNA here is from genome assembly GCA_030737815.1 of Allium fistulosum. Lineage (NCBI taxonomy): Eukaryota > Viridiplantae > Streptophyta > Magnoliopsida > Asparagales > Amaryllidaceae > Allium > Allium fistulosum. The sequence goes on from CM060903.1 coordinate 1,411,959,466, forward strand.
TCCTCAACCAAAAACCAGATTCAACAACCTATAATCTCTTTCTTCAAATTCAAAAGAAATCAGATCCCTGTAACCAAGTTGCAATCTGAAATCTGAAGCAAGTAATCAAGTCTTCTACCTGCATTTTTCAATCTGGAATCAACTTTGAAAATCAAGAGCAAACATGCATGTAGTTTATTCAAGTCTGTAGCCTGCTTGCATTCTTTTCAACCTGGAATCATCTCAAAGCTGTCTGCCTTCATTTCTTCAACCTGGAGGAAAGCATGCATGTAGTTCTAAATTAAATCAGTAAAGCCCAGCAAATTCAAGTTTTAAATCAAATAAGCAAAAGCAAGAGGCATTCAAGTTTCTCAGTTTCAAAAGATTTTCAAAATATAAACCTCTGTTCATCTGCATGTTTGGTGAGTAACATTCTTACTTAAAATAACTTAAGTATAATTATGTTTGCATGCTTAATTCTATGATAATTGTGTTGTGGTGTGAATGTTTATAGATGATTCTACATATACATGAATGTATATAGGTGTGCATGTTGTTTTGTATCAATGTGTCTCTGTTTTCTTTAATTCCAGGCTACTGTTTTTGATATAAAATCATTATCCCATGATCTAGAGTTGAATTGGATTTAATATTTAAACAAAATATGTTTGATTTATCATATACTAATGTTAAAAAGTTTAATTAAGTCAAACTTTTAGTCTGAGTGCCTCTGTAACCAAAATAACAGTGCATGTTATATAAAAGTGAAAATTAAAACTTTGTAATTTATAAATTCAAGTATATGTATTGAATATATAAGCTATAACATGATTTTTAACATTAAAATCATAACTTTTAGTTTAGAATTAAAAGAGCAGTTCTGGTTTTAACTGAAAATGGATTTTTGGTTAGAACTGTTAATCTAGGAGGATTGATTGACCAATATTGTGTCTGGTAATAGTGGAATGATCGAGGATGAAGGGAAAATTTTTAGAATTTAAATTAAGGCAGTAAGGTAGAAATAATTTAGGATTTAAATTTTTAAACCTAGTTTTACTGGGTTAGGGAAAAATGAACACCACGGCTTATCCTATCGATCGAGTGTTTCAGGGTTTTGGGTAAGGGAAGGTTTGGGTTTGACGAAGACATGATCGGAATTCCAGAACCTCTGGTGATCGGGATTTTGAAGGCGAGGAGATGTTGACAGGCTTTGGCGAATTCGAACTGATGGGTTCCAGGTTTTTGATTTAGGCTCGATTTTGAATTCGACTTAGTTTCGTTGATCGAGTGATGGGATTCTAACATAGGAAGGATCGTCGAGATGGTGGAGTCGTCGTAGATGATCGGAGTGACGCTGGTGATCGTGCACGTGCACACGATTGGGATATCTGGTGAAGCCTGGGTTTTAACAGGGGAAGGTCTCGAGATTTTCAAGTGTTATTGCGTGAGAGGCTCGAAGTTTTTAGGCAGGCGACTCGGAGTAAATTATGGTGGGCTCGAGTGCTTTTGTGTTGCCTGTTTTTATTAAAACCTGTCAGTTTAAATTAAACTAAATTTAATTTGAAAATAAGTTTAAATCTAAGTATAATCTGGAATCTAATTTAAATCTAGATCTCAGATTTGAAATGGAAGAAAGTTTTTAAATTAAATTTTTTTAATAATTTTAATTGTTTAAAATGTATATTATATGGTTAGAATTTAAAAGTAAATTTAATTTAAATTCTTTAAGTTCTTTTATAAGATGAGTATTTCTTTAACTTGTAAATAAAAGAGTTTTAGTAATGATGTTTAAAACGTTGTTAAAGATAATTTGTATTCATTTTAAATCTTTAAATTTAAAATGAATTTTGAAGATAAAATTTAAGTAAATTGATTTAAAATACTTTGTAAATGATAACTTGATTTTCAATAAGAACAAAGTTTATCTTAAAGTAATTAAAGATTTGTGTTCAATAAATTAATTAGGAAATTTAATGGATAATTAATTTGTTTGATTAATTAATCATTTGGATTAATTAAATAAGTAATTAAAGGTTTAAACTAATTTATTTATGATTAAGATTTATTAATTAGGAATGATTAATTTATAATTAAGGATTATAAATTAGAGTATTAATTAATGATTAAGAATTAATTAATAAAGTAATTAAATATTAATTAAGTAGGGTTAACACTTAATCAATTAAATAATTAAAGTTTAATTAATTGGTTATAAAGATTTATTAATTTGAAATTAATAATAATTAATATAAGTTAATTATTTAAGAAAAGTAATTAAATAATTGTTAATGAAGGTCATTAACTATGGATTATTAAATAATTAATTTATGTAATTAATTTTAATAATTAATTAGATTAATTAATTTAAAGATAATCATTTGTGAAATTGTTTAAATGGAATTACTTAATGGAAGTAATTAAGAATTAATTACTTATTGTAATTAATTGAAGTTAATTTGATTAGTTAAGTTAATTAATTAAGTTTAATTAATTTAGAATAATCAAGAGTTGATTTGATAAATAATTACTTAATGTAATTATTAAGGTAAGATTATTTAGGGAAGTTAATAATAAATAATTACTGGAAGTAATTAAGTGAATATTAATGGAAGTAATTTGAGTTTAATTACATGTGAATTAATCAAGGGATTAATTAAGAAATTAATTAAGGAATAATTAATTTAGTTAATGAAAGTAATTAAGGGTAGTTAATTACTGATTGAAGATTAATCAAGGTGATTAATAAATGTGTTTTAATTAAAGGTTAATTACTTAATGTAATTAATTTAATTTTAGTAATTAATAATCAATTTGTAATTAAGGATCATTAATTAATATAATTAATGATGTAATTAAGATTGATTAATTAAGTAATAATTAATAGATGTAGTGATTAATTAATGTAATTAATTAAGGATTAATGTAATTAATTATAGTTGATTAATTTAATTAATTATAGTTAATTAATTAATGAAGTAATTAAAGGTTAATTATTATAAGTGGTTAAGGTTAATTAATTTAAGTAATTAATTAAAGGATAAATTACTTGGATATAATTAAAAGGTAATTAATCAAAGATGATTAATTGAAATGAATTATTAGAGGATAATTAATTAATTGATTGTAATTAATTAATGGTTAAGTAAGCAGGATTTATAGAACGAAGTAATTAATTTAACTTACTTTAAATTGATTAGAGACGTTATAAATCATTACTTATGAATGGGTGATAGTATTGAATACTTTGCATTGATTGATATCTCTGATGAGATATATGCTGTGTGATATGGATGTTAGTTGAATTGTGATGATAATATGGATTATCTGTTATATTGATAATGTTGATTATCTATTGTAATGTTGTGAATTATCTTTCTATGTGTATAAAGATAATGAATTGAATTGTTTTAACCTTTAAAACAACTTGGCTTAAAAGATACGTTTTGGATTTCGATGAGACCGGGATCGGGTTTGCTACATTACAGCATGATAGGGGGTTCTCGCTTCGCGGTTTGGTTACGAATGGGAGACTCTTACCCCTACATGTCCCTGAGAGGTAAAGGCCTTGTGAGGGTTGGTTGCGAGTCGAGAGGCTGGCCGTAAAAGCAAATTCGAGGTATCACTGTGTGCCACGGTGGGTCTGGGATGGTTGCAAAGCCTACCAGTCGCCGCTGGGTCGTCCCGTTACAGTGGTATCAGAGCAGTAGGTTGAGTGAATACCTAGGCTCTGAAGTGGTGTCTATCTTGAGAGCGCGTAATTGTTAGTTATATAAAAATGGTTTTATATTGTGTTAATTGATCGGTTGAGTGGTATATGGATTCTGGTCAATACGAGTAGCTAACGTTATTGATAGGGATCTCTAAACACTTGAACCAGGCCAACAGACACAATATTGTTTTAAAGAGGTAGATGAAATAATTTTACCCAGAAATAATTTCTATAAAAAAAAATATCATTTTAAATATATATATTTATGTATTTCTACCTATTTATTGGGTTACCTGTTCGGGTTTTCCAATATAAGTTATAAAGGTAGATAAGGTGGTAGTGTGTGTAACACAATTACCAATAGTTGGAGTTTGAATGTTTGAGGTTGGAAGTATATATCGAGACTGTAAACCCAATATCGTCTCGAGTAAGTTGGCAGTATGGAGTAAGGATGTCTCGGATCTCTGAAGAAAATCCTTTTCAAGATTCGGAGTCCATTATTGGAATGTAAGATTGGTTGAGCTCGGGTGAGCAGATTTTCTAGAGTTGAATCTATCAGTTGTGCAGAAGTAAGTGATGGTAGCTTGGCGACTTCAGGAAGGAGCAGTTGTGTGATAAGACGCAGTATCTATGGATGTTCCCGAAGGAGATTTTCTTTTTGGAACAAGATTAAGAAGGTATTGGAGGAACAGTTGATGTCTACCGCAGGAAAGACTCGACTGTATAGGAATTCTCTGATATCAAGTAAGAGAGTTTTGTCTATTTTGAAGTATGGGACTAAGGTCGATTAGTTGTTCTTCGGACATGGTCTCATTGTTCCCTTAAGAAGAGTAAGTTATTGGCGATTGGTTTGGAGCCCGAGTTTCTTTTGGATGTCTGCCATCTCGGAGATTCGTTGAGAGGTTTGTTGATGGTTTTAGTTTTGAGAAGCCTTTGGATTAGAAGTTCTTGGTTAGCTGTGATAGCAGTGCAGCTCGGAGTGTTCGGTGTGCTGTCGAGATAGAGTTTGGAAGCAGCAGTGTGGTTCGTTTCTTCGATGGTTCCGGAATCTTTGTGGTTCTTCTATCAACAGTCCGAGTAGATGGTGAAGTTTTTTCTTGAAGGGTTAACCTTGTTTGGAAAAGCTTAAGGCTGTTTTAATTGGTAAAGAGAGAACAGTATCTTTGGAATCCGAACTAGGTAGGATCGCAAAAGTGACTTGCGATTAGTTTGAGAGTTCATCTTGAGTAATCTTTTGTATGGAGTTGAGGCATCTCAAGAGAAAGTAAAAGTTATCGAAGAGGTCAAAGATTTAGTTTATATCGATTTGGTTCCTAGAGAAGGATTTGGAGAAGTATCTTAGAATTTTATGGAGTATCTGTGTTTTCTCTTCTACTTCTAGTTTCGAGTTTCCTCTAGCCAAGGATAGCTGAAGACAGTACCCTTGACCGAGGACTCGTCTATTCTTTGAGAAGTTGGTTATGTCTTTAAGATAACCAATGTTTCCGCTTGTTTATGGATCTAGTTTGTGCTCGAGTTCATCGACATTCTCATTTACTTCAGAATCAGAGTTGTGCAGCGAAAGCAAAGGTAGTAGCTGTACAAGAAAGGAAGTAACCTCAGATTTCTACAAGAAGTTTATGGGAATTTCTAAGTGTGTATAGAATTTTCTAGAATCTGGAAGAAGGAAGTTCAGTCTTCTATTGCTTGTGGAGTAGATTTTGTGGATAAGAGACGAAGGAATTTGAAATTCGAAGTTGGAGACTTCGTTGTTGTGAAGTTTTTCTCTGATTAAAGGGAGCTATAAGATTGGGTAAGTCTGGGAAGTTAGCTCCGAGTTATTTTGGATCTTTTCTGTGATCTAATTTGGATAAGTACTTTGATACACAAGGTTGAATTGTCAGTTTGGATAACTGGAATTCAATGTATTTTACGTATCTCTGAGGGAGTACGTGTTTGATCTATCTCTGGTTTTGGAACCAGCAGTTCTGGAAGATTTGGTTGTTGAGTCAGACTCGTCTGTAGTCTGATATCTTGTTTAGTTCTATAGATCTAGATGAGTAGGAGATCTATAGCTTAGTAGTATTGATGGTTTAGATTGTTTGTAGAACGAGTATCCCGGTATATATATACTTTGGGAAACTCGAGGAAATTCTATCTAGAATTTTGTCTGGATAGTTAGAATTGATTGTTTGGATGATTTGGTTGCTATGGTTGTTAGCATATGGATGATGATATATGCTTGTGATTTAAAATTAAAATCTTTAATAAGATTATTAAATTACCTTTGTTTAAATTTCGGGGACGAAGTTATTTTAAGGGGGGAGGAATGTGATATCCCGGAAATTTGAGCAATATCAATTTAATAATCTGTTAAATAATTAAATTGATATTGATGATCGTTGATAATAAAATTTGAATTTAATTTAATAATCTAATTAAATAAGTATCAAATATGTTATTTCCAAATAATAAGCATAATGTATTATTTTTATAAATTTGAATGGATTTTAAAGACTATGGAATTGTTATTTTAAATTGATAAGTAGTTGTATATGAATATATATATAACTTAATTTTTAAATTGAATCTTAGGATTTAATTTGATTTGAATTTAATTTAAGTTTTGAAATTCAAAAGAATAGATATTTAAATTTGTTTTGGATTTTAGAATATTTGTATAACTTTTATTTATAAATAATTAGTTTTGTTCTTTAAAAAGTGATTTATATATATATAGATAAGCATTTAAATAAATAAAGAAAAAGGTTTAATTTACTTTTAAAATAAATAAAAATAAGCAAAAATACAAATGTCATCATATTAAGCTTCATATTAACATGTGTAATTTAAGTAACAAATCTTTGTGACAAGTGTCTTAATTAATTTCATTTTCTTTTATTTTATAAAATCAAAATTTACTTACATATATACATTTGCTTTTCTTCATTTCATTCTTTCTACTCTTCTTTTTAAAATCAAGAGAAACTCAAATCTGAAAATCAGTAACCACTTCTCAAACCTTTCTCTAATCTAAAATCAAAAATCTAAACTCCTCAACCAAAAACCAGATTCAACAACCTATAATCTCTTTCTTCAAATTCAAAAGAAATCAGATCCCTGTAACCAAGTTGCAATCTGAAATCTGAAGCAAGTAATCAAGTCTTCTACCTGCATTTTTCAATCTGGAATCAACTTTGAAAATCAAGAGCAAACATGCATGTAGTTTATTCAAGTCTGTAGCCTGCTTGCATTCTTTTCAACCTGGAATCATCTCAAAGCTGTCTGCCTTCATTTCTTCAACCTGGAGGAAAGCATGCATGCAGTTCTAAATTAAATCAGTAAAGCCCAGCAAATTCAAGTTTTAAATCAAATAAGCAAAAGCAAGAGGCATTCAAGTTTCTCAGTTTCAAAAGATTTTCAAAATATAAACCTCTGTTCATCTGCATGTTTGGTGAGTAACATTCTTACTTAAAATAACTTAAGTATAATTATGTTTGCATGCTTAATTCTATGATAATTGTGTTGTGGTGTGAATGTTTATAGATGATTCTGCATATACATGAATGTATATAGGTGTGCATGTTGTTTTGTATCAATGTGTCTCTGTTTTCTTTAATTCCAGGCTACTGTTTTTGATATAAAATCATTATCCCATGATCTAGAGTTGAATTGGATTTAATATTTAAACAAAATATGTTTGATTTATCATATACTAATGTTAAAAAGTTTAATTAAGTCAAACTTTTAGTCTGAGTGCCTCTGTAACCAAAATAACAGTGCATGCTATATAAAAGTGAAAATTAAAACTTTGTAATTTATAAATTCAAGTATATGTATTGAATATATAAGCTATAACATGATTTTTAACATTAAAATCATAACTTTTAATTTAGAATTAAAAGAGCAGTTCTGGTTTTAACTGAAAATGGATTTTTGGTTAGAACTGTTAATCTAGGAGGATTGATTGACCAATATTGTGTTTGGTAATAGTGGAATGATCGAGGATGAAGGGAAAATTTTTAGAATTTAAATTAAGGCAGTAAGGTAGAAATAATTTAGGATTTAAATTTTTAAACCTAGTTTTACTGGGTTAGGGAAAAATGAACACCACGGCTTATCCTATCGATCGAGTGTTTCAGGGTTTTGGGTAAGGGAAGGTTTGGGTTTGACGAAGACATGATCGGAATTCCAGAACCTCTGGTGATCGGGATTTTGAAGGCGAGGAGATGTTGACAGGCTTTGGCGAATTCGAACTGATGGGTTCCAGGTTTTTGATTTAGGCTCGATTTTGAATTCGACTTAGTTTCGTTGATCGAGTGATGGGATTCTAGCATAGGAAGGATCGTCGAGATGGTGGAGTCGTCGTAGATGATCGGAGTGACGCTGGTGATCGTGCACGTGCACACGATTGGGATATCTGGTGAAGCCTGGGTTTTAACAGGGGAAGGTCTCGAGATTTTCAAGTGTTATTGCGTGAGAGGCTCGAAGTTTTTAGGCAGGCGACTCGGAGTAAATTATGGTAGGCTCGAGTGCTTTTGTGTTGCCTGTTTTTATTAAAACCTGTCAGTTTAAATTAAACTAAATTTAATTTGAAAATAAGTTTAAATCTAAGTATAATCTAGAATCTAATTTAAATCTAGATCTCAGATTTGAAATGGAAGAAAGTTTTTAAATTAAATTTTTTTAATAATTTTAATTGTTTAAAATGTATATTATATGGTTAGAATTTAAAAGTAAATTTAATTTAAATTCTTTAAGTTCTTTTATAAGATGAGTATTTCTTTAACTTGTAAATAAAAGAGTTTTAGTAATGATGTTTAAAACGTTGTTAAAGATAATTTGTATTCATTTTAAATCTTTAAATTTAAAATGAATTTTGAAGATAAAATTTAAGTAAATTGATTTAAAATACTTTGTAAATGATAACTTGATTTTCAATAAGAACAAAGTTTATCTTAAAGTAATTAAAGATTTGTGTTCAATAAATTAATTAGGAAATTTAATGGATAATTAATTTGTTTGATTAATTAATCATTTGGATTAATTAAATAAGTAATTAAAGGTTTAAACTAATTTATTTATGATTAAGATTTATTAATTAGGAATGATTAATTTATAATTAAGGATTATAAATTAGAGTATTAATTAATGATTAAGAATTAATTAATAAAGTAATTAAATATTAATTAAGTAGGGTTAACACTTAATCAATTAAATAATTAAAGTTTAATTAATTGGTTATAAAGATTTATTAATTTGAAATTAATAATAATTAATATAAGTTAATTATTTAAGAAAAGTAATTAAATAATTGTTAATGAAGGTCATTAACTATGGATTATTAAATAATTAATTTATGTAATTAATTTTAATAATTAATTAGATTAATTAATTTAAAGATAATCATTTGTGAAATTGTTTAAATGGAATTACTTAATGGAAGTAATTAAGAATTAATTACTTATTGTAATTAATTGAAGTTAATTTGATTAGTTAAGTTAATTAATTAAGTTTAATTAATTTAGAATAATCAAGAGTTGATTTGATAAATAATTACTTAATGTAATTATTAAGGTAAGATTATTTAGGGAAGTTAATAATAAATAATTACTGGAAGTAATTAAGTGAATATTAATGGAAGTAATTTGAGTTTAATTACATGTGAATTAATCAAGGGATTAATTAAGAAATTAATTAAGGAATAATTAATTTAGTTAATGAAAGTAATTAAGGGTAGTTAATTACTGATTGAAGATTAATCAAGGTGATTAATAAATGTGTTTTAATTAAAGGTTAATTACTTAATGTAATTAATTTAATTTTAGTAATTAATAATCAATTTGTAATTAAGGATCATTAATTAATATAATTAATGATGTAATTAAGATTGATTAATTAAGTAATAATTAATAAATGAAGTGATTAATTAATGTAATTAATTAAGGATTAATGTAATTAATTATAGTTGATTAATTTAATTAATTATAGTTAATTAATTAATGAAGTAATTAAAGGTTAATTATTATAAGTGGTTAAGGTTAATTAATTTAAGTAATTAATTAAAGGATAAATTACTTGGATATAATTAAAAGGTAATTAATCAAAGATGATTAATTGAAATGAATTATTAGAGGATAATTAATTAATTGATTGTAATTAATTAATGGTTAAGTAAGCAGGATTTATAGAATGAAGTAATTAATTTAATTTACTTTAAATTGATTAGAGACGTTATAAATCATTACTTATGAATGGGTGATAGTATTGAATACTTTGCATTGATTGATATCTCTGATGAGATATATGCTGTGTGATATGGATGTTAGTTGAATTGTGATGATAATATGGATTATCTGTTATATTGATAATGTTGATTATCTATTGTAATGTTGTGAATTATCTTTCTATGTGTATAAAGATAATGAATTGAATTGTTTTAACCTTTAAAACAACTTGGCTTAAAAGATACGTTTTGGATTTCGATGAGACCGGGATCGGGTTTTCGTATACCGGAATTCCAGGTCTGGAGACCCGAATACCACATCGATCCAAATTTACGATAGGTCGTGAATCTCAAGTGAAGATGAAGATTCAGAGTGCAAGGGTTATTGTCGTTAACTCTGAGGGTGATTCCAAAACGAGTGTAACGAGATAATGCCTTCGGTTTCGTTCGAACCCGGAACGAACTTGTATGGATTGAATGCTTTCAGCACATCATCAGGCGGACGATGAGCATTCTAAGTGATATGTTCTGATTAAAGGTAATCGTAACCTCAAGCCTCATCAACCGGGAATGGCTAAAACAGGGGAGGTGCAGCAAGGCTTCGTGGGTAGCACCTACTGAGAGCAAGATAGATCCCTGTCTAGAGGTCCCTTTTCTTTTTATTCGGCTTAGTGTGTGGTTGGTCGCGCCAACTACGGGGTTATCTTGTTCGGAATTATCCAATAAGGGATGGTTCCGGCTTTGTGTTGCAGGGGAGCGGGCGTACTCCTCGGTATGGTGATCTAGGCCACGTACTGTGACGGGCGGTACCCCAGTAGCCCTGCCATTGTATGGAATCCAAACTCCAATAAGTGCCGTACGTATTAGTTGTGCCCAACTATGTTGGAATGTGAGATGTAAGCATTTCAGCTATTTCTATATTTTACTTGAAAACCCTAGACCCTATTATAATAAAATCAGATTTCCTATCAAATGTTTTGGTTAGCGTAAGGTAAAAACTTACCCATGTTTATTTGTGGGGAGTCTTACGTGATACCTTTTCTTTCTAAAGGTTTTGAAGTTAAGCAAGTTTAACCTGTTACTCACACCAGACCCATGTCTGACCCAAGTGTTTATTTCTGTTTTATAAACTCTTGGGTACTCAATATTGTATTGAGTAGTCGAGGGATTCAGGTTAGTCTTGACGAATACTGGAGGAGCTAAGGAGCAGGAGGCTTCAGCGTGTAGATATATAGAGTTTCCGCTGTGTATGTTGTATTGTACTGATGTACTTGTGATGTATAATAGACAGAAGTTTATAACTGTCTATTCCGTGTTGTATAAATTGTATACTCTGATGTATATGATACTATGTAATATCTTATGTGATATAATATATATTCGTTCCGCTGTGAGATTGTTGTTGTTGTTTCTTTCTTTCTTCTCTTCTTTTCTATTTTCTACCCCTTTCTTTCTTCATAATGATGCGACTTTCTGGGCATAGGAAGTCGAGTCGTTACACTTAAATGAATATTTCAAACTTATATAAATTTAAATAGGATATTTTGTTTATATAAATTTGTAAATTGAAGTTGTATTTAGATGTATTGAAATGATTAAAGAAATATCTCAGAAATTAAATGAAATGAAATTAAATTGAGATATAAATGGAATTATCAAATTTAGTTTTTGAAATGTGGAATATTTAAAGCTTTGAAATATATTGAAATTTAATGGTTTATTTTATGTTTAAAATCTGTATTTGAAATCGTTATAATTCAAAATGATTTATTGAGAAATTGAATTGAGTTGAAATTTATGAATTGAGATTGAATTAAGTTGAATTTGGAAGTCGAGTTAATTTGAATCGATTTGTGAATATGTGGAAGCAATTTTATTTTATAAAGTATTTTTAAACTATATCTGCAACTATTTATATTTTACTTTATAAATTATTTTAATATAAACTATTTTATATAAATCATTTCAATACATATTTTTTTATTATAAACTATTTTAACTTATAACTATTTTATATAAACTATTTTTATTTTATAAACTATTTTATTATATACACTAATTTTAATATCTAAACTGTTTAAGAGGAAAGTGTTATGAATTCCAAAATGTTATGATTTCAAACTATAGTTTCAAAGTGTTATGAATTTCAAGGTTTTGATTTCCAAAGTGTTTTGATTTTAAAAGACTTACGATTTCGAAAGCGATATGACTTTGGAAAGTGATATGATTTTGGAAATGGATTTATTTAAAGTGAAAATGATATCATATGGATATGGTTTTGAAATGGCAATGATATTTAGGTTTAAAATATAAAGTATTTTGAAAGTTTATTAAATGACCAATCGGTGTAATAATTACGTAGTTATTGAAGAGTCCGGGATCGGTTAGGGACATAATCTCTGTCCAGACCGAAAACCACTTTAATAACTATTATACGCGGAGTGTGATCCAGAATGAAGTGGTTGGAATGATGACGTTGCTGGATTTGGAGAAAGAGAACGATAATGGATGACCTTGACACTTGTGTCAAATTGGAAATGACTTAAACAGGAGCTGTGCCAGGACAGTGAGGCTAGCTACCTCTAGCGGACATACTTCTTCGTAAACTACTCATTTCTTGTTTTTGATTGGTGCGCACCCTTGATTTGGGAGTGTTGTTTCGCGGTGTTGCGATCGTTGCGGCGATGCGTTCTCACCAGTCCGGATCAGGCAAACGGTAGTTTCACTACCTTGGGTATTGCCTCATGTGCCTTGTCATACTTGTATCCCTATACGCGACCACTACGATTTGTTTTGTGTAATACCTATGGAGTACTCCCTGATAGCCCACCAGTTTACGGTGGAGTTTAAAGTGCTGTATAGACTATGATGCTTATATAAAATGTGTTAAGGGGGATAATGGTAACGCTTTAACACTATTTTGATATTTTATATTATTGATAGGCATTATCTACTTAGCGTACACTACTACATAGTAAATAGTTTAATGGATCCTTAGAGGATGGTTATCCCAAACATCCCTTGAGTTACTTGTATTTCGGTTGTTATTTCACTTGAGTTGGATTTATTGATATAAGAATGTTAATCCTGACTCGAGTGTTTTGTGTTTTCTTTACGCTCGGGTCAGACTGAGTGTACCAGTATTCGAGATTCACCTTTGGAGTTGGAGCTTCGCTTGGAGATCCAGTTATCTATCGATTCTACTATCAGTTATCCAGTTGATTCCAGTGATGTATTCAGATCTTGTATTTGACTATTGTATTGAGATATCTATGTATTCGAGACTTCTGTTGTATCTTGTTTAACTCTGTTATATATATAGTAGCTTCATGAACTACTATTCTTTTGTTTCCGCTGCATTGTTGTTATATTACTCTGTGTCTGTGATCTGTGATTATTTTATTTACTGTATATGCTGAGTTTTGCCGATTTAAATTAACAATCTATTGTTTGAATTATTCAAGTCCGACATGTGTGGATTTATTGTCGATTTGAATGGTCCAAAATAGTGGGTCGTTACAGTTGGTATCAGAGCTTTGGTTCTAGGCAAAACTTAGCATATATAGTAAATTTTGTTATGGAATCACTTTCGTTCGAGCTTAAATTTCTTCTTTTGACTCAGTCTCCTTTAAATTTTGAAACGTTACCCTCGGTTCCAAAATCCATAAATATGTTCTTGTAACGACCCGTAAATTTCAACTGTTTTAATAACGTAATTAGTTGAAATTTTGTGAAAATTTAAACGATAAAATTTTGAAATAAAAATTTAATATTTGGAATTCGTCTAGTTAAACATAGCAACTGGTAAATTTTCGTCCGAAAATATGAAAGTTTATTTCGCGCGTAAATTTACTTCAATTTAATCACTTAAAAAGCGATGAAAATAAAATATTTCCGAAACCTAAATATATTTACATAGAAAAATTCTAAACCATCTTCTGAGCAAGATGTCAGTTTGTCGTTTTTCCAAATTCGGACATCTTTGGCTCCGTCGATCTTATTTTTCAGCGTTTTCTTGCATTTTTCCGCTATTAGAAAATTCGAATTTTTATAATTCGATCGTACCGCTGGTATCTGTATATTGTTTTGATCGTCTCGTCGTGCTGATCTCCGTAGTATATTCAATTGTCGATTTCAGAAGTCTGGTGTGCGGTGCAACCTGTAAAACGATCAGCATATCGGTTCGGCAACCGAGTCTTTTGATTTCTCGTGACTATTCATTTACCCAACAGAAGAAAACCAATAGCCACGTTAGACTAATTTATTATTCCTTGAATTCCACCTCTTGGCTGTTAATGTTCCCACTTTCAAAATATATAACATTTATGTTTAACTTGGTTTGAGTCTCCTCTACTTCCCCTGCCTTTTCATTTTCTCGGTCTACGCTCATATTTTCTGCCTTGTTGCCCAAAGCCTACTCTCCATGCTAGCTTCACCTTTCAATTATATTTTCTCTTTGCTGTAACCAGACACACCTCCCCTTCCCACGCTACACCCTCTCCCTTTTCCACGTTTCTCCCCACAGGCCAGCAACCGCCATTACCTCCGACCCACAAGCCAGCTCCAGCAGCCTCTCCGGCCAGGCAACCCGAACTTCAACTCACCACACCTTCACATCACCACCTCGAGCACCAATGGAGGGCAGCCCTTCCTCGCCTCCTTCGACATCGGCTAGCCAAACATTGCCGCAAACTCCACATACCTTCGCCTCGGCCAATGACTGCTCCGCCTCCCTGACCTTAAACCGCCATCCACCCCTCACCTTCCATTCACCGACCAACAACTCGATCCCGCTGTACCTCCGCCTCCATCCAGATCCAACAACCCCAGCCCGACCTCCCACCATTGCTTACCATCTCGAGCCCACCTCGGCGCCTGCATTTCCCCACGGCAGCACCAACTCGACCACAACCCAGGCTCGCGACCCCACAGCCCACCACTTCGCCTACCATCAACTTGCCGTGAGCCTCCCTGACCTCTCACTTAGGTATGAACATATATTAGATTTTGGTATATATATATATTTATATATAATAGCCGAGAGTGATTTGTTTACAAAGTATGGTGCGTGTGTGCTATTAGTTTGCATGCTCATTTTTCTCCACCTGTTAGTATATATGTGTATCTTCTCATGACCTTTCCCTCTGTTTTATATATAAAATCTTATATAAGTGTATAGTGTTCGTGTATATATTATATTATAAAAGTGACCTATATATATTTGGTTATATAAATTTACATGCGATGTTTTCCATACATATGTAGTTATTTAATGTATATGGTCTGTTTTATGTGCCAGTTTTCATATATTTACATGTCAGATCTATATTTGTGGCTATAAAGTTGTGATAATTCGTAAATTTTATATATAACTTATACTTTCTGTTTACATACTTTTACTGTATGCGTATAATATATAAGTAGTATATAGTTATCTTCTGTTTGGATATTAAAGTATATACATATGTAGTCTATATAAGATTTGTTATGTGAAAAGTTATATATAGGTTTAGTTGTTTATATGAAGTGTGTGTGTGTGTGTATATATATATATATTGATTTCATAAATATGTTGTTGAGTGTGTTAGTATAAAATATAGTATTAAGTGGTTCTCTTATATTTGACTATATCTATGAAATTGCAGTAGTGTTGATATATTCTTTTCACATATATTTCTAAGGTTTATAATAGGAATTGTACATGCCAATACATACTAATTTATATAAATGAGTATGCATTAGTTTAGTTTCTAAAATATATGTAGAGGAATTTGTGCCTTAAGCATCAAGCAAAAATAGTGATTTTGAAAATACATAGATTTTACCTTTATATATGTTTTAAATTAATCTTTGTAAACATACGCATACTTTAAGAACAATGATTTTTAATTAATTAATATATATATATATATATATTCGTCTTTAATTTAATATTGATTCCGTGGGAATAATATCACTATATATATTTTTCATTGTTGCTTCTATCGTGTTGAAATTGATTTGTTCCATTGATCTCTGTTATCAGATTCTGTTCGTCGAATTCGTACTAATCTTGCTTTGATTTGGAATTTCGTGCCTGAAATCGTAACTCGACTCCATTCTAGTTCATCTCTCTCTAGCCTCGAAAGGTGAGCACTCACTCACGATTAACGTTCTTTTATTTATTAAATTTGATTTCAATTGAAACGACAATTGAAATATGCTGCTATTAGTTAATTACACTGTTATATATGCTATTACCTGTATCAGTTCACCTGTGACATCTGACACCATTATCTGTTAATTATTTATGTGATGATAATACAGTTTGGCTGATAATTTATTGATTGTTGATGTTTATATTGGACGTTAAATTGTTAATGTTAAAATGATAAATAGTATGCAATTGAATTTGATATAGGATAGTTAAATGTTTAATTTGATTTAATGACATTGTATAATATGACCCCTTTAACTGTTGAATTTATTGACACGTAGGATTTGTTTAATTACAACTTGAACCACTGAATGTATGTTGTTAAATTGATGATGTATGAAATTGTAATTGAAGGACAAGTGAAAAATCGTAATGTAATAATCTTTAATCTACATGAAATGATAGTGTAGATTCTAGAAATAATTATATTAATTCGCACAAATAACAATGTGAATTAATATGGTTATTTCGGGATTATTTGAATTGATTATTGGATTGTTATTGATTGTTGTTATTGCTTGTTTATTTACTTTGACACCATCCCAGTTATCACACTGCAAGTTCCCTTTAATATGCTTTGATTTTGGAATTGAATTGGAATCGGGTTGAAATGATAAATACCCAAATTGAACTTTGACCTTGGATATAGAGAATTAAATAAAACCCGATTGGTCAAATAATTTGATTTAAAAATAAAATGAAGATTTTATTTGAATAAACAATATGGTTTTGAAATGAAGTTGAAATTTGAATTTTTAATGAAAGGAAAATGTTAATATTTAAAAATTTGAAACACAATATTAAAAATGAAATTGATGAAAGAACGATTTTTAATTTGAGAAATGATTGAATTAAGTTTGAAATGATTTAATAATTAAGTTTGAAATTAAAATTAAGTTTGAAATTATTAAACCTTGAAATTATAATTAAGTTGAAATTATTAAACTTTGAAATATTTAATAATTAAGTTTTGAATTATTTAATAATTAAATAAGATTGAATTATTTAATGATTAAATTGAATTGAATTCTTTAATAAGTAAAATTGAACTTTTGAATAAGTAAATTTTTACTTCGTAAATAATTGAAATTGAGTTTCTTTATTAAGTAAGTTTTGGAAAATTATTTAAGAAAGTAAATAAGTGAAATTGAATTTCTTTAACAAGAAATGAAAATGTGATGTTTTTGGAATTAATGTAAGACTTGTAATTGAAAGAATTGACTTGACGAATTTAATTTAATTCGATTTGAAGTTTTGATTTAATGAAGTTGAACTTAAGAAATTGATTTAATGATTTGGAAATTTAATAGAAATTGTTTTGAATGATAATTTACTTTACGAATATTAAATGAAATCGATAAATGAATTTAAATTGATTTGAATGTTAAATTAAATTGATTTAAATGATTTTCGAAAGGAAACTTATATACGAACTTGAATCAATATTTGAATTGTTTTAAATAAAATTGAAATTGAATTGTAAGACTTTGAAAGTGTAATTTGGAAGTTTTGAAACGTAAATTTATGGAAATGGTTTTGAAAGACAAATGAAATGTTGATTTACGAATTGAAATTGAAATTGATTTGGTTTTGAAATAAATAAACGACCAATCGGTGAAATAATTACGGAAGTTATTAAAGAGACCGGAATTCGGTTATGGATATACTCTCTATCTAAACTGAAAACCACTTTAATAACTATACGCGGAGTGATGATCCAGAATGAAGTGGTTGGATGATGTTCGTGATGACTGAAGAAAGAGAACGATGATGGATAGCCTTGACACTTGTGTCAAATTGGAAATGACTAAAACAGGAGCCGTGCCGGGCCAATGGAGGATTAGCTACCTCAAGTGGACACACTTCTTCGAACTACTCATTACTTGTTGTCGATTGGTGCACCCTTGATTTTGGGAGTGTTGTTTCACGGTGTTGCGGGCCATGCGGCGTTGCGTTCTCACCAGTCCGGATCAGGCGAACGGTAGTATCACTACCTTGGGTATTGCCTCATGTGCCTTGTCATACTTGTATTCCCTATTCACGACCACTACGAATTTGTTTTGTACCTTTAGTATATGGATTGCCCTCTGGTGACTTCCGGTTTTGGGGAAACTACGGTCTTGTATATGCTTTTGGGAATAAAAATGTGTTAAGGGTGGAATGGGCCATGACTTAACACTATTTTGATTTCTTTTTATATTACTGATAGACATTATCTACTTATCGTACACTACTACATAGTAGATAGTTTAACGGATCCTTAAAGGATGGTTATTCCAAACATCCTTTGAGTTACTTGTGTTTCAATTGCTATTTCACTTGAGTTGGATTTATTGATATAAGAATGTTAATCCTGACTCGAGTGTCTTGTGTTTTTGCTTTACGCTCGGGTCAGACTGAGTGTACCTGTAACGACCCTGAATTTTGAACAAATTAAATTGAAAATATTTAATTAATTTTAAATATTTGAACGATGATTTAATCTGAATCCCCGATATAACTTTGAAATTGGCGGTTAAATTACAGAATTTAATCTATATAGCGTTGAATAAAAATTCGAATCTTCAATTTTAAGTTGAAGAAAAATATTTCAAAAGCTTTTAAAATTCGTAATGATAATACTGAAGATAATAGAAGCTTTAGAATCGAGTTTGAAAACGATTTGTTCAGTTTTGAGAATTATCGTTTAAATCAATATTTAAAAATAGCCGTCCGAGGCACAGTCTCAGAATTCAACGAAACCAGTTTCATTGGGTCCGGAATATTGAATTATTACCGGATTTCAAATTTCATATTTATCGGAGCTGTTATGTGAACGTACGACGAATAAACGCGTTAAAATTTTAAGACGAATTCAAATTTAAAATTTATATTTATATTAATTAATATTACACGTTTCTTCCCCTTGTTTCGGCCTTTAATTACGCCTACAATCACGAAGAGATCGTGCAACCCATCCCCTTCAAATTTTAAATACGCAATCTCGTTCATTTTAATAAAAACCAAAAACCCATTCTTCCCCGTCTGTTTTAAACGAAACCTCTTTAATATCAGAATTCAAAATCGTTCGAGAATTATTCAAGCGTGAGACTTGGGTTCGTCGAAGCAATTTGGTGAGTCTCGATCGTACGTCGAGTTCGAGATTTTCGCGTACAATACTCGAGGAGGCTCGAGGGATTCGATTGTAGAGGAGGGGAGACTCGGCGATTCGAGTTAGCTTTCGCGATGGTGAAGGAATTCGTGGGGCGCTTAGTCGAGATCTGGTCGTGCATCGAAAGCGCGAGAGGAGAGGCTCGGTGCAGGTTCGCGCGCGTATGGGAGTTGATTGCATCGTGGTCGCGCGAGGCCAGGCACTCGCGAGGACTGGTGGAGGGCGGCAACGACAAGGGTTAGTTCGAGGTGACGATTTTGACAGCACGATATCGCGAATTAGGGGTTGGCAGGGGAGGCAGCGTGGGTCTCGCGAGCAAGGTGGTAGTGCGAACTGAGGATGGTCGGCGAACAGACGATTCGACTGCTTGGTGAGATGATTGACCTTTGGGTTGTTCGTGTGTGCAAGCGTCGAGGAAGAAGAATCGACTGGGTTTGGCTGTTACTATCGCAGTGAGGTAGATTATTTTATTTTATTCGATTTCAAAATTTATTTATATATACGAGTAAATATAAATGTATATATATATAGTTAGTAAATATACAGGTGAAACTGTTAATTAAACCAAGTTAATTTAAGTTTAAAATCTGTTTTAATTTAAGATGATAATTTTATTTATACAGTTTAAAGTAAGTATATATGGATAGAAAAAAATGGAATGATCAGTAGAATGTAAAGCAGTTAATATACCAGTATATATATATATAAAGAAAGCAGAAAGAAGAAATTTTACTTAAGCAAATTTATTAAAGGAAATTGATTTGAATTAAAGATATTCATTTTAAGTAAAATTTTGGTTGGATAGATTTATTTAAAAAAAGAAATTCAGTTTAATTAAATAAATTAGTAAGAGAAAATTTGTTTAATAGAATCATTTGGATAATTTAATTTATCTAGTAGGAAATTAATTGTTAAATTTGTTCAAATTAAAATTGTTAAACAATTTAATCCATTGAAAAGAAATTGTTGTTCGATTTATTCGAATATTAATAAAGTGTATAAATTGTTTATACTAGGTCTGAAATGGAGAAACAAGCGGAAATGATAAATGGATTGCAAAAATAAAAGCTAAGGTGAGATTTTCTCACTCAAATGAAAGTGGATTTTCTTTTACAGTTATTGATTGATTTGATTGTCTGTTTGGATTGTGATATTAGATATAGTAGGATATATCTATATATATAGCAATATATACATATTGGCATATGTATATATTGGATTGATTGATTTCCCGCCTCGTATAGCGGATGAGACCCTATTGCGCCGTTAGTAAGCGGATTATTTTTATAAAACCCATATACCGCGATATTCCACCTCGAAGTGGAATTGGTATTGTGCTAACGTCTTTGGATGCAGGGAAACAGGTTGGAGGGATCCAACAGGATTCCTCAACTGTATTTATTTATTTACAGATGTTGATATATATTCTGTTATCATATGATGATATATGATGTTTGATGTTGTGATGGACTAATTGATGCGTTGCATCATTGGATTCAAGTTTTGAAGTTTTAAAATAACGATTTTAACTTTAAAAGAGATTTTTAAAGAGATTATTTGTAAGTATACGTTATTAGATTTTTGAATTAATTTACAAACGTTAAAATTATTAAAGTTATAAAGGTTAAGATTTTGGTGAAATATAACCGAGAGGTGATTTTTGAAATAAACAGTTAAGTAATTTATAAAATAGTTTAAATTTGGATTTTCGAATTATTAAAAACGATGTATATAAAAGATGTACGATATTGATATTTATCAATTAAAATTTTTGGAATTTAAAACGAGTTTTTATAAATTGTGAAGATAGGAAATTTATAGAATTTTAAATTGTGAAGATTTGAAGTTTATAGATTTATAAAGTATGAAGTTATAAAATGAATGGAATTGTAGAATAAAGACTTATAAGAAATTTACTTGTAAATTTGATTTTTTGCCTTTAAGTGGAATATTGATCGAATTGTTAATAAAGAAGATTTATAAGTCAAAGTAGTTATAAAAGAGAAATAGAATTTATGAACGTGTTTGTAAATTCGAAATAGATTGAATTGGATAAATTAAATATAGAAGATTCTTAAAGAAGATATATTCGCGATTTTGGATAGCGAATCCCTATTGAAATTAAAATGTGTAGAAATGATTGAAATTGGGTTAAGTGAATTATATTCACGATTTTGGACAATGAATATATTGTTAAGTAAAATGGATTTAATTTTGAAGAAGTGATATAAAAAATGAAGTTAAACATTTTAAAGATGTTTTAAAATGTACTATGAATCGAAAGCATAGATTTCAACACTTGTTATTGAAATAGATGTTTTTCGAGAAATTTAAGGAAATGGTGGACTATAACACTGTTGTTATAGTAAATGATTTCCGAAAGGAAATATTTTTTATGTAGTATTGGGATTTATATATCTATCTTAAAATCTGAATCCCTATACTAATGATTTTGAGTCGTCGTAACGATGTTTTACGTAACATTCGTTTTGACTCAAATGTTTTCCTTAAAGAATGAATATATACTTAATATTGATTTAAGTATATTGAATATTTTCAAATGTTGAAAATAAATAGTTTTGTGAATTACTTATTTTAAGTAAGTATGGAATTGCTTTTCCAATATGAAATGAACTGTTTTGAGATTTTATCTTCAAAGATAAAATGAAATGTGGAAATTGATTTGAAATTGTTTTCAAATGGTTAAAGTGTGGAAATTTTATATCTAGTAAAAGATATTTTTGAAGATTAAATAATTTGGGAAATTATTTGGAATCTGATGATGTTGCGCATCTTTATTGATAGTTAAATAACCGACTATCAATAATTACCTTGAGTAGGTATTTGTTGTGAATTGGATGAATTTGAATGCCACACTTATTTTTGAATAAGCGCTCACTATTCGTGTTAGCCGGGAAAGGACCATGGGGTCGTATAACCCATTCCGAATATGTGATACGTCGTTATGAATTGCATTCGAAGACCGGTGTTGAAGACCGGATATTTTTGAAAACGGAAGGATTACCGTCGAGTTACTCTACATCGGCTGATCTCCGGTTTAGAGGTTTTTATCACCCTTAGTGACGGGAAATCCGGACGTGATTAGAAATTTATCCGGATATGCAAGGGCTTCGTGAGAAGTGCCTTCGCTTCTGTTCGATCCCGGAACAGACTTGTATGGATTGTATGTCTGACGTTACAATTTGAGATATAAAGCTGATTTCTTTCAAATACATTTCTGTTGGTGGCGGAGAATTTATTCTCTTAGCTTAACACCCTTCTCTGAGACGTACGAGCTCAGAGGTTATGTAGTTGAAATTCATCAGCGATATACTCCCAATTTGGTAACGTGGCATACTGAGTGTTGCTGTGAAATGATCAGTGTTTGATCATTTGTGATATGATCATTTGTTTGATCTTATATCTTTGTGATCATAGGTTGATCATTTGTTTGACCCGAAGCATGGCTTTGTAGAAAGCGTAGCTTTGTGGACGAGACTTCATCGAGCCTCACACCCCGGAAATGGTCAAAACAGGAAGGATGCGGCAAGGTTCTAGGGAGTAGCGCCCCTTAGTGTATGTCATTCCTTCTGGTTAGAGGTGGTATCATGGTATGGAGCCCAGATACTTAACCTATGTGGTTGCTGCATTTTTACTATGTGGTTTGTTGGAAATCGGGGATCCTCGGAAAGATCGGTGACGATCGGGGGATGGCATACGCGTGTCAGTAGTTACCTATTTTTGCAGAGGTAACCCGGCCTTGTGTTGGCAGAGATCTAACCGTAATGTTAGGTTATTTCTCGGGTCGTCTATTCCAGGGACGTACCCATCGTGGAAAAGGAAGTTCCTTAGCCTGACCATTTGTTGGAAATCCAAAGAAACAATACGAGCCTTGTACGGTTTTAGTTGTAGAACCTGCCATTTAATATGGTAGCTATAGCAAGCATACTATAATGGTACCTATGCTGGCTAAGATTTATATTGTACTTTCGAAATGTTTTCTACACTATGCACTAATAATAATATCAAAAATGATTTGATTTTGCGTAGTAAGCATCTTTGACTATCATAAGAAGAAATCTCCTCCAATTCTGCGTTTGCATTGTGTGTGTGGCGGGAGGTCTTATGGTAGTTTCATTTTCCAAAAGCATTGCGAATTGACTAAAAAAAAATATTCCTGTTTATTTTAAAAATAACTGTTTTACGATCTCACACCAGTCACCATGACTGACTCGGAGTTTATTGTTCCCTTCTAAACTCTGGGTGCCCACCAATTTCCACACGGGCAGCCTAGAGTTGTGTTATCAGGATATTCTGGATATTCTGGAGCTTTGGAAGCAAGCTGGATGACGAGACGTAGTATTTGTATCTGATATTATTTATTCCGCTGTGTATTCTGTATGAGGACAAGTTATATAACTGTCCATTGTTGTATATTGACTCTGATGATTGATGTATGTATAAACTGGTATAGTTCTTTGTTTTAAAAGACTAGTAATTACCTATTGTATATTGTTCCGCTGCGATATGGGAGATTCTGATATTGTTTTCTGTTCTGATATTGTTCTTCTTTCTTCTACTCTGCTTTCTTCTTCTTCTCTTTTTCTTCTATTTTTTTTTATCTAAAACCCTCACTATTGGAGTTTCCGGCACTCGATTGCTCGGCAGTCGATAAAGTGAGTATCGATGTCGAATTTTCGAAAGTCGAAAATTTCGGTTCGTGACAGCGTGGTATCAGAGCATATGGTTAAGCGACAACCCTGCTCTGTTGGGTGGTACTCATTAGAGATAGAGTCAGTAGTACTCTAGAATGAGTTTGAGTGTAATAATAGATACGAGCGCGTATTTGTTAGTGAATATAAAATTGTTTTATATTGTGATGATTGGTTTGTTGAGTGGTATATGGATTCTGGTCGGTATTGTCCGTACAACTCTATCGATAGGGATCTCTAAACACTTATATAGAACAATTCGACACAGTATTGTTTTAAATGGGGTAAATGAAATAATTTTTCCCAAAACTATTTTTGTATAGTAAAAAGAAATAATTTTCTATGAATTATCATAGTATATGGATGTTAGGAAGTAATAATAGTGAATTATCATCACTGGAATTGAATAAGAAATTGAAATCATAACTCCAAAGTTAAGAATATAAATTATAAATTTGAATTGTAATTTAAAACGGAATTCCAGAGAAGTATTTGGAAATGTTTTGAAAAGTATTTTGGAAAGATAAAAGCTCTAAACTCTTTTCGGTCGCTGGAAAATAACTTCGGTAATGACTGCAGCATCATCGATGTTCATTTTCGGGTTTCCAAAAGAGAAATTGCTGCCAAATTGTTTTAAATGGAAGTTGTTTGGAAAATTTGGATTTTGTTTTAGAAAATTCAAAAGATAAATTTAAATTGTTTTCAAAAATGGTTTTGAAAAGATTTAAAAGACTCTGGAATGCTATATTAAAATATTTATGAAATATTATGAAGTTGATAACTTATACAGTTGAATTTTGGTAGAATAAATTTAACTTAAAGAATGGAGTTAAATTAAAGTAAGTATAAGTGAATAAATTTGAATAAAGTGAATTTGAAGAAATGTCTAAGGAGACGAAGTGAAATAATTACTTAAAGGAAATTTATTAAGTTGAAAATAAATTGGGAATAGTAACAAATGAATGAATAAATTTACAATTATGATTAAACGAAAATGAAATTGAAAGTTGAGATTCATTTTGAAGTTGTAAGCATTGAATTGAATTGAATAATTACAAATGTGAATTGAAAGAAAAGTTAAAATTCATATGGAATTTGAATCCAGTTAAATGTGAGTGGTTATAAACCAAAATAGCAAACTGAAAATAAATTTTGGAAATGAGCAAAAGAATAAAACTGGAATTAAAACTGAATATTGAAAATGAAGTTGAATTGTGTGAAATTAAATGAAGTTTTGAGATTAGTTTGAAGTGAACTAAAGTTAATTGATAAAAATTCAATATTCAGAAGTTGAACCGAATCCAAATTAGATTGGAATTGTGAATTGAATTCAAATAAATTTGAAATGAATATATATAACTTCAATAGTAAACTAGAAATGGTATAAGAAGTTAATATTAGAAATTTTGTAATAGAATTTGCAAAATAGTTTGGATGTTGTAACTAGATATTATGGCTAGTAGGACATAGAGGTGTAAATGAATTGGGATTTTGATTTTCAAAGATAAAATTTGAATTGCTCGACAAAAGGTAAGTATTTGAATTTCAATATGAGATTTGACGATTTTCTTGTCTAGCCGCTTGGCATTTTTCATTTTCTTTTTGGAATCTGAGAGTCCGTAGGGACGTTTTGTAGTCGTACCGTATTAGCCGCGCAAAGGAGACGCTGGCGAAATTTTTCGAAAATTTAGGGCGTTAGAAAAATTTTGAGAAATTTTGAAAGTTTAAATTTGAATTTGAATTTAAATTTGAATTTTGAAGTAAACAATGTTGTTTGAACTTATAATTGAAGTTGGAAATTTAGTTGAATTGATAACGAATCTTTAGTAGAGAGATTTGTTTTGAAAATTTGATAAAACTATTGATTGTGAAAAATAGTAGACGAGTTAAGGACCTTTTCTTCCTAACTTGTAATTTCGGGACGAAATTCTTTTAAGGAGGGAAGTCTGTAACGACCCTGAATTTTGAACAAATTAAATTGAAAATATTTAATTAATTTTAAATATTTGAACGATGATTTAATCTGAATCCCCGATATAACTTTGAAATTGGCGGTTAAATTACAGAATTTAATCTATATAGCGTTGAATAAAAATTCGAATCTTCAATTTTAAGTTGAAGAAAAATATTTCAAAAGCTTTTAAAATTCGTAATGATAATACTGAAGATAATAGAAGCTTTAGAATCGAGTTTGAAAACGATTTGTTCAGTTTTGAGAATTATCGTTTAAATCAATATTTAAAATTAGCCGTCCGAGGCACAGTCTCGGGATTCGACGAAACCAGTTTCATTGGGTCCGGAATATTGAATTATTACCGGATTTCAAATTTCGTATTTATTGGAGCTGTTATGTGAACGTACGACGAATAAACGCGTTAAAATTTTAAGACGAATTCAAATTTAAAATTTATATTTATATTAATTAATATTACACGTTTCTTCCCCTTGTTTCGGCCTTTAATTACGCCTACAATCACGAAGAGATCGTGCAACCCATCCCCTTCAAATTTTAAATACGCAATCTCGTTCATTTTAATAAAAACCAAAAACCCATTCTTCCCCGTCTGTTTTAAACGAAACCTCTTTAATATCAAAATTCAAAATCGTTCAAGAATTATTCAAGCGTGAGACTTGGGTTTGTCGAAGCAATTTGGTGAGTCTCGATCGTACGTCGAGTTCGAGATTTTTGCGTACAATACTCGAGGAGGCTCGAGGGATTCGATTGTAGAGGAGGGGAGACTCGGCGATTCGAGTTAGCTTTCGCGATGGTAAAGGAATTATTGGGGCGCTCAGTCGAGATCTGGTCGTGCATCGAAAGCGCGAGAGGAGAGGCTCGGTGCAGGTTCGCACGCGTATGGGAGTTGATTGCATCGTGGTCGCGCGAGGCCAGGCACTCGCGAGGACTGGTGGAGGGCGGCAACGACAAGGGTTAGTTCGAGGTGACGATTTTGACAGCACGATATCGCGAATTAGGGGTTGGCAGGGGAGGCAGCGTGGGTCTCGCGAGCAAGGTGGCAGTGCGAACTGAGGATGGTCGGCGAACAGACGATTCGACTGCTTGGTGAGATGATTGACCTTTGGGTTGTTCGTGTGTGCAAGCGTCGAGGAAGAAGAATCGACTGGGTTTGGCTGTTACTATCGCAGTGAGGTAGATTATTTTATTTTATTCGATTTCAAAATTTATTTATATATATACGAGTAAATATAAATGTATATATATACAGTTAGTAAATATACAGGTGAAACTGTTAATTAAACCAAGTTAATTTAAGTTTAAAATCTGTTTTAATTTAAGATGATAATTTTATTTATACAGTTTAAAGTAAGTATATATGGATAGAAAAAAATGGAATGATCAGTAGAATGTAAAGCAGTTAATATACCAGTATATATATATACATAAAGAAAGCAGAAAGAAGAAATTTTACTTAAGCAAATTTATTAAAGGAAATTGATTTGAATTAAAGATATTCATTTTAAGTAAAATTTTGGTTGGATAGATTTATTTAAAAAAAGAAATTCAGTTTAATTAAATAAATTAGTAAGAGAAAATTTGTTTAATAGAATCATTTGGATAATTTAATTTATCTAGTAGGAAATTAATTGTTAAATTTGTTCAAATTAAAATTGTTAAACAATTTAATCCATTGAAAAGAAATTGTTGTTCGATTTATTCGAATATTAATAAAGTGTATAAATTGTTTATACTAGGTCTGAAATGGAGAAACAAGCGGAAATGATAAATGGATTGCAAAAATAAAAGCTAAGGTGAGATTTTCTCACTCAAATGAAAGTGGATTTTCTTTTACAGTTATTGATTGATTTGATTGTCTGTTTGGATTGTGATATTAGATATAGTAGGATATATCTATATATATAGCAATATATACATATTGGCATATGTATATATTGGATTGATTGATTTCCCGCCTCGTATAGCGGATGAGACCCTATTGCGCCGTTAGTAAGCGGATTATTTTTATAAAACCCATATACCGCGATATTCCACCTCGAAGTGGAATTGGTATTGTGCTAACGTCTTTGGATGCAGGGAAACAGGTTGGAGGGATCCAACAGGATTCCTCAACTGCATTTATTTATTTACAGATGTTGATATATATTCTGTTATCATATGATGATATATGATGTTTGATGTTGTGATGGACTAATTGATGCGTTGCATCATTGGATTCAAGTTTTGAAGTTTTAAAATAACGATTTTAACTTTAAAAGAGATTTTTAAAGAGATTATTTGTAAGTATACGTTATTAGATTTTTGAATTAATTTACAAACGTTAAAATTATTAAAGTTATAAAGGTTAAGATTTTGGTGAAATATAACCGAGAGGTGATTTTTGAAATAAACAGTTAAGTAATTTATAAAATAGTTTAAATTTGGATTTTCGAATTATTAAAAACGATGTATATAAAAGATGTACGATATTGATATTTATCAATTAAAATTTTTGGAATTTAAAACGAGTTTTTATAAATTGTGAAGATAGGAAATTTATAGAATTTTAAATTGTGAAGATTTGAAGTTTATAGATTTATAAAGTATGAAGTTATAAAATGAATGGAATTGTAGAATAAAGACTTATAAGAAATTTACTTGTAAATTTGATTTTTTGCCTTTAAGTGGAATATTGATCGAATTGTTAATAAAGAAGATTTATAAGTCAAAGTAGTTATAAAAGAGAAATAGAATTTATGAACGTGTTTGTAAATTCGAAATAGATTGAATTGGATAAATTAAATATAGAAGATTCTTAAAGAAGATATATTCGCGATTTTGGATAGCGAATCCCTATTGAAATTAAAATGTGTAGAAATGATTGAAATTGGGTTAAGTGAATTATATTCACGATTTTGGACAGTGAATATATTGTTAAGTAAAATGGATTTAATTTTGAAGAAGTGATATAAAAAATGAAGTTAAACATTTTAAAGATGTTTTAAAATGTACTATGAATCGAAAGCATAGATTTCAACACTTGTTATTGAAATAGATGTTTTTTGAGAAATTTAAGGAAATGGTGGACTATAACACTGTTGTTATAGTAAATGATTTCCGAAAGGAAATATTTTTTATGTAGTATTGGGATTTATAAATCTATCTTAAAATCCGAATCCCTATACCAGTGATTTTGAGTCGTCGTAACGATGTTTTACGTAACATTCGTTTTGACTCAAATGTTTTCCTTAAAGAATGAATATATACTTAATATTGATTTAAGTATATTGAATATTTTCAAATGATGAAAATAAATAGTTTTGTGAATTACTTATTTTAAGTAAGTATGGAATTGCTTTTCCAATATGAAATGAACTGTTTTGAGATTTTATCTTCAAAGATAAAATGAAATGTGGAAATTGATTTGAAATTGTTTTCAAATGGTTAAAGTATGGAAATTTTATATCTAGTAAAAGATATTTTTGAAGATTAAATAATTTGGGAAATTATTTGGAATCTGATGATGTTGCGCATCTTTATTGATAGTTAAATAACCGACTATCAATAATTACCTTGAGTAGGTATTTGTTGTGAATTGGATGAATTTGAATGCCACACTTATTTTTGAATAAGCGCTCACTATTCGGGTTAGCCGGGAAAGGACCATGGGGTCGTATAACCCATTCCGAATATGTGATACGTCGTTATGAATTGCATTCGAAGACCGGTGTTGAAGACCGGATATTTTTGAAAACGGAAGGATTACCGTCGAGTTACTCTACATCGGCTGATCTCCGGTTTAGAGGTTTTTATCACCCTTAGTGACGGGAAATCCGGACGTGATTAGAAATTTATCCGGATATGCAAGGGCTTCGTGAGAAGTGCCTTCGGTTCTGTTCGATCCCGGAACAGACTTGTATGGATTGTATGTCTGACGTTACAATTTAAGATATAAAGCTGATTTCTTTCAAATACATTTCTGTTGGTGGCGGAGAATTTATTCTCTTAGCTTAACACCCTTCTCTGAGACGTACGAGCTCAGAGGTTATGTAGTTGAAATTCATCAGCGATATACTCCCAATTTGGTAACGTGGCATACTGAGTGTTGCTGTGAAATGATCAGTGTTTGATCATTTGTGATATGATCATTTGTTTGATCTTATATCTTTGCGATCAGAGGTTGATCATTTGTTTGACCCGAAGCATGGCTTTGTAGAAAGCGTAGCTTTGTGGACGAGACTTCATCGAGCCTCACACCCCGGAAATGGTCAAAACAGGAAGGATGCGGCAAGGTTCTAGGGAGTAGCGCCCCTTAGTGTATGTCATTCCTTCTGGTTAGAGGTGGTATCATGGTATGGAGCCCAGATACTTAACCTATGTGGTTGCTGCATTTTTACTATGTGGTTTGTTGGAAATCGGGGATCCTCGGAAAGATCGGTGACGATCGGGGGATGGCATACCTGTGTCAGTAGTTACCTATTTTTGCAGAGGTAACCCGGCCTTGTGTTGGCAGAGATCTAACCGTAATGTTAGGTTATTTCTCGGGTCGTCTATTCCAGGGACATACCCATCGTGGAAAAGGAAGTTCCTTAGCCTGACCATTTGTTGGAAATCCAAAGAAACAATACGAGCCTTGTACGGTTTTAGTTGTAGAACCTGCCATTTAATATGGTAGCTATAGCAAGCATACTATAATGGTACCTATGCTGGCTAAGATTTATATTGTACTTTCGAAATGTTTTCTACACTATGCACTAATAATAATATCAAAAATGATTTGATTTTGCGTAGTAAGAATCTTTGACTATCATAAGAAGAAATCTCCTCCAATTCTGCGTTTGCATTGTGTGTGTGGCGGGAGGTCTTATGGTAGTTTCATTTTCCAAAAGCATTGCGAATTGACTAAAAAAAAATATTCCTGTTTATTTTAAAAATAACTGTTTTACGATCTCACACCAGTCACCATGACTGACTCGGAGTTTATTGTTCCCTTCTAAACTCTGGGTGCCCACCAATTTCCACACGGGCAGCCTAGAGTTGTGTTATCAGGATATTCTGGATATTCTGGAGCTTTGGAAGCAAGCTGGATGACGAGACGTAGTATTTGTATCTGATATTATTTATTCCGCTGTGTATTCTGTATGAGGACAAGTTATATAACTGTCCATTGTTGTATATTGACTCTGATGATTGATGTATGTATAAACTGATATAGTTCTTTGTTTTAAAAGACTAGTAATTACCTATTGTATATTGTTCCGCTGCGATATGTGAGATTCTGATATTGTTTTCTGTTCTGATGTTGTTCTTCTTTCTTCTACTCTGCTTTCTTCTTCTTCTCTTTTTCTTCTATTTTTTTTTATCTAAAACCCTCACTATTGGAGTTTCCGGCACTCGATTGCTCGGCAGTCGATAAAGTGAGTATCGATGTCGAATTTTCGAAAGTCGAAAATTTCGGTACGTGACAGTACCAGTATTCGAGACTCACCTTTGAAGTTGGAGCTTTGCTTGAAGATCCAACCATCTATTCTGTTTTCAGTATTCGATGATTCCAGTGATGTATTCTGATTTGTATCTGATGTATCGTATTACTCTTCTGTTGTAAAC
This sequence comes from Allium fistulosum, assembly GCA_030737815.1. Taxonomy (NCBI): domain Eukaryota; kingdom Viridiplantae; phylum Streptophyta; class Magnoliopsida; order Asparagales; family Amaryllidaceae; genus Allium; species Allium fistulosum. The sequence goes on from CM060903.1 coordinate 1,411,990,979, forward strand.
TCTGATGTAACTTATACATTTATATAGTAGCTTCATGAACTACTATATCTTTTATTTCCGCTGCAACTATTACTCTGTGTCTGTGATCTGTGATTATTTATTTACTGTATATGTTCAGTTTTGCCAAATTTAAATTAACAACGCGGTATTTTTAGCAATTCAACTCCGGCATGAGTGTCTACCTATACACTTATAATGGATGCGAATGGTCCAAAATTTCGGGTCGTTACAGTTCTTGTCTCTTCCAATTCATATTCTTTTGACTCTGGAGTATCCCATAACTCCACTTCGAATGATCTCTATAATAACTCGGCGGTCTCGCCAATCTTCGAATGATTTATAAAGGGGTGAAACTCCTTTACAATAGGCATTGATTTACCGAAGATTTCTGTATCCTCGGTTTACGATGCTATCTATCTCCTGCTATGCCTGAATTCTATCTCTTGTGATCGAATGTCGATTTGCCTCGGAATTTTGCATCGATCTTATTCTTGAAGTCACGGTCGACCCGGTTAAGGTTGTCCGCGAATTATATAAACTTATCCATCTCTCTATTTTGTTATTTAATTATCTTATCTTTGTTTCAAACCTATCTTTGAATCAAAATTCTCCTTGATTTGAGTCCATCAAATTTGAATCTCTATCCTTACTTTGAAATCCATTCTTGTATCGTCGAGCGAGGAAGTGTATTTGTAAATTAATATTAAAAATGTTTTATACATTGTGTTGTTTGAGTTGTTGATGTTGGTTTGAATTTTCGATCGATTCGTCTGATCAACGCTATCGATAGGATTTCCAAAACACTTGAACAGAGAAAACTGACACAATATTGATTTCAAATTTGGTAAATGAAATAAATTTTGTATGATTATATTATAAATATATAATTAAAATTTTCTGGAATAAAAAAAAGAGGTTAATTAATTGGTTGTTTGAAATGATTATATTTTATTATCATTTATTATTCTAAATGAATTTATAAACATGGTTTATAAATTGATTTGGAATTTAAATAAATTTAAATTAGGATTTTGAAAATTTAATTTAAGATGATTCCAAACTCTGGTTTTAAAATTTTAAATGTATATTATATAAGTATCTTTGAATATAAATGATTTTCAAAGAATTTTAATGTTTAAATCAGTACTCATCTTTTTTGTCGCTGGAAAATAATTTCGGTGATGGCGGCCGCATCATCGACATTCATTTTCGAGTTTCGAAGTGAAGAGACCATTCAGTAGCTTTGCTACACTTTGTTTGGAAATTTAATTTGATTTGAATTTCCATGGTATGACCTGATTTATTATATATATAAATTTTTAATTTTGATCCGATATATACTATATATATTTATCTCAAAATTGTTTGAAGTAAATCGGAGATTTAAATTCTTAAGTTTATGATTTAAAGATGATTTCAATTATAAACCGAAGTCAAAAATTTTGGATAAATATTTAAACTTGAAATAATTGAATTTGAAAATTTTATTTGTATAATACTAAATTGCATTTCAATATAACTTACCTAAATTATTCAGAAGTTAAAATGTAATTGGATAATATACAATATAAAATGATTTTATAAATAAAATTTGAGTGTTTATAATAAATATTATACACTTAGATTTTAATTATAAAAAAAATGCTAATAAAGATGATAGAATAATAAGTTAATTGAATGAGATGAATATAATAAATTTCGTTCTGAAAGAATTAACAAATTGAAATTAGATCAACTTATGGAAATACCTTAAATTTAAACCAATTATTGAATATAAATTAATTTAAATTGAAATTTATATGGTTTAAATTAATTTATATGGTTTAAATATATGTAATAAGATATATTAAGTGGAATAAACTTAATAATAATTTGGAATAAAAGAATTAAATTTGTTGAATAAAATATGAGTACAATAAATGATTATACCAATTGATGATTTAGAAATTGTTAATTAAGGATGACTAGATAATAAGATAATGAATTTAGAAATAGATAGATTGATTTAACTTAACTTAACTCAAAGGGATTTAACCAAATTGTTAAATATTAATTAATTTAAGTTGAAATTTATATGGTTTAAATTAATCGTTTTACTTGTATTCCAATCTATTTTCTTTCTGGTTGTTTCTATTCTCCTACCTCCTTCCTTTTCGGGGACGAAAAGTTTTGAGTGGGGGAGAGTGTAACGACCCGTAAATTTTAACTGTTTTAACAACATAATTAGTTGAAATTTTGTGAAATTTTAAACGATAAAATTTTTAAATAAAAATTTGATATTTGGAATGCGTCTAGCAACTAGTAAATTTTCATCAGATAATTTGGAAGTTTATTTTCTATTGTAATTTTATTCCAATTTATATCAGTTAAAATTGGTGATAATAAAATGTTTTCCAAACCTGAATATTTTTACATAGAAAAATTCTAATTCATCTTCTAACTAAGACGTCATTTTTCGTTTTTCCAAATTCGGACTTCTTTAGCTCCATCGATCTTATTTTTCTGCTTTTTTGCACCATTTTCGCTAGTAGAAAATTCGAATTCTATCATTCAAATCGTACCACTGATATCCGTATACCATTTTGATTGTCTCATCGTGCTGATCTCTACGATATATTTATTTCAGTATCTTGAAGTCCGGTACGCGATGAAAACAATAAAGCATTCGTTGTAACGGTACCTTTAATTGTGACTTTACACTTCCTTTGTTTTCAATTCTATAACGTGCAGCTCAAACAAATAATTAATTGATTTGCATGAAATCAGAGAATTGACTGTTACAATAAATTTCATTTCCTTTCTGTCCATTCAAATTTTACATCGGTTACAAACTAATCAATTGCTTTTATTATTCTCATGCCTGTCACTCTTCCCTAACACTCAATAACTTCAGCCAGCTGTCTGATTTAGACTTTTGCTTTTCCTTACCTCTCTCTGACCTTTCATTTTAGCATTTACGTTATAGTTTATTTATATTGTTCTGAACCAATGTTCTTGCCTCCACCTTTTCTATTTTATTTATTTTTCTCCTGAAACTCATTCTTCTTTCCTCCTCACCACGCATGCACCACACAACCGAGCAACTTGCTCCACCTTCCTGCCCTTCCGCCCGCCTTCACCAAGTAGCAGCGTTCGGCCTCATCATTCGGCAACCAAGCCATCTCAATCACCACCCGCCGTGCTCCCTCCGCCGTTCACTGCACCACTCCACATCAGCCGCCTAGTGTCGACCCCATCTTTTCCGTCCCTCTCTCTCTCCTTTTTCCTATAAGCCTCCCCCTCTGCTCAGTTGCGCCCATACATAACCGATCACCACCACCGATCTGCACCTTCCTTCTACCTTAGCCACCTCACTTCCAGATCAAGGCGAGACCCATCGACCTCATCTCCTCTGGCTCGGCTATCCTGTCTGCTTGCCGATGCTATATAGGTATCTATATCTGTGTTGTTATATATAGTTTTATTTTGTTATATCATCTTATATATGATTTTGTATATATTGTATAATATGATATTTTAAGATATAATAGGTTTGTGTGAAATTTTTGGGTCTGTTTACAGTAATATAATTTCTTGAGAAAAAAATATATATACAGTTATAAGATTTTTAAATATTAGCTTTGACAGTGCATTAGTGATATGTTTGACAGCAAAATGAGTAAAGAATGTTAGTTTATGAATATTTTAATAAACTAAGTTTCTGTACATATAAATTGATTTTATTATATATACATGTTTACAAATCTGATTATAGCTTCACATTTAATTGATCTACAAATAGTAAGTCACATATACTATGTCTATGTTTGTTATACTTGGTCCAATTTTATAATCTGTCTAGTTACAGAACTCGTATAGTTTAAGCATATATATATAACAATTTTCGTGCATATACGTGTGAGTGTATCTGTGTTCGCATATATAGACATGCTGTGTCTTTCGTATATTTTATTTATTCATTTTTTTTGAGTCTTTGTATATATGAATGGCTAACCTACATTTTGGCTGCTGTATACAATTCATGGTTTATAAACGTAAGCTTATAAGAAGTTTAGATAGGGCCGTATATAATGTTATATGTATATTTTAAGGGTGGTACAAGATATATAAAATGAGTTGTTTATAATATATATAAAAGACAACGTATATAATGTGGGTAAAGTAGATATATGAAAGGTTTGAATGGTTGCTTTACAGCCGTTCATGTGCCAGGGATAAACTATATTATTATTTAAATAAATTGTTTATATTAAAGTTGTTTGCTATATGTATTATATGACTTGTATTGATATACTGTTTGGATCTGCATATATTTACAACGAGCCTGCATATATTTGTGTATGTATTGAGTCTGCATACATTTAGAGTAACATAAATGTAGTTGTTTGCATATATAAATAGCTTACACGTGTTTTATATATATATATATATATATATATACTATTTTTGATTTAAGATTGATGTCTTCAATATTAATTTTATAATAAATATTGTTTTATATATAGCACATAATTTATTTTCTTATGTGTTTGACTTTAGTATTTAAGTTTTAGTTTAAACCATAGATTTCGAAATATATATATATATATATATTTAATATAAGTTTAATTTAGAATCTGAGTTTTTATATATATAGTTATATATAGTTATAATTTGATATAGGTTCATTATACCAATTATCTCCATCGATCCAGTTCTAATTTGTTTCATCGACTTCTATCTATCAGCTTGATCATCGAATCGTGTCAATTTTACTTTGCTTTGGAATTCGTAGCTTGTGCAGTTGTCAAACCCCTCTAACCTCAAAAGGTGAGCAATCACTCACGATTGATGTTCTTTTATTTATTAAATTTGATTTCAATTGAAACGAAAATTGAAATATGCTGCTGCTAGTTATTTACATTGCTATATATATGCCATCATCTGTATCTGTTCACCTGTGACACCTGACACTATTATCTGCTATTTATATTGCTATATATATGCCATTATCTGTATCTGTTCACCTGTGACATCGGACACCATTATCTGTTATTTATCACTGATGATATATGCCTGTTACTGTTGTTATATTTTTATCATATCTGTTATCACTCTACAAGTTCCCTATTAGTATAGAATCACTATGGGTTGAAATGATACATACCCGAACAGACTTTAGAATAGGAGAAAGTCGTTATGGGTTGAAATGATAAACCCAAGCGATTTTCAATTGAATTGAATTTGGGATTACGGGTTGAAATGATATATATATACCCGTATATATTTAAATTGCGGATTGAAATAATAAATATCCGTATCACTTGACCACAGGGTAGAAAATTATATACAAACACCGTTGGTCTACATATAAATAATTTGAAATGATTTCTATGGTTTTGAAGAAATATACGGTTTTAATAAATATTGACTTTAAAGATTTATTAAAGTTGATTTATAAAGTTGATTTGAATTAATATAAAATATTTTTAAGTATTTGTTTAAAATTTATATTTTCAAATATAGAGTTTATAATGTTCAGGTTGAAAGATAAATTTGAAATTGATTTGGAATTCTTAATTATCTAATAATTATACTTAAATAAGTTTGATTTGAAATCTATTAAATTTGAAATTTTAAGATATGTTTTATAACTTGAATTTGATTAAAAAGTGGCTTAAATGAATACTTCAAACTTATATAAACTTAAATGGGATATTTTGTTTATATAAATTTGTAAATTGAAGTTGTATTTAGATGTATTGAAATGATTAAAGAAATATCTTAGAAACTAAATGAAATGAAATTAAATTGAGATATAAATGGAATTATCAAATTTAGTTTTTGAAATGTGGAATATTTAAAGCTTTGAAATATATTGAAATTTAATGGTTTATTTTGTGTTTCAAATCTGTATTTGAAATCATTATAATTCGAAATGATTTATTGAGAAATTGAATTGAGTTGAAATTTATGAATTGAGATTGAATTAAGTTGAATTTGGAAGTCGAGTCAATTTGAATCGATTTGTGAATATGTGGAAGCAATTTTATTTTATAAAGTATTTTTAAACTATATCTACAACTATTTATATTTTACTTTATAAATTATTTTAATATAAACTATTTTATATAAATCATTTCAATACATATTTTTTTTATTATAAACTATTTTAACTTATAACTATTTTATATAAACTATTTTTATTTTATAAACTATTTTATTATACACACTAATTTTAATATCTGAACTGTTTAAGAGGAAAGTGTTATGAATTCCAAAATGTTATGATTTCAAACTATTGTTTCAAAGTGTTATGAATTTCAAGGTTTTGATTTCCAAAGTGTTTTGATTTTAAAAGACTTACGATTTCAAAAGCGATATGACTTTGGAAAGTGATATGATTTTGGAAATAGATTTATTTAAAGTGAAAATGATATCGTATGGATATGGTTTTAAAATGGCAATGATATTTCGGTTTGAAATATAAACTATTTTGAAAGTTTATTAAATGACCAATCGGTGTAATAATTACGTAGTTATTGAAGAGTTCGGGATCGGTTAGGGACATAATCTCTGTCCAGACCGAAAACCACTTTAATAACTATTATACGCGGAGTGTGATCCGGAATGAAGTGGTTGGAATGATGACGTTGCTGGATTTGGAGAAAGAGAACGATAATGGATGACCTTGACACTTGTGTCAAATTGGAAATGACTTAAACAGGAGCCGTGTCGGGCCAGTGAGGTTAGCTACCTCTAGCGGACACACTTCTTCGTAAACTACTCATTACTTGTTTTTGATTGGTGCGCACCCTTGATTTGGGAGTGTTGTTTCGCGGTGTTGCGATCGTTGCGGCGATGTGTTCTCACCAGTCCGGATCAGGCAAACGGTAGTTTCACTACCTTGGGTATTGCCTCATGTGCCTTGTCATACTTGTATCCCTATACGCGACCACTACGATTTGTTTTGTGTTATACCTATGGAGTACTCTCTGATAGCCCACCAGTTTACGGTGGAGTTTATAGTGCTGTATAGACTATGATGCTTATATAAAATGTGTTAAGGGGGATAATGGTAACGCCTTAACACTATTTTGATATTTTATATTACTGATAGTTATTATCTACTTAGCGTACACTACTACATAGTAAATAGTTTAACGGATCCTTAGAGGATGGTTATCCCAAACATCCCTTGAGTTACTTGTATTTCGGTTGTTATTTCACTTGAGTTGGATTTATTGATATAAGAATGTTAATCCTGACTCGAGTGTTTTGTGTTTTCTTTACGCTCGGGTCAGACTGAGTGTACCAGTATTCGAGACTCACCTTTGGAGTTGGAGCTTCGCTTGGAGATCCAGTTATCTATCGATTCTACTATCAGTTATCCAGTTGATTCCAATGATGTATTCAGATCTTGTATTTGACTATTGTATTGAGATATCTATGTATTCGAGACTTCTGTTGTATCTTATTTAACTCTGTTATATATATAGTAGCTTCATTGTAACGACCACGACTTTCTATGCCCAGAAAGTCGCATCATTATGAAGAAAGAAAGGGGTGAGAAGTAGAAAAGAAGAGAAAGAAAGAACTAAACAATATCAGAATCTCACAGCGGAACGAAACAAAATATAATATATCACATAACTATTACATAGTATCATATACAACACTTATCAGAGTTACACAGATTACATCTCATATACTAGACAGTTATAAACATCTGTCTAGTTATTACATCTCAATACAAAACAAAGATCTAAACAAGATCAACACAGCGGAAACTACTATCTATATCTACAACGCTGAAGCCTCCTGCTCCATTGCTCCTCCACAATTCGTCAAGGCTAACCTGAATCCCTTGGCTACTCGTAAAAATTTGAGTACCCAAGAGTTTATAAAACAGAAATAAACAACTTGGGTCAGACATGGGTCTGGTGTGAGTAACAGGTTAAACTTGTTTAACTTCAAAACCTTTTGAAAACAAAGGTATCACGTAAGACTTCCCACACATAAACATGGAAAAGTTTTTACCTTACGCTAACCAAAACATTTGATAGGAAATCCGATTGTATTATAATAGGGTCTAGGGTTTTCAAGTAAAATACAGAAATAGCTGAAATGCTTACATCTCACATTCCAACATAGTTGGGCACAACTAATACGTACGGCACTTATTGGAGTTTGGATTCCATACAATGGCAGGGCTACCGGGGTACCGCCCGTCACAGTACGTGGCCTAGATCACCGTACCGAGGATCACTCCCAATCCCCTGCAACACAAGGTCGGAACATCCCTTACTGGATAATTCCCGCACAAGATACCTCACGGTTGGGATCAACAACCGTACCACTAAGCCGAAATAAAAAGGGACTTCTAGACAGAGGTAATCTTGTCCTACTTGGGTGCTACCCACTAACCTTGCTGCACCTCCCCTGTTTTAGCCATTCCCGGTTTGTGAGGCTTGAGGTCACGATTACCTTAGAAAAGAACACATCTATCTTAGAATGCTCATCGTCCACCTGACGATGTGCTGAAAGCATTCAATCCATACAAGTTCGTTCCGGGTTCGAACGAAACCGAAGGCATTATCTCGTTACACTCGTTTTGGAATCACCCTCAGAGTTAACGACAATAACCCTTGCACTCTGAATCTTCATCTTCACTTGATTCACGACCTATCGTTAATTTGGATCGATGTGGTATTCGGGTCTCCAGACCTGGAAATCCGGTATACGGAAACCCGATCCCGGTCTCATCGAAATCCAAAGCGTATCTTTTAAGGCCAAGTTGTTTTAAAGGTTAAAACAATTCAATTCATTATCTTTATACACAAAGAAAGATAATTCACAACAGATAATCAACATTATCAGATAATCCATATAATTCAACTAACATCCATATCATACAGCATATATCTCATCAGAGATATCAATCAATGTCAAGTATCCAATACTAACACCCATTCATAAGTAATGATTTATATCATCTTAAATTAATTTAAATTGAATTAAATTAATTACTTCATTTTATAAATCCTTCTTACTTAACCATTAATTAATTACAATCCATTAATTAATTATCCTCTAATAATTCATTTCAATTAATCATCTTGATTAATTATCTTTTGATTTCATTCAAGTAATTTATTCTCAATTAATTACTTAAATTAATAAACCTTAACCACTTATAGTAATTAACCTTTAATTACTTCATTAATTAATTAACTATAATTAATTAAATTAATCACTATAATTAATTATATTAAACCTTAATTAATTACATTAATTAATCACTTCATTTATAAATTATACTTAATTAATCAATCTTAATTACATCATTAATTATATTAATTAATGATCCTTAATTACAACTTAATTATTAATTACTTAATTAAATTAATTACATTAAGTAATTAACCTTTAATTAAACAACATTTATTAATCACTTTTGATTAATCTTCAATTAGTAATTAACTACCCTTAATTACTTTCATTAACTAAATTAATTACTCCTTAATTAATTCCTTAATTAATTACATTTATTAATTATTCAAAGTAATTAACTCAAATTACTTCTATTAATAAAATCATTTATTCAACTAATTACTTCCAGTAATTATCTTATTATTTACTCCCTTAAATAATCTTACCTTAATAATTACATTAAGTAATTATTATCAAATCATCTCTTGATTATTCTAAATTAATTAAACTTAATTAATTAACTTAACTAAATCAAATTAACTTCAATTAATTACAATAAGTAATTAATTCTTAATTACTTCCAATAAGTAATTACATTTAAACAAATTCTATAATTGATTATCTTTAAATTAATTAATCTAATTAACTATTAAATTAATCTTATTAATTTATTATTTAATAATCCATAGTTAATGACTTCATTAACTACTATTTAATTACTTTTCTTAAGTAATTAACTTATACTAATTATTATTAATTCTAAATTAATAAATCTTAATAACCAATTTATTAATCTCTAATTACTAAATTAATTAAGTATTAATCCATAACTTAATTAATATTTAATTACTTATTAATTAATTCCTAACCATTAATTAATACTCTAATTTATAATCTTTAATTACAAATTAATTATTCTATTTAATTAATCTAAACCTTAATTAATTTAAATTAAATCCTTAAGTACTTAATTAATTAATCCAAATCATTAATTAATTAGATTATTTAAACCATTTTAATTACCCTAAAGTTTTAATGATTTTAACTTTAAGATAAAACATTTTCTTACCCATGGTTAAATTTATCATTCCCAAATACATTTGAAAACATCCATTTCCAAATTTACTTTTTAAATTTCATTTTAAATTCTAGATTTAAAATGAATATAAATTTTGTCTTTAACAAAGTTTAGAACCAATTTAAAAACATTTAAATATAACTAACATTTAAACCTATTTAAAACATTTAAATTTATAAAACTTATTTATTTCAAATCTTTAAGATTCAAAACCAACTTGAATCTATGTAGTTAAACTTTGATTTGAATTCTAGTTTAAAATTTACAAATTTAAAACCAGTTTAAATTTTAGAAACAGACAGTTTAAAAAAAACTGTCGACACAAAAGTACTCGAGTCCAACCTCATCTGCTTCGAGTCCCCACCCTAGTTTCCCCGAGTCTCCCTCGCAAAAACACTCAAAAGTCTCGAGTCCTTCCTGCCACTTGAGTCCAACCTTCCAGCTACACTACTTCGAGTCGCCTCTCCCATTTCTTCGAACATCACCCGGAATAATCACGAGAAGAACTCGAGTCGTACCCCTCTGTATCCAGATTCACCAGACATCAAATCGTGTGCACGTGCACGGCCAAGATCAACGCCTCCGGCCATCACCGCATCGACGAACAAGTCGAATATCACCTCCAGCTTCGATCCCATCCATCAGTTCCTCTCCGATCCCTCTCGAACTCGAACTCGACTAAATCAAAAACTGGAAACACTGGCTCGCGACCAACCACCCACCTGTCATCGCCTCGCCTTCGCAAACCCATCCACCAGAACTCCTCCAACTCCGGTCATCGCTTCAACTACCTCAAAGCTTCAATTCCCCAAAGTATCATAAAGCTCGATCCATCCATGAAAACGAACGAAACGAAATCGTAGCCTAACTTAAAACTAGGTTTAAAATTTTCAAACCTAAATCATTTCTGTCTTACTACCTTAGAAATTCTCCTGACAATTTTCCTATCATCCATGATCATTCCACTACCATCATTGAAGAATTAAACATCCCAGTTCCATTGAGATAATCAAAATCATCAAAATTTCATTTCTGACTTAAACCAGAACTGCTCTTTCAATTCGAAACTAAAAATTATGATATTATTGCTAAAAATCATATTATAACCTACCTATTAAATTTATAAACCTGAAGTTATAAATTCACAAGTTTAAATTTTTACCTTTATATAATATTTCTCTGTTGTTTTTGTTTACAGAGACACTCAGGTGTGAATTTGACTTAACTAGTCTTTTTAAACCTTAGTATATGATAATTAAACAATACTTACTTATAAGTTAAGTCCTAATAAAAACTAAATCAAGTGGTTAAAGATAAAAAGACATTTTGGGTCTGGCAACAGAACAAAACAGAATTCATATACATCCATACACCACATCCATATATACAAACAGGAGAATGCACTTATTCATACATCAATACTTATATATGTCACAGAGATTCAACATGCAATCCTATTTTATTTTAAGTTTAAAAGTTACTCACAGATTAAAGATGAAACAGAGGCAGAGCCTTATTTTGAAAAGCTTGAAACAGTTTTGACTTAAGACTGGAATGCCTCTTTGAATCTTTAAACTGGAAATGCTTCTTCGATTTAAAACTTGCATGTTGCTTGATGTTACTGGATCTTGTATGCATGCTATTATCTTGCTGATATGTTGCTTTAGATTCTAGGTTTGGCTTGCTTCAAACAGATTCCAGATTTGAAGAAAATATGCAGGCTTTTGGTTTGATTTTGGAAAATGAGTTTACAGGCTATTGAATTTGGTTTTTGTTTGAGAAGTATTGATTTCAGATTTGAAGAGTTTGATTACTGATTTCATTTTGTTTATGAGAATGGGTTTGAGTTTTCTTGCTTATGGAAAATGAGAAAAAGAATGGGAAGAGAAAAGAGATGTGTATATAGATTAATTTTGGATTTATCAAAAATTAAAGAAAATTAAATAAGTAAGGGACACTTGTCTTTTACCATTATTAGTTTTATTACACATGTACTATTATGCTTTAATATGATGACATTTGTTCTTTAAGTAATTACTCATAATTCTTTTTATTTTAAAATTATTTAAAAAGCCTTTTCTTATTTATTTAAACACTTATCTATATATATCTATTTTAAAGAGAAACAAAAGCTAATTACATTTATAAATAAAAGTTTATACAAATATTTTAAAATCCAAAACAATTTAAATATATATTCTTTTGAATTTCAAAACTTTAAATTCAAATTTAAATAAAATTAAATCCTAAGATTCAATTTAAAAGTTAAATTATATATATTTACATACACTATTTATTCCATTTAAAAATAAAAATTCCTTTTAGCATTAAAATTCATACATATTAAAAATAATACATTATACTTGTTATTTGAAAATAACATATTTTAAAATTTTAAACAAGAGATTATATTATCAAGAAATATTTAAAAGAAATAAAACAAACCAATCTTGTAAATCTTATTTATTTAAACTTAATTAAAAATATCTTAAACCAATTAAAATATTTTCTTAAAGTATTTTAAAACTATAAAATTACTTATATAAATATCTTTGAAAAGTCCAGATTAAATTAAATATAAATTCCCAATTTATCAAAGCTTCTATTTACAATATATATAAATAAATATATATATTCAAATAGAAATATCTTATTAACTTTTAAAAGATAAAATCATCAATTAATACTAATTTAATCAGATTATTAAATTAAATTCAAATCTTATTATCAAAGATTATCCATATCAATTTAATTATTCAACAGATTATTAAATTGATATTGTCAAAATTTCCGGGATATTACATTCCTCCCCCCTTAAAATAATTTCGTCCCCGAAATTTAAACAAAGGTAATTTAATAATCTTATTAAAGATTTTAAATTTTAAAACACAAGCATATACTATCATCCATATGCTAACAACCATAGCAACCAATTCATCCAATCAATCAAATCTAACTATCCAGACAAAATTCTAGATAGAATTCCTCGAGTTTCCCCAAGTATATATATACCGGGATACTCGCTCTACAACAATCTAAACTACTAAGCTATAGATCTCCTACTTATCTAGATCTACAGAACTAAACAGAATATCAGACTACAGACGAGTCTGACTCAACTACCAAACTTCCAGAACTACTGATTCTACAACCAGAGATAGATCAAATACGTACTCCCTCAGAGATACGTAAAACTCAATGAATTCCAGTTATCCAAACTGACAATTCAACCAAGTAGACCAATTACCTATCCAAATCAAAACAAGGAAGAGATCCACAACTTTACTCCTCAAACAATAGAAGACTGAACTAACTTCTCCTATCCAGGAAACAAGACAGATGCACTCCCAAACTGCTTCTGCTGCACAACTCTGATCTGAGGTAGAACACAAGCACAGACTGGACAACTCACTTCCAGAAATAAGGTTCACTGATCCATAAATAAAACTCAGATACTCCAGCAAAACTTGAGCTGCTTCACCAACTCCATCTCTAGGAAACATCCTTCCACTAGACTGAACCATCGGTATCACTCCTGGAATCCAGTCGATAAGAAAACTCAACCTTCAGATGCGGACAAACTTCTGACTTCTCTGAAGACATCCAGAAAAATTCTGACAACCCAAGAGAACACTCAAACTATCGCCAGTCACTTTTGCGATCAATCCAGCCTAATCCCACAGAAAACTGTTCTCTCTTAACAAATCAGAACAGCTCATACTTAATTATCCAATCCATCGAAGAAATGGATCCACTCTGCTGTTTCTGAACTTCAACTCTAGAAAACTGCTCAGCCAGAAACTTCCTGCCAACCAGAATACTCCAAGCTGCACTGCTGACACAGATGTCAAGGACTTCCTATCCAAAATCTTCGAGAAACTCGGACCCCAAACAAAACAGAAACACCATGCTGAACTCAGCCATAACACTGAAACAGACACACTTCCTTAAACTCGTTCCAAAGAAAACATCTTCGGGAACATCCATCGTCACTGCATCTCATCACACAGCTACTATTACCTGAGGTATCAAGGTACCATCACTCACTTCTGTTCAACCGACAGATCCAACTTTACTCATCCAAACTTCAAAGATAAAACTCCGAACCATTACAGTTTCCTTCGGAGATCGATGAAATCCTTTACCATAGCAAAGCTTACTCGAGACGGTATTAGGTCTACAGTCTCGACAGATACACTTCCAACCTCAACATTTAAACTCCAACTATTGGTAATTGTGTTTCACACACCACTACCCCATCTACCTTTATAACTTATATTGGAAAACCCGAACAGGTAACCCAACAAATAGGTAGAAATATATATATTTAAAATGATACTTTTTATATAGAAATTATTTCTGGGTAAAATTATTTCATTTACCTCTTTAAAACAATATTGTGTCAAATTGTTCTATACAAGTGTTTAGAGATCCCTATCAATGTTGTGGCGTCCCACACATTGACCAGAATCCATAAACTACTCAATAAACCAATCAACACAATATAAAACAATTTTATATTCACTATCAAATACGCGCTCATATCTATTAATACTCTCAAAATTCCCACCAGAGCCAAGGTTGTCGCTAGCCTAAGCTCTGATACCACTGTAACGACCACGACTTTCTATGCCCAGAAAGTCGCATCATTATGAAGAAAGAAAGGGGTGAGAAGTAGAAAAGAAGAGAAAGAAAGAACTAAACAATATCAGAATCTCACAGCGGAACGAAACAAAATATAATATATCACATAACTATTACATAGTATCATATACAACACTTATCAGAGTTACACAGATTACATCTCATATACTAGACAGTTATAAACATCTGTCTAGTTATTACATCTCAATACAAAACAAAGATCTAAACAAGATCAACACAGCGGAAACTACTATCTATATCTACAACGCTGAAGCCTCCTGCTCCATTGCTCCTCCACAATTCGTCAAGGCTAACCTGAATCCCTTGGCTACTCGTAAAAATTTGAGTACCCAAGAGTTTATAAAACAGAAATAAACAACTTGGGTCAGACATGGGTCTGGTGTGAGTAACAGGTTAAACTTGTTTAACTTCAAAACCTTTTGAAAACAAAGGTATCACGTAAGACTTCCCACACATAAACATGGAAAAGTTTTTACCTTACGCTAACCAAAACATTTGATAGGAAATCCGATTGTATTATAATAGGGTCTAGGGTTTTCAAGTAAAATACAGAAATAGCTGAAATGCTTACATCTCACATTCCAACATAGTTGGGCACAACTAATACGTACGGCACTTATTGGAGTTTGGATTCCATACAATGGCAGGGCTACCGGGGTACCGCCCGTCACAGTACGTGGCCTAGATCACCGTACCGAGGATCACTCCCAATCCCCTGCAACACAAGGTCGGAACATCCCTTACTGGATAATTCCCGCACAAGATACCTCACGGTTGGGATCAGCAACCGTACCACTAAGCCGAAATAAAAAGGGACTTCTAGACAGAGGTAATCTTGTCCTACTTGGGTGCTACCCACTAACCTTGCTGCACCTCCCCTGTTTTAGCCATTCCCGGTTTGTGAGGCTTGAGGTCACGATTACCTTAGAAAAGAACACATCTATCTTAGAATGCTCATCGTCCACCTGACGATGTGCTGAAAGCATTCAATCCATACAAGTTCGTTCCGGGTTCGAACGAAACCGAAGGCATTATCTCGTTACACTCGTTTTGGAATCACCCTCAGAGTTAACGACAATAACCCTTGCACTCTGAATCTTCATCTTCACTTGATTCACGACCTATCGTTAATTTGGATCGATGTGGTATTCGGGTCTCCAGACCTGGAAATCCGGTATACGGAAACCCGATCCCGGTCTCATCGAAATCCAAAGCGTATCTTTTAAGGCCAAGTTGTTTTAAAGGTTAAAACAATTCAATTCATTATCTTTATACACAAAGAAAGATAATTCACAACAGATAATCAACATTATCAGATAATCCATATAATTCAACTAACATCCATATCATACAGCATATATCTCATCAGAGATATCAATCAATGTCAAGTATCCAATACTAACACCCATTCATAAGTAATGATTTATATCATCTTAAATTAATTTAAATTGAATTAAATTAATTACTTCATTTTATAAATCCTTCTTACTTAACCATTAATTAATTACAATCCATTAATTAATTATCCTCTAATAATTCATTTCAATTAATCATCTTGATTAATTATCTTTTGATTTCATTCAAGTAATTTATTCTCAATTAATTACTTAAATTAATTAACCTTAACCACTTATAGTAATTAACCTTTAATTACTTCATTAATTAATTAACTATAATTAATTAAATTAATCACTATAATTAATTATATTAAACCTTAATTAATTACATTAATTAATCACTTCATTTATAAATTATACTTAATTAATCAATCTTAATTACATCATTAATTATATTAATTAATGATCCTTAATTACAACTTAATTATTAATTACTTAATTAAATTAATTACATTAAGTAATTAACCTTTAATTAAACAACATTTATTAATCACTTTTGATTAATCTTCAATTAGTAATTAACTACCCTTAATTACTTTCATTAACTAAATTAATTACTCCTTAATTAATTCCTTAATTAATTACATTTATTAATTATTCAAAGTAATTAACTCAAATTACTTCTATTAATAAAATCATTTATTCAACTAATTACTTCCAGTAATTATCTTATTATTTACTCCCTTAAATAATCTTACCTTAATAATTACATTAAGTAATTATTATCAAATCATCTCTTGATTATTCTAAATTAATTAAACTTAATTAATTAACTTAACTAAATCAAATTAACTTCAATTAATTACAATAAGTAATTAATTCTTAATTACTTCCAATAAGTAATTACATTTAAACAAATTCTATAATTGATTATCTTTAAATTAATTAATCTAATTAACTATTAAATTAATCTTATTAATTTATTATTTAATAATCCATAGTTAATGACTTCATTAACTACTATTTAATTACTTTTCTTAAGTAATTAACTTATACTAATTATTATTAATTCTAAATTAATAAATCTTAATAACCAATTTATTAATCTCTAATTACTAAATTAATTAAGTATTAATCCATAACTTAATTAATATTTAATTACTTATTAATTAATTCCTAACCATTAATTAATACTCTAATTTATAATCTTTAATTACAAATTAATTATTCTATTTAATTAATCTAAACCTTAATTAATTTAAATTAAATCCTTAAGTACTTAATTAATTAATCCAAATCATTAATTAATTAGATTATTTAAACCATTTTAATTACCCTAAAGTTTTAATGATTTTAACTTTAAGATAAAACATTTTCTTACCCATGGTTAAATTTATCATTCTCAAATACATTTGAAAACATCCATTTCCAAATTTACTTTTTAAATTTCATTTTAAATTCTAGATTTAAAATGAATATAAATTTTGTCTTTAACAAAGTTTAGAACCAATTTAAAAACATTTAAATATAACTAACATTTAAACCTATTTAAAACATTTAAATTTATAAAACTTATTTATTTCAAATCTTTAAGATTCAAAACCAACTTGAATCTATGTAGTTAAACTTTGATTTGAATTCTAGTTTAAAATTTACAAATTTAAAACCAGTTTAAATTTTAGAAACAGACAGTTTAAAAAAAAAACTGTCGACACAAAAGTACTCGAGTCCAACCTCATCTGCTTCGAGTCCCCACCCTAGTTTCCCCGAGTCTCCCTCGCAAAAACACTCAAAAGTCTCGAGTCCTTCCTGCCACTTGAGTCCAACCTTCCAGCTACACTACTTCGAGTCGCCTCTCCCATTTCTTCGAACATCACCCGGAATAATCACGAGAAGAACTCGAGTCGTACCCCTCTGTATCCAGATTCACCAGACATCAAATCGTGTGCCCGTGCACGGCCAAGATCAACGCCTCCGGCCATCACCGCATCGACGAACAAGTCGAATATCACCTCCAGCTTCGATCCCATCCATCAGTTCCTCTCCGATCCCTCTCGAACTCGAACTCGACTAAATCAAAAACTGGAAACACTGGCTCGCGACCAACCACCCACCTGTCATCGCCTCGCCTTCGCAAACCCATCCACCAGAACTCCTCCAACTCCGGTCATCGCTTCAACTACCTCAAAGCTTCAATTCCCCAAAGTATCATAAAGCTCGATCCATCCATGAAAACGAACGAAACGAAATCGTAGCCTAACTTAAAACTAGGTTTAAAAATTTCAAACCTAAATCATTTCTGTCTTACTACCTTAGAAATTCTCCTGACAATTTTCCTATCATCCATGATCATTCCACTACCATCATTGAAGAATTCAACATCCCAGTTCCATTGAGATAATCAAAATCATCAAAATTTCATTTCTGACTTAAACCAGAACTGCTCTTTCAATTCGAAACTAAAAATTATGATATTATTGCTAAAAATCATATTATAACCTACCTATTAAATTTATAAACCTGAAGTTATAAATTCACAAGTTTAAATTTTTACCTTTATATAATATTTCTCTGTTGTTTTTGTTTACAGAGACACTCAGGTGTGAATTTGACTTAACTAGTCTTTTTAAACCTTAGTATATGATAATTAAACAATACTTACTTATAAGTTAAGTCCTAATAAAAACTAAATCAAGTGGTTAAAGATAAAAAGACATTTTGGGTCTGGCAACAGAACAAAACAGAATTCATATACATCCATACACCACATCCATATATACAAACAGGAGAATGCACTTATTCATACATCAATACTTATATATGTCACAGAGATTCAACATGCAATCCTATTTTATTTTAAGTTTAAAAGTTACTCACAGATTAAAGATGAAACAGAGGCAGAGCCTTATTTTGAAAAGCTTGAAACAGTTTTGACTTAAGACTGGAATGCCTCTTTGAATCTTTAAACTGGAAATGCTTCTTCGATTTAAAACTTGCATGTTGCTTGATGTTACTGGATCTTGTATGCATGCTATTATCTTGCTGATATGTTGCTTTAGATTCTAGGTTTGGCTTGCTTCAAACAGATTCCAGATTTGAAGAAAATATGCAGGCTTTTGGTTTGATTTTGGAAAATGAGTTTACAGGCTATTGAATTTGGTTTTTGTTTGAGAAGTATTGATTTCAGATTTGAAGAGTTTGATTACTGATTTCATTTTGTTTATGAGAATGGGTTTGAGTTTTCTTGCTTATGGAAAATGAGAAAAAGAATGGGAAGAGAAAAGAGATGTGTATATAGATTAATTTTGGATTTATCAAAAATTAAAGAAAATTAAATAAGTAAGGGACACTTGTCTTTTACCATTATTAGTTTTATTACACATGTACTATTATGCTTTAATATGATGACATTTGTTCTTTAAGTAATTACTCATAATTCTTTTTATTTTAAAATTATTTAAAAAGCCTTTTCTTATTTATTTAAACACTTATCTATATATATCTATTTTAAAGAGAAACAAAAGCTAATTACATTTATAAATAAAAGTTTATACAAATATTTTAAAATCCAAAACAATTTAAATATATATTCTTTTGAATTTCAAAACTTTAAATTCAAATTTAAATAAAATTAAATCCTAAGATTCAATTTAAAAGTTAAATTATATATATTTACATACACTATTTATTCCATTTAAAAATAAAAATTCCTTTTAGCATTAAAATTCATACATATTAAAAATAATACATTATACTTGTTATTTGAAAATAACATATTTTAAAATTTTAAACAAGAGATTATATTATCAAGAAATATTTAAAAGAAATAAAACAAACCAATCTTGTAAATCTTATTTATTTAAACTTAAGTTAAAAATATCTTAAACCAATTAAAATATTTTCTTAAAGTATTTTAAAACTATAAAATTACTTATATAAATATCTTTGAAAAGTCCAGATTAAATTAAATATAAATTCCCAATTTATCAAAGCTTCTATTTACAATATATATAAATAAATATATATATTCAAATAGAAATATCTTATTAACTTTTAAAAGATAAAATCATCAATTAATACTAATTTAATCAGATTATTAAATTAAATTCAAATCTTATTATCAAAGATTATCCATATCAATTTAATTATTCAACAGATTATTAAATTGATATTGTCAAAATTTCCGGGATATTACATTCATGAACAACTATTCTTTTGTTTCCGCTGCACTGTTGTTATATTACTCTGTGTCTGTGATCTGTGATTATTTTATTTACTGTATATGCTGAGTTTTGCCGATTTAAATTAACAATCTATTGTTTGAATTATTCAAGTCCGACATGTGTGGATTTATTGTCGATTTGAATGGTCCAAAATAGTGGGTCATTACACCCAAAATTAACAGTTACGAATGTTATAGTCATCCATAGTTATTAATCCTCGGCGACCAAATACGGTAATGTTAGATACATTGATATAGCAGAAACACATGAATATGGAAAAAAATTAAAACATCAAAAAAATTCAACATTTCATTCCAAAACATTTCAAATTCATTACATAATCCCAATACGAGAATCTCGTTCAGAGAAAATATATTTATTACAACATACGCCAAGAGCGACATATGAAGATGCCCCGTTGGATAATCAGAGTATATATAGGCAATTCAACAACTTTGCCTTTATAAAAACAACACAATGGAATCAAAAATAAAAGAGAACTCTAGATAGCTATCAAGCCTCCTGCACGTCTCTGAAAGCTTATTCGTCTAAGAGTTACCTGAAACAACTCTCAAACTACTCAAAATCAATTGAGTACCCAAGAGTTTAAGTGGAAAACATAAACTTCGAGTCAGACATAAATCCTAGTATGAATAATAATCCACCATCTCAAACCATTTAGATATCTAGCGAGACCACACCGCTTAGTGGAATGGGTTTTAGCCTCACTAGCATCCTAAAACCTTTATAAAACCATATACTGTGCTCCTGTATCCACAATGGTTAAAACAATTCAAAACAATAAGATGATATGCAAACAAGTAAATCAATTATGGATTTCTCATCCCCATTCCTTCTGACTAACTATCTCATTTATAGTTTCTAGGATCAATATTAACCTATTAGTTTTCATGGGCTTACTAATAACCTATTTAATGTTTGAGGACTTCCTGTCCAGTTACATAATTTTCATGGGATCACTAAGAACCTATTGGCCCCTGCCAATATCTTTACTGTTTCATGGGTTCTCCCTAAACCTATTGTTAACTCCAATATCTTTCCTCTTTTCCTAGTTTTCATGGTTTAACTACGAACCTATTGATTTTTGTCAACATCATAGTCCAAATATACTTTTCATGGACTAACTACCAACCTATTGGCCCCTGCCAATATCAAATCATAGTTTTCATGGGCTATCTATGAACCTGTCTACCTGACATCTTCATTTATAAATAGTTTTCATGGGCTTACTATGAACCTATTGGCCCTTGCCAATATCTTTTCCTATACGTAATTTTCATAGGCTTACTGTGAACCATTGGCCCTGCTAATATCTTTAATTAGTTTAATTTATATTCACTACTGGGTCAACCTAGCTGGTTATTCCGCCCTTGCCTAAATTACCGTTATGGGTTCATTACAATGTGAGTGTATATATATATTTGAAGAAGCAAACATAATAACATAACAATACCACTCCTATGGGTTTAATATCCTTGAAATTATTGTCATATCTCAATTCCCTTATCGCACTAATTATTTACATTATTCTATTTAATTTATCTAAATAAATATCCTGAAAAATGTTATCAAAAATTAGGGGTATTACAATTACACTCTTTTGGATGTTGGTTGAAGAGAGGGACATCCTTGTAGACTTCCTATATAAAGCCTATTGTAGACATCCGATTGTTGATTTTTCATACTTAGGTGATTTTAGTGGGGGTCTACTTAGACATTTACATAGGAGATATTCAGATGAATTTAGATCTGATCCACACCCTAGGGCTTGATGGAATTTACCACGAGTCAAATCAATTCCTCATGAGTTGCCTCCTGAAAAACTTAAATATTATATGGACAAATTTATTTCAGAGTTATTCAAAAAGTCAATTTTGTATGAACCGGATGAACACTTATAATTTTGTAATAATATTGATTTGTAAATTTCCTGTTCTAGCTTCCTCTTATACTTAATTGCATTTTATTATGTTATCACAGAATAAATGTCTCTCAGGCAGCCCTATTTCTAAAGATTATTTAAGCAAATATGTTACACTAAGAAGAGATTATCTAGAAAAGGCCTCGCTTTTGAAATCTTCAAAATTAGCCAGATACTGCTTTCTTAGAGACTTGCGGAGACTTTACATGGAACACCCTCGCCTTCGTTTCGATTTTCTTGGCGAAGACAAAGAAAAACTTCTTAAGGAAATTCGAACATATCATACCAGATTAATATGTGGTCGTGATAGTCCTCCTGTTGGGGAATGGGATTATAGCAAATATCCTCCAGTTATTACCCTAAAAGGATTTAATGCCCCTTTTGATTCAACAGTTACTCTTTCGGCTAATTCTTGAATAAAGTCAAAAATGTCGTTTCTCAACTCTAAGTGTAAAACAAGTGTCCAATGAAATTGTACTTTTTGTTTCATTTCTACTTAAGTTGTAATCTTTTATTGTTATAATAAAAGAGATTGGTTATTTGAGTCTTGACTTTATTTTCTTTTTGTTTGTTTAAATAGAAGTTACAATTATCTACCACGCCACTCTCGTAAGATTCATCATCTTGTTTTATCAGCATCAGAGATAGGTTGGTAGCGGACATTGAAAAGCGGAGGCTCCTTAACGATCCTTTGTCTGCTCGTCTTCAAGGCAACACTGAAGCGTTAGAATATCATAGGAAGTTTTTGCTTCAGAAGACGATTATTAAGGACCTTAACAATCAGATTACAAGTCGCGAAGCGGACACTAAGAACAAAGATGAAACAATTTCTCAATTAAAGCGTCAAGTTAAATCAAACCCCTCGATTGACTTCGATCAAGATATGTCCAAGCTCCTTCAACAGATAAGTGATCTAGAGATAAAATTAAAAGACAGTTAAGACCAGTGTAAATCCTTGGAGTTTATCATGAGGGACAACATTCAAAATATCAATTTGCCAATTTCTCTGATTGCCTCATCTGTTGTGAAATCGACAAGGTCGTCATCTTTAACTATTCAAAAATTTCCAGCTATGACTAACCCTCCACCTAGCTTAGACGAGAATGTGGTAGGAGAATGGTGCATAAAGGTAAAATTCAAAATGATGAGATATTTTGACAACCAACAGAAAGTGAGGTACTCACAATGCATAAATGAGTATGCGGCTAGAATTCAGAAACTTGAACATGATAAATATCTTCTTCGAAAGCACATTGCAGATTTACAAAGGAAAAACAAAACTCTCGAAGGTGGTAATAAAGCTTTCAACCGTGCTGTGACGACCCGGAATTTTTGTATATTTGAAATGTGAATATTTAATTTATTTTAAATATCCGAAGGTTAAATTTTAACTCTAATTTCAAATATACAGTATTTCTTTGGATAATTAATTATTAAATTTAATTATCGGGATTGGGTAAAATATTGAATCTTGATTTTAAGCCTGTTAAAAATAGTTCAAAGGTTCAGAAAATTTATATTGTTAATACTGAAGATGATAGAACTTTTAAAATGGAATTTTAAAGAGTTTTGTTCAGTTTTGAAAATATACTGTTTGAATTGAATTTAAAAATAGCCTTCCAAGGCACAGTCTCGGAATGCGACGAAACCAGTTCCATTGGATCCGTAATATTGTATTATTTTTGGATTTCAAATTTTGTAGCTTTCGGAATTAACGTGTGATCGTACGAGGTATAAACGCTTAAACGATAATTATCGATTTAATTTAAATATCATAATCTGAAGGAAAATCTAATCACACCAAAATTTATTTCACATCTATCGTTTCTTTTCATCAGCTACGAGCCACCCTACCTTCTGATTTCGCAGACCTACCTTTTACCTTTTTCCTTTAATTCACAGATCTGTTGACAGAGCCTTCTCGAGCACACTTTGCTTTAAAACAAATCTGTGAAATAGAATCACGTCTTCACCGCCTTAAAATCTAATCCAAAGGAAAGAAAGAAAAACCCAGCTCTTCAAAATTTTGAAACGACAAAATTCGAATCCATTTTTCCTGTCTTCGTTCATTTCCTTCACCCTCAACAGAAATTCAAATTCGAATCTGGGTTATACTCGATTCCAAATCGAATTCGCTCGATCACTTGCGAGGAGAGGCGCTCGTTCGACAGCGTGAACGCGAAGCTAGGGCATGGGTTTTCTTTCAGTAGGAGCGAAGCTGAGTTGATCTGAGGCACGCACTGGTTCGTGAGAGGAAGTCGAGACGTGGAGTGGGAGTCGCGAGATTTGTTCGACGTTTGGGAATCGGTATCTGGGTTGATGGAGGGTACGATCGACTCTGGATTCGCGGCGTTGTCAACATCGACGTGGTGTCGATCGAGGCAGTTTCGAGTCGAGCACGAAATCGATGGTGATTTCTGAGCAAGCGTAAGATGGGAGTGAGAAGGTTGCAGGAAGGTAATTTAATTCGATTCATTATGTATTAGGTAATTTAAAACTTTTAATTTAAAGTGTAGATTTTTATTTCTTTCACGAAATATAACAGTAAGGAACTGTTTTTTTTATTTTCAACAAAGGGAAAATATATGTATATCTACTGTACTGTAAGATATTTTTACTAACTGTGAAGTAAATACTTGTTATCTGCTGAGGGTAAAAGAAATACATATATATTTAACAGTAAGTTATATAACAGGTTAATATTCTTTAAATTTAATCGTTTGCTTAAACTAAATCATTAGTTAGAATCAGATTATTAGATCAAATGAAACCATTAACAATAATTAGGTTGTTCGATTTGTTTCAAATATTAATTAATCATATAATTGTTCATACAAGGTCAAATTCATGAAAACAAGTCGAGACGGTAGTGGACTGCAAATAAAAGAAAAGGTGAGTTAATCTCACTCAGTTGAATTTTATTTTAAATTTAAATGGTTAAATTTAAATAATTGATTGGATGATTGCATTGATTGAATATGCTATATTATATATATAGTAGTATATAACAATATATACATATTGGCATATGTATATATTTGAGTTGTTGATATTCCCGCATTTATATAGCGGATGAGACCCTATGCGCCGCATAATAGCGGATGATATTTTATAAAACCCATATACCGCGATATTCCACCTCGAAGTGGAATTGGTATTGTGCTAACGTTTGTGGATGCAGGGAAACAGGTTGGAGGGATCCAACTGGATTCCTCAAAATTATTTAGTTTATTTGATATTCTGTTCTATGAATATTGATATCCTGTGATGATTTTATTGATGATTGAAATATTGGATGATATGGTTGGATTGAATATTTCAATAAAAGGAGTTATCAAAATATATTGAATTGGATTTTGAAAGAAATAAAAGAGTAAATTTTAAGTAAATAATTCAAGTGAATTGGAATAAGGGAATTTCGAAATAACAAGGGAAATGTTAACTTTAAACTAAAGTGATATTAAATTTAATAAAATAAAGGATTTATTTTGAATGTAAGGATTAAATTTAATTAAAGGCTAAAGAAGGAATTTTGGAAGTTTTAAAATTGGTATTTTCAGTTAAAAAGGGTTTTAACTCAAATAAAGGAATAAATCTAAAAGTTAATGTATTTTGAAATAAATGAAGTAGTAAAGGAAATTTATTTCAAAGTAAAGTAAAGTAAATTGGAAAATCAATTGGAAATTGATTTAGTTGTTTAAAATTGGAATTTTAAAAAGAGAAGTGAGATTTTGGAGATATGAACTGGGTTTATAAAGTAAAATAAAATATAGTGGATATTTGAATATAAATTCAAGGTGGGAATTTATAAAAGGAATATGAATTGGTTTAAAAATAAATGTTGATTTATTATTAAAAGATGTGAAGAGAAGTGTATTTATCTGAATAGCCAAGTATGTTTTTCCAAAGCAATTTTAAATATAAGTTAAAAGTTTTAATATGGTTTAAAAAGCATATTTTAAAGAATCTATTATTTCTAAATGTTAAAGCCTAAAGTAGTATTTTCAAAGATCTATTATTGTAGTAATTATATAAAAGTGATTTGGTATTATATTTTAAAAAGAGAAATTTAGTTTATATTTGTAAAGTGGTTTCATTTTAAATATTTCTTAAGTATATATTTTGTTAAGGTATTAAAGTAGTTTTTAAATTTCAATATTATTAAGTATATTTATAGTAAAGTGTTTTAAGATTATTTTAAAATCTAAGTGTTTTGTACTTGGTGTTTCAGAGGAAATAAATATTTGGAAATGTATTCCGTAAGCGGAAACTGTTTTGAAATTGTTTTCAAATGAGTTTTGAAAATTCGGAATTATATCTTGGAAATATATTTGGGCAAATAAATAATGTGGGAAATTATTTAATTGTGTGATGGTTGCTTGTGGATGTTAATTGATAGTTAAATAACCGACTATCAATATTGGCCAATGCGCTGATCGTTTCGAAGAGACCGGGATCGGGTTTCCGTATACCGGGATTCTAGGTCTGGAGACTCGAATACCACTTCGATCCGGTTTGTACGTTTCGTGTAACGATTTCGGAGTCGAAGATGGAGCAGTGAAGTGCAAGGGCTAGTCGCTACTAATCCTGAGGATATTTCCAAAATGGATGTAGTAGGAATAGTGCCTTCGGTTCCGTTCAAACCCAGGACGGACTGGTATGGACGAATGCTTGCGAAACATCGTCAGCGGACGATGGGCATTCTAAGGGATATGTTCTCTAAAAGGTATCGTTTAGCCTCGAACCTCATCAACCGGGAATGACTGAAAATCAGGGGTTATGCAGCAAGGCTTCGTGGGTAGCTCCCACTGGAGGGTAAGGTCATCCCTGTCTAGATGTCCCTTTTTATTTCGGCTTAGTGGTGCGGTTGCTGATCCCAACCGTGGGGTGATTTTATTCGGGATCATCCAGTAAGGGATGGTTCCGGCCTTGTGTTGCAGGGGAGCGGGCGTACTCCTCGGTACGGTGATCTAGGCCACGTACTGTGATAGGTGGTACCCCAGTGCCTAGTCATTCGTTGGAAATCCATTTTTCCTACGTGCCTTGTACGGTATTTGTTTGTATTACCCACTTTTGTGGCTAGTATGCTGGAATTTAATAATGTAACAATTTCAGCTATTTTAATAAGTATTTGTATATAGACACTATTATAATATCAAAGGAATTTGATAAAAAGTGTTTTAGCTATCGTAAGGTAAAAACCCGACATGTTTATTTGTGGCGTGGTCTTACGAGATGCTTTTGTTTTCAAAGTATTTTGAAACTTTAATAATCAATTGAGTGTGATTTTCTCACGCTGGTATTCCAGACTGACTCGGGTATTGTTTTATATGATGCTCGGGTCAGACCGAGTATTATAAATTACAGGAAATGATGCTGTGGAGCTGGATGGCGATACGTACTTTCGTATTTGAGTTATATATTCCGCTGTGTATTCAGATTGTGAGGACAAGTTATGATTACTGTCCAGTTGTATGATATTGATGTGATGTACTCTGATGATGTATTGGGATGATGTATATATAAACAGATATAGATTTCTTTTTGTGTAAAGATCTGTTATTACCTATTATAGTTTATTCCGCTGCGTATGAGAGATTCTGTTGTTGTTTTCTATTTTTCTTCTTCTTCTACCTCTTCTTCTTAACTCAAATGGTCCGGTTTTTCGTGTAGGAAAAACTCGGGTTGTTACAGTGGTATCAGAGCTTAGGCTGGCGATAACCTTGGCTCTGTTGGGAATTTTGAGAGTATTAATAGATATGAGCGCGTATTTGTTAGTGAATATAAAATGGTTTTATATTGTGTTGGTTGATTTATTGAGTGGCATATGAACCTTCGTCGGCACAGTCTGTACAACTGTATCGAAGGGGTTTCTAAACACTTGAATAGAACAGTTCGACACAATATTGTTTTAAATAGGGTGAATGAAATAATTTTGCCCAAATTATTTTGTATATAAAAGAAATAATTATTTGAAATTATTATAGTTATATATTTTGATGCTTTGTTGTTAGAAAATGACAATAATGAGTTAGTCTCATTATTGAGTAGAAATTGAAACTTATAACCTAAGTTGAAGAATAAATTTATATAACAAGATGGAATTTGAAATATAGACTATAAATGAAATTTATAAATTGGGATAAACTTTATATACAAATGTGAATTACAAATGTGATTTATAATCAAATGAGATTAATTCATAAACAAATGAAATTTGTAAATGTAAATTGTAAATGTGACTTATAACTTGAAATAAAATGTGATAGAATTCCAGAGTAATGTTTGGATATAAAAATTGGATGGATTTTGAATTTGAAGTTTTGGGAAAGATTTAAATTCCTTTGGATTTAAAAAAATAGTTTTTAAAGGTTTTGGGGAAATAATAGTGATATTATTTCATGAATATTTTTGAAATTGAATTGAAATCTGGTGGGATTTGGGATTTCAAAATGTTTGAAATGTTTCAAAGTGATAAAAGCATTAAATTCTCTTTTGGTCACTGGAAAATAATTTCGGTGATGACTGCAGCATCATCGAGGTCTATTTTCGAGTTTCCAAAGAGAAATTGCTACCAAACTGTTTTAATTTGGAAATGATTATGAACTGGGTTGGTTTTGAAATTCAAAAGGGAAATTTTTTTTGGTAAAAGCAGATTGTTTTAGAAATTGGGATTTGATGTGATATACCAGATGTGTATGAGTTATTTATGGATTCAAAATGGTTTTGAAATAAAACCGGGCAATTGGATTCTGGAAATTCTATTTAAAATTTAAATGTGGAAATTTAAATGAATCAACAATATAAAGTATAGAATGAAGTTGATTGAAATAAGAAAGGAATGAAAGTTAAATTCTGGGATTATACTTATGAGATGAAATTAACTCAATGAGTAATATAAGTTGATAGATAAAAGAGTTAGAGAACTTGAAAGTGAATGAATTGTAAAACTTGTATAAAATTTGTATCCTGGAATTAAAATTTAATTCGAGTATATGAAGGTGAATAAAATATATTTGAATTTAACTTAAGATGAGTTAAATAAAATTGAGAATTGGAATTGAATTAAATGTAAATAAGTTGAAGTCGAATTGAATTGGATATAAAGGTAATGTAAAATGCTTATAATTGTGTAAAGAAATTCATATTCTTAAATTCTTAAGTGTAATAATTTGAAATTTGATATAAAGATGGAAATGGACTTAAATGAATAGTCCCAGGTCTTAAGTAAGTAAGTTAAAACTTATGAATAGAAATGAAATTGTAAGTCATAAATGGGAATTCATTTCTTTGAACCATTAAGAGTTATAATTTGAAATTGTAATTATCAAATGGAAACGACTAAGATGAGCAATCTTAATTTTTAAATAAATCCAAACTTGAATTATAAAATATATTGAACTTAAGAAAATTAAGTGAAGTGATATTTGGAATTAAAAAGCAAGTATTTAATTTTAACCAGCGAAGGAACTAATTTGATAATAAATTAGTTAATGAAATTGAATTGTGAGTTAATGAAATTGGATTAAAATAATGATGGTTTGGATTGCGAATGAAATCCAAATAAGTGAAAATAAATTGGAAATGGCCTGGTTATTAATAAAATAAAATTCATAATGATTGAGTGAATGAACCACTTATATTTAATAAATAAATGGATGGAATTTGATTAAAAAGGAATCAAATGAAAGATGGAAATAAAACTTTAAAGGGTTGATTAAATGGAAAATAAACTTAAGTTATTGACTTAAGTAAATGTTGAATGGAAACTGAACTCAAACAGAGGAGTGGTTTAAATAAGTTGAGAAATAGTTATTTAATGAATTAACTTGGATTGTTGTCGAGCTAAATAAAATTCAATTTTTGGAAGTTGGAGATGAATTGAATTTAAGGAAAAAAAAATTGGAAATGAAGTAGTAAATTGAAGTAAGTTGGAATTCATATGAAATGGGAGTTCAATTTGAATATATACACTTCGGTGGTGAAGTAGTAAATAAATATAAGAAAATTTATATGAACTTAAGAATTGAAGAATGAAATTCTTAAGAAAATGTGTAGTGGAAATATACTTAGTAATTTTGGAATGGAAAAAAAAAATATACTAAGTGAATAGTTGAATGAAGACTAAAACTGAAGTTGTGAAATGGGATAGTTGTGAATAAGGGGATAACAATCAAAATGAATGTGAATAAAAGAGAATTGATATAACTGATAATCAATTGAAATTAATACGTAAGGTGTACGTATATTATTTATTCGCATAGCTATTTGATCCGGATTCGAACACAGAATTTCGAGATAGTTTTATCGATCCGAATCAGGATTTTTCACTCGATTTTCAACGGCGAACCTGGATATGGATTGTTGATTGATTCTGGATATTCTCTATCATAGTTTGTGGCTATGCAAGGAGAATGACGGTTTCTGATCAAGGAACCAGATCTGAGTCCGCACTAGGAAGTCGGGTGGACGATACTAGTTCGGAAGTGAAATTGTGTGATCGATTGAGCGATCGAATGTGATATTGCGTACGGATGATATATGTGCATCGTACGGGCTTAAGTAAAACAAATATTAGAAATTTGTAAAGAAGTCGATAAAATGACTTTGGAATTGTGAGTGGATATTATTGCTTAGTAGGATATACAGGTGTATAAAAGCAATGGATAATTGGGATTTTTGATTTAGAAGATAAAATTTAATGGCCCGACAAAAAGGTATGTATTTGAAATTCTATATGAAATTTGATTGGGTTTTTGATCCAGCCACTTGGCTTTTTGTTTTCTTTTTGAGATTGGGAGGCCGTAGAGCCATTTTGTAGTAGTACCGAGCTAGCCGCGCAAAGGAGACGCTGGCGAAATTTTTAGGAAATTTAGGGAGTTAGAAAATTTTTGAGAAATTTTTGATAATTCAAAATTTTGAATTCAAATTTAAATTTGAATGGATAAGTAGGTAGTATGGGTTGAACTTATGAATAAGTTTGGGAAGTTAAAAGATGATTAGTGTATCATTAATAAAAGATTGTTTGGGTATTATTAAAACTGTTTGAATTTGGGGAATAGCTAACGGGAAATGAGACATTCTTCTTAACTGGTAATTTCGGGGACGAAATTCTTTTAAGGGGGGAGGAATGTGACGACCCGGAATTTTTGTATATTTGAAATGTGAATATTTAATTTATTTTAAATATCCGAAGGTTAAATTTTAACTCTAATTTCAAATATACAGTATTTCTTTGGATAATTAATTATTAAATTTAATTATCGAGATTGGGTAAAATATTGAATCTTGATTTTAAGCCTGTTAAAAATAGTTCAAAGGTTCAGAAAATTTATATTGTTAATACTGAAGATGATAGAACTTTTAAAATGGAATTTTAAAGAGTTTTGTTCAGTTTTGAAAATATACTGTTTGAATTGAATTTAAAA
This sequence comes from Allium fistulosum, assembly GCA_030737815.1. Taxonomy (NCBI): domain Eukaryota; kingdom Viridiplantae; phylum Streptophyta; class Magnoliopsida; order Asparagales; family Amaryllidaceae; genus Allium; species Allium fistulosum. Next base: position 1,412,022,844 of record CM060903.1, read on the forward strand.
ATAGCCTTCCAAGGCACAGTCTCGGAATGCGACGAAACCAGTTCCATTGGATCCGTAATATTGTATTATTTTTGGATTTCAAATTTTGTAGCTTTCGGAATTAACGTGTGATCGTACGAGGTATAAACGCTTAAACGATAATTATCGATTTAATTTAAATATCATAATCTGAAGGAAAATCTAATCACAGCCAAAATTTATTTCACATCTATCGTTTCTTTTCATCAGCTACGAGCCACCCTACCTTCTGATTTCGCAGACCTACCTTTTACCTTTTTCCTTTAATTCACAGATCTGTTGACAGAGCCTTCTCGAGCACACTTTGCTTTAAAACAAATCTGTGAAATAGAATCACGTCTTCACCGCCTTAAAATCTAATCCAAAGGAAAGAAAGAAAAACCCAGCTCTTCAAAATTTCGAAACGACAAAATTCAAATCCATTTTTCCTGTCTTCGTTCATTTCCTTCACCCTCAACAGAAATTCAAATTCGAATCTGGGTTATACTCGATTCCAAATCAAATTCGCTCGATCACTCGCGAGGAGAGGCGCTCGTTCGACAGCGTGAACGCGAAGCTAGGGCATGGGTTTTCTTTCAGTAGGAGCGAAGCTGAGTTGATCTGAGGCACGCACTGGTTCGTGAGAGGAAGTCGAGACGTGGAGTGGGAGTCGCGAGATTTGTTCGACGTTTGGGAATCGGTATCTGGGTTGATGGAGGGTACGATCGACTCTGGATTCGCGGCGTTGTCAACATCGACGTGGTGTCGATCGAGGCAGTTTCGAGTCAAGCACGAAATCGATGGTGATTTCTGAGCAAGCGTAAGATGGGAGTGAGAAGGTTGCAGGAAGGTAATTTAATTCGATTCATTATGTATTAGGTAATTTAAAACTTTTAATTTAAAGTGTAGATTTTTATTTCTTTCACGAAATATAACAGTAAGGAACTGTTTTTTTTATTTTCAACAAAGGGAAAATATATGTATATCTACTGTACTGTAAGATATTTTTACTAACTGTGAAGTAAATACTTGTTATCTGCTGAGGGTAAAAGAAATACATATATATTTAACAGTAAGTTATATAACAGGTTAATATTCTTTAAATTTAATCGTTTGCTTAAACTAAATCATTAGTTAGAATCAGATTATTAGATCAAATGAAACCATTAACAATAATTAGGTTGTTCGATTTGTTTCAAATATTAATTAATCATATAATTGTTCATACAAGGTCAAATTCATGAAAACAAGTCGAGACGGTAGTGGACTGCAAATAAAAGAAAAGGTGAGTTAATCTCACTCAGTTGAATTTTATTTTAAATTTAAATGGTTAAATTTAAATAATTGATTGGATGATTGCATTGATTGAATATGCTATATTATATATATAGTAGTATATAACAATATATACATATTGGCATATGTATATATTTGAGTTGTTGATATTCCCGCATTTATATAGCGGATGAGACCCTATGCGCCGCATAATAGCGGATGATATTTTATAAAACCCATATACCGCGATATTCCACCTCGAAGTGGAATTGGTATTGTGCTAACGTTTGTGGATGCAGGGAAACAGGTTGGAGGGATCCAACTGGATTCCTCAAAATTATTTAGTTTATTTGATATTCTGTTCTATGAATATTGATATCCTGTGATGATTTTATTGATGATTGAAATATTGGATGATATGGTTGGATTGAATATTTCAATAAAAGGAGTTATCAAAATATATTGAATTGGATTTTGAAAGAAATAAAAGAGTAAATTTTAAGTAAATAATTCAAGTGAATTGGAATAAGGGAATTTCGAAATAACAAGGGAAATGTTAACTTTAAACTAAAGTGATATTAAATTTAATAAAATAAAGGATTTATTTTGAATGTAAGGATTAAATTTAATTAAAGGCTAAAGAAGGAATTTTGGAAGTTTTAAAATTGGTATTTTCAGTTAAAAAGGGTTTTAACTCAAATAAAGGAATAAATCTAAAAGTTAATGTATTTTGAAATAAATGAAGTAGTAAAGGAAATTTATTTCAAAGTAAAGTAAAGTAAATTGGAAAATCAATTGGAAATTGATTTAGTTGTTTAAAATTGGAATTTTAAAAAGAGAAGTGAGATTTTGGAGATATGAACTGGGTTTATAAAGTAAAATAAAATATAGTGGATATTTGAATATAAATTCAAGGTGGGAATTTATAAAAGGAATATGAATTGGTTTAAAAATAAATGTTGATTTATTATTAAAAGATGTGAAGAGAAGTGTATTTATCTGAATAGCCAAGTATGTTTTTCCAAAGCAATTTTAAATATAAGTTAAAAGTTTTAATATGGTTTAAAAAGCATATTTTAAAGAATCTATTATTTCTAAATGTTAAAGCCTAAAGTAGTATTTTCAAAGATCTATTATTGTAGTAATTATATAAAAGTGATTTGGTATTATATTTTAAAAAGAGAAATTTAGTTTATATTTGTAAAGTGGTTTCATTTTAAATATTTCTTAAGTATATATTTTGTTAAGGTATTAAAGTAGTTTTTAAATTTCAATATTATTAAGTATATTTATAGTAAAGTGTTTTAAGATTATTTTAAAATCTAAGTGTTTTGTACTTGGTGTTTCAGAGGAAATAAATATTTGGAAATGTATTCCGTAAGCGGAAACTGTTTTGAAATTGTTTTCAAATGAGTTTTGAAAATTCGGAATTATATCTTGGAAAGATATTTGGGCAAATAAATAATGTGGGAAATTATTTAATTGTGTGATGGTTGCTTGTGGATGTTAATTGATAGTTAAATAACCGACTATCAATATTGGCCAATGCGCTGATCGTTTCGAAGAGACCGGGATCGGGTTTCCGTATACCGGGATTCTAGGTCTGGAGACTCGAATACCACTTCGATCCGGTTTGTACGTTTCGTGTAACGATTTCGGAGTCGAAGATGGAGCAGTGAAGTGCAAGGGCTAGTCGCTACTAATCCTGAGGATATTTCCAAAATGGATGTAGTAGGAATAGTGCCTTCGGTTCCGTTCAAACCCAGGACGGACTGGTATGGACGAATGCTTGCGAAACATCGTCAGCGGACGATGGGCATTCTAAGGGATATGTTCTCTAAAAGGTATCGTTTAGCCTCGAACCTCATCAACCGGGAATGACTGAAAATCAGGGGTTATGCAGCAAGGCTTCGTGGGTAGCTCCCACTGGAGGGTAAGGTCATCCCTGTCTAGATGTCCCTTTTTATTTCGGCTTAGTGGTGCGGTTGCTGATCCCAACCGTGGGGTGATTTTATTCGGGATCATCCAGTAAGGGATGGTTCCGGCCTTGTGTTGCAGGGGAGCGGGCGTACTCCTCGGTACGGTGATCTAGGCCACGTACTGTGATAGGTGGTACCCCAGTGCCTAGTCATTCGTTGGAAATCCATTTTTCCTACGTGCCTTGTACGGTAATTGTTTGTATTACCCACTTTTGTGGCTAGTATGCTGGAATTTAATAATGTAACAATTTCAGCTATTTTAATAAGTATTTGTATATAGACACTATTATAATATCAAAGGAATTTGATAAAAAGTGTTTTAGCTATCGTAAGGTAAAAACCCGACATGTTTATTTGTGGCGTGGTCTTACGAGATGCTTTTGTTTTCAAAGTATTTTGAAACTTTAATAATCAATTGAGTGTGATTTTCTCACGCTGGTATTCCAGACTGACTCGGGTATTGTTTTATATGATGCTCGGGTCAGACCGAGTATTATAAATTACAGGAAATGATGCTGTGGAGCTGGATGGCGATACGTACTTTCGTATTTGAGTTATATATTCCGCTGTGTATTCAGATTGTGAGGACAAGTTATGATTACTGTCCAGTTGTATGATATTGATGTGATGTACTCTGATGATGTATTGGGATGATGTATATATAAACAGATATAGATTTCTTTTTGTGTAAAGATCTGTTATTACCTATTATAGTTTATTCCGCTGCGTATGAGAGATTCTGTTGTTGTTTTCTATTTTTCTTCTTCTTCTACCTCTTCTTCTTAACTCAAATGGTCCGGTTTTTCGTGTAGGAAAAACTCGGGTTGTTACAGTGGTATCAGAGCTTAGGCTGGCGATAACCTTGGCTCTGTTGGGAATTTTGAGAGTATTAATAGATATGAGCGCGTATTTGTTAGTGAATATAAAATGGTTTTATATTGTGTTGGTTGATTTATTGAGTGGCATATGAACCTTCGTCGGCACAGTCTGTACAACTGTATCGAAGGGGTTTCTAAACACTTGAATAGAACAGTTCGACACAATATTGTTTTAAATAGGGTGAATGAAATAATTTTGCCCAAATTATTTTGTATATAAAAGAAATAATTATTTGAAATTATTATAGTTATATATTTGGATGCTTTGTTGTTAGAAAATGACAATAATGAGTTAGTCTCATTATTGAGTAGAAATTGAAACTTATAACCTAAGTTGAAGAATAAATTTATATAACAAGATGGAATTTGAAATATAGACTATAAATGAAATTTATAAATTGGGATAAACTTTATATACAAATGTGAATTACAAATGTGATTTATAATCAAATGAGATTAATTCATAAACAAATGAAATTTGTAAATGTAAATTGTAAATGTGACTTATAACTTGAAATAAAATGTGATAGAATTCCAGAGTAATGTTTGGATATAAAAATTGGATGGATTTTGAATTTGAAGTTTTGGGAAAGATTTAAATTCCTTTGGATTTAAAAAAATAGTTTTTAAAGGTTTTGGGGAAATAATAGTGATATTATTTCATGAATATTTTTGAAATTGAATTGAAATCTGGTGGGATTTGGGATTTCAAAATGTTTGAAATGTTTCAAAGTGATAAAAGCATTAAATTCTCTTTTGGTCACTGGAAAATAATTTCGGTGATGACTGCAGCATCATCGAGGTCTATTTTCGAGTTTCCAAAGAGAAATTGCTACCAAACTGTTTTAATTTGGAAATGATTATGAACTGGGTTGGTTTTGAAATTCAAAAGGGAAATTTTTTTTGGTAAAAGCAGATTGTTTTAGAAATTGGGATTTGATGTGATATACCAGATGTGTATGAGTTATTTATGGATTCAAAATGGTTTTGAAATAAAACCGGGCAATTGGATTCTGGAAATTCTATTTAAAATTTAAATGTGGAAATTTAAATGAATCAACAATATAAAGTATAGAATGAAGTTGATTGAAATAAGAAAGGAATGAAAGTTAAATTCTGGGATTATACTTATGAGATGAAATTAACTCAATGAGTAATATAAGTTGATAGATAAAAGAGTTAGAGAACTTGAAAGTGAATGAATTGTAAAACTTGTATAAAATTTGTATCCTGGAATTAAAATTTAATTCGAGTATATGAAGGTGAATAAAATATATTTGAATTTAACTTAAGATGAGTTAAATAAAATTGAGAATTGGAATTGAATTAAATGTAAATAAGTTGAAGTCGAATTGAATTGGATATAAAGGTAATGTAAAATGCTTATAATTGTGTAAAGAAATTCATATTCTTAAATTCTTAAGTGTAATAATTTGAAATTTGATATAAAGATGGAAATGGACTTAAATGAATAGTCCCAGGTCTTAAGTAAGTAAGTTAAAACTTATGAATAGAAATGAAATTGTAAGTCATAAATGGGAATTCATTTCTTTGAACCATTAAGAGTTATAATTTGAAATTGTAATTATCAAATGGAAACGACTAAGATGAGCAATCTTAATTTTTAAATAAATCCAAACTTGAATTATAAAATATATTGAACTTAAGAAAATTAAGTGAAGTGATATTTGGAATTAAAAAGCAAGTATTTAATTTTAACCAGCGAAGGAACTAATTTGATAATAAATTAGTTAATGAAATTGAATTGTGAGTTAATGAAATTGGATTAAAATAATGATGGTTTGGATTGCGAATGAAATCCAAATAAGTGAAAATAAATTGGAAATGGCCTGGTTATTAATAAAATAAAATTCATAATGATTGAGTGAATGAACCACTTATATTAAATAAATAAATGGATGGAATTTGATTAAAAAGGAATCAAATGAAAGATGGAAATAAAACTTTAAAGGGTTGATTAAATGGAAAATAAACTTAAGTTATTGACTTAAGTAAATGTTGAATGGAAACTGAACTCAAACAGAGGAGTGGTTTAAATAAGTTGAGAAATAGTTATTTAATGAATTAACTTGGATTGTTGTCGAGCTAAATAAAATTCAATTTTTGGAAGTTGGAGATGAATTGAATTTAAGGAAAAAAAAATTGGAAATGAAGTAGTAAATTGAAGTAAGTTGGAATTCATATGAAATGGGAGTTCAATTTGAATATATACACTTCGGTGGTGAAGTAGTAAATAAATATAAGAAAATTTATATGAACTTAAGAATTGAAGAATGAAATTCTTAAGAAAATGTGTAGTGGAAATATACTTAGTAATTTTGGAATGGAAAAAAAAAATATACTAAGTGAATAGTTGAATGAAGACTAAAACTGAAGTTGTGAAATGGGATAGTTGTGAATAAGGGGATAACAATCAAAATGAATGTGAATAAAAGAGAATTGATATAACTGATAATCAATTGAAATTAATACGTAAGGTGTACGTATATTATTTATTCGCATAGCTATTTGATCCGGATTCGAACACAGAATTTCGAGATAGTTTTATCGATCCGAATCAGGATTTTTCACTCGATTTTCAACGGCGAACCTGGATATGGATTGTTGATTGATTCTGGATATTCTCTATCATAGTTTGTGGCTATGCAAGGAGAATGACGGTTTCTGATCAAGGAACCAGATCTGAGTCCGCACTAGGAAGTCGGGTGGACGATACTAGTTCGGAAGTGAAATTGTGTGATCGATTGAGCGATCGAATGTGATATTGCGTACGGATGATATATGTGCATCGTACGGGCTTAAGTAAAACAAATATTAGAAATTTGTAAAGAAGTCGATAAAATGACTTTGGAATTGTGAGTGGATATTATTGCTTAGTAGGATATACAGGTGTATAAAAGCAATGGATAATTGGGATTTTTGATTTAGAAGATAAAATTTAATGGCCCGACAAAAAGGTATGTATTTGAAATTCTATATGAAATTTGATTGGGTTTTTGATCCAGCCACTTGGCTTTTTGTTTTCTTTTTGAGATTGGGAGGCCGTAGAGCCATTTTGTAGTAGTACCGAGCTAGCCGCGCAAAGGAGACGCTGGCGAAATTTTTCGGAAATTTAGGGAGTTAGAAAATTTTTGAGAAATTTTTGATAATTCAAAAATTTGAATTCAAATTTAAATTTGAATGGATAAGTAGGTAGTATGGGTTGAACTTATGAATAAGTTTGGGAAGTTAAAAGATGATTAGTGTATCATTAATAAAAGATTGTTTGGGTATTATTAAAACTGTTTGAATTTGGGGAATAGCTAACGGGAAATGAGACATTCTTCTTAACTGGTAATTTCGGGGACGAAATTCTTTTAAGGGGGGAGGAATGTGACGACCCGGAATTTTTGTATATTTGAAATGTGAATATTTAATTTATTTTAAATATCCGAAGGTTAAATTTTAACTCTAATTTCAAATATACAGTATTTCTTTGGATAATTAATTATTAAATTTAATTATCGGGATTGTGTAAAATATTGAATCTTGATTTTAAGCCTGTTAAAAATAGTTCAAAGGTTCAGAAAATTTATATTGTTAATACTGAAGATGATAGAACTTTTAAAATGGAATTTTAAAGAGTTTTGTTCAGTTTTGAAAATATACTGTTTGAATTGAATTTAAAAATAGCCTTCCAAGGCACAGTCTCGGAATGCGACGAAACCAGTTCCATTGGATCCGTAATATTGTATTATTTTTGGATTTCAAATTTTGTAGCTTTCGGAATTAACGTGTGATCGTACGAGGTATAAACGCTTAAACGATAATTATCGATTTAATTTAAATATCATAATCTGAAGGAAAATCTAATCACAGCCAAAATTTATTTCACATCTATCGTTTCTTTTCATCAGCTACGAGCCACCCTACCTTCTGATTTCGCAGACCTACCTTTTACCTTTTTCCTTTAATTCACAGATCTGTTGACAGAGCCTTCTCGAGCACACTTTGCTTTAAAACAAATCTGTGAAATAGAATCACATCTTCACCGCCTTAAAATCTAATCCAAAGGAAAGAAAGAAAAACCCAGCTCTTCAAAATTTCGAAACGACAAAATTCGAATCCATTTTTCCTGTCTTCGTTCATTTCCTTCACCCTCAACAGAAATTCAAATTCGAATCTGGGTTATACTCGATTCCAAATCGAATTCGCTCGATCACTCGCGAGGAGAGGCGCTCGTTCGACAGCGTGAACGCGAAGCTAGGGCATGGGTTTTCTTTCAGTAGGAGCGAAGCTGAGTTGATCTGAGGCACGCACTGGTTCGTGAGAGGAAGTCGAGACGTGGAGTGGGAGTCGCGAGATTTGTTCGACGTTTGGGAATCGGTATCTGGGTTGATGGAGGGTACGATCGACTCTGGATTCGCGGCGTTGTCAACATCGACGTGGTGTCGATCGAGGCAGTTTCGAGTCGAGCACGAAATCGATGGTGATTTCTGAGCAAGCGTAAGATGGGAGTGAGAAGGTTGCAGGAAGGTAATTTAATTCGATTCATTATGTATTAGGTAATTTAAAACTTTTAATTTAAAGTGTAGATTTTTATTTCTTTCACGAAATATAACAGTAAGGAACTGTTTTTTTTATTTTCAACAAAGGGAAAATATATGTATATCTACTGTACTGTAAGATATTTTTACTAACTGTGAAGTAAATACTTGTTATCTGCTGAGGGTAAAAGAAATACATATATATTTAACAGTAAGTTATATAACAGGTTAATATTCTTTAAATTTAATCGTTTGCTTAAACTAAATCATTAGTTAGAATCAGATTATTAGATCAAATGAAACCATTAACAATAATTAGGTTGTTCGATTTGTTTCAAATATTAATTAATCATATAATTGTTCATACAAGGTCAAATTCATGAAAACAAGTCGAGACGGTAGTGGACTGCAAATAAAAGAAAAGGTGAGTTAATCTCACTCAGTTGAATTTTATTTTAAATTTAAATGGTTAAATTTAAATAATTGATTGGATGATTGCATTGATTGAATATGCTATATTATATATATAGTAGTATATAACAATATATACATATTGGCATATGTATATATTTGAGTTGTTGATATTCCCGCATTTATATAGCGGATGAGACCCTATGCGCCGCATAATAGCGGATGATATTTTATAAAACCCATATACCGCGATATTCCACCTCGAAGTGGAATTGGTATTGTGCTAACGTTTGTGGATGCAGGGAAACAGGTTGGAGGGATCCAACTGGATTCCTCAAAATTATTTAGTTTATTTGATATTCTGTTCTATGAATATTGATATCCTGTGATGATTTTATTGATGATTGAAATATTGGATGATATGGTTGGATTGAATATTTCAATAAAAGGAGTTATCAAAATATATTGAATTGGATTTTGAAAGAAATAAAAGAGTAAATTTTAAGTAAATAATTCAAGTGAATTGGAATAAGGGAATTTCGAAATAACAAGGGAAATGTTAACTTTAAACTAAAGTGATATTAAATTTAATAAAATAAAGGATTTATTTTGAATGTAAGGATTAAATTTAATTAAAGGCTAAAGAAGGAATTTTGGAAGTTTTAAAATTGGTATTTTCAGTTAAAAAGGGTTTTAACTCAAATAAAGGAATAAATCTAAAAGTTAATGTATTTTGAAATAAATGAAGTAGTAAAGGAAATTTATTTCAAAGTAAAGTAAAGTAAATTGGAAAATCAATTGGAAATTGATTTAGTTGTTTAAAATTGGAATTTTAAAAAGAGAAGTGAGATTTTGGAGATATGAACTGGGTTTATAAAGTAAAATAAAATATAGTGGATATTTGAATATAAATTCAAGGTGGGAATTTATAAAAGGAATATGAATTGGTTTAAAAATAAATGTTGATTTATTATTAAAAGATGTGAAGAGAAGTGTATTTATCTGAATAGCCAAGTATGTTTTTCCAAAGCAATTTTAAATATAAGTTAAAAGTTTTAATATGGTTTAAAAAGCATATTTTAAAGAATCTATTATTTCTAAATGTTAAAGCCTAAAGTAGTATTTTCAAAGATCTATTATTGTAGTAATTATATAAAAGTGATTTGGTATTATATTTTAAAAAGAGAAATTTAGTTTATATTTGTAAAGTGGTTTCATTTTAAATATTTCTTAAGTATATATTTTGTTAAGGTATTAAAGTAGTTTTTAAATTTCAATATTATTAAGTATATTTATAGTAAAGTGTTTTAAGATTATTTTAAAATCTAAGTGTTTTGTACTTGGTGTTTCAGAGGAAATAAATATTTGGAAATGTATTCCGTAAGCGGAAACTGTTTTGAAATTGTTTTCAAATGAGTTTTGAAAATTCGGAATTATATCTTGGAAAGATATTTGGGCAAATAAATAATGTGGGAAATTATTTAATTGTGTGATGGTTGCTTGTGGATGTTAATTGATAGTTAAATAACCGACTATCAATATTGGCCAATGCGCTGATCGTTTCGAAGAGACCGGGATCGGGTTTCCGTATACCGGGATTCTAGGTCTGGAGACTCGAATACCACTTCGATCCGGTTTGTACGTTTCGTGTAACGATTTCGGAGTCGAAGATGGAGCAGTGAAGTGCAAGGGCTAGTCGCTACTAATCCTGAGGATATTTCCAAAATGGATGTAGTAGGAATAGTGCCTTCGGTTCCGTTCAAACCCAGGACAGACTGGTATGGACGAATGCTTGCGAAACATCGTCAGCGGACGATGGGCATTCTAAGGGATATGTTCTCTAAAAGGTATCGTTTAGCCTCGAACCTCATCAACCGGGAATGACTGAAAATCAGGGGTTATGCAGCAAGGCTTCGTGGGTAGCTCCCACTGGAGGGTAAGGTCATCCCTGTCTAGATGTCCCTTTTTATTTCGGCTTAGTGGTGCGGTTGCTGATCCCAACCGTGGGGTGATTTTATTCGGGATCATCCAGTAAGGGATGGTTCCGGCCTTGTGTTGCAGGGGAGCGGGCGTACTCCTCGGTACGGTGATCTAGGCCACGTACTGTGATAGGTGGTACCCCAGTGCCTAGTCATTCGTTGGAAATCCATTTTTCCTACGTGCCTTGTACGGTATTTGTTTGTATTACCCACTTTTGTGGCTAGTATGCTGGAATTTAATAATGTAACAATTTCAGCTATTTTAATAAGTATTTGTATATAGACACTATTATAATATCAAAGGAATTTGATAAAAAGTGTTTTAGCTATCGTAAGGTAAAAACCCGACATGTTTATTTGTGGCGTGGTCTTACGAGATGCTTTTGTTTTCAAAGTATTTTGAAACTTTAATAATCAATTGAGTGTGATTTTCTCACGCTGGTATTCCAGACTGACTCGGGTATTGTTTTATATGATGCTCGGGTCAGACCGAGTATTATAAATTACAGGAAATGATGCTGTGGAGCTGGATGGCGATACGTACTTTCGTATTTGAGTTATATATTCCGCTGTGTATTCAGATTGTGAGGACAAGTTATGATTACTGTCCAGTTGTATGATATTGATGTGATGTACTCTGATGATGTATTGGGATGATGTATATATAAACAGATATAGATTTCTTTTTGTGTAAAGATCTGTTATTACCTATTATAGTTTATTCCGCTGCGTATGAGAGATTCTGTTGTTGTTTTCTATTTTTCTTCTTCTTCTACCTCTTCTTCTTAACTCAAATGGTCCGGTTTTTCGTGTAGGAAAAACTCGGGTTGTTACACGTGCTTTAAAGGCTCGCATTGATTCCATCGATGATGCTGACGAAATAAGGAAAAAGGAAAAGAAGCTTAAAGAAATTCTTTATATAGCAATTCAGCATATTGTTGATCCTTTGATTGCTGAAAATCTAAATAAGACTATTCAGGATTTGTAAAACATACACTTGTGTTGTATACTTGTAAATAATTTTGAAAATTATGTAAATTATGTAAATATCACTTGGTTCGTAGTCCTTTCTTATAATGTTGTTTCTGAATCTGCTTTCTGATAACTTGGACTATGGCTTTATATTTGCTGGCCCATTAAGTCTTCCTTACTGATCTCATTTCCCTGAAAATTTTGGAGTAAACAATATTCTTCATCGTTACTTGAAATCTATATAGAAGTTTATCTACATTATTAGCAGAGGTTAACAGAACATTATGTAAACATATGATAATAAGTGAAAAGTAATTCTATACTTGAATACTATTAAATGTCTTGAAACCCATATTTAGTAATGATGAGAGAGAGCCAGAAATTCAACTTCAACTATATTGATAGAATACAAGAAATCCAATGATGGAGAACCAAAAATTCAATTCTGGATTTAATTATAGATGTTTAGAAATTCATCTTCTAGATAGTTAATAGAAAGTCAATAATAATCGTGTAATAGAAGTCCAGAAATCATTATCTCAAAGTTTGCAGTAGAAGTCCAGTGACCTTGATTTGGGCATTAGTAAAATAAATCTCGAGCTTAATTGAAGATTAGGAATTCATAGAAATCTCAATATCATTTGCTCTGGAACCCAGATTCGGGCATCAACGAATGAAACTTAAAAGTCAAAAGATCCAAAACCCATACTCGAGTATTAGTGGATGATAACCAGAAATCCATAATAATAATCTCCATAATAGACACTTAGAGCCTAGATTTGGGCATTAATGAGTAAAGTCCAGTAATAGCCCCAAACCTCAGATTCGGGTATGATGAAGACCATAGATTATTAGTAAAGACCTGAAACCCCGATTCAGGTATTAATAAGTGAAGTCCCGAACTTAATAACGAAAGACTCGAATCCTAGATTCGGGTATTAATAAGTGAAGTTCAGAAATTCTTCTCTGATAATTAGTCGGAGGCTGTAGATTCTTGTTTAAGCCTTCTGTTCTGTACCGCTCCTTGGATTTTGACTCTTTTGACATGTGTTACCCTTTAGGCCTTGTATGTTGTCTCTATTTGATTTCCACTTCTCGGGCTCAGACGTCCTAGTCCATTGTTTGATATGCCGCTTCTCGGGCTCAGACGTCTTAGTCTGTTGTTGTTTGGTGCGCTTGGTTAGCTTATCCACAAGCAGGAGCTAAGGACTTACCCAACCTCCCTCCCGGAGGTGCTCCAGCCAGGCCTTATAGGCAGGACTGAAGGCTTGTTCGGTGCTTTGCCCAGTCCATAGTGTGGTCGGACCAAGGGCTTACTCCGTCCCCCCTCTAGGAGGTGCCTTGACCTGCCCATAGCGTGGCGCAATCAAGGGCTTGTTCGGTGCATTGGCCAGGCCATCGCGTGGCGGGACCAAGGGCTTACTCCATCCTCCCTCCAAGAGGCGCCTTGACCTAAGCATGGCACGGTCAAGGGCTTGTCGATGCTTTAACCTGGCCATAGCGTGGCACGGATAAAGGCTTATACTAACCTCCCTCCAGGAGGCGCTTTGACCTAGCTATCTCGGCGCGAATAGAGGCTTTGACCGTTTAAGGTAATGTCCAAGTGCAAGGAGAATTCTACTCTCGACCATGTAGATTTTTCTTATTAAAGTGGTTCTTTATTGAATTCAACTAGGATCGCTTTACAAAGTCATTGATTTTGCCTTGTTTGAAGAAACTGATCACCATTCCTTCTAGTGCCCTACACTGATTTGTCTCATGTCCATTCATCATGTGGTAGTGACAATAGGATCCTCCTTAATTCCTTTCATATTTAGGTTTTTTCTTTTGTGATGGCCAATAGTTAAGCTCTTCCTTGGTTAACAAATAAACATTCTCGATTAATGTTGTCAAATTGCATTCCTTAGGGATTCTCGACTTAAAGTTTTTCTTTCGAGAATGGTTTCTAGATCTTTTATTACTTGGTTTTTGAAGCTTCACCCTTAACGACTAGTTTTCTTTTCAAAACCCTTTGAAGTTCATATGTAGGCAATGCCCCACTTGTTGCTTGATGCCATTTATGTGCAAAGGCGTTGCAATCAGCCATCATTCCCTCTTCAAAGATTGTGCCTTTGGCATAGAGTTGAATTGTTTTCCTCATTTGGTCAAACAAGTTATCACTTTCATTGCTTGCTCCTCCTAAGGCAAAGATATGTGTGGGGCCAATATGAAAAGGGTTTAAACTCCATCTATATGGATCATAAGATTCAGCTTTCTTTTTCTTTATGATTCTTAAAGCTTCCAATCTCAACATTTTTTCCATGTAGTTTAGAATCATTAATTGTTCTAGAGGAGAATCCAATTGGATGTGGCTCTGAGGATCCTTGTTCGGACCTTTTGATTTCGCTAAACATGATGATGTAAAGTCCAAAATAGGTAAGCTTGGAATAGAATCGGGTCAGAGGAAAGTGGAGTTGTAAGTTCAACAAGAGCGGAGGTTCGGCCCTCCTTCTAGCGCCAAAAATGTTAACAAGAAAACTTGTCAACACCCCAAAGCAGAGTTTAAAACGTAGATGACTCCTTCGAGACCTTCTTTCAAAAAGATGAAAGCAGTTAATACCTCTCGATTAGGTGAAGATGGTTAATAATCCTTTTTATTCTCTCTAGGTTTCCTTTCAAATAGGTTATAGTAATTGAAACTCCTTCTTATATAACCCTTCGACCTAGTCGAAACACCAAAAATCCTTCTTATATTGCCTTTCGAACAAGTTAAGAAGATTTAGTATCCTTTCGAAACCCCCCTTTCGAAACAGTTGTGATGACCCAAAGGTTGGTTCTAATGATCTAAGGATGTAGACTAAATGGATAGGTCCGATTTCTTTAGAAGTTGACCTTTCAACAACTTGAAGTTAGGAGCTAAGGCTCTAAAGATATTAGTTGAGCTATGGGTTTCAACTTTCTCAAAAAGTGACCCTTCGATCAAGTTGACATAAGCATATTATAAATTGAATTCAATAGAAATATTAAATCAGCTTTACATCCAAGAATACCATAATCTTGCTTTTGTTAAACTAAAATAATACGAATTGATCGAATTCCCAATCTAGTTTGAAAATTTGGGTTTACAACTTTAAGAAATACAAGAATGAAGTAAATGAATTCGGATCCTTTAAACCTGACCCCTAGGGTCTTATTTATAGGTGCAGGTTGGCACCTTCTAAATCAGTGCTTTCGACTTGGTCGTAAGGTGGCCTTGGAGACCTTTCGTTGCCGTTAACATTTGGGTATCCTTTTGCATAGCTTTTGAATGGACTTGAGCGCTTTTGACTTCATCGAAAGGGGTAGGTATGATTCTCCACTTTGTGTTGTTGTGCTGCTGTAAGTAAGAAAAGGTTCGAGCTTTCGACTCTGTCGATAGGTAGATATTTGGAGCTTTGAAGGAGTCAAGAAGTTGAAAGTTTTAAAGCGGAAGGTAGCTTTCGCTGGAAGTTGCTGATTGATGCGGAACCCCATCCTCTAACATAGGAGATTGCAATATTGAACCTTAACAAGCTCTTCTTTCTTAATTGTGAATGGTCTCGACCAGTTCGAAAGGCTTATTTATGCTTTCGAAGAGGTTGATCTGAAAAAACATCCTTCTGTTGAATGTGAATAAAGGCGAAACCTTGAGTTTCGGAAGGTTTGGGCGCATGTGAGTGGCTGTAATTTTTTGCCTTCGAAAGACGTTTCTCAACTTATTCGAAGCATCTTCATGTATGCGGAAGCATCTGTTTCGAAAGGAAGCAATTGAAGTGAAATGGTGCTTTCGACCGCTTCGAAAGCTTGTAGCACATCTAACTTTGGCTGTAGCATCCCTTCGACTCCTTCGAAAGGCTTTGTTGACACTATCATCTCTTGTAAATCCTTCTATTCATCTTGGTTTCAACAAGGTTGAAGTGAGAATTGGTGGTAACACCATTAGGACCAGGTGATTTAATTACCACTAGGCATATTATTTATAACCTTAAAATCTCCTCTTCCATAAATGGGTTGTCCAAACCATCTAAAATAATCTAGTGTCATCTGGATACAAATCCTCCCATTTAGCCCTTATCCTATGCTCTTTCTTAGTTCTAAAATTTTCTTTATAATACTTAGTAAACGCATTGTTCAATTCATTTTTGCCAAAAATCTCAACATTGCAAATTAAAATTAAAATTACGGTGTTACTACGTTTCCTACTATTAGCTACTCTATAAAAATAACTTAGTATCCTTATCCATCTCATCCATCCACTAGACCATGGCCCTTTGTTTCCACATCACTTCCTCTTGCTTAATGATATTATTTAATTCTTCTTAGTTTCAAAAGTACATTTTTCTCTGATACATTTAGATTTCTAGTTTCTTCTATTTTATTCAACTTACATTTGGATTGATAGTTTCTTCTATTTTATTCAACTTTAAAATATCATTTAGTAATTTATTTATTTTAATTCTAATATTGCAAAAACATTTTTGTTCCATTTTCTAAATAAATTTCTTATATCCCCAAGCTTACTTACAAATATTTTAGCTATGTTTCCCGAAAATCCATACAATTACTCATGCAAAACCAATTATTTGTAATTAAATCCACAGAGTTATTTTCTGACAACTACATCTTTTGAAATCTAAAAACTTTATTAATAGCATTTTGGTTATTACAAAACAAAATAATAGGATAATGGTCCAAGTAAACACTTAAAATTTTAACAACCTTACAAATGGGGAACCTTTCTTCCACCTCATCACCAATGAAAAAACTATCTAAAAGCGTCATCGAAGGGACTTGCTTATTATTTAACCAAGTGAATCGTCTATGCTTAATGGTAACTCAACCAGATTACAACTATTAATAAACTAGTCGAACTCCTCCATACTAGAGAAATCACCTTCTTTGGGGAAGCTTCCCCGAAAATCTAGTAATTTTGAAATTCCCACCCACTATCCAAGGGCCAGGAGCAAGTATTCTAAACTCGAGACACTCACTTCAAAGAACCATTCGATCAACCTTAGAGTTAGGCCCATATGTGTTAGTAACATCGAGAAATGATCCATAACTTAGATCCGTAAAAATTAAGGTGCATTGAGTGAACATTAATAGTAGATTGTAAAAGCTTAACGCAATTTTCTCTCCAACCCACAAACAAACCTCCCAACTTACCCCTAGCCGAGAGATAAACCCAATGACTAAGATACAATCCCCTTAGACTCCTATAAAATCGATAATTGGGATATTATATATTTTTTCTTTTAATAAAGAAATATCAATGTTACTATCCTTAAAAAAACCTAATTTCACTACATTTATTTAAGTCATGTAAACCCCGAACATTCCAACTAATGTACCATGTGATCTAAGTGATCTAATCTACTCTAATTTGCTACTCCTAATGTACTCACTGTCTAAGTGAATATCATCAAAAAAACTTGAATCTTAGCTAAATAACACAATACTAGTAGATAAACCACTCAAAGCGCAAGGAATATAAGTAATGCCTAAAAGAACATCCGAAGCTAATCTAGGTCCATCATATGCTCTAGTAGCGCTCGATGAAGATGTGCACTCATCCTCACCGATCTAAATAAGCTTGTGCAAGGGTCAAAATCCCGATCCTCTCCATGTACTATAGAACTAGGCTCCACCACAGGCTCATCATTATCTTCCCTTTGAATGACATGCTCCAAATCCGTGTCACCTAGCATCAAATCTAGATCACTATGTACCAAAACCAAAACATAATGTACTAAATCCACACCATGAGTCTGAATCACGATAAAGCAAGTTTGTATCTCCATGCACCAAAACCGCACTGTGCTCCAAATCTGTATTAGCTTGCAAGTCTGTATCTCCATGCCCCAAAACTACACCATGCACCAAACCCATATCAACTTCCACCAAGTCAGAAACTTTTTGTAACAAGTCTACTTTAAACATTGAACCTGCCATGTGCATAACATCATCAACCGTATCCCCTATACCATATTTTCAAAATGACTAGCATAATCCTCCTTTACCTCACTGTCTGCATTGAAAACTGAATCCCCTATGCACATAACAATAGCAACTGCATCCCCATCACCTTCCTTTTCAAACCGATGCATAGATTCCTTCAACCCCCTTTCTCTTACCACAAATGAACCAATATCATACTTATAAATGCAAAGGAATACATGTCTATACCCAAACTATGCCCCAACAATATACAATAATCTTACTCGGAAATGTAAAGGCACGCATGTCCATGCAAAAATATATCAACAATATACAACAACCATGAATTTATCTACAACATACAACAATCATAGATATACCAATAACATACAACAATCATAGATATACCAATAACATACAACAATCATATATGTACAATATCATAAATGTCCAACTAACCTAAGGGAATTGCACCACTGTCATTGCAACTAGATCCACCACTAGAAAAATCATCGTTGTCACCACCACCATCGTTGTCGTCGTCATCATCACCGTCGTAAATATCATCAAACTAAGCTAGACTACCCTGGTCCACTTGGAAGCTCTCCAGATAGCTTGAAACTAGTCAATATGTTCCTATACAATATGTGTTTGGGTTGGATATAACTCATGTTGGATTTGTGTAACATCCCCTACTTGCGACCCGAAGATGATTGCCGATGATGCTGTAGTCGTCATCAGAATTATCTTCTAGTGATGAAAGTGAGTTCAGTTTATTAATTAAATGTAGATAAAGTAAACAGAGCAGCTAAAAATTTTTCATTACATCAAAATTTTCTTTAGCTTTCTATATATATATATATATCTGTCGCCAGTAAACCCAAAGACGTGCCTACGTAAGGATCAAATATAATAGAAAATAACATAGTAAAGAGTCGGGTCAATATATGATGATGCGACCGGCATTCCTTAGTACAGCGGAAACTAAAATCTTAATTAGCTACAAGCCGCCTGCTCTGTCTTTGATCTTCGTATTGTGGCTCTTATTTCATACCTTCCTAATAACGTAAACTCGACCTGCTCAAATGAATACTCATGAGTTTATGGAGAAAATAATAATAAAAAAGCAGGTTAGACGTAAAGTCTGGTGTGAATAATACTTATCCAAAACAACCATATAGGAGACCAAACTGTACTGCACAGATTGGGTTTCCCTCTCACGGTTCCAACATCAAGGGTGGAACATTCAAAATACTGATGCAATTCGTTTTTAACTATGTCTGCATCGTACGTCATCCTAAGGGGTCCCCCTTTACTTCTACACCCTGATGCAGTCCCCACCCAATTCCCAACTTATTTCATTCTTTTAATTCAATACAATACTTTACTACTGCACACCCTACACAGTCCCCACCTGATTTCCTATTTAGATTATTATTTAATCTAATGTAATACTTTACTGTTGTTCCATACTACGCCCCGCATAGTTTCTTACTCATTCATTAATTATTTAATACTACGCTTCGCACGCTTCTTATGCTTCTTTAATTATTGAGTATTGTGCCCCACGCAGATCTCACTAATTCTTCTTTAGCTTCTTAATACACACGGTTATTATTTATTCTTCTTTAACAGTTTGATACTACGCCTCACATAGTTCTTATTCATTTCTCTTTAATAACATAATGCTACGCCCCACGCGGTTGAATGCATTTCTTCACCTTCCCCATGTGTGCATTCGTGAATGCCGCTCCTCGTCTTCCCAAGGTGTGCATTCACTTAAACATTTGTTTAAGTCATGGAACTGCCCCATAGTCCCAGGAAGTTGAATGCCTCTCCTCGCCTTCCATAGGTGTGCATTCGAGTGAGTGTCCCCACCTAATGTCAATAACCTTCCAACCTTATTTCTAGCCCAGGATCCCATCCCTGTATTGACCTAGCCTGCCCCCAAGTCCCACTGACTTATTTTTATTAGGCTTCGCCTTCTACTTTTCATAGCATAGTACCACCCAACCGCAACGCTAAGTGCTTCCCACTTTTCTTATTAAGTACTCCCTTCCCAATTGTGGTGCAGCATGACCTCTTATTGAGTGTGCTGCTCTTGCTTATAATGTAGAGTCGTCGCCCCAACGTCATTTGAGACAGACCTTGACAACTCTGACAACATCTTTACACGTGTCATTATCTCATTCGTCCCTATTTTACTTTCTGTTATTTGCAATGTCCTTTTTCTTTCTTTTCAAAAAATGATTTGGATCTGGTTTCCCATTTACCTGGCACCTATTAATATATTTTTCCCATAATTTCTTTTCATTCATCCCCACAGATCTTACTTGCCCCCATACAGTTCTTAGCCTATTTTGGTTTATTTTTCTTACAGAAAATCATAATAAATTCCTAGAAAATTTGTGAACACTTGTTCTAACATACTTAATTTTTATTTGGACTTTTAAAGGTATTTTCCTTATGTTTTTTCTAGTTGTGATCCTTCAATAAATCATATCAAATCATAAAAGCTTGAGAAATTTCTTAAACTAAAAAACCATCAATAACATCATGATACGAACATCGTACAAAATCTTCATTATATTTCGATATTATTAAAGTGGGGAAAAATCATCTAAACATCCCATGTTCATCCATTCTTCCCCCAAAAAATCATTAAAACTTTATGTTTATTTATAGCTGTACGAACCCCATCATACATACAAATCTAAACCGAAACCATATATTAGAGATCGGTGTAAATAGGTTGAGTATTACTCATCTAGATCTTTGAGATATCCAGGTTTAGTCCTTTTAATCCCCTTTAGCTTGCGTTTTCTTTATCCTCTTTTTACTTGCCCTCACTAAGCCACTACCATAAAGGTTCTTCTTTAGATTTTATTTTATTTTAGGTAAGATGAAATGAAAGAATAGAAAAGAGTAATGTTTATTGTCCCATAATAATATGGGCTTAGGCCTCATATCCTCTTTCTGTTACTTCATTTCCCCGTACTTCTCTTATTTACCCTGCTTTTGGCATTTTACTTAATTTATTTGATTAATTTAAATTTAGGATTGTTATACTCTTCCCTCCTTAAAGGAATTTCACCCTCTAAATTCGATTGAGGTTCAATAGAGATTTGTCCTCTATTCCATGCTTACCCTAAGCTTAACCATGAATTATCAATCCATGCATATAAAACGAACTAGTGATATCTACTAATATGGTAAACAACCATAATATCCATGCATACATATATATGGTCTACAGCAATACAATTCACTATATAACTCATGCGCTAATTTGAAACAAATAACTCTGGATATGTCTTCTTAACCTTATCCTTTGTTTCCCACATGCAGTCCTCTCGATCTTCCCTCCACTGGGCATGCACTAGCTTCACTACCTTGTTTTGAAGCTGCTTCTCATCCCGATCCACTATTTGAACCGGTCTATGCATATATGTCATATCTGGCTTTATGACCAGGTCTTCTACCATGCTCTGATTAACCACTTACCCCGAATCTCTAATGCATTTCTGTAACATGATATGTGAAAAACATTATGAATCCCTACAAAAACACTAGGCAGATCCACCTTGTACGCCACCTTTCTAATCCTATCTATGATCGAAAATGTTCCTACATATCTGGGTGCTAGCTTTCCAGCTTTCCCAAAGTGCATTACACCACTCATCGGAGAAACCTTCACGAACACTTGATCACCTACTGCGAACTCCAATTCCTTCCTCCTTCTGTCGGCATAACTCTTCTGCCAAGACTACGCTGCCCTCCTTCTAGCTCGGATAAGTTCCACCTCTCAGTAGCATACTTCACCACATTTACTCCTAACACAATCATATCCCCTGCCTCCATCCAACATGCAGGCAACTTACATGGCCTTCAATACAATGCCTCAAATGGAGCCATCCCAATATTTCTCTAATAGTTATTGTTATATAAGAACTCTACCAGATGTAAGTAATCCTCCCAAGCTCCACCTAGGGCTAAATTGTATGCGCTCAAGCAAGTCTTCCTGGACCCTGTTGGTCCTCTCGATCTGCCCATCTGCCTATGGATGGTATGCAGTACTCATGTACAGTTCCCAATACCTTCTGCAAACTTCTCCAAAATGCGCTAGTGAACAACGAATCTCGATCACCAATAATAGTATAAGGCACCATGTGCAGTCTCACTATTACCTTCACATATATTTCTGTTAATTTCGACATAGTCGTCTTAGCCTTCACTGGAATGAAATGGGCATACGTAGTTAGCCTGCCAACTATGACCTATATGGTTTCATTCCCTGCCCTTGTCCTTGGCAACCCATCTATGAAGTCCATAGGTACTGCATTCCATTTCCATATAGGAACCTCTAAATGCTGCAGGTGCTCACTTGGCTTCTGATGTTCTACCTTCTCCTGCTGGCATGTAATACATCTTCTTACATACTCTCCCACATCTTTCTTCATCCCCTCCCAGAAAAAACTCCTCTTCATACTCGATACATCTTTGTACCTCCAGTGTGTATGGTAAGCTTTGAATGAAGAAATTCGTCCAATACTTTCTTCCACGGTTCTTCAGGAACGTAAAACCTACCATTCTTCTGCAATCTGCCTCCTTTACCAATACTGAATCCCTTCAGCTCTACTACTCTGACTACTGAGTCCAAATTCCTTACTACGTCTGCGCAGAATTCATCTCCCTTTTGTAGTCGAACTATCATTTCTACCAACACAGGCCTGACTTTTGTGCATGATAGCATTTTGGATGCACTACTCAACCTGCACTAACCAAAACCGCACATCACACGTAGACAATGTTTCTAAAATGGTCTGTGGCTCTATCATAACCAAAACACAACTCTGCTGTTTTCAGCTTAAGGCATCAGCTACTTTGTTGCCTTTTCCTAGGGTATAATATATCCTAATCCCAAAGTCATATGATGCTAGAAATTCTAACCACCTCTACTGCCTCATGTTCAGCTCCTTTTAAGAGAACATATATCTCAAGGACTTGTGGTCAGTATACAACTCGAATCTCCTTCCTAAGAAATAATGTCTCCAAATCTTCAACTCAAAAATAACTGCTACCCGCTCCAAATCATGCGTTGGATATTGAACTTCATGGGGTCGTAACTGCCTAGATGCATAAGCAATTACCCTACCTTTCTACATCAGCATTGTGCCTAACCCCAAACCCGACACATTATTGTGAACGGTCATACCATTATTCCCTTCAGGTATTACCAGCATAGGTGAATTCGTCAATCTACACTTAAGTTCTTGGAATGCTTTCTCACACTCCTAGGCCTAAAAAACTACTCGCCCTTCCTGGTCAGCTACGTCATCGATGCAGCTACATAGGAGAAGTCTTTAATAAATCTCCGGTAATAGCCAGCTAATCTAAGAAACTTTGTACATCGATCATATTTTCAGGTCTCTTCCACCCATTTATTGCCTCCACTTTCAAAGGATCTACAAACAACTCTTCTTTTGAAATCACATGGCCTGGGAACTTCACTTCCCTCCTCCAAAAATGACACTTCGAAAATTTCGCCTTCAACTTATGCTGTCTAAACATCTCCAGCATAAGCCTTAGGTGAACTGCGTGTTCCTCCTCATCCTTAGAGTAAATCTAGATATTTTCTATGAAAACCAACACGTATCTATCCAGCTTATCTCGGTAGATCATGTTCATTAACTCCCCAAAGAATGCAGGCGCATTGGTCAGCCAAAATGGCAAAACCAACCACTTATCTGAACCGTACCTTGTTCTGAACGCAATCAAAGGAATGCTTTCCTCTATAACTCTCAACTGATGGAACCCTATAGCCAAGTCCAACTGTGAATACAACTTAGCCCCACTTAACTAATCAAACAGATCATCAATTCTCAGAAAAGGATACCTATTACTCACTGTCCTTTCATTTAGCTTCCGATAGTCAATGTACGATCATAAAGACCCATTGGACTTCTTTACGAACACCGCTGTTGCTCCCTAAGGTAAAATGTTTGGCCTTATGAAGCTTTATACTTCTAACTCTGCTAATTGCATCTTTAACTCCTCCATCTCCTTTAGAGGCATTCTACTTGTGGGTCGACTAAACGATTTAGTCTTTGGTAGTAAATCTATTCGGAACTCCACTGCTCTCGGGGGTGGTAACCCCGTAACCAGGTCAAACACATCTCAGAACTCCTTTACTACACGTACTACTCATATAACTTATTCTTCTAAAGTTAAAGAAAATAAAACACTCCTATGCAGCTCTCCAAATTCTTCCAAGACCACATACACTCTATCTCTACAGTCTGGATGACTTGGAGTAATTATCCTTTCAGCACAGTGCACTCTTGCATTATACTTCTCAAACCAGTCCATCCCTAGGATAACTCCGAAGCCTATGAAGTAAAAAATGTAGGGATCGCAAGAAAACTTATACCTTTTTAACTCGATATCTAGGTTAGTGCATCTCAATCCGAGCATGGCATACCCCCCTATCGGATTTGGTACACATATGGAAGTAACTAAACAGGTAACCCCTAACCCAAGTCTATTAACCAACTCTTTAATTATAAATGAATGAGTAACCCTAGTATCAAACAGTACTCTAAATGAAATACCAAAAATCAAAGTCATGCCTTCTACAACTTTCCTCTTGTGTCTTTCCTTGACAGATGGTCCTTCCCTTGGTCCCTCCAAAGCATAAACATGTGCTTTAAGCTTCGGGCAGTCCTTCTTCAAATGTCCTACGTTGTCACACTTGAAGCACTTCATCTTCCTAGATTCTTTGTGCATAAGGCACCTTGAAGCATAATTCCACTTCTGTCCATAGTTAAAGTATGCAAGCTATGTGTTAGCAACTGCACCCTTTCCTCTTCTGCGCTTCTTTCTTGCCTTTCGGATATGGGACAAACTTCTTTTTCTGCTCTGCTTTGGTTCTCTCCTCCACCCTTCTCTGCTCTTGGTACATCCCATCATACCTTCTAGCCATGTCAATAACAAACTCAAAAGGAGATGCTAGATGAGCCATCACCTTATGATCAAGACCTTGCTTCAAGCCCTGATAAACTTCTCATTCTTCTTTACTGGAGTATTGACGGTCTCTCTGCTATACTTAGCCAATGATTTAAACTTTTGGATGTACCCCTCCACTGTAAGGTCACCCTGCTTCAGATCAATAAACTCTCTCAATAGCACACTCTATTGAGATCTTGATATAAACTACACCTTAAACCTCTCTTTAAACTGCTCCCAAGTGATCTCTTCCTTTAGGATCTCAACAACTACTATCTCACACCAGTCCAGTGCTTCTTCCTGCAACTGTTTTGATGCCAACCTCTGCGCATCAATCAATCCTAAGTCTCCAAATATACGCTCACAACTTCTTAGCCAATTTAGTACTCCTACTGCAGGCTCCTTCCCTGTAAATGCCTTTCCTCCCAGATTTCTAAAATCTTTATTCATCTTTAGCAAATCCTCTCTTACTACCATAGGTCTTGGCTGAATCATCATTTGAGCCATGAACTGTCTAAATAATACATTTACATCAATGCCCGTCTCATTTGCTAGCTATGCAGGTTCCTCTTTTATTGCTTCTGGGATTTCTCCCTCATTCCTTCCATTAGTCAACGTAATTTCATCCTCCCTTCTTACACTTGCTCCTTCTATCGTAACTCGTCCACTTCTCAAATCCATCTTACTTTTCTGTTAAGCAAGTCTTCATTAAAAATGAAAAGATAGGGAGTGAAATCATAATAAATGGATAGATATATCTTCCTATATATCTATATAACAATATCCATGTACGATATAATACATATTAGCGCATCCCCTCCTAAATTTTTTTTTGTTTATCCTAAAATACTGCTCTCATCTTTTCTTAGCTCTGTTACACGTAAGTGTCCCCAACATAGGCTTTGATACCAAATTGTAACATCACCCACTTGAGACTCGAAGATGAACATCGATGATGCTATAGTAGCGATAAAAGCAGTTCATTTTATTAATTAAACATAGATAAAGTAAACAGAGTGGGTTAATATTTTTCACTACATCAAAATTTTCTTTAGCATTCTTTACATATACATATGTCACAAATAAACCCAAAGATGTGCCCTTGCAGGGTCAAATATAATAGAAAATAACATAGTAAAGAGTCGAGTCAACATATGATGATGCGACTCACACTCCTTAGTACAGCGAAATCAAAAATATTTATTATCTACAAGCCTCTTGCTCCGTCTTCGACCTTCGTACTACAACTCTTATTTCATAACTACATAACCCCATAAACTCAACCTACTCAAATGAGCACCCGTGAGTGTATGGGAAAAACAATAATAAAGACATGGGTCAGATAAAGTCTGGTGTGAATAATACTTACCCAAAAAAATCATATGGTGAGACCAACACGTACTGCACAGATTGAGTTTCCCCCTCACTATTCAAATATCAAAAGTGGAACATTCAAAATACTGACGCATTTTGTTCTTAACTACGTTTGCATTGTATGCTTCCCTAAGCGGTCGCCTTTACTTCTACACCCCTGGCACAATCCCCACTCAATTCCTAACTTAGTTCATTCTTTTAATTCAATACAATACTTTACTATTGCACACCCTACACTTGGTTTCCTATTTATATTATTATTTAATCTAATGTAATACTTTACCGCTGTCTGATATTGCGCCCCATGCAGTTCCTTACTCATCCATTAATTATTTAATATCGCGCTCCACACATGTCTTATCCATCTTTAATTATTAAATATTGTGCCCCAATGCGGGTCTCACTTATTCTTCTTTAGCTTCTTAATACCATGCCCCACATAGTTCTTATTTATTCTTCTTTAATAGTTTGATACTACGTCCCCACATGGTTCTTATTCATTTCTCATTGACAATATAATACTACGCCCCATGCAGTTAAATGCATTTCTTCACCTTCCCTAGGTGTGCATTCGTGAATACCTCTCCTTACCTTCCCAAGGTGTGCATTCACTCACACATTTGTTTAAGTCATGGAACTACCCCGTAGTCCCTGGAAGTTGAATGCCTATTCTCACCTTCCCAAGGTTCGCATTCGAGTGAGTGTCCCCATTCGGCTTCAATAGCCCATCCAACCTTATTTCTAGCACATGATCGCTTCCCCATACTGACTTGGCCTCTCCTCGAGTCCCATTTACTTATCTTTTATTAGGTTTCGTTTTCTACTTTTCTTGGCACAATACCATCTTGCCCTAACGCTGAGTGCTTCTCACTTTTCTTATTAAGTGTTCCCTTCCTAATTATGATGCGGCATGACCCCCTCTTTTCGTGCGTTGTCCTTACTTATAATGTAGAGCCACCACCCCCAATGTCATTTCAGACAAACTTTGACATCTCTGATAATGTCTTTATACGTGTCGTTATCTCATTCATCCCTAAATAATGTACTTTTTCTTTCTTTTTAGTAAATGATTTGGATCTGGTTTCCTATTTATCTAGCACCTATTAATATATTTATCCCATAATTTTTATTTTCATTCATCCCCGCAGATCTCACTTGCCCTAACATAGTTCTTAGCCCATTTTGGTTTCTTACCGAAAATCCTAATAAATTCCTAGAAAAGTTGTAAACACTTGTTCTAACATATTTAATCTTTATTTGGTCGGTTGAGGATATTTTCCTTCTGTATTTTCTAGTTGTGCTCCTTTAATAAATCATATCAAATTATATAATCTTGAGAAATTTCTCAAACTAAAAACCCATCACTGAAATCATGATTCGAATATTGTACAAAATTTTCATTATATTTTAGGATTATTAAAGTAGGAGAAACTCATATAAACATCCCATATTTATCCATTCTTCCCCAGAATATTCATTAAAACTTTATATTTGTTTATAGAAATCCGAATGAACCGCTTCATACTTAAAACATACGAATCTAAATTGAAACCATATACTAAGGATCGGTGTAAATCGATTAAATATTACTCACCTAGATCTTTGAGATGTCTGGTTTTACTCTCCTTAATACCTTTTAGCTTGCATTTTCTTTATCTACTTCCTATTTTTCCTTTCTTAGCTTCCATCATTAAAGTTCCTTTTTAGCTTTTATTTTATTTTAGGTAGGATGAAATGAATGAATAGAAAATGGTAATGTTTATCGTCCCACAATAATTAGGCTTGGGCCATCATACCCCCTTTCTATTACTTTATTTGCCCATGCTTCTCTTATTTAGCCTGCCTCGGCCTTTTAATTAATTTATTTGATTAATTTAAATTTAGGGTTGTTACAATCTAAGCATGAGTGAGTGCCATGCACTAATACACAGCTAAGAATAGTCTCAACTCATCTAATCTAGCTGTATACTGTAATTACGGATAAAATGTGATGTACGCAACATATAATTGCGATAAGAATGTAATGAATTAAATTAATAAATTACCTCATATAGAGGGTATAACTTGATTGAAGGCGTGCCCGAAATCTCAACAACTGAAGAATACTCTAGGGGCTGCTCAATCTATGAACCGGTAATATCATAAGCTATGAACATGTAGTTGAGCACTATTGTATGAGATGTTGAGAGAACTACGAAGGCTTGGATTAAAACAAAACTAAGATATTTGGACTCTGTTATTAGACATGCGTGGATAAATATGATCAAAATTCATCCTAGGTGGTTTTTCTAGTAAAAATATAGCGACATAGAGCAATTCTGGACCTATACATGTCAAAATCCCCTCCGTCTAAGAAGAAAGCCTAAATGTGTACCCATAAAATATCTCTGAGGGTCAATATATACCACGGTCCTATATTTATATGCTTGTCAAACATGTCATCACATGGTAAAGGATCTGAAGGTATACATGGATCAAGACTAATCAAATACAAACATCCATCTTTCAAATACCACATAGGAAGAAATGTTACTGTATGCGAAGCTATCCCATGCCTCGACATTAGCGGTCCTCAAAGAATGAGCATTATGCATCTGCCTCGCCTGATTCAAGTTTACCTAACATCTAATCCAAGGCACCCATATAATATTGCTCTGTTTACACATGATAATTTTAGCACGAGGCTCCATAAAGTCATGCTTAACCCTCGTGGGTGCATATTGTACATAATGCAGAGTCTCCTATCGTCTTACTCAGGGAAATGTGTTCTGCTAATTGGTTGGTTGTCTCCATAATGTAGGGATGCATATTTTCCATGTACTCGTAGTACCAACATGGCAGTATGTACCAAAAAGCAAACATCTACTTGACCTAAACGAGCAAATACATGTTCAATGTAGTATACAAACAACTAAGTATGGACATACCCAAATCTATACTGTGTAATTGTTCAAGGGTTGCTCGTTCTGCAAGATAGATCAAACGAATTATGCTTTACCGTTGAAAAAGATATCAAACCAAATAAATCCAATAGAAAGGCATACAAGGCTGCATCATCAATATTCACTCTATCTCTATATATGATGTCACGTACTGCTGTAGATATATCAAAGAAACAACACTACTGCTAACAATTCCAACATCATAAAGAGGTTAAAAGAACAATATAAAACCGTAGAGACTCGTATGCATCATTAAATGGATATGGTCTCCGATCAGGTGCCTCAATCTCTATATCAGTTAACATATAAAAATCGGAAGGAGTAATGCCCAACTCAAAATTGGAAAAAAAGGGCGGTATGCTACCATCTCTCAACTAGTGCTTGAATGAAGGGATAATCAAGAAATTGTATAGGCCTAATATGTAGAAACTAGGCAAAGCGACTAACCTGAGCTTATTTATAATGCATTGACACCAAAAATGGCACCAATACCCAAGTATCAGATGAAAGCACAAAAAAGTAGAAATTAAAATTAAATAGGCAAAAATTGAAAGAAAACAAGATCACACAAACACTTTATAGTGGTTCGGCAAATACTTTGGCCTACGTCCACTTTAATCTTATTATTGATTGTTTTCTCCCCGAATTACAATGAATTCAATTAGATTCGACCATAATCTAGTGGATCTTAGATTTGGGAGTGTTTAGAGTAGTTGACGAAGAAGAGGATGAAGAAGGAGAAGTGTCAAAAGTTGGAGAAAAAAATCCTTCTTTGGTTTCCATAGGTTGATATTTATAGGGGAAACTACTCTGCAGATCCAGAAGCCCGCATAGTACGAAGTTCATATGCAAGCCCAAAGGTGAAAGAAAGAGCACGCTGACCCAATTCTCAATGTGGACCTCTCAGTACCGAGAGGTTCCTCTCGGTACCGAGAGATTTGTGTTGGTGAAAACCTCTCCTTCTCATTTTCTTTGCTCTCCTATCCCTAATTCGATGTATTCCAAACTCTTTTCCATAAAGGTTGAGTCATTGCTGATGGTTTCCTTGATTCCACTTATCTCATCCTGTTTCATTTGCTTTCTTCTTATAGATCCTTGAAGTTGTTCATTTATTCTCCGAAGAAAGTACTTTACGACGATTGCTAAAGGTAGTGCTTTAAGTACAAGAGGTTCAGGAGGTCTAAGGTGGAGAAGAATCCTCTCTGTACCGAGTGGTCCACTTTACTCCATTTCCCTTCAAACTTTTAAAGTATGATCATCTTGCCCTTCTAACCATATTTCCAAGTTCATGAGTCATTCTGCCTTCATTTTGGCCTTCTAATTCTAATTGAAAACTGCTTGGTTAAAAAGTCGATTAACATAATGGCGTTGGGGAGTGTAAAATTGTACAATTCACTTAGACTAACAGTCACGAAAATTGATATTTTGGGTCTACATAATGAATAACAATGCATAATTTTTTAAGAAAAATGAGCTATCCTCAAATGAGGAGGGGAGTACTCATGTAATTTTGTTCCACACTTAAAAAAGGAGCTACAAATAAGCCTGGTAGGTAGATCTTTCCATGAACCCATACAAATACCATAAAATAAAAAATCCTTCCTAAAATAATCTACGAAAAAACTAAAATGCACGTAAAGGGGAAAAATTGAACAAACCAGAAGCATAATAATCCATCTACAGCATCGGAGATGAGGCCTTAATGAGAGAAAGACTCGTCAACTATCAAAATAGTGCAATGGAGCTGCAGTGGGCACATCGGCATACAAATACTCAACTCATCAAGTGAATGAGGATGCCTGATCCTTACTGCCCACTTCCATGACTAAAACCGGAAAAACTTAACGAACAATGTAAGACTTAAACATATATATGTATACAAAACAATAATATACATACATGCATACATACGTTTATACACACACACACACACGGATATATATATATATATATATATATATATATATGTGCAAGAGGAGAAGAATAACATGTACTAAATAAAAGTAAGTGTGTTTTCATATAGTGGAATGACAATTACGACATTATTATTTCTATTGATAATAACAATTCTCTTACGTAAGATATCAATATAGGATTTTACCATTTTAAGGAACTCCTGTAAGTCATTCCTATTAGCTAATTTATAGGTATTGTTCGAAATCCTATGCAAATAAAATAAAATGGTTATATAAGCCAAATTATTTGTTGTAGAAGTATTATTATTATTATTATTATTATCATTCTTGAAAAATATTTGATTTCTATCAAACCAAATGTACCATGCCGCGATAGCAAAAATAGTGTTTAATAAGAACCGCCGATCAGGAACAACTAGACCAATAAGACTCACAGTTAAGAAAAATATAAGTAATATTAAAACCAAAAGTTCTAAGCATGTGCCCAAGCATATTAGTAAACTGAAAATCATAATATAAGTATGCAATTGTTTCTAAGTTCATATTGTAGAAAATACATTTTTTAATCAGTATGCACATTCTTCATTTTTTAAAGTTCAATGGTATTAAGTTTTCCATGAAATATAACCATATATGTAACTTGGATTTAAGGGAAGCATTCACTTTCCGTATAAATTTAAAAAGATAAGATATAACTCTTGAGAAATTTAGAAATTTGTAATATGAATTAGATGTAAAGTTTTTGGTCCTATCCCAACACCAAATTTTGGTATCGTTATTATTATCTCTATTATAAATTTCTAATTTGGTAAATAGAAGAGCCAAAAGGTAGAAAGTAGTTCCTTCTAGTGCACGATTAAAGTTGAACTCCCAAAGAAAGTATAGACTAGGTTTATGGACTTCCAAAACTAAAGCTTATTTAAAATTACAGATATCGTAGAGTTATGTGAATTCCACTTTAAGAGGAATAATAGAGATACATCAATCATGCCAGAAGAATGTATTATTCCCTAAATGGACTATGTTTTCCAATACTTGGTCTAAAATTATCCAGGCCTTTTAAAACTAATTTCCAAAAGTGTGACAAAATTATTGTGATTGCCAAACATTGATTAATGTAAGTTATGCGAGCCTTCATAAAATTGATTAGAAATTAATTGTTTCCAAATTAAGTTATCGTTATTAGTAGTAAAATTCCACAACCATTTCCCCAATAAAGAAACATTGAGGTTATGAAGAATAATTACCCATAATCCTCCTTTTTCTTTTGGTTTACAAACTGAATCCCAACTAACGAGACACTTTAAACTACTACAGAGGATATCCCGAACTCATAAAAAATCTCTTCGAATATTATCTATTTTATCAATTACCTATTATGGAAAGAGATAAAATGACATCGATAGATGGGTAATGACGATAAAACAAAGTTGATTAGAATTACCATACCTGCCCTTAATAAAAATTTATCGTCCCATCTACATAATCTTTTGCTAATTTTACCGATGATAGTTAACTAGCATCGTGCCTAAGTTTGGTTGGTCTGGGAAGTTCATGATGTTACAGTGTAACGTGGTGGTAACCTGACTCTCCACATTACCTATGTCATCTAACACTAAAACGGAACTTTTATCAAAATTAGCTTTTAGATCGGAAAGAAACTCGAAGCTATAAAAAATAAAGTTAAGAGTTATAATATGATGAGACATAGAAAAATTAAAGAACACGGCGTCGTCGACGCACCGGAGGACAAAGAGACCAGAACTTGTAACCTCATTACCAACCCTACCTAAAATCCTATTACTATCAGCTAGCTTAATAATTCTCGCAAAAGAGGTGACAAAGGGTCATCTTGCCTAAGACCCGTTTTGATTGGATTTTACAACCAAACATACCGTTTACCATAATACTAGAATTGCCCATTTTAAGAAAAGCCATAATCTAGCCTACTTATTTTTCGCTTAAACCTCAAGCTAGTAATGAGCCCTTAAGGAAAGTCCAATCCACAAAATCAAAAGCTTTGGCAAAGTCTGGTTTTAAAAGCGCATAAGTGACGTTATTTTTACAGCAGTAATTAATGGATTCTTAAACAACCCGCAACCCCATCTGTGATGTTTCTACCCTTAATAAAAGCAGTTTGCGATCTGTGATAAATTTAATGTAGTAATTTAAAAGAAAAATAGGGCTAAAATATTTTAATTCATTTGCACAAACTACCAAAAGGAAGATCCATGTATGAGCTTGACCCATTGGTGCTGTCTTTACCATTTGAGCTAGGGGAAGCGTTCACTAAGACAGAAGTAGAAAGATCTCTAGAGCCCCTCAACCTAGCGCTTCTCCTAACAGTGCCATTGGAAGTCACCTTATTCTTGCCTCTAGAATTACTCATGGAGGAGGTATTAGTACAAGAAATAATGCTCGAACGAACAAAAGGAGAGTCAAATGAAGAAGGTCCCGGTCCACACTCCCTTGAAACTTCGGGGATCGAACTACCACTTGCCTTAAGAATGACCGACCCATCAGAAAATGGCACCACCACTAGACAAACAAACTCTCCAATGATATCATACTCCATCTCAGTCCACATAACATCAACTGCAACTTCATCGCCAATGACATCCACACTCTTGCATAAATTGGCTTCACCATCAACCATCTCTCCACCCCAGCAAATCTAACACCAACAACCTCTTGGTCATCCACCTAAACAGAACCACCAATGGTAATATTGGATACCACATCAACATCAACTCTACACGCTGTAATAAGATCACCGTTCCCTAATTGAATGCAACCAATGGAAACATATCCTTCACCCACTTGTGCAAATGCCACCCCTTCCCTAATGAAAACATTCACCTCTTCATCAACATCGCACACTACCAACTGCCCACCCTCAACCTCAACTACCTTCTTCAGCCTCAAACTATCCTCTCATGAATGCACATCAACCCCGCCTACACATCCACGCTCATACAACCTTAACCTCTGTTTACACCTCCCTTGCATGCACATCCTTGCTTACCTACATAACCCTTACCTACAAAACATCACTTGCCTGCACAACCCCCACTTGCACAATATCTCCTACCTGCACATCCCCCTCATGCATACCCCCTTCCTGCATAACAATCCATATCTGCACGCCCCCTACCTACACATCTTCTCCATCCATTACTTGCACAACCATAGAGTGCACATTATCCCCGGCTTGTAAAACCGTAGTTGTGACAATCCACACCCTAGTGGGCACAAATTTTTGCTAAATAGAAAATCCAAGTCCACTAAAGTATGGACCATTTGTGTTTGGTATCTTGCAAATGGAAAAAGTATATCAGAGCACTACAGATATAAACTCACAGCGGAATAGTAAAGTGTGATAAAACATAAATTTACTAACCAAGGTTGACACTTCCAATGTCAAGTGTCCTTGTTAGTGTCGAGCATGCCTAAGGAAGTCTGTCCTTCCACTGTTCATGTCTTGTAACAATACATGTTCCCCTAAAGCTATCATGTGGGTTGTAATGAGGAAAGGGTCAGAACAACGTTTTAGTAACTGGTAAATTACACACTTTATACATAACACTAGTTTATGTCGATTGCCTTCCATTACAAGTTATGTCTATTATTTTACTTAGCCGTTTTGACTTCACGTAGGCGTACGATATGCCTCATCTACTCAAAGTAGACAATAACTATATACGTGTGTGTATACATATACATACATACATATATACATATATATATATATATATACATATATCTATGTGTGCACCACACCCCTTTAGACCAAGATACCATCCTTGATAGTATCAAAAACCCAGCTCTTCATCATGATCTATCATCAATGTAGTATCATGTACTCATTTCCCGTGCATATACCAAAGAACCCCCGTAGTGCATAATAACAGTCACAATTATTTAGTCGTATTCTATTTGTTTTTGAAAGACCCCCACAAAAGGGTTATCTAGCCTTGCCTTGTAACAATAAACAAACTAGCAAACAACTATGTGGCGAGACATGTCCTAAATGGGATCTACACTAATATGAGGCATAATCCATTTAGGTGTAACCCCCGTCTTTTCGCCGGCCTCTCAGGACCAATGATGTTCTCGACCTATGAAGCAACTCCTACTCCCATATATGGTACCAATCACACTGTCATAGTGTCTAGCGTAGTTCACCATCCCATTTACATTGCCTAACACAATATAGGAAATACCTTTTGTTACTGAATATCCCCTAAAAGGTTGAAGTAGACTCCACTTGTCCTTTGACACTTCGACCGAGGTGAACATCCTACTTGGTATTCCTTTCATCTATACGTGAATGCATAATTCCATGGGTCCTACAGTTGGATATGTCCCACATTAGTATAATGTATACACAACTGTTGGTAGCCCCTTACGGTGGGTAGACTTCTATTGCTTAACACTACTGACCTCGCATTCCAACCCATTTTAATGATTTTCGTTCTTATTTAATCTAAGCTATTAGCTAACTTTAATAATTCAGACCCATCATAAATACATATTTGAGGCTACGTGTGTGTGTGTGTGTATTCATACTTGTTTATTTATTGGCCCACTGATGTCCAATTATTAATAATATCTATTGATTTTTCATGCGTTTACTTCTTATTTCATTAATGTCGATTTGTTATCGTTTACCACATACTTTTAACTTAAAAGATTTAATTATCCTTTACCGTTCATTTCCCTTTTTAATTATTAGGTCTATTTTTTATTCCTTTTTACCTCATACTATCTTTCCTTGGTTACTAACCTCATCACTAACTCATTCCAATAATTTATCTACAGTTCATCGCTTATTGTTTAATTTCTAACTTAGCTTTTATTGCATGTATTAGTTTAACATTTAGACTATTATTATTATCCATACTTACAATTTTTTAGTTTATACCTAGGGATTTTTCCATTTTAATGCGTTGGAATTACATCTTTTCCAAAAGGAATTGTCAACACTGTAAACTTCTATAGCTTATCCAAAAGGAAATTTATGTTACATTTGGAATTACAAGGAATTATGTTTTTGCTTTTCTTATTGAAATGGACAGAAATAAAATGCGGAAAACATCCATATTTTGTACATTTCTTTCTTTTAGGCATATCCCTTATTATTTCAAATGTTACACATTTATTCATATTTACAAAACTAGATAGTTTATAGAAATTAACATTACAATGCACTTCATCCCAATGAATTAAAATAATACTTAAATCCCAATCCAATTTATAATAACCATTATTTTATATTTACCAACATATGCCATTTAAATCTACAAATATGGAATAAAACTTTTTTTGTTGATTTAGGGACTACACTTACATCCTTACTTTCTAAATTTAAGTTAACTGTTCATAGAATATGTAGGCATTTCATTACACGCATATATTAAGCCAATAAATCCAAATAATTATATCCATACATACAAGGAATAGAT
The DNA here is from genome assembly GCA_030737815.1 of Allium fistulosum. Classification (NCBI taxonomy): domain Eukaryota; kingdom Viridiplantae; phylum Streptophyta; class Magnoliopsida; order Asparagales; family Amaryllidaceae; genus Allium; species Allium fistulosum. The sequence continues at coordinate 1,412,059,518 of CM060903.1, forward strand.
ATACAATGAAATAAATCCAATATTATATAAAAATATATAATTTCCACTCACCTTTTATTCCATGTTATTCCAGTTTGACTTCTCTTTTTTTTCTAGTTTACAATAAAATACATCCAAATAATTATTCCTTGTTATTCCAGTTTGACTCCACTATTTTCTCTTTATCGAAATATATATACTGCAAGCATACATATATCTATTAGAAAACTTGATTTGAGAAGAGATTTGGATTTAATTTAAATTTGAATGTGGATTTATGATTTACATTGGCTTTGGCGATACAATTCCACCATATTATTCTTCTCTATTATCCTCCATTACTCTCCACATGTGTATAGATTATAATTTTATTTAGATTTAAGAATTTGTGGAGAAAAGAAAATGGCAGAGCTTCGCCGTGCTTAAGAAAAATATGAGAAGAAAAGTAAAGGGCTAAGCCTATATTTATAGAGATTTGAATCAATGCCAGTGTTAAATAATATTATTTTAAATCCAGACCATTGGCCAAGGTTCAATTTACAACCGACGGTACACAAATGGTCGACCGCTACCCCTCCACTGATTGACCGATTATAGTAAAGGGGTCGATCGGTTGTTGTTTTATGTCAAGCGTTAATTTTTTTCCCTAATTGCATAATTTTATATATATTTAACTAATTCGATTAACGTTAATTATACTTAAATGTTAAACAACCATTAATGTTAACTATCGTTAGTTAATTACATTTATTTCCTTAGTTACATATATAAATATTTCCAATCTGAAATATTCAAACATCAATAACTTTTCGTTTGTACTTCGATCGGAAAACTTTTTACATGAAAATTGACCAAAAAATCGCCACAAACCGAACGGTGCAAGTTTCGTAGCAAAATTTTGGAATTTGTAAAATTTCCACTTTCGGCGTTACTACTTATTAATTAATTTCTTTTTAATTAATTACCGTTAAATTAATCGGTGTTACAATTATTTGCACACCTTCTCCACCCCCTACTGCCATAATCATAGATGCACGTCATCTCCATCTCCTTTATCATCAATTTCGATAGCTGAAAACTCAGTTTTATCCACAAATCTTATATCTCTAGTAGATTCAAACTCAATTTTTTTATTGGCTCGTTCAATTGCATCGTGCACAACAATAATATTGACTCCATCTCTAGTTCATGCATCTTTACCACCAATTAAAGGTCTATCAACATTTCTACCTACTACTTTCATCATAATGCAGTCCTCAAACCCAATATAATTTAAACACCCTACCATGCATACACCATTAGGAACATACCTATCTCTGCTCAACACTTCATAAATATCTTCATCGAGTTCATATAATGGATCAAGATTGTTATAGATTATCAAATTTAAACCACTACCATCGTTGTTCATAGGTTTTTGCGGCTTTGAAACTTCAAGAGTGGATGAGGTGGATTTCAACTTCCGGATCTATAAGCATATAGTCGGAGACTAACTTTTTCTCCTTCTTTAGCCATGTATGTCCCCTAGGCTCGGCAATAAAAGCATCCCCTTTAATAAATTATTCAAGAGGTCTATTATTATTATTCGAATGTCATCGAACATCTGAGGAGAGAGAATCAAATTCTTGTTGCTCGGGCTTGAATTCATTAGGAAGAAGTTGGCAAAGCATGAAATCGTAATAGTGGAGCATCTCTTCCATAAGCCTCAAGGATTCAACTTTGCATAGAGAGCTTACTAGCTTTTGAAAGTTTAGGGCAAAGTAAAATCCAAATTCCTGAATGATTAATCGATTAGATGAAGCAATCGTTCTGGATCAGAGGACAGACAAAACCACGAGCGTAGATGGGAAACGGAAGCGCTTATGTCCTAACTTCCCTCACTTGAAACACACCATGATTTCCTACAGTTGTAAGCCTTAAGCCTACCACCCCACACCTAAAATATTGATTATTGATTCCAATCATGTCAAAAGTGCTGTAGAGCTCAAGCTGGAGTTATTAAGTTCTTCGATGGTGCAAAAGGATGTGGTGGAGACAATAGCTTGTCAGTGTATGAACGGTAGTGAAAGGTGGTGTTTGGGAAGCGAGAGAGGCAATTTGATAGGGAAGAAGAACAGTGGAAAGGAGGGGGAGAATGTTAAGAAGCAACGGTAAAAATTTGAGGTTACCTTTTTTAGAACATTGTTCGGTTAAATTACCATAAAAATTCATGTTTGTTTCCCCTTTTTTTTGATAACAATGCATAATATTCGATTAGTCTAACATAATATACTGGTAGTCATGTAATAGTTTACATAATATATTAACTAATTTTTTAGAATAAGAGCAGTATTTTATTCAAGTAAAACACTCGTTTTGATGTTTTGAGGGTTCAAACCTGTAATAACCCTATTTTATAATTAATTAAACAAGTTAATTAAAGGAAAAAGTCGGGCTAAATAAGAAAGGAAGAGAGGAATGAATTAATAAAAATGGGTATGAGGGCCCAAGCCCAACTTATTATGGGACAATATACAATACTCATTTCTATTCATTCATTTCATTTTACACAAAATTAAAACAAAATTTAAAGAAACTCTTTAATGCTAGAAGCTAAGAAGGCAAATAATAAGAAGTTACAAAAACAACAGCTTGAAGAAACTAAAGAAGACTAAAAGTTCGACATCATAAAGATCTAGGTGAATAGTACTTAACCCTTCTAAACTGATTTCCTTATATGTATGGGTTCAGTTCAGATCTATATGTTTTTATGTATGATGGGGTTTATTCGGGTTTACAAGTAAAGATCTAAAAGTTTAATGAATATTTTGGGAAAGGAAGAGTGAACATGGGATGTTTACATGTGTATTACCTAGTTTAGTGATTTTGAAACTAAATAGAAATTTTATGTAGTTTAAGTCATGATTTCTGAAGTGGGTTTTAAGATTGAGGAATTTCCTAAGCTCATATAATTTAATATGAATTTTTAATGTCATTTAACTTGAAAATAAAAAGTGAAATATTCTTAAAAAGGTAAAGAATATGTAAACTATGAAAAAATAGAGGTTCAAGAATTTTAGAGAATTTTATCTAAATTTTTTATGAGAACATAAAAGGGGTAAACAACTAAATACTACGCTGGGGTAAAAGGGTACTACGGGGGACGTAGGGAAATAAAATTCTAAGGAAAAATATATTAGCAAGGGTTAGGTAAAAGGGAGACAGATCCAAATTATTTGCTGAAAAGAACATTGCAAATAACAGAAAGTGAAATAAGATCCTTTGGGATAATGACACGTGTAAAGGCATTGTCAAGGATGTCAGAGTTGTCGGGTAACGGCACGGGGGAAGCTAAATAAAACAGAGCTAATAAAAGATAAAATTAGTAATAAAAATAAGAATAAACACTCCGAGGAGGGGATGCACTAATATATATATATATATATATATATATATATATACCTGTGTGTGTGTTATCCCACCCTTTGGTCAAGGCTGGAATATCAACAAACTAGCTGGAAAGCGATGGATATCAGGATTAGAAATCGATTGGAAACAAGGCTTCGATCGATGTCGTCAAAATTTGGTCGAGCTCCGATCAAGGCGGGATCGATTGGGAATGATGATCAAGGCTAGGAGAGGCTACGTTTCAAATTCCAGGTCAAACGGAGTTCATTTGCTCAAGATAATTGATGGATACGAACAAGGCGTTCGTATCGATCAGGTAGGAAGGCCAGAAGGGTTTCAACTCGATGACTGTGGACTTGGATTGAATAGATGGGCACATGGTGGTTTGTTCAACTCGATGATTTCGTATCGATCAGGATGGAGCATAGCAGTATACTTAGAATCGATACTGTTCGTATCGACCGACACTGGACACTTCGAATCGATACTATTCGTATCGACCGACACTGGATACTTCGAATCGATACGAAAAGGGGTTGACCGGTGGATACGAACAGAGGCGTAGTTGGTGGATACGAATAAGTCTGCAGGCGCTGATGGATGGATACGAAGGAGCCATGTTCGTATCGGTCGTATTCATATTGATCGATACGAAGGAAGCAATCAAGGCGGCACGAAAGGTGGATCTCCCCTGGATCTACGAGACACGTCATCAATGCCAGCTCAATCGATTCGAAGAGAGGAGGGTATGGAGACGGAGTGATGGATATGAATGCAACAAACACGTGCACTACATTTCGTATCGATCATAACTCGCAAACCACATATCCAAATGCTATGAAATTTTCACAGAAACTTACGCACAAGCTAAGGAATGTTCACACCAAGTTTCGACTCCACTGGACAAAATCTTGATCGATACGAATTACGTTCGTATCAATCACGGATCAAGTGGAAACTCCATGGGATCGATCGCGTGGGCCCACTCACGTGCCAGAAGAAGTCTCCCGAAGTTTGAGCGAGATATTTGCATGGAACGCCTATAAATAGCACCCCAGAGCCAATAGAAAAGGGATCTTTGGCTTCTCAACGTCCAGACTCTACCCGATTGAACTTGGCACTCCATAGCTGTTGTTGTACTTGAATTCTATCATTATAATCTGCTGTAATCAGTTGTAACCAGCAAGGAGAGTCAATAAAAGATTAACTTTTGGAGTGGACGTAAGCCAGAGATAGCCGAACCACTATAAATCATGTGTCTCTGTCTGCTTCTTTCCGTTTTAAGTTTATTATTCTTCATTTTTTATCCTCTACATTACTTAGATCTGTGATATGTGATTATATACTGCTGATTTGTGTTCATACACTGGTGCTTTCACGATATTTGGGGTTTGTGACCAATTTTGGCGCAAACAATATATATATTGTACTTTTATATTGCTCTATATATATAAGAAGATATATCTATTCTTTTATTATGATTTCACTTTCTATCTTTTCGTTATGATGAAGACTTGTTTAACAGAAAAGCAAGATGGATTTGACAAGCAGACGAACCACAATAGGAGGGGCAATTTTAAGAAGAGAGACTGTTGGAGCGCAGACTAAAGGAGGAAATGAGGAAATATTTCCAAGGGCAGTAGGGGAAGAAGCTGCACCGCCAGCTAATGAAGCAGGTATGGATGTAAATGTCTTGTTTAAACAATTCATGGCCCAGATAATGAAAGAAGCTGCACCTGAACCAGTACAGTCAAGAGCAGCGGTTGTGAGGGAAGATTTCCCAAGGATGAGTAAAGATTACAAAAATATGGGAGGAAAGATGTTTACAAGGAAAGAGCTTACAATAGAAGTGCTGAATTGGTTGAGAAGCTGTGAGCATATATTTGGTGACTTAGGAATGAATGATGCGCAAAAGAGAAGACTAGCATCAAGGGAGTTACATGAAGATGCACTGGATTGGTGGGAGATAGTAATTGCAAAAACCCCCAAAGTGGGAATCACTTGAGAGTAGTTCAAGGAGAGGTTCAAGGCTCGGTTCATATCGGAGTGTCAGCAAAGTGTATTATTGATGGAGTTCATTGACTTGAAGCATGGTGTCTTTATAGTGGAGGGGTGCATCCAGAAGTTCAATTCTTTAGCTAAGTATGGCGGGGAGATCATTAACACTCTTATGAAGAAAAATGAGAAGTTTATTTGAGGCTTGAAGCAAGGGCTTGATCATAAGGTGATGGCTCATTTAGCGTCTCTCTATGGGTTTGTAGTGGACATAGCCAGAAGATATGATAACATGTATCAAGAGATGAGAAGGGTGGTGGAGACAAGGCTCACGGCAGAATATAAAAGGAAGTTCACCCTATACACTAAATGAAAGAAAGGAGTATCGGAGGGAAAGGGTGTGGTTGTTAATACTGAAGTTGCCATTGCAGAAGTAGTCTACTACAACTGCGGACAAAAGGGACAATATGTTTCGAAGTGCCCCATGCTTAAGAATGTTGCGAGAGTGACATGCTTCCAGTGTGATGAGATATGGTAACTGAAGAAGGATTACCGGGAACGTAAAGCGCAGGTGTATGATTTGGAGGAACCAATGGAAGGACCATCTGCAGAGGAGAAAGGCAAGGGAAAAGTCTTAGGAGGTATGGCCTTGATTTCTGGTATTTCAGTTCGAGTGTTGTTTGATACTGGAGGTACACATTCTTTTATAGTTAAAGACTTTGTTGATAGACTTGGGTTAGGAGTTACATATTTAGTCACATACATACATGTAGCAAATCCAATAGGAGGATACGCCACCCTCGGATTGAGATGCACTGACCTAGATGTTGAGTTAGGTGGGTGTGAGTTTTCTTATGATCCCTACGTTTTTGACTTCATAAGCTTTAGAGTTATTTTAGGGATGGATTAGTTGGAGAGGCATAGTACAAGGGTGCACTATGACGAAAGGATAATCACTCTAAGTCATCAGGATTGAAGAGGTAGAGTGTGTAGTTTTGGAAGAATGTGGAGAAGGGTGCAGGAGTACTTTATATGCATTAGCTTTGGAGGAATAGGAGCTGGGAGCAGCATGAGTAGTGAAGGAGTTCAGGGAGATGTTTGAACTGGTTTCGAGGCTGCCACCCTCGAGAGCTGTAGAGTTCTGCATTGACTTGCTACCAGGGGTTGAACTGTTTAGTCGACCTCCTAGTAGAATGCCTCTGAGGGAAATGGAGGAGTTGAGGAAGCAATTGGTAGATTTAGAAGGGAAGAGCTTCATAAGACCAAGCAGGTGTCCCTAAGGAGCAGCGGTAGTGTTTGTGGAAGTCTGATGGGTCTTTGAGACTATATAGATTATCGGAAGCTGAATTGGAGGACGGTGAAGAATAAATATACTTTGCTAAGAATGGATAACCTTTTTGACCAGTTGAGTGGATCTAAGGTGTTTTCACAGTTAGACTTGGCTATAGGGTTCTATAAACCGAGAGTTGCGAAGGAAAGTATTCCTCTGACTACATTCAAAACTAGGTATGGCTCTTATGAGTGGTTGGTTATGTCTTTCGGGCTAACCAATGCGCTAGCATTCTTTATAGACTTGATGAACAGGATCTTTCGAGATAAGCTGGACAGATATGTGTTGGTGTTCATAGAAGACATTTTAGTGTACTCTAAGGATGAAGAGGAGCATGCAGTTCACTTAAGGCTTGTTCTTGAGACATTGAGATAACATAAGTTGAAAGCGAAATTCTCTAAGTGTCATTTCTTGAGAAAGGAAGTGAAGTTTCTAGGCCATGTAATTTCGAAAGAAGGATTAGTGGTAGATCCAGAAAAGGTGGAGGCAACAATTGGGTGGAAGAGACCTGAGACTGTGATTGAGGTGCGAAGCTTTCTTGGATTGGCCGGTTATTACAGGAGATTCATTAAATATTTCTTTCGTATAGTTACACCGATGACTAGGCTTACTGGGAAGGGAGAGCAGTTTGTTTGGGTGTAGGAGTGCAAGAAGGCATTCCAAGAACTGAAGCGTAGATTGACGAATGCGCCTGTGTCAGTAATACCTGAAGGTAATGATGGTATGACTGTATACACTGATGTGTTAGGATTGGGGTTAGGTACAATATTGATGTTAAAGGGCGAAGTAATTGCTTATTCATCTAAGCAGTTACGACCCCATGAAGTTAGGTATCCAACACATGATTTGGAGTTGGCCACAGTAGTCTTCGTGTTGAAAATTTAGAGATATTATCTCTTGGGAGAGAGGTTCGAGCTGCATACTAACCATAAGTCCTTGAGATATTTGTTCTCTCAAAAGGAGCTAAACATGAGGCAGCGGAGATGGTTAGAGTTCCTAGCATTATATGATTTTGGGATAGAGTATACCCTAGGAAAAGACAATAATGTAGCTGATGCCTTAAGCCGAAAATAGAAAAGTCGCAATATTAGAAGAATGGACTACGTTAGAAATGTTGTCCGTGTGTAATGTGCAATATTGGTCTAGTGCAGGATCAAGCAACACAAACATAATATTAGCACGCTTAGAAGTTAGACCTACGCTGATAGAAAGAATAGTTGAACTGTAGAGGAATGATAAATTCTACATAGACACGGTAAGAAGTTTGAATTCAGGCGTCGAGACAGTAGAACTGAAGTGATTCAATGTGGATGAGAAAGGATTACTACAAAAGAATGGCAGGTTGAATGTTCCAAGTGCAGGAAAACTGCGGAATGAAGTATTAGATGAATGCCATCGTTCAAAGTTTACCATACATCATGGAGGTACCAGAGGTATGAAGATGTAACGAGATATGAAGAGGAGTTTCTTCTAGGAAGGAATGAAGGAAAATGTAGGAGAGTATGTGAGAAGATGTCTTACATGCCAGCAAGTGAAGGTAGAACATCAGAAGCCAAGTGGGCTCCTGCAACCTTTAGAAGTTCCAGTGTGGAAATAAGATTCAGTGCCTATGGACTTCATAGATAGTTTGCCAAGGACAATGGCGGGGAATGAGGACATATGGGTCATAGTTGATAGACTAACTAAGTGTGCCCATTTCATTTCAGTTAAGGCTAAGAGAACTGCGCCGAAGTTAGCAAAAATATATGTGAAGGTGATAGTGAGACTGCACAGGGTGCCTAGCACTATTATTAGTGACTGGGATTTGGTGTTCGCTAGTGAATTTTAGATAAGTCTACAGAAGGTGTTAGGTACAGAACTGTGTATGAGTATTGCGTACCATTCACAGATAGATGGATGGACCGAGAGAGTCAACAAGGTCCTAGAAGATTTGCTGAGGGCATGTATTTTAGACTTTGGTGGATCTTAGGAAGATTATCTACATCTAGTAGTGTTCTCATATATAACAATTATCAGAGCAGTATTGGGATGGCTCCATTTGAGGCTTTGTATGGAAGGCCATGTAACTCGCCTACATGTTGGTTGGAAGTAGGAGATAGGGTTGTGTTAGGACCAAATGTAGTGAAGGACGTTATTGAGAAGGTAGAGCTAATTCGAGCAAGGATGAAAGCAGCATAGTCTAGGAAAAAGAGTTATGCCGACACAAGAGGAAAGGAACCGATGTTCGTAGTAGGCGATCAGGTGTTCGTGAATGTTTCTCCGATGAGAGGTGTTACACCCGTATTTCTCAAATTACGTCAAATATGAGATCAGCAGTTTGTTAGGCTAGGAGAACTACCCTGATAGTAAAGGCTAAGATAAAAGGAGAAGGAACTGAAGCAACCCGATCGACCATATACAATAACTCAGGAAGAGAAGCGAGTCGTCCAGCCTACAGCCATGACAATTGAATTAACTAAAAGAACTATGGCCAAAAAATGAAATGCAATATTGTGCTCATAAGGAAGGCCATAAGATATCATATCTGCACCCATCTCTTAGTTTCAATATTACATTATGATACTAAAACCAAAATCTGACATAGTCACCGAGAGCAGGCAATGAAGTACTATGATAAGTGAATGATTGAGCAGCGCTGTCAACATCCCCAAAACTTATACATTGCTAACATCTTCAAAGGAGGATCTGTACCGTGCATACTGAGGCCTACCTATGTAGTATCACATGGGTCAAAAGCATCCCAAAGGACTGACATATAGCCACTTGAAAAATGCCACAACGCAGATCCACACTTATTTGTAGATAGCAGAGACATAAGTCGACCTTATCAATAACTCACGCATATTAGCAACAAGGTCAACTCAGATCGCAGTCAGCTCAAATCACATTCAGATGGATATTGAACTAACTCTCAGGAAACAGCAAACCACGCACCCTGAAGCCCAAAACATCCCAGGACGGTCACATCCAAGTATCAAGCAAGCCTCGCAGCATCATGCAAGTATCACACACCAGCCAGTATTACCTCACCCCAAATATGTCAGCAGTACCCCAAATCTAATGGGAAAATCCCCAATGTCCCCCTAAGGCTGTATGCAAATCCTTCACTTCATCAGATTAGAAACATACGACCCGTCAAAATCTCCCACTCCAATTTCAGATATTCCCGCTCCAATTTCAGGAGTTCCCACCTTCATCTCAAAGTCCCACCAAAGACTACAATTCAATCACCCAAATTATGCCTTCCCGCCAAAGACATGTCAACAATCCGGATGTATCAAACCAACAACGCAGATATGGAACACGTCGTATGATCCAAAGGTGGAAACATAATGGCAAAGGAAGGATACTGGGAATCCACGTACAACCTCAATACAATAAATAGGAGATGATTGGGAATATTTAAGGGTCTTTTTCCTTTTTACTTTAGGGAAGAAGAAGAATTGTATCTTTTTTTAACTAAACGCTTGTATCAAGGGAAAAGAGATAAAAAAAGAACTTGACTTGTGGATGTAGGATTTAAAGGAATCCGAACCACGTAAAAATATCCATGTCTTCTTACTTTCATGCACCATTATCTTTTTATGTTTGCATTGGATTATAGCTTATCAAGCCAACACAAATTGGATTTGACATTCTAACAAACAGTTGGAGTGTACCTACATAACTATGTAAGCATCCAGTAAAATAGCTACTACCCAAAGGCAAGCTTAATACAAATTAAGTCTGTTGATCCAAATTTTTGAATAAACATAAGCAATTACTTTCCTAATAATTGAGGTGTTGTGGGACGAAAAATCTCACCAACATGTTTTGGCATTAGACGGGGGGCCAACCTCCATTCCTGTTTTCTAATCTCCAGCAAATCTACTTAACCTCCGTTCCTATATTTCTAATTCCAACGAGTCTATTGAGATTCACATACAAATCGCAAATCCCACTGATCCATTCATCCCCTTTACTCAAAGGTGGACACCCGTAGCTTTCGAAGCTCTCGTGGATCTCATCCTAACCACTATCCGACCCTTCACCAAATCAGGGAACCAATGGGAGAAAGGGATAAAGGAGATTGTGGCCCAAAATATCGCCCTCAAGCTAGATTATCCTCCACCATCCATGGTTCACCGCCTACAATTACCAGTTGCATTGACTATGCGGCAAGTAAATGATAATGGCACTCTAAAAAATGAGAATGGTGAAACCAGCCCACAAATCAAATCCATAACCCATCTAACATCAACCCTTTAAATACTTAATAGAAAGACTCAATAATCAGTGTTGCATAGAATCAAGTTGAATGGCTACTGCCAGTTGACCATCATCCTCCTTTATCAAACAATAACCGCATGTTAGGTGAGAGCACATGGGTATTTGTTGATTTGGACAGTGATTCTGATGATGGCACGAAGCCTAAAGCTAGAATTTGAGAATTCCCATTACTATGCCTAAAGAACTTGGAAAAAACCCTCATACTTTGGTCATGATGAGGATATTTGTGCCTTCTGCTTGGAAATCGGGAGATTCAACTATGGTACTCTTCAATGCCAGCCCTTATCTGGGCCAGGTAGTAAGTTGAAGTGATTGAGATGCATACCAATTTGAAAGGTTAGCTAATATCCCCTGTTGGAACCAAACCCAACTACCAACGCCGGGATTTTTAATGATACTCTCCCTAACTAGAGGGAATACCCATATTGGATAGATAGTCGAGATTGAAAGCATGATGAATTCAAAATCCGATGGAGGAACTAAAGTTGAAGCATCAACTATAACTGCAAATTACAAGTGTCTGATACTGCACTGGAAATCTCAGACCTCATTCTGAGCGGTCTGCACTACTTGTGTAATAAATTTTGTAATTATTATGAAAAATGGTAATGCAATGAACTGGTCATAGGGATATTAAATGGCCCGAACCAGTATAAAAATACTTCTATGTTAATTCCTTTGACATGGCTAAAAACTCACGCTGGACATAAGGATATTAGATGGCCTGAACCAGCTATCAAAGATTGCATAACGCATACTGGATTCTCAGCCAAACTGGACATAAGATATTAGACTGCCCGAACCAGTTAACAAAATAGAGCTACTTATAATGCAGCATCGCTTCTCAACCAAATTTGTCGTAGGGGTATTAGACGGCCTGAACCAGTATAAAACCTCTCTATGTTAGCTCTGCTAACATATCACACTGGACGTATGGATACTAGATAGCCAGAACCAGTACAAAAAATCATGCACATGATAAGTTGTAAACACGTGACCTAACTTCACAGTCAAATATCGGTCTGCCCCCAACTAGCGGGGCAAACCGTGCCAAGCGCACGATCGTGAACTGTCTTTGAAAAAGTGGGGCAAGTCATGCCTTACATGCAACATAATACACATGTCATAAGCTCAATTTAGTATTCATAAATTGCATGAGAAATTAATTCAAAAATGACAAGGAAAAGCGATGCATGGAATGTGCTGCAACTTACAGATCAGGTGCAATTCCAGAAAAAAGCTTGCTAGGTAAACATCAAAAACTAAAAACTTGCTCAAGTTCCATTAGTTTTATTTCTTACTTACCAAAAACATTGTGTGTGATTTAATACATCTACGCATACTACATAAGTAAAAATAGATAAAAACAATCACAACAAGAGTTACATAAAAATTCACAAAGCTACAACTCCTAAAAAAACAAAAACAACACTAAGAATCTGACTCGGGTTCGGAAGAAGAGCTAGATACGATCATTCTATGGGGGAATAATCCGCTGGAATGCGATGTCGGATGTAGAGGAGAACTGCTCGATAGTTGGAAAATAGGAGGCGGATCATTTGATTTAATAGTAACAACTGATGAATGAACAGTAGCAGTACGGCTATAGGCGTACCTACCTAACTGTCGTAACCATACATGGGTCATAATTGGTGCATGCCCAAGTATCTTCATAACCTTGTGGATCATACTTGTAATCAGCGCGATTGTATAAAGAAGATAGGTAAAATCTAGGAAGAAAACATTTGAAAACATTAACTGTTCCCCTCCTACCAATTTCTGCTATTACTTTCTTCAACTTCTCTTCATGAAGTTGCTCTAGAAGGAAGCCTTATCTATCCCAACTCAGGAAACAGCAACGGAGTCCAGGCATGCTTTGCATTTTAAGTTGAATACCTTATTCTCAAGGGCATTCAAATGCTCCATAGTCATCCTTCTATTTCTCTCAGTCTCACCTAAACGGCGCTCCCTTATTTTCTCGGTATTCCTAGAGAAGGGACCAAAGAGCTCCTCTGTAGTAAAATTGAAGGGTGAAACGCAAGTGCCAGGTGTATCCATTTCTTTCTTATAATGGTCCTTTAGCTCATTAAACTTTGCTTCATAATAATTTTTCAAATCATTTTTCCACTTCAATATTCATTCGGGTCGACCCTGGAGGGGGACGCGGGAGCAACACCTAGTCTAGAGGAAGAACCACAGGCCAAGGTTGTAGAAGGGTGTATTCTACGCTAATTCGCCTTGCAATCCGTCCATCCAATTCCTCAATTTTATGTTTCAAAGCCATGATTTCATTCGAATATGCAACCTCCTATATACTTTTGGCATCCTTAAATAAACTTTCCAGTTCTACAACTCTGGCCAGGGTAGAATCCATCTTCTTAGTAAGAATGGCAATCTTTGAATCTTTGTTAAAAAAGCGGGCTGAAAATCGAATGGACCTACACGAAATGAAATTAAAGGAGAGTACAAATAAAGCAAGTGTAAAAAAATATTTCCAAACTTCAGAAAAAACTATCAATTCAAATAATGTGTATATATCCCAGAATATGATATAAGTTACAAAATCATTTTCTAATGTGGGCTCCAACAATACTATCCTAAGATACCTAAGGCATAGGAGCTAAAGGCGGGGCTGAACTAACAAAGAAAGTCCTTTGAGGGCCATAACAAGCTCCAACAGAATGTTCTATTATCCCTTTTGCGGTTAGTTTGAAACTCACAATATAACAAAAGAAATTCTGATCCGGTGTAGGGTAGAAGAACTCTAAGACATCCTTAACGCGCTGCAGGAAATCTTCCCCTTCTTTTAATTTTCTCCCACTCAAGTTTCTTCGAGTAGGAAGTAATCCTTCCTTAAGCATCACACAGGGAATCATCAAGATCATAAATCTTCAATACAGCCTCCCTCCTTGTATTCTCCAAAGTATCAATTGCCGAGCCTTGGTTTTTTTTTGGTATTCCTGGCAAAACCACCAAAATACCTATGGGTATCAATCTTCCATCTATCATCCTGCAAAAAGGAAGGCGCCATCGGCTCTACCACTCTCGTACGACCAGCTGCCAAAGAAGGCCTGGTATTCGTAGGACAGGTTAAAACCATATCCAAGCAAGGTACCATGACTACCCTTTTGCTTATAGCATCTGTTTTTTCTCCGATTAGGAGGCAATCTCCGCAGACATATCCTCAATGGTTTTCTTCTGCTGTTCAATCTCATTCTAAAGAACAATCCCATAAAGGTTCTCCCCATCTTTCATTAACTGTTGCATCTCACTTAACTTTAATTTAGCAGCATCAAGCCCAATATGCAACTTATTGTTATATTCATATTGACGAGTAAGCGCATCTTTGGCTTCTTTAAGCTCTTTACAGACACACTCTAACTCCTTTTCAATCCTTTCATTCTCGGCTTTGAGGTAGTTAACCTTGGCCTCAATGGCGGCAGAAGGATCCTTCACCTCAACCCCAAATTCAAACATGCCAGCCTCATGACGGGCATCGAAGGAAGGTCGGGTGCGAAGACTTCATGAGGCTCGGGCAAAGTTTCATAGGAGCCAGCCTAATCAGTAACAAAAGAAAAATATATAGTCTCAAAGACAAAAAAAGGTCCAATATAAACTTCTCTTATTAAATATATTAATTCAATAGAACCATGTACAAAATGTAGCAAAAGTAAAACAGAATTCAATCCTTATGCAAATTCTTAAGTCTAAGCCTAAACCATTCCAAGTGAGGGTTATTGGGTGAAAAGAAACTATTTTCTAGGGTGTATCGCCATCAACACAGTACAAAGTCACCGAGGGCCCTCAATTTCTTTAACTACTTGATCGATCCTCGAGAGCAACTCTTGGATTTTTGCCCTAAGTTTGGTTTAAGACTCATCTAACTCTCTCTCTCGCTTATCGATACCCATGCCACTAAGACTAAGATGATCTAAATTTTGGGCTTTATGCCTGTCCTCTCTTTCCCTCAGAAGCTTAGTAAATAAAACTTCTTTAGAAGACTAAAACAAAAAAACGACCCGATCATTTGTTAAATAGTAATAAAGTCAAAAAGCAAGTCCCATGCAGTCATACGTCTAAGTATTAATACAAAAGGTTTTAATTATTTACACGAGGATTTAAAGAAACCTCGACTTTCTTGGATTCCCCAGCACCTTTGGGCCCCTTATCTTCCTTAGTCACTCCTTCCTCTTCCTTATTCATTTCTAAAGGAGGAAGGAACAACATCTTGCCCAACAAACTCTTTATCG
Source organism: Allium fistulosum (assembly GCA_030737815.1). Taxonomy (NCBI): domain Eukaryota; kingdom Viridiplantae; phylum Streptophyta; class Magnoliopsida; order Asparagales; family Amaryllidaceae; genus Allium; species Allium fistulosum. The sequence goes on from CM060903.1 coordinate 1,412,074,728, forward strand.
GACTTGCCTTGGTAACATTGGTAAACAGAGTCAACCACAAACTAGTTCTCCAGAAAGTGAAGGTCAGTCTCTTTCTTAAACTAAAGCTTGACCGAGACATATAAATTGAAAACCACATTAGAAGTGCTCATCCTAAGCTTTTCATTCGAGTCGGTCGGCTCTTTTTCCTTCTTGGTCAGCTCCTCCCTTTTCTTCTGCAACTCGCGTTATTTTAAGGTCAGGGCATCCACCGCATACATGTCCTCCATCTCGGCCCATTATCGATACACCCTGAAGTCTTCCTCGATCTTGGCCTTCGTGGAAACAACGTTTACTTGCTCAGTGTTTTATGAGGCAAGGTCTGCTTCAAGTTTAGCCACCTGAATAAGAGTGGTGGCCTGTTCGCCTTCCACTCATGCGCTTCTATCATTAAGGGTGCATGCTAAAAAATAATAAAATATAAAGAGAATACAATTGGGTGAATTTGACTGGAATATATATTAAAACAAAGAAGAAGAGTAGAGATTTCTTATGTAAGACTAATACCTCTCCTGATCAGACATTACTTCAAAAGGGGAAAGCTTAGGAAGCAGAAGAGGAAAAAGAGAGGATGGAGAAGACGAGGCAATGCGTGATAATGAACTCCACATAATCTTCCCCATTCTCTCCTCTATATTTGATATAGCCTCCTCGGGTAGCAGATAGCAAGCATCGAGGGTAGGGCTTCTTTCCCAAGGAGGAACAGGTAGCATTGTTTAATTAGAAGGGGAAAGAACTTTTGGAGAAGGAGGAGGAGGGGTAGAAGTAGCCACCTTTTTTTAGACACCGGTTAGAATCATAGACCACATCATACCCTTTTTCTGACTTGCCTTTTGTGGTAGTTTCCTTGGCTAGTGAAGTGTAGCTACAATAGAAGCATTCATTGTACCTATATTAAATAGGAACGTTAAGGTTAGGAGAAGATCCCAATAGAAAACATAATCATAAGAATAATAAGTCTAAAATCTATCATCGATAGGATATACCACTGGATCAGCCGAAATTGAGGAAGGCTTAAAAATGAAATGAGAAAAGCGGTGATGTGGGGGCAAAAAACCATGCTTTTCCAGCATTTTTTGGTAAAGAATATTCCAAGTTCTCACTTCTTATCATTATTTCTAGAATATGTTCCTTATGCCTCTCATATTCTTTGGTGTCTTCATCAGAACAAATAAACTGAGTAGGATGGTGGAGGAAAGAAGAAGGAAAGTCATTAGAGTTGAAGATAAAGAAATACAACCCGGTCCATTTCTGGGTCTTTTATGGGACGACCGTCAGGACCGCCTACTTGGCTTGGGCATGGAAAACCTAGAATTTCCCCTTTTAGGACTTTTATTGATGTCGAATAAAAACCGGAGCTCGTCACAAGAAAGGGCATAGCCATTCTCGGCATAAAGAACAAAAGTGGTAATCGCTAGAGAATAAGAAAGAGGAGCAAGCTGGACGGGTATAAGATCGATGGAAGAAAGCTACCGACGAAGAATTAGATGTGGAGGAAGATAAAGACAGCAACGTATGTGTTCAAGTGTAATGGGAGTAAACCCAATCAGAGGAGTGTTGATACGTTCGTGGGGTTTAGGAATCCTAGCTTCATAACCCAAAAACCCAAATTGATTCAAGATACTGTGGATTTCTTCTAACCGAATAATTTCTGAAGACGGAAATAAGAGGGAAGATAAAGAGGAAGCCATTTCAAAACCTCAGGATATAAAAAGAAAAATCTGACAGAAATAAAAATAAAAACAAAATTCTTACTTCGAATTTAAAGGGAAAGCCCGAATTCGATGAACGAATCGATCTAACAGATGGTGAATTTTGTGTTTCCTTCTTTTCCTTTCTTTAGTAAAAAAGTGAAAACGAACAAAGGAAAGACAAAGAAAGTATATATAAATCTTAATTTGAATAATGGCCACATGATCGAAATGATGAAAGAATTACTATGACGTTAATCGATTAAGCTGCCAAAATAATGAGTACAAGGATTGATGCAGATTTAACTAGAAAAATGAAAGATTTGATTTAATAAATAATTCAGATAGTGGCCCATTGAGGGAATGACACGTGGATAAGAGCATTAAATGCAAAAGTAACTGATAAGACTTTTTCCACTAATGAAAATATAGAAGGGACTAGAAAGAAGCAACGGGATGTGTAGACCGAGTGAAAATGATGACAAGTCTATATCGATCAGCTATGGATGCAGACTTGGGGAGCAAGTGTTTCACCCGTATTTATCAAATTATGTCAAATATAGGCTAAGAAATGTGTGAGGTTAGGAGAACTTCCATCATAGTAAAGGATAAGATAAAAGGAGAAGGAACTGAAGCAATCTGATCGAGCCCGCATGATAACTCAGGAAGAGAAGTGAGCCGTCCAGCCTGAGTCATGACGAATTATTCAACTAAAAGAACTACAGCCAAAAAAGCAAGAGATCACAAGTAAATGCAATAATATGTTCATAAGGAAGTCCACAAAGATATCATGTCTGCATCTATCCCTTAGTTTCAATATTACATTATGATACTAAAACCAAAATCTGACATAATCACCAGGAGCAGGCAATGAAGTAATATGACAAGTGAATGATTGAACTACGTTGTCAACATCCCTATAACTTCTATGTTGCTAACACCTGCAAGGCCGATCTGTACCGCGCATACTAAGGCCTATCTAAGAAGTACTACATGGGGTTAGAAGCATCCTCAAGGACTACACATAGGGCCACTTGAACAATGCTTCAACGTAGATCCACACTTACGGGTACTGTAACATCCATGATTTTTGATAACATTATTCAGAAGATTTAATTAGATAAATTAAATAGAATAATGATAAGGAGATTGAGATTTGAATAAACTATATAAATAGGGTCGTGCTTATTAATAAAATAAATGGGCTTAGAATTGGTTTATAAGATAATTAACTTACATAAGGCCTTATTAGTAAAAATAGCCGTACTTTATATTCACGACTATACATTTGCCTTTGTCCTTTCACGTTCATTTTATTTCTCACATCAAAACAAACGCAAGAACCCTAATATAGTCGGCCATTAACAAGGAAGGGAAAGAGGAAATTTCAATCAAAAGGTAAGATCAAAGCTAGGAAGGATTAAGCTACAACAAATCTCAATATCCTTATCAACTCTAAGGTAAACAAAAATCTCCTACCATCTCTATTTTTGTTCTATGATTATATGGTTTCGGATTTATGATTTAAATTCATTTTTATGATAAAATGGATGATGATATGCTTGAGTTATATTATGATGATTTGTTTTAATTCATAAGCACATGAATTTGCACGGTTTTGAAACGAAAACAAGAATATATGATTTCAGATTTCCATGGAAAAATTTTATGTTATGTAAAACATGATTTTGGAGATGGGTTTCAATTTTCAGAATTTTCCAAGCTATGAAAATTTTATTATGAATTTTTTAAGGAAAATATTATATAATTAGGTTAAAAATTTATTTCGAGAATTTCAGAAAGAAATTGGGTCTAAAATTTTAATATCTTTGATTACATGATGAAACTGAATTTTTGTGATTTTTGGGAATTTTTCCTGATTGATTTACTAGGTAAAATAAATTATTTGAAAAGAAGGACTTTTCTAAAATACTTGGTTTTAGTATATGGAAGGGCTAAAACGTTTCATTTTTAATGGTTTTAATCTAGCATTAATGCGGCAGTTATAAAGGTAAACATGGTCGAAAGGTCCTTACTACTCCTTTGATTCCGCCTCGTCCCGGTCGAAACCAACACAGCCGAAACCAACATAGTCAAAACCAATACACAAGATATCACTTAGATGGTATGTGGTGGATTGGAAGGAGGGTGGAAGCCTTGGTGTCGAAAAGTTTGCTTTCGATGGAGTTGAAACCCTGCTTTGTTTCCATAAGTTAACATTCTTGTCTAGTTTTACTTAAAGCTTTCGACACAGTCGAAACATATGCTTTTAAAAAGGTTTATAATTAGCTTTCGAAGAAGGTTTTCATGTTGTGTTAAAGTATTTGTTTTCGAAGGAGTACCTTTTTACTTTAAATAATTGCTTTTGAAAGAGTAGGTTCCGACCTAGTCGAGACCTGGCCACTACTCTACCTTTCGGCTATATTGACCAGTAATGCTTTCAAAAGGTTACTCTTATTTTTACCTTAAACTAAGCCTTTTTCCTAATTGCTTTCGAAAGGGTTGAGGGTTTAGAAGGTGATGGAGTCGAAAGGGGTTTCGACTCTGTCCTTCAAAGTTTTTGTTTTAAAGGTTTTGCTTCCAACTAAGATGGTTCTAACACCATCAATTTTTCCCTAAACAAATTTTTGTTGGTTTCAACAGAGATACTTTCGTATATAATCATTTTGACCCAAATGATGTTTTTAAAGAGTAAACCCAATACTTTCGAAAGGGGTACTTTCATTTGTTTTGAAGCTCTATATTTTAAAAAAGATGATTTAATACCCTCGAAAGGTATAATAGGTTTCGAATGAGAATGTTTACTAAGAGCTTCAAAAGGTATGTATACAATGTTTTGAAAAGAAATTTTCACTTTCGAAGGAGGCTATCCAAAGGTTTCAAAAAAGATGTTTTTATGGTTTCAAAACATAAACCCAATCTCAATTTAAGGTAATAACCATGGCATAAATAAAGATTTTATTGACCCATGACTGTATTTTGGGGAAAGGGCAGAATAACCAGTTAGGTTAACCTAGTAGTGAATATATCTTAACAGATGTTAAATTTTTAATTAAATATATTGGTAGGGGCCAATAGGTTTACAGTAAGCCCATGGAAACTGTATGATATTGGCAGGGGCCAATAGGTTCATAGTCAGCTCATGAAAACTATGATTTGATGCTAGCAGGGGCTAGTAGGTTTGTAGTTAGCCAATGAAAACTATATCTGGATTAAGATATTGGCAGTCAGCTAATAGGTTCCTAGTTAGCCCATGAAAACTAGGATAAGAAATAAGATATTGGATTTACCAATAGGTGTTCTTAGTGATCCCATGAAAACTAAGTAATTGGATAGATAGTCCTTAACATTTAATAGGTTAATAGTAATCCTAGAAACTATAATTGAGATAGATAGTCAAAATAAATGGGGATGGATAATCCAGAATTGATTTATTTGTTTTACATATTGTTATAATGTTTTGAGATACTATGTTTTAACCATTGTAAATGCAGGAGTAAAGTATATGGTTTTATAAATGTTTTAGGACACTGGTGAGGGGAAAATCCGTTCCGCTAAGCGGCGTGGTCTCACTAGATATCTAAATGGTTTGAGATGGTTAATTATTATTCATACCAGGCTTTATGTTTGACTCGAAGTTTTTGTTTTCCCTTAAACTCTCGGGTACTCAATTGATTTTGAGTAGGTTGAGAGTTAAGATTTCCAGGTGTTCTTTTAGACGAATAAAGCTTCTGAGGACGTGCAGGAGGCAAACTTGTTATTAGAGTTCTTTTATTTCCGATGTGTGTTTTGTTTGTAAAGGCACATTGTTTTCTTGCCTATCTATATACTTTGATCAACCAAGGGGGCGTCTGCATATGCCGCTCTTGGCGTATTTTGTAATAATTATATGTTATCTGAACGTGGTCTGCGAATTGGGATTATGTAATCAATTTGGAATATTTTGAAATGGAATGTGGAATTTGTTTTGCTGTTTAAAATTTTTCCATACTCTTTTGTTTCTGTGTATCAATGTATCTAATATCGTCGTGTTTAGTCGTTAAGGATTAATAACTATGGATGACTGCATCATCCATAGCCATTAGTTTTGGGCCTCCAAATAGGGGGATGTTACAAGTTGGTATCAGAGCATAGGTTTATGACACTTTAAAAGAAACTTAAACCTAAAAGATTTTTCAAACATAATCCAATGAATAAGATAATAACATTGGGGTTTGGGTTAACGCTATAGTAACGTACTTGTATTTGCTATATATAGTTATATATATGTAAGTATGTATCCCCCTATCTTTTAGACTGTTCTTCTGTATCTTTCTAAGGCTCGTATGCAGATTTACAAGAAGGGAGATATGGGAGCAGGAAATGGAAGAGGAAATCTCGATGGAGGAAGCACCACAACTAATGGAAATGCTCGACCCACTACTAGGAGAAACCCCGGCCGACCGGCTAATGCTAGTAACCAAAATGCTGAAGCCAATGTGGGTGCTGGAAATCCACTAGTAGATATGGGGGCGATGTATCAATTCTTTGCCGGTTTGATGCAAGCTTGAGATGCTGCTGGAGTTGCTGGAAATGTAGGAGGAGCTAATCCTGTGGCTCCAGTAGGGAATATTGCTTTGCTGAGTAGAGATTACACCAGTTTAGGTGGGAAGCCATTATTGGGAATAGGGAGTGCCATAGAAATTCAGAATTGGTTGTTGCATTGTGAGCGTATATTTATTGATTTAGGCCCGAATAATGGACAAAAGAGGAGGTTGGCCTCTAGACAGTTATAGAGGTCAACACTACATTGGTGGAATAGAGTCACTGCCGGAGTGCCGGAAGAGCAGTTGACTTGGAATGATTTTAAAACGAGATTTGAGCATAAGTTTGTATCTGAGTTTTCTAAGTCTGAGTTGATGAGGAAATTTATGGATTTAGTGCAAGGAGAGATGTCAGTGGTTGAGTATGCTACTAAGTTTGAAGAGCTGTCTAGATATGGATATGCTGTTATAGATACTGACATCAAAAGGAATGAGAAGTTCATTCGGGGATTGAGACCCGAGCTTGCTAGAATGACCATGACACATGTCCGTGATCCTTGTAATATAGTGGTGGAAATGGCCATTCGCCATGAGGAGTTACTTGCTGATTTAGTTAAAGAGAAGTCAGTGGAAACCCAGGGTTCTCAGGGGAAGAAGAGGAAGTTCTTTAAAAACAAGGGAGCCCAGAACGGAGATACTACTAAGATGTCAAAAGCTGAGGTAGTTTGCTATAAGTGTGAAAAGAAGGGTCACTTTGCTAATGAATGCCGGTCACGAAATGGGAGGAAAGCTATAGTTAAGAATAATGTGAAATGCTTCAACTGTGATCAAGTTGGGCATTACAAGAATCAGTGTCCGGAGCCAATTAGGGAGGACAAAGGAAAAGTTTTTACCATAGGACCAGCTAGGCCTACTTCAGCAGATAAAGGAAAGACTGTGATGGAAGGTATGCTTTTGATTCAGAGTATTTCAGTTAGAGTACTTTTTGATATCGGTGCATCACATTCGTTTCTATCTCAGTGTTTGGTTGATAAATTATGTTTAGAACCCACCTACCTTGTTACTTCCTTAAGGGTCACAAATCCAATAGGAGGGTATGCAACTCTAGGGTTAAGATGTGACCAGTTAGAACTTGATTTGTTAGGTCAAAAGTTTGCATGCAGTTTATATGTTATTGGTTTCATAGATTTCAGGATCATTTTGGGTATGGATTGGTTGGGTAGTTATGAGGCTAGAATGTTTTGCCAGGATAAAGAGATATCACTGAGACACCCTGATAGTCATAACCGAGTGATATTCCCAATAGAGAATACTGATCGGAGTGCTAGTGCCATGCTTAATGCTATGGAGGTAGGAAATGAGTTAAGTCAGGTTCAGGTAGCAAGATAGTTTGCAGATGTCTTTGAGCCAGTCACTGGACTACCCTCAGAAAATGCTATTGAGTTTAGAAAAGATCTTGTTCCAGGAATTGAATCAGTAAGTAGACCACCTAGCAGGACGACACCTACTAGGATGAAGGAATTAAAGGTGAAGCTAGTGGATTTAGAAGGAAGGAATTTTATTAGACCAAGTAGTTCGCCTTGGGGAGCAGCCGCGGTGTTCGTGAAGAAACCGGATGGATCGTTAAGAATGTGTATGACTATCGTAATTGAATGAAAGGACGATTAAGAATAAGTATCCTTTGCCAAGAATAGATGATCTATTTGATCAGTTGAGTGGAGCCAGAGTGTTTTACCAATTGGATTTGATGTCAAGTTTCCACCAGTTGAGAGTGGCGGAGGATAGTATTCCTTTGACAACATTTTGGACTAGATATGGTTCATATGAGTGGTTGGTGATGCCATTTGGATTGACAAATGCACCTGCTTTCTTCGTAGATTTGATGAACCGAGTTTTCCAAGAATATTTGAATAGATTTGTACTAGTGTTCATAGATGATATTCTAATATACTATAAGGATGAGAGAGAGCATGAGGTTCATCTTAGAGTGGTGCTTGAGATGCTGAGGCAGAATCAGCTAAAGGCGAAGTTTACCAAGCGTCATTTTTGGAAGAAAGAGGTAAAGTTTCTTGGTCACATGGTTTCAGAGAAAGGATTGTCAGTCGATCCAGATAAATTTGAAGTCGTGAATAATTAGAAGAGACCAGAGACTGTGACTGAGATCAGAAGTTTTCTTGGACTTGCTGGCTACTACCGGAGATTCATTAAGGATTTCTCACGGATAGCAGCACCCTTAACTAAGCTAACTAGGAAGGAAGTGAGATTTGGTTGGTCCGACAAATGTGAGGAGGCATTCCTTAAGTTAAAGCATTTGTTGACCAATGCACCCGTGTTAGTAGTTCCAGACGGGAACCAAGGATTGGTGGTGTATACTGATGCATGTAGGATAGGAGTAGGAGTAGTGCTGATGCAGAGTGGTAAAGTTATTGCCTGTGCAGCTAGGCAGCTTAGACCGCATGAAGTTAGATATCCTACTCATGATTTGGAGTTGGTAGCTATAATCTTCGCATTGAAGAGACATTATCTCTTAGGGGAGATATTTGAGTTATATATCGATCATAAGTCTTTATGGTATTTATTCTCTCAGAAGGAGTTGAATATGAGATAGTAGAGGTGGCTGGAGTTTTTGGCTGCATATGATTTTGGTATAGAATATACACCAGGAAAGGTAATAAAGTGGCGGATGCTCTTAGCAGGAAACATCAGAATGTGGTGTTAGCTATGTTGGCGGAGTGGAAAGATTTGGAAGCTTTAGCCAGTTGCGGTGTGCAGCTAAGATCAACTACTGGTTCTAGTCAGAGTTCTGCCACACTATCTTGTTTAGAAGTTCGAGCAATATTGATTGAGAGAATTGCTACTAAGCAAAAGGAGGATCCAGTATTAGCAAAGAGGATCAGAAGACTTAAGGTTGGAACAGAGTTGATGATTTAAAGGATTTTAGCCTTGACCAGAGAGGATGGCTAAGAAAGAAGGGACGGTTATGAGTTCCGAATAAGGAGGACTCAAGGAAAAAAGTTTTGGAAGAATGTCATCGATCCAAGTTTACGATTCATCTTGGAGGGACCAAGATGTATCACGATATGAAGAGGAGCTTTTATTGGGAAGGCATGAAGAAGGATGTTGGCTTGTGGGTTAGACAGTGTGCAAACTGTCAACAAGTGAAAGCTGAACATCAAAAACCAAGTGGGTTACTTCAACCTTTGGAGATCCCAGTTTGGAAATGGGATTTGATATCTATGGATTTTATAGATGGGTTGCCAAGGTCAAATGGAAGTAATGAAATTATATGGGTTATAGTGGATAGGCCGACCAAAAGTGCCCATTTCATTCCAGTTAAATCAACCCTAATGGCACCTGTTTTAGCTAAGTTGTTCCTGAAGAACATAGTTAGACTGCATGGAGTTCCTAGTAGTATAGTCGGTGACAGAGATGCATTGTTCACTAGTTAATTTCGGAAGAGTCTATAGGAAGTGATGGGTACCAAGCTTAATATGAGTACTGCGTATCACCCTCAGATGGATGGGCAGACAGAGAGAGTCAACAAAGTACTCGAGGATCTACTGAGAGCTTGTGTATTAGACTTTGGTGGATTTTGGGAGGATCACCTACATTTGGTTGAGTTTTCCTATAACAATTGTTATCAAACTAGTATAGAAATGACGCCGTTTGAAGCTTTGTATGGAAGGCCGTGCAAATCACCAGCATGTTGGTTGGAGACTGGAGATAGATTAGTCTTAGGTCTAGATTTGGTTAGAGAGGCGCCAGAGAAGATTGAGTTAATCTAGGGAAGGATGAAGGAAGCTCGGTCCAAACAGAAAAGTTACGCAGATAAGAGGCGTAAAGACCTAGAATTCTTAGTGGGAGACTGGGTTTTCATTAAAGTATCACTGATGAAGGGTGTGGTACGGTTTGGGAAATCGGGAAAGTTGGCCCCGAGATATGTTGGACCATTTCAGATTATAGAGAGGATTGGAAAACTCGCATATAGAATAGAGTTGCCGAGCAGTTTGGCAGGTGTCCATAATGTATTTCATGTGTCTCATCTTCGCAAGTATGTGCATGATCTAGAGACTACTATTCCTCCGACAAGGTTGGATCACTTAGCGGTAGAGCCTAATTTGACTTTTGTTAGACAAACAATTTGGGTTATAGCTAGAGATGAGAAAAGATTAAGGAACAAGACGGTCAGGTTGGTGAAAGTTCAGTAGAGTGACAACGAGAAGGACTGTACTTAGGAGATAGAGGACATGATTAAAGATACTTATCTTGATCTGCTTTGAGGGTATGTCTATATTAGATTTATATAGATAGTAGCTAGTCAGTTAGACTAGTATGGTTGTTAGGAGTTGTTACAGATGATTGCTATGTTTAGTATTTAGTCCTTACTGAATTTCGAGGAAGAAAATCTTTAAGGGGGGAGCCTGTAACATCCCTAATTTTTGATAATATTATTCAGAAGATTTAATTAGATAAATTAAATATAATAATGATGATAAGGAGATTGGGATTTGAATAAACTATATAAGTCTTGCTTATTAATAAAATAAATGGGCTTAAGATTGGTTTATAGGATAATTAACTTACATAAGGCCTTATTAGTAAAAATAGCCGCACTTTATATTCATGGCTATACATTTGCCTTTGTCCTTTCACGTTCATTTTATTTCTCAAATCAAAACAAACGCAAGAACCCTAATATAGCCGGCCATTAACAAGGAACGAAAAGAGGAAATTTCAATCAAAAGATAAGATCAAAGCTAGAAAGGATTAAGCTACAACAAATCTCACTATCCTTATCAACTCTAAGGTGAATAATATTCTCCTACTATCTCTATTTTTGTTCTATGATTATATGGATTCAGATTTATGATTTAAATTTGTATTTGTGATAAAATGGATGATGATCTGCTTGAGTTATATTATGATGATTTGTTTTAATACATAAGCACATGAATTTGCACGGTATTGACATGAAACCGAGAATGTATGATTTCAGATTGCCATGGAAAATTTTTATGTTATGTAAAACATGATTTTGGAAATAGGTTTTAGTTTTCAGAAAATTTCCAAGCTATTCAAATTTTATTATGAATTTTTAATGGAAAATATGATATAATTGGGTTAAAAATTATTTCGAGAATTTCATGAAGAAATTAGGTCTAAAATTTTAATATGTTTGATTACATGATGAAACTGAATTTCTGTGATTTTTGGGGATTTTTCCTAATTGATTTACTAAGGAAAATAAATTATTTGAAAAGAAGGACTTTTTTGAAATAATTGGTTCTAGTATATGGATGGGCTAAAACGTTGCATTTTTAATGGTTTTAATCTGGAATTAATGCGGCAGTTATAAAGGTAAAGTATTTGAAAAGTTTTTATGATAACCAATCAATTGTTTACAAATAGGCAAGTTGTTAGAAAGTAATTACTAAAGTTGCTATAACTCAGCCTTTAAGTCAGAAAAAGTGTACTGCCTCTATTAGTAAGGACCTTCGACTCCTCTGATTCTGCCTCGCCCCAGTCGAAACTAACACAGCCAAAACCAACATAGACGAAACCAATACACAAGATATCACTTAGATGGTATGCAGTGGATTGGAAGGAGGGCGGAAGCCTTGGTGTCGAAAGGTTGGCTTTCGATGGAGTCGAAGTCCTGCTTTGTTTTCATAACTTAACATTCTTGCCTAGTTTTACCTAAAGCTTTCGACATAGTCGAAACATATGCTTTCGAAAAGTTTTATAATTAGCTTTCGAAGAAGATTGTCATGTTGTGTTAAAGTATTTGCTTTCGAAGGAGTACCTTTTTCCTTTAAATAATTGCTTTCGAAAGGGTAGGTTCCGACTTATTTGAGACCTGTCCACTACTCTACCTTTCGAAAGGTTACTCTTATTTTTACCTTAAACTAAGCATTTTTCCTAATTGCTTTCGAAAGGGTTGAGGGTTTCGAAGGTGATGGAGTCGAAAGGGGTTTCAACTCTGTCCTTCAAAGTTTTTGTTTTAAAGGTTTTGCTTCCGACTAAAATGGTTTTGTCACCATCAATTTTTTCCCAAACAAATTTTTGTTGGTTTCAAAAGAGATACTTTCGCATATAACCATTTTGACCCAAATGATGTTTTTAAAGAGTAAACCCAATACTTTCGAAAGTGGTACTTTCGTCTGTTTCGAAGCTTTATATTTTTAGAATATGATTTGATACCCTCGAAAGGTATAATAGGTTTCGAATGAGAATGTTTACTAAAAGCTTCGAAAGGTATGTATAGTTGTATACAATGTTTTGAAAAGAGGTTTTCGCTTTCGAAGGAGGCTATCCAAAGGTTTCGAAAAAGATGTTTTTATGGTTTCAAAACATAAACCCAATCTCAATTTAAAGTAATAACCATAGCATAAACAAAGATTTTGAAATGTTATTCACATTGTTATTAACTCATAACCGTAATTATTCACATTGTTATTAACCCATAACTGTATTTTGGGGAAAGGGCATAATAACCCGTTAGGTTGACCCAGTAGTGAATATAACTTAACAAATGTTAAATTTTTAATTAAAGATATTGGTAGGGGCCAATGGGTTTACAGTAAGCCCATGAAAACTGTATGATATTGGCAGTGGCCAATAGGTTCATAGTCAGCCCATGAAAACTATGATTTGATATTGGCAGGGGCCAGTAGGTTTGTAGTTATCCCATGAAAATTGTATCCGGATCAAGATATTAGCAGTCAGTCAGTAAGTTCCTAGTTAGCCCATGAAAACTAGGATAAGAAATAAGATATTGGAGTTACCAATAGGTTCTTAGTGATCCCATGAAAACTAAGTAATTGGACAGATAGTCCTTAATATTTAAAAGGTTAATAGTAATCCTGGAAACTATAATTGAGACAAATAGTCAGAATAAATAGGGATGAGTAATCCAAAATTGATTTATTTGTTTTACATATCATCATAATGTTTTGAGATACTATGTTTTAACCATTATGGATGCAGGAGCACAGTATATGGTTTTATAAATGTTTTAGGATACTAGTGAGGGGAAAACCTGTTTTGCTAAGCGACGTGGTCTCACTAGATATCTAAATGGTTTGAGATGGTAAATTATTATTCATACCAAGCTTTATGCCTGACTCGAAGTTTTTGTTTCCACTTAAACTCTCGGGTACTCAATTGATTTTGAATAGGTTGAGAGTTAAGGTTTCAAGGTGATCTTTTAGACGAATAAAGCTTTGAGGACATGCAGGAGGCAAACTTGTTATTAGAGTTCTTTTATTTCCACTGTGTGTTTTTTTGTAAAGGCACATTGTTTTCTTGCCTTTCTATATACTCTGATCTACCAAGGAGGCATCTGCATATGTCGCTCTTGGCGTATTTTGTAATAATTATATGTTATATGAACGTGGTCTGCGAATTGGGATTATGTAATCAATTTGGAATATTTTAAAATGGAATGTGGAATTTGTTTTGCTGTTTAATTTTTTTCCATATTCTTATGTTTCTGTGCATCAATGTATCTAATATCGCCATGTTCAGTCGCCGAGGATTAATAATTATGGATGACTGCACCATCCATAGCCGATAGTTTTAGGCCTCCAAATAGGGGGATGTTACAAGTACATAGCAGAGACATAAGTCACCATTATCAGTAACTCATGCATATTAGCAACAAGGACAGCTCAGACCATAATCAGCTCAGACCATAGTCAGATCAGATCACATTTGTATGGGTATTGAATTAACTCTAAGGAAATGACAAACCACACACCTTAAAGCCCAATGCAGCTCAGGACGTCATATCCAAGTATCAAGCAAGCCCTGTAGCATCATGCAAGTATCGCACACCGGCCAGTACAGCCTCACCCCAAATATGTCAGCAATACCCCAAATCTAGTGGGTGAATCCCAGTGTCCCCCTAAGGCAGTATGCAAACCCATCACTTCATCAGATTAAAAACATACGACCCATTAAAGTCTCCCACTCCAATTTTAGATATTTCTGCCTCAATTTTAGGAGTTCCCTCCTTCATCTCAAACTCCCTACCAAAGATTACAATTCAACCGTCTAAATTATGCCTTCCTGCCAAAGACATGCCAGTAATCCAGATGCATCAAGCTAACAATGCAAATGGGGAACACGTGGCGTGATCCAAAAGTGGAAACACAGTGGCAAAGGAAGGATGGTGGCAATCCACGTACTTCCTCAACATAATAAATAGGAGACGATTAGGAATATTTAGGGGACTGTTCCTTTTTTCTATTGGGAAGGAGAAAATTGTATATTCTTTTATCAAACACTTGTATCAAGAGAAAAGAGTTAAGAAAAAACTTGACCCATGGATGTAGGATTCAAAGAATTCCGAACAACATTAAAATTTCTATGACTTCTTACTTTCATGCACCACTATATGTTTATGTTTGCATTGGATTATAACTCATCAAGCCAACGTGAATTGGATTTGACATTCTAACAAACAGTTGGAGTGCAACTACATAACTATATAAGCATCCAGCAACATAGCTACTACCCAAAGGCAAGCTTAAGAAAAATTAAGTTTGTTGATCTAAATTTGTGAATAAACGTAAGCAGTTACTTTCCTAATTAATTGAAGTGTTTTGGGATGTAAAATCTCAACGACAAGAGGCGTGATGTGTTTTGGGAAAGATGAGAAGTCAACAGCCAAATATGTAGGACCGTTTTCGGTCATAGGAAGGATAGGGAAGGTGGCGTATAAGGTAGATCTGCCTAGTGTTTTTGCTAGGATTCATAATGTATTTCATGCATCATGTTTGCGGAAATGCATTAGGGACCTGGGAGCGGTAGTAGATCAGAGGGCAGTAGAAGACTTGGTTATTAAACCAGATACGACTTATGTGTGTAGACCGGTTCAGATAGTGGATCGAGATGAGAAGGTGCTTCATAACAAGGTAGCGAAGCTAGTATGCATTCAGTGGAGCGCAAATCGGGAGGACTGTACGTGGGAAATAGAGGATAAGGTTAGGAGGACCTATCCAGAGTTGTTTGTCATAGATTAGCACATATGCTATGTATCGAGATGTGCTAATATAGACCACATATATACATATATGGTATTATGGTTATTTTATGTATTAGTAAGTAGTACTGGTACATTTTATGTATGCATGGATTGGGGATCCATGGGGATGCTTACGGTAAGCATAAAGGAGAGGACTAATCTCTAGTTGACCTTAACTGAATTTCAGGGTGAAATTCCTTTAAGGAGAGGAGACTGTAATAACCCTATTTTATCATTAATAGAATTAATAGAAATAGGTATAAGGGCCCAAGCCTAACTTATTATGGGACAATATACAATACTCATTTCTATTCATTCATTTCATTTTAATCAAAACTAAAATAAAAGTTAGAGAAACTCTTTAATGGTGGAAGCATAAGAAGGCAAATAAGAAGAAGATACAAAAACGCAAATTAGAAGAAACTAAAGAAGACTAAAAGTTCTACATCTTAATGATCTAGGTGAATAATACTTGACCCTTCTAAACCGATTTCCTTATGTATATGGGTTTGGTTCAGATCTATATGTTTTTATGTATGATGGAGTTCGTACGTGTTTACAAGTAAAGATCTAAAAGTTTAATGAATGTTTTAGATAAGGATGAGTGAAATGAAATGTTTACATGTGTTTTCCCTACTTTAGTGATTTTGAAACTAAATGGAAATTTTATATAATGTTTAAATCATGATTTCTGAAGTGGGTTTTCAGTTTGAGGAATTTGCTAAGCTTATATAATTTAATACGAATTTTTGAAGTCGTTTAACTTGAAAATAACAAGTGAAATATTCTTAAAAAGGAAAAATATATGTAAATAATAGAAGAAGAGAGGTTCGGGAATTTTAGAGAATTTTATCTGAATTTTCTATGAGAAAATAAAGGGGTAAACAGCTAAGTACTGTGCTGGGGTAAATGAGTAGTATGGGGGACGAAGGGGAATAAAAATCCAAGGAAAAATATATTAACAGGGTAAAGGTAAAAGGGAAACAAGATCCAAATTATTTGCTGAAAAGAACACTATAAAAAAAGTGGAATAAGATCTGATGGGATAACGACATGTGTAAAGGCGTTGTCAAGGATGTCAGAGATATCAAGTAACATCATTGGGGTGGCGGCTCTAAATTTATAAGGAATAGAACTGCGCTAAATATGAAGGAATTATACTACGCTAAAATTTAAAGAAGAACACTTTATAAGTAAAGTGTAGAGCGTACTGCGTGGGTTAAGAGGACTGTGCTAAAGGGGAGAAATGTAAAATACTTATAAAAGATGAGTTAATGAGGCTCGAGGGGAGGCTAGGTCAGAACGGGAAGGGATCTTGTGTTGAAATGAAAAGACAGTGTTGAAAGGGCTATTGACACCGGGTGAGGAAGCTTACCCTAATTCACACCCAGGAAAGGTGAGGAGAGGCATTCAACTTCCAGGAACTGTGGTGGGAAAGGCCAAGTAGTTCCAAATTAAACAAATGTTTAGAGGCTACATGTGGGTTACTTTGCGGTCTAAGGCTGCATGTGGATTTCTTTATGGTCTACTATAGTGAGTTGGTTCCAAGCAGTTTGAAAACTAAGTAAATAAATTACTGGGGAAGGGAGACGCCAAGTGGTAAAGAAATTTACTAACTAAGTATAGAAGGATTGAAGGTGGCTGTTACTTTGTAGTCTAAGGCTCTACTAACTAAATAGCTAAATACTGTAGGCAGGCTAGGTCTACGCAGTTTGAAGTAAAGAATGAATTTAAAAGAAAACCGCGGTACACGATTCCAAATGGTATTAGATAAGAGAAACTTCTAAAGAATGAATTTTAAAGAGTATTATGGTGGATGATTCCAAGTAGTACAAGTTAAGAGGCATACCATAATGGGAAGCTAAGTAGATTGGTGCGGTACCAAATACTAAAGTAAGGTAGATATGAATTGCACGGGACGCCGCATGCAACAACCCAGTTTTTAAGCAGTAAATAATTAAGTAAATAATAGTAATTTAATTAAATAAATTGAAATTTGGGGGAAATTTATTTAATAAAATAGTTTTGTAATTATTTAAACAAAAGGATTTAAAATGTGAAAATGATATCTAGTATAAAATTATACAATTGCAGTATATCATTGTATATTATTATAGTAATTTTGAAATGTAATCTACACTTGTTTAAATTAGATGGCATTTAGTTTATACACAAAAGAAATTATATTTGTTTGTTTATCTTTTTATTTTCAAGGCCCAAGCTTTTATAACCCGAGCCTAACTTTTTCCACCCAGACCCTAAGTTTTGATATCCAAATTATTCTATCTCTAGAATTTTCCACTCCCTGATGGTTTTACTTCATTTATAAATCCGATCCATATGCTTTCTTTTCTGCAAGGAGAAAATCATTTATTTACCCAAACTCTTCCTTATTATAAATTCAAATTAAATTTAAAAACAAATTTAGAAATTCTCAAACTCAAGAAAATATTTTCCTATATCAATATATACTCACAGTTGAATGAGAAGCGAGTTTAATCGAAGTTTTGGAGACGATGTGAGTGTAATCGATAAAGGGAAAAGCAATGAAGGAAGAAATGGATGCAAGTTTCTGGTGAGTAAAACACTCACATACCTATGTCTAAATATTCAATCTTTGAACCCCTGTGCTTGCGTTTCATTGAATACATGTGAGCTTCAAACCCAAACTAATTATAAGAGTAAAATTGTGGAGTGACGTGTGGCCACTGCCACCCTGGATTGTCGAACGCAACCATGAACACTTTTGTTCCAATTGTCGTCGAGTCCATTCCTGTTTGCAAGTGCGTATTCATGTGCATGGAGGCGTGTATGTCTTGAATCATACGCACGTGTTTCTTTAGTTACCTATCTGCATTCTTAAACCTAGGCATATAATCTCTTTGTGTATTTTATCTTATGTTTGTCCATCTTGAAGTTATGTATTTTCATGCATGGGTTATGGTATAAATATTCATATAAAAATATATTTAGTGCCGTGAGTGTACTTGTAGTTTAGTTTTGTCAAATGCTTCTTTCTATGAATTTGATTTTTGCAGTTCCTTAGTTTTTATTAAACTTATGTATACTAAATTATATATTTTGGATAATAGATCTTTTATTGTTGGATAGTCATCAAATATAGACCTATTAATATGGGTAATTCAGTTGTTTTGTCAACACCATATTACTATCAATATACAATATATAACAACAACTAACAATATTATTACTCCTTGTATATGAGAATGTGAATCTTTTTATGTTTGTAAACTTAGGTAAGTGATGTTTGGTAAAATATTTATCACTTATGAAATGTATACAATATGAATATCTATTTAGCAAATTAGTACCTTACTGTTTTCATACCTTGATGCCCTACTTTCACATCTTAATGTCTTACTTGGCTCAGTTCGTGTATGTGAATGGGTCTATTTACATCTTATAATAAACTAAATTAAATATGACTTGTGTGTTTCATGCATGTATATATATCTGCATGAGAGAGCGTTTGCATTTCCTGATGCTTTGCTTTGCTATTGTTCATATATTAAGTATTTATATTGTAGTGCTGTTTTAAGTATTCTTGCATATTTTGTTTGTAAAGTCTAATGTCTACATCTTTAATTTCATTCACTGGCTTATATAACTAACCTATATATATTAAGAAGAAGAATTGTGTTGTGCATACTCCGGTGTTTAAGTTAAATTGTATATAAAGGTGTACTAGCAATCAACATTATTATTACATATATTTATTATATACTATAAATATTCTTATGCATGTGTGTAAGCCTATGATTATAATTAAATGCTAGCGAGGTATGCATGTCATACTTCAAGGATTCTTCCCATATAAAAGTTTGTTGTTAGCCTTTGCACTACTATATATATATATATATATATATATATATATATATATATATATATTAAATATAAGTATGTGTTTGAGTAGCCTAGCAATCATACTCTAGGTGTATTCATATATTCCCATATAGCTGTTATATTTTTTTTACTGCCCTTGTTTTAAAGGTATGTGAGCTTTGCAACATGCATGAGCACATATTGATTATCTTTCATATGGGTATATGTTCTTGTGGGATTAAATTATGTATATATAAGTAAGAATGTGTGTTTTTGGGTACCAAGATTGTGAACGTATCTATATATTAATCTGTGCTTTGCTCCATATTTACATTTGCTCATGTACAACAGGTTTATGCATTGGTACAATTTAATATATTCCTCTAACATGTTTTTAGCCTTGTTAAATTCAGTTCTTGTCGCTATTCTTTGTATAAAATTTTACTATGACTTTCAGCGTATCATTTCTTGCATGTATATGAACATATACTTAGCTCTATGTTTATGTTCTAAAAGATAAGATAAATTAAATTAAGTTGATTGTGACATCCCGGATTTTTGGCAGTATTATATTTAATTGAATTAATTAAAAATGCAGCTTATTTGGGGGAAGCTATGGTTTGAAATTAAAATAAAGAGTTTCTAAATATTTTAAACATGAAATCTATCTTATTTAACTTTATTAATATGTGATTTAAATATATATACATGATATAATCTGGATAATAATGGTTCAAGTAAAATAAATCTTATCAATATTAAATTTAAGTATAAACAAATATATTATTTGAAAATAAATATAATTATTATAGGCTTAAGAAACTATGATATTAACATAGGTAAAAAAAAAGTAAGTAATAAATTAAATGTTAGATAGTTAAATTAAAAAAAAGGGTTGATGTTAAATAAATATCTCAAATAAATTTATAGTTATGTAAAATATGAAATGATCATATAAAATAATTCTAGAAATATATAAACTATTGAAATAAATAAAATATAAATATATATATGTAGAAATCCAAGACAATGGATATTTAAGTTAGAAATTAGTATTAAGTTAGAAATATAAATAAATATATATAAGATAAATTATATAATATAAAGTCAATACATTAGACAAATTCTAATATCATGTTAAAAATAGAAATGTATTCCTATCACAAAGTATAAGACAAAGGAAATAAAATGATGATGGTAGTAGCTTATGAAACAAGACAAAGCTATGTATATATTTGAATGTAAAAATCAAGTTTGTATAAAAAGAAAAGATAAGTATGACAATATAAAACAAGACAAATTTAATTAATGTAGCACATACACTTATCATTTCAGCCTCCATGCTTAATAAAAATCTCTAGTCAAAATTTAGACAAAAGTCTTTTTCCAGTACAACTAAAAATCTTGCACCAGTATTGATCAACTCTGTACACATCTCTTTTATATATCATCTCATGTTTTCCATTTCGATTCATTCAAGTATGAGCATTATATATATATAATATATAGCAACCTGAAACTCAACAACAGCTAGAAATTAAAACAAGCAAGTATGGATCTAGAATCTAGAATCAAACCAGCTTCAAATTTTCAAAATAAAAGTCTGTTATGTTCAAACAGAAAGGTGAGTATTCTAACTTTGTTTCCCTCTGATTACTTTGAAAAACCTGTGGATAACATCACTATTAATTGTTCAAGTATATGATTCTGTGGCGTGTTAATCTCTGAAATAAGTTTGTTTGGTGAACATATTTTTAAGAAAACACAGAGTGTATATATGAACATATGGGTGTGTGCATTTGCTGTGTGTTTGGAATTTTCTCAGATTTTGGTTTTCAGGCTCAAGATCAAATCTAAAATCATTTGCTCATGATCCGATCTAGGTAAAGACTTTGATCTGGAACAAAATATAATTGTTGTACTATAGATTTTTGTTTTAAAAAAAAAATTGTTAAGTTAAAATAAATTGGTTCTCTCTGGAAAAGAAAAACAACAGAGCAACCTTAAAATTAGAAAAAAATAAATTATCATGATTGATGAATCTAGAAATATAAATTAAAAACTTGAACTAAAACTTGATTTTTGAACATGATTTCTAGAAGAGGGGTTAGAGTGTAAATCTGGTTGGACCAGAAAAGTGAGTTTGAGCAACTCCTGGCGATCTAGGTGATCTGGGATGTTGTGATTCTTCCTGGAGGTGGAAGAGTGATTGGAGGATCAAGTAAAAATATTTGATGGGTGTTCAGATGATCGGGAAAGTGGGGGTGTTGGATTTTTATCAGTAAACCTAGTTAATTGCATAGTCAGGTTTTGGATTTGGTACGATTTCTCTGGTGCATCGAGTGTACCAGAACTCAGGGAGGTGGAAGCTCGGAGGTTGTCAAGAGTGTGGCTGGAGCCGTTGGAACTCCGGTGGTCGGAGGAGCAAGGACGAGAGGTTTCCAGGTCTTGAAGGTTGTCCCAGTTTTCGCCAGGTTACTCGATTTGGTTTCGAGTAGGATTCGAAGTATAGACGGTCGGAATTGTGAATGAGGTTGGTCGCCGACTCATGAGGATCACCGCTGATGGTCGGAAGCGGCGGCATCGATGGGACATGTGCACGGTGCACATTTTAAGCGTTTATAAAGTGTTGGGTTGAGACAGGAATGGACTCGAGTTTTTCTCGAGTAAGTTCAGAGACGGCTCGAAGAATGGTGGGTTGTGACTCGGAGCGAATTAGGTTGCCTCAGGTCATTTTGATTTGTTACAGGGTTCTTTAAAACCTGTATATTGGATGTTAAAACAAATTCAAAATTTTAAGGAGGAAGACTGAAAATCAGAATTTGAAGATGGGGTTCAAATTTACTTTTGAATCCTAGTTTGTAATAAATGAAGTATTATAAAATTCAAATTATTTGACAACTTTAAAGGGTTTTAACTTGGATAAATTTGTTAAAGTTAAATTGTTAGATTATTTCAAATTCTTGAATTTGGAAGGAGTTCAGATGTGGATTTAAAGTAAATGTTTCCAAAGATTTTGGAATGATGATTGAATCGTTCATAAAGGAAATGGTTTTCCTTAAAGATAATTTAGATTTAATGATTGGAGATTTCATTAAATTAATAAGTAAATAAATCCAGAATTAAGTAACAAAGTTATAAAAGAGGTTTAAAAATTTATTAATTTAGAATTAAGTAAATTAATAAGTTTAATTACTTAAAAAATAATAATTAGAGAGTCATTGATGGTTAATGAAATCATTAACTGGGGATTATTCTAATAATTAATTAATTAACTAATTTTAATATTAATTTGATTAATTAATTAAGGAAATCATTTATGAAAATTGGTTAGTATAATTACTGAATGAAAATACTTAAGGAATTAATTACTCAAAGTAATTAATTGAGTTTAATATGATTAGTTCAACTTAATTTATTTAAGATAATTAATTTAAGATGATCACTGGATGATTTGATAAGTTATTACTTAATGTGATATAGGAAGTATAATCACCTAGTGAAGTAATTATAGGTTAATTACTGAATGTAATTAATTGAGGGTGGCTTATTTATGGAAGTACTTGAGTTAAATTATTTTGCTTAATAAATCAAGAAATAAATTAAGTTAATTAATTAAGGGACATTAATCAGCAATTAAGGGAGGATCATTAGTTAATGTAATACATGACAGTAATTAAAGATTTAATTGCTTAATAACTGTGATTTGTGTGAATTTGTAAGTAATGAATGAGTTACCCCGGGTTCTAAATGAGTATATTTTACTGGTATTTCATGTTAGATGGGCTTTACTCACGTTGGTTTCTAGCCTGACCCGGGTGTTACTTTGATGTAATGCTCGGGTCAGACCGAGTATTACAGATTTTCAGGTAAGGACGTTCGAGAGCTCAGGTGGCGAGCTGGATGTCAGGAACGTATGGAGTGTTTCCGCTGTGATATATTTCTGTTTATCTGGGATATGTTGATTTGTATATATCCAGTGATTGTGTATATGTATAATTCTGATGTATAAAATAAAATTGATAGATATAGTATTCTTTGTAGACTGTTATTTTATTTGATATTATATTTTATCCACTGCGAATGTGAGAATCTGTGTTGTGTTTCTGTTTCTTCTTCTTCTATCCCTTTCTTCTTTCCTAACTATCTGAAATTTTCGGGATCGAAAATTCCGGGTCGTTACATTGATACTGCAAGTTATTTATTTATATATATTGCGCAGGTTGTTATAGTGAATTTTGTTTTTTAGGACCTTAAAAGCATGTTCTTTATGTGTAATGTTTAGTGCGTTTATACCTTTTCATTAATTTAGTCTAAGAACTTTAGCTCACAAAGTCTGTGATTGGACCTTTCTTGTATTAAATTGGTTTTGATTTCTCCTGTGTGTTTATGCATATATGATGCCTGGTGTGTGCGACTGTGTCGTATGGGCTAGCAGGCAGTTACCATTGAGGCACATGTCGGTAGTCGTAGCCGGAGAGGCTACGCGTTGTCGAGCCTATGGTGGATCATCGACACGATACCAATAGGGGAGAGGTAATGGTAATTGATGACTGTAGTAGTCGTGTCATATGGACTACGTGTGTCTCCTGGAGCAAGCAGACGTGCTTTCAGTCTCCCGTTTGGTTCCGGTATATGTGGATGTATGTATATGTATGTGGATAGTAGACAGACATATATTATGTATATGTGAGATTATACCTGAGACCGTGTCCAAAGTATGGTCAACCCCGTATCCTTCTTAGGTAGACGGCCTATCTTTTACAGGCGGACGACCTACTTATTATTGATTGCATTTGGATATTGTTATGAGCTGGCTCAAATCTTCCTTATTGATTTGATATTGGTATTTTATAATATGAGATTGAGAGAGATAGTGGGCATTGTTTTATTACTGCCCAATTTCCCTTGAGCATGTCTCGTTGATGATTATTTCTAGATTTGATAGTGATTTCAAGATTTGGATGATTCACCTGTTCGATATTTTACATGAATTTTGATTTGATATGTTTTAAATGGGCAATGACATCATTATATGGATTTGAAATGTTTGGATGATTTAATGCCTTGAGGATTATTCTATATGTATATATACTTTGATATGTAATCTGATGCATTTGTATCTTTAATAGTGATACATATTGTTCCTTGTTTATACAGTATCACCTTCTTATGATCCTTGGTTAGACATAGTCTGACCCGTGTATTATTTTATAATGCTCGGGTCAGTCCGAGACATTTTAGGTACAGGGGCGACTTGACCAGTATGTATTTCATTGGGCTTAGAGGAATTCATTATTAGGATTATTACATGATATTTGTTTGACATTATTTCATTATATTTATATATATAATTGACACATGAATTGTATCGTATAACATTAATGTATTTATATTATATGCTATTATTGCGATTGACTCTATGTTCTCTGTGATCTACTGTATATTATGTATTATTCTGTCCTGGAGGAACACATATCTATTGCTTTGTACCGATACGGTATACGTAAATGTGAGTTATATACTTGATGTTTTAATACATACCAGTGTTAGTCCATGGGAATATTCACGTGTGTACCTTATATAGCCTCATTCTGCATATTATTTGATAGTACTACTCTGTAATACACTTGGATAGTATGGGTATAGATGTAACGACCCGTAAATTTTAACTGTTTTAATAACGTAATTAGTTGAAATTTTGCGAAATTTTAAACGATAAAATTTTGAAATATAAATTTGATATTTGGAATGCGTCTAGTTAAACATAGCAACTGGTAAATTTTCATCCGAAAATACGAAAGTTTATTTCGCGCGTAAATTTACTTCAATTTAATCAGTTAAAAAGCGATGAAAATAAAATGTTTTCAGAACCTAAATATTTTTACATAGAAAAATTCTAAACCATCTTCTGAGCAAACGCCATTTTTCGTTTTTCCAAATTCGGACTTCTTTGGCTCCGTCGATCTTATTTTTCGACGTTTTTCCTGCATTTTTCACCAATAGAAAATTTTGAATTTTTAAAATTAAATCGTACTGCTAACATCTGTATACCATATTGATCGTCTTGTTATATCGATCTTTGTGGTACATTCATTTCTGTGCTGTGAAGTCCGGTTCACAGCGAAATTCGTGAAACCAGTAATCCTATCGGTATCTATTTTGAGTATCTAGAATGTTCTTACGTCCACTCAGATTTCACGTGAATAATTCTAATAGAACTTAGCTCTTTATATTCTTGAATTCACTTTTTGACTTTTAAATATTCTACCAGTCGTTTCGTTTGCATTTCTTTTGGGTTACTGTGCGTTGGAAATAAAACAAGCTTTATATCTGTTGTCACATACCGAAATTTTCGACTTTCGAAAATTCAACATCGATACTCACTTAATCGACTGTCGAGCAATCGAGTGCCGAAAACTCCAATAGTGAAGGTTTTAGAAAGAAGAAGTAGAAGAAAGAGTAGAAGAAGAAGAAAGAAAGCAGAGAAGAAAAACAACAGAACAACATCAGATACAGAAACAATATCAGAATCTCACATATCGCAGCGGAACAATATATAATAAATAAACACTAGTCTTTTAAAACAAAGAGCTATATCAGTTTATACATACATCAATCATCAGATTCAATATACAGCAATGGACAGTTATATAACTTGTCCTTATACAGAATACACAGCGGAATAAATACTATCAGATACAAATACTACGTCTCGAACTCCAGCTTATCTCCAAAGCTCCAGAATATCCAGAATATCCTGATAATATAACTCTAGACTGCCCGTGTGGAAAATTTGTGGGCACCCAGAGTTTAGAAGGGAAACAATAAACTCCGAGTCAGTCATGGTGACTGGTGTGAGATCGTAAAACAGTTATTCTTTAAAATAAACAACAGGATAATTTTAAAGTCAATTCGAAATGCTTTTGGAAAATGAAACTACCATAAGACCTCCCACCACACACACAATGCAAACGCAGAATTGGAGGAGATTTCTTCTTATGATAATCAAAGATGCTTACTACGCAAAATCAAATCATTTTTGATATTATTATTAGTGCATAGTGTAGAAATCATTTCGAAAGTATAATATTAATCTTAGCCAACATACGACCAGTATCGTATGCCTACTATAGCTACTATGTTCAATAGCAGGTTACCGCCACATTCCATAGCAGGTAATACAACTAAAACCGTACACGTCGCGTATTGTTTCTTTGGATTTCCAACAAATGGTCAGGCAAAGGAACTTCCTATCCACGATGGGTACGTCCCTGGAATAGACGACCCGAGAAATAACCTAACATTACGGTTAGATCTCTGCCAACACAAGGCCGGGTTACCTCTGCAAAAATAGGTAACTACTGACACGCGTATGCCATCCCCCGATCGTCACCGATCTTCCCGAGGATCCCCGATTTCCAACAAACCACATAGAAATAATAATGCAGTAACCACAGAGGTTAAGTATCTGGGCTCCATACCATGATACCACCTTTATCCAGAAGGAATGACATACACTAAGGGGCGCTACTCCCTAGAACCTTGCCGCATCCTTCCTGTTTCGACCATTTCCGGGGTGTGAGGCTCGACGAAGTCTCGTCCACAAAGCTACGCTTTCTACAAAAAGCCCTGCTTCGGGTCAAACAAAATGATCAACCTATGATCACAAAGATATAAGATCAAATAAATGATCATATCACAAATGATCAAACACTGATCATTTCACAGCAACACTCAGTATGCCACATTACCAAATTGGGATATATCGCTGATAAATTTCAACTACATAACCTCTGAGCTCGTACGTCTCAGAGAAGGGTGTTAAGCTAAGAGAATAAATTCTCCGCCACCAACAGAAATGTATTTGAAAGAAATCAGCTTTATATCTCAAATTGTAACGTCAGACACACAATCCATACAAGTCTGTTCCGGGATCGAACAGAACCGAAGGCACTTCTCACGAAGCCCTTGCATTTCCGGATAATTTTCAATCACGTCAGGACTTCCCGTCACTAAGGGTGATAAAACCTCTAAACCGAAGATCAGTCGGTGTAGAGTAACTCGACGGTAATCCTTCCGTTTTCAAAAATATCCGGTCTTCAACACCGGTCTTCAAATGCGATTCATAACGACGTATCACATATTCGGAATGGGTTATACGACCCCATGGTCCTTTCCCGGCTAACCCGAATAGTGAGCGTAAATTCAAAAATAAGTGTGGCATTCAAATTCATCCAATTCACAACAAATACCTATCTAAAGGTAATTATTGATAGTCGGTTATTTAACTATCAATAAAGATGTGCGACATCAACAGATTCCAAATAATTTTCCCCAAATTATTTAATCTCCAAAAATATCTTCATTACATATAAAAATTCCACACTTAACCATTTGAAAACAATTTCAAATATTCACTTTTCAATTTATCTTTAAAAGATAAAAACTCAAACAGTTCATTTCCCATTGGAAAAGCATTTCCATACTTATTTAAAAATAAGTAATTCACAAATCATTTATTTTCAACACTTAGAAAATATTTGATATACTTAAATCAAATTAAGTATATATCTCATTCTTTAAGGAAATCATTCTTAAATCACATTTATTTGAGTCAAAACGAATGTTGCGTAAAACATCGTTACAACGACTCGAAATCACTAGTATAGGGATTCGGAATTAAGATAGATATATAAATCCCAATACTATATAAAATATTTCCTTTCGAAAATCATTTACTATAACCACAGTGTTATAGTCCACCATTTCCTTATTTTTCGAAAAACGTCTATTTCAACAAGAACTGTTGAAATCTATGTTTTCGATATTTAACACATTTTCAAAACATCGTTAAAAACTATTTAACTTCATTTTTAAAATATCACTTCTTCAAAAATGAATCCATTTTATTCAATAATATATTCACTGTCCAAAATCGTGAATATATCTTCTTTAATAATCTCCCATATTTAATTTATCAAATTCAATCTATTTCGAATTTATAAACACGTTTATAAATTCTATTTCCATTTATAAAAACTACAATTTATAAATCTTCTTTATTAACTAGTTCAATTCATAACTCAATTTTTATACTAACGGTCCATCTTATAAGTTAATACTTATAATTCATTTATTTTCAGAAATCGTTCTTTTAAAACTTTACAATTGTAAAGTTCATCCCTTTATAAATCATTTTAACATCATTTCCATTTTAAATTCACATTCCCTTATTTCAATTGGATTCATTTTTCCAAATATTCACTTTTGAATCTAAAATCGGATTTCAAATTAATTTCTAATTCTACTTTAACTCCTAAATCAATTACAATTTGATTTCTAAATTTATTTTCACTACTAAAATAAATTCTTATTCTTTCCAAATTATTCAATATCCTGTTTTTAAAATGGATTCTTCAAATTGAAATCATTTTACATTGATTTCACAACTTATTTCAATTTACCAATTAAATTCCAAACTGAATTTCCAACTTATCTTCTTTTAAATAAATTCCTTTTTAAGAAAATAAATTTCAATCGTTTCTTTCAATCTATTTAAAAATCCAAATTTAAATTAATTTCTTCAATTTAAAATCACTATTATACGAAATTCATTTATTTAACAATTTCACTTTATTCTGGAAATAAATTCGATAAGATTATAAAAATTAACTTTTTATACTTTAAAATTCCTTTCTTCGAATTTATTAAATTTCTAAAATTAAATTCACTTAGAAATTTCTATTTTTATTTCCAAAAATTCAATTTCGTTTATTTTTGGAATCCAATGATGTCAAAACATCCATTCAGCTAAATCTTAGCATTCAAACAATTTCCAGACATCAATATGGTCAATAACATCAATATAATCATTCACAGATCCATATCACAGTATAAATAAATTCAATCAATGTGAGGGGTCCAGTTGGATCCCTCCAACCTGTTTCCCTGCATCCAAAGACGTCAGCACAATACCAATTCCGCTCCAGTACGGAATTATCGCGGTATATAGGTTTTTTATAAATCCGCTTACTAACGGCGCAATAGGGTCTCATCCGCTATACGAGGCGGGAAATCATCAATCCAATATATACATATGCCAATATGTATATACTGCTATATATAGATATATATCCTACTATATCTAATACCACATCCAATAGAAATCAAATCATCAATCAATAAATAACTGAAAATTCCACTTTTCAATCGAGTGAGAAAAATCTCACCTTCGCATTTAAATTTTGCAATCCATTTCCATCTCCAATTTGTTTCCTTGACTTTATTCGACCTTGTATAACAATTTAGATAATTTATTAATATTCGAAATAAACCGAATAAATCTACTTCGTTTGATAAGTGTAAATTTCCCAGTGGTTTTATTTTGAACAAATTTTCCTTTTAATAAATTTAAATTTACTAATGATTTAAATTTTAAACTAATTTCTTTTCATTTTTAACAGATTATTCTCAACAATTTTATCTAATTAAAATTTAAATTTAAAACTAACTATTAAAATTTCCAAACTAACTTTCCTATTTCTTTAAACTAAAATCTCATTTAATATATTGATTTTAAACTTAACAGTAAACATTTTTTTTTCTCTGGAGATAATTTATTTTAAATTTATAAATTTTGCAAAACTACACACTTATATTTTTACTGTAAAAATAACTTTAACTCTGAAACTAAATTATACCTCATTGTCGACCGAACTCCACAGCTCCGATCGAGTAGCCACCACCAAGTCGTCGTGCCTGACATCCCCAAATTCGAACGCACCACCCTCAGCTGAAACTCAACAATATTGACTATCACCACTGCTTCGCCTGCCGCGAGTGCTACCAACATCACCAGAAATCAGACAACCCGAGCTGCCACTTCACGACGTCGCCGTTCTCCCCCAAATTCCAGTCGATCCCAATTCAATTTCGCCTGCCTCCAATCGTTCGAACTCGAGCTCGACTGTCTGCTCGCGATCAGCTATGCGTGAATCCCATTCGCGGAACTCCCTTAGCACCCAGTCGCGACTGCCATCATCGGTCTCGAACTCGAGAGCACGAGTCGCCGCGAACCCTCTTGCTCGTCGCCTGCCGATTGCTTTCTTGTCTTCGAGCCTACGCCCACGCGCGCGCCCAAACCCCAGCGCCGAGGGAGTTACCACTGCGAAGCCCTAGATCCCCCCTCGATTGAACGCGAGCTGGGTCGCGACTTCCCATTTTCGCCGTGATAGGCGACGCCTCCCCTTGCGAAATCATTCGCGTCCCTCTCTCTCTCTGATTTTTCGAATAAAGGAAAAGGGAAGAAAAGGATAACAGGCTTTAGGTTTTGAATTTTAAATGAAAGAGGAGGAAACCATTGTTAATTTTTTTGAACGAGAAAGGGGGAAGAAAGATGGAACGAAGGCGTTTGTCTTCTGAAAAGAATGGAGGGAGTATCGGTTATTATAAAATGAAGGACGACGTGATTTTTTCGTGATGCTCGGCGTAATTTAAGGCTGAAACAAAGGGAATGGTCGTGGTGATGTGAACTGATATAATTACCAATTTTAAATTGAATTCAATTTGAAAATTTCCAACGCATTTATGTGTCGTACGGTTACGTATTAACTCGGAAAAATACGAAAATTGAAATCCGACAATAATTCAGTATTACGGACCCAATGGAACTGGTTTCGTCGAATTCCGAGACTGTTTGAAAAATGACTATTTTTAACTATCGGTTAAACGATATAAATTTCAAAACTGATCAAACCAATTCAAAATTGGATTCTGAAGCTTCTGTTATCTTCAGAATTATCAACACGAGTTTTATAAGCTTTCCAAATATTTTTCTCTAGCTTTAAACGGCAGATTCAAAAATTTTTATTCAGCATTAAATAGATTAAATTTTATAATTAAATCGTCAAATTCAAATTTATATCGAGGATTCAAATTAAATCATCGTTCAAATATTTAAAATTAATTAAATATCCTCAGTTTAATTCGTTCAAAATTCCGGGTCGTTACAGACTTCCCCCTTTAAAAGAATTTCGTCCTCGAAATTACAAGTTAGAAAGAAAGGTCCTTAACTCGTCTACTATTTTTCACAATTTAAATAGTTTTATCAATTCATCAAAACAAATCTTTCTACTAAAGATTCGTTATCATTCAACTACATTTCGACTTCAACTCTAAGTTTCAAAACAACATTGTTTAACTTCACAATTCAAATTTAAGTTTAAATTCAAATTTAAACTTTCAA
Organism: Allium fistulosum; assembly: GCA_030737815.1. Classification (NCBI taxonomy): domain Eukaryota; kingdom Viridiplantae; phylum Streptophyta; class Magnoliopsida; order Asparagales; family Amaryllidaceae; genus Allium; species Allium fistulosum. Next base: position 1,412,106,078 of record CM060903.1, read on the forward strand.
AAATTTCTCAAAAATTTTCTAACACTCGGAATTTTCGAAAAATTTCGCCAGCGTCTCCTTTGCGCGGCTAATACGGCACGACTACAAAACGTCCCTACGGACTCTCAGATTTCAAAAAGGAAAAGAAAAAGCCAAGCGGCTAGAGAAGAAATCATCAAAAACTCATATTATAATTCAAATACATACCTTTTTCGAGCAATTCGAATTATCTGTGAAATAAATTTTCCAATCCCTTTATACACCTGTATATCCTACTAGCCATAATATCTAGTTACATATATTCCATTATGAATTTTATCTTTTATTCATCTTTCATTTATAATTATTCAATTCAATTCATTTCTTACAAATTTGAAACGAATTTCAATTTTCAATCTCATTTTATTTAATTGATTCACTTGCAAATTTATTCGTTCATTCACAATTTTCATTTATTTTCATAATTCAGTACTCAATTCCAGAGTCTTTTCAACCTTTTCAAAACCATTTTTTGAAAACAATTCAAATTATCCTTTGAATTTTCAAAAAAACAAAATCCAAAATTTTCAAACAATTTCCATTTAAAACAACTTGGCAGCAATTTCTCTTTTGGAAACCCGAAAATGAACATCAATAATGCTGCAGTCATTACCGAAGTTATTTTCCAGCGACCGAAAAGAGTTTAGAACTTCTCATTCCTCCAAAATACTTTTCAAATCTTTGAAATTCATTTTCAAATCAAAAATGATTTAAACTTCCAAATTTCCAAAAATTTTCAAATCCTTTTCAAAACATTTCCAAAACTTCTCTGGAATTCCGTTTCAAATTATAAATCACATTTATAACTTATATTCTCAAATTTCATTTGTATATGAATTTTATTTCTTAACTTTGGAGTTATAATTCCAATGTCTTACTTAATTCCAATGGGAATAATTTAATATTATTACTTCTAGCAACCATGCAACCATGCAACCATATACTGTAATAATTTACAGAAAATCATTTCTTTTCTATACAAAAATAGATTTGGGTAAAATTATTTCATTTACCCTATTCAAAACAATACTGTGCCGAATTGTTCTATTTAAGTGTTTAGAAACCCCTTCGATACAGTTTTGCAAGACTGTGCCGACGAAGGTTCATATACCACTCAATAAACCAATCATCACAATATAAAACAATTTCATATTTAAATAACAAATACGCGCTCATATCTATAATTACACTCAACTCATTCTAGAGTACTACTGGCTCTATCTCTAATGAGTAACACCCAACAGAGCAGGGTTGTCGCTTAACCATATGCTCTGATACCACTTTGTCACATACCGAAATTTTCGACTTTCGAAAATTCAACATCGATACTCACTTAATCGACTGTCGAGCAATCGAGTGCCGGAAACTCCAATAGTGAAGGTTTTAGAAAGAAGAAGTAGAAGAAAGAGTAGAAGAAGAAGAAAGAAAGCAGAGAAGAAAAACAACAGAACAACATCAGATACAGAAACAATATCAGAATCTCACATATCGCAGCGGAACAATATATAATAAATAAACACTAGTCTTTTAAAACAAAGAGCTATATCAGTTTATACATACATCAATCATCAGATTCAATATACAGCAATGGACAGTTATATAACTTGTCCTTATACAGAATACACAGCGGAATAAATACTATCAGATACAAATACTACGTCTCGAACTCCAGCTTATCTCCAAAGCTCCAGAATATCCAGAATATCCTGATAATATAACTCTAGACTGCCCGTGTGGAAAATTTGTGGGCACCCAGAGTTTAGAAGGGAAACAATAAACTCCGAGTCAGTCATGGTGACTGGTGTGAGATCGTAAAACAGTTATTCTTTAAAATAAACAACAGGATAATTTTAAAGTCAATTCGAAATGCTTTTGGAAAATGAAACTACCATAAGACCTCCCACCACACACACAATGCAAACGCAGAATTGGAGGAGATTTCTTCTTATGATAATCAAAGATGCTTACTACGCAAAATCAAATCATTTTTGATATTATTATTAGTGCATAGTGTAGAAATCATTTCGAAAGTATAATATTAATCTTAGCCAACATACGACCAGTATCGTATGCCTACTATAGCTACTATGTTCAATAGCAGGTTACCGCCACATTCCATAGCAGGTAATACAACTAAAACCGTACACGTCGCGTATTGTTTCTTTGGATTTCCAACAAATGGTCAGGCAAAGGAACTTCCTATCCACGATGGGTACGTCCCTGGAATAGACGACCCGAGAAATAACCTAACATTACGGTTAGATCTCTGCCAACACAAGGCCGGGTTACCTCTGCAAAAATAGGTAACTACTGACACGCGTATGCCATCCCCCGATCGTCACCGATCTTCCCGAGGATCCCCGATTTCCAACAAACCACATAGAAATAATAATGCAGTAACCACAGAGGTTAAGTATCTGGGCTCCATACCATGATACCACCTTTATCCAGAAGGAATGACATACACTAAGGGGCGCTACTCCCTAGAACCTTGCCGCATCCTTCCTGTTTCGACCATTTCCGGGGTGTGAGGCTCGACGAAGTCTCGTCCACAAAGCTACGCTTTCTACAAAAATCCCTGCTTCGGGTCAAACAAAATGATCAACCTATGATCACAAAGATATAAGATCAAATAAATGATCATATCACAAATGATCAAACACTGATCATTTCACAGCAACACTCAGTATGCCACATTACCAAATTGGGATATATCGCTGATAAATTTCAACTACATAACCTCTGAGCTCGTACGTCTCAGAGAAGGGTGTTAAGCTAAGAGAATAAATTCTCCGCCACCAACAGAAATGTATTTGAAAGAAATCAGCTTTATATCTCAAATTGTAACGTCAGACACACAATCCATACAAGTATGTTCCGGGATCGAACAGAACCGAAGGCACTTCTCACGAAGCCCTTGCATTTCCGGATAATTTTCAATCACGTCAGGACTTCCCATCACTAAGGGTGATAAAACCTCTAAACCGAAGATCAGTCGGTGTAGAGTAACTCGACGGTAATCCTTCCGTTTTCAAAAATATCCGGTCTTCAACACCGGTCTTCAAATGCGATTCATAACGACGTATCACATATTCGGAATGGGTTATACGACCCCATGGTCCTTTCCCGGCTAACCCGAATAGTGAGCGTAAATTCAAAAATAAGTGTGGCATTCAAATTCATCCAATTCACAACAAATACCTATCTAAAGGTAATTATTGATAGTCGGTTATTTAACTATCAATAAAGATGTGCGACATCAACAGATTCCAAATAATTTTCCCCAAATTATTTAATCTCCAAAAATATCTTCATTACATATAAAATTTCCACACTTAACCATTTGAAAACAATTTCAAATATTCACTTTTCAATTTATCTTTAAAAGATAAAAACTCAAACAGTTCATTTCCCATTGGAAAAGCATTTCCATACTTATTTAAAAATAAGTAATTCATAAATCATTTATTTTCAACACTTAGAAAATATTTGATATACTTAAATCAAATTAAGTATATATCTCATTCTTTAAGGAAATCATTCTTAAATCACATTTATTTGAGTCAAAACGAATGTTGCGTAAAACATCGTTACAACGACTCGAAATCACTAGTATAGGGATTCGGAATTAAGATAGATATATAAATCCCAATACTATATAAAATATTTCCTTTCGAAAATCATTTACTATAACCACAGTGTTATAGTCCACCATTTCCTTATTTTTCGAAAAACGTCTATTTCAACAAGAACTGTTGAAATCTATGTTTTCGATATTTAACACATTTTCAAAACATCGTTAAAAACTATTTAACTTCATTTTTAAAATATCACTTCTTCAAAAATGAATCCATTTTATTCAATAATATATTCACTGTCCAAAATCGTGAATATATCTTCTTTAATAATCTCCCATATTTAATTTATCAAATTCAATCTATTTCGAATTTATAAACACGTTTATAAATTCTATTTCCATTTATAAAAACTACAATTTATAAATCTTCTTTATTAACTAGTTCAATTCATAACTCAATTTTTATACTAACGGTCCATCTTATAAGTTAATACTTATAATTCATTTATTTTCAGAAATCGTTCTTTTAAAACTTTACAATTGTAAAGTTCATCCCTTTATAAATCATTTTAACATCATTTCCATTTTAAATTCACATTCCCTTATTTCAATTGGATTCATTTTTCCAAATATTCACTTTTGAATCTAAAATCGGATTTCAAATTAATTTCTAATTCTACTTTAACTCCTAAATCAATTACAATTTGATTTCTAAATTTATTTTCACTACTAAAATAAATTCTTATTCTTTCCAAATTATTCAATATCCTGTTTTTAAAATGGATTCTTCAAATTGAAATCATTTTACATTGATTTCACAACTTATTTCAATTTACCAATTAAATTCCAAACTGAATTTCCAACTTATCTTCTTTTAAATAAATTCCTTTTTAAGAAAATAAATTTCAATCGTTTCTTTCAATCTATTTAAAAATCCAAATTTAAATTAATTTCTTCAATTTAAAATCACTATTATACGAAATTCATTTATTTAACAATTTCACTTTATTCTGGAAATAAATTCGATAAGATTATAAAAATTAACTTTTTATACTTTAAAATTCCTTTCTTCGAATTTATTAAATTTCTAAAATTAAATTCACTTAGAAATTTCTATTTTTATTTCCAAAAATTCAATTTCGTTTATTTTTGGAATCCAATGATGTCAAAACATCCATTCAGCTAAATCTTAGCATTCAAACAATTTCCAGACATCAATATGGTCAATAACATCAATATAATCATTCACAGATCCATATCACAGTATAAATAAATTCAATCAATGTGAGGGGTCCAGTTGGATCCCTCCAACCTGTTTCCCTGCATCCAAAGACGTCAGCACAATACCAATTCCGCTCCAGTACGGAATTATCGCGGTATATAGGTTTTTTATAAATCCGCTTACTAACGGCGCAATAGGGTCTCATCCGCTATACGAGGCGGGAAATCATCAATCCAATATATACATATGCCAATATGTATATACTGCTATATATAGATATATATCCTACTATATCTAATACCACATCCAATAGAAATCAAATCATCAATCAATAAATAACTGAAAATTCCACTTTTCAATCGAGTGAGAAAAATCTCACCTTCGCATTTAAATTTTGCAATCCATTTCCATCTCCAATTTGTTTCCTTGACTTTATTCGACCTTGTATAACAATTTAGATAATTTATTAATATTCGAAATAAACCGAATAAATCTACTTCGTTTGATAAGTGTAAATTTCCCAGTGGTTTTATTTTGAACAAATTTTCCTTTTAATAAATTTAAATTTACTAATGATTTAAATTTTAAACTAATTTCTTTTCATTTTTAACAGATTATTCTCAACAATTTTATCTAATTAAAATTTAAATTTAAAACTAACTATTAAAATTTCCAAACTAACTTTCCTATTTCTTTAAACTAAAATCTCATTTAATATATTGATTTTAAACTTAACAGTAAACATTTTTTTTTTCTCTGGAGATAATTTATTTTAAATTTATAAATTTTGCAAAACTACACACTTATATTTTTACTGTAAAAATAACTTTAACTCTGAAACTAAATTATACCTCATTGTCGACCGAACTCCACAGCTCCGATCGAGTAGCCACCACCAAGTCGTCGTGCCTGACATCCCCAAATTCGAACGCACCACCCTCAGCTGAAACTCAACAATATTGACTATCACCACTGCTTCGCCTGCCGCGAGTGCTACCAACATCACCAGAAATCAGACAACCCGAGCTGCCACTTCACGACGTCGCCGTTCTCCCCCAAATTCCAGTCGATCCCAATTCAATTTCGCCTGCCTCCAATCGTTCGAACTCGAGCTCGACTGTCTGCTCGCGATCAGCTATGCGTGAATCCCATTCGCGGAACCCCCTTAGCACCCAGTCGCGACTGCCATCATCGGTCTCGAACTCGAGAGCACGAGTCGCCGCGAACCCTCTTGCTCGTCGCCTGCCGATTGCTTTCTTGTCTTCGAGCCTACGCCCACGCGCGCGCCCAAACCCCAGCGCCGAGGGAGTTACCACTGCGAAGCCCTAGATCCCCCCTCGATTGAACGCGAGCTGGGTCGCGACTTCCCATTTTCGCCGTGATAGGCGACGCCTCCCCTTGCGAAATCATTCGCGTCCCTCTCTCTCTCTGATTTTTCGAATAAAGGAAAAGGGAAGAAAAGGATAACAGGCTTTAGGTTTTGAATTTTAAATGAAAGAGGAGGAAACCATTGTTAATTTTTTTGAACGAGAAAGGGGGAAGAAAGATGGAACGAAGGCGTTTGTCTTCTGAAAAGAATGGAGGGAGTATCGGTTATTATAAAATGAAGGACGACGTGATTTTTTCGTGATGCTCGGCGTAATTTAAGGCTGAAACAAAGGGAATGGTCGTGGTGATGTGAACTGATATAATTACCAATTTTAAATTGAATTCAATTTGAAAATTTCCAACGCATTTATGTGTCGTACGGTTACGTATTAACTCGGAAAAATACGAAAATTGAAATCCGACAATAATTCAGTATTACGGACCCAATGGAACTGGTTTCGTCGAATTCCGAGACTGTTTGAAAAATGACTATTTTTAACTATCGGTTAAACGATATAAATTTCAAAACTGATCAAACCAATTCAAAATTGGATTCTGAAGCTTCTGTTATCTTCAGAATTATCAACACGAGTTTTATAAGCTTTCCAAATATTTTTCTCTAGCTTTAAACGGCAGATTCAAAAAATTTTATTCAGCATTAAATAGATTAAATTTTATAATTAAATCGTCAAATTCAAATTTATATCGAGGATTCAAATTAAATCATCGTTCAAATATTTAAAATTAATTAAATATCCTCAGTTTAATTCGTTCAAAATTCCGGGTCGTTACATCTGTGACCATTCATTTCTAGAGCTGCTTGCATTTCCCATTCGTTTTACACTTCACTTTTCTTTCCACCTTCTCCATATCATCACGCATTTGATTTTCTCTTCCTCCCACTGCCATTTTCCGAGCACCATCCTTTCCTCGCATCTCTTTTCCCCTCCTCTTTAGATCCACCTATACTGCAATCCAATCAACACTTTTTACCGTTGATGATCTATCGCCTTTCTGCTTCCTACCAGATCCACCTAAACATCTTCGTAGAACCAATCTCCTCCCATCTTTCAAGCCATCCTATCCCGATGTCCTTAAATCCTCATCGCCTCCACTTCAACAAATTCCCAGATCTAAACCTAACCCGACATCCCGTTTGCCTCAGCCATCACCGACCTCCGCCACGTCACCCCGCCAGCCAGTGCCGCGTCAACACCCGCCTCCTTCCCTGAGCCACCCACGCGGATGTCACGCATGCCAAAGCTGTTGTGTAGGCAGCGCCCTCCCCTTCACATCCCCTCTCCGCAAGCCTAGGCTTCACCAAGTAACCGTCGCCAACGTGTAGAATGCACGCAGCCCGAGGCAGTAGAGATCTTACCACCTAGACCTTCGGCCGTCCTTGTTTGCTTCTGCCGATCCTTGATGCTCGTCTGATTGTTCAGCCTTTCCTTCCTATAAATGTATGTTTTATGTTTATATATATTAAAGTATACAAGCTGTCCTAGGTTATATTTTGATAATATATATTTATATAATGGGACTTGGTGATAACAGTTTCAACTATATATATAAAGTTATAAGAGTATGTTAGCTTTAGCTTTACTGTTGAGTTTTATATATTAGTTATGATAAGATATATGTAATCTGCAATTATATAATGGAAGTTATGTATAAACCTGGTTGTTGTATATCAAGACTTAGTTTATATCTATAATTGTTGGGTCTGCATATCTATACCATTCTGCATAATACATTTGATTATATACCGGTTTAAATAATTGGTTACAGTTTTAATGTTTGATTTTGTAATAACTTACATATGTAAATTTGAACCTGCTTGCTATTATTTTGGTTTACCGTCCTAATTCGTTAGTTTATACTCAACAGTTTTAATGTACATTTATACAGTGTTATGAGGTATATAGATGTATATGCTCTGTTTATATAAAAAGTTATATATCCTGGGTGTTTGAATATTTTATATGTGTTTACTAAGACTTAGGTATGATATACTATACTGGATTTACAGAGATATGGGTTTAGTAATAAGTATATGTGTTTAGTAAGTTATATTGGTTTCAATAGATATTGTGTTTTGTATATGTTTATTTTTAACATATGTGTATTAATTTAAAACAATGATTTCGATATAATTCAATATATGTTTGGATTTTGTATATGACTTTAGGTATAGTTGGATTTAGCATATACTTGTTATATATATAGTGCTTTGGCTGTTCGTCAATAAGTTTAAAATGAAAGGATTTGAAACAACATTTATATCTATTTATATTTATTTTATAAATGGTGGTTTAAGTTAAATATTGACTTTAAATAAAATATTAATAATAATGTATACACTTTTGTTCTGTTATATCAAACTAATTTGGTTTGGTTCATCAATTCCTCTTTATCAGCTTTGGTCGTCAAATTCGGGCCAACCTTGATTTGCTTTGAAAGTCGTGCTTGCATTCGTAACTCAACCTCATCGTCTATCTCTCTAGCCTCGAAAGGTGAGCAATCACTCACGATTAATGTTCTTTTATGTATTAAATCTGATTTCAATTGAAACGGCAATTGAAATATGCAACTGTTAGTTATTTACACTGTTATATCTATTATTACCTGAATCAGTTCACTTGTGACATCTGACACCATTATCTGCTATTTATAGAATGATAATCCAGTTTAGTTGATAAATGATTGATTGTTGATGTTTATATTGGATGTTAAATTGTTAATGTTAAAGTGATAAATAATATGCAATTGAATTGATATATGATAGTTAACGATTTAAATTGGATCTATATGTTGAATTTGATTAGTTAAAATTCGTAAAATGTGACCCCTTTAATGTTAAATTAATTGACACGTAGGATTTGGTTAATTACACCTTGAACCATGAATGTAGGTTGTTTAAATTGATGATGGATGAAATTGTAATAGATGACAAGTGAAAAACCGTAATGTAATAATCTTTAATCTACATGAAATGATAGTGTAGATTCTAGAAATAACTATATTAATTCGCACAAATAACAATGTGAATTAATACGGTTATTTCGGGATTATTTGAATTGATTATTAGATTGATATTGATTGTTGTTATTGCTTGTTTATTTATTTTGACACCATCCCAGTTATCACACTGCAAGTTCCCTTTGTATGCTTTGATTTTTGAATTGAATTGGAATCGGGTTGAAATGATAAATACCCAAATTTAACTTTGACCTAGGATAGAGAATTAAATAAAACCCGATTGGTCAATAATTTGATTTAAAGATAAAATGAAGATTTTATTTGAATAAATAATATGGTTTTGAAACGAAGTTGGAAATTGAAGTTTAATGAAATTTAAATGTGAATATTTAATAATCTAAAATGAAATATTAATAAAGAAATTGATGAAAGAATGTTGTTTAATTTAAGAAATGATTGAATTAAGTTTTGAAATTATTTAATAATTTAATGAGATTGAATTATTTAATAGTAAATTAAATTGAATCCTTTGATAATTAAAATTGAACTTTTAATTAGTGAAATTTAGTTCTTATTTAATTGAGCTTTGAAATTTTAACTAAGTAAATGAATATGTGAAATTGAATTTATTTATCAAGAGATGCAAATGTGATTTATTGAAATTAATGTAAGACTTGTAATTTAAAGGGTTGATTTGTCGAAGCTAATTTAATTAAATTTGAAGTTTTGATATAATAAAGTTGAACTTAAGTAATTGATTTAATGAATTGGAAATTTAATAGAATTTGTTTGAATGACGAATTTAATTAATGAATATTTAATGCAATCGGTCAATGAATTTAAATTGATTTAAATGTTAAATTAAATTAATTTAAATGATTTCGGAATGAAACTGTATATGAACTTGAATCAATATTTGAATTGTTTAAAATAAAATTTGAAATTGTATTATAAGATTTTGAAATGATAATTTGGAAGTTTTGAAACGTAAATTTTGGAAATTGGTTTAAAAAGACAAATGAAATGTCGATTTACGTATTCTAATTGAAATTGAAATTGATTTGGTTTTGAAATATATTAACGACCAATCGGTGTTATAATTACGAAGGCTATTAAAGGAACCGGAATCGGTTAGGGACATACTCACTGTCTAAATCGCAAACCACTTTAATAACTACACGCGGAGTTGTGATCCAGAATGAAGTGGTTGGAATGATGTACGTGATGACTGAAGAAAGAGAACGATAATGGATAGCCTTGACACTTGTGTCAAATTGGAAATGACTAAAACAGGAGTCGTGCCGGGCCAAATGGGGGCTAGCTACCTCGAGCGAACACACTTCTTCGAAAAACTACTCATTACTTGTTGTCGATTGGTGCACCCTTGATTTTGGGAGTGTTGCTTCGCGGTGTTGCGGTCGCTGCGGCGATGCGTTCTCACCAGTCCGGATCAGGCAAACGGTAGTTTCACTACCTTGGGTATTGCCTCATGTGCCTTGTCATACTTGTATCCCTGTATACGCGACCACTACGAATTTGTTTTGTGTTATACCTATGGAGTACTCCCTGATATGCCACTAGTTTACGGTGGAGTTTACAGTGCTGTATAGACTATAACGCTTGTATAAAATGTGTTAAGGGGGATAATGGTAATGCCTTAACACTATTTTGATATCTTATATTACTGATAGACATTATCTACTTAGCATACATTACTACCTAGTAGATAGTTTAACGGATCCTTAAAGGATGGTTATTCCAAACATCCTTTGAGTTACATGTATTTCAGTTATTATTTCACTTGAGTTGGATTTATTGATAAAAGAATGTTAATCCTGACTCGAGTGTCTTGTGTTTTGCTTTACGCTCGGGCCAGACTGAGTGTACCGGTATTCGAGACTCACCTTTGGAGTTGGAGCTTCGCTTGGAGATCCAGCTATCTATCCAGTTTCAGCTATCTATCCAGTTTCAGATATCCAGTTGATTCCAGTGATGTATTCTGATTTGTATCTGATGTATCGTGTTACTCTTCCGTTGTATCTGGTTTAACTCTGATGTAACTTATATATTTATATAGTAGCTTCATGAACTACTATCTCTTTTATTTCCGCTGCATTTATTACTCTGTGTCTGTGATCTGTGATTATTTATTTACTGTATATGTTCAGTTTTGCCAAATTTAAATTAACAACGCGGTATTTTGAATTATTCAAGTCCGACATGTGCGGATGCGAATGGTCCAAAATAGCGGGTCGTTACAAGTTGGTATCAGAGCTTTGGTAGCTCTAGGCAAAACTTAGCATATAGGGTAAATGTATTTACAGAATCACTCTCATTTGAGTTTCAATCTCTTCCTTTTGAGTCGATTCCTTTGAATTTTGGAACGTTCCTTCGGTTCCGAAATTCATTCGTGTCCCTCACTATTCGTCTTCTTTAAATTCTAAAGAATCCCATAACTCCACTTTGAATGATCTTTATAATGGATCGGCGGTCTCGCCAATCTTCGAAATTTTGTAAAGGGGTGAAACTCCTTTACAATAGGCATTGATTTACCGGAGATTTCTGTATCCTCGGTTTACGATGCTATCTATCGCCTGCAATACCTGAATTCTATTTCTTGAGATCGAATGTAGATTTGCCTCAAAATTCTGCATCGATCTTATTCTTGAAGTTACGGACGACCCGGTTAAGGTTGCCCGTGAATTAAATAAACTCATCCATCTCCCGATAGTGGTAATTGAATTATCTTATCTTCTGTTTCAAACTTATTTTTGAATCAAAATTCTCTTTGATTTGATTCCCATCAAATTTGAATCGCTATACATGTTTTGAAATCTATTCTTGTATCGTCGAGCGAGAAATTGTATTTGTAAAATTATATTTAAGATGTTTTAAAAATATATTGTGTTGTTTGAGTTGTTGATGTTGATTTGGGTTTCCGATCGATTCGTCTGATCAACGCTATCGATATGATTTCCAAAACACTTGAGCGGAGCAAGCTGATACAATTGTTTTCAAATTTGGAAAATAAAATAAAGTTGTATGATTTTACTATATATATAAGTTTGAAATTTTCTTTAACCAAACGGTTAATAAAATTTATTGTTGGAGTGATAATATTTGATTATCATTTATTGTTTTGTAAACAATTGACTATTGCAATATAAATAAATGAAGTTATAAACTTAGCTATAATGCAATTTGAAATTTGAAAGGAATTTAAATAAAGAATTTGAGAATTTAATTTCTGGTGATTTCAAACTTTGATTTGAAAGTTTTAAAGTGTATAGTATTTAAAATATTTTCGAATATAAATCGTTTTTAAAGAATTTTAAATGTTGAAATCAGTGCTCTTCTCTTTGTCGCTGGAAAATAATTTCGGTGATGGCGGCCGCATCATCGACATTCATTTTCGAGTTTCGAAGTGGAGAAACCATTCTGTAGTTTTGCTACGGTTTTGTTTGGAAAATATTTAATTTGAATTTCTTAAGTATGACTTGATTTATGTATATATATCTGTGGGTATATTATTTTAAATTTAATTTGATTTAATATATATAGTATATACATAATTATTTCTAAAGGGTTTGAAATTAAACGGAAATTTAATTCTTAAAAATCATGTTAAAAGATGTTTTCAATTATAAATAAAGCTAAATTTTGAATAAGTATTTTAACTTGAAATAATTGAATTTGAAAATTTTATTTGTATAGTACTAAATTGCATTTCAAAATAACTTACCTAAATTATTCAGAAGTTAAAATGTAATTGGATAATATACAATATAAAATGATTTTATAAATAAAATTTGAGTGTTTATAATAAATGTTATACACTAAATTTTGATTATAAAGATGTTGATAGTGTTAGATAGGATAACAAGTAAAACTCAGTTAATAATGAAATAAATTTGTTTTAAAAGAATTAATAAATTTGTTTTGAAAGAATTAATAAATTGAAATTTGATCAACTTATGAAAATACCTTGAATTTAAAAGCAATTAGTAAATATAAATTAATTTAAATCGAAACTTTTATGGTTTAAATTAATTTATATGGGTTAAATATATGTGATTAGATATATTAAGTAGAATAATTTTAACAATAATTTGGAATAAAGAAGAATTTAAATTGCTGAAAAATATGATTATAATAAAAGACTATTCAAATTTATGGTTTTAAAAATTGTAAATTTAAGATAATTGGATAATAAGATAATGAATTTAGAAATAGTTGAGATTGATTTTAGTGAAATCAAATGGATTAAATAAATTATTGAATATCAATTAATTAAAATTTGAATTTATATGGTTTAAATTAATTGTTATTTTGTATTTCAAATCTGTTTTTCTTTCTGGTTTGTTTCTATTCTCCTACCTCGTTCTTTTTTGGGGACGAAAAGTTTTGAGTGGGGGAGAGTGTAACGACCCGTAAATTTTAACTGTTTTAATAACGTAATTAGTTGAAATTTTGCGAAATTTTAAACGATAAAATTTTGAAATATAAATTTGATATTTGGAATGCGTCTAGTTAAACATAGCAACTGGTAAATTTTCGTCCGAAAATACGAAAGTTTATTTCGCACGTAAATTTACTTCAATTTAATCAGTTAAAAAGCGATGAAAATAAAATGTTTTCAGAACCTAAATATTTTTATATAGAAAAATTCTAAACCATCTTCTGAGCAAACGCCATTTTTCGTTTTTCCAAATTCGGACTTCTTTGGCTCCGTCGATCTTATTTTTCGACGTTTTTCCTGCATTTTTCACCAGTAGAAAAAATTGAATTTTTAAATTAAATCGTACTACTAACATCTGTATACCATATTGATCGTCTTGTTATATCGATCTTTGTGGTACATTCATTTCTGTGCTGTGAAGTCCGGTTCACAGCGAAATTCGTGAAACCAGTAATCCTATCGGTATCTATTTTGAGTATCTAGAATGTTCTTACGTCCACTCAGATTTCACGTGAATAATTCTAATAGCACTTAGCTCTTTATATTCTTGAATTCACTTTCAGACTTTTAAATATTCTACCAGTCGTTTCGTTTGCATTTCTTTTGGGTTACTATGCGTTGGAAATAAAACAAGCTTTATATCTGTGACCATTCATTTCTAGAGCTGCTTGCATTTCCCATTCGTTTTACACTTCACTTTTCTTTCCACCTTCCCCATATCATCACGCATTTGATTTTCTCTTCCTCCCACTGCCATTTTCCGAGCACCATCCTTTCCCCGCATCTCTTTTCCCCTCCTCTTTAGATCCACCTATACTGCAATCCAATCAACACTTTTTACCGTTGATGATCTATCGCCTTTCTGCTTCCTACCAGATCCACCAAAACATCTTCGTAGAACCAATCTCCTCCCATCTTTCAAGCCATCCTATGCCGATGTCCTTAAATCCTCATCGCCTCCACTTCAACAAATTCCCAGATCTAAACCTAACCCGACATCCCGTTTGCCTCAGCCATCACCGACCTCCGCCACGTCACCCCACCAGCCAGTGCCGCGTCAACACCCGCCTCCTTCCCTGAGCCACCCACGCGGATGTCACGCATGCCAAAGCTGTTGTGTAGGCAGCGCCCTCCCCTTCACATCCCCTCTCCGCAAGCCTAGGCTTCACCAAGTAACCGTCGCCAACGTGTAGAATGCACGCAGCCCGAGGCAGTAGAGATCTCACCACCTAGACCTTCGCCCGTCCTTGTTTTCTTCTGCCGATCCTTGATGCTCGTCTGATTGTTCAGCCTTTCCTTCCTATAAATGTATGTTTTATGTTTATATATATTAAAGTATACAAGCTGTCCTAGGTTATATTTTGATAATATATATTTATATAATGGGACTTGGTGATAACAGTTTCAACTATATATATAAAGTTATAAGAGTATGTTAGCTTTAGCTTTACTGTTGGGTTTTATATATTAGTTATTATAAGATATATGTAATCTGCAATTATATAATGGAAGTTAAGTATAAACCTGGTTGTTGTATATCAAGACTTAGTTTATATCTATAATTGTTGGGTCTGCATATCTATACCATTCTACATAATACATTTGATTATATACCGGTTTAAATAATTGGTTACAGTTTTAATGTTTGATTTTGTAATAACTTACATATGTAAATTTGAACCTACTTGCTATTATTTTGGTTTACCGTCCTAATTCGTTAGTTTATACTCAACAGTTTTAATGTACATTTATACAGTGTTTTGAGGTATATAGATGTATATGCTCTGTTTATATAAAAAGTTATACATCCTGGGTGTTTGAATATTTTATATGTGTTTACTAAGACTTGGGTATAATATACTATACTGGATTTACAGAAATATGGGTTTAGTAATAAGTATATGTGTTTAGTAAGTTATATTGGTTTCAATAGATATTGTGTTTTGTATATGTTTATTTTTAACATACGTGTATTAATTTAAAACAATGATTTCGATATAATTCAATATATGTTTGGATTTTGTATATGACTTTAGGTATAGATGGATTTAGCATATACTTGTTATATATATAGTGCTTTGGCTGTTCGTCAATAAGTTTAAAATGAAAGGATTTGAAACAACATTTATATCTATTTATATTTATTTTATAAATGGTGGTTTAAGTTAAATATTGACTTTAAATAAAATATTAATAATAATGTATACACTTTTGTTCTGTTATATCAAACTAATTTTGTTTGGTTCATCAATTCCTCTTTATCAGCTTTGATCGTCAAATTCGGGCCAACCTTGATTTGCTTTGAAAGTCGTGCTTGCATTCGTAACTCAACCTCATCGTCTATCTCTCTAGCCTCGAAAGGTGAGCAATCACTCACGATTAATGTTCATTTATGTATTAAATCTGATTTCAATTGAAACGGCAATTGAAATATGCAACTGTTAGTTATTTACACTGTTATATCTGTTATTACCTGAATCAGTTCACTTGTGACATCTGACACCATTATCTGCTATTTATACAATGATAATCCAGTTTAGTTGATAAATGATTGATTGTTGATGTTTATATTGGACGTTAAATTGTTAATGTTAAAGTGATAAATAATATGCAATTGAATTGATATATGATAGTTAACGATTTAAATTGGATCTATATGTTGAATTTGATTAGTTAAAATTCGTAAAATGTGACCCCTTTAACGTTAAATTAATTGACACGTAGGATTTGGTTAATTACACCTTGAACCGTGAATGTAGGTTGTTTAAATTGATGATGGATGAAATTGTAATAGATGACAAGTGAAAAACCGTAATGTAATAATCTTTAATCTACATGAAATGATAGTGTAGATTCTAGAAATAACTATATTAATTTGCACAAATAACAATGTGAATTAATACGGTTATTTCAGGATTATTTGAATTGATTATTGGATTGATATTGATTGTTGTTATTGCTTGTTTATTTATTTTGACACCATCCCAGTTATCACACTGCAAGTTCCCTTTGTATGCTTTGATTTTTGAATTGAATTGGAATCGGGTTGAAATGATAAATACCCAAATTTAACTTTGACCTAGGATAGAGAATTAAATAAAACCCGATTGGTCAATAATTTGATTTAAAGATAAAATGAAGATTTTATTTGAATAAATAATATGGTTTTGAAACGAAGTTGGAAATTGAAGTTTAATGAAATTTAAATGTGAATATTTAATAATCTAAAATGAAATATTAATAAATAAATTGATGAAAGAATGTTGTTTAATTTAAGAAATGATTGAATTAAGTTTTGAAATTATTTAATAATTTAATGAGATTGAATTATTTAATAATTAAATTAAATTGAATCCTTTGATAATTAAAATTGAACTTTTAATTAGTGAAATTTAGTTCTTATTTAATTGAGCTTTGAAATTTTAACTAAGTAAATGAATATGTGAAATTGAATTTCTTTATCAAGAGATGCAAATGTGATTTTTTGAAATTAATGTAAGACTTGTAATTTAAAGGGTTGATTTGTCGAAGCTAATTTAATTAAATTTGAAGTTTTGATATAATAAAGTTGAACTTAAGTAATTGATTTAATGAATTGGAAATTTAATAGAAATTGTTTGAATGACAAATTTAATTAATGAATATTTAATGCAATCGGTCAATGAATTTAAATTGATTTAAATGTTAAATTAAATTAATTTAAATGATTTTGGAATGAAACTGTATATGAACTTGAATCAATATTTGAATTGTTTAAAATAAAATTTGAAATTGTATTATAAGATTTTGAAATGATAATTTGGAAGTTTTGAAACGTAAATTTTGGAAATTGGTTTAGAAAGACAAATGAAATGTCGATTTACGTATTCTAATTGAAATTGAAATTGATTTTGTTTTGAAATATATTAACGACCAATCGGTGTTATAATTACGAAGGCTATTAAAGGAACCGGAATCGGTTAGGGACATACTTACTGTCTAAACCGAAAACCACTTTAATAACTACACGCGGAGTTGTGATCCAGAATGAAGTGGTTGGAATGATGTACGTGATGACTGAAGAAAGAGAACGATAATGGATAGCCTTGACACTTGTGTCAAATTGGAAATGACTAAAACAGGAGTCGTGTCGGGCCAAATGGGGGCTAGCTACCTCGAGCGAACACACTTCTTCGAAAAACTACTCATTACTTGTTGTCGATTGGTGCACCCTTGATTTTGGGAGTGTTGCTTCGCGGTGTTGCGATCGCTGCGGCGATGCGTTCTCACCAGTCCGGATCAGGCAAACGGTAGTTTCACTACCTTGGGTATTGCCTCATGTGCCTTGTCATACTTGTATCCCTGTATACGCGACCACTACGAATTTGTTTTGTGTTATACCTATGGAGTACTCCCTGATATGCCACTAGTTTACGGTGGAGTTTACAGTGCTGTATAGACTATAACGCTTGTATAAAATGTGTTAAGGGGGATAATGGTAACGCCTTAACACTATTTTGATATCTTATATTACTGATAGACATTATCTACTTAGCATACATTACTACCTAGTAGATAGTTTAACGGATCCTTAAAGGATGGTTATTCCAAACATCCTTTGAGTTACATGTATTTCAGTTATTATTTCACTTGAGTTGGATTTATTGATAAAAGAATGTTAATCCTGACTCGAGTGTCTTGTGTTTTGCTTTACGCTCGGGTCAGACTGAGTGTACCGGTATTCGAGACTCACCTTTGGAGTTGGAGCTTCGCTTGGAGATCCAGCTATCTATCCAGTTTCAGCTATCTATCCAGTTTCAGATATCCAGTTGATTCCAGTGATGTATTCTGATTTGTATCTGATGTATCGTGTTACTCTTCCGTTGTATCTGGTTTAACTCTGATGTAACTTATATATTTATATAGTAGCTTCATGAACTACTATCTCTTTTATTTCCGCTGCATTTATTACTCTGTGTCTGTGATCTGTGATTATTTATTTACTGTATATGTTCAGTTTTGCCAAATTTAAATTAACAACGCGGTATTTTGAATTATTCAAGTCCGACATGTGCGGATGCGAATGGTCCAAAATAGCGGGTCGTTACAAGTTGGTATCAGAGCTTTGGTAGCTCTAGGCAAAACTTAGCATATAGGGTAAATGTATTTACAGAATCACTCTCATTTGAGTTTCAATCTCTTCCTTTTGAGTCGATTCCTTTGAATTTTGGAACGTTCCTTCGGTTCCGAAATTCATTCGTGTCCCTCACTATTCGTCTTCTTTAAATTCTGGAGAATCCCATAACTCCACTTTGAATGATCTTTATAATGGATCGGCGGTCTCGCCAATCTTCGAAATTTTGTAAAGGGGTGAAACTCCTTTACAATAGGCATTGATTTACCGAAGATTTCTGTATCCTCGGTTTACGATGCTATCTATCGCCTGCAATACCTGAATTCTATTTCATGAGATCGAATGTAGATTTGCCTCAAAATTCTGCATCGATCTTATTCTTGAAGTTACGGACGACCCGGTTAAGGTTGCCCGTGAATTAAATAAACTCATCCATCTCTCGATTGTGGTAATTGAATTATCTTATCTTCTGTTTCAAACTTATTTTCGAATCAAAATTCTCTTTGATTTGATTCCCATCAAATTTGAATCGCTATACATGTTTTGAAATCTATTCTTGTATCGTCGAGCGAGAAATTGTATTTGTAAAATTATATTTAAGATGTTTTAAAAATATATTGTGTTGTTTGAGTTGTTGATGTTGATTTGGGTTTCCGATCGATTCGTCTGATCAACGCTATCGATATGATTTCCAAAACACTTGAGCGGAGCAAGCTAATACAATTGTTTTCAAATTTGGAAAATAAAATAAAGTTGTATGATTTTACTATATATATAAGTTTGAAATTTTCTTTAACCAAACGGTTAATAAAATTTATTGTTGGAGTGATAATATTTGATTATCATTTATTGTTTTGTAAACAATTGACTATTGCAATATAAATAAATGAAGTTATAAACTTAGCTATAATGCAATTTGAAATTTGAAAGGAATTTAAATAAAGAATTTGAGAATTTAATTTCTGGTGATTTCAAACTTTGATTTGAAAGTTTTAAAGTGTATAGTATTTAAAATATTTTTGAATATAAATCGTTTTTAAAGAATTTTAAATGTTGAAATCAGTGCTCTTCTCTTTGTCGCTGGAAAATAATTTCGGTGATGGCGGCCACATCATCGACATTCATTTTCGAGTTTCGAAGTGGAGAAACCATTCTGTAGTTTTGCTACGGTTTTGTTTGGAAAATATTTAATTTGAATTTCTTAAGTATGACTTGATTTATGTATATATATATCTGTGGGTATATTATTTTAAATTTAATTTGATTTAATATATATAGTATATACATAATTATTTCTAAAGGGTTTGAAATTAAAAGGAAATTTAATTCTTAAAAATCATGTTAAAAGATGTTTTCAATTATAAATAAAGCTAAATTTTGAATAAGTATTTTAACTTGAAATAATTGAATTTGAAAATTTTATTTGTATAGTACTAAATTGCATTTCAAAATAACTTACCTAAATTATTCAGAAGTTAAAATGTAATTGGATAATATACAA
Source organism: Allium fistulosum (assembly GCA_030737815.1). Lineage (NCBI taxonomy): Eukaryota > Viridiplantae > Streptophyta > Magnoliopsida > Asparagales > Amaryllidaceae > Allium > Allium fistulosum. Next base: position 1,412,126,315 of record CM060903.1, read on the forward strand.
TATAAAATGATTTTATAAATAAAATTTGAGTGTTTATAATAAATGTTATACACTAAATTTTGATTATAAAGATGTTGATAGTGTTAGATAGGATAACAAGTAAAACTCAGTTAATAATGAAATAAATTTGTTTTGAAAGAATTAATAAATTTGTTTTGAAAGAATTAATAAATTGAAATTTGATCAACTTATGAAAATACCTTGAATTTAAAAGCAATTAGTAAATATAAATTAATTTAAATCGAAACTTTTATGGTTTAAATTAATTTATATGGGTTAAATATATGTGATTAGATATATTAAGTAGAATAAATTTAACAATAATTTGGAATAAAGAAGAATTTAAATTGCTGAAAAATATGATTATAATAAAAGACTATTCAAATTTATGGTTTTAAAAATTGTAAATTTAAGATAATTGGATAATAAGATAATGAATTTAGAAATAGTTGAGATTGATTTTAGTGAAATCAAATGGATTAAATAAATTATTGAATATCAATTAATTAATATTTGAATTTATATGGTTTAAATTAATTGTTATTTTGTATTTCAAATCTGTTTTTCTTTCTGGTTTGTTTCTATTCTCCTACCTCGTTCTTTTTTGGGGACGAAAAGTTTTGAGTGGGGGAGAGTGTAACGACCCGTAAATTTTAACTGTTTTAATAACGTAATTAGTTGAAATTTTGCGAAATTTTAAACGATAAAATTTTGAAATATAAATTTGATATTTGGAATGCGTCTAGTTAAACATAGCAACTGGTAAATTTTCGTCCGAAAATACGAAAGTTTATTTCGCACGTAAATTTACTTCAATTTAATCAGTTAAAAAGCGATGAAAATAAAATGTTTTCAGAACCTAAATATTTTTACACAGAAAAATTCTAAACCATCTTCTGAGCAAACGCCATTTTTCGTTTTTCCAAATTCGGACTTCTTTGGCTCCGTCGATCTTATTTTTCGACGTTTTTCCTGCATTTTTCACCAGTAGAAAAAATTGAATTTTTAAAATTAAATCGTACTACTAACATCTGTATACCATATTGATCGTCTTGTTATATCGAACTTTGTGGTACATTCATTTCTGTGCTGTGAAGTCCGGTTCACAACGAAATTCGTGAAACCAGTAATCCTATCGGTATCTATTTTGAGTATCTAGAATGTTCTTACGTCCACTCAGATTTCACGTGAATAATTCTAATAGCACTTAGCTCTTTATATTCTTGAATTCACTTTCAGACTTTTAAATATTCTACCAGTCGTTTCGTTTGCATTTCTTTTGGGTTACTGTGCGTTGGAAATAAAACAAGCTTTATATCTGTGACCATTCATTTCTAGAGCTGCTTGCATTTCCCATTCGTTTTACACTTCACTTTTCTTTCCACCTTCCCCATATCATCACGCATTTGATTTTCTCTTCCTCCCACTGCCATTTTCCGAGCACCATCCTTTCCTCGCATCTCTTTTCCCCTCCTCTTTAGATCCACCTATACTGCAATCCAATCAACACTTTTTACCGTTGATGATCTATCGCCTTTCTGCTTCCTACCAGATCCACCAAAACATCTTCGTAGAACCAATCTCCTCCCATCTTTCAAGCCATCCTATGCCGATGTCCTTAAATCCTCATCGCCTCCACTTCAACAAATTCCCAGATCTAAACCTAACCCGACATCCCGTTTGCCTCAGCCATCACCGACCTCCGCCATGTCACCCCGCCAGCCAGTGCTGCGTCAACACCCGCCTCCTTCCCTGTGCCACCCACACGGATGTCACGCATGCCAAAGCTGTTGTGTAGGCAGCGCCCTCCCCTTCACATCCCCTCTCCGCAAGCCTAGGCTTCACCAAGTAACCGTCGCCAACGTGTAGAATGCACGCAGCCCGAGGCAGTAGAGATCTCACCACCTAGACCTTCGCCCGTCCTTGTTTTCTTCTGCCGATCCTTGATGCTCGTCTTATTGTTCAGCCTTTCCTTCCTATAAATGTATGTTTTATGTTTATATATATTAAAGTATACAAGCTGTCCTAGGTTATATTTTGATAATATATATTTATATAATGGGACTTGGTGATAACAGTTTCAACTATATATATAAAGTTATAAGAGTATGTTAGCTTTAGCTTTACTGTTGGGTTTTATATATTAGTTATTATAAGATATATGTAATCTGCAATTATATAATGGAAGTTAAGTATAAACCTGGTTGTTGTATATCAAGACTTAGTTTATATCTTTAATTGTTGGGTCTGCATATCTCTACCATTCTACATAATACATTTGATTATATACCGGTTTAAATAATTGGTTACAGTTTTAATGTTTGATTTTGTAATAACTTACATATGTAAATTTGAACCTACTTGCTATTATTTTGGTTTACCATCCTAATTCGTTAGTTTATACTCAACAGTTTTAATGTACATTTATACAGTGTTATGAGGTATATAGATGTATATGCTCTGTTTATATAAAAAGTTATACATCCTGGGTGTTTGAATATTTTATATGTGTTTACTAAGACTTGGGTATAATATACTATACTGGATTTACAGAAATATGGGTTTAGTAATAAGTATATGTGTTTAGTAAGTTATATTGGTTTCAATAGATATTGTGTTTTGTATATGTTTATTTTTAACATACGTGTATTAATTTAAAACAATGATTTCGATATAATTCAATATATGTTTGGATTTTGTATATGACTTTAGGTATAGTTGGATTTAGCATATACTTGTTATATATATAGTGCTTTGGCTGTTCGTCAATAAGTTTAAAATGAAAGGATTTGAAACAACATTTATATCTATTTATATTTATTTTATAAATGGTGGTTTAAGTTAAATATTGACTTTAAATAAAATATTAATAATAATGTATACACTTTTGTTCTGTTATATCAAACTAATTTTGTTTGGTTCATCAATTCCTCTTTATCAGCTTTGATCGTCAAATTCGGGCCAACCTTGATTTGCTTTGAAAGTCGTGCTTGCATTCGTAACTCAACCTCATCGTCTATCTCTCTAGCCTCGAAAGGTGAGCAATCACTCACGATTAATGTTCATTTATGTATTAAATCTGATTTCAATTGAAACGGCAATTGAAATATGCAACTGTTAGTTATTTACACTGTTATATCTGTTATTACCTGAATCAGTTCACTTGTGACATCTGACACCATTATCTGCTATTTATACAATGATAATCCAGTTTAGTTGATAAATGATTGATTCTTGATGTTTATATTGGACGTTAAATTGTTAATGTTAAAGTGATAAATAATATGCAATTGAATTGATATATGATAGTTAACGATTTAAATTGGATCTATATGTTGAATTTGATTAGTTAAAATTCGTAAAATGTGACCCCTTTAACGTTAAATTAATTGACACGTAGGATTTGGTTAATTACACCTTGAACCGTGAATGTGTAACGACCCCGAAATTTAAATTGATTTAAATTTATAATTAAATGAATTTTTGAATAAAACTGTGAAATAAATTGATTAAGTGATTCGAGTTTCCCCGAATCCCAATTATATTTGAACGATCATTTGAATTTAAATATTGTATACGTTGAATTTGAGTTTCAAGTAAATAGTTTAAAAATAATTATAAAATATAGAATGTCATTTATATTACAAGATAAAATGAAAATAAAATAATTAAAACAACATTTTAGTAAGCAAGGCAAATTAGTTATGTAGACTAGAAATAAAATATAAATTCAATACAAAGTAACAAAACAGATAATAATACATTCAATTATATTGCAAAGCAATGTGACTAAAACAAAGAAAAGAAGACAACATTACATACATTCAAGTATAAACCAAAGTTTATAAGAACATATATATACAAAACAAAGGTATACAAGTGTGAAACCAAAACTGTACACACATAACTAAAACAACTTTTATAATATGTTATAAAACAAAAGAAGAGATGTCATCTTGTATTGTACAAAAGGAATTATAATATACAACAAGTACTCAAGCATTAGCCACCAAAATCACCTCAGCCGAAAGCAAAAGAAGAAATACATTTATATGTATAAACAAGTACAAGACAATTGCAACTTCACCCATGCCATTGTACAAGGCAGCCCATAATGCAAACTACCTTCAGCCGAAAGGAAAGAAAAGAAAATATAAATGTTGTACAAACCATTAATGCAAGCCACCATATTATCATCTCAGCCTCCATTTCTATAAAAATATCTCTGACCATTTTAAAAAGAAGAAAGAAAAAAATAATACAAAACCTGTAACCTGTTTATACATAAGCCTATAAGCTATTTTCCTTTATCACTTTCCATTCCAGTTCGAGCTCAACAAAAAAATAAATAAGATAAAACTCCATTTTTAAAACTTAAACAAGCTCCTAACATCATCAAGCAACTCAACAAGACAGAGAAGTTCAGTTAGCAAATTCAAAACAAGTTTCAAATAGCAGGCTGTTCAACATAAGAGGATGCTCTGTTCTTTTACAAAATCCTGGTGAGTAACTTCATGTTTAAAAATATTCTAAGTTTTAATCTAGTTGCGTGATGGATATCAGTGATGTGTTGTATGAAATATATGCATTTCATTTAATTTTGATAAGATGAAGCCTGTATTTTTATCTGGTTGTTGCCTCTGTTCAAATTTTCAACAGTCTGAGTTACTTCAAAAATCATGTTTGCTCAACCTATTGATTTTTAGGACAAAGCATATAAACAAAACATGTTTGGGTAAGTGTGAAGTAAATTTTAAAATTTGAATTCATGCTAAACAAAGTTGATCTGCTCTGGAAAACCTTAAGAACAGTTAAAATTTAATACAAGTGACATTTTTGAATATCTTGAATTATCAATTCAAGTTTATAAACTGATTACTAAATCAAAATTTGGATTTTTGAAACTTAAATCACATTTTTTAGTAATGGGTGGAGTTTGCATTGCTGGGTTGATCAATTTGGGAAGTTTGGATTCCCTTGGGCAATACACTTGGTCGGAGTGATGGAGGTTTGTTGGGGAGGTAGATGAGTGATCGGAGAGGCTATGAAAAATGGTCGGAGGCACTCGCGATCACTGTGGCGATGGTGGCTTTCGATTTCAGTGGGTAAACCTAGTTTTAGCTAGGCTGCGTATTTTGATCGACACGTCCTCTCGAGTTGATCGAGTGGGACGAGTTTTGGGGCGATGGTAGGGGAAACGTGGACGAGTAGATGGTCGGAGTTTGAGGCGCTCTGGTGGTCGGTGGAGGCTATACGAGGTGTTGACAGTTTTGGGCGTGGTGGCTCTGGCGTTTCCAGGTTTGGAGTTAAATGCTCGATTTTGGTTGTTGAGGTGAATGAGTCGATCGAGGGGCTGAGGTTGACGTAGTGGCCAGTCGCGACTTGCCTGAGACCTCGTCGTTCGTCAGAAGGTCACCGCAGTCCGGTGCACGTGCACGAATTTGCATATGTATCAGTAGGAGGAAGGGTCTGGGTACTCGGTGAAGTTCTCGAGTATATTGGGGTTTCACTCGCAGACGTGGTAGGCTGGACTCGAAGCATATACTAGGGTCTCGGGGGATTTTGATGGTTACAGGTTTCATTGAAAACCTGTTACCCTATTTCCAGATTTGAGTACAAATGTAAAAGCTAAGTTTAAATGGGAAGTAAGTTTTAAAAGGAGCTTATATTCAAGTTTAAATCTGGTTTAAAATAAATTTGAATCTCAGTTTCCAAATTAATTAATTAATGATTATGAGCGATTAACTAATAAATTTGAGACTAATAAATTGGAAATTTATTAATTAAGAAATTAAAGGTTGATTAATTTGTAATTAAGAAGTACTTAGTTTGAAATTGAGTCTTATTGATTAATAACTTGGTTTTATTAATTAATGAATAAGAAATGATTGACCTATAGAGATTAATTAAGGATTAAGTGATTTGTTATCAAGTTTATTAATTGATAATTAAGGTTTATTAATTAATAATTAAAAATCAACTAATTCATGAATTAAGAACTGATTAGTTAATAATTAAGAGTTAACTAATAAATTTGAAAGAAGATTTATTTCAAATAATTTGTAATTAAATTACAATAATTAACCTGGATTAATAAATTGGTAAACCAAGATTTGATAATTAATTCATAAGTAATTAATTTACTTGGAAATAAATTGAATTTATCAGGATTAAACGATTAATTGATTCTGTTTATAAATAACTATTGAATACTTGACTTTACTTATGAATATTTGGATTCTATTGGATGATTTGATTGTTTGATATCCCTGATATATGATGCTTTGTTATACATCCTGATTTATGTTGTGATCTGTAGTTTACTTATCTGTGACCTTTATATATCTATGATCTGTGAATGAACGATAAGCGTTGTTCTTATACCGCTTATCGAATTATATTTCTGTATTCTGATATGTGATGATTCATTGTGTTGCACTATTGTGTGAAACCCCTGGACTACACCTTTACACACACAAATATGGATTCCACGTGGAAATCGGTTAAGTCACAGATAATTTAAATTTGATGTTTTTGAAATTGAAATTTTAATTTCAATTTATTTTGAAAATTAGAAATTTGGGTTTAAAGTGAAAAGCTTTTGAAATGGAATTTCAAAGATAAAAGTTATTTTGAATAACTTAATCGAGTTTTGGAAATTTAAATAATTTGATTTAAATTTGAATTCAAGTTTGGAATTGAATCCTATGAATTGAAACTAGGGATTGAAAATGTTATAAATGTGTTTATCTAAATTTAAACCATTTAAAAATGTAATTTTGAGAATTTGGATTTAACCCATTTAACCCAAAGACTTTAACTCGTATGAATGAATCAGATTTTCTGAAATGAAACTGTTGTTTTAAAAGAATAAAAGCTTTCAGATAAGAAATGAAATTCCAGTTTAATTAAGGGAATTTCAAGATTGAATTGAAAAATGGTTTTTCCAAGTTATAAATGAATTCTTCTTGAAAGCTATGGATTGAATCTGTTTATTTCTAACAGATTTAAAATAATGATTTATCTAAATCATTTGAAATGGGATTGTTTTGAAAGCTATAAGTTAAATCTTTGATTTAAAGGTTTAACGAGTTAATCAAATTGAAATGGAAATTAATTTGGAAAATCTGTGAATGAATCTTTTTTTTAAAAGATTTAAATGTGGAAATTGTTTAAACCGTTGAAGGTTGTTTAAAATAAATCTTTTTGTTGAAAAGATTTGAAATGGTAATCGATGGAAACCATTTAAAAAGAAGTTGAATTAATAAGTTGTGACTTAATTGAAATCTCATATCCATATGTTTTAAAATATTTCGCTCACTATTCGGTTTAGCCGGGAGAGGACCTTTGGGTCGTATAACCCATTCCGAATATGTGATACGTCGTATATGGATAGCATTTGAAGACCGGTGTTGAAGACCGGATATTTTTGAAAACGGAAGGATTACCGTCGAGTTACTCTGCATCGGCTGATCCCCGATATAGTGGTTTTATCACCCTTAGTGACGGGAAGTCCGGACGTGATTGGAAATTATCCGGATTTGCAAGGGCTTCGTGAGAAGTGCCTTCGGTTCTGTTCGATCCCGGAACAGACTTGTATGGATTGTATGTCTGACATTACACTTTGAGATATAAAGCCAATTTCTTTCAAATACATCTCTGTTGGTGGCGGAGAATTTATTCTCTTAGCTTAACACCCTTCTCTGAGACGTACGAGCTCAGAGGTTATGTAGTTGAAATTTATCAGCGATATATCCCAATTTGGTAATGTGGCATGCTGAGTGTTGCTGTGTGATGATCAATGTTTGATCATTTGTGATATGATCTTTTGTTTGATCATTTATCTTTGTGATCATAGGTTGATCATCTGTTGACCCAAAGCGTGGCTTTTTGAAAAAGCGTAGCTTTGTGGACGAGACTTCGTCGAGCCTCACAACCCGGTAATGGTCGAAACAGGAATTGTGCGGCAAGGTTTTCAGGGGTAGCTCCCCTAGGGTATGACCATTCCTTCTGGAAAAGGGTAGTATCATGGTATGGAGCCCAGATACTTACTCATGTGGATACACTTTCTTTATGATGTGTGATGTTGGTTATCGAGCGCTCGGATAAAGGTCCCAAAGGACCGGGGGTGGCATATTTGAGGTTTCTTTTATCCCTTGGGAAAAGGGGTTGCCGGCCTTGTTTGGCAGAGAACAGTTGGTTCTCGGAACGTCCCGCCAGAGGCGTTTCTTTCGTGGAATAGGAAGTTCCTTAGCCTGACCATTTGTTGGAAATCCAAACAAAACAATACGAGCCCTGTACGGTTTTAGTTGTATTACCTGCCATGGAATGTGGTGGTAACCTGCTATTGAACATGGTAGCTATAGTAGGCATAAGTGCGAAATGTCTATGCTGGCTAAGATTTATATTCTACTTTCGAAATTGTTTTCTACACTATGCACTAGTAATAATATCAAATGATTTGATTTTGCGTAGTAAGCATCTTTGACTATCATAAGAAGAAATCTCCTCCAATTCTGCGTTTGCATTGTGTGTGTGGTGGGAGGTCTTATGGTAGTTTCATTTTCCAAAAGCATTGCGAATTGACTTTAAAATTCTCTGCTATTTGTTTTAAAGATAAACTGTTTTTGTTGCTCACACCAGTCCCATGACTGATCCGGAGTTTATTGTTCCCTTCCTAAACTCTGGGTGCCCACCATTTTCCACACGGGCAGTCTAGAGTTTGGTTTTTCAGATATTCAGATTAGTAGATTTTCTGGAGCTAGTTCAGTCTTTGGATCGGACTGCACTTGCGTATCTTTGTGCCTCGTTATTGGGAGTTCAAGCTATTTCTGGATTAGTGCTTTGAAGATGGAGATTATCCGCTGCTGATGTTATCGTTTTCTTTTCCGCTGCTATTTGTTGTATCATATCCCTAGTGTATATTGATATTCATTGTATCACTCTGTTGTATCAGATATTGTATCCGATATTGTATATCAATGTATTATTCTTTTATTCCGCTGTGTTATTAACTTAACTGGGTTATAAGCTCCCAAGAACCAGATTCGGCATTTGAATCTACGGCATTTTGAGTACCAGTGAAGTACGGGTGCCGATTTTCGAAGGTCGACTTTTGGGTTTTGACAGAATGTAGGTTGTTTAAATTGATGATGGATGAAATTGTAATAGATGACAAGTGAAAAACCGTAATGTAATAATCTTTAATCTACATGAAATGATAGTGTAGATTCTAGAAATAACTATATTAATTTGCACAAATAACAATGTGAATTAATACGGTTATTTCAGGATTATTTGAATTGATTATTGGATTGATATTGATTGTTGTTATTGCTTGTTTATTTATTTTGACACCATCCCAGTTATCACACTGCAAGTTCCCTTTGTATGCTTTGATTTTTGAATTGAATTGGAATCGGGTTGAAATGATAAATATCCAAATTTAACTTTGACCTAGGATAGAGAATTAAATAAAACCCGATTGGTCAATAATTTGATTTAAAGATAAAATGAAGATTTTATTTGAATAAATAATATGGTTTGAAACGAAGTTGGAAATTGAAGTTTAATGAAATTTAAATGTGAATATTTAATAATCTAAAATGAAATATTAATAAATAAATTGATGAAAGAATGTTGTTTAATTTAAGAAATGATTGAATTAAGTTTTGAAATTATTTAATAATTTAATGAGATTGAATTATTTAATAATTAAATTAAATTGAATCCTTTGATAATTAAAATTGAACTTTTAATTAGTGAAATTTAGTTCTTATTTAATTGAGCTTTGAAATTTTAACTAAGTAAATGAATATGTGAAATTGAATTTCTTTATCAAGGGATGCAAATGTGATTTTTTGAAATTAATGTAAGACTTGTAATTTAAAGGGTTGATTTGTCGAAGCTAATTTAATTAAATTTGAAGTTTTGATATAATAAAGTTGAACTTAAGTAATTGATTTAATGAATTGGAAATTTAATAGAAATTGTTTGAATGACAAATTTAATTAATGAATATTTAATGCAATCGGTCAATGAATTTAAATTGATTTAAATGTTAAATTAAATTAATTTAAATGATTTTGGAATGAAACTGTATAAGAACTTGAATCAATATTTGAATTGTTTAAAATAAAATTTGAAATTGTATTATAAGATTTTGAAATGATAATTTGGAAGTTTTGAAACGTAAATTTTGGAAATTGGTTTAGAAAGACAAATGAAATGTCGATTTACGTATTCTAATTGAAATTGAAATTGATTTGGTTTTGAAATATATTAACGACCAATCGGTGTTATAATTACAAAGGTTATTAAAGGAACCGGAATCGGTTAGGGACATACTCACTGTCTAAACCGAAAACCACTTTAATAACTACACGCGGAGTTGTGATCCAGAATGAAGTGGTTGGAATGATGTACGTGATGACTGAAGAAAGAGAACGATAATGGATAGCCTTGACACTTGTGTCAAATTGGAAATGACTAAAACAGGAGTCGTGCCGGGCCAAATGGGGGCTAGCTTCCTCGAGCGAACACACTTCTTCGAAAAACTACTCATTACTTGTTGTCGATTGGTGCACCCTTGATTTTGGGAGTGTTGCTTCGCGGTGTTGCGGTCGCTGCGGCGATGCGTTCTCACCAGTCCGGATCAGGCAAATGGTAGTTTCACTACCTTGGGTATTGCCTCATGTGCCTTGTCATACTTGTATCCCTGTATACGCGACCACTACGAATTTGTTTTGTGTTATACCTATGGAGTACTCCCTGATATCCCACTAGTTTACGGTGGAGTTTACAGTGCTGTATAGACTATAACGCTTGTATAAAATGTGTTAAGGGGGATAATGGTAACGCCTTAACACTATTTTGATATCTTATATTACTGATAGATATTATCTACTTAGCATACATTACTACCTAGTAGATAGTTTAACGGATCCTTAAAGGATGGTTATTCCAAACATCCTTTGAGTTACATGTATTTCAGTTATTATTTCACTTGAGTTGGATTTATTGATAAAAGAATGTTAATCCTGACTCGAGTGTTTTGTGTTTTGCTTTACGCTCGGGTCAGACTGAGTGTACCGGTATTCGAGACTCACCTTTGGAGTTGGAGCTTCGCTTGGAGATCCAGCTATCTATCCAGTTTCAGATATCCAGTTGATTCCAGTGATGTATTCTGATTTGTATCTGATGTATCGTGTTACTCTTCCGTTGTATCTGGTTTAACTCTGATGTAACTTATATATTTATATAGTAGCTTCATGAACTACTATCTCTTTTATTTCCGCTGCATTTATTACTCTGTGTCTGTGATCTGTGATTATTTATTTACTGTATATGTTCAGTTTTGCCAAATTTAAATTAACAACGCGGTATTTTGAATTATTCAAGTCCGACATGTGCGGATGCGAATGGTCCAAAATAGCGGGTCGTTACAATAGAGGTGGGGTGTTACAAAATGGTATCATAGCAGGTTCATAACAATACATCATATATATAAGAGACACAAGTCTTGACCTTAGTGAGACTTAGAGTCCCTGAACCTTGGGTGAGTTGGGATATTTTCTATAATAAGAAAGAGTGTGTGTGTGTGTGTGTATTAGTATATGATGATTATGGGGAATCATCAGGGGACGTATTTGTGACTTTACAAATATATATATATATATATATATATATATATATTAGGTTATATAATTAATTTTCTTTATAGTATGAAGTATGGAATGGTTGGAGTAACATGGATGAAAGGAGTTAGTCCAACCAATAGTATTTGTACTCATAATTTTGGATGGTTTGATAATGTAGTTGAGTTTTGATTTTTTATTTCACGGTGTGTAGCGAAATTATTAGTTTCCGCTAAGTACCTATGTTAAGTTTCTTACATTTACTAGATAATTTGATGTTGCAGGATTTGAATTTGATTTCGAGATTTATGTATAATTTTCAAAGCTATGAAATAAATTTAATTATTTGGTTGTACTTATTTAAAATAAGTATAAATGGTGTTTGTTTGTCATTATAAGTTGCTTTTTGAAATTGTTTGTTGAATGATATACATATAGGCTTTTTTTAAAGATTGTTTGAAATTGTTTTAAAAATCAGTAAGTATTTTGGTGAAAGCAAAGGTTTATCATATATAAATATTGGTTATTATCATTATCAAATGATAGTGAAGTGAATGTTCTAGTTAGAAATTATTTGAAAAATATATATGCTATAAGTATAAAATATGGATTTGGAAATTTATTTTATTAAAACTAGAATAATTGAAAATTTGTGAAAGCAATACTTACAGATATTTTTAATGAAATGAGAATTGTGTTAACTTGTCCGTTGAGTGTGTTAAGGATTTTGGTCGATGTGGGTGCACACGTATTCGATAGAATTTCTTAAACGCTTAAACGAGACATTTGGACACGATGATTTTGAAGATATAAGTAATTTATGGAAGATTGAAGTATTATGAAATAGAGTTGAAAGTTTTAAATGGGGAGTTAGCAAAGTAAATTATTTTGGTAAAGTGATATATTTGAGATTTACAATTGCAAAGGATTTGGAAACTAGAGTTTCTATTCACTATTTTGGAAAATGTTTTGTAAAATATATTTTGTGTTAGTATTTTTAATGGTTGTTGCAGCCATTGGATATTGGTGCACAGATGTGGTCATTGGCGAGTTAGTATTTATTATACGGTCAATATTGCAGCCAACTGATACTAATAATTACTATATTACATGGTGAGGCAATATCAGCTTATAGTATTTGAGGATTTGTGAATATAATTGTATATATATATTCGATAATATTTTTATATATATTGTGTGTAAATATTATAGAGATTTAGGATTTTAAGATGTGTATATCTATATATTCATATGATTTAAAGATTATTTTGTATGAGTTAATTAAATTGGGAATTATTTTGATAAGTAATATAGAAATGTTTTTGAAGTATTGAATTTTGAAAATAAATTTAGACTTTTCCTTCTAGACTTAACTAAAGATGTTAAATAATTATTTAATTTGTTTAAAGAATTTACAAAATAGTAGTTAAACTTAATTTTGGGATATGAAATGTTTTGAAATTATGAAATCTATAAGAAAATGATTCATTATATGGAAAAATTTTGTTTTAGTGGGAATTTTGTTTGTAAGATTTTAAAAGTTTGTTAAAATAATTTAAAGTTATTTAAAGAGAAAATTTGAATTCAAATTATGTTTGAGTTGAATAAAATGAATTTTCGAAAAGTATATGTAATGTATATGATATTTGAAAAGAAATTTATTTAAATAAAGTATTTTGAGAATTTATAAAGCAATTTTCCTTGGAATAAAATGCTTTGATAAATTTAAATAATATAATTAAGTTTAGTATGATTGATTTGTTACAGATTTTTCCTTATAGGAAATAGCGAGGATGCAATTTTGTAAAAGGGAGGAGACTATAACAACCCGGTTTTTAAGTAGTAATTAATTAAGTAAATAATAGTAATTTAATTAAATAAATTGAAGTTTGGGGGAAATTTATTTATAAAATTGCTTTGTAATTGTTTAAACAAAAGGATTTAAAATGTGAAAATGATATGTAGTATAAAATTATATAATCGTAGTATATCATTGTATATTATTATAGTAATTTTGAAATGTAATCTACAATTGTTTAAATTAAATAGAATTTAGTTTATAAACAAAAGAAATTATATTTTTTTTATCCTTTTATTTTCAAGGCCCAAGCTTTTATAACCCAAGCCCAACTTCTTCCACCCAAACCCTAAGTTTTGATATCCAAATTATTCTATCTTTAGAATTTTCCACATGCTGATGGTTTTACTTCATTTATAAATCCGACCCAAATTCTTTCTTTTGTGCGGGGAGAAAATCGTTTATTTACCCAAACCCTTCTTTATTATAAATTCAAGTTAAATTCAAAAGCAAATTTACAAATTCTCAAACTCAAGAAAAATTTTCCCTATATCAATATATACTCACATTTGAATGAGAAGCGAGTTTCATCAAAGTTTTAAAGCTAATGTGTGTGTAATCAGAGAAAGGGAAAAGCAATGAAGGAAGAAATGGATGCAAGTTTCTGGTGAGTAAAACAATCACATACCTATGTCCAAATATTCAATCTTTGAACCCATGTGCTTGCATTTCATTGAATGCATACGAGCTTCAAACCCAAACTAATCATAAGAGTAGAGTTGTGGAGTGACGTGTTGCCAGAGCCACCTTGGATTGTCGAATGTGACCTGGAACACTTTTGTTCCTGTTGCCTTCAATTCCGTTCCTATTTGCAAGTGCATATTCGTGTGCATGGAGGCGTGTATGCCTTGAATCATATGCATGTGTTTCTTCAATTACCTGTTTGCATTCTTGAACCTAGGCACGTAGTCTCTTGGTGTATTTTATCTTATGTTTGCCCATCTTGAAGTTATGTATTTTCGTGCGTGCGTTATGGTATAAATATTCATATAAAAATATATATAGTGGCGTGGGAGTACTTGTAGTTTAGTTTTGTCATTTGCTTCATTTTATGAATTTGAATTTTGCAATTCCTTAGTTTTTATTAAATTATGTATACTAAATTATATATTTTGGATGATATATCTTTTATTGCTCAATAGTCTTCAAATATAGACCTATCAATCTGGGTAATTCAATTGTTTTGTTGACACCATATTACTGTCAATATACAATATGAAACAACAACTAATAGTATTACTACTCCTTGTATAGGAGAATGTGAATCTTTTTATGTTTGTAAACTTAGGTAAGTGATGTTTGGTAAAATATTTATCACTTATGAAATGTATACAATATGAATATCTATTTAGAAAATTGGTACCTTACTGTTTTCATATCTTGATGTCCTACTTTAATATCTTAATGTCTTACTTGGCTTAGTTTGTGTATATGAATGGGTCTATTTACATCTTATAATAAACTAATTTAAATATGACTTGTGTGTTTCATGCATGTATGTATATCTACATGAGAGAGTGTTTGCATTTCCTGATGCTTTGTTATTGTTCATATATTAAGTATTTTATATTATGGTGTTGTTTTAAGTTTTCTTGCACGTTTTGTATATAAGTCTATGTTAGCGCCAAAATTGGTCACTAACACCCAAATCCATATGAAAGCACCAAACCACACTCACATATCACAGATAGAATATATGTAGAGAGTATAAATATGAAGAATAGTTAAAATTAAAAAGAAAGCAGTAATAACAGAGGATTTATAGTGGTTCGGCTGACTCTGTCCTACGTCCACTCTTGGAATTTTCTTTTTATTGATATGAGAATCAATTACAATTACAATTACAATCCAGAGTTTTTAGAGCAATAATGGCAGAGTAGCCTTGATGGAGAAGAAGAAGGGAAGTAGAGTCAAGATCCCCTTTTCTGAAGCCCCGCCTGCCGTATTTATAGGAAAAACCTGAGTTACTGGGCTTCCTGAGTGGTCCGGGCCCATCAACACCATAGCCAATCCAAAATCCATCACTACGACCGATCCCCTGTTGGAGTTTTGCCGACCCAAAGTGAACACAGCATTGGCCCAAAGCACGATCGTCCATGACCGGAAGCAAAACATGTTTGGACCCGGAGCAACCAAGTGCCAATCCTCCTCCTCGAAAGCACGGACCCCCTTTAGCCGACCTGGAGCCTTCATCCTACCGACCCGAAGTAGTTGGTTTTAGAACTCGAAGCAAGATTGTACCGACCCTACACCTTCATAACACCGACCCACTTCCCTTGGCCGACCCGAAGAACATGTACTGCCGACCTAGAGATTTCCCTATATCGACCCGAGTCCATCTCAAAGCCAACCGAAAGCAAATGTCGATCCACTCACGATGCCGACCCACTCAAGCTGCCGACCCACTTGAAATTCCGATCCACTCACGATGCCGACCCACTCATGCTATCGACCCACTTGTGATGCTGATCCACTCACGATGCCGACCCACTTTAACATGTCGATCCACACCATCAAGACCGACCCAGCTTTTTACCGATCCAAAGCCTTCACAACACCGACCCAAGAACTCAATGTCGACCTGAGTAAATGTCCTTGCCGACCTGGAGTTACAGCGACCCCTAAAAATCCTACCGATCCACTATGACTCGAAGTGGCTATCCAAATGATCGAAGCAAACTGCCTCAAAACCCAAAGCCGACCCACAAGCAACTCGAAGCAAACTCCAAACATCCCAGATCACCTGGACTTTTGTCGAAACTCATATTTCGAGTATTCCACGACTTTTATCCATCGACCATGCCGAATCCCGGTTTCATAATCATGATCATCATCCATGATTGATTGTCTACTCATCCAGCCGAACCAAACCCGTCATATTCCAACCTCGATAATTGAGCAATCGATTTAGTTAAATCCGCCTTTTTACGGCCTTGCCAAAAGGCGGGTTAACATTTGCCCCCCAAAACATGCCTTGCGGTAGGAAGGCTTGTTTTGAATAGCTTTTGATTCGTCATCCAAAGTCCATATGTCATCCATAGCCATACCATCTGATCCATAATCCAATCCATTTTATCCAAGTGCCATTGCTGTATCCTTATTCAAATCCGCGACTGCTTCGAGTCGATATCCAATCCCTATCCAGTAACCAAATCCTTACCCATTTCCACATCCATCCGAACCCGATAACCAAGTTATAATCCATCCATTTCCAATAACCAATAACCAAATCCATGACCTCTTCGGGTCGATATCCAAACCCGGGATTGCTCCGGATCATAGCCAATCCTTAGCCATTCAAAGTCGAGATCCGAATTCATAACCTCTCCGGGTTCTTGCCAAGCGCACTCCACACTCGACGACCTGAAATAACAAGTGATAGGCAATAGGGAGCCTAAGTTCTAGGCCGAATCCTGGTCACTCCGGACCCTTGCTGAGCATAGACCATGCTCGATGACCTGAAACAACAAGTGATAGATAATATGGGGCATAAGTCCTGGGCCGAATCCTGGTCTCTCCGGACCCTTGCCGAGCATAGTCCATGCTCGACGACCTTTTAGCCAAAAACCAAAGGAAAATCCAGTCGAAATCCAATCCGAAATCCAGATTCAAACCAGAAATCCATATCAAAAATCCAAATCAAAATCCAAACCAAAAGGGAAGCATCCAAACCAAAATCCAAACCAGAAAACAAACAAAACCAGGAGCTCAAACCAAACTCCAAAACCAAACCAGAAAAATCAAATATCCAAATCAGAAAGAAAACGCAGATTTCACAAACTAGAGCATCATGGTTTATCATTATCCCAGAGCATGCCTAGGGGCTATACCTGTCCCCATACATGAGTAAGTAACTTAGTCGTCTGCCCAGAGTTTGATAATTATTACATACCATCCCGATTAGTTGATGACCTGTGCATTTAAGCCGGGCTCGCTCCAGTCTGGTGGGTGACGGCTGCTCATGTTCCGTCATCGCTGTCCAATTCCTAGAGAAGCCAACAAGATCCAAGCCCCCATTTCCATGGGGAGAGTAGCGCCCATCCATGAGAATGATTAGTGTCGATCCATTTTCCTTTGTTGGGGGCTTGCCCCCAGCCGTTCCAATCCATGTCCAAGCCAGTTAATTCTCGTTCCAAGTCCTAGGTCCCAACTTCCAGCCATTCCAGCATCCATAGGTTGTTTTCGACCACCATTACCATCCTGCACCTGAGTCCATAAGGGAATCCTAGATCGTCCTCTTCTAAGTGTGCATCCAAATTCTGGTTCATATCAGAATCCATAGCTCCACCCAACATCTTGTTTGCTTCTTTTCCCGGTTCTGATCCTGGATTTCCTCCTCCTTCTTTAGCATCCTATTATTTCCATCTTGTCCTTGCCCTCTGTCTCCTTGTTGATTGCCCAACCATAGCTTCCAGAATCTGAGTTCCTAAGCTTTCAAATCCAAAATCCAAGCTTCAGAATCCCTGAGTGCTAGTTTTCTCAGTGAAAGCACCAAAATGTTAGCGCCAAAATTGGTCACTAACACCCAAATCCAGATGAAAGCACCAAATCACAGTCACAGATCACATATAAAATATATGTAAAGAGTATAAATATGAAGAACGGTTAAAATAAAAAAGAAAGCAGTAATAACAGAGGATTTATAGTGGTTCGGCTGACTCTGGCTTACGTCCATTCCAGAAATTTCCTTTTTATTGATATGAGAATCAATTACAGATACAATCCAGAGTTTTAAGAGCAATAATGGCAGAGTAGCCTTGATGGGGAAGAAGAAGGGAAGCAGAGTCAATATCCCCTTTTCTAAAGCCTCGCCTGCCGTATTTATAGGCAAAACCTGAGTTACTGGGCTTCCTGAGTGGTCCGGGCCCATCAACACCATAGCCGATCCAAAATACATCACTACGACCGATCCCCTGTTGGAGTTTTGCTGACCAGAAGTGAACACAGCATTGACCCGAAGCACGATCGTCCATGACTCGAAGCAAAACATGTTTGGACCCGGAGCAACCAAGTGCCGATCCTCCTCTTCGAAAGCACCGACCTCCTTTAGCCGACCCGGAGCCTTCGTCCTACCGACCCGAAGTAGTTGGTTCCAGAAGTCGAAGCGAGATTGTACTGACCCTACATCTTCATAACACCGACCCACTTCCCTTGGCCGACCCGAAGAACATGTACTACCGACCTAGAGATTTCCCTATACCAACTCGAGTCCATCTCGCAGCCAACTGAAAGCAAATGCCAGTCCACTCATGATGCTGACCCACTCATGTTGCCGACCCACTCACGATGACGACCCACTTCAACATGTCGATCCACACCATCAAGACCGACCCAGCTTTCTACCGATCCAAAGCCTTCACAACGCCGACCCAGGAGCTCGGTGCCGACCCGAGTAAATGTCCTTGCCGGCCTGGAGTTACACCAATCCCCAAAAATCCTATCGATCCACTATGACTCGAAGTGGCTATCCAAATGACCCGAAGCAAACTGCCTCAAAACCTGAAGCTAACCCACAAGCAACTTGAAGCAAACTCTAAACATCCCAGATCACCTGGACTTTTGTCGAAACTCATATTTCGAGTATTCCGCGACTTTTATCCATCAACCATGCCGAATCCCGGCTTCATAATCATGATCATCATCCGTGATTGATCGTCTACCCATCTAGCCGAACCATACCCGTCATATTCCAGCCTCGATAACCGAACAATCGATTTAATTAAATCCGCATGTTTACGGCCTTGCCAAAAGGCGGGTTAACAGTCTACATCTTTGATTTCATTTACTAGCTTATATAACTAACCTATATATATTAATGAAGAAGAACTATGCTGTGCGGACTCAGGTGTTCAGGTTAAATTGTATATAAAGGTGTACAAGCAATCAACACTAATATTACATATATTTATTATATGATATAAATATTCATATGCATATGTGTAAGCATGTGAGTATAATTAAATGCTAGTGAGGTCTGCTTGTCATACTTCAAGGATTCTTCCCATATAAAAGTTTGTTGTTAGTCTTTGCACTACTATATATATAGTTTTAGATATAAATATGTGTTTGAGTAGCCTAGTGAGCATACTATAGGTGTATTTGTATATTCCCATATGGCTGTTATATATTTTTTATTTTACTACCCTTGTTTTAAAGGTATGTGAGCTTTGCAATATGCATGAGCACATATTGATTATCTTGCATATGGGTATATGTTCTTGTGGGATTAAATTGTATACATATAAGCAAGAATGTGTGTTTTTGGGTACCAAGATTGTGAACATATCTATATATTAATCAGTGATTTGCTCCATATTTATATTTGCTCATGTACAACTGGTTTATGCATTGGTACAATTTAATATATGCCTATAACATGTTTATTAGCCTTGTTAAATTCAGTTCTTGCCGCTATTCTTTGTATAAAATGTGACTTTCAGCATATCATTTCTTGCATGTATATGAACATATACTTAGCTCTATGTTTATGTTCTAAAAGATAAGATAAACTGAATTAAGCTGATATAATAAATTATTTATTTATTTATATGTTATGTAGGTTGTTATAGTGAATTGTGTTTTGAGGACCTTAAAAGCCTATTCTTTATGTGTAATGTTTAGTGCATTTATACCTTTTCATTAATTTAGTCTAAGAACTTTAGCTCACAAAGTCTTTGATTGGATTTTTCTTATATTAAATTGGTTTTGATTTCTCTTGTGTGTTTATGCATATATGCTACCTGGTGTGTGCAAATTCATGTGGCAGTTTGTCTACCTATTTTATATTAATATATATTTATATACAGTAGTTAGTTATTTAAATAAAACATAAGGTTTATAAATAAAAAGAGGTTTTGCATATTATCAATTTAATTAAAGAATAAGTTTTAACTTATGAATAAATTATTTAGTAAATATACAGTCTTTGATTTTAAATAAATTTATAAAAAATTGATTTTGTTAATTATAATTATAACTAATTCAGAATACCTACTTTGTTGTTTTCCTGCTTAGACTTTAATGTATATTGATATGGAACATAAGAAATAATTTCCAGATGAAGTGTTTAGTTTTATAAATTTCTAAGGAACAAGTATTTATTATCCATCACTAAGTAATTACTTTGTTATATAAAACTATATGATGTGAATCGTTTGATGTTAAATATTGATTTGTTTATTTTAACAATCCACTTGTATATTAGTGTTTTGTTTATGTTTTCTTGTTTATTGAATAACGATGATATGAATGATTCACCGTTGATATCGATTTAGTTTGTTATATTTGAATATGATACAATGATGACATCCTTTTTATTTAATTCATTGTTATTTTATGTGATGAGAAATTAGAATAAACGGTTTAGTGATACTGTCTGGTATGGGACTTTCGGTAACTCTTTTTCGGGTATTCTTGGACTCGTCATATAGAATAAAGAAGGGCGAGTGTGATGTATGAGCGTTGAGTAAATGGACTAGTAACACGCGGTGGTATGGGATGTTGTTGTGTTATTTATTCAGTTATTCTTTGCTTGTTGATGATACTCATACGTATGGAGGCTACTTGTTAGCCACATAGTTTGGGTACATTATGTGTCTATCTACCTTTGTCCAACTCTCTTTATATTTCAGGAGAGAACTAGATTGGCCAGTATCCACCCTAACGGCCTGATCGTGGGGTCGCACCCCATATCTGCCACACCACTATTGTTATGATATTCGATGCGCATCACGAGATTAGTAGTTAGTTGCCCTTTGTGTCGTATAGGCCAACAGTCAGTTACCATTGGGGCACATGTCGGTAGTCATGGCCAAAGAGGCTACGCGTTGTCAAGCCTATGGTGGATCATTGTCACGATAGCAAGAGGGGAGAAATAATGGTAACCTATGACTGTAGGAGTCGTGTCATATGGACCACGTGTGGTTCCTGGAGCAAGCAGACGTGTTGTTAGTCTCCCATCTGGTTCCAATATATGTGGATGTATGTGTATGTATGTGGGTAGTAGATAGACATATATTACATATAGATGAGATTATACCTGAGACTATGTCCAGAGTATGGTCAACCCTGTATCCTTCTTAGGAAGATGGCCTATCTTTTACAGGTAGACGACCTACTTATTATTGATTATATTTGGATATTGTTGTGAGTTGGCTCAAATCTTCCTTATTGATTCTATTGATTTGATATTGGTATTTTATAATATGAGATTGAGAGAGATAGTGGGCATTATTTTATTACTGCCTAACTTCACTTGAGGATGTCTCATTGATGATTATTTCTGGATTTGGTAGCGATTTTAAGATTTGGATGATTTACCCGTTCGATGTTTTACATGAATTTTGATTTGATATATTTTAAATGGGTGATGACATCATTATATAGATTTGAAATGTTTGGATGATTTAATGCCTTGAGAATTATTCTATATGTATATATACTTTGATATGTCGTCTGATGTATTGTGTATCTTTAATAGCGATATCATATTGTTCCTTGTTTATACAGTATCACCTTCTTATGATCCTTGATTAGACATGGTCTGACCCATGTATTATTTTATAATGCTCGTGTCAGTCTGAGACATTTCAAGTACATGGATGACTTGACCAGCATGTATTTCATTGGGCTTAGAGGATTTCTATATTAGGATTATTACATGATATTTTTGTGACATTGTTTCATTATATGTATATATATAATTGACATATGAATTGTATTGTATAACATTAACGTATTTATATTATATGTTATCGCTGCGATTGACTCTATGTTCTCCGTGTTATACTGTATATTATGTATTGTTCTGCCTGGAGGCACGCGTGTCTATTGCTTTGTACCGATACTGTATACGTAAATGTGAGTTATATACTTGATGCTTTAATACGTACCAGTGTTAGTCCAAGGGAATATTCACGTGTGTACCCCATATAGCCTCATTCTCCATATTATCTGACATTATTACTCTGTAATACTCTTGGATAGTATGGGTATAGAGGTGAGGTGTTACACCGCATTTAACACTTTAAGAGAATGTTGTATAAATCAAAAAAGAATTTATAAGGGAAGCCAGGTGGGTCTGCGCAGGGAGTGCAATATTTTATACTTAGGTTCAAAAACAATCTAAACCAGGACTCCTGTAACAAGCCGAATCCCAGTGAGTCCAGATTTTTCGAAAAAATTCTAAAATCCAAGCCCACTGAACCTGAGTTGGGTATCTAGTATCTTGCAAAATAGGCAAAGATAAATATATCAGAGCTCAGATAAATATCTCATAGCGGAAATGACTAAAATATAATAGTAAGTAAATACTCACCAATAAAATAACACTTTCTAAACAAGTGTCTCAAAGATGGAAAGTCTATGCCATCTACCTAACCTGTAGGATGTTATGAGGAGGGGTCAGAACTAAAGTTCTGGTGAATGGACAAATTATACACTTCTAAGCTTAATTCTACATATACCGTTTCATTTCCATTTACTGTTATATTAGGTTTATTGAGTTTATAGTACTCTTGCCTCAGTGCTTGAGTCGTGCCCATCTACTCCCTAGTAGATTAAAACCTAATAACTGATATATATATATATATAGTTATATGCCCCTTGATTGCATTGGTCCTAGATACTACCCATAGTACCTTCCATATCCTTCTTGCAAAGGACCCCATCGTCTTGCTACTAAGGCGTTCTGTAACTACATCTATAAAGGACTGTCTCATAAGGCCTACAATACAGATGTTCTGTCGTCTACTACGAAAACGTAAAAATGCATCCGCACTAGTCTATACTAATGCTCGGAAATCCACAATGCACCATCCAGTGCGTAACTTGAGGACTATACGTAATCGTTCTGTCTACTCCCTGAATTCCACTTAATAAGGTCTACCCTGTACGGAACTCGGTCGGGGATTTTCTATTTCTGTAAAGGACTGCACTGTTAAGCCTACAATATAGATATTCTATTTGGTCTCACTTTTCTTATCGTGGCTATGGCCACATGCAGCCACCCCTCAACTAATCGAAAGACTCTAAAGAGCTAAGTGGCTGTGCCCTACTGCAAACAATCTAAATATCCAATTGGTTGCGCCCACACATCCAATGTCTCAATAGTGAAAGAATTATTGGACTGTTGGTTTAACTCTAGTCTTTCCCGAACTCGCTTCTTGGTTTTGATGTTAGCCCGATATTCGCATGCGACTATCCTTTTGGGTCCTGCCCACTAAAACTTACTTGCAAGTACTGGGACATACGAATATCCTACTCCAAACATCAATCCCTTTTGACTGCCTACAATGGTCCTGCCATGCGAAAAGCATTCAAGGCATACTCTTTTGATGGAACACCTACAGACCTGCCTCCGGGGGACTGCTCCGTTATGCCTACTCCAGAGGGCCATCCTAGAGTACTTCCTCTAGCCCAAAATATCTAAGTTAGACGTGCTCCTTCTGTGCTGAAATCTGTGATGAACTGCTTCGTTAGGCTCTTCATCCATTGGGCTGCTTCAAACGCATCTCACTCTTTTATTAGACCCTAAGTCTAATCTTTTATTTTGTGTTTAGTTTACTTTTCTTATTCTATTGGCTACTTATTTACCCTAATTAGCATAATCTTGTTCCAGCCTCACCTAACTATTGTGAGACCATCAGTTCCTGACTGAAAAGGAATGTTGTTGGTATGGGACACTTCTATTATCTTGCTTATTAACTTAATTTAAGTCTTAAGTTTATTAAAATAAGCCTCTTCTATTATTTCTACTCTATTTGATTATTAACTTAATTATCACCTATGTTATAATTTTACTTGTAATTGTCACTTTTATTTTCTTTTATAATCTGTACATTATAAATATAATTACAAGCGTCTCTTGTCCATTCTAGTCTGTCTTCTTTTATTGTGATATTGAATTCTCTTTAATTCTCTTATATTATATGACAATCTTGGCTTGGGACTACATCTGATTGTTACAATTTACATTGGATTACTATTTCCTTTTTTCCATATAAATAAAAATTAAATATAAGCTCTCTTGTACAATTACAGTCTCAGCATAACTAATTAATAGAATTAATTACTGAAATAAATACTAAATAAAATTATTTAACGGGAATCTAACAATAATATATCATAAACGTAAAAAATATATAATTAAATCCACTCACCTAGAAAGAAAACACTCCAAGTTCCAGATCTGATTTTTAACCCAGTTCTATTATCTATAGCCTTCCCTATTACAACCCTATTTGGATCCATAAATTGAGATTTATATGGATTTAGAAATCCAGATCTAGTTGAAGAATAATAAAATAAATAAACTAGAGAACCAGATCTCGGAACTTTACCTCATTCAGACGACTTTATTTGAACATCTCTATTTTAGACCTATAATTTCTATCTCCAACTTGTAAATCAGAAGGTGTAAATATAAAATAGCTAATTTCTAAAGAATTGGAGGAGAAAGAAGACTGACAGGGCTTCCGCACCCATTTAGAAAAATATGAGTTTAAAGGCTAGCCCTGCCTCTTTATTTATAGAAAGTCAAAACAGTGTCGTCCATCCGCTTAAAAGGATGCAAATCAGGCCGTTCAAAAGGGTGCAGAATGAGCGCGCCTGATTTGTTTTTAAACGTTTTATTTATTATAAACGTTTAAATGTTTCCTATTAATTCCAATTAACTCTCATTAGTTCTATGATTTAATGCTATTTATAACGCATGTCTATTTTAGATTTTAAACGTGCCTTATTTGTTTTATTAAATGTTATTTATAAGCGTTAACTTTTAAGCGTTATAAATTATAAACGTTTAACCTTTTTTATGTTGCTTGTTTATTCTAATTAATCACCATCAATTGCTTGATTAATTTCCCAATATAAAATTTGTTTATTTTGAATTTCACATGCGACCAATTAATGTAAATTAATTTCCTCCAATAACTGATTTGATTACATTGCTTGCTAATGTTAATTAATTATTTTTAATTACTGCTATCAATTAATTTTCTTTATGATGGCAATGTTAATTAATTACCTTTATGACGCGCGTCAATTTTAAAATTCAAATGCACGTTATTTCTAGAATTTCATACGCACATATATTTATTTATAACAAATATATTTATGTACATTTACATGTATAATTATTTCTCGATAAAAAACTTCGAACGTCAATAACTTTTTCATACGAACTCCTTTCGAGACATATTATATATGTAAATTGATCAGAAAATCGCCACGAACACAATGGAATAAGTTTTAAGGCCAAATTCTGACAATTCCAAAAATGCTTATTTTCACTGTTCATAATTATTTGATTATTTAATTATATAAAAATACGGGATGTTACATTCTCCCATCCTTTAGGAAATTTCGTCCCTAAAATTTGGCAAGGGTAAAACTATGTAATTCCTCGCATTAATTACATCCATTTTGTGTACATCCAATTTTTCAACCATCGTGTCATTGTGCAAAGTGCAATACATCATAAAATATATGCATGTACAAGAATTTCTAAGCGGTGCCTCCTATATGAATGCCTTTTCTTTTAGAAATACCTTTTAAAACATGATGCACACATCCTAAATAATCTTGCAATTTCTATATGAATGAAATCTTTTGAAAACTCAAAACATTTTTCATCCAATTTTTCCCACACTTCTACTGAACAGGAGAATAGTTCAACAAATTTTACGTCCAAACCTACCACACAACTTTTAATTTTTAGAAAATTCTAATTTTCCAAATTCGATTTCTTATGTTATAAAGAAGGTGAAAACAGAAAAACTTCACATTTCTCCGTTTTACATTTGCGTACTTCTCTCTCCGTACTTGGAACTTATGCCGCTATCCTATAAAATCTCTATTTTCATTTCCAAGCACGGTTTACATAAGAAAGATTTATCTTTTCAAACTTTTTCTCAAGCTTAATTTATGGGAAAGATGTATTTTTCTTTTGCAATTCTCATTTATTTCTATTGATGTTTCTATTGCTTTCTTTAGATCTTACTATTTTTCTTTTAGTTACCTTTTATCTGCTTTTACTCTTATAGCAACTAAACACATCTATCATATAGGGCAAGGAGGTCTAGGACCATGTCCACTCTGACACAGAAAGGTCCTGCTCTAGGAATCCAAGTAACTCATATGCTCCTCCTATCGCCTATTACTTGTTACCAACTTATGTTGTGTTACTCATGACGAACAAGACCTATTCATCTCTTCTATTTTAAGTCTCATTTACTGCAATGGATAAGGGTTTCAATTTATGCAATCTCTATCTAAAAAGGCAACTAAGCTTGGGGAAATTTTCTCTTTACCTTTTTTTTCCCAACTAAGGTCTACTTTTCCCAGCCATGTGTGTCTTACTGTCTTACTAATACCACTTCACTATTCTTCTATAGTCTACACACATGAAGCAACATTTCTAGGTTTTCACTAGTGTCCTATACACCTTACGGGAACTTTTATTATTACTACTAGGAGTAATTACTGCCACAGCTTTACACTTTTCCCGTTACACCTAGGAAATGATTCCTATCTATTCCATATTTAAAAGTCTGGTTTGGTTTGGTATTTATCATTTTACTTCAAAAATTAAAGCTTCTAAATTTTTGAAACATCAAATCCCAAAATTCTTGCCTTTGAAAGTGTTATTTTGAAGTTTTCTGTTAAATTCAAAGTACTTTGTTACTTAAAAATTTTCTCTTTACAAAAACTTATTTACTTTTTCACCAGACCATTTTTCTTTAAAACATGTTTTGCTTGTTCTTAAAACATTTTTCTTTTTTATTGACTTCAAAAAAAAGTCCTCACATGGTTTCAAAATATCTTCTTTTCATAGATTTTCAAATTTACTAAAATTGGAGTAGATAAGAACAATTATTTTATCAAAAATCCCTTAACTTTTCTACTCTTCCAATTACTTAACCTCGGAGGAGTTTTTTAACCTACTACACTTAATGGTTTTATACCTTAATGTATTGGAATTACTTTCTCTTATGAGAAACTATTAACACTAAAACCTTCTATGAATCCTTTAAAGGAGAATTTCATGTTTATGTGAAATTATAAGGAATTTATTTTATATTTTATCGAAATAGGCTATACAAAATATGGTGTTTTTCATACCTTGTACATCTCTTTCACGTATTCCTTATAACTTGCACAAACATCTTTATTTGTGATTCATAGAAAATTATATCATTATTCTTTTCATTCCAATAGATTAAAGTATGTTTACTCTATATTCACTTACATAAGGTATTTCCTACTAAATTCATTAATTTAACGTACATTATTTTCAAAAGAAATAATTTTTCAAAACTGCTTTAATATTTTCAAAGCTAGAAAATACTCTCATATACTTATTTAAATAATAAGTGTACATACAAACTACTTTATAAATTATCTTCAAAACTCATTTGGGTCAAAACAGATATGGCGTAAAACACTTTTACTATAATCCAAAAATACTAGTTTATGGATTCAATTAAATAAATATTAATAAATCCCATATGCTATGCAAAAAAATTTCCTATAGGAGTCGCCTACTATAACAATAGTGTCATAGTCTATGCTTCCTTTGTTTTTACCGAAAACGTCTATTACAACAATAAATGTTGTAACCTACGTTTGTGATACTTAACACACTCTAGGTTTTTATATTTAAAATCTTTGTTTACCTACAAAGAAACTGGCATGCTATACGCACTCTATAATTCTTCAAAAAGAATTTCGCTTTTAACAAAATTTACACCATATAAAAACCAATTTAAATTTCATACCACTTATTTTTTTTCAAAAACCCAATATTTACTTCCTCAAATATATAAAAATTATATTTTTCAACTTTTTAATTTCAAAAGTTTCATTTTATTGGGCTAGACATAAAGTGGATTTTCTTCTTACTAAAACCTCTTATTCCTTCCAAAATAAAAACACTCTCCCTACTATCCCTAGGGAACTTCCCCACTTCTTATAACATATGGATACCAATCTTCTCTCAAAACATGGCTTATTTGTACGCTATAAATTGGAAATAAAATAGGGCACATCATACTTGGGTCATCCCAAACCCAACTAGCAAACTATGCACAAATATACTTCTTGAAAACGTTCCATATGTTAAAATCTATAATTGGGACTATTTGGATTTTAGTACATAATATATTTATATTTTATTCACAAATACAAATATGTTCACTCACTATCTACCTAGAAATCCTAAACCTAGGCTCTGATACCAAATGTAACAACCGGAATTTCAATGGGTCCGGATTTTTCGCAAAAATGCTAAAATCCAAGCCCATTGAAACTCGAGTTGGGTATTTAGTATCCCACAATATAGGCAAAGATAAATATATCAGAGCTCAGATAAATATCTCACAGCGGAACTGACTAAAATATAATAGTAAGTAAATACTCACCAATAAAATAACACTTTCTAAACAAGTGTCTCAAAGTTGGAAAGTCTCTACCATCTACCTAACCTGTAGGATGTTATGAGGAGGGGGTCAGAACTAGAGTTCTGGTGAATGGACAAATTATACACTTCTAAGCTTAATTCTACATATACAGTTTTATTTCCATTTACTTTTATATTAGGTTTATTAGGTTTATAATACACTCACCTCAGTGCGTGAGTCGTGCCCATCTACTCCCTAGTAGATTAAAACCTAATAACTGATATATATATATAGCTATATGCCCCTTGACCACATCAGTCCTAGATACTACCCATAGTACCTTTAGTATCCTCCTCGCAAAGGACTCCATCATCTTGCTACTAAAGCGTTCTGTGACTACATCTATAAAGGACTGCCTCATAAGGCCTACAATACAGATATTCCATCGTCTACTATGAAAACGTAAAACTGCGTCCGCACTAGTATATACTAATGCTCGGACATCCACAATGTACCTAGTGCGTATCTTGAGGACTATACGTAATCGTTCTGTCTACTCCCTGAATCCCGCTTAACAAGGTCTACCTTGTACAGAACTCAGTCGGGGATTTTCTATTTCTATAAAGGACTGCCATGTTAGGCCTATAATACAGATATTCTATTTTGTCTATCTCTTTTCTTATCGTGGCTATGGCCCCACGCAGCCACCCTTCATCTAATCGAAAGTCCTCTAAAGAACTAAGTGGTCGTGCCCTACTACAAACAATCTAAACATCCAATTGGTTGCGCCCCCATATCCAATGTCTTGATAGTGAAAGAATCATTGGACTGTTGGTTTAACTCTAGTCTTTCCCGAACTCGCTTCTTGGTTTTGATGCTAGCCCGATATCCGCATGCGACTATCCTTTTCATTGCTTCCCACTAAAACTTACTTGCAAGTACTGGGACATACGAATATCCTACTCCAAACATCAACCCCTTTTGACTCCCTACAATGGTCCTGCCATGCAAAAAACAGTCAAGGCATACTCTTTTGATGGAACACCTACAGACCTGCCTCCGAGGGACTACTCCGTTATGCCTACCCCAGAGGGCCATCCTAGAGTACTTCCTCTAGCCCAAAATATCTAAGTTAGACGTGCTCCTTCTGTGCTGAAATCTATGATGAACTGCTTCGTTAGGCTCTTCATCCCTTGGGCTGCTTCAAACTCATTTCACTCTTTTATTAGACCCTAAGTCTAATCTTTTATTTTGCATTTAGTTTACTTTTCTTATTCTATTGGCTACTTATTTACCCTAATTAGCATAATCTTATCCCAGCCTCACCTAACTATTATGAGACCATCAGTTCCTGACTGAAAGGGAATGTTGTTGGTATGGGCCACTTCTATTATCTTGCTTATTAACTTAATTTAAGTCTTAAGTTTATTAAAATAAGCCTCTTTTATTATTTCTACTCTATTTGCTTATTAACTTAATTATAACCTATGTTAAATTTTACTTGTAATTGTCACTTTTATTTTCTTTTATAATCTGTAAATTATAAATATAATTACAAGCGTCTCTTGTCTATTCTAGTTTGTCTTCTTTTATTATGATATTGAATTCTCTTTAATTCTCTTATATTATATGACAATCTTGGCTTTGGACTACGTCTGATTGTCACAAATTTGCTTATCATAATAATTGCTTTGCCTTTATTCTATTATCTGCGCAGTAATTGCACATCTAGGTATATTTCTTTCAATTGCATCTAGTCTTGTCTAATAATTAACTTGATTTCTACTTTACTTCCTATAATTCTTCACTTTATTTTCTTATATTCTAGGAAGTAGTTCTATTCTATTTGGTTGGTTACAAAAACTGTGCTAAAATTCCATTTCCATGTTTTAATACTAAACAATACTATAAACAATAATCCGTAACTGCAAGATATTTATTTTATTATTTCATTTACTTTTTGGATAGTGCAAAATATAATAGTTTCTCTATTTTATACTAATTCCCTTTTCTTTCTTTTATTCTTGTAATTACGTTTATCGTTATCATTTAAATATTAAACTATGGAAATGTATTCTCTTTTCTAAACCAACTAATTAATCTATCACTTACTTCCAAATCAAGTTATTAGATTTTCCCTTTTAATCTATTTTTCTCGTTTTAGCATAATTTACTACAAATTTCTATTTTTCTCTTTTTATTTCAGCTTTTCTTATTTTACATCTAATTTCTGTAAATCTAGTGTTCTTCTATTTTAGTCTGTATTTGCGAATTCTTCTCTTTACTATTTTATTCGCGTAAAAGGATAAAAAGAAGCTAACATTTACAAGCTAAATTTCAACTTTTAAAATAGATGTAAATAACTGTAAATTTCTTACTTTTAGGCTTATGCCTTTCTCTAACTGTCAAGCCTAATATTATTTATATTTAATTGGATTGCAATTTCCCTTTTTTCCATATAAATAATATTTAAATATAAGCTCTCTTATACAATTTACAGTCTCAGCATAACTAATTAACAGAATTAATTACTGAAATAAATACTGAATAAAATTATTAAAGGGAATCTAACGATAATATATCATAAATGTAAAAGATATATAATTAAATCCACTCACCTAGAAAGAAAACACTCCAAGTTCTAGATCTGATTTTTAACCCAGTTCTATTATCCATAGCCTTCCCTACTGCAACCCTATTTGGATCCACAAATTGGGATTTATATGGATTTAGAAATCCGGATCTAATTGAAGAAAAATAAAATAAATAAACTAGAGAACCAGATCTGAGAACTTAACTTCATTCGGACGAATTTATTTGAACATCTCTATTTTAGACCTATAATTTCTATCTCCAACTTGTAAATCAAAAGGCGTAAATCTAAAAATGCTAATTTCTGAAGAATTGAAGGAGAAAGAAGAGTGACAGGGCATCCACACCTATTTAGAATAATATGAGTTTGAAGGTTAGCCCTGCCTCTTTATTTATATAGAGTCAATACAGTGTCGTCCGTCCACTTAAAACGATGCAAATTCAAGCCGTTCAAATGGGTGCTGAATGAGCGCGCCTGATTTGTTTTTAAACGTTTTATTTATTATAAATGTTTAACGTTTAAACATTTCCTATTAATTCCAATTAACTTTCATTGGTTCTCTGATTTAATGATCTTTATAACGCACGTCTATTTTGGATTTTAAACGTGCCTTATTTGTTTTATTAAATGTTATTTATAAATGTTAACTTTTAAATGTTATAAATTATAAACGTTTAACCTTTTTTATGTTGCTTGTTTATTCTAATTAATCACCATCAATTCTTGATTAATTTCCCAATATAAAACTTGTCTATTTTGAATTTCACATGTGACCAATTAATGTAAATTAATTTCCTCCAATAGCTGATTTGATTACATTGCCTACTAATGTTAATTAATTGTCTTTAATTACTAATATCAATTAATTTCCTTTATGATGGCAATGTTAATTAATTACCTTTATGACGCGCGTCTATTTTAAAATTCAAATGCGCGTTATTTCTGGAATTTCATATGCACATATATTTATTTATAATAAATATATTTACGTACATTTACACGTATAATTATTTCTTGATATAAAACTTCGAACGTCAATAACTTTTTCATACGAACTCCGTTCGAGACATATTATATATGTAAACTGATCAGAAAATCACCACGAACATAATGGAATAAGTTTGAAGGCAAAATTCTGACAATTCCAAAAATGCTTATTTTTACTGTTCATAATTATTTGATTATTAAATAATACAAAAATACGGGGTGTTACAACTCGGGCGAGGTCAACGCACGGTGCGGAGTAGTAAAGAAAATCTACTTAGGGAAGCATTTAATTGAAGATGTAAATAAGAAATAATTTGCGTTATAAGTTTAAAGTGTTTCACTCATGATGTTTGAATAGTGAGGAGAAAACCTAATCTGTGCAATGCAGGTTGGACTCACTATATGTTTGTTTTTGGGGAAAGTATTATTCACACCAGACTTTATGTCAAACCCATGTTTTTATTATTGTTTTTCCCATAAACTCATGGATACTCATTTGACTAGGCTGAGTTTATGGGCTAAGGTGGGTTTGGAATAATGGCCTTAGTACGTGGACTAAAGACGGAGCAGAAGGTTCTTTAGCTAAGAAAGATTTTGTTTCTGATGTATGATGCAGTGTGGGTCGCATCTTCATATGTGACCTTGACTCTTTATTATGTTATTTTCCCTACGTGGGCACGTTATCTAGGGAATATTGATAGCAGTTAATGTAAAGAATGTTAATACCTCAATTATTTGACTTTGATGATAACAACTATATAAAATATAGATACTAATGTTTTGCTAAGTTATATAGTATATAGTGTAGAATATTACACAGGTGTTGAACCGAAGATTGTACAATATAAAGACTCAAGATAAAGATATGAAGACTCATAGTTCAAAGACAAAGAAATGAAGATCTCAAGGCTATAATTTAGTGTTTAGAGTCATTAGAATATATTGTTGAAGTCCTTGATAGCAATCTCTGATCTTTATCTCCAAGTTCTAATCTCTAATATTTCAAATAAAAATAAATTACTTTAATTTCAAAATATATTTTTTAATATATTTTATAGTATATTTTATAAAAGTTTTTAAAACTTCAAAATATAAAAAAAAAACTATATGCAAATTATTTTACAAAGTATAGGATTTTCAAAACAATTTAAAAGAAAAGTATTTTAAAAAATTACTAGGATATGTCAACATACTTGTTTCTATATGTCGAAATATAGACCGTTGGATTGTTTTTTAAATTTTGAATGGAAGTGTCTTTTGGACACAACTCTTCATGAATGGATACATCTATTCATTTACTACATAAAGGGGAGTGCAAATGAATTTTAACTAATTAATTACTTACTTTCTTCCCACTCCTTACTCTACTGAAAAATATACTTTACATTCTTCAAAATCATATAGAATCAATTCATACTACATTGTATTGATTCAATACTACTTTCTTATTGTTTTGGAAACATCTCTCTCTCATATCAAAGATCAAAGTGCTATCCAAGAGGCTATAGTATCCATTGTATCCAAAGTATATGAATTTGTCTTTGGAAAAACTATCAACTCTACTCGTGTTTATTTGGGTGTGCTTGTTGCCTGTTCAAATCAAGTGGGTGTGCTTAGTAGCCTGATAAATCTAGTGGGTGATCTTGTTGCCTGGTAAATCAAGAGAGTTTGCCTTGGACTTGGAATATAGGAGAGTGTGTCTCGTAGCCTCGAAATCGAGATTGTAATCTGGTTTGCCTTATATCTAGTTTAAAGATTAGCATTTGAAAAGAAATCTATGCAAGCAATTATATGAGATTTGATGTAGGAGAAATCCGAACCAGTATAAAATCTCCGGTTTCTCCAACTTGTACTTTACTTTATTGCTTTTATATTTATCCGTGATAGCTTCTGTGACTGATTGTTAGTATATTTCTATGTTGTTAATATGTGATTTAATATTAATCTTGAAAGAAAATTAAAAGGATTTATATAAGTTAGAAAACACTATTCACCCCCTATCTAGAGTTAAATTAGCCTTAAGATTCATTATTTCAAAACCCACAAAGAATACTTAAGTAAAATCCTTATGTAATGAAAGATGTTTAATTGCTCTATTTATTTATCTGTGTATTCATAATATACTTAACTCACTTTAGTCGTTGAAAGATAATTCCGGTGAATACTACAACATCATCGGCATTCATCTTCGGGTTTCGGGTGGGGGATGTTACAAACCCAGGGCCTTTGAAACCCTAGTACAAAGTATCGTACCACTTGCCACTTGAGCAAGTGGTCATTGACTATTAGTTCACGATTTTTATTACGACTATAAATGTTGATCAAAATCAAAATGTGATTTAAATTTAACTATAAGGAATCCAAAGCGGTATCTATCTAATGTGTGTATTCAGTTGGAATGTAACGACCCATATTTTTAGCTATTTTAAATTATTGAATTTAATGTAATTATTGAATAAAAAATGGTTAAAAATAAAAAATTTAATGATTTATTTATATAGTTACTGAATATGAACTTGAACAAGGTTTTTAAATAAACAAATTTCGAAGATTTAAGTAAGAACAAGTATTGGAAGGAAAGGCTATTTATTTAATGTGTTTATAATCAATAACTGAATTGAAGAATAAATGTCGAATCATTTAGATGTAAATAAAAAAAATTAGTAATTAAAGTCATTAATAATTCTATGATCTATTAATGTAATTTTTTGGAAATTTAAATTGTTTGAATTTAATATTGAAATTATTTAAATAATTGAGTTCGGGATTTAGTGTGATAGAAAATGATGTCGGAAATTGATCTAAATTTTATTTAAATATGAATAATGATTGTCGACACTTAAAAATTGAATTTAAGTGATTAATTTAAAATTTGGAAATTTCCGGTTTTAATTGACGAGTAAAAATAGCCATTTAAGCCACTATCTCAGATTTCGACGAAACCAGTTTCATCAGATCCGTAATGGTGAATTATTGTAGGATTTCAAGTTTTGTAGCAATCGGACTTGTCGTTTGGCCGTGCGAGCTTGAAACGCGCAAAAAAAATTAATTTCAGAATTTAATTAAAATAATTTGATTCGAAAAGCTATCTTTTACATACGATCGAATTAGGCCTCGAAACATATTCCATTGTGTTTGGAATAGTGGTAAAACATTATAAACGCCAGGCGGCATGCTTCATTTGGAGTTCGTCCGGAAAAGTACGTGAATAGTGAAAATACGTATACACGTATATATACGCGTATATCCTCACAGTAAAACCCTAACAAAGAACGCGGCCGCCTTCTGTATTCCAATGGCCAAAATCATCTAAGACTTTTCCCCGCCGATCTTCTCATCCAAGCCGATTTAGCCAAAGCTTCCAACTAGGAAATCTAAGAGGTTGTCGAGTGCTTCCAATCTATGCGGTGGTGATCGATTTTTGTGGCCACGGTTGGTCGCATTTGGCTCGAGAAGGTTGCGAGTTCGTCCATGTTTTCCAAGGCCTAAGGACGACCGAGTGGGGCGCAGCGCTGGCCGAAGGTGGAGTGCACGTAGGGCTTCGAGTTGGTGGTGCTTGATCGATGGCTAATGGCTCGAGGTGGGAGCGGCATGGAGATGTTGAACAGCGTGATGGGTTCGTTGGTTTCTAGTAGCGAACGAAGCCAAGAGAAGAAGCAAACGGCTTGATCTCGTTTCAGGAAACTCACGGCTGGGATTGATGGAGGTTTAATATTAAAATGAAATTTGTAAATTTAATTATATATTAAATCGCGAATCTTATAAATTGCATATCTATCACATACGATGTCGGAATTGGACGAAACAAACGGTGACGGAATCATGGCGACGAGTACTATGTTCAGGGATAGATTTGGAGTTGATTGGGGCTAACTAAAATTTTATGTTAAACCGAACGTCGTTCGAGTTGATTTAAAATTTAAAAACTCAAGGTGATTGTTTTATAACACTCACGAAGTACTATAATATTTTTAGCTAGTTAAATTTGAAATTATGAAATGATATAATTTATTGATTGTCATTTGATAAATTTAATTGTCATCTAAAATTGACGGTTAAATTTGAAATTGGAATTTAATTGCTAATAAAATACCCGATATTAATTACTATGAAATTATTGTGAATTATATTGACTGTTTGGATGTTGATTGTGATGGATACTATTGGTTGATATTTTGGATGATTTAGGTGTTATTTATTTTGATATATCCTGCTATCATCCTGTATATTATTTACAGTATATAAAACTGCAAATCAAATTATTTCGAATAAATAAAGAAATAAGTTGAAATGATATATACCTATGACATTTATTTTGGATTGAAATGATATATATCCATCCCTGAAATTAAATCGAAATAACTATTCACTTGGCCATAGGATAGAAAATTATATGCGGACACCGAATTGGTTAAATTTAAA
Organism: Allium fistulosum; assembly: GCA_030737815.1. Taxonomy (NCBI): domain Eukaryota; kingdom Viridiplantae; phylum Streptophyta; class Magnoliopsida; order Asparagales; family Amaryllidaceae; genus Allium; species Allium fistulosum. The sequence goes on from CM060903.1 coordinate 1,412,163,209, forward strand.
TAATTTGATTTGAAATAGAAATGAAAATCGTATTTATGTAAATCGAACTACTTTTGAACTTGATGTAACAACCCGGAATTTTCAATCGTGAAAATTCCAGATAGTTAGGAAAAGAAGAAAAAGATAGAAGGGGATGAAACAGAAATACAACACAGGTTCTCACATTCATAGCAGATCAAAATATAATATCAAATAATATCAGTTTACAAAGAATACTGTATCAGTCAAATACATTTATAATACATCAGAGTTACTCTCATACCCAAACACTGGACATATACAAATCAAATATGCCTCGGATAAACAGAAATAATAGTCTCAGCGGAAACACTCCATACGTTCCTACCATCCAGCTCGCCTCCTAAGCTCCAGAACGTCCTTGCCTGAAATCTGTAATACCCGGTCTGACCCGAGCATTACATCAAGTAACACCCGGGTCAGGCTGGAAACCAGCGTGAGTAAACCCATAAAACATGAAATTAAAGGTATAAAACTTATTTGAAAACCCAGGTAACTCGTACCTCACAACGAGTTCTTAACTTGTTATAGTCAATCTCTTACCACAAAACAATATTTTAAAAAACTGTTACTTAGTTTAAATGGTCACGTTACTTAAATTACTCCATTCCAGCCTATTTGGTTCTAAACTCAAATCTAAAAAGTATTATAGTAGATTATTAATCGAAGTGGTTTCGGATATTGCTGATATCCGACCTCGGTCTCTTCGAATCCAATACTCTCTTAAGCCAGGTTGTTTAAGTGAATACAATTCTAATTTAAATACAGGATGTCATTTTCACACAACAGTTCATCATCGATAGATAGTCCACATTATCACAGACCAACATATCATATCACAGAGCATCATAAATTATCTGAGTAGAGATATTAAGTCAATCCAAACACTCATACAATTTAATCATCCATAGGGAAGATTGATTAGTTATACAATTCCTAATTAATTTAATTTGATCTCCAAACAAACTAAATTAATTACTTTAATTACTTATATTTAATTAATTATCCTTTAATTAATTCATATCCTTTAATTAATTCATATCCTTTAATTAATCACATTAACTATTATTCTTTAATTACATTAACTAATTATCCCTTTAATTAATTCAGACCTTAATTAATTTAAGATAAACCATCTATCTTAATTAGTTACTTAATTACCATTTAATTTAAATTAAATTTTTGGAATACAAAAACACTTAAGTACCCTCTTGATTTATTAAAATTCATTACTACTTATCTTATTTACATAGTTAATTACATCATTCTATATTATTATTTTTTGAAACCACTTAAGATTTAATTTAATAATTCACTAATATATATATATATATATTCAAATCAAAACAATTTAAATTCAAAACACGTTCGACCTTAAAAATCTAAATTTTGGAACTTGTTTGAAAACTTGATAACGCTTTACTTTTGAAAGAAACTTGTTCATTTTCCATTTGTTTTGAAAACTTGTCAACATTTCTTTTATTTTTTAAAACCTGGTTAGTATTTACATAAGAACTTGGTTAAAACATTTGTTTATAAAATTTACTTCCATTTGAAATTAGAAACTCGTGCTAAAGCCCAAAATTCCCGAGCCATTACTCGATTCCAAACCCTCACTTTCCTCTCTCGATAAAACACGAGAACAACTTCAAGCCAGAACCCAAATTTCCCGAGCCTCAAAACCACTCAGCATCGCATGTACATGGAAGAACTCGTGCACATGCACGTGAGTTCGCCGTCGTTCCGATCGACCTCGCCGGCATCTACAAGTCGTCGATGGTCTACACGGACCCTCAGACAACCCAGAACCATCAATCTCTTCGGTACTCGAAATCGAGCAAGACGACACCCTACTGGAACCAACCCAGATCGACAAGAACACCTCGTGCCACCATCACCAGCCACCAGGACCCTCGCCCTTTTGTCAGAGACTTCGCCATTCATCCCTCTACCTTTTGACCCTTCACCGATTCCCTCCGGCGTCACTACGACACCGAAATATCCCTGGAACCAACCTCCACCGAACCGAGTCCTTAAACCCTACAACGTTGACGTCCAGCCGCTCCAATGCAAGATAAAATCTTCGATCATTTTTCCGTTGATCTCCACCTCCGAAGCTTCCTCCAGCACCAGTCCCGAAGCCCATCTCCCCTTCAGTCGTCGAAAATTGACAAAATCCCCAATATCGATCAACTCGTAAATTCTTAACAACCACAACACTAAAAATTGTGAGATCTCTATCAAAATCATGATTTCCATATGCGAATCAAGTTATGAATTCGAAACATGAATTTCATACATTCGATTTTATTGACTATATTTAGCTTTCACTGATCTTTCTTATTTTTGAAATAATTTTTCAATATATTCACACAAAACTATTTTTAAAAATAAAATCTAGTTGATACTTACATATTTCCTTTAGAAATCAAATCCTAAAAGTGATTGGGAAAGGAGAATTTGATTTTTGAATTTGTCTTAAACCTGTGAAATTAGAACAGAGACATGTATCTTGAACGCAGACATGCATACAATCCTCTGCATATAAACATACAAGCATTTTATACATTCATGCAACATTTTCCACAACATCATTTAAAAATTAATCACAAATTTATCACATGCATCCAAATATAACACAGATTTTACTTCAAAAGGTGCAGTTTACTCACCTTTTTGTTTTTGAGAAGAACTGCTGCTTTGTTTTCCGCTTTGCCTCTTCTTCTTTTTTATGGCAGACTTGTACTGTTTTACTTAAGTTTTAATGGTAGGTAGTCTTTCTGTTTAATTTAATTTTAAATGAACAAGTGAATAATTTTACAAACTAAGATGGTCGTATACCTATATATATATATATATATATATATATATATATATATGAAACGGGAAGTGTGCAGTGGAAGTTGAGGCATTGTACAGGCTTTTACTTTGTTGATTTTTATTTTCTTTCTTTTATTTTAACAATGACCTGATTTGAATAAAGTTGATTTGATAATTTGAAGGGAGGATTTGGCATTTCATATGCTTGACCAAATTTTGCTGTGACATTGATTTTGTGTTTTGTGTGCTTGAAAGGATAGGTATTTAATGTTGTGTTTCCTAAGTTGACTACATGGATATATGGATATGCTCTTACATACCTATACTCTACATACAAACACTCATGAACATAGTTTTTGTCATACTTTTATATACATTTGTTTACTTGTATATGTCTTACCAGCATACACATACACACATTTTATATGTTTGTCATCATTTGTACATTTCCATTTTATCACTTTCACCATTTCATTTAACATATGAACATATATACTTACTTATGTGTATTTTACTATTATACATGTTTCCATTTATACAAATTTTCATATATATTATTTTATATGGGCCTACATTCATATACATGCATGTTTATAAACTTATATCGATGTTTTTTCAATTACCGTATACATATTTATGTTCTCAAATGTATATATATGTATTTATATTGATCATCATCAACTTGTATATGCTACACATATATTTATGGATGTTTTATCTTTAATTTATATGGTGGGGTTTATTATTTATTTTCTACGAGATTTATCATATCCAGAGATTTTAAAATTCAATGTTTATTATGGTTTTAAATCAATTGATATATCCAGATATCTTTAATCATCAGAATTTTATTTGTTTGACAAATCAAAACTAATATTTCAATGATCTAATTCATTTAATTACCAATTAACTACCGTTAAAAATCCAGGTCGTCACATTCCTCCCCCCTTTAGAACTTTTCGTCCTCGAAAAGGAACGAAGCGAGAAATTTTTCTTTACTGTGTATTATTGATTTAAATCATCCTTTAAACATTTTAATCCTTTACTCGTTTATTATATAAATTTTTAAAACACTTTTAAAACTACATAATATTACCAAATTATTTTATATATAAAATACTTTTCATAACTCGATGTCTCAACAAGTCTATCCTCGTTCTCATAGAAATTCAGTCAAACGTTGATCAGGCGCAGGACTGAAAATCTATAAGTACTTAGTAAACCCATTTTCAACACCCAGTGAAAATACTTGAAAAATAATTTTATTGAAAATATCGAAAACATTTTTGAAAATAGAGGAAATATCTTTGGTGAGAATGCTCTGGAAATCATCACCCCCATCCCTAGTCGCAGTTAACCCGATGGTTACGTTGCCATCCCGGCAAAATCCATGGATAACTGTAGGCCTCTGCACCCCTCGATTACGCCAAGGAACCCGCTACAGATCGCAGTTATACTCGGGCTTTACGTTGCTATCACAGCAAAAACCCATATAACTGTAGGCATCGGCGCCCTTAAATTTCGCTGCCAAAAGAATGAAACTTCTCCACTTGACCATAGATCGCAGTCTACCGATGTTACGTTGCCATCCCGGCAAAATCAAGTGTAGATTGTTGGCACTCATCCTCCACACGATTTTCGCTATGGTCCACACAGTAGATCGCAGCGACATCGAGTTACACTATCGTCACAACATAGCCTAAATGCCCCTGTAGGCATCAGCGCCCTCGACTTTCGCTACCCAACAATCCTCAGGAACTAGTTTGTCCGGACTCCTCACAGGATCAACTTTAGAGCCTCCCCCTCTTTGAGGCTCAAGGCAGTACCATCCTGTGGCACTCCTGAGAAGTTCATTCAAGGGAGCGCCTTTTTCCCCAGAGCCACTTCAAAACACTTTATACTATACACATATAGTATTTTCCAAATCATACACCTAGTATGAATTTCATATAAATCTCCTTTCTCAAAATCGATTATTCCAAAATCGATAATTCACAAACTAGGCTTTCCAAATTCCAAATTTGATTTTCCTCAAAAGTCAAAGCCTTTCCAAATTCAAAGGTTCCCAAAACCCTTTTCCAAAATCATTTTCATAAAATCCTTTGTATATACGTATATATATATATAATAACCTTGGGAAATTTTTGAATCACTTCATACTTGTATAAATTCACTTTTATACTTCAAATACTTTCAAAACCCTTTTCTTCTGTCAATAGATTCAACAAGGGAAGTTTACCATATATAACAAAGATATATAACTTTGTTTATTCCAAATCAAATATTAAAATTTGATTACTCTTTTATAAAGTTATTAACCACATTACCTTTCTTCATAAAGTGAATCTTTAATCATAGAAATTTCCAATTTCCATTTTACCTCATCATATATTTCACAAAATATACTTTTCATTTCAAAGACCATTTACAGTTCTTATCCATAAATTTTCAATGCCAATTCCATTCAAACCCTACGATGTACACATACCATTCATATGCTATATCAATCTGATCACTCACTCGATCACACAATTTCACTTCCGAACTAGTATTGTCCACCCGACTTCCTAGTGCGGACTCAGATTTGGTTTCTTGATCAGAAACCGTTATTCTCCTTGCATAGTCACAGCTATGATAGAGAATATCCATAACCAATCAAAAATCATATCCAGGTTCGCCGTCAAAAATTGAGTGAAAAATTCCAACTCGAATCGATATACCTATCTCGGAATTCTGTGCACGAATCTGGATCAATTCGCTATGTGAATAGAATAATATACGTACATCCTACGTATTTATCTTCATTGATTATTAGCTAAATCAATTTCTCCTTATCTATTCACATTCCTTTTAATCTCTATCCACTTATTCACCTTTGCTTCAATCCTCTCTTGGATTACCATTTTAATTCTTATCTCAATTGGGTATTTAATCATAAACAGTTTGTACTCTAATCAACTTAAATTTAGAAAATAGCTTGAATTTTTTTTTAAAATAATAAGTAGTTGAAAAATAATTATTAACAGTAAAATAAGTAATTGTAAATAGTTGAAAAATAGTAATTATTGATAAAACAATTGAAAAACAGTAATTAGTTTATAAATCAGTTGTAAAATTGTTAAATAGTTCCAAAAGTAATTGTAAAACAAGTTTAAGATAGTTTTAGGTTTAAAAAGAAAAGTTGTATAGTAAATAGTTTGGAAAAATTAGATTTATATTAAAATAATTTATTTTGAAAATAGTCCAGAGTCAAACTGTTCAATTCCCCATCAATTTAATTTAAGTTTCCACTTCCATTTAAATTGACTTAATTCTAATTTGAATAACTTCAATTTCCCTTGAACTTGATTTATCCCCAATTCAAGTTGAATTAACCTCAATTTCTTTCCAAATTCAAATCAAATTCCATTTGATTTTAAACATATTTACTTTAATTACAATTCCAAATTATTCAAATTAATTTAGACTAATTTCAAATTGAATCCACTTCGATTTCAAATCATTTCAATTTCTATATGAATTAATCCCAATTCCCATTTGAATTTGAACTCATTCAATCTTCAATTTTATTTCAAATTAATCCAATTCAAATTTCACATTTGAATTTTATACTTATTCATCTTCAATTCTAATTAATTCACACTAAATTCAATTTGAACTAATGAAATCTAAATCTCAACCTTAAACCATCTCGAATTATACAAATTCGAGTTAAATTTTAAATGTTGATTTAACCCCTTAAATCAGAGTAACCTTTATTTTTAAATCAAATCTTTAAATAATTTAATTCTGAGTCCAATTCTCAAAATTCCATTTTAAATTATCTTTACTTAACTTATTTCAAAGTTCAAATAAGAGTTCAAAACAATTTTAATTTACAAATTCAATTATTCAAATTTTCAGTTCAAGGTAATTCCATATCCTAAATTTCAAATTAAAGTTTAATTTCCCTTTTATCACAATAATGGATATATTACCACACTTCATTCCTCATTTATTTAAACAAATCCAATTCACAATTTAAAGATTATTAATAACAATAAGATGATATCATCCAATTTATTTTAAAACATCCACCCATTTCCAATTTCCAGACCTCAAACCCATTTTGAGATCACACAAACTCCCAATTCAAATTAACCATTTAACTCCCCAAGTTAAATCTCAATTTCATCTTGAAATTTCCAATTCAGGTTTCTTGTTAACTTGTTTAACTTCTCAAAGTTAAATTCAATTTAATTTCATTAACCTTACCCAATTGAATTCCTGCTTCAAATTTTAAACTTCACATTAATAATCTTATAAGTTCAAAAACTTATCACCTTGGGTTTCACATCTCATTCCAAATTTAAAACTCAACATTTAGAGTTTATTTTAACCCATTTTTTTGATATTATGTATATTCCTCATATATACATATTATTTCCTTTACACTCTAAGTTATCCTTAAATTTTAAATCACCTTTGGTTTTAGTTCAAAACAGTTTTCTTTAATGCTTTCAAACAACTCTTATTTTAAATTAAGATCACATTCAAAATATTCTGAATAATACTCTTTATTATTTCTATTAACATTTGAAATAATTTCAAAGCTTTTCAATTTACATCCTTTCTAATTTACAAGTTATTCACATCTAATGGTTACTTCCTTAAAACATTTATTTGTTTATTGGAAAACAATCATCCTATTTAAACTCAATAACCTTTTTTTTTGGTTTGAAACCATTTTAATTCATCTTATTTGTATAGTTCATTTTATCCAATCCTTATTTGGATATGTATATATATGTTACTTAATTTCTTATTTAATAACCAATTATTGCTTTATAAATATGATGTAAGCTTTTATAAAATCATCCAGTTTTAAAACCTTTATATAAGAAAATAACAAGTACGCTCTCATATATATATATACACACACACACACACACACACTCAACTCGTCCTGGGGTAATACTAACCCTATCCCTGATGTGTAAACCCACCAGAGCCAAGGTTTTGCTTAACCTCGCTCTGATACCAAATGTAACAACCCGGAATTTTAGATCGCGAAAATTCCAGATAGTTAGGAAAAGAAGAAAGAGATAGAAGGAGAAGAAACAGAAATACAACACAGGTTCTCACATTCGCAGCGGATCAAAATATAATATCAAATAATATCAGTTTACAAAGAATACTGTATCAGTCAAATACATTTATAATACATCAGAGTTGCTCTCATACCCAAACACTGGACATATACAAATCAAATATGCCTCAAATAAACAGAAATAATAGTCTCAGCGGAAACACTCCATACGTTCCTGCCATCCAGCTCGCTTCCTGAGCTCCGGAACGTCCTTGCCTGAAATCTGTAATACTCGGTCTGACCCGAGCATTACATCAAGTAACACCCGGGTCAGGCTGGAAACCAGCGTGAGTAAACCCATAAAACATGAAATTAAAGGTATAAAACTTATTTGAAAACCCGGGTAACTCGTACCTCACAACGAGTTCTTAACTTGTTATAGTCAATCTCTTACCACAAAACAATATTTTAAAAAACTATTACTTAGTTTAAATGGCCACGTTACTTAAATTACTCCATTCCAGCCTATTTGGTTCTAAACTCAAATCTAAAAAGTATTATAGTAGATTATTAATCGAAGTGGTTTCGGAAATCGCTGATATCCGACCCCGGTCTCTTCGAATCCAATACTATCTTAAGCCAGGTTGTTTAAGTGAATACAATTCTGTTTTAAATACAGGATGTCATTTTCACACAACAGTACATCATCGATAGATAATCCACATTATCACAGACCAACATATCATATCACAGAGCATCACAAATTATCTGACTAGAGATATTAAGTCAATCCAAACACTCATACAATTTAATCATCCATAAGGAAGATTGATTAGTTATACAATTCCTAATTAATTTAATTTGATCTCCAAACAAATTAAATTAATTACTTTAATTACTTATATTTAATTAATTATCCTATAATTAATTCATATCCTTTAATTAATCACATTAACTATTATTCTGTAATTACATTAACTAATTATCCCTTTAATTAATTCAGACCTTAATTAATTTAAGATAAACCATTTACCTTAATTAGTTACTTAATTACCATTTAATTTAAATTAAATGTTTGGAATACAAAATCACTTAAGTACCCTCTTGATTTATTAAAATTCAATACTACTTATCTTATTTACATAGTTAATTACATCATGCTATTTTTTTTTGAAACCACTTAAGATTTAATTTAATAATTCACTAATATATATATTTATTCAAATAAAAAAAATTAAATTCAAAACACGTTCGACCTTAAAAATCTAAATTTTGGAACTTGTTTGAAAACTTGATAACGCTTTACTTTTGAAAGAAACTTGTTCATTTTTCATTTGTTTTGAAAACTTGTCAACATTTCTTTTATTTTTCAAAACATGGTTAGTATTTACATGAGAACTTGGTTAAAACATTTGTTTATAAACTTTACTTCCATTTGAAATTAGAAACTCGTTCTAAAGCCCAAAATTCTCGAGCCATTACTTGATTCCAAACCCTCACTTTCCTCTCTCGATAAAACACGAGAACAACTTCGAGCCAGAACCCAAATTTCCCGAGCCTCAAAACCATTCAGCATCGCATGTACACGGAAGAACTCGTGCACATGCACGTGAGTTCGACGTCATTCTGATCAACCTCGTCGACATCTACAAGTCGTCGATGATCTACACGGACCCTCAGACTACCCAGAACCATCAATCTCTTCGGTACTCGAAATCGAGCAAGACGACATCCTACTGGAACCAACCCAGATCGACAAGAACATCTCGTGCCACCATCACCAGCCACCAGGACCCTCGCCCTTTCGTCAGAGACTTCGCCATTCATCCCTCTGGAACCACCAGCCGGGAAGGGTAAACTGGTAGTATCCTACCTTGAGCATTGCCTTACGTGCCTTGTCATAATTTTATTCCTATACGAGTTCTATACGATTTTGGTTTAGTGTTGTCTTATCATGGTGCATCCCTATCCACCGACGGGTTACTAGTGTTTTATATGCAAACTGTACGACAATGATTAAAAACGCATTAAGGGGGATCAATGTAAATCCTTAACGCTAAGAAAAATATTTATTTTACTGACTAGACATTATATATGTAGCGTATTCTACTATATATAAATAATTTGACGGATCCTTAAGAGATGGAAAATCCCGTAACATCTCTTAAGTTATTGCACGCACGTTATACACTAGATAGGAGATGTGAACTCTCGTAAACGTCTCTGACGCTATCACACTCATGTTATATTGATTATCGATTTGACTTACATAAGGATATTTTAGTCCTGACTCGAGTGTTTTGTCTTTTCATTACGCTCGGGTCAGCCCCGAGTTTTACAACGCATTAAAGATCATTTTGTGAAGGACGAAGACGAAGATTTGGTATATTATTTCTATTATTATTCCACGCATCATAATATTTTGCTGCATTATTCCTAGTGATCTGATATATATATATATATATATAACTCTGATAATTATTGTATAAATTATAATCAAATGTATATAAACAGCTTGATGAACTGTTTATTTGATTATTATATTTTGTCATTCCGCTGCGAGATTCTGTGTTTGTTTTCTTCTTCTTTTCTTATTTTTCTTAATTAACCCCATTGATTATCTATGTTCCGAATTGTTTAAGTCAGACATGTGTGGATTATTGTCGATTTAAACCTTCCAAAATGTGGGTCATCATAGTTGGTATCAGAGCGAGGTTTGGCGATAACCTTAGCTTTGTGGGGCTTGACTCATTAGAGATAGGGTAGTAATACCCTAAAATGAGTCTGTTTGAGTGTGTATATATATATATGAGAGAGCGTATTTTTCAGTGTTATAAAATGTTTTATACTGTGTTTACTTATCCGTTGAGTTGGTTATGAATTCTGATCTATGCATGGGACGTTATGTTATCGATAGGGGTTTCTAAACACTTAAACGAGGCAAGTCGACATAATATTGTTTCAAAATAGGGTAAATGAGATAATTTTACCTAAATTGTATTTTATATATAAAATTATAACATTCATAAGCTTATCTAATTATTAATGAAAGTTAGTTGTTAGAAGAGGATAATATTTAATTATCATCGATTATTGGTTGAACTAAAAATAAAACGAATACTTTGTGAATTTTATTTTACGAAGCATTCGATAATTAAATTGAATTGAAATCTAATTACAATAGAAATTGCTTGAAATAACAAAGGTTTAAATTAATGAAACATTTTTCTTAATAAAGAAATTGGAACTGTATAAATGAATATAAAATTTAGAATTTGAGAAATTTAAATTCTGATGTTTCTGAAAAAGGTTTTCAAGGTTTGGAAAATAATATTAGTATTGTTTAAAAGTATATACAAATACAAATTGTTTTCAAATAAATTTTAAAAGGAATAAATTCAGTACTCCTCTCTTTTGTTGCTGGAAAATAATTTCGGTGAAGACTGCACAGCATCATCGACGTTCATTTTTGAGTCTCAAAGTAGGGGAGACTTCGAAGAAGTTTTTCTATGAAATTGTTTTAATAAACGGATTTTGGTTTAAACTCAAAAAGTATGATTTGATATACAAAAGAGGTAAGTATATATACTTATTTCAAATGGTCTTAAATGAACCCGGTATTTAAATTTTTTAAGTTCTGTTAATTAATAATCTTCAAATTATTTGAATGAAATTAAATATTTGAATGACCAGAGCTTATAAAATAAGATAATTAGGAAACTTAAGCAAAATGTTTCGAGAAACTTTATAGTTGAAGTTTGCAACTCTAAAATTGAAAGTAAAGAAAATTTAAACAGGTTAAAATAATAAACATTCTAATAAGGTAAAATGAATCAGATTAATTTGTATAATACCAAATTGCATTCTAATAAAATATAATAAGACTTACCAAATGTTAAAGGTTAAAATGATGATTTGGATATGTAATGGGATATTATACAAGTAAAAAAAACTTAAAAGTAAATAAAATGTATATAAATGGAAATTTAGTTGTAATAATAAATGTTATATACTTAATTAGTATATTATGAAATAATTAATGACTAAATGGAATAAGTAAGTGGAACTTAAGAAAGCAGACAAATGAATTAAATAATATCTCTGTAAATTGGTTATAGAATTAAATATAAATTTACAAAGAAATTTTTGAAATTGAATTTGTAACTTTTGAGATAATTATAAACTTAGATAATGTCATATATAAGAAGTTGGACTTTTATAGAATGTTTTACAAATAAATTGTTATTAAATGAAATTGTGAAAATAAATGTGAATTAAGTTGGAAAGAAACTTAAGCAAGGATATAAGAAACAATTAGTTAATGATGTTGATGCTAAAAATGGAGATATGAAAATTTTAATTCAAATGTTTCGCGAAAATGTAAAGTAAAGTTTATAGTTTATAACTTTGATAAATGTTAGTTAAACAAGATGTTAAACTAATTGAATATGGATGTTAAAGGAAGGAAGCTAATATTGAATTATGAAATGAACTTTGACTTATGAAAAGCTAACCGAAATGAATAAATGGAAGAAGAAGTGAACTGTGGTAATAAAATGAGTAAATGAAATAACATTGATTTAAAATGAAAATGAATTTAAGTGTAGAATGAATGTGAATAAATGAATTGATATGAGATATTGCTAAACGTAAAATGAAAGAATTGAAATTTAACAAATTGAATTGAACAAAATTGAATGCAGATGAAATAGATTTGAATAAATTGGAAGAAAATCAATTTAATGTTGATGAAATTTGGATGTTAATAAGAAATGAAGTGTATTAATTGAAATATTGAGATTGAATAATGTAAATTCGTATCGTTATGAGTTAATTGGATGAATACTAATAATGGAATGGTTTCTTTTGTTATAAATCGTCGTTATAACTGTTTTTATTGTATATGATTGTTATTTGTTGTATATTAATGCTTTTGTTATGGTTTGAATTTAAAATTCATGTAGTATGTTTCTATAAAACTCTTACATGCGTTCTATATCATTATATGCTACTAATATTCAAATTTGAGTTGAGATAGGTACATACGAAGACCGTTTGGATGTATACGCGGATTTTATATGCTTTAGCTTAATACGAGTGAACTCGCTCATATTAATAATAATAAGGTACGTATCTCGGATTACATACCGCGCTTTTATATTTTTCCCTTCGGGATGCATCATCATTGAGATGAGATGTATATTTGGTATATTTGATATCTATTTGTGTTATATATTGTATTGGAAAAATTTTCCGATCAAGCCGCGCAAAGGAGACTTTATCGAAATTTTCCGTAAATCCGGGTGTTAGAAAAATTTTCATGTTTTAAAAATTTTATAACTTGTTTTCTTAAAAAAATTGTAATTTTCCATAAGCCGATCGGAGTAGCGTAGTAGAAACGTAGTAATAGTTTTGTAAATGAGATTTAAAGTTTTATAAGTTGATTAATTTGAATAAAATATATCGAATGTTAAATCCTGTATTTAGTCCCTTTACGAGGACAAAAAGTTTTGAGTGGGGGAGAATGTAACGACCCGTATTTTTAGCTATTTTAAATTATTGAATTTAATGTAATTATTGAATAAAAAATGGTTAAAAATAAAAAATTTAATGATTTATTTATATAGTTATTGAATATGAACTTAAACAAGGTTTTTAAATAAACAAATTTCGAAGATTTAAGTAATAACAAGTATTGAAAGGAAAGGCTGCATATTTAATGTGTTTATAATCAATAGCTGAATTGAAGAATAAATGTTGAATCATTTAGATGTAAATAAAAAAAATTGTTAGTAATTAAATTCATTTGAAATTCTATGTTCTATTAATGCAATTTATTGGAAATTTAAATTGTTTGAATTTAATATTGGAATTATTTAAATAATTGAGTTTGGGATTTAGTGTGATGGAAAATGATATCGAAAATTGATCTAAATTTTATTTAAATATGAATGAAGATTGTCAACAGTTAAAAATTAAATTTAAGTGATTAATTTAAAAATTGGAAATTTCTGGTGAGTAAAAATAGTCATTTTGGCCACTGTCTCGGATTTCGACGAAACTAGTTTTATCGGATCCGTAATGGTGAATTATTGTAGGATTTCAAGTTTCGTAGCAATCAGACTTGTCGTTTGGCCGTGCGAGCTTGAACGTGCAAAAAAAATTCAGAATTTAATTAAAATAATTCGATTCGAAAAGCTATTTTTTGCATACGATCGAATTAGGCCTTGAAACATATTCCATTGTGTTCGGAATAGGGGTAAAACATTATAAATGCCAAGCGGCACGCTTCGTTTGGAGTTCGTCTGGAAAAGTACGTGAATAGTGAAAATACGTATACACGTATATGTATGCGTATATCATCACAGTAAAACCCTAGCAAAGAACGCAGCCGCCTCCTCTATTCTAACGGCCGAAATCGTCCAAGACTTTTCCCCTCCGATCTCCTCATCCAAGCCGATTTAGCTAAAGCTTCCAACTAGGAAATCTTAGAGGTTGTCGAGAGCTTCCAATCTATACGGTGGTGATCGATTTTCGTGGCCACAGTTGGTCGCATTTGGCTCGAGAAGGTTGCGAGTTCGTCCACATTTTCCAAGGCCTAGGGACGACCGAGTGGGGCGCAGCACTGGCCGAAGGTGGAGTGCACGTAGGGCTTCGAGTTGGTGGTGCTTGATCGATGGCTAATGGCTCGAGGTGGGAGCGGCATGGAGATGTTGAACAACGTGATGGGTTCGTTGGTTTCTGGTAGCGAACGAAGCCAAGAGAAGAAGAAAATGGCTTGATCTCGTTTTAGGAAACTCACGGCTGGGATTGATGGAGGTTTAATATTAAAAAGAAATTTGTAAATTTAATTATATATTAAATCGTGAATCTTATAAATTGCATATCTATCACATACGAGGTCGGAATTGGAAGAAACAAACGGCGACGGAATCGTGGCGACGAGTACTAAGTTTAGGGACTGATTTGGAGTTGATTGGAGATAACTAAAATTTTAGGTTAAATCGAACGTTGTTCGATTTGATTTAAAATTTAAAAACTCAAGGTGAGCGTTTTATAACGCTCACGAAGTACTAGAATATTTTTATGCTAGTTAAATTTGAAATTATGAAGTGATATAATTTATTGATCTTTGTTTGATAAATTTAATTGTCATCTAAAATTGACGGTTAAATTTGAAATTGGAATTTAGTTGCCAGTAAAATACCCGATATTAATAACTATGAAATTGTTGTGAATTATATTGACTGTTCGGATGTTGATTATGATGGATGCTATTGATTGATATTTTGGATGAATTAGGTGTTATTTATTTTGATATATCATGCTATCATCCTGTATATTATTTACAGTATATAAAACTATAAATCGAATTATTTCGAATAAATTAAGAAATAGGTTGAAATGATATATACCTATGACATTTATTTTGGATTGAAATGATATATATCCATCCTTGAAATTAAATCGAAATAACTGTTCACTTGGCCATATGATAGAAAATTATATACGGACATCGGACTGGTTAAATTAATTGATTTTAAAACTTTTGATTTGAAATTTATTTAAATAATTTTATTTAAAAAAGAAATGAAAATCGAATTTATGTAAATCGAACTATTTTCGAACTTGAGCTCGAAGTGTTGAAATTTAAGTTTGATAACATGAATGTTTTAAACAATTGAAGTTGAGATTTTGAAGTTAGAATCGAAATATGATGTGAATTTCAGAAATTGATTTATTTTAAAAGATTGGACTTTTATTCGAACTTTGAATATTGCTAAGTAAAAGTGATATAAAACGATATGTCGAAATTGAGCTTGGAATTGACTTATATTTGAGGATTTGGAAATTAATTTGGAATTGTAATTGAAATTAAATTGTAATTGGAATTGAAATTAATTTGGAATTGAAATTGAATTGAAATTGGAATCGAAATTAATTCGAATTGAAATCGAAACTGAATTGATTTAAATGGAAATGGAAATTGAGATTTGATTTGGAATTGAATCGGTTTAACTTTGAAACTATTTTCAAATAATTTTTTTTAATATAAACTATTTAAAATCTATCTTTTTACATATTCATGTTTTTTTTATTTCCAAGCTATTTTATTATATAAACCATTTCAATACTCAAACTATTTTATATTAAACTATTTTAACTATTTAAATTATTTTAAACTATTCAAGCTATTTTCTAAAAGTCAAACAGATCAAGGTGGGAATAATTATATTTAAATCGTTGATTTAAATACGAATTGGGTTAAATGAAGTCATAACCTAAATTGAAATTCGAAACCATTTTGGAAGCGAAATCGAGATATTGAGGCGAAAATGATTTTTTAAGTGAAATAGTATATTTTGGGTAAATATGATGATTTCGAAATGAATTTGATTTTGAAGCGAATATGATATTTTGATAACAAGTATGAATCGATTTTCGAAATGTAAAAGTACCAACCAGTGTGTAAAACGACGTTTGGTTGTTAAAGAGACCAGAGCCTCTTATTGGCATACTCTCTGTCAATATTGGAACCACTTTAACAACTGTGTACATGGAGTGATTATCCAGAATGAAGTGGTTGGATTTGGTGTACGTTTGCTGGATTTGAAGAAAGAGAACGATATGATGGATTAGCCTGGCACTTGTGCCAATTTGAAATGACTAAAACAGGAGTCGTACCGGCCAAGCGGGCTAGCTACCCCGAGCGGACATCCGTTCTTCGATTTTTCTTGGACTCTGTCCATATTATTACTCTTGTTGTTGGTTTCGATTGGTGCACCTCGATTTTGGGATAACCTCCCCTTGACTCAATATGGGATGGATGTACACGGGGGCGATCATGGCTATGATGCGTTAGCACCCACCGGGAAGGGTAAACTAGTAGTATCCTACCTTAGGCATTGTCTCACGTGCCTTGTCATACTGTTATTCCTATACGAGATCCATACGATTTTGGTTTAGTGTTGTCGTATCACGGAGCATCCCTGTCCATCGACGGGTTACTGATGTTTTATATGCAAACTGTATGACAATGCTTAAAAACGCGTTAAGGGGGATCGATGTAAAGCCTTAACTCTAAGAAAAATATTTATTTTATTGACTAGACATTATATATGTTGCGTATTTTACTATTTATAAATAATTTGATGGATCATTAAGGTATGGAAAATCCCGTAACATCTCTTGAGTTATTGCACACACGTTATACACTGGATAGGAGATGTGAAATCTCATAAACATCTCTGACGCTATCACACTCATGTTATATTGATTATCAATTTTACTTACATAAGGATATTTTAGTTCTGACTCGAGTGTTTTGTCTTTTCATTACGCTCGGTTCAACCCCGAGTTTTTCAGCGCATTGAAGATCATTTTCTGGAGGACGAAGACTTGGTATTTTATTTCTATTATTATTCCACGCATCATATTGTTCTACTGCATTATTCCTAGTGATCTGATATATATATATATATATATATATAACTCTGATAATTGTTCTATAAATTATAATCAAATGTATAGTATAAACAGCTTGATGAACTGTTTATTTGATTATTATATTTGTCAATCTGCTGCGAGATTCTATGTTTGTTTTCTTCTTCTTTTCTTATTTTTCTTAATTAACCCCATTGATTATCTATATTCCGGATTTTTTAAGTCGGACATGTGTGGATTATTATCGATTTAAACCTTCCGAAATGTGGGTCGTCACATGGAAGCTCCTATATAATCTGTAAATCATTGATCGTCGTCTTCAGGGTTGGAACGATGTGAATAATGATCAACTTTATCCTATATCTGCTTGTAGACTGTTTGTCTGAATAATTTCGTTGTACACGACAACATTACGATTTCAAACACATATATTAAATAGAGGAAATTTGGTACACATCATTTTTTTATTTTATGAAATATATCCCTCCCAATTTCCACTTTTGTTTTATGTCCCTATTTTCTTTTCCACGTCAGCATTTACGTTTTTACCCTTCTTTATTCTTAATTTCTACTTCCTTCACCGAAGTTTTTACTTGAAATTTCAATTCATATTAAAATCTCATTTGATTTCTTTTCAATAAATTCTACATATTTAATTTCAATTTCTTCGCAATAACTTCTAGTTATGTCTTGCATCTTTTTTGATTCTAATTTAGTTGTATCTTGTTCGATTTGATCTTAAGCAACAACGAGTTTGAATTTAGCTGCATTCACATTTAACGTGATTAGTTTTTGGTATATCTCGATTTATTTCAGCTTTTCATCTTCTTCTGCTTTAGCGTGAAAATATGAGTTCGAGATTAGTTTTTTTGCGTACGTCCTATTTATTTTTGTTTCTTTAATTCTAGATCTACAATTATGTTGATCATTATTTGTAGCTGTAATTTGTTATTAATGTTATTTTTTATTTGAACCTTGTTGTTATTTATGATATGCAGGCAATTTTTCATATGATATGCATTTGCGTTTTTTCAATTTTGCTATGTTTGTAATTGTAAGTTGTTATAGTGTCATGTTGTTATTGTTATAGTACATGTATGTTTTTTGTTGAATTATATGATATCAATGATATGCAACATTCAAATTTATGAAGATGTTGTTGTTATGGCAAATATTTGCCATAGAAATATTTGACACAACAATTTTTGTTTATTGAATAATTGTTATGTTATACTTTATTATAACATTATATCTGTTTTTTCAGGTATGATCCTATTAATGTTCTTTTCATTTTTCTATTTGAAAGATATTTGAGATAATTACTCAAATATATATTGCTTCTTTTATAGCATTAAAGAGAGTAATAAATTACCTACATGAGAAGAAGAATTATTTTGGAAGATTGAGGTAATCAATTAATTCCCTAATTAGTTGATTAAAGAAGGAATCTTATCGGGTGCATGTAAATTGGGGGAAACTGGAAAATCAAATGGATAAACTTTTCATGTATGAATAGGAGAATTAACGAGGCATTAATTTATGACCATAAATCAATTACTTCACCCACAAGTAATGATCTATATATAAAGGCAGAGATTAGCATGAGTGGAATTATCTCTCTCAGTTGTATTTCTTATTCTTCTTCTCCATTATCAATCTTGTAAATTTTCTCCTCTTAAAAAGTAATAAAATATTCTCTCCCCAAGTGGATTACACTACCTCGCAGTAGTGGAACCACTATTAATCCCGTGTGTTATTTTCTTTTATTGTTTGATCTATGATTGCTTTTAGCTGGTGACTATCTGTTGTTTGTTTTGCCTCACCATCAATCCGGTCCTATTGGTTTTTTTCCGCAAGGTTGGGTTTTTTGATCCTAAAGCAATCTTGAGGTATTTTCCCCAATAATCTGGTATCAGAGCAATAAGGTTGATTGAGAAAGGATGTTAGGCATTATGGTTGGAGATGAGGAGACTCCAGCATTTGTACCAAGACCCTATGTTAAAGGGACCTATATTGCATCAGGATCTAATTTAGTAATAGAGAAGTGGAACAGCGATAAAGACTTCGAGAAGTGGCAATGGAGGATGAAAGCTATTCTGATGAGAAACGAAGTTCATCCTATGGTGTTTGCTCCTAAGGAGTTGACGGTTGAAATTTCAGCCGTGGAAAAAAGGAGATGGAAAAATGGGCATTTACTGCATTACAATTAGCAAAGGGAGAAAATGTTATTTCTGAGATTAGCGGTGAAACTACTACTAAGGGCATTTGGACCAAGTTGGAAAATCTCCATCTAAAGAAATCTTTGACTAACCGTCCGATTTTGTTGAAGACATTTTTCACCATGAGAATAAGTGATGGTACTTCTATCAAAGAGCATCTGGGTTTCTTTGACGATTTAGTGATGAAGATGAAGACTGTGGATTTGAAGATAGATGAAGAGCATATGGCTATGATGCTCTTGTGTTCCCTTTCGGAGCGTTACACAGGTTTTACTAACAGCCTTATCTTTGCAAGAGATACTTTGACTGTTGAAGATGTGAAGTCGGTTCTTCTATTTGAGGACTTGAGGGATCAGGTAGAGGAGGAAGTAGAAGTCAAGGCCTATTTGCTGAGAGAGGGAGAGAGGAGAGGAAGAATTGAAATTCTAGGGGCGTTCTAAATCTAGAAAGCCCGATAATGGTTGGAAAGGTAAATCCAGAGATGGGAAATGCTACATTTGTAAGAAACCAGACCATTGGAAGAGAGATTGTCTGGACTTGAAGAGGAAGACTGAAGATGGAAGTTCAACGATTGCGATGGAGAAAGTTGTATCCAATGACTTGTTAACGGCGGTAGTATTAGATGTATCATACTATTGGGTGCTAGATACGGGAGCGTCTTTCCATATGACGCCTAATAAGAATTATTTTAGTTCTTGTGAAAGAAAAAGGGAAAAGGAGATTCTTATGAGACATGATTCTGGCTGTAGAGTCATAGGCGTGGGTATTGTGCAGATTTGCATGTTTGATGGGGTGATACGCAACTTAATAGGTGTCCGTTATGTTCCAAGTCATTGGAAGTCAATGATATCTCTTGGACAGTTGTCATCCAAAGGATGCAAGGTGACTATGGAGAAGGATAGTCTAAGGGTTTCTAAGGGTGCACTTGTAGTGATAAAAGGAGATATGTTCCAGAATTTGTATCACCTAAAGGGAAGCACTGTACTTGGAGGGTCAAGGGTTGGAGCTTACGGTTCTCGTAGAGAAGATGTCAAAGCTAGGCATACGAGAAGGGACTTTGAGTTTTAGCATAGACAGAACAGGATCAAAGAGGGAAGCTTCAACAAGGTGAGGTTTTGCCAAGAGGATGTGCTTGATAAGCGCAAGAAGGGCTCGTTTGAGGTTGGCCATCAGAGATCGAAGGAGAAAGCAACGGATATGCATAAGTATTTGCAGGTTGCAGAGTTTGAGCGTTGCTCGAACTGGAATCGCTTATCAAAATGCTAGGTGCCACATGGTGACATGGGGCGGGGGAAGAGTTGAGATGGTTCATGGAGACGTTTGTTTTCATGGTAGAGATTGATCGGTCCTACTTGGAGTAAGAAGATGTAGGTGGAGTTGATAGGCTTGCGGGGAAATATAGTATCAAGGTGGTGATTGTAAGATTTGGTGATACAATATTTCCAATTGCAGAAGATTTGGAAGATATTGTTGATTTCAGTGATACAATATTTCCAGTTGCAGAAGATTTGAAAGATATTTGAGATAACTACTCAAATATATATTGCCTCTTTTATAGCATTAAAGAGAGTAATAAATTACCTATGTGAGAAGAAGAATTATTTTGGGAGATTAAGGTAATAAATTAATTCCTAAATTAGCTTATTAAAGAAGGAATCTTATCAGGCGCATGTAAATTAGGGGAAATTGGAAAATCAAATGGATAAACTTTTTCTGTATGAATAGGAGAATTAATGAGGCATTGATTTATGACCATAAATCGTTTACTTCAACCCCAAGTAATAATCTTTATATAAAGGCAGATATTAGCATAAGTAGAATTATCTCTCTCGGTTGTATTTCTTATTCTTCTTCTCCATTATCATTCTTGTAAAAAAATTCCTCTTAAAAAGTAATAAAATCTTCTCTCCCCAAGTGGATGTATACTACTTTGTGGTAGTGGAACCACTATAAATCCCGTGTGTTATTTTATTTTATTGCTCGATTTGTGATTGCTTTCAGCTGGTGATCACTATGTGTTGTTTGTTTTTCCTCACCATCAATCCAGTCCTATTTGTTTTTCCATAAGGTTGGGTTTTTTTCCTAAGGTGATCTTGAGAGATTTTCCCCAACAGTCTGGTATCAGAGTGAGAAGGTTAATTGAGAAAGGGTGTTAGGCATTATGGCAGAAGATGAGAAGACTCCAGCGGTTATACCAAGACCCTGTGTTAAAGGGACCTATATTGCACCTGGATCTAGTTTAGTAACAGAGAAGTGGAACGGTGATAAAGACTTCGAGAAGTGACAATGGAGGATGAAAGTTGTTATGATGAGAAACGAAGTTCATCCTATGGTGTTTGCTCCTGAGGAGTTGTCGGTTGAAATTTCAGCCATGGAAAGGAAGGAGATGGAAAAATGGGCATTCTACTTTGTAATTAGCTATGGGAGAAAATGTTATTTCTGAGATTAACGGTGAAACTACTACTAAGGGCATTTGGACCAAGCTGGAAAATCTCTACCTGAAGAAATCTTTGACTAACCGTCTAATTTTGTTGAAGACATTTTTCATCATGAGGATGAGAGATGGTACTTTTATTAAAGAGCATCTGGGTTTCTTCGACGATCTAGTGATAAAGATCAAGACTGTGGATTTGAAGGTAGATGGAGAGCATATGGCTATGATGCTCTTGTGTTCCCTTCCGGAGCGTTACATAGGTTTCGCGAACACCCTTATCTTTGTGAGAGATACTTTGACCATTGAAGATGTGATATTAGGTCTTCTATTTGAGGACTTGAGGGATTAGATGAAGGATATGAGTGAAGGTAGAGGAGGAAGAAGTAGTCAAGACCTATTTGCTGAGAGATGGAGAGAGGAGAAGAATAATTGGAATTCTATGGGGCGCTCAAAGTCTAGAAAGCCTGGTAATGATTGGAAAGGTAAACCAGAGATGGGAAATGTTACATTTGTAAGAAACCGGGCGGTTAGAAGAGAGATTGTCCGAACTTGAAGAGGAAATTTAAAGGTGGAAGTTCATCGATTGCGGTGGAGAAGTTGTATCCAATGACTTGTTAACGGCGGTAGTATCAAATATATCAGACCATTGGGTGCTAGATATGGGAGCGTCTTTCCATATGACGCCTAATAAGAATTTTTTTAGTTCTTTTGAAAGAAAAAGGGAAAATGAGATTCTTATGGGAAATGATGCGGCTGTAGAGTCATGGGCGTGGGTACTGTGTAGATTCGCATGTTTGACAGGGTGATACGCACCTTAACAAGTGTTCGTTATGTTTCAGGTCTTTGGAAGTCGATGATATCTCTTGGACAGTTGTCATCCAAAGGATGCAAGGTGACCATGGAGAAGCTAGTCTGAGGGTTTCTAAGGGTGCACTTGTAGTGATAAAGGGAGATATGTTCCAGAATTTGTATCTCCTGAAGGGAAGCACTGTACTTGGAGGGTATAGGGTTGGAGCTTACAGTTCTCGTGGATAAGATGTCAAAGCTAGGCATACGAGAAGGGACTTTGAGTTTCTGCATAGACGGAATATGATCAAAAGGGGAAGCTTCAACAAAGTGAGGTCCTGCCAAGAGGATGCGCTTGATAAGTGGAAGAAGGGATCATCTGAAGTTGGCCATCAGAGATCATAGGAAAAAGCAGCGGATATGCATAAGTCTTTGCAGGCTGCAAAGTTCGGGCATTGCTCAAACTGGAATTGCTTATCAAAACGCTAGGTGCCACATGGTTGCACGGGGCGGAGGAAAAGTTGAGATGGTTCATGGAGACATTTGTTTTCATGGTGGAGATTGATAGGTCCTACTTGGAGTAAGAGGATGTAGGTGGAGTTGATAGGCTTGCGAGGAAATATAGTATCAAGGTGGAGATTGTAAGATTTGGTGATACAATATTTCCAATTGTAGAATATTTAGAAGATATTGTTGATTTCAGTGATACAATATTTCCAATTGCAAAAGATTTAGAAGACATTGTTGATTTCAGTGATACAATATTTCCAATTGCATAAGATTTGAAAGATATTTGAGATACTTACTTAAATATATATTGCCTCTTTTATAGAATTAAAGAGAGTAATAAATTACCTACGTGAGAAGAAAAATTATTTGAGATTGAGGTAATTAATTAATTCTCTAACTAGCCGATTAAAGAAAGAATCTTATCAGGCGCATGTAAATTAGGAGAAACTGAAAAATCAAATGGATAAACATTTCCTGTATGATTAGGAAATTTAATGAGGCATTGATTTATGACCATAAATCAATTACTTCAATCCCAAGTAATAATCTCTATATGAAGGCAGAGATTAGCATGAGTAAAATCATCTCTCCCAGTTGTATTTCTTATTCTTCTTCTCCATTATCAATCTTGTAAAAAAAATTCCTCTTAAAAAGTAATAAAATCTCCTCTCCCCAAGTGGACGTACACAACCTCGCGGTAGTGGAACTAGTATAAATCCCGTGTGTTATTTTTTTTATTGCTTGATCTGTGATTGCTTTTAGTTGGTGACTATCTGTTGTTTGTTTTGCCTCACCATTAATCCGATCCTATATGTTTTTTCGCAAGGTTGGGTTTTTTTGGTTCTCTGCAAATTAGAAAAAAAAAATCATATTTGTTTGGCAATATTTGACAGGCAAATGTTTGCCTGACAAATATGTACCAGTTAATTGTTGCCTACCTACTATTTGCATTCTATGTTTTTTAGTGCATTTCTTTGTATTGTTAGCAAATTTACCTTTTTGTCAAGAAAGCACTTCATTTTGCTTAGAGTAAGTTGTAGAAGTGTCCATTTGGAAAACGTTGGATCATTTTCTTTATAAGTTGTTTTCGGAGGAATAATGTTTGAGATATCACAAAACCAATACTGCATATAGAGGTATTAGATGTTAGTTTGTTCTACATCAGTAATTATGAAAGATAAAATGGGTTATTAGAATTCAGGAGCAGAGTTACACATGCGCGTATTTTTCTTGGAATTTCTTTATTTTTTCTTACTTGCTCCATCAAATATTTTCCAATTGTTGTTGGCCAAAGAAATGTTTTTTGTTTGCTTCAAATTATAAATTATAAATATATGGTAGCAACACTAAAGGAAAGGCTGAGATTGGGTTGGAGAGTAAGAAATTTGAAATCAAATACATTATAAGCAAAACATCATTTTCTTTTTAGCTTTTTGAAGCTAATCGAATGCTTAATTCTATGTCTTTTGCTTTGTTCATTCTTGAATCCTTGAAATATTTTTCTTCGAATGCTTTTAATTCAGAATGAATTTCAGATTCTTTTAAATGAGATGCATTGTTGATTGTGATACATTCATTTGAAAATCCAAAATTTGTAGCAATGTCACTTTCTTTCAAAGTTGCTTTGACATCTCCAAATTTAAACCAGTTGTCTTCAAGTGAGAAGCATTCTATTATTTTATTTTATCTATTGGAATTAATTCCTTTACTATGTCATCAGATTTTTTTACTCTTTCAAAGAACGTGTTGATGATATTGAAGAATGGAGTTTTCTTCAACAATTCCATGTGTGCTTGTAGAATTTCTTTTAATAAATGTTTTATTAGTGTGTGGAAAGACCTAAAACCACTTCTATAAGCTTCTAAATTTTCTTTTGAGGTTCCACTTTCTTTTGGTTCTTCTTCTTTTTGTTTCTTCACTAGTGTTTTTTTTACTTGCGCTTCTTGTTGCTGGAGCTTTTCTTTTCAAGGATGAAATATGAACATCTTGTGATGGTATATACTCTGAAGATTCTGTATTTGGAGTTGTTGAAGTTTCTTTTTCTGAAGGTTTATATCATGACGATTCATATTTAACTGTTGGAGATTCAGGTTTTGATTCTGATTCATGTGTTTCATGAGATTCAGGATTGGAAGATGATTTAGCTAGTTTCTTGATTTTATCAGCTGATGGCCTTTTTTTTTAGATACCCCAATTTTGTGTCTTCGTCGTGGTTGCTGTAAGGATTTTAATTTTGTGAAATTAGTATCACATACAGATATATAAACATACATACATACATATGAATAGCAAATATTTGCCTCGTATAAATTTACGTGGGTAATATGTCCCATTATCTCTCTTTTATTGTACTCTAATCTACTTTTCAGACATTTTGAAGATTTTCAAAACAACCTTAATTTAGATAGAAGTGAAAGTTTGAAATTGTTTAGCAAATCACATTGGAAAACAATCTTATTTACATTTAGTGATGCTTATAACCGATAATAATTCCTCATTATTTCATATTGGTCTTGCAATATTTTCCTAGTAAATATTGTGGCATAATATTTGCATGTATTTAGTCATGTAATCTATATATACAAGGAATTGCTGATTAAACCTATGACAAATATTTGCCAAGAGTATAATTGCATTTGTTATTTTTCATTTCACTATTCATGAATCTACAATTCTAATTTATCAAGTAACAAATAATGCTTGCAATAAATTCCCTTGAAATATAAGTATAGGAAAATCGAAATTAAAAACCTTTTCTGCTTCTTTTTCTCCATGTTTATCGGTTTCTTCAAGTTGTGCATTTGTGTGTTCTTCACAATAGCCATTTGATGTGACGATTCCTTCGCAAGCTTCGTCTCTTTCAACAAATCTGCAATTGACAATCATTTTTTTTTACGCTTTTACAGTTTTGGATTGGATTTCGATTGGTTGATTGAAGAATTTAGGGTTTCAAATTGCGTAAAGTGAAAGACGGTTGGTAATCGAAAAGTTTTTATTACAAACTAAAAGCGGGGTAGTGTAATTGAAAAGTTAGATTGAAAAAGTGCGGATATTTTTCTTAGTTATTTAAAAAGAGGGTTGTAGTTTATAAATTGGAATTGAAAGGGATGTGGGTCTAATTATTTTGAATCAGAAGCATGGATCAAAATTTCCCTATTTAACAAGCAAATCAAACGCTTAATAAAATTATGAGATTGAACTTGTACATCTGTACAAACGCTTATTAAATAATTCTCAGTGCTATGTATAGCACGGCTTTCAGCTGGCTTACCAGCGGTCACCGACCATTCCTTTTGGTCAAACTTGAGTTTGGAAAAGGAATATGTCAATTACCTTCGTCTTCCTCCTTTTCTCCCTCTTCATCACCTGTTCAACTTCTAACATCACTCCGCAGGAAAAACTCCAACTCGAAAACTTTAAATCGTATCTCAGAATCCCTACTCCGCATCCAAAACCCATATACACAGCTCCAGTAACCTTCCTAACCAACCTCATCTCCACAATCCCATCTCTCATGTACCAAACCCTAGACTTCTCCTCCGTACAAAATTACCCAAAACCTCTCCTTTTAATAACCCTCCCCGGTTCCGATCCTTCCCTCTCCTCCATCCTCCTCAACTCCCACATCGATTCCGTCCCTGCCGAAGCCGCCTTCTGGACCCATCCTCCCTTTTCCGCCTTCCACGATCCAGAGACGGGCAACATATACGCCCGTGGCGCGCAGGACGATAAATGCATCGCCATCCAGTACATAGAAGCCATCCGCAATTTGGTTGAAGTTGAGAACTTCGTCCCTCTTAGAAACGTTCATATCAGTTTAGTTCCTGACGAGGAGATAAGCGGCCCAGATGGTTGGGCGCAGTTTGCAAAGTCGGAGGTTTTTAAAGGGTTGAATGTTGGGCTTATTTTGGATGAAGGTCAGGCATCCGAGGATGAGGAGTTGAGGGTGTTTTACGCAGACAGGTCGCCATGGTCGTTGGTGGTGAAGGCTTTTGGGGCTCCGGGCCATGGTTCAAGAATGGTGGATGGTATGGCAATGGAGAATTTGATGGGATGTTTGGAGAGAGTGATGAAGTTTAGGGAGAGTCAGTTTTGGAGGGTTAAGACTGGTGAGTTGATGAATTCGGAGGTTGTTTCTGTTAATTTGGTATATTTGAAGGGTGGAGCTCCAACTCCTGATGTAAGCTTTCACAATACGTATTCGGTATTATGATGGGGTCAGGTTTGCGACATGGTTACATGTATGAAGCTTACATTATGTATAGTCACATGTGTTTTCCAAAGTTCACGTGCTTCAGTTGTTTTCTCATGCTTCTTCATTTACACTAATGGTGGTTGAACAATGCTACGTTTTATGCACTTCAAAGCATACTTATGAAGCAAAAACATATTTCTTTATCTGCAATATTATTGCAGGCGAACAACTTTGTTAATTTGATCATTGATATTTCCTTGAGAAGGATGTTTGTTACCACATCAAGTAAACTGGTCCTCAGAGCTATTCACAGATTTCTTTTTATAGCGAATACACTTTTATGGTAAATATCTATGGTTTTGATCAAGATGATGGGCATAGTTTTGGATTTTGTAACTGCTTAATAAAGTTGAACTCATACGTTATTTATCAACTCATACGTTAAGTTGAACTCATATGTCCAATTACTTTCAAGGACAAAGTCAGCAATCCAATTACTTTCAAGGACATAATTTCATAGGTTTTTAGGCCCTAAAAACTAATTATTTTACGTTTTGTCCTTGAAAATAATTATTTCAGTTGTGTGTCTTAGAAACTAATTCCACTTGCTAAAGAGGCCCTTGTGGCTAATTTTATAGACATTACTTTAATTACTAATAGCAATGTAATTTCACCTTAAGAATACTTAAGCTGTTTATGGACTTCTTTGGTTTAGGTTGTGTTACACTGTTACATCTAAAGCTAATGTGATTTCATTTTTACCATTTGTAGGGGGGTTATGTGATGAACGTGCAGCCCTCAGAAGCAGAAGCAGGATTCGATGTTCGTCTTCCTCCATTAGCAGATCCTGTACTCCTGAGAAAAGTAATTGAAGAAGAATGGGCTCCAGCTTCAAGGAACATGACATATCAAGTATTTAATAGATATATTTTACTTCTCATCCTGTAGATATAGAGTTGACTTATTGGCAATGGATCTTTTCTGCTCCATTTACTTGGAGGAAGCGTAAACCTTCCTCCAGTGTAAATTTTTGATGTCTACATAATTCTAAACTTACTATGTTTTAGCAGATGTGTATTTTATCATTTGGATCATCTCAGGAAAATTTGAGATCGTATCATAATATGTAAACCCTTTGGAAATTTGTTCTTTTCTTATAGATGATCTAAATGATAAATAATATACACCAAAAATTTATCGAATTTTGAATTGTATGGATACAAAATTTGGGTACAGTAGGAGAGTTTTTGCTCCTTCAAGTGAAGGAGAAATTTTCCTACAAGGAAATCTTAGATGACATCATAACAACAATATTTTTTTCCTGTTAAAGTACACATTATGATTCTGTTTTGTAGATGTAAAAAACAGCTTTGTATATATGTAAAAAAGAAAATAAGTAACTTACGATTTCACGTGCAGCACATATATAAATACAATGCTATTAGTAATAAATGAATTAGATAAGCAATATGAATGCCAGCTTGCATTTGAAACAAGTCTTGATAGAGTAAAGTAGCTGAGTCAGGATAATATAGGAATATCAACGTAACATTAGAAGAAACTGTAATCGTCCACTGGTAACCTAAAGCTGTGGTGGAATATGCGGAGGCGGTGCAACAAATCTACGAGTCGGTTGTGATAAATCCTCAATAACTGGTGGTACAACCCCTTGACGAATGGTTGAAGGACCGATAACATCAGTGGTAACAACATGGGTGATATCATCCGAGGTAGGAGGATTGTAAAACCAATGCCAGAAGGAAATATAATCGAGATCAGTAATAATGAAACAACCGACTCCTCACTGGTTATGTTGTGCAGTATCTAGCAAAGATGTCCGTGAATACCCTCAACTGCGGTGTATGTGGATCATTGGAACAATGTCCACATACAACACCCATGTGGTGGAGATGACACTAATGGAAATTCCCTAGTGGATAGGAACCCGACATGTTGTAGCTGGGTAAGTAAAAAAATAAAAAGTGAGCCTCATATGGCTGTCAAATGACAATCTTACATGTATTACAAAGCTCTAACTGGTTACGCGCAACAGCATAAACGGGACGCGCGTCTCCTCCAGCCACTCTATGTCAGTTCTGAGAGGTCAATGCACAAATTCAAGGATAAAATAATGCTACCCGTGTTTCAATCGTCGGATATGATAAATTTGGTTGTACTCGTAGTACTAATACTGTAATAACTCTCAAAATCCACTCAACAATGCCACTCGCATAGTAGTTAAGGCGCAAAAAGGCACAAACCTTGAGCCTTGGGCCTTTTTGCGTGCCTTTTATACAAATTTGATCTACTATTTTACTAATTACAAATTAAATTTTAAACCATATTTTATCATTCATTCAACTATTTAAATATTTTATTATTCAAATTTTAAATTTTAAACTATATTTTATAATTCATTTAACTATTAAATTTTTTTATTTAACTATTTTGTAAATTAAAATTAAAATTTTGCAAAAAGGCATCACAAACTGCAAAAAGACGCTCTCAAACTGTAAAAAGGTGCACAACGTGCGTCTGAGCCTTTTTTGAGTCTAAGTGCGCCTGGGCGCGCACCTTGATAACTACGGCTCCTCCTTGACTAATGACAACACTGAACATCCCGCGTTCGATATAAATATGCCATAATTGGCATGCCCCAATCGAATGAGATAGGTGAATCAAGA
Source organism: Allium fistulosum (assembly GCA_030737815.1). Classification (NCBI taxonomy): domain Eukaryota; kingdom Viridiplantae; phylum Streptophyta; class Magnoliopsida; order Asparagales; family Amaryllidaceae; genus Allium; species Allium fistulosum. The sequence goes on from CM060903.1 coordinate 1,412,193,387, forward strand.
GAGATCTTCACAACCGGAGTAACATGTCCTACATGCAATGTGGATAATGGATTGGAGAAGAAAACATTCTCCGTCATGTAATGAACGAAAAGTCTAGCAATCTCAAGGTTGTCACCCTGGTTGTAATGGTTTACAAGTCTTTTGATTATGAATTTAATGTAGCCGACTCTCAATTGGGTTTCCCCAATAAACATACGGGTATCTTTAGAGGCAACAATACATAACAAAAACTACTATGTATTTTGAATTGCTCATCATGTGGGTGCATTGTTTCCGATCTTTGAAATATCGGATAATATCTCGGTCGAGATCTCGGTTCGATCTTCCCTAGAAACGAAACAACAAATATCGATGTAAATCTCGTTTTGAATATATCGGTTGAGATATGGCAATATTGACCGATATATCGGCCGAGATGAGATACTGAAATATCGGCTGATTTTTTTTTTATCTAAAATTTAAGCCCGTACCGACCCAAAACAATACTTAAAAAAATTAAAGCCCGGCTACTACAAACTCATGCTTTTTCAATAGTTAACCACTCCTCTTTTAATTGCTAAAATTAAACCTAAAAAATTTCCTAAATCGAACAACCCTACGCGAAACATTTGAACCACATTCCGAGTCACTCGAAGAATAGTCTTTTAAGATATATTAATGACTCCTTTTGCTAGTTAGCTTGTAATGGTAAAAGCCTGGTTTTATTTTGGTTTATCATTATGCTCTTTTTGTGTAATTTATATGTAAATAGAAGACTTGAAAAGAATCATGTTTAATCTTTAAGGTTTTATGTACATTTGCATGTTATATGACTATATTGTATTCTTCGTACATGTTCTACAATCTTTTGCATTTTCATGTTTGTCATTTTTTTACATGCATAGTACTTATGAATGTATGTGTTTTATATTCTACTTTTGTATTATTGTTTAACATTTTGCATCTTTTCTATGTTCTATATCTAACAATAATTCATGTTCATGGATCATGAGTTGTAAGCTATAATCTATTTGTATTGTGTTATTCTATTAATTTAACCATATTATGATTTATGAATATTCTTTCATAAATTAATAACAATGGATTGATTTTGCAAATCAAGTTTAAGTTATTATTTTTATGGTAGCATTCATAAAAATTGTTGTGTAAGAATATCAATTTTTAACATATCATATACCTCGAGATGGCTTCGAGATGAGCTTTCAGACCCGAGATGGAACTCCGAGACAAACACCCGAGATGGACTCATCTCGTCCGAGATCTCTTCCGATACGAGATCGAGTCTCTTAAATCTCCGAGACGAAACATGACCGAAATTCGAGATTTAAAACCTTGTATGGATGGGGGTAGGTGGACAAAGTACTATAGCTAGACCAGTGAGCATGCTAATATCTAAAGCAGTAAGACCCACTCCAAAGGGAAAATGAAAAGTATGTTTAGTCTTCCACACATAGCTGATATCGCACTGCACAACTGCATCCAAATTCAACAATATTTTTATTACTAAACACAGTGAATTGAGTTTACTGTACGAGATAAATATGTGTGAAATAAGGAAACTATGTATGATAAAATGTACTTAAAAAGTTACCAAATCCTATATATTTTATAATAAATGCTCAATCGCATGGTCAATATCTATAAAAGTTATAAATGTATATTGGCGAAATATAGATGCAAATGAACAACGTATACGATCTGCCCGAGCTTGTTTAGTGCATTTTTCTCTCTAAAAAAGATCATAAGCGCCACATAATTGTTCTTTCGTTTAACAATTACATGTTCAAATTTCTACGGGTCAAACGTAGCAAGGTTACTAATTCAATTTAATTGATATGCAAAGTACTATAATCTGATTCCAAAATTTAAACGAGCTCACAATGTTATCGACGACCGCATTAACGTGTTGATGTCCATCCGGAAGAATGTGAAAATCTGCCAACTCCTTATCCGACCCAAGGTTTTGATCTATGCATGAGTCGAGAGCAGCGTCTTTAGATACTCCATCATCCATCGTCTTCGAGACGATGGTGTCATCACCTACTCCACGACGTCTGCTTGAGCTCGAAGTTGCACCATAGCGGTCTCTAACGTTGCCGTATCCGCGTTCACTCTGGTTTCCGTCCCTTTCAACATTAGGCATTGATCTACTGCTCATATTACGTTGTATACTACTCAAAACTCTTCTCGTTTTGGTTAAAAAAATTATTAATTTTGAGCAAATATGGAGCAACATAAATTTATTTTTGGATTTGGGTAATTTGAATTTTATGGAAAAAATAAAGGAGGAAATAATGCTGGCCAAGAAGAAGTTCGGGAAGAAAATGCAAGTTTATCTGGCATTTAGAATGCTGATAAACTTGTGGCCCAGATTATGCAATCCGCACATGGAGTGCAATCTGGGGGTGTTCGTCTCTTATTAGGCATTTGAAATGCTGGATAAATCACGAACTCATCCTCTATTGAACCGGAAACAGAAGTTGTTGGAGATGAATTGATAGGTTCAGAGGTGTTTAATAATATAAGATGGGAGTGTGTGTGGTGAATTGTTGAAATTGCTCTCAGTAGCCATGAAGTTTGTTTAGCGTCCTATCGGTTAAGTGCTCAAGAATTCTTAATATTTTCACTTTAGCCATTTAATTTGTGGTATGTCGCATTTTTGTTTTGTTTTGTTTTTTGTTTTTTGTTTTTAAGATCTTGTTTCTGCAAATAAGTCTAATGCAAGCCCATATTCTGAATAAAAATTAACATATGAATTCTTTTTCAATAAAATTTGACTTTTGAATAAATTTTGAGTTTAGAAATGAAATTTGAATTCTGGCAATGATTTGTGTTCTGTTTTAAAAAAACAGAATAAAATTTAATAGGTTGATCATTTAACATATTAATAGTTCCAATTTCATTGCTGATTTTCTCGGTCCAATTTTAAATGACATAGATTTGGGTAGAAAAAAGTGATGCTGGCAAGTCTTAATTATTATGGAATATGAAAAAGAAAAATTGATTTGAAGTTTAAACCAATAGGTTGATCAAACAGGGGCAGTAAACTCAGTCTCTTCTGTAGTTTCAAACCCTACAGATTTTGCAACTTGGATTTGTTTCAAATATGAATTTCTAAGGAGTATATATGTTATTGATGAACTTCAGAAATTTTTTCTAAACTTTCTAGTATCATTAGTGCATACAGTCCTCACTAAATAGCTTTATTCAATCAACTAATAATTTGAATAAAATCCAAAATTTCTACATGGCCAGTCCCATACTCCCAAATGGCAATTTTACTGTTCTTGGATCGTCAATGACTAAAACATTGTACCATATTTTCTGTGCTAGTGTTAAACTATACAAGTATTAACAAAATTACATGGAATAAATTGCAATGCATTGAAGGCGAATCCAAAGCCAAAAACCACAATCAAGCCCGATACTGTAGAATTCTAAACATGATTGAATTTTAACAATGCGATCTTTTTTCTTTTTCCCGTCTCATTTTTCTTCTTTCTTTTGAAAACAACTTTTGCAGCTGATACAGAAAGGTCCTATAAGGGATATTAATGGGCATCCTTTGGTCACTGCTACTGATGACTCGAACCCATGGTGGTCTATATTCAAAGAAGCAGTGACATCCAGTGGATTCAAACTGAAGAAACCGGAGATATTAAGCTCTACTACAGATGCTCGATTCGTAAGAGAAATGGGCATTTCTACTCTTGGGTTTTCACCAATGTCCAACACCCCTATACTACTACATGACCACAACGAGGTAGCTTTTCTTTCAGTTTTTTGTACTAAAAAGTTGCCTAAATGTGAAGCTTTGTTTTCATTAACATTTTGACTCAAATTGTTTGTAGTTCTTGAGAGATACCGTTTTCGTGAAGGGAATCAAAGTTTATGAAAACTTGATTAGAGCCTTGAGTTCTTATCCTGGATCTGAAAAATCCGAAGTTTCCTCCATATGAATTTCACATTTTGAATTGATACCATGTTTGTTAGTGGTTGAATGTTGTACAACTTATGCTTTGTAATTGCTTCGCAAACAAGAAACTTGTCCAATTATTTGTTTTTTGTTTTGTTGGATGCTGTAATATGTACAGGTTTTATAAGTGACAATAGAATAATGATGTTAAATGATACTTACATAAAATATGAAAATTAAACATGTAATCTGAAATCAAACTAAAAGGAAACCCTCACTTAAAGCATTTGAGCTGCTATCCATTTAAACCTGAGTTTGTCGGTTGTTCTGTTGGTGAAATACATGCTACTGCTTATTTAGAGTTGAATTAGATGTTGGAATTGACTTTCTTGCTTCGTTGGAATCACATAAATCCTTTGGCTGAATCCATTTGAGATAATTCACCGTGGTTGAACATGTGAGATGAGATGCACCACTGCATCATTATTAAACATGATTGCTTTGTTTAAAAGTTTCAGTTTGATTTTTTTTGTTGAAATCAAATTAGGCGATGGGAGGACATGATGGAAACGTCTGTACCACAGTTAAGAAAGTGCACCGAACGTGAGCTGCTGAAATGACAGAAATAACCATAGAAGCCAACACAACTATAAAAGGATATTTTAGACATTTCAAAAGCTTCAAATTGGAATTGGAGTATTCTCATTGGATGTTTTTTGTTTTCATAAAACTGCATTCCCCAAGTGCATATGCATCCAAATTTGAGTATATGCATTTTGAAAATGCGCATGTATACATGAATAAGAACGAAAATTAAACATATTTTTAAAATAAGTTTCTAACGTAGGTCAACCATCAGCTTCATCTCAGACTTGAGTGCAAAGACTTAAAACATATCATCAAAATACGAGGCATAGGACCATAAGGAAAATATCTCATATAAAGAAGCAATGACAAGCTAGAAAGAAAACAAAGTTTGTTAAGCAGTTTCTTTTTTCTTTTTTTCTTTTTTTTTTATGCAGCAAAACAAAATAGTCTGAAAAGGCTGTACAAAGTAGTATCAATTTGTTACGGCAATTTTGTTTCGTTTCTAAGTTTGTCTTACTTGTATGCAACTATTTTAAAAATTAAAACGACAATGAAAGTTAGCAGACCAAATTGTTTTCATACTTCTTCATAATACTTCTCTTCACTTATCTTCTTCTTCCATTTCTCTTCTCCTACAACTTCTTGCTGCTCCACCCATATCATTTGGTACTTTCACTTCCCCTTCCTTGCTATAACGACCTACATTTCAGAAGGTTTAAATCGACAATAATTCTCACATGTCCAACTTAAACAATCCGTAACATAGATAATTGTTGAGGTTAATAAGAAAAGAAGAAAACAAACGCAGAATCTCGCAGCGGAAAGACAAAATATAATAATCAAATAAACAGTTCATGAAGTTGTTTATGCTAAACATTTGATTATAATTTTTTTTTACAACATTTATTAAGAGTTATATATGCAACAAAAACAAAATATAATGCAGCAGAACAACATGATGCAGGAAATAAGAATAGTAATAATATCATCGTCTTCGTCCTCCAGAAAATAATTTTCAACAAGTTGAAAACTCATGGCTGACCCGAGCATAATTAAAAGACAAAACACTTGAGTCAGGACTAAATAGCCTTATGTGAGTCAAATAAATATCACATATAACATGAGTGTAATAGTGTCAGAGATGTTTATGAGATTTCACATCTCCTATCCAGTGTATAACGTGCGTGCAATAAATCAAGAGATGTTACAGAATTTTTCATTTCTTAAAAATTCGTCAAAATATTTATATATAGTAGAATACGCTATATATATATAATGTCTAATCAGTAAAATAAATATTGAAAAAAGCGTTAAGGCATTACCATTATCCCCCTTAACACATTTTTATATAAGCATCGTAGTTTATACAGTATTGTAAATTCCACCGTAAACTAGTGGGCTATCAGGGAGTACTCCATAGGTACAACACAAACCAAAGTCGTAGTGGGCTCGATCGAGATAAATATGACAAGGCATACGAGGCAATACCCAAGGTAGAATTCTACCGTTTTGTCCTCCCGGACTAGTGGTAACGCATAGCCGCAGCTGCCGCCCACCTCGAAACAACACTCCCATAATCAAGGGTGGCCACCAATCAATCACGAAGTAAAAGATATGGTTTCGAAGAAACGTGTTCGATAGGGAGAGCGACCCCACTTGGTCCGGTATAGCTTCTGTTTTAGTCATTTTAATTATGACTCGAAAGTCAAGGTCATCCATCATCGTTCTCTTTCTTCAAATCCAGCAAACGACGCCAAATCCAACCACTTTGTTCTGGAGTCTCCTCCGCGTACAAAGTTGTTAAAGTGATTCCAATATTGACAGAGAGTATGCCAATAAGAGGCTCCGGTCTCTTTAACGACCAAACGTCGTTTTACACACCGGTTGGTACCTTTACATTTCGAAACGATTCATACTTGATATCAAAATATCATATTCGCTTCAAAAATCAATTTCATTTCGAAATATCATGTTTACCTCAAATATGTCAATTTCCACTTGAAAGTCATTTTCACTTCAAAATTCGATTTGAATTACAATTTGGGTTGTTACTTCATTTTAACCCCATTTCTCATTTAAATCCATGATTTAAATATAAAAATTCCTACTCTGACCAGTTTGAATTTTTAGAAAATAGTTTGAAAATCTTAAATAGTTTAAAAGTTAAAATAATTTGAGTATTGAAAATGGTTTATATAGTAAAATAGTTTGGAAAATCAAAGTAATTTAAACATCTAAAAAGATAGGTTTTTAAACCGTTTATATAATAAAATAATTTATTTTGAAAATAGTTTCCAAGTCAAACCAATCAAATTCCAAATTTTCCAATTCAAAACAATTCAATTTCCATTTCAATTTAATCGATACCGTTTCAATCTCAATTCGAATTAACTTCGATTCCAATTTCAATTCCAAATTAATTTCAGTTTCAATTCCAAATCGATTTCAACTTCAACTATTTGGTTCAATGGTTAAATTCAACTCAATTCTAATTTTAAACCATTTCGATTTATATCAATTTCGAGTTCAATTTCAAAGTATCGTTTTAAATCATTCAAATCAAATTTAACTTCGCTGTTCAGTTCAATGTTCAAATCTTTAAAATAATTCAATTCCAAGCTCAACTTTTGTAATGTCGATTTAAATTACTTTTACTTATCAATATTCGAAGTTCGAATAAAAATGCAAATATTTTAAAACAAATCAATTTCCGAAATTCAAATCATATTTCAATTATAACTTCAAAACCTCAGCTTCGATTATTTAAACAATCCCTCTTACCAAATTTAAATTTCAACATTTCGAGCTCAAGTTCGGAAATACTTCGATTTCCATAAATTTGATTTTTTTCTTTAAATCAAAATCATTTAAATAATTTCAAATCAAAATTCTGAAATCATTTAATTTAACCAATTCGGTGTTCATATATAATTTTCTATCCTACAGCCAAGTGAATCAATTATTTCAATTTAATTCAGGGATGGATATATATCATTTCAATCCAAAATAAATGTCATAGGTATATATCATTTCAACCTATTTCTTAATTTATTCGGAATAATTCGATTTACAGTTTTATACACTTTAAATAATGCACAGGATGATGACATGATATATATAAAAATAAATAATCATCTAATCATCCAAATATCAACCAATTGACATCCATCACAATCAATCATCCAAACAGTCAAAATATCACAACAATTAACTGGATATCAATAATCGAGGTTTACTAGTAATTTAATTCCAATTCAATTTAACCGTCAATTCAAATTTCTATCAGTTAATTCAGATGTCAAATTAAATGTCAATTAAATTTATCAAACGACAATCAATAAATTCAAATCACTTCATAATTCCAAATATGACTAACATAAAAATAATTTAGTACTTCGTGAGCGGTATAAAATACTCACCTTTTATTTAAAACTAAACTTTTTTCCAGCTTCAAATAAATTCCAGCTCGATTCCACGCCGAAGCCTTCGTCGGTACGATCCTAACGCAATTTGTTTCCTCGCATAACTAATTTAACGATTTTAATTAACATTTAATTAACCAATTAATTAAACAATTCATCTAACCATCTTCGTTTCTTTGCGGCTATTCACCTTCCAGGCCACGTAACCCACCATCGTGCAACCTACGCGACAACGAAACCCACACGCGCGCCTCCCAGATCCGAGCCTCCTTCACCATCGCTTGTGTGATGACCGCCCATAACCCCTGCACTGAACCTAGAGAAAGTGCGCTGTAAAGTGTGCCAGGCAGCCATGGACGATTGTCAAGGTAAATTAAAACAACAGAATCTATCGTATTACTCACAGCGCATGGACAAAATACAATAGAACAAATATATAGTGAAGCTTCACAGAATAGAGTCTCATCAATAAAACTTCATAATAGTTGGATACAAACATCTGAATAGTCAATACAACAAGCCTCACTACATATCACTCAGAGAATACAAAGCAGCAGAACATCCAGTACATATAATAGGAAGATAATATGCAACCCTCCAGCTCGTCTTCGATATCAGCATCGTGAGAAGCAAGAACAGCACCTGTCACCTGCTACCTAGTCTGCCCGTCCCAAAATGGACGAACATCCCAAGGCAATAAGAATTAAAACATAAAGCCTTGAGTTAGACAACAGTCTTAGTGAGCGGTAAATTAACTAACAACATACCAAAAGAGTACAAAGGAAAAAGGAATAGGAATACAACCCTCCCACTCCGACCTCTTTCTACAGTGATAGCCACCAGACACACACTAAGTAGAAGCAAACATAGCAGAGCATACAATGAAAAGTAAAGCAATTATCACTCGAGTCAAGGGCGATGTTTTCCAAGTACAAACCCCCAAGGCCTAAACCAAGATCAGATAAGCACCAAGAAAATACCGCTCTTGAGACCGAATGACGATACAACCAAACATCCATGACTCTGGCTATCACTGTTATCATTGTTTCGATATCACCGTTAATTGAATGACCGGCACATTCTTTTAGCCGTCCGTCAAGGGCTAATGGAAACCCCTGTTCTAGACATAACTCCCGCACGTCATCGTGACCCGTGCCTAGGACTATCGAATCTGCCTAGAGTACTTGACTATCAATCATTAGCCTTCAGGGACTATCGAATCTGCCCAACGTACTCTTGCTTTGAGCATGCTAGAACCTTCAACAACGATAAGATCTCAGCCTTCTAGTCATCCTCCTCGACGACTATTTCCATACTAGCTCAAGCGCCTCTCAAGCAAACCATTATCCTCAAACTCGAATATTTCACCGAGTTATCAACGTGCTTGGAATGATCCCGTCTGGATTAGACCAAGGCTATCTCATATCATACTTCGCTTCATCACATCCTCGCAAAGCTTCATCTCAACATCATCATCGAATCTATGCATAAGAGCTTCACCATCCGCTACATATGCCACAAGCAGCTTTTCTAATTCAAGAGCCTTTCCCTTAGCTTTTGAATCATCTTCGGTCTAAAGCAAATCATCAATTATCTAATTCATTGCAATCAATCAAATCAAACATTAATCCAAATAAACAAGCATTCAAATATGATCTAAGTAGACAATTATAACAATAATGGCAATTTCGTAATTAAAGAGTTGAAAGTCTAAAAAGCATGAAAACATGAGCAATGTCGCTATAATCTTGATGAATGAACTTGCATAGGTTAACATGTAGTAAAATGGATATCAAATCATCATGGACAATGGATCTATATGGATCTACACATATGATTAGGAAAATGCATGGAAATCTCTACTTTAACATCAAATCAAGCCAACGATCCGATATACTCTTTTGGATCCGTGTGAGAGATAATCACCACTCACCAAATCACCTAAACAACCCTAAATCAACACACTTCAGATCTGGACAGCGAAGGATCTAGCTCGATCTATCACGAATCCGCTTCAAATGATGAAATCTCACTTCAAAGGATGAAGATCTTCAATCTAAGCTCTTGAATCTTCAATTTGGTCTTCAACTTGGATGGATGGAATCACTAGATTAGAGTGGAGAAAAGAAGTGAAGAAGTGTAGAAGTCGAGCTCTCAAAATGGCAGCACTTCATCGCTTCGAAATCCGGATCCCAAAAAGTGAGGAAATGGACGAGTATTTATAGCTGAAATCTCCTTAAGTCGTCCCCTCGGAGTTAGGTCGTCCACGCCTTACGACCTAAAACCCCACCGACCTAAAGTCTTCGACCTAACAACCTCCGACTCAACAACCCCAAGTATCTACGACTTACGACTTAACTCTGCTACGACCTAACACATGCGCGCCTATACGACCTAACAGTCCTTCGACCTAAAACAATGCGCGCGACTTAACAAACCAGGATTTAACGAGATACGACTTACCATCCTAACTCCTAGGTCGCTCGCGACTTAACACCCAGGGACCTAACACCTTAAGCCTTCTCGCGACCTAACACTAAGCCAAAACCCAACGACCTATCGTACGCGCGTCCTAACAACTCACGCGACCTACGACTTAGCAAACACGCGACCTACCAACTTATGCGACCTAACAACTTATGCGACCTAACCTTCTTAGGTCGTCTAACGACCTAACTACGCTAACATGCTAACCACTAGGTCGCTAAATACTGGGTTGTTAACTCGCTACTCTTAGGTCGCTTACCCTATAGGTCGCTCTAATATACTAGGTCGCTACATTCTATAAGTCGTTCACTCGACCTAACTAAAAATCCTTAGGTCGCTTTTCCTCAAGACTTCTACCCTGCTCATCTCTTAGGTCGTCTACGACCTAAACTATAACGACTTACCCCATTAGCCTTAAGTCGCTCGAACGACCTAAACTATAACTCGACCTATTTCCTATGCGACCTAAGCCCTTACCTCGCCCAGACTACTAGGTCGCCAACTTCTACAAGTCATCCCATACCTTAGGTCGTATACTTCCTAAGTCGGTCATTTCCCTTAAGTTGCAGACCTCCTTAAGTCGCTCACGACTTATCACTTAAGTCGTTAACGACCTATGATGACGCAACTGGTAAGTTGGAGCTGAAGCTCCCTAAGTCGCACACGACTTACTACATGTCTTAGGTCGTTTACGACCTAGGACTTACACGCATCTCTGCTCAAAATCTGAAATGACCTAATGACAATAGTTTTACGACGTTTCGATCCGTAAAAATACGGGTCGTTATAGCTTGTGACCATGTCCTCTCACCTATGCGCGTGGCCGCGACAAATCCCTAACACACGCAACGCCATCGACCGCGACTGCCTCTCGCGCCACCTCTTCCAATGTGCGGCTACAGGTCGCACGCGACCAGAGAAGTCGCGACCTGACATTTCCTTTTTTTTGTTTTTAATAGGCGCAATTTGAAATGAAAGGGGGAGGAAATGATGTATGGGGTAGACAAAGGGAGCTGCTTGTACGAGTTGTCGATTGAGGGAAATAATATATTATTATAATTCGAAAATATCTAGTTACCTAACGCCTGAAATTCTCGAACTTCAAACAAAGCACGCCGCTTGACGTTCATAATGTTTTACCCCCATTCCGAACACAATGGAAATAGTTTCGAGGCCTAATTCGATCGTATTCAGAAGGTAGCTTTTCAAAATCAATTTATTTTAATTAAATTCTGAAAATAAATTCTACGCGCTTCAAGCTCGCATGGCCAAACGACAAATCCGATCGCTACGAGACTTGAAATCTTACAATAATTCACTATTACGGATCGAATGAAACTGGTTTCGTCGAAATCCGAGATAGTGGCCAAAATGGCTATTTTTTTTTTGAAAATGGGTAAGAAATTTATTAAGGCATGAAAGCCCAAGTCCAGACCCAAAAGCAGGCCCAGAGAATATCTACAAAGCAAGAGTTAGACGACAATCCGACATAACTCATTTACTTTCCAAAAAGAAACAGAAAAAGTAGAAAAAGGCGAAACACTTCTTCCTCCTCAAATCATGGCGGCCGATCATGAACAAGGTAGCTCGTACTTGGGATTTCTGCCAATGAATAGCTCAGATCCCCTGCTCCAGTTTGCACTACGTCTCTTCCCTGTGAGGTAAGGCCCCAACTTTTACATCTTCTCTGAACCATTCGCATGTCAATAATCGCGAGTTTACTGACCTCTTCCTGTTTCCTTTGTTTGTTTTGAAATACTCTGCGGTTCCTCTCCTTCCACAAACTCCAAATCGTGACAGTGATAGCAATTCCTCCCAATTTGGCTTCCATGTTTTCGCCACTCCTATTATGAACCAGGTAATTAACCGCATCGGTTAGCAGGTGAGTCTGTATTGTTGAATTGATCGCTTTTGTACATGAATTCCACACTTTTTCCGAGAAATTGCAGGAAAAAAATAGATGTTCATGCGTTTCCTCAGCTTGATTACATAGAACACACATATTTTCTGTTAATATACCCCATTTTAAGAGTCTATCCTTCGTAGGAAGTCTCTTGAGTATAGCTTTATAAGCTGTAAAAGCCATCTTAGGGCAGTTCACATGATTCCAGATAATCTTGCTCCAATCGACCTTGTTATCTGTGTGTCTGACTTCATTCCAAGCAGTTTTCGTACTAAAATCATTTCCAGTGTGTTTCCAAGCCCAAAATGGCTATTTTTACTCGTTAATTATAATATAAAATTTCCAATTTCTAATTATTCACTTTTAAATCCAATTTTAAATGTTAACAGTCTTCATACATATTTAAATATTTAAATCAATTTTCGATACCATTTTCATTCACATTAATTCAAGATTTAATTATTTAAATAATTCCAGTATTAAATTTTAAACAATTTAATTACCCAATAAATTACATTATTTCAAATATAAGTTATTCAACTTATAAAATTTTAATTTTAAAACGAATTCAAATAATAAAACAACTACTCCCATCTTACAGTAATTTAATATTCATTATTCAATCCCAACTATGGATTATAGACACGTTCAACATATGGAATTCATTTCAATATTTGTTATCGCCAAAATCTTCGGAATTGTTTATTCCAAAATTTTATTATATTCAATAAAATACAATAATAACTCATTAAATTTTTATTTCTAACCATTTTTATTCAATAATCATATTAAATTTAATAATTTAAAATAGTTAAAAGTACAGGTCCTTACATTCTCCTCCACTGAAAACTTTTCGTCCTCGAAAAGGGGTTAAAGTAAGGATTTTAATAGTTGATATATTTTCTCAAAATAATTAACTTATAAAACATAAATTTCTTATTTGCAAAACCATTACTACGCTTCTACTACGCCACTCCGATCGGCTTACGGAAATTACAAGTTAGTTATAAAAACAAGTTATAAAATTTTAAAACCTCAAAAAAAAATTAACACCCGAATTTACAGAAAATTTCGGCAGCGTCTCCTTTGCGCGGCTCGATCGAAATTTTTTTACAATACAATATATATCACAAATATACCAAATATATATCAAATATACGTTTCATCTCAATGACGAGGCATCCCGTAGGAAAAAATATAAAAGTGCGGTATGTAATCCGAGATACGTACCTTATTATTATTAATACGAGCGAGTTTGCTCGTATTAAGCAAGCAAAAAAAAACATAATCTGCATATACGTCCAAATGGTCTTCGTATGTACCTATCTCAACTAAATTTTAAATATTAGTCACTTATAATAAGATATAGAACATGTATGAGTTAAATAGAACCATACACTACAACAAAAATACCCTATTACAACGCCCCTTTTACAACGGGCATTGGCTGCCCGTTGTAATAGAAGACTATTACAATGGTCCATTCGGGCCCGTTGTAATAGATGCCCTATACAACGCCCTTTTTACAACGGACAATGACTTCCCGTTGTACTAGAGTGCTGTTACAACGTTCCTTTCATGCCCGTTGTAATGGATGCCAATTTTACAATGTTCACAAAATGCCCGTTATAATAGATGCCGATTTTACAACGGTCACAAAATGCCCGTTGTAAGAGGTGCCAATTTTACAATGCTCATAACGCCCATTGTAATAGGTGCCAATTTCACAACGGTCATAAAATGCCCGTTTTAACCGATGCTAATTTTACAACGATCATAAAATGGCCGTTGTAATAAATGTCTGTTACCAATTTTCAACAATCAATAATTAATAATTATTTATTAATATTTAATAATTAATCATTAATAATATTATATTAATCATATGTTACTAATTACTAATTATAATATTATATTACTAATTACTAATCATTAATAATATTATATTGTTTATTAATATTTAATACTTAATCATTAATAATATTATATTAATCATTTATAACTAATTATAATCAATGATTATTAATAAATAACCACTAATTACTAATTATTATATATTAGATGCTTAGTTAGATGCTTATTACAACTACTACAACTAATTATTATATATTCTTCAGCCCGTTGTAATAGATGTCAACTATTACAACTTTTTTTTGCTAGTTGTAAAGTTATATTTTACAATATTTATAGCTTACCAGTTGTAATAAATACCAAATTTTGACAACCCTTAACGATTACCATTATCTTTGATTGTTCTAGACGTCATAGTTAATAAATTACAATAACAATGTATACTTAATAATATATACTTAATAACATATAATTTATAATAATATTTATTATTTCCCTTTTTTGCAAAATTTTAGCTTTAAGCTTTCTCTTCATTTCTCACATTTTTTTTTCAAATCAACTAAATATGCCAGTCATTGAAAAATAAAAATGAAAAAGCTAGAAAACCAAACAAGGGAACAGGCGCTGGTACAAAATTTTAAAGTAAGGGAACGTGGCGCTGGAAAAAAAATTTAAAACCCGCGTGAAATTTTCATTAACCGCTATGCCTTTACTTTTACTAGAACCATAATCCCCAAATCCACATTTACCCACAAATCCCTAATCGCTGCTTCATAAAAAAATCCCTAATCCCTAATCAATCCCTAATCACTGAACCACAATCCTACGCGATGGCAGGTGGCCGAAGCAGGAAGCCTCAATCCTTGTTTCAGGAGATATCATCAGCATTGAACTTGGCAGCTTCATATAAATTGGTACATGATGTTTCTTTGATTTCAATTACGCTCGACTTTGATTCGAGTTGTTGATTTGATTTATTGTTCGTTTGTTTTGCTCGAACTCGAATGCATTTCACGGCCGATGATGTTAGGGTTTTTATAGGATTCGATTTCCTATATTTTCGTTCGTATAAATTTGTTTGAATTCGTCACTGCTATGCTCTGGCCATTCGATTTTGTTTGATTGCTTGAATTTATCTGAAATTAGTGCAATAAGATTATTTCTTCTTTTTTTGGGCAAGAAATTAGAAGGCTTTTCTGATAATTTGGTGGTAGGAGTTATAAGTGTCTAATATTTTTGAAATTTTAATTCAGCTTGGTCAAAGAATATACTTATTCAGACATGTAATTCTCAGTTTGATGAGAATGATCATTTTAATCTTAATTGGCTTTTCTGGCTAGTTTATACCTTATAGGTTTATAGTTCTGTTAAAAATACCTTATTTCATATAAATATATATGCTAGATTCATGAGAGTGTGAACCCAGAAAATGTGACAACTAAGGACAATTCTGACAATTAAAGATGGAGAAAAAATAGAGAATGCATTGGAAGAAACAGGAAAATTTTCAACTGAATCGAACATAGAAGCCATATGTCTTTATGAAATGATTGGTCAAAATAGATCTAGGTATGAAAATTTTGTAAAAAAAAGAGAGCATGGTTTATTGATTTTGTAAGTAAAATTTGATGGATAACTTGCAGTATTAAAGAAGAGTTTGCTTTTGGTAGTTTAATCGAAATCCAAGTACTGGTGATAATGAATACATTAACGAGTGGTACATGAATATATGTAAAATGTTCTTTTATTTCAGGAAATAAATCCTAACAGAGCTGAAGAAGAAAGTAAGCGCAAAAGTAGGTATAATGGTTCAACAATTGACATTGAGACAGTTAAAGAAACAGTAGAAGGCACAATGGATATAGAAAATAACCCATCATATTATTTCCCTTTCTGGAACAACGATCTAAACAAACACAATGAAATAGAAGACGTCGTCAAAGAAGCAGCAGAGAAATCAAAAGAGAGATCTTATGATGTATTTGAGCTTGAAGATAAACAAAGGTGGATATAGTTTCCTAGTACACCGAGTGTAATTATATTTAGGTATTAGTTAATAGCAACAGTTCATTTTACATTCATTTCTGTGCAGAAATGGAAATACATTTGTTGTTACCTCAGAGAAAAGTGAGGTAACTTGGTTTAATTTGACAAACTCTGGGAAATTTAGCGGTGCATACGTAATTGATGTCAGATTTTTCTTTCCAGAGTGGAAATTACGAAAAAAGAGTAGAAAATATGCAGATAGAAAAAGTAGTAGGAGGAGAAAAAGGAGTTGCTGCATTTGCTTATGCTGGAGTAGAAATAGAACAAAATGGTAAAGGTGATGGTAAATTGTTTGAAGAAGAAGAAACAAACAAAGTAAATGATACTGTTAATGTTGTTAACGGCAAAGAAAATGGAAAAGGAGAAGACATTCAAAGTGCACTAAAAGAATTAGATGAGAAAGATGAAGGCGAAGGAGAAGGACAAGGTAGCATAAGGTACATATTTGAAAGTCTTTGATTTACCCATTTCCTGTTATTTAAGTGTTTTGATTGTTCCAATATATTGTCCCTGAATTTGGTTGCCTTTGTTTCAGTTCTTTGACCATGTCGATGTTGGTAAATTTAGAACGTGCTCAAGTTTATAGTATTTGTGAGCCAATAGGAATAAAAAGTGGATTCGATGCATATCTCTCCCTATTCGCAAAATTGGAGATAGTCACTTTATTAAGCAACATCCCTGAAAATAGATATCGAGTCTGTCCAGAAAATTGTACAGTACAATATTGAACGCAGGTTTGCTTTTAGGATTTCTGCACACCACAAACTACCAGTTCCTAAGTATTCTTTAGTGGTCAAAACCTAAAAATAGGAATAACTTGTTATGATTCGTTCCATGCACAGCACATACAGTGACCAGTAGAAAGACCAAAGCATAGTAGTAAGATGCTTGTTTTTCTTTCCGAGGAAGAAACAGAGACATCCACCATCACATATGAGCCTTGTTGCTATCTTTCCGAAGAAGAAACAGAGATGCAGACTATCAAAGAGGCCGTTGGATCAACCGTCGTGTGGCATAAAGACTTCATCTCTGTGGTATAGTATGATTGTACTTAGAACATGATATTTGTAGCGGACTGTTATGTGTTAATGCTTTATGTATTTGGCATGTAAACTTATCTAACTTTTTGGAGTGTTAGAATTCTATGACTCTAGCTTTTAGTCTTTTCGTATGTGATTTTAATTATTTTATGACAATATTTAGTATTAGTATGGATGTATTTCATGGATGTTGCTGTAATTTTTTTTTAAAATTTGCATTTATTTTGCAACGGGCAATGTGCGTTGTTATATGAGCTTTTTACAACGGTCAATGCATGTTGTGAAACAGGCTATGCAATTAGTATGGTTAGTCTATTGCAACGGTTTTTACAACGTGCTTTGCCCGTTGTAAAATGTGGTGGATCTATTACAACGAGGCCTATTACAACGGGCACATGCCCGTTGCGAAAACCATATTACAACGGACATTGCCCGCTGTAAAAAGACTGTTTTGTTGTAGTGATATTGAATCAAAATCATAAGAACAAGCACAAATACACAACATACAACAATCATATGTAATCAAACAGTTATAACAATAGTTTGTAACAAAAGGAACCATTCAATAATTTTTAATATTCATCTAATTAATCCAAATTATCACACTTTACATTTCCAATGTCAATATTAAATTTACGCTTCATTTCTTATCAACATCCAATCTTTATTAACATTTAATCGGTTCGCTTCAAATTTATTCACATCTATTTCATTCACATTCAATTTGTTAATTTCCAATTGTTTCACTTTTTGTTTAACATATTTTCATATAAATTTATTTATGGTTCATTTTATAAATCATTTCATTTAATCTTATCTAAATTAAATTTCACTTCATTACCACTTAGTATATTCTATTTAATACTAATATCATTTATAAATCATTTCATAAAACCATTTAAATTTATTATAAACATTTTATAAAATGCAATTCATTTTATTATTTCATAACTTAAGTTCACATTAATCCATTAATTCACTTCATTAGTTCATTTCATTAATTCAAATTCATATTAATAATTTTACTTAAGTAAATTTTATTTTATAAAATGATTCACTTCATTAGTTTATTATTAATTTTACTTAACTAAATTTTATTTTATAACTCAAATTCATATTAACAAATTTTTCTTTTTATCATAATTAATTAATTTCATTCAATTTATTAAGTTAACTTCATCTTATAATTCATTTTGTTAATTTATTCCATATTAAATTGGTTAACATTCAATTTTATTGAAACTCATTCCATTTGCATTTAATTTATTTACATCCAATTTAAATTAAATTCAATTACTTATATTAATTTTTTTCTTACACTCATTTATT
The DNA here is from genome assembly GCA_030737815.1 of Allium fistulosum. NCBI lineage: Eukaryota > Viridiplantae > Streptophyta > Magnoliopsida > Asparagales > Amaryllidaceae > Allium > Allium fistulosum. The sequence continues at coordinate 1,412,211,969 of CM060903.1, forward strand.
TTTATTAAATTTCTTTTACACCCAAATTTCATTTTATTTTATAATTCAAGTTCGTATTCACTCTATTAATTCATTTTATAGCTTAAGTGGAATTAATTCACTTTACTAATTTATCTAATTCCTCACAAATCCAATTCAATTTATTTAATCTTTGTTAAGTTACACTTTATTCCTTTTAATTCATTGCTTAGTTTATTTAACTTTATTTTAAACTTTATTTTTTCCGATCATTCACATTCAACAAATTTAAATTTGTTTTTAGCCTAATATTACTCAAATCTATAGGTTATACGAACTAATTCACTTAAAATTTCATTTCATTATTTTATTTAATTCATTTCAAATATAATTCACTTTCATTTAAGCTTCCTTGAGTTAAACTTCATTTTATTCATTTCATTTCACTAAATAAATTTATTAAACATTTCTTAAGTTAATTATTTTATTTCATTTCTCAAATTCAAAGTTTGCTTAACCAAAATATTCAACAATTTTAAAATTAAATTTTACTTTCCTGCTCAAATTTATAGTTATAAACTTATTTTTATCTGCACTAATTTCAATTATAAGTTCAAAACTATTTCCATATATTTATCAAATCATACTTAGAATATTCTTCACAATCGAGACTTGTTTTAACAGGAAATAAATTTCTTTTGGTAGCAATTCTCACTCAGAAACTCGAAAATGAATACTAGCGATGCCGCAGTCATCTCCAGAATTATTTCCCAGGGACTAAAGCGAGTTCAATGCTTATATTTCTTTTAAAAATCTTTTTAAAATATATTTCTAGTCAAAACAATTTCAAATAATATTATTATTAATTTTGAAGTCTTCGAAAACAAATTTTGAAAGCAACAGGTTTTTAAATTCAAAATTTCTCAACTTTTAAATCCTTTCTATTTATAAGCCATGTTTTAAATCTACTTATATAATTTCATTACCATTACCAAAACATTTCATTTATTTACAACCTTGTTATTTTAAACAATATTATTGTAATTGGATTCAGTTCCATTTAATTATCGAACATTTCGTGAAATAGAATTCACAAAGTATTCATTTTTATTTTATTCAACCAATAATTGATGATAACTAAATATTATCATCTCCTAACAACTAAGATCCATTGAAAATTATCATTTTGTATATATAAAATATAACTTAGGTAAAAAAATTTCATTTACCTGATTTTAATACAATATTATGTCGACTTGTCTCGTTTAAGTGTTTAGAAACTCCTATCGATATCATGGCATCCCACGCATCGACCAGAATTCATAAATAACTCAACGGATAAGTAAACACAATAGAAAACTTTTTATAACACTAACAAGTACGCTCTCTCATATATATATATATGTTCAAACAGACTCATTCTAGGGTATTACTACCCTATCTCTAATGAGTCAAAAACCCACAAAGCTAAGGTTATCGCTAAACCAAAGCTTTGATACCAAGTGTGACGACGCACATTTCGGAAGGTTTAAATCAACAATAATCCACACATGTCCAACTTAAACAATCCGTAACATAGATAATCATTGGGGTTAATTAAGAAATATAAGAAAAGAAGAAGAAAACAAACACAGAATCTCACAGCGGAATGACAAAATATAATAATCAAATAAACAGCTCATGAAGCTGTTTATGCTAAACATTTGATTATAATTTTTTTACAACATTTATTCAGAGTTATATATACAATAGAAACAAAATTTAATGCAGCAGAACAACATGATGCGGGGAATAATAATAGTAATAGTACCAAATCTTCGTCTTCGTCCTCTAGAAAAAATCTTCAATAAGCTGAAAACTCAGGATTGACCCAAGCGTAATGAAAAGACAAAACACACGAGTCAAGGCTAAAATATCCTTATGTGAGTCAAATAAATATCGCATATAACACTACACCAAAACAGAAAATTCCTAACACTTATAAGTGTTACAAATAATTTCAGTAACGCTTTTTTAGTGTCACCAATGGCTTGTGAGGAATGAAGTGGACAAATTCATGACACTTATAAGCGTTACTAAACAATATCTTACTAACGCTTATAAGCGTTGCTACTGAGCAACACTTATTAACGTTACCAAAGATATCTATAACACCGCCCATAATTTGCTTTTTAACATTTATAAGTGTTGGTAATCCAGATACTGGTAACACTTATAAGTGTTGCTAATATAAACTTATAATTTCACATAATTCCTTGCAATACTAATATTAAAATATTTATAGCAAATGGTGTATAAGATCGGATAAACAGTCGTCTTCATATCACATAATTCATCATACAGATCCAATGCAAAATTTAAAATGCTCTACAAATGGAGTATAATAAGTCATAAACAATTATTAAAGATATCTTAAATATTACATTGTCGTGTATTCAGATATTACAACAACATAAGCTACAAAATTTTTAATTTAAAGATACACTTAAAGTTTAAGATTAACCTAATCATTCTGGATCGTCCTATAACAACCCGCATATTTTACGATTGTAAATTTAAATGTTTTATTTAAATATAGCATCGTTGGTCTAATTTAAGTCTGAAATGCTACTTTTTGTAAACAATCGAATTGGGACTTGAGACTACTTCCATTGAGTCCAAAATAGCATTTACAACTTTTTTGAGTATAAACATCGATGTGTTTGGAGTTGAGTAGAATTTTGCTATTTTTCTATTTTGGGCTTTGGGTTTAGGTTTCAGCCCACTAACCCAACATAATACCCTAACTCCACCCCACTCCTCTTCATTCATTCATTCTATTTTCCTAACACTCTCAAGCTAAAGGAAAATGGGGGAAAGAAAGGGAAATTAAAATTCCTAAACCCTAGTTTACTAGGAAATTCAAGTTCAAGCTCTAGAAATCAAAGAGAAGCTTAGGTAAGCATCCTCTTCATCTTCTCCATCTCAATCTCTCTTCAATTTTCAGAAATTCCTAAACCCTAACTTAGGAAATATTTTCTTATAAGCTTAGATTGGAGCTTCTAGAGTTAAAGTTGAAGAGTAGTTGATCTTTCCTTTGTTTTTGAGCTTCTCATTCGTTGTTTTTGGGTTTAAAGGTGAGTCTTTGAACTCACATCTACGTCTATAACTTTCATTGTTGTTAGGTATGAATTCCTAACATCTATTCATGTTCATTTTCTTTTGATTTGAATTGATTTGTTGAATTTTCCAATTTTCGTTTTGAAATCCAATTTTATGAAAATCCTACTATGGATGTTTGGACATGTTATTTGGGGTGTATCGAAGATCCTATAAGGCTGGGTTGTCGCTTGGCATAAATCCCTAGTCTTCGATGCTCGTTCGATCGCTCCCGAATCATTTTGGCCATCATGGGCTAGGCAAATTGTTGCCCAGAAAAGGCAACCAGACGTCTGGTTGGAAGGTCCAGACGTCTGGTTAGGGTAGCAGATGAAAAAAAAAATATACGGCAGAAAAGAAAAAATGGCAGAGACTTGGACCAGACGTCTGGTCCAAACCTACCAAACGTATGGTTAGTTTTCAACCGTTTGGTAGGTTTATGGAATATTTCCAAAACCCAAATGCAGACATCTGGATGATCCCCCAGATGTCTGGAACTGCCAATTTTTCATATTTTGGTCGTTTTTGATTGGATTTCCAATTTTTATCGATTTTTGTTGATCCGATTGGTTGTTTTCATTTATTATCGACTTTGATGACTTCTTTCTTTGGATTTTTGGGAATATCCATTTGATGGATTTGATATTGATTTTTATGGATTTAATTCACATTGTCATATGTGAATTTTTGGTGATTGATTGTTTTTACAATCATTTTTGTGATTTGTCACTTTAAAATACAAAGGTTTCGATACTAGTAGAAAATACTAAAACTCTTTCATTAAAGCGATTTCGACACTATTTTAAATATTAAGCTCGTTTTTAAAACCGTTCTCTAATCAATTAGTATATACAAACCTTTACCTCATTCGTATGAGAAATCTAATTAAATGGCTTAGAAAAACAAGTGGTATGAAACACTTGCGTTTACTTCGTCGGTTAATTCTTGGACTTGTTCGATTGAAATCTTGTGACAATTTTCGAGTGGAAATCTATAATCTGTTCATAAATATTTAAGTTAAGCTAGTGGTTATGGGACATGAAGCTAAACTCATTTATTTACTAGCTTAGTGTAATTTACACTTATTGATCAATGATGATCATTTTGTATTTTCGAGTGGAAATCTACAATCTGTTCGTAAATATTTAAGTTAAGCCAGTGGTTATGGGACATGAAACTAAACTCATTTATTTACTAGCTTAGTGTAATTGACACTTCTTATTGATCAATGATGATCATTTTATGGTTTAGACTAGCGATATGCGATGTCTCTTTGTCCGCGTGGGGGGACAGTACCTCGTTTTATGGAGCTTCGGCTCAATTTTTATGGGCTAGCGAACCATGGTCTTTGGACAGTTCGTGGAGCAATCGGCTCGGTAAGTCGGTGCATGGGGCGTATCTTTTTAGGTGCGTCGATGTTCGACTAGGCATGGGGCGTATCTTTTTAGGTGCATCGATGTTCGACTAGGCATGGGGCGTATCATTTTATGTGCGTCGATGTTCGACTCGGCATGGAGCGTATCTTTTTAGCTGCGTTGATGTTCGACTAGACATGGGGCGTATCTTTTTAGGTGCGTCGATGTTCGACTGTGCATGGGGCGTATCTTTTTAGGTGCGTCGATGTTCGGTTCATTGGATAGCGACCCAGTTGTGATACACGTGTTGGTGAATTTTCATGCTCCCGTTTGTGATAGGCCTTTCCCTTTTTGTGATTTTTGGATTTCAAGTTGATGATTTCTAGAATTTGTGTTTCACCAATTTTGATGATAAACATTGATAAGCTCTATCAATATTTTTGTTTTGGTGAATAATTTAAAGAATATGACATTCTTTTTAGTGTTTGAGAATATTTGAGATATTGTATGATTTTTGTTGTTATCTGATGTATACTTATCACAGTATGGCATTATTGTTATCATACGTTTTTGTCATATCTCTTATCCTATCTCATTTTATATGATATTTATAGCTAGACTGATCCATTTATTATTTTTCTTCTTAAATAATACTCGGGTCAGACCTAGGTATTTCAGGTGCTTCTACTTGACTTCTTATCTGGGACCATCATCTAATTTTTGGCTAACTACTTTAGATTAGTAGTTTTTGCTTTTATACATTCGAGATAGAGACTCCTTGATGTATACTTATTCTTTTGTCTAGCACTTGTACCTATTCTTTTGTGATGTAGTGGATCTTGTATGACCACTACTTTGATGTACACTTCTATGTGTTATATTCATACCTGTTTCCACCTTTGTGATATGAATATCCGCGACTGATTTGTGTTATGCTTATTTCTATATTTGTTTCCGAAGGCCTCATAGCCATTGTATGGTAGCTTTGAGTTTGTATTGGATATGTCGGATTTCCTCTTGAAATGAAATGCAAGTCATATTATCTGACATATCGGTACTCGCACAAAGCAATTACACAGATGGTCGCTCCTCAATGGCCTTATTCTTCGCGCTAGTCGACGGCATTACCCTATAGTGTCCTTGGCTAGCTAGTGTGAGTATAGAGGTGGGGCGTCACAGCTTGGTATCAGAGCCAAACTTCGGAAAAATGTAGAATAATCTAGCAAGGATCATTGTCCTAATTCTCTCTTAGGAATCGTGCCTTAGGATTAATTTGAGTCATTGGACCCGTTCTATCCTATTTTCTTTTATGATGCCTTGTTTTATCAATCAAGTTTGTTTGATATTCATTCTGAGAATAACCTTTTTCCTCTTCTTTCTTTCTTTATTTCTTTCTTAAAGAAGAGAAATGGTTAGACTTGGCAGTCCTAGCGCTGGTCAATCCAGTAGTCCTCCTCTGGATGGTGTATTTATGTCTGCCCAACAACTTTTGGATCTTGTAAAGAACCAAAGGTTTATCTGTGCTTTGAATAATAACCCTAAAAAGGTTTTACCTCTGAAATTAGAAGTGCCTTTCGACCAGTTTGTGATTATCCTATTCGAGTTCTTTTTGATACGGTTGCATCTCACTCTTTTATACCAAAAGAACTTGTTGATGCTTTGTCTTTAAATATTATGGGCTTGGTGACTTCACTGAGAATTGCAAATCCGGTTGGTGGATCCGCAACACTCAGTTTACTTTGTAAAGATGTCGAGATTATTTTATATAATTGTGCTTTCCGATCCGATTTGCATGTTATGTGCTACTTAGGCTTCGTAATTGATTTTTGGGAAAGGATTGGCTTAATCATTATGAAGCCCATATCCTATGTCCCGAGAGGACTATCCATCTTCGACATTCTCAATCTGTTAAGCAGGTTTTTAATTTTTCTTAATGATTTCGATTCTAATTCGATGGCATCATTTTATTCTTTAAACCCACATGATGAGGAAAATGTTATCTCTCTCATTCAAGTAGTTTGTCAATTTTCCGGTATTTTTGAGCTTGTCTTAGGATTACCACCTAAGCGATCTATTGAGTGGTGCTAAGGTCATTTTAGCTCGACCTTGCCACCGGTTTTCATCAGCTATGAGCTACGGAGAGTAGCATTCCACTTACCGCATTCCATGCTCGTTATGATTCTTATGAGTGGTTCGTTATGTCATTCGGTTTGACGAACCTTCCAGCTTATTTCATCCATTTTATGAATCGAGTATTCTGCGAATATTTCGATGAGTCTGTCCTTGTATTCATTGATTATGGGTGAAAACAGCAATTTAAAATTGCAAATCTTTTTAATAAGATATATTTATAAGTATAATTGGATTTTGTTCTTAAAACGAGCAAAAAATATTTGTAAATTTTATAAGTGACATGTTTATCATATAAAAGTTGATTTTGTGTTGTATTGCCTATCGAGTGCTTTAAGAATTCTGGTCGATGCGCTTGATCAACGTTATCGATAGGAGTCTCCTAAACGTTATGATGAGATAGTCAGACACAATAAATTGACTTGTAAAAAGTAATTTTTTCTAAAAAGATGATTGCATAAAGTTCATTATAATTTTGAATGTCTTAGCTTTTCGAGAAAGAGGATCATTTAAAAGAACTCCTTTCCGATGCTCCTATTCTTGTGATTCCCGAGGGGAACCAAGACTTGATTGTTTATACCAATATTAGTCATATTGGTTTGGGTGCCGTTCTCATGCAAGAGGGAACGTGTTATCGCTTAAACTTCTAGACAATTAAAGCTTGCTAAGACTAGATATGCCACTCATGATCTAGTGCTCGCGGCCATTGTTTTCGCTCTTAAAATTTGGCATCATTGCGTTTTGGGAGAGAAATTTGTTCTCTACACCGAGCATAAATCTTTGAAGTATTTATTTTCTCATAAAGAACTTAATTTGCGTCAACAACGTTGGCTCGAATTCCTTGCATCTTATAATCTTGATATTCTTTATACTCCCGGAAAGGGAAATCGTGTTGTCGATGCCCTTAGCCAAAAGCAACAAGCGGTTGTTTCCATGATGATATCCGAATGGAGTGATCTCGAGACTTTGTCCACTTGTGAGATTCGAGATCGTAAATCCGATTCATGTTCATCTCTTGTTTTAAGTAGCCTTGAGGCTCATCCTTCTCTTTTAGCACCGCTTATCATCCTTAAATCCTAAGGATTGCTCTTGGGAATCCAGAGAATTCATCGAGCAAACACATCCGGACTTACTCTCTCGTGCTTCTTAAGGTGAACTTCTCATTTCAAAAATTTTCCTTTTGTGTTGATATGCCTTTATATGGTTGTTACTTTTTATTTTCTTCTTAAATATTGCGAGGACGCAATTTCTTTAAGGAGGAGAGTCTATAACAACCCGCATATTTTACGATTGTAAATTTAAATGTTTTATTTAAATATAGCATCGTTGGTCGGATTAAAGTCCGAAATGCTACGTTTTGTAAACAGTCGAATTGGGACTCGAGACTACTTCCATTGAGTCCAAAATGGCGTTTACAACTTTTTTGAACATCGATATGTTTGGAGTTGAGTAGAATTTTGCTATTTTTCTATTTTGGGATTTGGGTTTGGGTTTCAGCCCACTAATCCAACATAATACCCTAACTCCACCCCACTCCTCTTCATTCATTCATTCTATTTTCCTAACACTCTCAAGCAAAAGGAAAATGGAGGAAAGAAAGGGAAACTAAAATTCCTAAACCCTAGTTTACTAGGAAATTCAAATTCAAGCTCTAGAAATCAAAGAGAAGCTTAGGTAAGCATCCTCTTCATCTTCTCCATCTCAATCTCTCTTCAATTTTCAGAAATTCCTAAACCCTAACTTAGGAAATATTTGCTTATAAGCTTAGATTGGAGCTTCTAGAGTTGAAGTTGAAGAGTAGTTGATCTTTCCTTTGTTTTTGAGCTTCTCATTCGTTATTTTTGGGTTTAAAGGTGAGTTTTTGAAATCACATCTACGTCTATAACTTTCACTGTTGTTAGGTATGAATTCCTAACATCCATTCATGTTCATTTGCTTTTGATTTGAATTGATTTGGTGAATTTTCCAATTTTGGTTTTGAAGTCCAATTTAATGAAAATCCTACTATGGATGTTTGGACATGTTATTTGGGGTGTATCGAAGTGCCTATAAGGCTGGGTTGTCGCTTGGCATAAATCCCTAGTCTTCGATGCTCGTACGATCGCTCCCGAATCGTTTTTGCCATCATGGCCTAGGCAAATTATTGCTCAGAAAAGGCAACCAGACGTTTGGTTGGAAGGTCCAGATGTCTGGTTAGGGCAGCAGATGAAAATAAATATACGGCAAAAAAGAAAAAACGGTAGAGACTTGGACCAGACGTCTGGTCCAAACCTACCAGACGTCTGGTTAGTTTTCAGACATCTGGTTAGAGCTCAGACGTCTGGTAGGTTTCTGGAATATTTCCAGAACCCAAATCCAGACGTCTGGATGAACCCCCAGATGTCTGGAACTACCAATTTTTCCTATTTTGGCTGTTTTTGATTGGATTTCCAATTTTTATCGATTTTTGTTGATCCGATTGGTTGTTGTCATTTATTATCGACTTTGATGACTTATTTCTTTGGAATTTTGGGAATATCCATTTGATGGATTTGATATCGATTTTTATGGATTTAATTCACATTGTCATATGTGAATATTTGGTGATTGATTGTTTTTACAATCATTTTTGTGATTTGTCACTTTAAAATACAAAGGTTTCGATACTAGTAGAAAATACCAAAACTCTTTCATTAAAACGATTTCGACACTATTTTAAATATGAAGCTGGTTTTTAAAACCGTTCTCCAATCTATTAGTATATACAAACCTTTACCTCATTCGTATGAGAAATCTAATTAAACGGCTTAGAAAAACAAGTGGTATGAAACGTTTGCGTTTACTTCATCGGTTAATTCTTGGACTTATTCGATTGAAATCTTGTGACAATTTTCGAGTGGAAATCTACAATCTGTTCGTAAATATTTAAGTTAAGCTAGTGGTTATGGGACATGAAGCTAAACTCATTTATTTACTAGCTTAGTGTAATTTACACTTATTGATCAATGATGATCATTTTGTATTTTCGAGTGGAAATCTACAATCTGTTCGTAAATATTTAAGTTAAGCCAGTGGTTATGGGACATGAAGCTAAACTCATTTATTTAATAGCTTAGTGTAATTGACACTTCTTATTGATCAATGATGACCATTTTATGGTTTAGACTAGCGATATGCGATGTCTCTTTGTTCGCGTGGGGGGACAGTACCTCGTTTTATGGAGCTTCGGCTCAATTTTTATGGGATAGCGACCCATGGTTTTCGGACCGTTCGTGGAGCAATCGGCTCGGTAAGTCGGTGCATGGGGCATATCTTTTTAGGTGCGTCGATGTTAGACTAGGCATGGGGCGTATCTTTTTAGGTGCGTCGATGTTCGATTAGGCATGGGGCGTATCATTTTAAGTATGTCGATGTTCGACTAGGCATGGGGCGTATCTTTTTAGGTGCGTTGATGTTCGACTAGGCATGTGGCGTATCTTTTTAGGTGCGTCGATGTTCGACTGTGCATGGGGCGTATCTTTTTAGGTGCATCGATGTTCGGTTCATGGGATAGCGACCCATTTGTGATACACGTGTTGGTGAGTTTTCATGCTCCCGTTTGTGATAGGCCTTCCCCTTTTTGTGATTTCTGGATTTCTAGTTGATGATTTCTAGAATTTGTGTTTCACCAATTTTGATGATATGCATTGATAAGCTCTATCAATATTTGTGTTTTGGTGAATAATTTAAAGAATATGACATTCTTTTTAGTGTTTGAGAATATTTGAGATATTGTATGATTTTTGTTGTTATCTGATGTATACTTATCACAGTATGTTATTATTGTTATCATACATTTTTGTCATATCTCTTATCCTATCTCATTTTATATGATATTTATAGCTAGAATGATCCGTTTATTATTTTTCTTCTTAAATAATACTCGGGTCAGATCGAGGTATTTCAGGTGCTTCTACTTGACTTCTTATTTGGGACCATCATCTGATTTTTGGCTAACTACTTTAGATTAGTAGTTTTTGTTTTTATACATTCAAGATAGAGACTCCTTGATGTATACTTATTCTTTTGTCTAGTACTTGTACCTATTCTTTTGTGATGTAGTGGATCTTGTATGATCACTACTTTGATGTACACTTCTATGTGTTATATTCATATCTGTTTCCGCCTTTGTGATATGAATATCCACGACTGATTTGTGTTATGCTTATTTCTATATTTGTTTCCGAAGGCCTCATAGCCACTGTGTGGTAGCTTTGAGTTTGTATTGGATATGTCAGATTTCCTCTTGAAATGAAATGCAAGTCATATTATCTGACATATCGGTACTCGCACAAAGCAATTACATAGATGGTCGCTCCTCAACAGCCTTATTCTTCGCGCTAGTCGACGGCATTACCCCGTAGTGTCCTTGGCTAGTGTGAGTATAGAAGTGGGGCGTCACACATCCACTCCAAACTCTAATGATTTTGCACATTCTTCAACATCCAATATGACAATCCAAAGCGTCCCATTACAAGTGCTTGCATTTAATATAAACAGTCGATAAAAACTTACAACTTCAAAATTAAAAAAATTGTACTTACATTAATGAATCACAACTAGTTTTCAATTTTTACTCGGCAATCATTCAGTTTCGTAACAACTTAGCAAGCAACTTAGTTTTAAAACTGAGTTGCAACAACTCGATGTTAAACTGAGTTGCTGCAACACAGTCTAAAACTGTTAAAACCGGATTGTGCAACTCAGTTTTAACATCGAGTTGCTGCAACTTAGCATTAAACCAAATTGCTGCTATTCACTGAGTTGTAGCAAATAAGTTTAAAACCGAGTTGCAACAACTTGGTTTAAAATAGAATTACAAGTCAATTTATACCAATTGTGCATATGCGCGCTTTCCTAACTTAAACTGAGTTGCAACAATTTTTTGGGTAATTCTGATATATCAATTTTATAGGAACTCACGATTTCTCTCATTAATTAACCCAACTTCGTCCCATCCATTCCATGATAATGTAATTTAATAGAAGCAATCGTTTTCATGTTCCAAAAAAACATATTAGGTGAATTTTCCCATTATAGTTCACAACAATATCTCAGTATATGTAAGTTGAATGGTATTTATCTCTGCTATCTAATCATTATCATATTTGTCATTAAAAAAATGCACAGGGCCTACCGTATTCTAATACGATTTCAATTTTATCAGCAAATTTAAAAGAAATTTTTTACAGTTAAAATTACTAATTTGGATTTTAAGTAGTTACGCTGTTAAATAGATGAATTATTTTTCTTTCAATAATTACACTCTTTTGGTACCTTACACATTTGCTGAACCATTCAGTCATATATTCAATGATTAGCGTAGAGTCATGTCTTTATTTCAGTCCATGTTAAACCATGGTTGAAAAAAGCCATCATCTAATGCGATAATGATATTTTGCAACTATATACCCCTCAATAGGAATTTGTATGATAATTATGAGCACAACTAGTGTCAAATGATTGATGAAGCAGATGACTGTTCTTTTATTTATAAAAGTGAATTCTGTTGGTCACTACTTCACTCATATCGGATACAATTATACAAACTATACTTCCTAAATGTAACCAATATATCATACAAATATTTTTGCTTGATTAGCTTTCACTGCTCAAATAATAATTACTTTTTGTTCGCAGACTTTTACAACTATGTTTAACGCTGTACAGACGATAAAACTTAATACATATTCCTTAAAACATGCAATAGGAAACCATTAAAACGGCACATGAAAATATCAAATGTGTGTGCACTATAACAAGTTGAAGAAATTGCTAAAAGAACTTACCTCCTTTTAGACCACCATGTATAAATATTTGTAATTCGATAGAAGTAGTTGTACGGCGTCAATGCTTCATGAGCTCTGAAGAAGCATCACAGCCAGTAGAAGATGATTTTTGCGAATGAGGTAAGGTGGTGACAATGCCATTTTTATCTACCCATACACCAGCGGCAGTGTCCAAAACTTCATCGAATGAATTATTATGCTGAATAAACTTTATAGCATTTGGACATAAAAAATAAAGTGGAACAATAAAAACTAGGAAAAGGAAATTACCAGCAACAACTCCATCATTTTCAATACCATGCCCTCCCCTAAGAACACCTCTAGTTACATGTAATCGAGCACCATCAAACACCTGTCACGCAAACTATTACAATAACCACATACACATGCACAAACATGTGATAACACCAAATCAAATCAGAACACTTGAAAAATAGTAAAACAAAATACAGTTGTTCCAAGCAAGTACATACAAACAATGATTTCAATATGGGATTCAAATCGTAAATCGTAAAGTTCAAAATTTGAATCGAAACGGGGATTCAAATTGTGAATCATAGATTCAAATGAGATTCAAATTGTAAATTGTAATACACAAAATTTGAATCGGAACAAGATTCAACTCGTGAATTGTAGAGTCAAAGAATATGTATTATAATTTATAACATGTTTATGTGTGAAATATATTCGATTAAGAGTTGCTAATATTTTGATTTTGTTACCTGCAGGTTACTAAGGTCATTACAAGATAATGGGAGTTTTCTTTTTATTGAATTTTTTAATGTAAACTTTATTATTTCATAATTTTATTTGACTTTTCTATTACATGAATCATTTGTTAAATTGTAATGTTATGTTAAAAAATAATTTTCCCCCTTTTGTGAATTAGTGATACTTTGTTAAATATCCATATTTTCATCTATTAACTTTCTTGTTCCCATCATGTACCGGCTTACAATAATCCCATGTAATGTCTGCTTCTCTAGGCATCTACAACAAAAATGAAAATCAATGAAGTAAATAACACCACCTTAGAAGAATGAGAAGAAAAAAATAAAATAAAGAGATATACATAGATGATTTATTAAGGCAATCATGATACTGCAAGTCTGTAACAATTTAGCCATTTTCTATAGCTACCCATATCACAAAATTACGAATTTATTCTACCAGTATGAAAATTTGAGCAATCTAAATTACAGCTTTAAACAAAACAGTTTAATCATAAGATTAAAAAGAAAGAAATTAAGCATCTTAATTATCTGCCATAAAACTTTCAATATATGATCAATGGAATTGTTAGAAAGAAGATCAATTAAATACCTTGATTAGCTACTACTGTTATATCTAATTGGTGCTATAGGTAACATCTGGTACTATATTTAATAATTGTTGCTGCTACTTTATATCTAATTGAAGGACATATAAAAGGTAATTAAGTAGCTTAATTAGCTGCTGTATTTATCAAATTAGCTGCTACTACCATAGGTAATATCTGTTGCTATATTTAGTTACTGTCTGCTAGTCTATATCTAATTGAAGGACATATACAGAAAGAGTAATTAAGCAGCTTAATTGGTTGTTGTCCTTATCAATTAGCTGTTATATATAATAAACGGGTTTATAGAAAAGGGTAATTAAGCAACTTAATTAGCTATTGTATTTATCAATTACCGTAGCAATTTGTGCAGCATTTTAACCTAATTTTTGTTTGCATATTGACCTAATTTCGACAGCAATTTGGGCTGCATCTTACTCTTTCAGTTTCGATAAATTAAAAAAAAGAGGAGAGAATGAAGTTGATAAAGAAAGAAAGATATAACAATATAATAAATTGTTTACCTGTACTGCTTCACTACTTTGCTGTAGGTTCTTCCTCTCTGTTTTTTTCTTCTCTGAACTTTTGATCGATAGTCCGCTGATAAATGAATTTTTGAATGATGCCTTTTATAATGAATCACATCGATTCCTTCAAATTTTCCAGAGCCGTTTGCCACTAATTGAGTTCAAATTGATGCTTCGTCAACCCTAATTTCAACAACTATTCTCATATTTTGAAAAAAGAAATCATTTGAGTTTAGATTTTGCATCTATATAGAAAGAAGTAAGAACTAATAAAAAATGATCAACATATTTCAAACTTTGATATCTCAAACTATATTTCTTTATAAACTTTATAAAATTCATATTTCAGAAAAGAACTTTATAATTTACATTCTATTGACATGTATGCTAAATAGAGAGTTTGCTCCTATAACAAGTAGAAGTGTAAATATGTATATTTGTCTAATTTAAAGAACATACACATGGAGTTTGGGTGCATAGACAATGTTCATAGCCAATAAAAAAAACTTTACTTCAAGTACTTAATTAAACATAAGCAGAAGGGAGTGAAGTAGCAAGCATTCTGATTTCTATTGTGCTGCGTTGGATTAACATATGCAAGAATAGAAGCAAATATGTGATATCTCTAGTAAAAAAAACATAAAACGAAAGGAGTTAGCGTCATATGTTGTACTGCGGTATTTCAAATATACTGGAATATATGTTCCACGTAGATTTCTGTTTACTGTTGCATGATATATATCACAAATATTTCAAATATACTGTAATGTAATATTTTACTAATAGTCATCACCACCTAATATACGTCACATGCAATTTTGTAATATTTCAAATATATATCACATATTTTAATTTCGGCGTGTGCGGAATGACGTATTCCTGGCATTCCGTGGTAGACCATTCAGGGGAACCATGAGGCCCCGTTCTGGGCGATTGGTGGGTCTTCTGTCTATTTCGTGTGCTCTGTCTTCCGCTAGACAGGGAGTTGGTTGAATCCTGTCATTCGGACGTTGGCCTTCACCCACCGCTCCCGCCCCCTCCCCCCCTTTTTTTTGGTTTAATGTGGTCGCTAGCTTTCTAGTCCAGGTTTTTCGAATTCCTCGTTGTCCGGGATTGCGCATTGGTAGGCAGCGTTTGGTGTTTGCTTTCGCAGCTTCGGAGGTGGTTCTTGTGTCCTTTCTCTAGTTGTGTCGTGGCTTGGTTTTTCGATTTCTTTGGAGGGTCTCTGGCTTTCTTCTCCCTCGTCTAGCAGTGCACGAGGTTATTTGGACTTATTCATTGGGTGGTGGCTTTGTCGGAGCTCGATGAGGTAGATCGATTGGCGTTGGCTATCCGGAGCTCTCCCAGATATTCCGTGCTGCTCTAGGTCTACCGTGGGGCTCTACTTCTTTCTTAGTGGCTGGCTTTCTTTTCGAGTCTATGCTAGCTCCTTCTCCAGGGGTATGCTTAGTCTGGATTAGCTGCCTTTGCTGTTGCTCGGTTTGTATTCTCTGAGGTTTAGATTGGTGGTCTGGCCTATACCTTCGGGTTAAGGCGGGTTGGGTTTGTTCGGTGGCCTTCTTTTTCTTTTTTTATGGGCTGGCAGTCATGACTCTGTTTGTTGTGGCTTTGTTTTTGATCTTCTTGCTTTTGTTCTGTTCTATTAGAGTCTGGGAGGTATATGTCTTTCATATGCTTCGCCGTTGTTGTGTGAGCCACCGAAGAAAGGCGTTTTTTCTTCTTTTGTTTATATATTTTCTCTTTTCCAAAAAAAAATCACATATTTTAATTAATACTTTGACTAAGCAATGGCTAACATGCTAACCATGTATGTATAAGACTGCTTTGTTTCAATTGCAAATTATATATTCACCAGCTACAACTATTGCAAATCCTATATTTTATTAATACTCTGTAACCTTTTTTTTAAACGAATGCAATCTACAAAAAAATAAAAGTTTATAATCTTAGAATCCAAAATATATAAAATGCAAAACTACGAGCACTCAAAAATTTTCAACTTCAAAACTCATATTTTGAAATTGTGCATAATGAAATTCCTAAATTCAAAATTTTCTAAAATAAAATTAATTTCAATTATTTTTCAAAATTAATTTTTAGAATTCAAAATTCGAACCTAAAAGTACATCTTAACCCTCATAAATTAAATCATTCACTTTCAATCAATTCTCAAAAATACATCAAGAATATAATTTTTCAAACAGAATTTCAAATTGGGAGTTCTTGGATCATTTCCCATGTTTTCATTTTATTACATTTTCTTTCATTTGATTATTTCTCAATCACTTCCGCCATTCACTGCCTATCAAAAATTTCATAATATTATTTTTCAAATTCAAAAAATATTCGCTTAAATCTCTCTCAAAATGTCAACAGTTCGATTGAATGTCATTTATTTTAGGAAAAAAGTTAGTTTAGAAAGAAAATCAAAATTTTCAAATATTGGAAAAAATTTCTAAAAAAAATAAAACATGAAAAAGACAAATTGCATAATTAATTCTTGACTGTCTAAGATAAGCTTATGTTTTCTTACATATTAAAGATTGATCCAATTCAAAAATTATTTGCTACATTAAACATGAAAAAAATATCTGTTCAATTTTTTTTGTTATTTTTCACCTAACTAATAAGAGGTTTGCGGTTGGTATCAAGTCGTTATTTTTTTAGCAAATATTTCTTTAACTTTACATTTCAAAACTAGAAAATAAATTTCATAGGAGTCGTAGATTGAAATAACATATTAGCAGACAAGTTACCTTCAGTCTAAATTAATTTCTACATGGATATTTGCATTTTATTATGTTAATATAATATTTTATATCTATGACCTTGGTCTGAATTCATTTGAGAATGGTATTGCTAACAAGAAAGATTATGTTTGAAGAATAGCAACAGTATGGGTGATGAATTAGCTGATCCCGAGCTTCAACTATTTGGCTATAAAGCTTCAAAAAGCAAAGACCTAGAAGGGAAGTGTGTAGTGTTGTAGCAGGCTTGCACTGGAAGCATGGTGAAAATGCTAGCAACCAATTCTTTAGTGTACTCCATTCCCCAAGGCCATGCAAAATATGCTCAATATTTCCTTTATGATAATCTTCAATTTGATGACAAAACCTCCCCTTGTAATGTGCTTTGTAGGGTATATTCTTTAAAATTAATCACAGACCGCGAAATAGATGTGATTTTTGCCAAAATTCTCCTTTTCCCTATCATGAAAAATCCAGGATTTGATGATTTCCCTATCATGAAGTATCAAATTCATTTTTAGGTGGAGTCATATTGGTTTTCGTTAACAATGTGTAATTTGAATTAAGCTGCAATTACATTAAATTTCAAATATATGACATACATAAGGTTCCTTCTTACAAACTAGCAGCAAACCAAAAGCGGAGACTAATAAGTCAAGCAAGGCATTGACATGGTAGTAATAACAAACAAACCGACTCACCAAAACTAATAAGCAAACTACAAAACTAATCATGTTAGACAATACAAGGGACATATAAGGCTCCTTTCATACACGTATAGTGTATGTGCGTGTAAACATATAAAGGTCGTGCGTTTCACTAATTGATTCTTAGAATCATCTAATAAACTTGAATGTATATTCATCATCTTGAACGTATATTTTCTCTTTTCCATAGAGCTAGCTAGTATATTTATGTTATGTAAATGTACCGCTATAATTATTAGCATATTTTTCTTACTATTCAATATAATATTTCTTTTAGCTATTTCTATCGGTTGAAAAATATTATCCAGTATGCCATACTGATTTTTTTATCGGTGTGTTCTTTTATCTTATTGCATGTGCTGGGTCATTTGGCATGGTCGATCGAAACCAACTTTTTTTAGCTAAGTCATCCTTTTTTTTAACATTGCATCCTTCCCCTAGTTCTATATTAGAGTGACATCTTCAGACTTATCATTAAAAATAAACAATGGCTCTCATAACGTTTGGAAACTAACACACACATACACATTACTGCCATGACTTGAAAATGACTATTATCATATTCTACTACTGTATGATTCAACACTACTAATAGGACTTAACAACTTCGGTGTTGAAACTAATAATCTAATTCATTAGTGTGGGAGGGAGAGAGTATCACAAATAAACATTTACAAGTTAGATCATATCTTTTAAAAATCAAACTACATTTTATATTTATTTCATTATTTTCATATGCATATTTCAATAATCATATCTCAAAGTTATTTCAAAGTTCAAAATCATATTTCAAACTATAATTCAAACTTGATATCACAAACTATATTTCCTTATATTCTTTAAAAAAATCATATTTCAGAAAATGATATTTCTTTATATCTTCCAAAAAATCAAACTTATTTCTTTATATATTTTTTTATATGCATATTCCAAAAATCATAACTCAACGTTATTTCATGTTTAAAAATCATATTTCAAAAATCATGTTTTAAACTATATGTCAAACTCTGATATCTCAAACTATATTTCTTCATAAACTTTATAAAAATTACATTTAAAAAATATATATTTCTTTATATCTTGTAAAAAGCAAACTATATTTCTTCATTTTTTTTCATACTCATACTTCAAATATCATATCTCAAAGTTATTTCAAAGTTAAAAAATGATATTTTAAACTATATTTCATATTCATATTTCAAAAATCTTATCTCAAATTTATTTCGAAGTACAAAAACCATATTTCAAACTATGTTTCAAAATATATTTCAAACTTTAATATCTCAGCAGCATTTCTTTATATTCTTTACAAAACATTTTAAAAAAAATGATATTTCTTTATATATTATAAAATCAAACTATATCTCAAGTTCAAGCTCAAGCACAACAAACTTTTCCATGAATTCAAAATTGATTTAGAAAAGTATTATCATTAATTTATAAACTAGTTTATTGTTGTTGATTGGCAAATAAATAGCAAATAAATCCAAATTTTTGAAACACATACTATAAAACCTAAATGCTCGCTATAATCAACCAAGACTAAATTCTGGAAATACAAACAAATTTGAATTAGCAAACAAAATGGCACGAAGAAAGATAAAGAAATTTACTGTAGATGTTAAAATTGAAGAATGATATGTCACGATCTAGTCGCTTGAGCCATCTATAATTTCAAGGAATTTACATCGACGTCGAGAAAGAGCCGTCAAAGCAGTCACCGCAGGAATAGTGACCGCGAAATGTCAATCCAGTCAAGTTGTGCATCCAGTTGAGCCACGAGTCATCGAAGTTGTCAAAGTCGGCATCAATCTTGAAGAGGATTAAGTCAATGTCGATGTTGAAGCGGATGAAGTCGGCGTGATTTTGGTGAGCGAGAGAGAAAACCCTAAATTAGTTTAGCAGTTGTGCGGCCGAAAATTTTAAGCATGAGGAAAGAGCACGTATGCATAAAATTACAAAAGGCCCCACTTGTTAATCAATTATTTACGAATTTACCAATTGTTGTAACACTTATTTGTGTTGTAAATCATTATTGGTGTGTTGTAAAGTTTATTGAGAAAACTATTTATTTTTAATAACAGCTTTTCAGTATTCTAACACTTTTTCACTATTGGTATTATGTAACATTTACAAGTGTTAGAAATTGAAAAATATAAATGTTGCAAAATCACTGATTTGGTGTAGTGTAACATGAGCGTAATAACATCAGAGATATTTACGGGATTTAACATCTCCTATCTAGTGTATAACGTGCGTGAAATAACTCAAGAGATGATACAAGATTTTCCATCTCTTAAGGATCCGTCAAAATATTTATATATAGTAGAATACGCTACATTATAATGTCTAATCAGTAAATCAAATATTGAAATAGCGTTAAGGCGTTACCATTATCCTCTTTAACACATTTTTATATAAGAATTGTAGTTTATACAGTACTGTAAACCCCACCGTAAACTGGTGGGCTATCAAGAAGCACTCCATAGGTACAACACAGACCAAAGTCGTAGTGGGCTCGATCAGGATAAATATGACATGGCACGCGAGGCAATACCCAAGGTAGGATTCTACCATTTTGCCCTCCCGGACTGTTGGTAACGCATAGCCGCAGTTGCCGCCCACCTCGAAACAACACTCCCATAATCAAGGGTGGCCACCAATATCTCACGAAGTAAAAGATATGATTTCAAAGAAGCGTGTTCGATAGGGGGAGCGACCCCACTTGGCCTGGTATAGCTCCTGTTTTAGTCATTTTAATTATGACCCGAAAGTCAAGGCTATCTATCATCGCTCTCTTTCTTCAAACCCAGCAAACGATGCCAAATCCAACCACTTTGTTCTGGAGTCTCCTCCGTGTACACAGTTATTAAAGTGGTTCCAATATTGACAGAGAGTATGCCAATAAGAGACCCCGGTCTCTTTAACAACCAAACGTCGTTTTACACACCGGTTGGAACCTTTACATTTCTAAACGATTCATACTTGATATCAAAATATCATATTCGCTTCAAAAATCTATTTCATTTCAAAATATCATGTTTACCTCAAATATGTCAATTTCCACTTGAAAGTCATTTTCACTTCAAAATTCGATTTGAATTACAATTTGGGTTGTAACTTCATTTTAACTCCATTTCGAATTTAAATCCATAATTTAAATATAAACATTCCTACTCTGACCAGTTTGAATTTTTAGAAAATAGTTTGAAAATTTTAAATAGTTTAAAAGTTAAAATAGTTTAATATAAAATAGTTTGAGTATTGAAAATGGTTCATATAGTAAAATAGTTTGGAAAATCAAAGTAATTTACACATCTAAAAAGATAGGTTTTTAAACCGTTTATATAATAAAATAATTCATTTTGAAAATAATTTCCAAGTAAAACCGATCCAATTCAAATTTCCAAATTCAAAAACAAATTCAATTTCCATTTCAATTTAATCGATTCCATTTCGATTTCAATTCGAATTAACTTTGATTCCAATTTCAATTCATATCAATTTCAATTCCAAATTAATTTCAGTTAAATTCCAAATCTATTTCAATTTCAACTTTAATTATTTGATTCAATGGTTAAATTCAACTCAATTCTCAACATTAAACCATTTCAATTTATATCAATTTCGAGTTAGATTTCAAAGTATCGATTTAAATCATTCAAATCAAATTTAACTTCGATGTTCAGTTCAATGTCCAAATCATTGAAATAGTTCAATTCCAAGCTCAACTTTTGGAATGTCGATTTAAATTACTTTTACTTATCAATATTCGAAGTTCGAATAAAAGTCCAAATCTTTTAAAACAAATCAATTTCCGAAATTCAAATCATATTTCAATTATAACTTCAAAATCTCAGCTTTGATTATTTAAACAATCCCTATTACCAAATTTAAATTTCAACATTTCGAGCTCAAGTTCGGAAATAATTCAATTTCCATAAATTCAATTTTTTTCTTTAAATCAAAATCATTTAAACACATTCAAATCAAAATTCTGAAATCATTTAATTTAACCAATTCGGTGTTTGTATATAATTTCGATCCTACGGCCAAGTGAATCAATTATTTCAATTTAATTCAGGGATAGATATATATCATTTCAATCCAAAATAAATGTCATAGATATATATCATTTCAACCCATTTCTTAGTTTATTCGGAATAATTCGATTTACAGTTTTATATACTGTAAATAATATACATGATGATAACGTGATATATATAAAAATAAATAATCACCTAATCATCCAAATATCAACCAATTGGCATCCATCACAATCAATCATCCAAACAGTCAAAATATCACAACAATTAATTGGATATCAATAATCAGGGTTTACTGGTAATTTAATTCCGATTCTATTTAACTATCAATTCAAATTTCTATCAGTTAATTCAGATGTCAAATTAAATGTCAATTAAATTTATCAAACGACAATCAATAAATTCAAATCACTTCATAATTCCAAATTTGACTAACATAAAAATAATCTAGTACTTTGTGAGCGGTATAAACACTCACCTTTTATTTGAAACTAAAAATTTTTCCAGCTTCAAATAAATTCCAACTCGATTCCACGCCGAAGCCTTCGTCGATACGATACCAATGCAATTTGTTTCGTCCGAAACGGACCTCACACGAAAAAGATATTCAATAATTAATTTAACGATTTTAATTAACATTTAATTAACCAAATTAATTAAACAATTCATATAACCTATCTTCCTCTCTTCACCGCTATTCACGTTCCAGGCCGCGTAACCCACGATCACGCAACCCACGCGACAACGAAACCCACGCCCGCGCCTCCCAGATCCGAGCCTCCTTCACCATCGCCTGTGACCACGTCTTCCCACCTACGCGCGCGGCCGCGACCAAACCCTATCACGCGCAACGCCATCGACCGCAACTGCCTCTTGCGCCACCTCCTCCAATGTGCGACAACTGGTCGCACGCGACCAGAGAAATCGCAACCCGACATTTCCTTTTTATTTTTTATAGGCACGTTCTAAATGAAAGGGGGAGGAAATGATATACGGGGTAGACAAAAGCGACTGCTTTGTACGAGTTGTCGATTGAGGGAAAGAATATACTATTATAATTCGAAAATATTAAGCTACTTAACGCCTGAAATTCTCGAACTCCAAACAAAGCATGCCGCCTGGCGTTCATAATGTTTTACCCTCATTCCGAACACAATGGAACTAGTTTCGAAGCCTAATTCGATCGTACTCAGAAGATAGCTTTTCAAAATCAATTTATTTTAATTAAATCTAAAAATAAATTCTATGCGCTTCAAGCTTGCATGGCCAAACGACAAGTCCGATCGCTGGGAGACTTGAAATCCTACAATAATTCACTATTACGGATTCGATGAAACTGGTTTCGTCGAAATTCGAGACAGTGGCCAGAATGGCTATTTTTACTCTTTATTATAGTACAAAATTTCCTATTTCTAATTATTCACTTTTAAATTCAGTTTTAAATGTTAACAATCTTCATTCATATTTAAATAAAATTTAAATCAATTTCCAATATTATTTTCATTAATTCAAGATTCAATTATTTAAATAATTCCAATATTAAATTTTAAACAATTTAATTATCCAATAAATTACATTATTTCAAATATAAGTTATTCAACTTATAAAATTTTAATTTTAAAATGAATTCAAATAATAAAACAACTACTCCCATCTTACATTAATTCAATATTCATTATTCAATCCCAACTATTGATAATAAACACGTTCAATATATGGAATTTCATTTCAATATTTGTTATCACCAAAAAATTTGGGATTGTTTATTTCAAAATTT
Source organism: Allium fistulosum (assembly GCA_030737815.1). NCBI lineage: Eukaryota > Viridiplantae > Streptophyta > Magnoliopsida > Asparagales > Amaryllidaceae > Allium > Allium fistulosum. The sequence goes on from CM060903.1 coordinate 1,412,235,479, forward strand.
TATTATATTCAATAAACTACAATAATAACTCATTAAATTTTTATTCAATAATCGCATTAAATTTAATAATTTAAAATTGTTAAAAGTACGGATCGTTACACCCACCCTATTCAATATCCCTCTTCCATCTCCTACAACATGACCCGTCAACTGGATGAGGTCATCGTCCAAATCACTCACCACCAGCAAAGCATCGATATCATCCCAGCTACACAAACCACTCATAGCACTCTCCTCCAAACACAACAAACCCAAATTTCCGATTTACGAATCATCCTTAACTCACATAGTGCCACTCTTGAACAAATAACCAAGTGTTTAGCCGATCTCCACCCCAAAATTTCCTCCACATCCTCTTCATCCCCATAATCATCACCAGCACCACAACATACCAACATCCCACAAAACCGACAAGCCCCACTACTACCATTTCTGAGCACTAACCCAAGACCCCATAAATTGGAACTTAACACCTTTGATGACACCAATTCAATCCCCTTGATTGGATTTTCCAAGCCGAAAGATTCTTTGACTACCATTCAACCCCGAAGATCAACGAATTAATCTAGTTAATATTTACATGTCTGACCAAACTGTCACTTATTTTCTCCGCAACAATCAATTTTCCTCATTTCCTAACCTCGCACAAGCAATCAAATAATGTTGTGGCCCATCCTCTTTTCTTAACCCTCAAGCCACATTATTTAGACTTTGCTAGACCACAATCGTAGAAGACTACCAATCCCAATTTGAAACCATTAGTAACCACATTGATAATCTTCCCTCGGTGCACTCCTCAATTGTTTCCTCTCCCATCTCAAAATCCCAATCCGTAATGAAATTTCAACACTCCGATCTCCCATATTATTTGATTCCATAGATTTTCCAAGTTAACAGAGTAAACTCAACGATATCAAACAAATACCCTACAACTGACCTCAACAGCCACCCTTCTCATCCTTACCTCCACTATGAAACACAAATCAAATATCGAGACCCAACTACCTAATCAAAAAACTGACCCAAGCCAAAATGGAAGCACGCAAAACATAGGGGCTTTGTTTTTACTGCAAAGAAAAGTATTATCCAGGCCATAAACGTTCAACAAAATGCATCCTTCTGTTTTTACTCGATGAAGCTCCTCCACCAGATCTTGATGTCGTAGAATCCTCTTAACCACACACAGACAATGAACCCGAAGTCTAATTTCATGTGTTTGTTAGATCGATGCAACCGAGCTCTCTTTGCCTCGCCATCCAAATAAATAATAAACCCATCCTATCTCCATCCTCTTAGGTTCGGGCAGCACTCACACCTTGATGCAGCGCGAGTTATAAATTTACAAGGTTTAGGTCGTTCACGACCTAGTGAAGAAGTCTTAGGTCGCTCACGACCTAAGGAAGGGAAGTCTGAAGCATACAAGCGACCAACCGAGTTAACTCGGGTACAACCTAAGAAGCTGAGAGATAGCTCGTTGGAACGAGCTAAGTTGTTAAAAATTGAAGTCTTAGGTCGCTCATGACCTAATGGGTTCTTAGGTCGCTCACGACCTATTGAAGATGGGCTACAAGCTAACGGAACCGACGCTCAGAAATGCGTACGACCTAAGGAACTAAGGCATAAGTCGTGGGAACGACCTACCGTGTCACCAAGGAAAGCGCTACGACCTAATTTGTTGAAAGCTGAAGTTCTAAGTCGCTCACGACTTATGGAAGGATGCCTACGACCTAACGAGTTGGAAGGTAGAACGCTGGAAAGACATACCGAGTTAAAGGTGCTACGAGCTAAAATGGAACGACCTAAGTTAGGTCGCATAAAGTTTAGGTCGCGAAGTTCTGATGCCGCTTTTATCTTAAGTCGCGAAGTCCTAGATACCATTGATGTGTCTGCCGAGTTAATCTCTGCCTTTGATTCCTGATGCCGCTTTTGTTTTAGGTCGCAAACTACGGATGCCGTCCATTCTTTAAGTCGCTGAAATATGATGACCGTTGATTTCTTTAAGTCGTTGATGCCACCTATTTTTAAGTCGCTGAAGCCTGGTGCGTTGATTCTTCTACGAGTTGATCTATGTCGTTGGTTTGTAAGTCGTTGTATGCTGTACTAAGTCGCTGCCGACTTAAGTTGTGTCGATGAGTTGTTCTGTTGTGAAGCTGTGTTGTAAACTGTTATAAGTCGTAGGTCGTCAGGGTTCATGGGTCGTCTGTTGTAAGTCGGATACGACTTATGTTAAGTCGGAGGCGTTGTTAAGTCGGAACCGACCTAAGTACTTGTAATATTTTGAAGTTTTTTCTGTTGTGTTGAGTTGTAGCCTATAAATAGGCGTGTATGGTCATTTTGTAATGGTTGTTGAATATTGAATAAAATTCTCTTTTGATTGCTTTGTGCTTTCATTCAAATTGGTAGTTGAGTGTAATCTCCTATCTCCTCTTTCGGATAATCGAGTGCGCTCGATTCAACGATTGTAGAAGCCTATTCGCGGAATCAAGTGCGCTTGATCAACGCTTGAAGAATTGAAGATCTTTGAACCCGGTATCGTGCGCGATCAACGAGTTCGAGATAGCTAGAGTTCGGTATCTTCGGATCAACGAATTCGGGCAATTCAGCATTCATCAATCCATCGACTGCTACATTCAACGATCTACATCATTTTTGTAATATCCGCTGCGTCAGTTTGGTATCAGAGCTTGTTCTAACCAATCATAGTTAGATCGAGACTTGGAGCCATTCATTTGAAGATTTGAAGTTATCAATCACGGCCGAGAGTTTGAGGAAGTGGGTCGTGCATACTTTTGAAGTTTGAAGTTTGGATTTGTGATTTGGAGAAGTCGTGTCATCGTGTTCATCGAGATTTGCAACAAAGTGGAAGATTTCGATCCGTTTCATTTTGGATCAAAGTTCGAAAAGTGTTTGAATTTGAAGTATTTGAGAATTGTGAAGTATTCAATCATGCCACCAAGAAGAGCTAATCGCCACCAAAACGTAGAAGCTTTGTATCGAAGAGAAGAAGCTGATGAGATGGAACAAAGAATCAATGAGAATTTTAGTGAAAAGCTTAACGAAGGAATTGGCCGGTTAGAGAAGCTTATGACGGAGATGAATCAAAATCGTAGAAGGGTTTCACCAGAATCTAACCATGGGGGTAGTAGAGTCTCGCCACATTCCAATCGAGACAGAAGTGTTGAAAATGATCAAGGGCGTGGGAGGAACGTGAATGATCGTGAACGGAGGAACGTTGATAGAAGGGATGATGGTGGAAGACGCAATGGTAGTAGAGATGTTGGTGGTCAGAATCGACATCGTTATGCATCTGATTTTGAAGAGGAGTATGATGGTGGTAGTGTTCAAGGAAGAGGTCAAGGAAGAAATTACTCCGAGTATGATCACAAGTGGGAGTCGGGGATGAAGACAGAAATTCCTGAATTCAAAGGTGGTATGCAAGCAGAGGAGTTTCTAGATTGGGTGGCTAATGTTGAGGAGATTTTTGACTTCAAAGAAGTTCCAGAACATCGTAGAGTGAAGTTGGTTGCTACGAGGCTGAGGGGTAGAGCTTTGGCATGGTGGCAGCAAACCAAGCTTACACGTGAACGTATGGGGAAGTCAAAGATTGAATCTTGGGAGAAGATGAAGAAGTTGATGAAAGCAACGTTCTTACCTTACAATTATCAATCTTTGATGTATCAACGTTTGCAAAATTTTAGACAAGGGACGAAATCTGTGAATGACTATGCTGATGAATTCTATCAACTTATTGCAAGGAATGATATTATGGAAACAGAAGAGCAGCTGACATCTAGGTTCATTGGGGGGTTGAGAATGCAGATCCAGGATATGGTTAATATGTTCGATCCAAGATCTGTAGCGGAAGCACATCAGAAAGCGTTGGCTTGGGAGAAACAGGGTAGACGAGGAGGTGGTGTGTTTACTAGTTCCAACAATCAAATGAAGGGTGTTAGTGGGAGTTCTAATATTTCTAAACCTATCAGTAGAACAGTGGTGAAGGAGGCTGAGAAGACGAAAGTTAACAATGGTTTCAAATGTTATAATTGCCAGGAATTGGGTCATAAAAGCAACGAGTGTCCAAAGCCAAAGAAGAGAACCATGATTGCAGAAGTTGAGGATGAGGATGGTGATGGGGATTGTTCTAGTCCAGTTGAGGAGGATGAGCAGGATATTGCATCAGGAGATAAAGGTTGTAACCTAATGCTGAGGAGATCGTGTTTAACACCGAAGCAGGAAGAAGCTAGTTGGTTGAGGAATAATATCTTTCAGTCAACATGTACTATAATGGGAAAGGTGTGTAAATTTGTGATCGACGCAGGAAGCTGTGACAATATTGTTTCAACCGAAGCTGTGACAAAGTTGAAATTGAAGACAGAGAAACATCCAAACCCATACAAGTTAGCATGGTTGAGGAAAGGAGGAGAAGTGAAAGTGGATAGACGAGTTCGTGTTCCATTCTCTATTGGGAAGAAATACAAAGACGAAATCTGGTGTGATGTAGTAGAGATGGATGTTTGCCACTTATTATTGGGAAGACCATGGCAGTATGATCGAGCAGTACAACATGACGGTCGGACCAATAGTTACAGTTTTATGTTTGAAGGCACGAAGATTATCCTAGTTCCAAAGAAGAGACCACAAAGAGAAAGTAAGTCAGAAGAAATTGAAGAGCTGAAAACTTTACTATCTTTGAAAGAGTTTGTTAAAGAGGTTGAGGAAGAGCCTGAAGTGTTTTTGTTGATTGGGCGAGAAAGCAGTGAAGAGGTTGAAATACCAGAAGAAGCTAAACCGGTTTTGAAAGAATTTGACGATGTATTTCCAGAGGAGTTACCAACGGAGTTACCACCGTTGAGGGATATTCAACATCAAATCGATCTTGTTCCAGGAGCAGTTTTGCCACACAGACCACATTATCGGATGAGTCCGAAGGAACATGAAGAGTTGCGGAGGCAGGTAGAGGAATTGCTTGAACAGGGGCGTGTGCAGGAGAGTCTAAGTCCTTGTGCTGTACCAGCTTTATTGGTACCCAAGAAGGATGGGACATGGAGGATGTGCACTGACAGTCGAGCATTGAATAAGATTACCGTGAGATATAGATTTCCAATGCCAAGGTTGGATGACTTGTTAGATCAAATAAGCGGAGCTACTATATTTTCGAAGATTGATTTGAAGAGCGGATATCATCAAATTCGTATCAGACCAGGAGATGAGTGGAAGACTGCTTTTAAAACCAGGGAGAGTCTATACGAATGGTTGGTCATGCCATTTGGTTTATCCAATGCACCGAGTACTTTTATGAGGGTGATGAATCAGATTTTTCGACCGTTCATTGGGAAATTTGTGGTGGTGTATTTTGATGATATTCTGATTTACAGTGGGAGTCCAGAGGAACATTTGAATCATCTTAGAGAAGTGCTGATGGTATTGCGACAAGAACAATTCTATGCTGCAATGAAGAAATGCGTGTTCATGACGCATAGTGTTTTATTTCTGGGATATGTTGTATCGGAGAAGGGAATACAGGTTGACCAAAGTAAAGTTGAAGCAATTAGAGATTGGCCGCAGCCCAAGACGATAACGGAAGTTCGTAGTTTTCATGGGTTGGCTTCATTTTACCGAAGGTTTATACCACACTTCAGTAGTGTGATGGCAAATGTTACTGATTGTATGAAGGGTAAACAATTTACATGGTCAGAGGAAGCAGGGAATGCTTTTGAGAAGATCAAGGAGTTGCTGACATCTGCACCAATTCTAGTATTACCTGATTTTCAGTTGGTGTTTGAACTACATACTGATGCATCTAAGGTTGGGATTGGAGGGGTGTTGAGTCAGAAGGGACGTCCAATTGCCTATTTCAGTGAGAAGTTGTCAGGAGCAAAGATGCGATACAGTACATATGATGTGGAGTTTTATGCTGTTGTACAATCTATCAAACACTGGAGACACTATCTATTTCAGAAGGAGTTTGTTCTGTATACTGATCATGAAGCATTGAAGCATTTGCAAGGGCAAGATAAGATTTCAGCGAGACATGCTGTAACGATCCGGATTTTCACGTTCGAAAATCAACATCCGTACTTCACATTGTACTAGAATGCCGCAGATTCGACCGTTCAAATCCGATTCGCCGGAGCTATAACACAATTAAGTAAACAACACAGCGGAAGAAAGAAAACAATATAGATATGCAACATCTGATACAATATCCAGATACAATGATGATACAATGAATATCTATATACATCAGAGATATGATACAACAAATAGCAGCGGAAAAGAAAAGATAACATCAGCAGCGGAACAATATCAATAGAAGTGATAACTCCAAAATGATCTTCAGACAAGAATGAATCCACAACTCCAAGATAAGCAACTCCGATGAATGAACTAGCTCCAGATAATCTACTAAATCTGAATATCTGAAAAGAAACCCAACTCTAGACTGCCCGTGTGGAAAATAGTGGGCACCCAGAGTTTAGGAAGGGAACAATAAACTCCGGATCAGTCATGGGACTGGTGTGAGCAACAAAAACAGTTTATCTTTAAAACAAGCAACAAAGGCTTTTAAACATTGAAATCCGCAATGCTTTTGGAAAATGAAACTACCATAAGGCCTCCCGCCACACACACAATGCAATCGCAGAATTGGAGGAGATTTCTCCTTATGATAGTCAAACATGCTTACTACGCAAAAATCATTCGATATTATTATCATTAGTGCATAGTGTCGAAAACCATTTCGAAAATATAATATTAATCTTAGCCAGCATACAACCATTGTTGTATGCCTACTATAGCTACTACGTTCAATAGCAGGTTACCGCCACATTCCATAGCAGGTAATACAACTAAAACCGTACAGGGTTCGTATTGTTTCTTTGGATTTCCAACAAATGATCAGGCTAAGGAACTTCCTTACCGAAATAGAAACGCCTCTGGAAAGACGCCCTGGATCCTAACCGGATCTCTGCAAACAAAAGGCCGACGCTACCTCACGCTCTAACCGAGCTGTAACTAGGTAACTAACACACGAGCTATGTCATCCCCCGGTCGTTACCGACCTTTATTCGCGGTACCTCAATCATAAAGCAACATCACAAAGTGATAAATGTATAGTGTCCACACGAGTTAAGTATCTGGGCTCCATACCATGATACCACCCTTTATCCAGAAGGAAATGACATACCCTAGGGGCGCTACCCCTACAAACCTTTGTCGCAACATTCCTGTTTCGACCATTACCGGGTTGTGAGGCTCGACGAAGTCTCGTCCACAAAACAACGCTTTTTCACAAAGCCACGCTTTTTCACAAAGCCACGCTTTGATCAAAAATTGATCAGCAGCACTTCGTATGCCACATTACCAAATTGGGAATGTATCACTAGTAACCATCAACTACATAACCTCTGAGCTCATACGTCTCAGAGAAGGGTGTTAAGCTAAGAGAATAAATTATCCGCCACCAACAGAAATGTATTTGATAGAAACCAGCTTTACATCTCAAAGTGTAACGTCAGACACACATCCATACAAGTCTGTTCCGGGTTCGAACAGAACCGAAGGCACTTCCGAAGAAGCCCTTGCAAATCCGGGTATTCACAATCTCGATCGGACTTCCCATCACTTAGGAAATCTCTATACCGTAGCTACTCAGTGCAGAGACAATCGATAGGTCATCCTATCGCTCTCGCAAATACCCGGTCTTCACCACCGTTCTTCAAATGCGATCCATATACGACGTATCACTATTCGGAATGGGTTATACGACACAAAGGTCCTCTCCCGGCTAAACCGAATAACGAGCGCAATTAAAAATCATATGGATACTGGGGTCTCAGTTAAATCACAGCTTAAAGTCAAAACTTTTCATTCGAATGGTAAAACAAATTACCATTTCCAATCTTTTAAACAAAAAGATTTATTTCAAAAACCTTCACTGGTTTAAACAAAAAGATTTATTTCAAAAACCTTCACTGGTTTAAACAATTTCCACACTTTTAATCTTTTAAACAAAAAGATTCAATTCACCATGTTTACCCCGTTCACAAAGATTCATTCATAGATTTCAAAACAATTCTATTTCAATTGAATTAACTCGTTAAATCTTTAAATCAAGATTTAACTTATAGCTTTCAAAATTCGTTTCCAAAGATTCATTCATAGCCTTCCAAAACATTTCAATTCAAGTTAGATTAACTCATCCGGTCTTTGAAATCAAAGACTCATTTCATAGCTTTCAAAACATTTCAATTCTATTTCAAACTTGAAACCGTTCAACATAATTTGGAAATCCTTTCTTATGTGAAAGCTTTTACTATTTGAAAACCAGTAGTTTTCGTTTCGGAAAAATCCAGTTATATTTACACGAGTTAAAACTCTTGAATTAAATTCAAATTCTCAAATCAATACCCAAAAAAAAATGGTTTAACCCATATATAACTTGTACAGCATTTTTAATCCCTAGTTTCAAATCATAGAATTCAATTTCAAACTTGAATTCAAATTTAAATCAAATTATTTAAATTTTCAAAACTCGATTAAGTTATTCAAAATAACTTTTATCTTTGAAATTCATTTCAAAAGCTTTTCACTTTAAACCCAAATTTCCAATTTCAAAATCAATTGAAATTAAAATTTCAATTTCAAAAAAACATTGAATTTACATTATCTGTGACTTAACCGATTTCCACGTGAAATCCATATTTGTGTGTGTAAGTGCAGTCCAGGGGTTTCACACGATAGTGCACAACATCAATCATCACAGATATATCGATAAGCGGTATAATCCATAACGCTTATCTTCATTTACAGATTCATAGATAAAATGAATTTATCAGTCACAAAGATTCACTATTACAATTCGATGTGGGTTTCGGATAACCAACTGGAATCCGACTCCCTGTCGCATCGAAATTCAAATGCCGTTTTACGGGCCAAGGGTTTCATATTCACATAGTAATATGTCACAGAAACAGAAATCACAGATCACAATATAAATCGGAGCATATCACAAAGCATCATATATCAGGGAATATCAAACAATTTACATTCAATAAAATTTAAACATCCATAAATAAGCTCAATTAATTATCTGATTAATTTAAATCAGATTTATTTTCTATAAATAAATTTGGCTAGTCAAAGGTTAATTCTTAATTAATTATTCTTAATTAATTACAATAACTAATTAATTACTTCTTGATTAATAATTATTTCTTAATCACTTTCATTAATTAATTTACCCTCAATAAATTTTTCTCAAATTAATCATCCTAATTAATTTATTACATTATCCTCCAAGTAATTGTTGCTTAATCACTTGGTTTATCAACTTTAATCATTAATTTAATTTTTAATTAAAAATCTTTAATTTATAAATTAATTGTTCTAAGAAAAATTAATCTTAAACTTTAAGCTTAAAAACCTTAATTAATTTAAGCAATTATCTATTTCATTAATTTATCACATGAATTAATTATCCATTAAATTTCCTTAATAATTGAATGAATTACAATTTATTAAATTCTAATTTAACTTTAAGATAAAATCATTCATATCGACATTTGGAAAACATTCATTTCCAACTTTAATTTCAAATTCCTTTAAAAACACTTTTAAACACTTAACCACTTTAAGTTAAAAATTAATTTAACTTAAAACTTTATTTATTTACAAGCTATATTTCAATTCAAACTCTAATTTATATTAACATTTTAATTTAACCTCAGTTTAAAACTTTGATTTAAAATTAAACTTGGTTTTTTTTTAAATCTTCAAAATAGAAGACAGTTTCCAGGTTGAAAACTAGAACAGGAATTTGACCCGAGACCAACTCAACATTACCCGAGTTAAAACCCATTATTCCCGAGGTTGACTTCGAGTCTCACCCCACCTTCTTTTCCCCGAGACCTTCCACAATTTTGCTTCGAGTCGTCACGAGACACCCAGACCCACGCCTACACCACTGACACACGTTCACGTGCACACCTGAACGTCGAAGCTCCGACCAACTTCGCCGATGCCTACAGGTCGCAAACGACCCATTCGCACATTCCGACCACCCAAAACCCTTCCTTTCGCCGTCGTTCAAAATCGAGTACTCGATTCAAAAACTGGAACAAAACAGTTCGTCAAAATCCCCTCGACTCGCCGCCACAGTTCGCCGGAACCCACGCGACTCCGACCCAAGCCTCGCCACAGTTTCGAGCCTCCATCCCCCCAGGTGCGATCACTGAAATTGTCATGGCGATGATGCAATCAACTCGCAACTTCGACCATCAAAGCACAGGGCTTAAACCCTACTTTGATTCCAATCTCAATCAAAAACGAATATAAAAATTTTCTTGCATTTTTCCCCCCATCTATGATCGTTCCAGTATCCACCACTTCAATCCCGAAGTTCAACATCGTATTGATTACCAGAATTTCCCACAAAACCTATTTCCGTTCAACTAGCCCATACGACCTCAAATTGTAATAAAAAAATCTAATTTTCGTTTTAAAAATCATTATGTTCAAAGTAGTTTTATATGATGTAATCCAAATTTGAATTCATGCAAATCGAAAATTGGATAAAATTTGAAGGTCACTGTGTTTCTTCCTTTAGAAAAAAAAACACTTCATATTATATTGAAAATATATTTTTAAAATTAGGTTATGATGATTTTAAACATGTTTTGTTTCTACATTACTGGCTAAAAATGATCATAGAAGGAACACTTTAATTCTTCTTTTATTTTGAAGACAGGTTTGGAAGCCTGTAATCAACAGAGGCAAATATTGCCTTTAAACCAGCCATGCATTATTCAATCTGTACACATATGTATACATATATATACATACAAACATAGTTACAACATCATCCATATCATTCATCATCATAGAGCATAGATCAAGAAAAGAAAATTTGGGTTTTAAAGAGAGTTTACTCACAGGTAAATAAGAAGAGTTGCTCACTTTACTTCAGAAGGAAGAACAGAGCTTCCATTTTATGTTGAACAGGCCTGAGCTTCTTTCTTCTTTTAATCCTCTGATCCTAGTTGAATTGTTTGATTTATTTTGTTGTTTTAATTTTTTTAAACTGAAGCTTACTTCAGATATTATTCAGCTTGAAGGAACGAAAAGAAATGAGGAAGATGATGGATATAAGCAAGTTACAGGGTATAATACTTTTGTACAAATTCTTTAGCAGTGATATTTTCTTCTTGGAGGCTGATATCTTTGCATTTCGGCTGAGAGGATAGCAGTAGGTACAAATGTTTACTTCTTTGTTTACATGCATCATTTCTTTTGTGTACTTATATAGATATTTTATTTTTATTTCCTTTGCTTGCCTGGTTTTGTGCTTTGTTTTCCAGATTTTCAACTTGCATGCACTCGAAAGTATTACTTTGTTCTTGTTTTTAAAATACTTCTTGTCTGGTTACATAACTTTATTTGCATACATAAAGTTGTTTTGTTTCTTGCTTACATATATATTTATATTCATTTTTATAGTATATATATTATCTTGCTCCTTTTATCTCAAGCCTTGTGATATAATAAAGTTCTATCCTTATCATATTGTTTGAATCCATAGATATATCTTGTTTGTATTATGTGTGTAAGTATATTGTATTCCATTTTGTATATATTTGATTTTATTGCTTAATACAAATTCTTGTTTTGTTATATTCATTTTTATTTCTATTTCTAACTCAGATATTATTATTTTACTTTAATACTTATCGTCTTGTATTTATTTCATAAATTCAAATCATTATTAACCATTTACTTGAAATTTGAATCTAATCACATATATACAATATTTTAGATTTTAATTGATTTAACATAGAATTCATCTAGAGGGGAAACTCGCAATCCATTTATAATAGATTTAACAAATTTTTATTCAAAAATTCTTTAAAATATCAATTTAAATTTATATAAAATTCAGGGTCGTTACAGACTTCCCCCCTTAAAAGAATTTCGTCCTCGAAATTTGCCAGGAAGACACACGTATAGATGAAGAATGTTTCATCAAATCAAGCTGAACATCTATTCTGCATTTGGCTTACCAAATCAGAATATCAATAACAGATACACGAACTAATCTGTTTGACACTCCACAAAATACTAGGGTTATCCAGATCTACGAAATATACAGTGGCATCGGTTAGTTCAAAAGGATAACTAACCATTCGTAGAACATATCGGGACCCAAAGAATAGATAGATATATGAATACAATTTCAAAAATTTTCAGTTTAGAACTAAAGTATACCTATCAACCATAGCAATCAAAGCAATCAATTCATCCAAACAAACAGTTTTGGTCAATTCGGAGTTTACGTCCCATATTAATATATATCGAATCTTCTTTCTGGATCTACCAGAAACTATCGAAGAATTGAGAAAAAGATGCTGAACCAAAGAGATTGATAGAGAAAAGATTGCTTCCTTGTTGTTACAGAGTATTGACCAATTATAGTCGTATTCCCCTGTCCCCTATCTCATCCTCTTCTCGCACTCATACTTACTATCAGTGGATAGTAAGAGAATTTACTGAGACGTTCAGACGGATATCTTAGAGATTACTCATTCTAGAGTTTACTTCACTCTATCTCTAATGAGCTACTTAACGTGTTATACTCCTGAGCTAAAGTTCAACCTTAGCTCTGATACCACATGTAACGATCCGGATTTTCGCATTCGAAAATCAACATCCGTACTTCACATTGTACTAGAATGCCGCAGATTCGACCGTTCAAATCCGATTCGCCGGAGCTATAACACAATTAAGTAAACAACACAGCGGAAGAAAGAAAACAATATAGATATGCAACATCTGATACAATATCCAGATACAATGATGATACAATGAATATCTATATACATCAGAGATATGATACAACAAATAGCAGCGGAAAAGAAAAGATAACATCAGCAGCGGAACAATATCAATAGAAGTGATAACTCCAAAATGATCTTCAGACAAGAATGAATCCACAACTCCAAGATAAGCAACTCCGATGAATGAACTAGCTCCAGATAATCTACTAAATCTGAATATCTGAAAAGAAACCCAACTCTAGACTGCCCGTGTGGAAAATAGTGGGCACCCAGAGTTTAGGAAGGGAACAATAAACTCCGGATCAGTCATGGGACTGGTGTGAGCAACAAAAACAGTTTATCTTTAAAACAAGCAACAAAGGCTTTTAAACATTGAAATCCGCAATGCTTTTGGAAAATGAAACTACCATAAGGCCTCCCGCCACACACACAATGCAATCGCAGAATTGGAGGAGATTTCTCCTTATGATAGTCAAACATGCTTACTACGCAAAAATCATTCGATATTATTATCATTAGTGCATAGTGTCGAAAACCATTTCGAAAATATAATATTAATCTTAGCCAGCATACAACCATTGTTGTATGCCTACTATAGCTACTACGTTCAATAGCAGGTTACCGCCACATTCCATAGCAGGTAATACAACTAAAACCGTACAGGGTTCGTATTGTTTCTTTGGATTTCCAACAAATGATCAGGCTAAGGAACTTCCTTACCGAAATAGAAACGCCTCTGGAAAGACGCCCTGGATCCTAACCGGATCTCTGCAAACAAAAGGCCGACGCTACCTCACGCTCTAACCGAGCTGTAACTAGGTAACTAACACACGAGCTATGTCATCCCCCGGTCGTTACCGACCTTTATTCGCGGTACCTCAATCATAAAGCAACATCACAAAGTGATAAATGTATAGTGTCCACACGAGTTAAGTATCTGGGCTCCATACCATGATACCACCCTTTATCCAGAAGGAAATGACATACCCTAGGGGCGCTACCCCTACAAACCTTTGTCGCAACATTCCTGTTTCGACCATTACCGGGTTGTGAGGCTCGACGAAGTCTCGTCCACAAAACAACGCTTTTTCACAAAGCCACGCTTTTTCACAAAGCCACGCTTTGATCAAAAATTGATCAGCAGCACTTCGTATGCCACATTACCAAATTGGGAATGTATCACTAGTAACCATCAACTACATAACCTCTGAGCTCATACGTCTCAGAGAAGGGTGTTAAGCTAAGAGAATAAATTCTCCGCCACCAACAGAAATGTATTTGATAGAAACCAGCTTTACATCTCAAAGTGTAACGTCAGACACACATCCATACAAGTCTGTTCCGGGTTCGAACAGAACCGAAGGCACTTCCGAAGAAGCCCTTGCAAATCCGGGTATTCACAATCTCGATCGGACTTCCCATCACTTAGGAAATCTCTATACCGTAGCTACTCAGTGCAGAGACAATCGATAGGTCATCCTATCGCTCTCGCAAATACCCGGTCTTCACCACCGTTCTTCAAATGCGATCCATATACGACGTATCACTATTCGGAATGGGTTATACGACACAAAGGTCCTCTCCCGGCTAAACCGAATAACGAGCGCAATTAAAAATCATATGGATACTGGGGTCTCAGTTAAATCACAGCTTAAAGTCAAAACTTTTCATTCGAATGGTAAAACAAATTACCATTTCCAATCTTTTAAACAAAAAGATTTATTTCAAAAACCTTCACTGGTTTAAACAAAAAGATTTATTTCAAAAACCTTCACTGGTTTAAACAATTTCCACACTTTTAATCTTTTAAACAAAAAGATTCAATTCACCATGTTTACCCCGTTCACAAAGATTCATTCATAGATTTCAAAACAATTCTATTTCAATTGAATTAACTCGTTAAATCTTTAAATCAAGATTTAACTTATAGCTTTCAAAATTCGTTTCCAAAGATTCATTCATAGCCTTCCAAAACATTTCAATTCAAGTTAGATTAACTCATCCGGTCTTTGAAATCAAAGACTCATTTCATAGCTTTCAAAACATTTCAATTCTATTTCAAACTTGAAACCGTTCAACATAATTTGGAAATCCTTTCTTATGTGAAAGCTTTTACTATTTGAAAACCAGTAGTTTTCATTTCGGAAAAATCCAGTTATATTTACACGAGTTAAAACTCTTGAATTAAATTCAAATTCTCAAATCAATACCCAAAAAAAAAATGGTTTAACCCATATATAACTTGTACAGCATTTTTAATCCCTAGTTTCAAATCATAGAATTCAATTTCAAACTTGAATTCAAATTTAAATCAAATTATTTAAATTTTCAAAACTCGATTAAGTTATTCAAAATAACTTTTATCTTTGAAATTCATTTCAAAAGCTTTTCACTTTAAACCCAAATTTCCAATTTCAAAATCAATTGAAATTAAAATTTCAATTTCAAAAAAACATTGAATTTACATTATCTGTGACTTAACCGATTTCCACGTGAAATCCATATTTGTGTGTGTAAGTGCAGTCCAGGGGTTTCACACGATAGTGCACAACATCAATCATCACAGATATATCGATAAGCGGTATAATCCATAACGCTTATCTTCATTTACAGATTCATAGATAAAATGAATTTATCAGTCACAAAGATTCACTATTACAATTCGATGTGGGTTTCGGATAACCAACTGGAATCCGACTCCCTGTCGCATCGAAATTCAAATGCCGTTTTACGGGCCAAGGGTTTCATATTCACATAGTAATATGTCACAGAAACAGAAATCACAGATCACAATATAAATCGGAGCATATCACAAAGCATCATATATCAGGGAATATCAAACAATTTACATTCAATAAAATTTAAACATCCATAAATAAGCTCAATTAATTATCTGATTAATTTAAATCAGATTTATTTTCTATAAATAAATTTGGCTAGTCAAAGGTTAATTCTTAATTAATTATTCTTAATTAATTACAATAACTAATTAATTACTTCTTGATTAATAATTATTTCTTAATCACTTTCATTAATTAATTTACCCTCAATAAATTTTTCTCAAATTAATCATCCTAATTAATTTATTACATTATCCTCCAAGTAATTGTTGCTTAATCACTTGGTTTATCAACTTTAATCATTAATTTAATTTTTAATTAAAAATCTTTAATTTATAAATTAATTGTTCTAAGAAAAATTAATCTTAAACTTTAAGCTTAAAAACCTTAATTAATTTAAGCAATTATCTATTTCATTAATTTATCACATGAATTAATTATCCATTAAATTTCCTTAATAATTGAATGAATTACAATTTATTAAATTCTAATTTAACTTTAAGATAAAATCATTCATATCGACATTTGGAAAACATTCATTTCCAACTTTAATTTCAAATTCCTTTAAAAACACTTTTAAACACTTAACCACTTTAAGTTAAAAATTAATTTAACTTAAAACTTTATTTATTTACAAGCTATATTTCAATTCAAACTCTAATTTATATTAACATTTTAATTTAACCTCAGTTTAAAACTTTGATTTAAAATTAAACTTGGTTTTTTTTTAAATCTTCAAAATAGAAGACAGTTTCCAGGTTGAAAACTAGAACAGGAATTTGACCCGAGACCAACTCAACATTACCCGAGTTAAAACCCATTATTCCCGAGGTTGACTTCGAGTCTCACCCCACCTTCTTTTCCCCGAGACCTTCCACAATTTTGCTTCGAGTCGTCACGAGACACCCAGACCCACGCCTACACCACTGACACACGTTCACGTGCACACCTGAACGTCGAAGCTCCGACCAACTTCGCCGATGCCTACAGGTCGCAAACGACCCATTCGCACATTCCGACCACCCAAAACCCTTCCTTTCGCCGTCGTTCAAAATCGAGTACTCGATTCAAAAACTGGAACAAAACAGTTCGTCAAAATCCCCTCGACTCGCCGCCACAGTTCGCCGGAACCCACGCGACTCCGACCCAAGCCTCGCCACAGTTTCGAGCCTCCATCCCCCCAGGTGCGATCACTGAAATTGTCATGGCGATGATGCAATCAACTCGCAACTTCGACCATCAAAGCACAGGGCTTAAACCCTACTTTGATTCCAATCTCAATCAAAAACGAATATAAAAATTTTCTTGCATTTTTCCCCCCATCTATGATCGTTCCAGTATCCACCACTTCAATCCCGAAGTTCAACATCGTATTGATTACCAGAATTTCCCACAAAACCTATTTCCGTTCAACTAGCCCATACGACCTCAAATTGTAATAAAAAAATCTAATTTTCGTTTTAAAAATCATTATGTTCAAAGTAGTTTTATATGATGTAATCCAAATTTGAATTCATGCAAATCGAAAATTGGATAAAATTTGAAGGTCACTGTGTTTCTTCCTTTAGAAAAAAAAACACTTCATATTATATTGAAAATATATTTTTAAAATTAGGTTATGATGATTTTAAACATGTTTTGTTTCTACATTACTGGCTAAAAATGATCATAGAAGGAACACTTTAATTCTTCTTTTATTTTGAAGACAGGTTTGGAAGCCTGTAATCAACAGAGGCAAATATTGCCTTTAAACCAGCCATGCATTATTCAATCTGTACACATATGTATACATATATATACATACAAACATAGTTACAACATCATCCATATCATTCATCATCATAGAGCATAGATCAAGAAAAGAAAATTTGGGTTTTAAAGAGAGTTTACTCACAGGTAAATAAGAAGAGTTGCTCACTTTACTTCAGAAGGAAGAACAGAGCTTCCATTTTATGTTGAACAGGCCTGAGCTTCTTTCTTCTTTTAATCCTCTGATCCTAGTTGAATTGTTTGATTTATTTTGTTGTTTTAATTTTTTTAAACTGAAGCTTACTTCAGATATTATTCAGCTTGAAGGAACGAAAAGAAATGAGGAAGATGATGGATATAAGCAAGTTACAGGGTATAATACTTTTGTACAAATTCTTTAGCAGTGATATTTTCTTCTTGGAGGCTGATATCTTTGCATTTCGGCTGAGAGGATAGCAGTAGGTACAAATGTTTACTTCTTTGTTTACATGCATCATTTCTTTTGTGTACTTATATAGATATTTTATTTTTATTTCCTTTGCTTGCCTGGTTTTGTGCTTTGTTTTCCAGATTTTCAACTTGCATGCACTCGAAAGTATTACTTTGTTCTTGTTTTTAAAATACTTCTTGTCTGGTTACATAACTTTATTTGCATACATAAAGTTGTTTTGTTTCTTGCTTACATATATATTTATATTCATTTTTATAGTATATATATTATCTTGCTCCTTTTATCTCAAGCCTTGTGATATAATAAAGTTCTATCCTTATCATATTGTTTGAATCCATAGATATATCTTGTTTGTATTATGTGTGTAAGTATATTGTATTCCATTTTGTATATATTTGATTTTATTGCTTAATACAAATTCTTGTTTTGTTATATTCATTTTTATTTCTATTTCTAACTCAGATATTATTATTTTACTTTAATACTTATCGTCTTGTATTTATTTCATAAATTCAAATCATTATTAACCATTTACTTGAAATTTGAATCTAATCACATATATACAATATTTTAGATTTTAATTGATTTAACATAGAATTCATCTAGAGGGGAAACTCGCAATCCATTTATAATAGATTTAACAAATTTTTATTCAAAAATTCTTTAAAATATCAATTTAAATTTATATAAAATTCAGGGTCGTTACACATGCATCATGGATTGCATATCTACAGCAGTTTACTTTTGTTGTTAAACACAAATCAGGGGTGACGAATCGTGTGGCTGATGCTTTGAGCAGGAGGAGTCATTTGTTGACGACAATGAAAGTTGAAGTGACAGGGTTCGAAATATTGCCAGAATTATTCACTAATGATCCTTACTTTGCAAAATTTGTTGATAAAGTCAAGGAGGGAGAGACGGATGATTTCGTGATGGTAGATGGTTTTCTGTTCAAAGGGAATCGATTGTGCATACCAGAGGGTAGTCTGAGAATGAAGATTATCAAGGAGTTACACAACAAGGGACATGTTGGGAGAGACCGTACTTTACAGTTGATTTCACAGTCCTACTTTTGGCCATCGATGAGGAAAGAAGTGGAGAGGTTTGTTGAGCGTTGTCATATTTGTCAGGTTTCGAAAGGAACTGCGACTAATGCTGGCTTATATATGCCGTTACCTATACCAATTAAACCATGGGTTGATGTGAGTATGGACTTCGTGTTGGGATTACCGAGGACACAGCGTGGTAATGATTCCATATATGTGGTGGTGGACAGATTTTCAAAAATGGCACACTTTATTGCTTGTAAGAAGACGGCGGATGCTGTTCATGTTGCTCAGTTGTTTTTCAAGGAGATCTATCGACTGCATGGATTGCCAGAATCTATCGTGTCGGATAGAGATACTCGATTTCTGAGTCATTTTTGGTTGAGTTTGTGGAAAATGGTCGGAACGAAGCTGAAATTTAGTAGTGCTTATCATCCGCAAACGGATGGACAGACTGAGGTGGTTAACAGTTCATTGGGAAACTTGTTGAGATGTCTTGTGCAAGATAATCTGAAGAGTTGGGACGTGAAGTTATGCCAGGCAGAGTTTGCCCATAATCATGCAGTGAATCGTAGTACTGGGTTCAGTCCATTCCAGATAGTTTATTCAAGCTTACCGAAGGGACCGTTGGATTTAACGATAGTGCCACAATCACAGAAGACAGTTAAAAAAGCTGCTGATTTTGTTGAAGGGTTGACGGAGTGTCATAAAATCGTTCAAGAACGATTAGAGAAAGCAAATGTGAAGTATAAACAGTCTGCTGATTTGAAACGACGAAATGTGGGGTTTAATGAAGGAGATATGGTTTATGTAGTGTTAACAAAAGATCGTTTTCCAGTAGGTGCGTACAATAAATTGAAAGCCAGAAAAATTGGTCTTGTAAAGGTCGTACAACGAATTAATGAAAATGCTTATAAGTTGGAGCTGCCAGAAGATGTGTACACTTCTGATGTGTTCAATGTTAAACATCTCGTACCATGTCATGGGGATGAACGAGCTGATGTGGACGAATGTACAAATTCGAGGTCGAATTTTTCTCAACCTGGGGAGGATGATGCAGCGCGAGTTATAAATTTACAAGGTTTAGGTCGTTCACGACCTAGTGAAGAAGTCTTAGGTCGCTCACGACCTAAGGAAGGGAAGTCTGAAGCATACAAGCGACCAACCGAGTTAACTCGGGTACAACCTAAGAAGCTGAGAGATAGCTCGTTGGAACGAGCTAAGTTGTTAAAAATTGAAGTCTTAGGTCGCTCACGACCTAATGGGTTCTTAGGTCGCTCACGACCTATTGAAGATGGGCTACGAGCTAACGGAACCAACGCTCAGAAATGCGTACGACCTAAGGAACTAAGACATAAGTCGTGGGAACGACCTACCGTGTCACCAAGGAAAGCGCTACGACCTAATTTGTTGAAAGTTGAAGTTCTAAGTCGCTCACGACTTATGGAAGGATGCCTACGACCTAACGAGTTGGAAGGTAGAACGCTGGAAAGACATACCGAGTTAAAGGTGCTACGAGCTAAAATGGAACGACCTAAGTTAGGTCGCATAAAGCTTAGGTCGCGAAGTTCTGATGCCGCTTTTATCTTAAGTCGCGAAGTCCTAGATACCATTGATGTGTCTGCCGAGTTAATCTCTGCCTTTGATTCCTGATGCCGCTTTTGTTTTAGGTCGCAAACTACGGATGCCGTCCATTCTTTAAGTCGCTGAAATATGATGACCGTTGATTTCTTTAAGTCGTTGATGCCACCTATTTTTAAGTCGCTGAAGCCTGGTGCGTTGATTCTTCTGCGAGTTGATCTATGTCGTTGGTTTGTAAGTCGTTGTATGCTGTACTAAGTCGCTGCCGACTTAAGTTGTGTCGATGAGTTGTTCTGTTGTGAAGCTGTGTTGTAAACTGTTATAAGTCGTAGGTCGTCAGGGTTCATGGGTCGTCTGTTGTAAGTCGGATACGACTTATGTTAAGTCGGAGGCGTTGTTAAGTCGGAACCGACCTAAGTACTTGTAATATTTTGAAGTTTTTTCTGTTGTGTTGAGTTGTAGCCTATAAATAGGCGTGTATGGTCATTTTGTAATGGTTGTTGAATATTGAATAAAATTCTCTTTTGATTGCTTTGTGCTTTCATTCAAATTGGTAGTTGAGTGTAATCTCCTATCTCCTCTTTCGGATAATCGAGTGCGCTCGATTCAACGATTGTAGAAGCCGATTCGCGGAATCAAGTGCGCTTGATCAACGCTTGAAGAATTGAAGATCTTTGAACCCGGTATCGTGCGCGATCAACGAGTTCGAGATAGCTAGAGTTCGGTATCTTCGGATCAACGAATTCGGGCAATTCAGCATTCATCAATCCATCGACTGCTACATTCAACGATCTACATCATTTTTGTAATATCCGCTGCGTCACACCTTCATCTATCCAAAAGCTGCATGGTTCCCAGGGCTTCGCGTCAAGACTTGCCATTTGTTTCTCGTAATAGACAACAATGGCTAAAATTTGTAACGACATGAATTTGCAGCGATGTATTTATTCGAATTGACAGACACAATTTTACTTCAGATTTTGGGATGCAATAGCTTCAGAAATTGGGCCCTACTACCATTAATTATAGTATTATGAATATGAATTTTCTATAGCAATAGCATTGTGGTGCTATTGGGCTAAAACCCTACTGAAAACCCAACCGAAATTTCAATTCAACAATTGAAAATTTGAAAGCCCAAATTTCTATCTCCCTGTTCTTTCAACTAAACCAATCACTAACATAAACCTAGTTACCCACCTAAAGCCCGAGCCCATACACCCAAATATCCAAGCCATATTAACAAATTTCCCTATACTATTCAACACAACAACCAACCTACCATCACACCGAGACTTCCACCACCAATCAACCTCCACCCAAAGCATAACCAATTAATGTTAAGCCATACTGTTATCCATATTTTCAAAAGAATGAAATGGAATCCCAAGTAAAAGAGATGTTGCAATAAAAAATAATTTTCCACTCCACAAGTCCCTTTTCTTCACTCGTCCTACTAGTCAAGAAAAAAGACAAATCTTAACGCTTTTGCATCGACTATCAAGCACTCAACACCATTACCATAAAGATCATTTTTTGATACCGGCCATTGATGAACTATTGGACGAATGACATGGATCAACTTATTTCTTTAAACTAGATATTCAGACTGGATATTTTCAAATATGGGTCCACCCAACCGACATCGCTGAACAACTTTTGGAACTCATGAGGAACACTATGAATTTCTAGTAATGCCATTTGGATTGACAAATTCACAATCCACATTTCAAGCCATAATCAATAATATCTTTAGACCTCATCTTCAAAAATTTATCCTAGTCTTTTTTGACGATATCGTTATTTATAGCAAAACTTGGGATTCTCGCCCATTCCATCTCTAACTTACCATTGAAATTTTAACCAAGAACCAATTTTACGCAAATCAATCGAAATGTGTTTTTGGAATGACGGAGCTACCCTACTTCACCACATTATTTCCAAAGAAGGCATACATGTAGACCTAACAAAAATAGAAGCTACCATTAATTGGTCACCTCCAACCTCTCTCACAACCGTTCGAGGATATTTAGGCCTCATAGGTATTACCGTCGATTTATCAAAAATACGCACAAATTGCAGCTCCTATAATAGATTTACTTAAAGCATGGTGACATTTTTCAATGGACCCCCAAAGCCAATGAAGCTTTCTCCATCCTTAAACAAGCAATTACCCAACCCATGTTCTAACTCTACCCGAACTCAATCAAGCATTCGATGCAGCAACTGATGCTCCTAGATCAGCTTAAGGCATAGTCCTCTCTTAGAACCGCTGACCAATAGCCTTTTATAGTCAGAAACTTCCACCGTGACTCCAAAACGGATCCACCTATGCCCGCGAGATGTTTGCAATCACCACCGCGGTTTAAAAATGGCACCACTACCTCCTCGACCGTTGATTCCCTATCACCACGGACCACCAAAGTCTCAGGAAACTCTTAACCTAGACCATCCAAACCTCTGACCCACAGAAGTGGTTGTCTAAACTTCTCAGATTCGACTTCTCCATTAACTTCAATTGAAAATCAAGTAGCGGACGACCTCTCGAGTTGGACGACAGCAACAACCATGATGACAATCTCAGCTTCTTCCTTTTAGTTCATAGATGAAATTAGGTCGGCCCCGCACGATCCTGCAGTGCAATGCATCATCCAACAGCTTCACACTGAAAACAATGGCCCTGTAACGACCCGTAAAATTTAATGGTTTTAAAAGTATATTTAACTGGAAATTTGTAAAATTTTAAACAATAAAATTTGAAATTAAAAATTTATTATTTAGAATACGTCTATTTTAATATAGCAACTGGTAAATTTTCATCTGATAATATTGAAGTTTATTTTCCTGTGAAATTTCATTTCAAATCAAACCGGTTAATAACAGTGAATTTAAAAGTTTTCCGAAACCAAAATATGTCAACAGGAGAAAATTTATTCAGATTATTCTGAATCAGACCGCGAAATTCGTTTTTCCAAATTTGGACTTCTATTGCTCCATTTATCTTAATTCTGGCATTTTAGCGGCATTCTCAGTAACGATTATCGACTTTTGATCGGATGATCGTACCACTAATATCTGTATACCGTTTTGATCGTCTCATTGCGCTGATCTCTACGGTATATTTATTTCTGTATTTTGAGGTCCGGTCCACAGCAGAATCCATGAAAAACGGTTAACCGTTTCGGTATCACTTTTACAGTGGCGTCCATTCAAATTTCAAACAGAATTAACAGCAACCAGCATTTATTATAATATTCATTATTGGCTGGAATTCAGTAGTCCCCTATCCCAAATTTCCGCTCTTGTATTTAACGTATAGAAGTGGTTTATCCTTTCCATTGATTCATTAATTTATATTTCTTTTTTTACGTTTTATTTTGAGTTGGCCTTTGTTCTGCAACATAAAGAAATAAAAAAAAACAATGCCCTGTCTCTTTGTTTCCAATTTATACTTTAATATTCCATTCTCTCACTCTCTACGTCATTTTATTTTCTTTCCTCTCTAACCTTCCTTTTGTCCTTCATTCTGTTTTATAATCAAGCTTATAGATCTCCTCAGATCTATTTCTTTTTTGCTTGAAAACCGTCCATACTTCTCCCCACTCCATGGCTACAACAGCAGCCTCACCAAGCACGAACGCACGCCTACCCAAACCCGCCCTCATCGCCGTCCACTTCTCTGTCACCTACCCTTCTCTGCCGACGTTCGAGATCTCAGCCACCCCTCCATGTCTCCACAACAGCACGCAAGCCACGTCCTCCTCGACCGGCCTCACTTCCGCCCTGCTCTCCCCCTTGCAGCTATGTCGCCACGTCCACCCTTCCACTATGGTCTGGCCTACGCTTATCTCCGCCAGCTCAGGCACTGACCGACCCGACCCCAGCCACTCTAGCATCCACCGAAGCCTCTTGCCGAGCCCAGTCATCCAACCTTTCTGCCTCAGCTGTTTTCACATCACCGAGCTTAAGCTGTGCATCTCCCTGTAGCCTACAACCATGGCTTATTGTATGAATGTTATTAAGGTATATATATCAGTTGTATATAGATTGTTATATAAGTTTGGTTACACCATGTTGATAAAAGGGTAATATAGTAATATGTGATAGTCTATATGATTTCACATAACTTAGATTTCCTGAGTACTATATAAGTTAGCTTATATATATATATAGTATATTTATATTTTTCAGTTAGTATATATTTTTCGTTGATGACTGTTTTGGAATTTATATTGTATATATTATTATATTTAGCTATATTCACATATATATACATATATAGGATTTCGAAAATAATGTATATATGTTTGTGTTTTGTTGGATATATATAGATCGGTTTTCCTTGTAGTGGAGGTTAGTTATATATTAGTTTATATAAGTTAAGATGTTTATATTTATATATGTTTCCAGTACCTGTTCATATTCTACATGTTATAAATAGTTATATAGAATATATGAAGTTTTTTTTTCAAAAGACATTGATCTTTGAATATAATAACCAAGTAAGTTTGTATATATAGCGAATTCACATTTGATGTTATATATATACACTTAGAGTAAGGTCAGTGTATTACATTTTTAAAAGCTATGTATACAGACCCGGATTTTGTATGGGTTTAATATTTCAGTATAATATATTGCCAGTTTTTTTATGTGAGTATAGTAGTGAATTTTATTAATAATGGTAAAGATGTTTATATACTAGTTTTGTTATTATATATATGACATAGATGTATTGATATCTAGATTTGCTTTAGAAATGTATAGAGTTTTAAAATATATTTTATTATAATAGGATAAGTTCAGATGTTATTGTTTTAAAATGTTTTATGTACATATAGAGATTTTGTTTTATTTGGTGGGTTGTAAGAAAGAAACGATTTTTTTTGAATAATATATATATAGCGATTTTATTTTAATATAGAGTCTAAAATGAAATGTCAAACTTTTAATATATATGTAGTTATTCCTTTATACTGGGTTGTTCTGATTTGTGCTTTCATCGAATTTGAATAGACTTGCTTTGCTGGGCCGCTATCCTGTTGTCACTTCGTGCTTATCCACATCAGTTCGATGATTTGTCAATTATCCATGTTTGATCGTGCCCATTCCCATCTTGTCTCGTCTTTCTCTAGCCTCGAAAGGTGAGCAATCACTCACGATTAACGTTCTTTTATTATTTAAATTTGATTTCATTTGAAATAGCAATTGAAATATGCTGCTGTAGTTATTTACATTGTTATATATGCTATTATCTATAACTGTTCACCCGTGACATCTGACACCAGTATCTAGTATTATATGCCTGTTATTACTATTATTTGTATATGTTCACCTGTGACATCTGACACCCGTATCTGTTATTTATACTGATGATATATGCCTATTGTTATATTTTTTTAGTATCTGTTATCACTCTGCAAGTTCCCTGTTAGTATAGAATTCACTATGGGTTGAAATGATACATACCCGAACGGACTTTAGAATAGGAGAATTTCGTTATGGGTTGAAATGATAAACCCAAGCGATTTTCATTTGAATTGAAATTGGGATTACGGGTCGAAATGATATCTACCCGTATATATTTAAATTTCAGATTGAAATGATAAATATCCGTATCACTTAACCATATGATAAATATATATACAGACACCGTTGGTCCATATATATAAATATTTTGAAATTGAATTCCATGGTTTTGGAAAGAAATATATGGTTTTAACAAATGTTGATTCTTAAGAATTTTATATATAAATGGTAATGATATATATAGATTTAATAATGATATTTAATTTAATTAAGATGGATTTAATACATATAATATGTTAAGTATAAAATTTATCTTTCAAAATAGATTTCAGTAATAATTTGAATAAGTTAAGGTTGGGAAGATAATTTGAATTTAGTAAAGAATTTTTATTTAATTAAACCGATTTAAAACTTATTGAAATTGAAATTTAAGATATGATTTATAACTTGGGTTTAATTTAAATAATTTGATGAATAATTCTTGCTTAAATAAATTTAAGGAAATATTTAGTAAAAATGAAATTTAAGGCTAGTTAAATGATATCGAATTTATTAAGTGAATATTCCCTGATTAAATAATAATAAAGTTAAATCAAGAGCTATATGAAACTGTTAAATTTAACTTTGAAAATGTTGAATATTAAAGCTTTGAAATATATTGAAAGTTTAAAATGGTATATTTAGAACTGAATTGAATTGATGAATTGAGCTTTGAATAAATTTGAATTTAGAATTTGGGTTGATTTGAATCGATGTGTGAGATTTGAGGAAATTGTAAATGCTTTACCTTATAAATTATTTAATCTATATATACTATTTTGGAAATAGATATATTTGAAATGAAATGATATTTGGGTTTTGAGGTATAAATTAAATTAAAATGACCACGGTGTTATAATGTATATTTCTACCTTGTAGATAGTTCTGAAGATCCTTAGAGGATGGTTATCCCAAACATCCTTTAAGTTACCTGTATTTCAGTTGGTATTTCACTTGAGTTGGATTTATTAGTATAAGAATGTTAATCCTGACTCGAGTGTTTTGTGTTTTGCTTTACGCTCGGGTCAGACCGAGTGATACAGCATTTGAGACTCACCTTTGGAGTTTGGAGCTTCCTTTGGAGATCCAACTATCGCCTCAGCTTTCAGCTCTTCTAGTTGATTCATTCGGAGAAGTCATTTGTTGTACTGGAGACTTCACTACATTGAGACTTTCTGTTGTATTTTATTTAACTCTGATGTTTATATAGTAGCTTCATGAACTACTATTTTATCTTTTCCGCTGCGTATTATTGTATTACTCTGTGTCTGTGATTCTGTGATTGATTTATTTACTGCATATGCTGAGTTTTGCCAAATTTAAATTAACAATCTGATATTTTGAATTATTCAAGTCAGACATGTGTGGATTTATTGTCGATTTGAATGGTCCAAATTAGCGGGTCGTTACAGTTGGTATCAGAGCTTTGGCTCTAAGCAAAACTTAGCATATACGGTAAATTTATTTACAGAATCACTTTCGTTCGAGTTTGAATCTCTTCCTTTTGACTTGATTTCCTTTGAACTTTGGGACGTTCCTTACGGTTCCAAAATTCATTCTTATCTCTCCCTCTTTGTATTCTTGTGATTCTGGAGTATCCCATAACTCCACTTCGAATAACCTCTATAAGAATAGGCGATCCCGCCGATCTTTGAATGTTTTGTAAAGGGGTGAAACTCCTTTACAATTGGCATTGATTCACCGGAGATTTATATATCCCTCGGTTTTGATGTTTCCATCTCTTGTTATGTCGAATTCTATCTCTGGCGATCGAATGTCGATTTGCCTTAGATTTCCACATCGATTATATTCTTGAAGTTACGGTTGACCCGGTTAAGGTCGTCCACGATTTATATAAGTGTACCCATCTACTGTTTTGTAATTTATTTTCTCATCTTCGTTCGAGCCTATCTTCGAATCAGAATCCTATTGATTAGAGTCCCTCTAAGTTGAATTTCTATCTTTGTTTTGAAATCCATTCCTGAACCATCCTTTGAAAAATCAGGCTTGTTTATATTTTTGAAATTGTTTTATATATCGAAATTATTATATTCTATATATAAAAGTGAAATGTTTTCGATAAAGATTATAAAGCCTTTAAAAATAAGAATTTGAGGTTTCGAAAGGATTTGTAATTTTGAAAAAAAACTATATAAGAAATTTGATTTATAACTGAAGGATTTTAAATTTGAAATTTGAGAATTGAACCCCGGTGTTTTGAAATTGGTTTTAAGATTTTGAAATATATAATAATAATATGATTTAAAAGTATTTTTCGAATAAGAAATGTTTCAAATGATTTTAATGAGTTTCAAAGAAATTTCAAAAGAAGTTTGAGAAAATAGAAGTCCAGAACTCACTTTTGTCGCTGGAAAATAATTTCGGTGATGAGTGCACGCATCATCGACATTGATTTTCGAGTTTTAGAGTGAGGGATAGGCCACTTCAATAGCTTTGCTATGCGAGTGATTTTGCGAAACCAATTTTGATTCCAAATTCCGAAGAAAGATTTGATATTCAAAGTATATATATGTATATATATTTGAAATGATTTGAAGTAAACCGGTGTTCATTCCTCGAGTTTCGGATTTGATATAACCCTATCTATTAAAATTGATTTACTGATTTATTGCTGATTTCCAACTCTTGAATTTGAAAATGATTTCTTCAACTATTTTGAAGGTTCAAGCACTTCCAAATCAAGGTTAACTTCAAAGCTAAGAAATTTTGAAAAGTATGAATAAATTAATAAAGTATATAAATTTGTTTCGAATGTTTAAGCATGAAGTAATATGATTTAAATAAGTTGAAACTGTTTTGTTAAGTAAATGAATAAGGCTATTTTGAATTTTTTTCTAAATATGGAATTTAGATTTGAGATGTTTTGAAAGAATTTGGGCTTCAATATATTTTGAATAAAATTTAGTTAATTGTTTTAATTTAGTAACATCTTTATGAAACTATATATTTAACTGGTTGGAATAAATATATAAGTTGTACGTATGCTGTTTTATTCGCATAATTAATTTGATCCTGGTTTGAGTACACAAGTTCGAAGTGAATTGCACCATTTCGTGTTAGGATTTTTCATTCGATTCTTGATGGCGAATATCTGATATGGATTTTGGGCTTGATTCTAAAATTCTCTATCGTAGTATATGGCTATGCAAGGAGACTGATGGCTTCTAGTCGAGAAACCATATCGAAATCCGCATTAGGGAAGTCGAATGGACAATACTAGTTCGAAAGCGAACTTGTGTGATCGAGCGAGCGATCAAATGTGATTGTGCGAAATGATGACGTATGTACATCTTATATTCTAATATCATTGATATATTTGACGCTGAAATTGAAAGCTGTCGGGTTAGAATATCTTTGCTTACTAAAAGAAAATTCCCAAAATAAATTACAAAGATATATAACCCATAAAAGCAAAGATATTTAATCCCATATGGCTCTTCATTCAGCGAAATTTATTTTGAAAAATTTGATCCTTATATAAGATAGACCTTACGTAAGTATAAGATGATTTTGAAAACCATTGATTTTGGAAATGAATTGTTTGACTTAATTATATTAATTTGGAAATCTGGATTTATTTCCTAAATTTATTATTTTGGAAACTTTGAAGCTAAAGATAATTAATTTGAGAAGAAATAATTTGGTGAAATTGTATATGATTTTGAAATTGAACTGATATTGAAACAAATTGAAATTTGAGAACCTTATGTTACTAAATACTTGATTTGGGAGTTGTCGAACTTATATAAAATTGATTTGTATGAGTATGAAATTGATTCGAAAACTATAGACTTGAACAGGTACTCAATTTGAAAGTGAAATCTTATATAATTGAAGTCTATATAAGTATGATTTGATATACTATTGATTTTGGAAAGTATTTGATTTGAAAATTAAATCTTATATATAATGGATTTTATATAAGTACGATATTTGAAAGTGATTTGAAAAGGTACTATATGATACATATTTTCGAAGTAAAGATATGGAAAGTGCCTTCTGCTTGATATCCGATTTGTGGCCACATCTTGGATTCATTCTATCAATATTATTCTCTCTGATTTTTGGTTTTCCGGATATGATACTCGAGTGTCCTTCGAATTCCATGGCGTTACCCATGGTCTTACGAACTCGACTGCATAGCGTAATTCGTAAGGCAGTGATTGCTTAAAAGGTACGGATGTTTCCTGGGGGATCCAGGCGTAACCATTGTGTATCTGCGATCTATGGTCGTGTTAGTGGCGTAATCCGCAAGGCAGAGATTGCTTACGGGGTATGGATGTTTCCTGGGGGATCTAGGCGTAACCATTTTTATGTATCCTGCGGTCCACAGTTTTGTTGCATGGCGAAATTCGCAAGGCAGTGAATGCTTAAAAGGTACGGATGTTTCCTGGGGGACCCAGGCGTAACCATTGTGTATCTGCGATCCATGATTTGATTCGTTTTTTGATTGGATTGTACTTTCCATATCTGTTTTTATAAGTTTTCCAGTATTTTCACTGGGTGTTGAAACAAGTCTACTAAGTACTTGGAGAATTCTAGCTTTGCGCCTGATCAACGCACTGCCAGAGTCTACAGGAACGAGGATAAACTTGTTGAAACATCGAGTTATAAAAATATTTTCGAAAGAAAATTTGTTTCGTTATAAAGGTATTTTATTATAAAAGTATTTCCAACAAAGAAATTTTGTATTAATATTTGAAATTTAAATTCTTATGGTTTGAATTGATTATACATGCCCAATATTATTCTTTTGAATCTACCTTATCTGCTCAACTTTATTTGTTCACATATATTCTGTTTTTCCAAGTCCTCATTCTTCTCCTTGTTGACTATATCCTTTTAAATATTGTTTATTTATATATTATATGGTTTAATAGTAAATTATGAATACTTTTGAAGTTATTTATTTAATAATACATGTTTGAAGTAAATGATTATTGATTATTAATAATATTTGAAAAGTATCTTGAGATAAAAATAATTTAATAAATTATGAATTATGAATTTAATGTTGTCAAATAGCTTCTTTGTAAATATAACTAATAATGTAAATAATTGTTTTCAAATAGTTTTCATATATTTATAAGGTTGTTATTTAAGCATATAAATGGTAATTGTAAGGAAGCAAGAAATTTTGCAAATGGATCTTGAAAAAGTTTTAAAGTATATATGACAATTGAATTGCAAATGAAGTTTTCAAATTTAAGTAAAGTTTATATAGTTCAAATTAATTGTTTAATTTTGACTTTCAATCTACTTTTATTTCTGATTGTTCTATTCTCCTACCTCCTTCCTTTTCGGGGACGAAAAGTTTTGAGTGGGGGAGAGTGTAACGACCCGTAAAATTTAATGGTTTTAAAAGTATATTTAACTGGAAATTTGTAAAATTTTAAACAATAAAATTTGAAATTAAAAATTTATTATTTAGAATACGTCTATTTTAATATAGCAACTGGTAAATTTTCATCTGATAATATTGAAGTTTATTTTCCTGTGAAATTTCATTTCAAATCAAACCGGTTAATAACAGTGAATTTAAAAGTTTTCCGAAACCAAAATATGTCAACAGGAGAAAATTTATTCAGATTATTCTGAATCAGACCGCGAAATTCGTTTTTCCAAATTTGGACTTCTATTGCTCCATTTATCTTAATTCTGGCATTTTAGCGGCATTCTCAGTAACGATTATCGACTTTTGATCGGATGATCGTACCACTAATATCTGTATACCGTTTTGATCGTCTCATTGCGCTGATCTCTACGGTATATTTATTTCTGTATTTTGAGGTCTGGTCCATAGCAGAATCCATGAAAAACGGTTAACCGTTTCAGTATCACTTTTACAGTGGCGTCCATTCAAATTTCAAACAGAATTAACAGCAACCAGCATTTATTATAATATTCATTATTGGCTGGAATTCAGTAGTCCCCTATCCCAAATTTCCGCTCTTGTATTTAACGTATAGAAGTGGTTTATCCTTTCCATTGATTCATTCATTTATATTTCTTTTTTTACGTTTTATTTTGAGTTGGCCTTTGTTCTGCAACATAAAGAAATAAAAAAAAATAATGCCCTGTCTCTTTGTTTCCAATTTATACTTTAATATTCCATTCTCTCACTCTCTACGTCATTTTATTTTCTTTCCTCTCTAACCTTCCTTTTGTCCTTCATTCTGTTTTATAATCAAGCTTATAGATCTCCTCAGATCTATTTCTTTTTTGCTTGAAAACCGTCCATACTTCTCCCCACTCCATGGCTACAACAGCAGCCTCACCAAGCACGAACGCACGCCTACCCAAACCCGCCCTCATCGCCGTCCACTTCTCCGTCACCTACCCTTCTCTGCCGACGTTCGAGATCTCAGCCACCCCTCCATGTCTCCACAACAGCACGCAAGCCACGTCCTCCTCGACCGGCCTCACTTCCGCCCTGCTCTCCCCCTTGCAGCTATGTCGCCACGTCCACCCTTCCACTATGGTCTGGCCTACGCTTATCTCCGCCAGCTCAGGCATTGACCGACCCGACCCCAGCCACTCTAGCATCCACCGAAGCCTCTTGCCGAGCCCAGTCATCCAACCTTTCTGCCTCAGCTGTTTTCACATCACCGAGCTTAAGCTGTGCATCTCCCTGTAGCCTACAACCATGGCTTGTTGTATGAATGTTATTAAGGTATATATATCAGTTGTATATAGATTGTTATATAAGTTTGGTTACACCATGTTGATAAAAGGGTAATATAGTAATATGTGATAGTCTATATGATTTCACATAACTTAGATTTCCTGAGTACTATATAAGTTAGCTTATATATATATAGTATATTTATATTTTTCAGTTAGTATATATTTTTCGTTGATGACTGTTTTGGAATTTATATTGTATATATTATTATATTTAGCTATATTCACATCTATATACATATATAGGATTTCGAAAATAATGTATATATGTTTGTGTTTTGTTGGATATATATAGATCGGTTTTCCTTGTAGTGGAGGTTAGTTATATATTAGTTTATATAAGTTAAGATGTTTATATTTATATATGTTTCCAGTACCTGTTCATATTCTACATGTTATAAATAGTTATATAGAATATATGAAGTTTTTTTTTCAAAAGACATTGATCTTTGAATATAATAACAAAGTAAGTTTGTATATATAGCGAATTCACATTTGATGTTATATATATACACTTAGAGTAAGGTCAGTGTATTACATTTTTAAAAGCTATGTATGCAGACCCGGATTTTGTATGGGTTTAATATTTTAGTATAATATATTGCCAGTTTTTTTTTATGTGAGTATAGTAGTGAATTTTATTAATAATGGTAAAGATGTTTATATACTAGTTTTGTTATTATATATATGACATAGATGTATTGATATCTAGATTTGCTTTAGAAATGTATAGAGTTTTAAAATATATTTTATTATAATAGGATAAGTTCAGATGTTATTGTTTTAAAATGTTTTATGTACATATAGAGATTTTGTTTTATTTGGTGGGTTGTAAGAAAGAAACGATTTTTTTTGAATAATATATATATAGCGATTTTATTTTAATATAGAGTCTAAAATGAAATGTCAAACTTTTAATATATATGTAGTTATTCCTTTATACTGGGTTGTTCTGATTTGTGCTTTCATCGAATTTGAATAGACTTGCTTTGCTGGGCCGCTATCCTGTTGTCACTTCGTGCTTATCCACATCAGTTCGATGATTTGTCAATTATCCATGTTTGATCGTGCCCATTCCCATCTTGTCTCGTCTTTCTCTAGCCTCGAAAGGTGAGCAATCACTCACGATTAACGTTCTTTTATTATTTAAATTTGATTTCATTTGAAATAGCAATTGAAATATGCTGCTGTAGTTATTTACATTGTTATATATGCTATTATCTATAACTGTTCACCCGTGACATCTGACACCAGTATCTAGTATTATATGCCTGTTATTACTATTATTTGTATATGTTCACCTGTGACATCTGACACCCGTATCTGTTATTTATACTGATGATATATGCCTATTGTTATATTTTTTTTAGTATCTGTTATCACTCTGCAAGTTCCCTGTTAGTATAGAATTCACTATGGGTTGAAATGATACATACCCGAACGGACTTTAGAATAGGAGAATTTCGTTATGGGTTGAAATGATAAACCCAAGCGATTTTCATTTGAATTGAAATTGGGATTACGGGTCGAAATGATATCTACCCGTATATATTTAAATTTCAGATTGAAATGATAAATATCCGTATCACTTAACCATATGATAAATATATATACAGACACCGTTGGTCCATATATATAAATATTTTGAAATTGAATTCCATGGTTTTGGAAAGAAATATATGGTTTTAACAAATGTTGATTCTTAAGAATTTTATATATAAATGGTAATGATATATATAGATTTAATAATGATATTTAATTTAATTAAGATGGATTTAATACATATAATATGTTAAGTATAAAATTTATCTTTCAAAATAGATTTCAGTAATAATTTGAATAAGTTAAGGTTGGGAAGATAATTTGAATTTAGTAAAGAATTTTTATTTAATTAAACCGATTTAAAACTTATTGAAATTGAAATTTAAGATATGATTTATAACTTGGGTTTAATTTAAATAATTTGATGAATAATTCTTGCTTAAATAAATTTAAGGAAATATTTAGTAAAAATGAAATTTAAGGCTAGTTAAATGATATCGAATTTATTAAGTGAATATTCCCTGATTAAATAATAATAAAGTTAAATCAAGAGCTATATGAAACTGTTAAATTTAACTTTGAAAATGTTGAATATTAAAGCTTTGAAATATATTGAAAGTTTAAAATGGTATATTTAGAACTGAATTGAATTGATGAATTGAGCTTTGAATAAATTTGAATTTAGAATTTGGGTTGATTTGAATCGATGTGTGAGATTTGAGGAAATTGTAAATGCTTTACCTTATAAATTATTTAATCTATATATACTATTTTGGAAATAGATATATTTGAAATGAAATGATATTTGGGTTTTGAGGTATAAATTAAATTAAAATGACCACGGTGTTATAATGTATATTTCTACCTTGTAGATAGTTATGAAGATCCTTAGAGGATGGTTATCCCAAACATCCTTTAAGTTACCTGTATTTCAGTTGGTATTTCACTTGAGTTGGATTTATTAGTATAAGAATGTTAATCCTGACTCGAGTGTTTTGTGTTTTGCTTTACGCTCGGGTCAGACCGAGTGATACAGCATTTGAGACTCACCTTTGGAGTTTGGAGCTTCCTTTGGAGATCCAACTATCGCCTCAGCTTTCAGCTCTTCTAGTTGATTCATTCGGAGAAGTCATTTGTTGTACTGGAGACTTCACTACATTGAGACTTTCTGTTGTATTTTATTTAACTCTGATGTTTATATAGTAGCTTCATGAACTACTATTTTATCTTTTCCGCTGCGTATTATTGTATTACTCTGTGTCTGTGATTCTGTGATTGATTTATTTACTGCATATGCTGAGTTTTGCCAAATTTAAATTAACAATCTGATATTTTGAATTATTCAAGTCAGACATGTGTGGATTTATTGTCGATTTGAATGGTCCAAATTAGCGGGTCGTTACAGGCCCTAACCAATTCCTATTTCGAGATGATCTGTATTTTAAGGGCAGACACTTGTGTGTACCCAATTACGAATAGCTGCAACTTTGCATCCTCGGTGCTTACCACAATTCTAAAACAGGAGGGCATTCCAAAATCAAGGAAACTATGTATCGCATTGTAGGTAATTTTTATTGGCTTGAGTTACTTCATTCAGCCTGAGAATTTGTAAATTAAAGACCTATTTGTTTACAAGCTAAATTGGAAAAAAAACCCACCTAATTGATTACTCCAACCTCTACCAATCAAAAATCAAATTTTGGAGGACATATCGATGGATTTTATCATTCATGCCCACCATCAAATAGAAAAACCAGTATTTGGGTCATTGTCGATCGCCTACCAAAATATGCACATTTTGTGCCTTACCAACTTCCATATTTGCAATCCAGTTGGCCTCATATTTTATATAAGAGTATTTCTGTGACGACCCGCCCTTCACGACCCTCGAAAATCGACACAAAATACTCAACAGTATAATATGCCGACAATCGAATGTCGGAAAGACAGATTGTAGAAGAATAAGAAAGTAGATAGAAGAAGAAAGAACTAAACAAAATCAGAACCTCACAGTCGCAGCGGATAAAATATAATATATAGAACAGATCTATACACAAAATGAAACTATATCTGTTTATATACAATACATCATCATCAGAGTATATCAATAC
Organism: Allium fistulosum; assembly: GCA_030737815.1. Classification (NCBI taxonomy): domain Eukaryota; kingdom Viridiplantae; phylum Streptophyta; class Magnoliopsida; order Asparagales; family Amaryllidaceae; genus Allium; species Allium fistulosum. The sequence goes on from CM060903.1 coordinate 1,412,271,902, forward strand.
AATCATCAATATCCAGTCAATCAGTCAATACAACAATCACAGCAGCGGAATAATACAAGTACGAGAAATACGTCTCGAACTCCAGCTCCTCTCCTGAGCTCCATAGCAACCTATCCTGTAAAATACTCGGTCTGACCCGAGCATTATAATAAAATAACACCCGGGTCAGTCTGGAATACCAGCGCATCATAAATACACCCAATTTATTATTAAAGTTCAAAAATCCTTTGAAAACAAAAGCATCTCGTAAGACCACGCCACAAATAAACATGTCGGGTTTTACCTTACGATAGCTAAAACACTTTTATATTAAAATTCTCTGATATTATAATAGTGTCTATAGAAAGTAAAATAGAATCTAGCTGAAATGCTTGCATCTCACATTTCAACAATAGTTGGGCACAATCAAAACCGTACAGGCACGTAGGGAGAATGGATTTCCAACGAATGACTAGGCACTGGGGTACCACCTGTCACAGTACGTGGCCTAGATCACAGTACCGAGGAGTACGCCCGCTCCCCTGCAACACAAAGCCGGAATCATCCCTTACTGGATAATTCCAAGTAAAATCACCCCACGGTTGTGATCAGCAACCGCACCACTAAGCCGAAATAAAAGGGACATCTAGACAGGGATGACCTTACTCTCAAGTGGGGGCTACCCACGAAGCCTTGCTGCATAACCCCTGATTTTCAGTCATTCCCGGTTGATGAGGCTCGAGGCTAAACGATACCTTTATAGCACAAATCCCTTAGAATGCCCATCGTCCACCTGACGATGTCACGAAAGCATTCGTCCATACAAGTCCGTCCCGGGTCCGAACGGAACCGAAGGCACTATTCCTACTACATCCATTTTGGAAATATCCTCAGGATTAGTAGCGACTAGCCCTTGCACTTCACTGCTCCATCTTCGACTCCGAAATCGTTTTCGCGAAACGTACAAACCGGATCGAAGTGGTTTTCGAGTCTCCAGACCTAGAATCCCGGTATACGGAAACTCGATCCCGGTCTCTTCGAAACGATCGCGCATTTGGCCAATATTGATAGTCGGTGATTTAACTATCAATTAATGTTCACAAACATCCATACACATCCATCACACAATAAATAATCTCCATATTATTTATTTCTTCTAATATCTTTCAAAGATATATTTTCACATTTTCAAAACTCATTTGAAAACAATTTCCACTCTTCCTTTACAAGGTAAATCCTTTACCCTTTATTCCCATCGGGAATAACCAAGTATAAAACAATTTGCATTTAAAACAGTTAAAAATACTTTGTACTGAAATATACTTTAAAATATGAAAATTACTTCTATTTATTTACTCAAAATATAAATTTAAAATATGTGAAGAAAACTAGTTATTAACACATAAACTTTGATTTAAAGATAAGGGTTTAGTTTAACTAAATTCAAAATAGCGTTATAAGAAGAAAATACTAATTTTAACAGCTTAAGCTAAAACCAACTTTTAAATAAATCCATTTGTAAAATAATTGCTAATATACTTCCAAATTATTACGGTATTAAAAATTATTAATTTATTTCTTTAAAAATAACGATTTCTTAAAAATACTTTTTAAAACAATTTAAAAACTTAACCTTTAGTTAAATAAAATCGTTTATAAAACATTTACTTGGTTTTTCCCAGGGAACACTTTCCCATTTCAAACATTCCAAAGTACTCTTTCATATAAATCCACTGATTTATTTCAAGTCAATTTATGATTTCAACATAAATTTCCAATTCCATACTTAACTATAACTTCCTCCGAAGTTAAATCACAATTTTTCATTTCCGGAAATTCATTTTTTAATCATAGTTTAAAACATTTAAATTAAACATTTTTGGTGAATTTCCAATGGAAGCCAAATTTCCAATTCACTTAATTAAATTCAAATGAAATGCGACATTTCAAAACATTCTATTTTTCATTTGAACTTGTTAATTTATAGTCGGAAACTCCATTTTAACATATTTTTAATTTCCGGATAACATTAGTCGTTATTAAAATAAACACCGTTATTTTAAACAATTTATAATTTCATAAATTTAATCTCCAGAAAACTATACTTTCCATTTACCCATTTCATAAACTTCCCATTATATTCAAAATCCCAATTTGGCCCAATTTACATTTTTCCTTTCAAATCCGATTTCAAATTTTATTCTTTGAAATTCTAAATTTAACAATTCATTTTATTTCGTAAAAACACTTTTTTAGCCATTTATAATTTAATTTTGTGATTACAATTTATACCACAATGTCACAGAACATCTAAATTTCCAGATTTATCAATCACATCATATAAACAGGTATCACTATCAATCATAAAATAATTGCTACATTGTGAGGAATCCAGTTGGATCCCTCCAACCTGTTTCTCCCTGCATCACAGATATTAGCACATCACATATATGAATATCAATCCAGACAAATAACAGCAGATATAGTCACCCAATCATTCAGATATTCAAATATCAATTATTTATAATGTCTAGCATCCAGATGTGAGTGAGAATAACTCACTTTGAGTTTCGGTGAGCGTTCGAAATTTAAATTAAACCGGACGATGTCCGATTTAACTCAAATTTATACTTGCCCGGAATGATTCCAAAACTGCACCACTACGTAGTACGCGACACTGCGATTCCAACGGTTCCAGTTTCGTCGAATTCTGATATCATATGAACGAGTTATTAAATTTTATAGATTTTGAATATAAATTTAAATTAAATTTTCAACCTCAAAAAACAAATCTCGGCCGAACATCAAGCAGTGGAAATAAAAATCGAAGCCGATCCTTCTCTACTCCTCACGCACGCGAACACGAACAGACGAAACCCAACTTCGATCGATTACGGCCACGAACTGCTCCATCCTCGTCACCGCTGGGCCCGATCCACTAAGGCCAAACGAAGCGCCCATCACCACTCCATCCACTACCCAAAAACGGCGAGGCTCGGCGCATCCTTCTGCTCAGAAAACGAGGACGACTTTGCCCTCTAGGTCACACGATTGATGACGATTCCCTCACCCAAACCCGATCATGACCGTCCATCTCGAAGAACTCAACGATCTCTTCATTTTCATAGTTGAAAGTTTTCAAAATAAACCAGTGGATTGATCGATAACTAAGAAGGAAAGTCGACGTATTTCGGCCATTGGAGTAATATGGTGGCGGCTCTGAAGAATTTTTAGCTAGGGTTTGTAAAATTATAGGATATATACAATTGTTTTTATTATTATTTAATTCATATAAATCCTCAAATCAACCGTTTACGCAAACGACCTCCAATTCTCACATTCCGACAAGCAAATCCTAGGGTTTTTCCACGTTCCGGACACAATGGAACAGGTTTCGTAAGCTAATTTGATCATATGCACAAGTTACGGAATTAAACGATCAATTTAAAATAAAATCGGTCAAATCGATTTTGATGCGTTTCGAACTGCCATTGTCACACGACCACTCCGATTGCCACGAAAATTGAAATCCGATAATAACTAACTATTACGGATCCAATGGAACTAGTTTCGTCGAATTCTGAGACTGTGCCCCGGAAGGCTATTTTAACTCGTATATTAAATCTAGCGATTTTCTGAAATTATCAGAAATGCTTAAAATTTTACTTTTACAAATTTAATAACTCAATAATAAATCATATAAAATTTATAAACACATTAAAAATCATTCTGGCTCATTCCGGACCAAAATCTAATTAAATTGCATTTTAATAATATTAAATTCATTTTTAAATTAATATAAAATTCCAAATAATAATTTATTGACTTTTAAATTCATCTAAAAATCCAACAATATTATTTATACCCAATTGAGCTTAAAAATACATTTAAACACCATTTTTATAATCATTTATCCCAAATTCACCTTTTATCCCAATTTCGAATATTTATTATTATTATCCAATCTCAAATTAAACTTCCACATTAGAAATTATCACTTGTTATTTTAGTTTTAAACCAATTCCTTATATTTCAAACCAATTCAAAATCCACATTGAACATTTAAAATGAATTAAATGTTCACAAATTCCGTACTCAAAATTCTGGGATGTTACAATTTCCACCTACACGGCTTCCCTTGAACCATCGTCTCCAATCGCGATTGAACCTTCATGAGCCAATTTTAGAAGAAATCTTTAAACTTTACGGAACAAAACTTCACATAAGTAGCGTCCACCACCCATAAAGTGACGGCCAAACAGAGGTCGTTAATTAGTGCTTGAAAAAATATTTATGTGCTATTACCAGAGAGTTTCCCTCGAAGTGGACAAAATGTTTACTTTTGGCAAAATGATGGTATAACACTTGCACACATTCTTCCGTTGGCATGTCCCCATTCCAAGCAGTATATGGCCGTGCACTGCCAACAATTTCCGACTGCATCCTTGGGGATGCACAAGCTTAAGAAGTTGAAGAATGGGCATTGGCTCGAGAACTTTTAAAGACCATTAAGACAAATTTGTAAAGTGCACAAGACCGTATGAAAATTCCAATGGACCAACATCATCGCGACAAAGAATTTTCTATCAGGTCATTTTTTTGGTAAATCTCCAACCATATCGTCAACTTTCCCTCTGCCATGCAACCTAAGCTCTTAAAAAATACTTTGGACCCATTAAGGCAACCGAACGAATTGGCCCCATCACATACAAGCTTCAATTACCACCTGAAACCCACATCCACCTCATTTTCCATATTTCCTCCCTCAAGCCATGCCTCCACCCCACTAATAGAACACCTACACCATTACCTACTTCATGGAATACTTACCACAACGACCTTAAGAAAAAGGTCGGACTTTTAGGGGGAGACAATGACGCGGGCTAACCAACAACTTCACCTCAGGCTAGAGAGCGAAGGCCAAAATGTATCATCACATTTCCAGTAAGATACAAAGCATAGGATCATAAGGAAAATATCTCAAACAAAGAATTAATGACAAAATGGCATGAAACAAAGTTTGTTTAGAAGTTTCTTTTTTCTTTTATTTTATGCAGTAAAACAGAATGGCCTTACGGCTTTTTGTTTCTTGTCTATGTTTGTCTTACTTGTATGCAACTATTTTAAATTTTGAAATAGAAATGAAAGTTGGCGGGTTGCAAATTGTTTTCATACTTCTTCCTAATACTTTATCTTCTTCTTCAATTTCTCTTCTCCTCTTAACTATTTGTTGCTCCACCCATATCAGTTCATATAAGTTTATTTGTGAAAAGTTTTGTAATTAATCTTAAATTATGTCTTCAAACACTTGAATACCTTTGGGAAGTGTATTAAAACATAAATCTAATAACTCCTCGTTCATGATTTGATCTGTTTTGAAGATTTTTGCGTGCTTACCATATTGTGTTATGCTGAGAGTTGTCACTTTAAACTTGTGCTTGTTTAAACAGGGCTGGTCAAAGACGATCACGGTCCGAACAAATGAATTTTTTTCTTTTTTATTTCATTTTATCACCTAGTGCTTTTATTATTCTATTTTTATAGAAGCATTGTACGTAGAAAAAAAATACAAATTCCAAATAGCAGTTCACCTAATTAAAAAAAAACACAATCAAGCATTTTAAGTATGTATAATATAGCAATTTCACTTAATCAACTTAATTTCTAATTTGAATCTAACATAAATTCGTAATTAAAAATCAAGGTTACACTAATAAAACAAAATTTAGTAAAATCAAGGCTTTCATATTTTGACCAAGCATAAGTTTGTAAAAAAGATTAGTATATTTTATTTCATATTAACTAAATTTGCACATTTTAATCATGTGCATAACATATGAATTTAGCAAAAGAAAGCTGTAAACTTCGTACTTTAAATGATCATCATAGTCCCATATACAGGACTGGTCCTTGGGCAAGGCACGCAAGACTGTCGCTTAGGGCAACCGAATTGAAGGGGCAACAATTTAAATTTTTATATATTTTGGATGATTTTTGTAACGACCCCGGATTTTAATTAAATTTAAATTGATAATTAATTGGATTTTTGAATTAAAATTGTGAAATTAATCGATTAAAATGATGCGAGTTTCCCCTAATCCAAATAAAAATATGTTAAATCATTTAAATTTGAAAATATTGTAAATATTGTATATATGTGAATATATATGTATTTGAGCATATGTGAGTAAATTTGAAATAATATATATATATATATATTTGATTTGAATTTAAATTGTAAATAAATGGTTTAAAAATGAAAATATATAAGATATAAAATATAAAATAAATATAAGACAATAAATATTAAATAAAAATAATAATAATATCTGAGTTAGAAATAGAAATGAATAAAAGATAAAATATGAAAATAAATAGATACGAATAGAAATACACACATATAAAAATGAAGTAACAAATTGACTAAAATCTAACAACAAAATTAAAATAGGAATTTATCTATATTACAAAGTGATAAAATAAACAAATGGAACAAATAAATATATATCTATAAGCTATAGAGTATAAATTAAATACAAGATAATAAATATTAAAGTAGATTAATCATAATAAATATTAAGTTAGGAATAGAATCAATATATATAAGATAACTATAAAAAAAATCTAAAGTAAACAAACACATAGATAAAATTTAACCACATATTAGAATAGAACTTTATTTATATTGTAAAGCAACAAGAAATAAAAAATAAAAAAAAATAAATATACACTCAAGTATAAACAATAACCATAACAACTTTATATTTGTATATAGGGTATAAAAGCAAAGAAAGAAATATATATACTTAAATATGAATCAAGAAATAAAATATATTCAAGTGTGAACAATAAAGAGGTAAGTATGTAAAAACAAATCAATTTGGATAAGTATAAAGATAAGTATGGAACCAAACAAACATATACATTCAAATAAGAAAAGAAAACATCTATGTACAAACAAAGTTATAAATAATATGAACAAAACAAAGATATTCAATTGTACAATGTGAATTAATGAAGCCACCAAATATCATCTCAGCCGAGTTAAAGAAATGCAAGGCAAAAAGTAAGAACATAACTAAAACAAAAGTATATATATGTACATAGGATATAAAGCAAGCTAAGCAAGTAAAATGTATGTTAAATAGATATGCAGGCAAGTAAAAGAAAAACCTATCAACATAAAAGTAAAATAAAATATCTATGTACATGCAAGACAAATAAGATAAGTATGAGACATAAAGTACTCATACATTTAATGATAGCACAAACAAAGTCAATTCGAAATGTTGAAAAAAGCAATTCAGCCTCCATTTACTAGCAAATATCATCTGCCTCTTGTACAAAATAATATATCACTTGTACAAAAAAACATCATCACCCTGTAACCTGTTATTCATATATCAATCTCTTTTTCATTTCCGTTCATAAAGCAATGTAAACCAGAAAATCATCAACCTGTAAACTTCCCTCAAAACATTTTTCAAACCCTGTAAACCAAAGCATACTCAAGTTCAAAAGTTCAAAACCTGAAATAAAAGTTCAAGCAAGTTTATCAAGCAACATCAAGTAGTTCCAGTGTTTAAATCAAGAGTAGCAACTAAAAGCATTTCAGTTTTAAAGAAAATCAAAGCATCTTTCAAAAAAAATCTGAAGTTCATTCCAGTTTTCAAAGTCATTTGCAAATCCTCTGTCTTCAATCTAAGGTGAGTAACTTTTAAAATTTAAAAATATTTGTTTGCATGATAGCATGGTTGAAATAAATAAATATTGGCCGAGGTATATAAGTGAAAATTTGGTGTGGATATATTGTGTGCATGCTATGTTGATATATTGTGCTTTGTTTGATTCCAGGCTTAAATACACATCAAAATTCATTTGCTCTTAACCCAAGCATTGAGAAGACTTAAGTCTTGAACATAAAATGTTTGTTATAACATAGACTTAAGTTAAAAAATTTGTTTAAGAGAAAAACAATTTGTTTTGGTTCTGGAAATATAAAACAACAGAGAAAACTTAGATAAGTCAAAATTTAATTTTTCATAGTTCATGGTTCCAGGCATATGAATCGAATGCTAAGACTAAAACTTGATTTTTGAAACCAAAATTACTATTTTTAGTTAAGTTTTGAGAATTCAGTTTGGGTTTGAACTGGATATGAAAATTTGTAATTTTCTAGTGATCTACTATAATGTGGATGTCGGGGTTCCTCCTGGAGGTGGAGGAATGACTGGAGATTGGTGGAAAATTGTTTAATTGATGAACAATTCGAGGAGGTGAGAGTAGTGATGGGGTTTTGTCCAGAACCCTAGTTTTATCTGTGTTTAGAAATCGATCACTACGGCTTGTAGGGATGATCGAGTGTTACGAGTTCTTAGGGAATGGTAGTTGGGTTATAGACGAAGTCATAGCCGGAGTTGTATGATTTCTGGTGATCGGTGCGGCGAGAACGGCGCGTTGACAGGTTTTGGGATGTTTGCTGTGTCGAGTTTCCAGGTTTGGGTAGCTAGCTCGATTTTTGATTTGAGCTACTGTGGTGGATTCTGATGGTTGTGATCAGGTTAGTGGATGGTCGGCGATGTGGAGAAGGCCTGATGGGTGGCCGGAGATGGCCAGAGCCACGGTGCATGTGCATCGTGCATATTAAAGTTCTAATGAACTTTGTTTTGGTGCAGAAGAATTGATCTCGGGTTTTACTCGGATTATTCGAGTACTTTACTCGAAGCAATAGGGAGTCTGACTCGAAGCATTTTTACTTTGCCTCAGGTTAGTTTTAGTTTGTACAGGCTTTTGTAAACCTATCTGCAAATTTAAATTTTAAAGCAATTTAAATGAATTTGAATCTGTGAGCAAGATTTAAACATAGTTTAAATCCAGTTCTAAGTTTAGTTTCAAATAAACTTTGAATTTAAAATGCAATTGGGTTTTAATCCCTTTAACTTCTATTATGAGGTGGATAATCCTTTAACTTGTGAATAAAAAAAGTGTTTTGAAAATTGTTTTAAACTTTGTTAAAGCTAATTTGTTTTCATTTTAAATCTAAAAATTTGAAATGAAATTTAAAAGTAAAATATAAAAGTAAATTGTTTAAGTGACTTGTTAATGATAACTTGATTCATTAATAAGAAAAATGTTTTTATCTTTAAAATAAATGAAGATTATTGATGGGCAATTAAAAGACAATTACTTAATGAAAATTAATTAAGTATAATTACTTGATTTAATTAATAAAAGATTATTACTTAATAAAAGATAATTACTCTATGTAATTACATTAAAGAATGATTAATTAAGTAAAGTTTAATTAATGACAATTAATTAAAGATAATTAATTAATTAAATGGTAATTAATTAAGAGTTAATTAATTAATGTAATTAATTAAAAATAATTAATTAAAGGATAATTAAATAATTAAAGGTTAAATTGATTCATTTATTAAGAATGATTAGTTAATAATTAAAGGTTAACTAATAAATGATGAAAGGGAAATTATTTCAGATAATTTGTAATTAACTTGTGATAATTAACTCGGATTAATAATTAATACATCTGATTTAAATTAATCAGTTGATTAATAAGTTTATCTGTGAATGTTTGGACTTGACTGAATGATTGAATTATTTGATACTCCTTGATCTGTGATGCTGTGTGATATATTCTGATTTGTGTGTGATCTGTACTGTAGTTTATTTATCTGTGATATAATTTATTATCTGTGATATATATATATATATATCTGTGATCTGTGAATGAAAGATAAGCGTTATAGTTATACCGCTTATCAACTATATTTCTGTATTCTGATCTGTGATGATTTATGATGTTGCACTACTGTGTAAAACCCCTGGACTACACCTTTACACACACAAATATGGATTTCACGAGGAAATCGGTTAAGTCACAAATGACTTAAATTTAATGTTTTTGAAATTGAAATTTTAATTTCAATTGATTTTGGAAATGGATTTGGGTTAAATGTTAAAGTTTTGGGAAAGGAGTTTTTAAGATAAAAATTATTTTGAATAACTTGGTAAAGTTCCCAATTTAAATAATTCAATTTGAATTTTGAATTCAAAATTTGGAATTGAATTCAATGATTGGAAATTTTGGTTAAGATGTTATAAATGTGTTTAAACCATTTTGAAAATATTGTTTGAGAATTTGAATTTAACCCAAGAACTTTAACTCGTATAAATGAATCAGATTTTTCGAAAATGAAAACTATTGTTTTCAAATGATAAAAGCTTTCATATAAGAAATGAATTTCCAATGTGAATTAAAGGAATCAAGTTTGAATTGAAAAGTGGTTTTCCAAGTTATGAGTGAATTCTTTTTGAAAGCTATGAATTGAATCTGTTTATTTTTAACAGATTTAAAATGGTAATTTGTTTAAACCATTTGAAGAAAAGTTTTGGGTAATAAGTTGTGACTTAACTGAAATCCCAATATCCATATGTTTTTAAAATATTGCTCTCATTATTCGGTTTAGCCAGGAGAGGACCTTTGTGTCATACAACCCATTCCGAATAAGTGATACGTCGTATATGGATAGCATTTGAAGACCGGTGTTGAAGACCGGGTATTTGCGAGAATGATAGGATAACCTATCGATTGTCTCTGCACTGAGTTGCTCCGGTATAGAGATTCCCTAAGTGATGGGAAGTCCGATCGAGATTGTGAATACCCGGATCTCAAGGGCTTCTTCGGAAGTGCCTTCGGTTCTGTTCGAACCCGGAACAGACTTGTATGGTTACATGTCTGACATTATATTTTGAGATATAAAGCAGATTTCTTTCAAATACATTTCTGTTGGTGGCGGAGAATTTATTCTCTTAGCTTAACACCCTTCTCTGAGACGTACGAGCTCAGAGGTTATGTAGTTGAAGGTTATCAGCGATATATTCCAAATTTGGTAATGTGGCATGCTGAGTGTTGCTGTGTGTTGATCATTTATTGATCATTTGTGATCAAAGTATGGATTTGTGAAAAAGCGTAGCTTTGTGGACGAGACCTCATCGAACCTCACAGACCGGAAATGATCGAAACAGGAATGATGCGGCAAGGTTATGAGGGTCGCGCCCTTTAGGGTATGTCATTTCCTTCTGGAAAAGGGTGGTATCATGGTATGGAGCCCAGATACTTACTCATGTAGACACACTTTATTTATTATGTGTGATGTTGGTTATCGAGCGCTCGGATAAAGGTCCCAAAGGACCGGGGGTGGCATATTCGTGTAGTAGTTACCTAGTTACAGAGGTACAGAGGTAATCCGACCTTGTGTTGGCAGAGATCCGGTTAGGTTCTCGGGACGTCCATCCAGAGGCGTACCCATTGACAATGGGAAGTTCCTTAGCCCGACCATTTGTTGGAAATCCAAAGAAACAATACGAACCTTGTACGGTTTTAGTTGTATAACCTGCTATGGAATGTGGCGGTAACCTGCTATTGAACATAGTAGCTATAGTAGGCATACAATAATGGTTGTATGTTGGCTAAGATTAATATTGTATTTTCAAAATGTTTTCCACTATGCACTAATAATAATAATCCAATGATTTTGCCTAGTAAGCATGTTTGACTATCATAAGAAGAAATCTCCTCCAATTCTGCGTTTGCATTGTGTGTGTGGCGGGAGGTCTTATGGTTGTTTCATTTTCCAAAAGCATTGCGAATGTCTTTTACTTCTTTTGTTGTTTGTTTAAAGATAAACTATTTTTGTTGCTCACACCAGTCCCATGACCGACTCGGAGTTTATTGTTCCCTTCCTAAACTCTGGGTGCCCACCATTTTCCACACGGGCAATCTAGAGTTGGGTTTCTTTTCAGATAGTCAGGTTTAGTAGATTATCTGGAGCTAGTTAAGTTCTTGGAGTTCATGGACCGACGTTGCTTATCTTTGTGGTTCGAGCTGATATTGGAGTAGTTGGACTTAGCCTCTCTGGCTGGTCATTTGGAGTTATCACTTATATTTTCCGCTGTATCATTATTGTATCTCTGATATTGTTGTATCATATTGATATCATTGTTGTATATCATTCTGGATATTGTATTCATTGGAGTTGTATATGATATCAGCTATTTCTTTATTCCACTGTGTTGTTATACTTAATGGTGTTATAAGCTCTGGAGAGCCAGATTCAGCGTTTGAATCTGCGACATTTTGAGTACAAGTGAAGTACGGGTGTCGATTTTTGAAGGCCGAGTCCGAGATCTTTACAATTTTTCATAAAGAATGTTCATATATGTTTTAGCAACTAACCTCTACTATGCTTTTTAGCTGCTTAACTTTAGTGTACAAGAACCCAAGGTCAATACTTGCCTCCTTAAATATAAGTTCTTTTTATACATTTCAGTCATTCTTTTCATCTTTTTAGGGAAACCCAAAGGGTTAGGTCAGCACTGCCTATATAAGTAATACATTGATGTTTGTATACATTTACATAATTAAGTCTGCTAATGGATATCTTCGAATGCGGATAATGTCATATCTGTATCTGCATTTGAAGTCATTTTCGGATATCCACTAATAATCGATAAATCAAGATACATAGGCAAATAAAATTTCATTTAACATAATTTTTTGCAATCCCATATATTGTAAAACTACGAAAAATAAACAAATATGATGAAAGAAATAGATTTAAGCAGTTTATATGCATTGAATGCATATAATATAAACTACTAATATAATAAAATAATAAATACATATCTTTAATTATGCTAAAACAAACATAATATAAACTATAATCTTGAAAAAATTGAATGGATAACTTTTGGATTTGGATGCCTTTGTATCTACATTTGTATCTACATTTGTATCCATTTTTTTGAATATTGGATATTTATCCGCGTTTTAGATACAGATGTAGATACCTAAGTACCTGCATCCATATCCGTTTTTTGGAATATTGAATATTTATCTAATTTTTAGATAAAGATGTGAATGGGTTATGTATTTTTCAGGTACCATTGATAGACTAATATGTAGTCAAATGAGTTGTCATTTCATATGTAAAACGTTATTATGATAATGCAATCAGAATTTAATCGAGGTTATAAAGCATGTACGAAGGACCAACCATATGGATTTAACCAAGATTGCTCCAAGTGATACTTGCACAAACAAACAGGAATGTGGGTAGGAGAAGGGATGTGGATGTGAAATCGATTGGTTTAGAGATTTGTCCAAATTGAGTGTGAATTTTTCCATTGCTATAAATGACAGCTATTGAGGAGCTCGAACTTCAAAAGCCCTTTTCATCTCATTACTTTTGGCTGAGCCAAAGGAAGTTTTCTTATCACTCAACACCCTCCCGATCGTTTGATATTGGAGTTATATTTTTCTTAAATCTTCAATATTTTCACAAATCCATATTTAAATAACTTTGACAATGGTTTCCTTGTAAACAAATGTACTATAAATGGATATTTTTCCTTCGGTTGTTTGAGTTTGTGTGTTGTTTTCCTTGTTTTCGAGATCAACTTAATGGCGTATTTTGATGTCTATATTGTGAAATTTGAATGCTTGGAACAGATGGTCGAAGAGTTATCCATAGGTGATCGTAGTAGTGAGCTACGATACTCATTGGATGAGTTTTAGTTGTGGTCAAAGTCGATTGGGTGAAGTACTAAGTGATGAGAGTGCCATCGTATTTGAGTAGTTGAGCATCTAACTCTATGACTATAGCGACAATTAATTACTACCAGAGTTAAAAGGAGCTAAAAATTTATTTAAGTCATTACTTAGGCTTTCCATTGGGAACATATTAAATCAGGTGCGTTACGCAGTAGGGGAAAAGGTGGCTAAAAAATATCAATTTATTAAAGTTGCACAAGGTCGTTTGTGTTATTGTAAATAACAATTTAGGGTTTACTTTGGAAATTTATTAATAATTTTTTTAAATAATTTAATATTTAATTTTATTTAAATAAATTACGAGCATCAATATATGTAGTAATGCATTTGGTGTATACACAAATATAATATAGCGTAATTATCTAGGTGATATATATATAACACAATTATTAGCATATATAACTGTTTATATACATATGTTATGTAGTAATGTATATGTGTATACACAAATATAATACATCGTAAATATCTAGGTGATGTGTGTGTATATATCATTGTATATATGAATCTTTTAGCAGCATGAACTATATGCATATATATATATATATATATATATATGGTTTTGAATGTATATGTTTATATATGCATGTATACGTATTATTTTCGATAAATTTACCATGGTCTTGGAATTGACTTAGATCAGAGAAACTTGACTATAAAATGATGAAGAAATGAGTCAAGAAGCTTGGAGGAAGTCAAGATTGCAAAAATTAAAAATTTGGCTAAGTTCGGAAATACATGGTTTGGTTGGTACTGACATGGTTTGGTTGGTACGGACATAATTTGGTTGGTACTGACATGGTCGGTACCGGCATGATTTTAAATCATGATTTGGCTACTTTGAAGGCTTGGGACTTATGCTATGAAGAAAAAAAATGAAGTTTTGACTCATAAAATCATGTCAGTACCAACATGATTTGTTGTCTTGGGAAACATTCATGACGACCTATTCTTCATGTTGAAACCTCGGATTTAGGAGAAACTGACTTGTTCAAACCTACAATGATGAGATTTATGTGAGAGCTTACCTATAAATAGCAAGGAAGCTTCAAATAAAATGGGGTTGGACATTTTGGCTTCTCTTCTCTTTCTCTTAGAAATCTTCTAGGAAAATCTGAGATCTACTAGATTGTGGTTGAAAATTGATTGTAAATTGTTGTATTTCAGAGAGAATTCATCAATAAAAAAGATTAAGTGGACGTAAACTGGAGAATTTTCCGAACCTGTAACGACCCATATTTTACGTATTGAATGATGATAAAATATTTTTATTTTATTCGTATAAGGTCGTATGATTCTATAATTTTGGGATATGACTCTTAGAGACATTTTATACACCTATGATTTTTTTCGAATTTCTATGTTACCATTTTGACCCTAAAAACTTTGTTTGGGCTATAACTTTTGATAGTAGTTGAATTAGGGCCTCAAACAAGTTCCATTGCTTCAGGTTTATAGTTTCCCATTTCATAGAGTGGTAGTAATTGAAAAATAGACTTATGGTTAGGAAGTTATGCATGTTTTAAGTTTTAACTACCGTTGGCCAAAATTAGTGTTTAACTAATTAAGCCCATTAATAAGACCATTAGCCTAATTTGAGAAACACTATAACAAAGAGCTAGAGAGTCAAATTAAAACTTTTTCCTCTCTCCCAAATCAAATCCAAACCCTTATTAGGCCTAAGTTCATCCAAAATTACCCAAATTGCTCCCCAAATCAAACTAGATTGTGGATTAGAGATTAGATCCTCGATTGGAAGCTAAAGATCGTCAAATTGGTTGACTAGAAGTGTTTCATTGCTGTTTGGATTGGATCTACAGTCAATTTGGTTGAATTTGGTAATTGGTAAGTGGTTTATGACTTCTCACTATCATATGCAAGTTTATATGGTATGTTCATATGGTAAAATTAGAGGTTTTAACAGAATTTACGATCTAAAACTCCTTTTCCTACCTAAATTACATGTTGATATATGTTTATGACCTAAATAGATGAATTTTAATATGATTTGAGTATTAACCTTGTATTTCACCTTAATCATACTCATATGTTCATTGATTGCTTAGATTTGGATTAGAAATTGTTTGATTGCTACAATTCCATGTATTACCTATGTGATTGGATGTGATTTCCTGTTATTCTATGTTTGTACTTTGTTCTTTGATGTCGTTTTCTTGTGTTTTGGATGGGAAGATAGGTTGGTGAATTTGGCAAATCGGAGGCAAAAATGATTGGAATTGGACGAAACTTGAAAGGGATGTTCTAGAGTAAGGGAAGAGCTTGAGGTTCAAGTCGCGGGTCCCAATTCTTTAAGTAGACAAGTCGGTACCGACTTGTTCGTGTCAGTGCCGAGTTGTGTTGGTCCCATGGGTCAACAATTTTGGGGAGACTAGGAGCAAGGCTAGTGAAAGTTGCCTAAGGTGATGGATATGTGATTTGTTAAGTGTAACAGGCTATGCCAACTTGTTCTTCTAGAACTTGAAGTGGCTGCTTTGGAGTGAGGACCGAGTTGTTTAAATGGATAGGTCAGGTTTAAAGCATTTATGCATGGAGCACTAGAAGCAAGGAAGGAGTGGAAGAAAACTCGGCCATTAGTTGGCTAATTGGAGAGGTCGGTACCGACTTGAATAGGTCAGTGACGAGTTGTACTAGTTGGTCTAATGGACGTGAAACTTCTGGGAGATGAAGTGGAGATCATGTAGATCATGTCGAAGTTGTTAGCTTGTTCGCATCATGGTTTGATGGCTATGTAATAGCATGATAAAAGCTAGAATCTTCGGTTTGTGACTTATAGTGGGAGTAGGTACCGAAGATAACAGCTCGATAAAGGAGAGAGCTATAGATGAGGAATGTGGTGGGTTCTAGAATAATGGAAACTAGATTAAGTAAGAAGGGGTCAATGTCCAAAAGGAGCAAAGAAAGGCTCTAATGGGTACATGCCAAGGAATCGTTGATGCTCATAGTGTTTTCTTATATACTCGAAGCAGGGGTATTATAAGTGGGGATGCCCATGGGTCAACTGAGGGACCTGTATACCTTGGACCAGTGGATTTGAGTATAGTGTCCAGCTTTGGGCTACGAGACACGTATCGAGCTTTGGGATGCGTGATATGAGAGTACACAAAAAACTGGGATTAAAATTAGTCCCTGGAAGTGAGGAGGCCATACGAGTTATCATATATTCAAGGCACAGGGGTGAGTGATAGTGGATATTGTTTGATGGATGCTATGGTTGCTTTGGTTGTTTTTCTTTAGTATGCTATCACTTGGGATATCATTGGGAGTAGGAACTGGAGATGGGAATATTTTGACATCCATTATTGTATCATGTATAATACCTTTTTGATATTGTAGAGTAGCATATTACAGTGTTATGTGCTAACTCTTTGGTTGCAGGGACATGTTAGGTATGGTTCGTGTACTTTTGTTCCTTACCGTATTTTCTTATATAGTATTTTGAGATTTATTTACCACTCACGCCAGACTGTTGTCTGACTCGAGGTTTTATGCTTTGCTTCTTATTATCTTGGGAACTCTTATATAAGTAGAGTAGATAACAGGTCTAGGTGATGCAGTATCTGTTCGGTGGATGAGCTGGATGGAGTTATCTCATATTATATACTTTTATGGGTTCTATGCTTATTTCGCTATGCGGCACTGAGGAGCCTTAACAGTGTCTGCTTATACTTGTATTTGAGATAATTTTTGAGTTTGTTTCCATTTTATAAACTCTATGACACTTGATGTATAACTCTGTAGATCTGTACTCTAATGATTTGTTCAAATAGTTATTACTATCTCTTCTATTATATCTATGATATTATATTTTATACATGCACTATGAGATATGATAGGTTATATGTTGTGTTTGTTATTATTCATATAGATGATCGTCCTATATTGACCGGGCATGACTGTAGCATGCTATTTAGTTATTATCTATGCCGGTGGTATAGGGCGGTCGTCACATTTGGAATCAGAGCTTTGGTTACATGATTAAGCTGAGTTGATACCGCAATCTAGTAGGGATAAGGAAGGAGTTATTGCCTTAGACTAGATCTAGAGTGTATATGTATATGAAAGAGCGTACATGTAGAGTGGTTGAGATTGAAAGCCAAGATAGTATGCTAGTCCTTGATCGTAACAAATCCTGTTAATTGGAGGCTCTACTAGCCTGTACATGGTTTGTAGCGGTTTAGTCTTATTGAGTTATGGATGTTCTTTTATTTTTGATTACTTTATTTTGAATTTTGTTCGGTTCAGGATTATCTTAGGAATGGATTGGCTAAAAAGATATGCGGCTTTAGTGGATTGCGAGAAGCTATTGGTGACAATCGGGGATATGGATGGTCGAACGGTAGTGATTAGCTACCTACAAAAGGATGGGTGATGGTTAGCTTTCTATATTCTCTTGAGGTTCCATAAGAGGCGTTGTCATCTGTGCCTTCACTGGAGAGTGTTGGATGTCTTTGAGAAAGTGACTAGATTGCCCCCACGTAGAGAGATCGAGTTTCGGATTGACTTAGTGAAGGAAACCAGACTTATTTATGCCTTTAAGGCGTATGGCACCCAGAGAGCGGAAGGAATTAGAGGTGCAAGTGAATGACCTACTAAGGAGAGGGTTCATTCGAAGAAACATATCCGAGTGAGG
Source organism: Allium fistulosum (assembly GCA_030737815.1). Classification (NCBI taxonomy): domain Eukaryota; kingdom Viridiplantae; phylum Streptophyta; class Magnoliopsida; order Asparagales; family Amaryllidaceae; genus Allium; species Allium fistulosum. The sequence goes on from CM060903.1 coordinate 1,412,290,168, forward strand.
TGCACCTATAGTATTCATGACTAAGGCGGATGGCTCTTTGAGGTTATGTGTAAATTATCGTGACCTGAATAAAGTGATTGTAACGACCCTGAATTTTTGACATTTAAAAATGTGAATATTTAATTGAGTTTAAATATTCGAATGATAGTTCAATTTGAAATTCAAATATCAGAGTGAATTTGGCAATTAAATTATTGAATTTAATTTGTTGCAGTTGGGTAAAAATTTGAATCTTCATTTTTAAGCTGATTAAAAATAATCATAAGGCTTAGAAAATTTATATTGATAATACTGAAGATAATGGAACCTTCAGAATTGAATTTGGAAGTGATTTGTTCAGTTTTGAATTTTATCGTTTAAATCGAATTTAAAAAAATAGCGTTCGGAGGCACAGTCTTGGAATTCGATGAAACCAGTTCCATTGGATCCGTAATATTGTATTATTATCGGATTTCAAATTTCGTAGCATTTGGGGTTGTTGTGTGATCGTACGATAGGTAAACGTGTTGGAAAATTTTATCGAAAATTATATATATATATATATATATATTAGTGGATTGACATATATATTCACATCAGCACCCAAAACATCATCTCGTTTCACTTTAACCCTGAAGACACGCAGAGGAATTCACGCTAGTGTCTTGTCTTGTCCCCTACATTTCTTTTTAAAATACGCTGGTAAAAAAATCGAAAAGGAAATCAGTTCCCTCTTCACAAATGAAATCCATGGCCGAGCTCTCCAGTTCATTTCAAAAACAAATCGAATTCAAATTCATTTCGAAAATGGCGGTCTTTGTTAAACATCACGAAGTACCAGTTCAAACCCAAAGCTATTTCATTTCTTTAATCGTTTTCCTCCCTCTTCAATCCAAATCACAAGCATTTCCCTTCTATCCTTCCTAAAGTCGGAATCGACTAGAAAAAAAGAGAGTATAAAACGAAATCGGAATTCCTCTCCCCCTTCAATTCAAAACCCACGCAGTCAGGTATACAAGAACGCGAAGCGCCTAAAATCTAGCAGAGGTCGAGATCGACTTTGACTTCGTTATGAAAAAATAGGGGAAGAATCGAAGTCGATTTCGACTTCGACAGGGAGGTCGTGATTGAATCGCGTGCGCACGCTGGGTATCATGAGTTGGCGGAGGCTGGCATCGGCGATGATGTGAGGAGAGGCATAGAGCTCGTGAAGCTCAGCGGCAACGCGATTTTGAGGCGGAGGCTGGTGAGGCAAGTGGGCGTGGAATCGATGAGGTTTGGTTAGGGTTCTGATGGGTTGCAAGCTAGAACAGTGAGGTATCAATTTAATTTAAATATATAAATAGATTAGGAATATATATGTAGTGAAATATATATATATATATGTGCAATTTTCAATTTTTATATGCATATATAAAAATAATTGATTAAAGTAAGTATAAACCATTTTCTGTTAAATATATATATATATACTATGAAGAATAAATATATACATACCGTTTCGATAAATAGATATAGATCAAAAACTGTATAAAATGCATACATCAGCTTACCGTTTGATTTTAAGGATATGTCTTATGGTAATTTAATTTTATAACATTTTAATTTAATTTTATATACGGACAAGATTTTGAAAAAAATGTAAAGGCTGGAATAGGAAATTTTCTGGTTGGAAAGGAATATAATAAAATGAAGTTATATTCGGTTTGTGTAATCATAGTTAAACCGGAATATAATATAGATAAGACTTTGGAAAATAGAGATTTTAATTGTTTGAAAAATTTATAAAAGTACAATTTTTGAAGCTATAATTTATTTTTATATATGTGGTTTCAAAGAAGAGAATAAAATAAATATACACATATGAATATTTTTAATCTACTAGTTTATTTTAAAAATAATGGATTTGGAGATTTAACTGTTTAAACTTCATGATAAGTGATTTTTTGATTAATTCAAATAGTAATAAATCGTGAACTGTTTATACAAGGTTTAAAATCGAGAAATCAAGTCAAAATTGGAAATGAGATTGCAAAATAAAAGCAAAGGTGAGATCTTCTCACTCAAATTGAAAGTTGGATTTGCAGTTATTGATTGATTGCTGTTTGGATGTGATATAGTCTATATAGTAGTATATAGCAATATATATATATTGGAATATGTATATATTGGAGTTGTTGATTTCCCGCATTATATAGCGGATGAGACCCTATGCGCTGCATAATAGCGGATGATATTCTATAAATCCCATATACCGCGATATTCCACCTCAAAGTGGAATTGGTATTGTGCTAACATCTGTGGATGCAGGGAAACAGGTTGGAGGGATCCAATTGGATTCCTCAAATTGTTTGAATATTATTTCATATGTGAATGATGTGATTTATTGATAAGCTGTGGATGATTTATTGATAATTGAAAGTGTTGAAGGCTAAAATTTAGCCGAATGTATTTTTGGTATTGCTGGATACCAGAAATAAATATAAATTGGATTTTGAAATTAAAGTGGAAAATTTTAAATGAAATTATTTTTAAGAGTTGAATAAATTTAAAAGAAAGAATTTAACGGTAAAAAGAGACTTTTGTAATCTTATCGAATAAATTCCAAGAAATGGTGAAAAGATTTAATAAATGGATTTCTGGTAATATTGTTTAAAAGTTGAAGAATTCATTTAAAAATGGAATTTTAAATGATTTAGAAAGAATAAAGGAATTTATTTAAAAGTTAATAAATGGTAGAAATCAATTTGAAATTTGATTTGGTATGGGAAATAAATGGTAGAAATCAATTTGAAATTTGATTTGGTATTGAAATAAAAATTGAGAAATCAATTTGGAATTTGATTTTGGAGTTGAAAGTGAATATTTGAAAAATCGATTTAAAAATCGTATAAAAGTGAATATTTGGGAATGTAAATTCAAATTGGAATTTATAAAGGAAAGGGAAATTTTGTTTTAAAAATAAACACTGATTTATTTTTAAAAGTGTGGAAATAAATTTACAGATTTGAATGTAAATTTAAAATAAATCGATAAGGATTTATTTAATTGGTTTAAATGGACCATTTTGAAATGGAAGTGTATTTTCCTTGAAAAAAACCGAGTATATTTCCAAAGTAGCTTTTAAAATATAAATTAAAGGTTCTAAAGTTGGTTTTTAAAAGAAATATTTGGAAATATATTCTACGTGAGGGAATTGATTTGAAATTTATTTTCAAAAGTTGAAAGGTGAAAAATTGATTTGAAATTGGTTTTCAAAGTGATGAAGTGTGGAAAATATATATATCTTGTGAAGATATTTTGAAAATAAATAATTTGGGAAATTATTTAACTTGGTTGATTGTTGTGAATGTAGTTGATAGTTAAATAACCGACTATCAATATTTGCCTTTGAAATGGCACTTGAATTTGTTTTTAAAACAAACGCTTATTATTCGGTTTAGCCGGGAAAGGACCTTTGTGTCATATAACCCATTGCGAATAATGATACGACGTGTATGAATTGCAATTGAAGAACGGTGTGAAGACCGGGTATTTTCGAAAATGAAAGGACAACCTGTCGAATGTCTCTACACCGAGTTGCTCCGGTATAGAGATTTATATCACTCTTTTTGTGATGGGAAGTCCGATCGGGATTGTGAATACCTGGATTGCAAGGGCTTCTTTGGAAGTGCCTTCGGTTTTGTTCGAACCCGGAACAGACTTGTATGGTTACATGTCTGACATTACATTTTGAGATATAAAGCTGATTTCTTTCAAATACATTTCTGTTGGTGGCGGAGAATTTATTCTCTTAGCTTAACACCCTTCTCTGAGACGTACGAGCTCAAAGGTTATGTAGTTGAAGGTTTTCAGCGATATATTCCCAATTTGGTAATGTGGCATGCTGAGTGTTGCTGTGTGTTGATCATTTATTGATCAATTGTGATCAAAGCATGGCTTTGTGAAAAAGCGTAACTTTGTGGACGAGACTTCGTCAGACCTCACACCCCGGAAATGGTCGAAATAGAAATGATGCGGCAAGGTTATGAGGGTCGCGCCCTTTAGGGTATGTCATTTCCTTCAGGAAAAGGGTGGTATCAGGTATGGAGCCTTGGTATTTAACCTATGTGGTTTCTCCAATCTCATTCTTGTGGTTGTTGCTTTGTGATCGAGGCGCCTCGGATAAAGGTCCCAAAGGACCGGGGGGTGGCATATTCGTGTAGTAGTTACCTATTCCCAGAGGTAACCCGGCCTTGTGTTGGCAGAGAGCCAGGTTGGTTCTCGGGACGTCCATCCAGAGGCGATCCCATTGGCAGTAGGAAGTTCCTTAGCCCGACCATTTGTTAGAAATCCAAAGAAACAATACGAGCCTTGTACGGTTTTAGTTGTATAACCTGCTATGGAATGTGGCGGTAACTTGCTATTGAACATATTAGCTATAGGAGGTATACAATAATGGTTGTATGTTGGCTAAGATTAATACTATACTTTCGAAATGTTTTCCACACTAGACATTAATAATAATATCCAATGATTTTACGTAGTAAGCATGTTTGACTATCATAAGAAGAAATCTCCTCCAATTCTGCGTTTGCATTGTGTGTGTGGCGGGAGGTCTTATCGTAGTTTCATTTTCCAAAAGCATTGCGAAATTCTTTTGTTTTCTTTGTGAAAATAACTGTTTTACGATCTCACACCAGTCACCATGACTGACTCGGAGTTTATTGTTTCCTTTCTAAACTCTGGGTGCCCCTAATTTTCCTCACGGGCAGCCTAGAGTTATGTTATCAGGATATTGTGGATATTCTGGAGCTTTGGAAGCAAGCTGGATGGCGAGACGTACTCCCGTACTTGTTTATTTATTCCGTTGTGTATTCTGTATGAGGACAAGTTTATATAACTGTCCATTGTCGTATTGAGTTGTATATTGACTCTGATGATGTATTGTATAAACAGATATAGTTCTTTGTTTAAAAGACTAGTGATTATCTATTTTATATTGTTCCACTGTGAATGTGAGATTCTGATGTTGTTTCTGTTTCTGTTTTTCTGTTCTTTCTTTTCTTCTGTCTTCTTCTACCTCTTCTTTTTAACCCTAATGGTTTGGTTTTCCGGCATTCGATTGCACGGCATTTGATACAGTGAACGTATTATTGTCGACTTTCGAGCATCGAAAAGTCATATCGTTACATGTGGTATCAGAGCCGTTGGTTAAGCGACAACCCTGGCTCTGTTGGGTATTACTCATTATAGATAGAGTCAGTAGTGCTCTAGAATGAGTTGAGTGTAATAATTGATATGAGCGCGTATTTGTTAGTGAATATAAAATTTGTTTTGTATTGTGTTGACTTATCGGTTGATTGTTTATAGATTCTGGTCGGTGCAGTCTGGCCAACTGTAATCGATAGGGGTTTCTAAACTCTTAAACAAGATAAACTGACACAGTATTATTTTAAAATAGGGTAAATGAAATAATTTTGCCCAAAACTATTTTTGTATGAAAAAGAAATCATTTTCTATGAATTATTATAGTATATGGATGCTTGGTTGTTAGGAAGTGATAGTATTGAAATATTATCATTGTTGTATCGAAATTGAATATAAGAAATAATGGGATAACCAAAGATTTAGAGATAAATTCAATTAACAAATGAAATTTATAAATGTGAATTGAAAATATAAGGAAATAAATCCATATACGAATGTGATTTGTGAATGTAAAATTGTAAATGTGATTTATAATTTGAAATAGAATTCCAGGAAAATATTTGAAAATAGAATTCATTAATGGAATGAAAATTGGTAATGTGAAGTTTATAAATGAGTTCTATGAATTGAAATGAGTTTGGGAACTTAGAAAAAAAATTCAAATTAGAATTGAATTTATCATTGGATTAATTTGAATAAAAGTAAATTTGAGAATTTAATCTAGTGGACTAAATAATTTGGAATAAAATTTATTGAGATGGAATAAAAATGGTGAATGAACAAATGAGTTTACATTCGTAAATAAATAAATTGGAATTGGAAAATAGAATGAGATTGGATTTGAATCAAGTCGAAGAGAAAATCCAACTTGGGAAAAAAAAGGATAAAATAAAATGAATTGAATTCAAGTAAAATAACTTGATAATGTATTAATTCATGAAATAATGAATTGGAAGTTGAATTAGTTGAATTAAAATTGAATTGTGAGTTGAATAAAAATGATTTGAATTTGTATATAAATTCAAGTAGTAAGAAATAAATTGAAAATTGTCTTGTTATTAATGAAGTAAATTCGAGATGAATTGAATATGAAAATTTAAAATTTATAATGGATAAGTGAATATACTAATTGAATTAAATTAGTGGATGTAATGGTTTCCAATGAAACTTGTTTGGTTAATGAAATAAACTGAATGTGAATATGAAATGCAAATTAAATTGAATGGAATCAATTGAAAGGGATATGAGTTAGATTCATTTAAAAATGAATTGAATATAAGGAATTGCATTGTGAACCATTGAATTGAATGTAAATTAGATGGATCTGTATTGAAACTTTACAAATTGCTAATGGAAATTATTTTGGATGTATTGCTTATGAAATCTATGTGTTTGCTATTGGAAATAAGTGAAATGTAAATGAATTTCCTATATATGTCACTTACGTGTTTAAATTGAGTAAGTACAGGTTTTTGGAAGCCGTTTGGCTGCATTTTGTTGCACAAAATGCTAATAATAAACCGCTTTGCTTAAAAATGCTAAAAAAGGTACGCTTACGCAATACAAAATAGGAAATATGAACTGTTTTTGCTTTTCCGACCGAGTGGGTCGATGTATATATATTTATATCTTTTGTCAAATTACAAAAGCTCCTCCGTACAAAGGAGACTCCGCCAAAATTTTCTGAAAATTTTGGGAGTAGAATTTTTTTTGAAAATTTGGAAAATTTTTTGTTAACGGAAATTTGATTTTCAAATTGTAATGGAAACGTAGAAATTGAACTAGAAAAGTTAAATTTTTGGTTTTTGAAGATAAATTGAATTCAAATAGAATTGAAGTAGTAAATTGAATTCAAATGGAATTGAAAATACAAAGTTGAATGGAAATGAATATATAACTTTGTTAGTGAAGTGAAAATAAATATAAGAAGTATGTAAATACTTATATTGAACTTAAGAAATGAATGGAGAAAATTCTTAAGAAAATGGGTATTTGGAATCCAACAAGTAAATTTGGACATTGTTGTTAAATAAAGTATACAGGGATTGTAAAGGCTAAGGAAAATGGAATTGGATTTTGATTTCGAAGGTAAATTTGAATTTCTCAACAAAAGGTATGTGTTTAAAATTTCAGTATGAAATTTGATGACTTTCTGATTTTGCCACTTGGCATTTTGTTTTCTATTGGAATTTGGGAGTCCATAGGGACATTTTGTAGTTGTACCGAGCAAGCCGTGCAAAGGAGACGGTGGCGAAATTTCTCGGAAATTTAGAGCGTTAAGAAAATTTTGAATTCAAAAATTTGAATATGAATTTAAATTTGAATTGTTAAGAAGACCATATCATTTGAAACTTATGATTGAGTTTGGAAAGTTATTAAGAGGAATGATAGTGTCTTTAATAAAAAGATTGGTTCGGTTTGGGAAAATAGTAAACGGGTATTGGAGCATTCTTCTTAACTTGTAATTTCGGGACGAAATTCTTTTAAGGGGGGAAGATTGTAACGACCCTGAATTTTTGACATTTAAAAATGTGAATATTTAATTGAGTTTAAATATTCGAATGATAGTTCAATTTGAAATTCAAATATCAGAGTGAATTTGGCAATTAAATTATTGAATTTAATTTGTTGAAGTTGGGTAAAAATTTGAATCTTCAGTTTTAAGCTGATTAAAAATAATCTGAAGGCTTAGAAAATTTATATTGATAATACTGAAGATAACGGAACTTTCAAAATTGAATTTGGAAGTGATTTGTTCAGTTTTGAATTTTATCCTTTAAATCGAATTTTAAAAAACAGCGTTCCGAGGCACAGTCTCGGAATTCGACGAAACCTGTTCCATTGGATCCGTAATATTGTATTATTATCGGATTTCAATTTTCGTAGCATTTGAGGTTGTTGTGTGATCGTACGATAGGTAAACGTGCTGGAAAATTTTATCGAAAATTATATATATATATTAGTGGATTGACATATATATTCACATCAGCACCCAAAACATCATCTCATTTCACTTTAACCCTGAAGACACGCATAGGAATTCACGCTAGTGTCTCGTCTTGTCCCCTACGTTTCTTTTTAAAATACGCTAGTAAAAAAATCGAAAAGGAAATCAGTTCCCTCTTCACAAATGAAATCCATGGCCGAGCTCTCCAGTTCATTTCAAAAACAAATCGAATTCAAATTCGTTTCGAAAATGGCGGTCTTTGTTAAACATCACGAAGTACCAGTTCAAACCCAAAGCTATTTCATTTCTTTAATCGTTTTCCTCCCTCTTCAATCCAAATCACAAGCATTTCCCTTCTATCCTTCCTAAAGTCGGAATCGACTAGAAAAAAAGAGTATAAAATGAAATCGGAATTCCTCTCCCCCTTCAATTCAAAACCCACGCAGTCAGGTATACAAGATCGTGATGCAGCTAAAATCTAGCAAAGGTCGAGATCGACTTTGACTTCGTTATGAAAAAATAGGGGAAGAATCGAAGTCGATTTCGACTTCGACAGGGAGGTCGCGATTGAATCGCGTGCGCACGCTGGGTATCGTGAGTTGGCAGAGGCTGGCATCGACGATGATGTGAGGAGAGGCATAGAGCTCGTGAAGCTCGGCGGCAGCGCAATTTTGAGGCGGAGGCTGGTGAGGCAAGTGGGCGTGGAATCGACGAGGTTTGGTTAGGGTTCTGATGGGTTGCAAGCTAGAACAGTGAGGTATCAATTTAATTTAAATATATAAATAGATTAGGAATATATATATCAGTGAAAAATATATATATATATAAATATATATATGCAATTTTCAATTTTTATATGCATACATATAAATAATTGATTACAGTAAGTATAAACCATTTTCTGTTATATATATATATATATATATATATACTAGGAAGAATAAATATATACATACTGTTTCGATAAATATATATAGATCAGAAACTGTATAAAATGCATACATCAGCTTACCGTTTGATTTTGAGGATACATCTTATGGTAATTTAATTTTATAACATTTTAATTTAATTTTATATATGGACAAGATTTTGAAAAAAATGTAAAGGCCGGAATAGGAAATTTTCTGGTTGGAAAGGAATATAATAAAATGAAGTTATATTCGGTTTGTGTAATCATAGTTAAACCGGAATATAATATAGATAAGACTTTGGAAAATAGAGATTTTAATTGTTTAAAATTTATAAAAGTACAATATTTGAAGCTATAATTTATTTTTATATATGTGGTTTCAAAGAAGAGAATAAAATAAATATACACATATGAATATTTTAAATCTACTAGTTTATTTTAAAAATAATGGATTTGGAGATTTAACTGTTTGAATTTCATGATAAGTGATTTTTTGATTAATTCAAATAGTAATAAATCGTGAACTGTTTATACAAGGTTTAAAATTGAGAAATCAAATCAAAATTGGAAATGGGATTGCAAAATAAAAGCAAAGGTGAGATCTTCTCACTCAAATTGAAAGTTGGATTTGCAGTTATTGATTGATTGCTGTTTGGATGTGATATAGTATGTATAGTAGTATATAGCAATATATATGTATATATATTGGAATATGTATATATTGGAGTTGTTGATTTCCCGCATTATATAGCGGATGAGACCCTATGCACTGCATAATAGCGGATGATATTTTATAAATCCCATATACCGCGATATTCCACCTCAAAGTGGAATTGGTATTGTGCTAACATCTGTGGATGTAGGGAAACAGGTTGGAGGGATCCAACTGGATTCCTCAAATTGTTTGAATATTATTTCATATGTGAATGATGTGATTTATTGATAAGCTGTGGATGATTTATTGATAATTGAAAGTGTTGAAGGCTAAAATTTAGCCGAATGTATTTTTGGTATTGCTGGATACCAGAAATAAATATAAATTGGATTTTGAAAATAAAGTGGAAAATTTTAAATGAAATTATTTTTAAGAGTTGAATAAATTTAAAAGAAAGAATTTAACGGTAAAAAGAGACTTTTGTAATCTTATCGAATAAATTCCAAGATATGGTGAAAAGATTTAATAAATGGATTTCGGGTAATATTGTTTAAAAGTTGAAGAATTCATTTAAAAATGGAATTTTAAATGATTTAGAAAGAATAAAGGAATTTATTTAAAAGTTAATAAATGGTAGAAATCAATTTGAAATTTGATTTGGTATGGGAAATAAATGGTAGAAATCAATTTGAAATTTGATTTGGTATTGAAATAAAAATTGAGAAACCAATTTGGAATCTGATTTTGGAGTTGAAAGTGAATATTTGAAAAATCGATTTAAAAATCATATAAAAGTGAATATTTGGGAATGTAAATTAAAATTGGAATTTATAAAGGAAAGGGAAATTTTGTTTTAAAAATAAACACTGATTTATTTTTAAAAGTGTGGAAATAAATTTACAGATTTGAATGTAAATTTAAAATAAATCGATAAGGATTTATTTAATTGGTTTAAATGGACCATTTTGAAATGGAAGTGTATTTTCCTTGAAAAACACCGAGTATATTTCCAAAGTAGCTTTTAAAAATATAAATTAAAGTTCTAAAGTTGGTTTTTAAAAGAAATATTTGGAAATATATTCCGCGTGAGGGAATTGATTTGAAATTTATTTTCAAAAGTTGAAAGGTGAAAAATTGATTTGAAATTGGTTTTCAAAGTGATGAAGTGTGGAAAATATATATATATCTTGTGAAGATATTTTGAAAATAAATAATTTGGGAAATTATTTAAATTGGTTGATTGTTGTGAATGTAGTTGATAGTTAAATAACCGACTATCAATATTTGCCTTTGAAATGGCACTTGGATTTGTTTTTAAAACAAACGCTTATTATTCGGTTTAGCCGGGAAAGGACCTTTGTGTCATATAACCCATTCCGAATAATGATACGACGTGTATGAATTGCAATTGAAGAACGGTGTGAAGACCGGGTATTTTTGAAAATGAAAGGACAACCTGTCAAATGTCTCTGCACCGAGTTGTTCCGGTATAGAGATTTATATCACTCTTTTTGTGATGGGAAGTCCGATCGGGATTGTGAATACCCGGATTGCAAGGGCTTCTTTGGAAGTGCCTTCGGTTCTGTTCGAACCCGGAACAGACTTGTATGGTTACATGTCTGACATTACATTTTGAGATATAAAGCTGATTTCTTTCAAATACATTTCTGTTGGTGGCAGAGAATTTATACTCTTAGCTTAACACCCTTCTCTGAGACGTACGAGCTCAGAGGTTATGTAGTTGAAGGTTATCAGTGATATATTCCCAATTTGGTAATGTGGCATGCTGAGTGTTGCTGTGTGTTGATCATTTATTGATCAATTGTGATCAAAGCATGGATTTGTGAAAAAGCGTAGCTTTGTGTACAAGACTTCGTCAGACCTCACACCCCGGAAATGGTCGAAACAGGAATGATGCGGCAAGGTTATGAGGGTCGCGCCCTTTAGGGTATGTCATTTCTTTCTGGAAAAGGGTGGTATCAGGTATGGAGCCCTGGTATTTAACTTATGTGGTTGCTCCAATCTCATTCTTGTGGATGTTGCTTTGTGATCGAGGCGCCTCGGATAAAGGTCCCAAAGGATCGGTCGGTGGCATATTCGTGTAGTAGTTACCTATTCCCAGAGGTAACCCGGCCTTGTGTTGGCAGAGAGCCAGGTTGGTTCTCGGGATGTCCATCCAGAGGCGATCCCATTGGTAGTAGGAAGTTCCTTAGCCTGACCATTTGTTGGAAATCCAAAGAAACAATACGAGCCTTGTACGGTTTTAGTTGTATAACCTGCTATGGAATGTGGCGGTAACCTGCTATTGAACATAGTAGCTATAGTAGGTATACAATAATGATTGTATGTTTGCTAAGATTAATATTATACTTTTGAAATGTTTTCCACACTAGACATTAATAATAATATCCAATGATTTTGCGTAGTAAGCATGTTTGACTATCATAAGAAGAAATCTCCTCCAATTCTGCGTTTGCATTGTGTGTGTGGCAGGAGGTCTTATGGTAGTTTCATTTTCCAAAAGCATTGCAAAATTCTTTTGTTTTCTTTGTGAAAATAACCGTTTTACTATCTCACACCAGTCACCATGACTGACTCGGAGTTTATTGTTTCCCTTTTAAACTCTGGGTGCCCATAATTTTCCACACGGGCAGCCTAGAGTTACGTTATCAGGATATTCTGGATATTCTGGAGCTTTGGAAGCAAGCTGGATGGCGAGACGTACTCCCGTACTTGTTTATTTATTTCACTGTGTATTCTGGATGAGGACAAGTTTATATAACTGTCCATTGTCGTATTGAGTTGTATATTGACTTTGATGATGTATTGTATAAACTGATATAGTTATTTGTTTAAAAGACTAGTGATTATCTATTATATATTGTTCCGCTGCGAATGTGAGATTCTGATGTTGTTTCTGTTTCTGTTCTTTCTTTTCTTCTGTCTTCTTCTACCTCTTCTTTTTAACCCTAATGGTTTGGTTTTCGGGCATTCGATTGCGCGACATTTGATACAGTGGACGTATTAATGTCGACTTTCGAGCATCGAAAAGTCATATCGTTACAGTGATAAAGAAGAACAAGTATCCATTTCCGCGTATTGATGACTGCGAAGGTGTTCTTCAAATGGATTTGGCAATGGGGTTTCACCATCTTAGAGTAGCGAAGGAGAGTGTTCCTATTACTGCATTTCATACGCCTCGGGTTTTATAAGTGATTGGTGCCATTCGGGTTGACCAACGCTCTAACATACTTTATGGATCTCATGAATCGGGTTTTCAGAGATCAGTTGAATAAGTTTATGCTTGTGTTCATGGATGATATTCTGATCTACTCTAGAATTGAAAAAGAGCACAAGACGCACTTGAGGATTGTGCTAGAGATATTAAGAAAGCATAAGTTAATAGTGAAGTTCTCCAAATGTCACTTCTAGAGAGAAGAAGTGAGATTCTTGGGTCATGTCATTTCAGGATATGGTATATCATTGGATCCTACGAAGGTGGCAGCGGTCCAAGATTGGAATCGGCCTAAGAATGCTACGGATATGAGGAGTTTCCTAGGGTTGGCAGGGTACTATAGACGCTTCATCAAGGACTTCTCAACAATAGCAGCACCGTTGACTAATTTGACGAAGAAGAATCAGAATTTTGTTTGGGATGCAAATTATGAGCATGCATTTGTGAGTCTGAAAGAGTGGTTGACGAGTGCACCAGTGTCATCCATTCCAAACGGAAATGAAGAGTTAATAATATACACTGATGTCAATGGTACTACATTAGGTGCGGTGTTAATGCAAAAGGGAAGAATTGTCGCTTATGCCAATCAACTGCTAAAGCTGCACGAAAGGAATTACCCAACTCATGATTTAGAATTGGCGGCTATTGTTTGTGCTTTGAAGATGTGGAGCCACTATTTGTAAGGAGAAAGATTTGAGCGATTTACGGACTACAATCTTTGAAGTACCTTTTCTCTTAGAAAGATCTCAACCTTCGTCAGCAGCGGTGGTTGGAGTTCTTGGCCTCTTATGATTTCAATATTTCCTATATTGCAGGAAAAAGGTATGCAGTCGTAGATGCATTGAGTGATAGAGTTAGGAGTATGCCCTAGGGAAAACAATGTAATTTGTTACGTATATCTAACCTGATAACCAATCTTGTTCAAACTAAAAGGTGTTTTCTTTCTATTATATACATGATATAACGTGTTATATTAATTAATTTAGTTAAAAGAATATTTAATAGAAAATCCATAAATGCTATGTTTTGTGATAGTAGTTACAAAATGTTGTAACCGTGAGTATTTTATCACAATGAAAATAAATATATCATTTTAAATATTCCTAGTCAAGATGTTTGAGACCGGATACCGATACATCCGTTGAGGCTGGAGTACGTAATGCATTCCAAATGTTGGGCAGTATATTACTCTTGACTACTAGGGGCACCAAGGGGTTACATACTAGTAATTATTGGATAACTGTGGAATGATTCACTCGATAATTTTCTATTAGTTATATAACTAAGGTCAAACTGAAAATATCGATGGGACTAATTTACATAGTTCTCTTGACTTAAGAATACTGTTGATCTTCAATGTGGAAGCTCCGATTTGATTATCTTTAAATCGTGGCACAACATCCATCAAAAGACTATATTTTGGCCAAGTGAAAGCATTGTAAGTGAAACACTATTCAAGTGAAGATTCGCCTCCTCAATTATATGAGGTTAGTATCACAGTCAGCTGATGTCAACTCAAAGTCAATATCTCTGGCCAGAGCAGTTCGGTTAATAATAGTCATTATTACTGACTAGGACTATAAAGTTGAATGTGGTCGATATTGGAATTTTGACCATTACCAAATTCCATAAGTCCTAATGTGATATAGTTTTGACGAAGAGAATTGGTGTAAATAATTGTCACTATCGGCAACCGCTTATAATGAATAAATTTGGATTATACCAAAAGTTGTATAAGTGATAAATTCAGCCAAAATGTCACAGCACCTGCTAAGTGACGTATGAAAGTTAGTAATCGAATAGTTCGATATTAATTGCTGATTGAATTTACACCTTTGAGTTGCACAACCATAATAATGAATTTTCTTAAAAACCACATGATTTAATTAATTTATAAAATGTTTTAAATTGATTAAATTAATTGATATTTGAGAAATATTAATTATTATTTAATTTATTTGTTGTTTGAAAGTTGTTTGTAATTATTTTAATGCATTTATAAATGTTATATTTGCGTGCATTGATATACGATATCGTTGTAATTTAAATAAAAGATAATTGCATGAAATGATATATGGAAATTTTATGTCATTTGATGGCATGATTTGTGGAAATTTTATGTCATTTGATGATATATCATGTGAAAAAAGGATTGAAGAGAGAGATACTGTGACGCCCCACCTCTATGCCCACACTAACCAAGAACACTACGATGTAGTGCTGTCAATTAGCACGGAGAATAAGGCTATTGAGGAGTGACCATCCATGTAACTTCTTTGTGCGAGCACCGATATGTCAGATAGAATAGAATCACTACGCCATAGATGGCCTACTGCAATGAAATTACATGGTGTTGCTAGCTATAATGTAACGATAGGTATGCTGATTTTTGTCTATTACAACACTCGCTTCAAGGTGTTAGCATAGGTATCAACAAGATGTTGCATTAGCTATAGATGTATTCAAATTAAAAAATTAATAAAATTAGCAATCCGCGTGAATACGATCCAACGGTCTACATTTACTCTGGTTGTTAAAATGGATCACCACTGCAATTTTCCCCAAAATTTCGTTTTCCCGCCTAGTTCAGAGTAGATCCCTTTTGGTTTTCATTCCAATTTGCCTCTTCCCATTCGCCTCCTCCCATTCGCCTCCGCCACCAAATTGTCACCCTCCTCTTCTTCTGCCTCCTCCCATTCGCCTCTGCCACCAAATTGTCACCCTCACCCCCATCTACCCCCTTACCCATCGCGACCATCTAGCTCCAACCAGAGCCCCGTCACGACACCAAAACCCGAAGCCAAACAAAGTTTTCCGTTCAAACCCCTTTTGCCACCGCTGTCGTCGCTATCAGCTCTCACCTCCAACAGAAGACTTGCTCGCCACCAACCCCTCTACCTTTCTCCTTTAGACTACTTCACCTGAAAACCCTTCTAGCGCCTTAATTTCTCCCAAAACCCGAACTGCTGCCCTCGAGATTTTGGTTCACTTCGTACTTTCCATCGCAAGTTCAGAGCAGATCCCAGGCTGATCTCTTCGTACTTTCCCCTATGATTGCGGTTGCTTCACTTGGTACTGGTAATTTCAATAAGATAGTATGCCCCCCATATGTTTGTGCAAATGCTCCTTTAACACTTGTTAATGTTTCAGAATCTGGCTGGGTATGTACTGCTTCTGGATGCCCTGTGCCTCCATCTCAAGTCCATCGCAAGTTCATAATCTGGTTGGTTGGTTCACCATTGAAACTGGATGTAGTTGTATTGGTTGATGGTTGGTTGGTTGGTTTGGTAAGTTATGGAAGTGATGGTGGAAGTTGGTGATGCAGAGGAGTTTCAGTTGGCAGTGTGATGCCTGAATGTTGGCAGAGAGATGTAGACGGAGTTTGGAGTTTGACAATGGTAGAGTGCTGTTGTGTATTGGTTACGGAGAGAAGCTAATGTGGTGATTGGAAATTGAAAAGAGTTTGCAGTAGAGTTTTGGTGTTTGGCCGTAGGGGATTCAAGCAGATTTAGGCGAGGAGATGGAGGATAGGAATTAAGCTCAGTCTTCATTTGTGCATCATTTTACGTCATTTCAAAGAAGGCTCGATCTTCCGAAATCGGATGAATCGGATACAAGGTCGATCCCCGCCGGGACTGCGGTGCCCCGGACCCCCGCCGGCGCTGCGCCCGGACCCGCTTCTCGGCTCGCCTTTGGCTCGGCACTCGGCTCGCCTTCGGCTCGGCACTCGGCTCGTCATATATTTGTCAGTGTCGGTGTCTGTATAAATTGAAACTGCATATGTAATGAGTGAACTGAGTAATGTAGTGAGGAATATCTGTATATGTGAATATCGGTGTTATTTATCATTGAATTGTAAAATAGTGGAGTTAGGAATTTGTACTATTTTAAATGTTGAAATAAAATATTTATTTAAATAAATTACTGTTTGAATATCAAATTCTGTGCAATAGCATTTTATTAAATAAATATTTATTTCTATTAAAAAAATCAAATATGCTCTACATTGTGGGCCCCACAAATTCAGAAAGTTAATATCTATAGCAACATTTTGGAATGTTGGTACAGACACCTATGGATGTTGCTATAGACCCAAATATGGTTCTATTGCAACAATATTTTTTATGTTGCCTTAGATAGTCAAAATGTTGCCTTTGAGGTCTGCGGCAACGCGGCAAAATGCATCACCGAGAAAGTGTTTCCTTTGCCCTTTTTCAGCCTACAGCAACATTTTTTGGCACTTCCTGCATCACTTCTTTGGTGTTGCAGCATGCAATCTATGGCGTAGTGAATGCATATCTTTTAAGGAGGAAATCCGACATACCGATACAAACACAAAGCTATCACACAGTAGCTATATATAATCTTCGGAAACAAACATAGAAATAATCATAACATAAATCAGTCACAGACATCCATATCACAAAGGCGGAAGAAGATATGAATAAATGTATAACACATGAAAGTGTACATCAGAGTAGTGGTCAGAAAGATCCACGATAATACAAAAGAATAGCAACATGTGCTATACAAAAGAATAAGTACACAATGTAGAGTCTATATCTCAAATGCATACAATCAAAAACTACTAATCTAAGTAGTTAGCCAAAAGTTAGAATAATCCTGAAGAGAAGTCAAGCAGAAGCACCTGTAAAATCTCGGTCTGACCCGAGTATTATTTATAAGAAAATAATAAACGGATCAGTCTAGCTATAAATATCAGATGATATGGTATATAGTAAAAGGCATGACATGAACATGTAAAAACCATAACGGCATACTACGATAAGTATGTAAATGATAACCAACAAAAGATTAATCAATATCACAAGAATCTTCTCAAAGATAAAATAGGGTATCATACCCTAAACCTGTATTCATAACAAGTCAATAACACATAAATTCACCAATGCACAAAAACTGATATCATATCAATGAAAATCATGAAAATTGGTGAAGCACAAGATTCCAGAAATCATCACCAGAAATCCAGAAAACACATAAAAGGGGGGAAGGCCTAACACATGAATGGGAGCATGAAAACTCACCTACGCGTATCACACAGGACGAGAAGCTATCTCATGGACGCTATCCATTAAATTTCCATACAGTAATGGCCCGAAGACCGTAGGGTGCTACCCTACATATGTGATGGCAAAACATCACATAAACGGGGTATAGTCTCCCTCGCAGACAAAGAGACATCACTCAATCGCTAATCTAAATCACAAAAATGATCGTCATGACCATCAGGAAGTGTCGATTACACTAAGCTAGTAAATATAAGAGTTTAGCTTCATGTCCCATAACCACTTGCTTAACTCAAATATTTACGAACAGATTGTAGATCTGCACTAGAAAATTGTCACAAGAGTTTCAATATGTGTGAATCGAAATCACACCAATGAGGTATAGACTAACCTTGAAGATAAAGAGATATGTGTGAATCGAAATCACACAAATGGTGTCTAGTCTAACCTCGCAAACAAAGAGACATCGCTCAATCGCTAGTCTAAATCACAAAAATGATCGTCATGATCATTAGGAAGTGTCAATCACACCAAGCTAGTAAATATATGAGTTTAGCTTCATGTCCCATAACCACTTGCTTAACTCAAATATTTACGAACAAGCTGTAAATCTTCACTAGGAAATTGTCACAAAAAGGGTTCAATCGAACAAGTCCAAGAGCTAACCGACGAAGTGAACGCAAGCGTTTCATACCACTCGTTTTACTAAGTTGTTTAAGTCGTTTTCTCATCCGAGTGAAGTAAAGGCTTGTATATACTAGTAGATTGGAAATCGGTTTGAGAAAACTAACTTTTGATATTTAAAATAGTGTTGAAATCGTTTTGATGAAGAAGTTTTGATATTTAATACTAGTATTGAAACCTTTATATTTTTAAAGTGACAAATCACGAAAACGATTGTAGAAACAATTAATCAATCAAAAATTCACATTCGAAGACGTGGATAAAATCCAAAGAGATCAATAACGAATCCATCAAAAATGGATATTCTCAAAAGTCCAAAGAAAGAAGTCATCAAACTCGATAATAATTGATAACAATAAGTCGGATCGACAAAAATCGATAAACCTTGGAAATTTACTTGAAAATAGGCAAATTAGGCAAAATCAACAGTTCAGACGTCTAAAATTTTATGACAGACGTCTAAATTTGATCTCAGACGTCTGAATTTTTGTGACAGACGTCTCAGAGGTCTAAAATTGAAACAGAGAGTAAAAACATTTTGAACTAAATTCAGACGTCTAAATTTTTGTGACAGACGTTTGAATTTGATCTCAGACGTCTGAATTTTTGTGATAGACGTCTAAATTTATCTCAGACGTCTGAATTTTTGTGACAGACGTCTAAATTTTTCTGGTAGGCTAAAAAAAACAGCCTAGCTCAAAAATGACGAATCCAAACCGAAATGCGATCGAGAGCGACGAGTACTAAGGGTTTACGCCAATCGGCAACCCATCCCTATAGGTACTTAGATGCAATCACCAAAAACATGTTCAAACATCCATAAAAGGATTTTCACAAAAAATAACCAAAACACCAAAAATTGGAATACACACCAAATCAATCCAAACCAAAATCAAATGCACATGGACAAGTGTTAGGAATTCATACCTAACAATCAAAGATAATTATAGGCTTAGATGTGAGATAAAAATCTCACCTTTGAACCCAAACAAATGAAGAAGAAGCTTTGGAGCAATGGCAAGAGCAATTACTCTTCAATTCCAACACAACAAGCTTGAATCAAAGCTTAAAAGAAGAACATTCCCAAAGTTAGGTTTAGGAATTTCTGAAATTGGAAGGAGAAAGATTTGGAGAAGAAGAAGGAGATGCTTACCAATGCTTTTACTTGAATTTGGAGGTAGAAGCTTGAATTTGCTATTGAACTAGGGCTTAGGAATTTCCATTTCCAATCTTTTCCCCCATTATTCTCTTGAGCTTGAGAGAGTTAGGAAATGAGGAATGAATGAAGAGAAGTGGAGAGGGGCTGGGTTGATATAACCAGAATTGGGCAAATGGGCTGAACCCAAACCCAAAGTCCAAAGTGAAAAAGTAGCAAAATTCTACTAACTCCAAACATATCGAAGCTTATACTCAAAAAGGTCGCAAACGGCATTTTGAACTCAATGGAAATGGTCTCGAGTCCCAATTCGACCGTATGAAAAAGTAGCTTTTTGGACTATAATCCAATGAACGAGGTTATATTTAAATAAAATATTTAAATATAAAATCAACAAATATGCGGGTTGTTACAGACTCCCCTCCTTAAAGAAATTGCGTCCTCGCAATACTTAAGAAGAAAATAAAGAGTAACGACCATAAAAGCATATCAACACAAAAGAAAATTTGAAATAAGAAGTTCACCATAAAAAGCACGAAAGAGTAAACCCGGACGAGTTCGCTCAATGAATTCCTAGGATTCCCAATAGCAATTCTTAGGATCTGAGAACCATTGAACTCTCACAAGAAGAACATCTTTATTCCAAAGGCGCTATACCTCCGAAGCAATGATGCGAATGGAATGTTGCTCATAAGTCAAATCTAGTGAAACTTCAATTTCCACAATAACACCGGGCTCAAGAATAAAAATCGAAATCCCAAAGGCATTTCCGTATATAAAGGAGACGCGGAAAACGTCATAAATAACAAAAGATTGAGCCGGTAATAAAAAGGCGATAAGCCACGGAACAAATACGTTCGGTGATGGGAAATGGACCAAAATATCGTGGTGCAACCTTTCCCGATCAATTGAAACGCACAACAGCCCTCATAGGTGAAACATGAATGAACACCAATAAGATCTGGACCTGAAACCAGCCTTTCACCGGCTTCAAGCCAACACAAAGAGAATCGGCATGGCCTTCCGTAGAGTGGCTCGAAAGGTACCATACCAATACAAGATTGGAAGCTATCATAGGAAGAAAACTCAACAAGAGAAATATGACCTTCCCAACTTCCACAAAAATCGAGAACACATGAACGAAAGAGATCTTCAAGAGTTGATTCACACGCTCGGTTTGTCCATCGGACAAAGATGATAGGCGATGCTAAAATTTTAAGCGTTGTTCCTAAAGCTTTTTGAAGACCTTACCAAAAATCCACTAGTAAGATAATGGATCACGATTGCAAATCAACAGAAGTAGGAACTCCATGCAATTTAACTAAACATAGAGTTTAGTAAAAAGAGGTACGGTCCAATTGGACTGAACGGGAAGAAAAATGGGCGGATTATGTATGTCTATCTACAATCTCCCATAAATTGTCATGACCCGAACGAGAATGGGAAATACCATCAATAAAGTCCATGGAAATATGATTCCACTTCCAAATTGGAATGTCCGAAGGTTGCAATAACCCACCGGGCCTTTGGTGCTCGGCCCAAATGAGTTGGAAAGTCATGCAACGCTTAACAAAGTTAGCGATATCAAATTTCATTCCCTCCCAATAATAAAGTCGCTTCATAACCGCGTACATTTTTCTACTACCGGGACGAATGGTGAATTTAGAATGATGGAAAACTTCTAATATGTCTTTGCAAAGATCACTAATATTTGGCACGACAAGTCTACCAAATTTTCGAATACCGCCGCGAGAATCAATATCAAAGTCTTTCATACCTTCAATATCAATTTTATCCCTAAAGTTTCGGCTAAGAAGAGCCAATTCGGGATCTAGCTTTTGAGCTTCAAGGATGCAGTCAAAAGAGAAGGATGAGCCTCAAGGCTACATAAAACAAGAGATGAACATGAATTGGAATTCACGATCTCGAATCTCACAAGTGGAGGAAATCTCGAGATTATTCCATTTGGATATCATCAAAGAAATAACCGCTTGTTGCTTAAGACTAAGGGCATTGGCAACACGATTCTCCCATCCGGGAGTAAACAAAGAATATCAAGATCATAAGATGCAAGGAACTCGAGCCAACATTGTTGACACCAATTAAGTTCGTTATGCGAAAATAAATATTCCAAAGATTTATGATCAAGGTGGAGAACAAATTTCTCCCCCAAAAATGATGATGCCAATTTCTAAAAGCAAAAACAATAGCCGCGAGCACCAGATCATAAGTGACATACCTAGTCTCTATCGGCTTTTATGATTATAGAAGCACAAGTGATAGCACGTTCTCTTTTGCAAGAGAACGACCTCCAAACTAATACAATTAGCATTGGTACAAAAGATAAAATCTTGGTTCCCTTCGGGAATCACAAGAATAAGAATATCGGAAAAGAATTCTTTCAAATAATCTTCTTTCTCGAAAAGCTAGAATTTTCAAAATTAAATTATCTTTATGAAATTATCTTTTCAGAAAAATTTACATTTTATAAGTCAATTTATTATGTCAAATTGTCTCATCAAAGCGTTTAGGAGATTCCTATCGATAACGTTGATCAAGCGCATCGACCAAAATTCTTAAAGCACTCAATGGGCAATACAATCACAAAATCATCTTCAAGATAATAAACATGTTTCTTATAAACTTTCAAGAATATTCTTTGTTTGCTTAAAGAACAAAAATCCAATTGTACTTATAAATAAATCTTATGAAAAAGATTTGCAAAATTTTAAATTGCTATTTTCACCCAAAATCAATGAATACAAGAATGGTCTCATCGAAATATTCATAGAATACTCGATTTACAAAAATGGATGAAATAAACTGGATAAACTGAATGACATAACAAGTCATTCATAAGAATCATAACGAGTGCGGAATGCGGTAAGTGGATAACTCCCGCAACTCGTAGCAAATGAAAATCGGTGGCAAGGTCGAGCTAAAAAGACCTTAACACCACTCAAAAGATTGCTTAGGTGACAATCCTTAGACAAACTCAAAAATACCGGAAAATTCTCAAACTTCATGAATGAGAGAAATAACACTTTCCTCATCAAGTGAGCATAAAGAATAAAATGATGCCATCAAATTGGAATCAAAATCATAAGGGAAAACAGAAACCTGCTTAACAGATTGAAAATGTCGAAAATGAATAGTCCACTCGAGACATAGGATATGGCTATATAAAAATTAAGTCAGTCCTTACAAAAATCAATTCCGAAGCCTAAGTAAAAATCAGCTCGGAAAGATAAATCACATAAAATAATTTCGACATCAATAAAAAGCAAATTGAGTGTTGCGGATCCACCAACCGGATTCGCAATCCTCAAAGAAGTCAACAAGCCCAAAAAGGTATAAAGAAAAGGAATCACAAGTTCTTTTGATATAAAAATAATGAGATGAAACCCATATAAAAAAGAACTCCAATAAGATAATCACAAAATAAATGTCATCAAGGATAGAATGGATACCTTGACTAAGAGAAGAGTTGCTAGAGGCTTGCACAATATTTAGCTTTCTCATGTCCTTGTTCAAAAGTTTGGGACATGCAGATAAAAGATGACCCGGTTTCTTGCAATAGCGGCAATAAAGGGGTTTCAGGCACTTAATTACATAATGGTCCATGGAACCACAATTGTAACATTGTTTACGACTAGCAGTAGGAGTCTTGGCTACCGAAGTTTCTGGTTCCATTTTCTTCTTGCTCAGAAGTATGGGGCAGACAAAAATATGATGACTTGAATTTTTTGCAATAACGACAAAAGAGTGGTTCCGGACACTCCTTTGCGTAGTGGTATTTAGAATTACAATAGTAGCATCCTCTACAAAAAGAGTTTGGAGTATTTGCTACCAAAGTAGGTTGCTTTACCTTCTTATCGGGATAAGGGCTTTTGAACTTAATATGCCTCTTCTTGGAAATCCCAATATCACTATCAATTCCTTTATCAACCTCTTCATGTCGAAGAGTGATATCCACAGGTTGATTGAAAGGAAATTTAAGTTTCAGAGGTAAAATCATTTCGGGGTTCTTACACAAAGCACAGATAAACCTTTGATTCTTAGCAAGATCCAAAAGTTGTTGGGCAGACATAAATACGCCATCCAGAGAAGGACTACTGGATTGACCAGCGCTAGGACTGCCAGAACTAACCATCTCTTCTTCTTTAAGAAAGAAAGAAATAAGAAGAAAAAGGTTATTCTCAGAATGAATATCAAGCAATCTTGATAGATAAAACAAGGAATCATAAAAGAAAATAGGATGAACCGGTACAAAGACTCGAATTAATCCTAAGGTACAACTCCTAAGAAGGACTTAGGATGATGATCCTTGTTAAGTTATTCTACATGTTCCGAAGTTTGGCTCCGATACCAAGCTGTGACGCCCCACCTCTATGCCCACGCTAACCAAGAACACTACGATGTAGTGCTGTCAATTAGCACGGAGAATAAGGCTGTTGAGGATCGACCATCCATGTAACTTCTTTGTGCGAGCATCGATATGTCAGATAGAATAGAATGCATATCTTTTAAGGAGGAAATCCGACATACCGATACAAACACAAAGCTATCACACGGTGGCTATATATAATCTTCAGAAACAAACATAGAAATAATCATAACATAAATCAGTCACAGACATCCATATCACAAAGGCGGAAGAAGATATGAATAAATGTATAACACATGAAAGTGTACATCAGAGTAGTGGTCAGAAAGATCCACGATAATACAAAAGAATAGCAACATGTGCTATACAAAAGAATAAGTACACAATGTAGAGTCTATATCTCAAATGCGTACAATCAAAAACTACTAATCTAAGTAGTTAGCCAAAAGTCAGAATAATCCTGAAGAGAAGTCAAGTAGAAGCACCTGTAACATCTCGGTCTGACCCGAGTATTATTTATAAGAAAATAATAAACGGATCAGTCTAGCTATAAATATCAGATGATATGGTATATAGTAAAAGGCATGACATGAACATGTAATAACCATAACGACATACTACGATAAGTATGTAAATGATAACCAACAAAAGATTAATCAATATCACAAGAATCTTCTCAAAGATAAAATAGGGTATCATACCCTAAACCTGTATTCATAACAAGTCAATAACACATAAATTCACCAATGCACAAAAACTGATATCATATCAATGAAAATCATGAAAATTGGTGAAGCACAAGATTCTAGAAATCATCACCAGAAATCCAGAAAACACATAAAAGGGGGGAAGGCCTAACACATGAATGGGAGCATGAAAACTCACCTACGCGTATCACACAGGACGAGAAGCTATCTCATGGAAGCTATCCATTAAATTTCCACACAGTAATGGCCCGAAGACCGTAGGGTGCTACCCTACATATGTGATGGCGAAACATCACATAAACGGGGTATAGTCTCCCTCGCAGACAAAGAGACATCGCTCAATCGCTAACTAAATCACAAAAATGATCGTCATGACCATCAGGAAGTGTCGATTACACTAAGCTAGTAAATATAAGAGTTTAGCTTCATGTCCCATAACCACTTGCTTAACTCAAATATTTACGAACAGATTGTAGATCTTCACTAGAAAATTGTCACAAGAGTTTCAATATGTGTGAATCGAAATCACACCAATGAGGTATAGACTAACCTTGAAGATAAAGAGATATGTGTGAATCGAAATCACACAAATGGTGTCTAGTCTAACCTCGCAAACAAAGAGACATCGCTCAATCGCTAGTCTAAATCACAAAAATGATCGTCATGATCATTAGGAAGTGTCAATCACACCAAGCTAGTAAATATATGAGTTTAGCTTCATGTCCCATAACCACTTGCTTAACTCAAATATTTACGAACAAGCTGTAAATCTTCACTAGGAAATTGTCACAAAAAGGGTTCAATCGAACAAGTCCAAGAGCTAACCGACGAAGTGAACGCAAGCGTTTCATACCACTCGTTTTACTAAGTCGTTTAAGTCGATTTCTCATCCGAGTGAAGTAAAGGCTTGTATATACTAGTAAATTGGAAATCGGTTTGAGAAAACGAACTTTTGATATTTAAAATAGTGTTGAAATCGTTTTGATGAAGAAGTTTTGATATTTAATACTAGTATTGAAACCTTTATATTTTTAAAGTGACAAATCACGAAAACGATTGTAGAAACAATCAATCAATCAAAAATTCACATTCGAAGACGTGGATAAAATCCAAAGAGATCAATAACGAATCCATCAAAAATGGATATTCTCAAAAGTCCAAAGAAAGAAGTCATCAAACTCGATAATAATTGATAACAATAAGTCGGATCGACAAAAATCGATAAACCTTGGAAATTTACTCGAAAATAGGCAAATTAGGCAAATTAGGCAAAATCAACAGTTCAGACGTCTAAAATTTTATGACAGACGTCTAAATTTGATCTCAGACGTCTGAATTTTTGTGACAGACGTCTCAGAGGTCTAAAATTGAAACAGAGAGTAAAAACATTTTGAACTAAATTCAGACGTCTAAATTTTTGTGACAGACGTTTGAATTTATCTCAGACGTCTGAATTTTTGTGACAGACGTCTAAATTTTTCTGGTAGGCTAAAAAAACAGCCTAGCTCAAAAACGACGAATCCAAACCGAAATGCGATCGAACGAGCGACGAGTACTAAGGGTTTACGCCAATCGGCAACCCTGCCCTATAGGTACTTAGATGCAATCACCAAAAACATGTTCAAACATCCATAAAAGGATTTTCACAAAAAATAACCAAAACACCAAAAATTGGAATACACACCAAATCAATCCAAACCAAAATCAAATGCACATGGACAAGTGTTAAGAATTCATACCTAACAATCAAAGATAATTATAGGCTTAGATGTGAGATAAAAATCTCACCTTTGAACCTAAACAAATGAAGAAGAAGGTTTGGAGCAATGGCAAGAGCAATTACTCTTCAATTCCAACACAACAAGCTTGAATCAAAGCTTAAAAGAAGAACATTCCCAAAGTTAGGTTTAGGAATTTCTGAAATTGGAAGGAGAAAGATTTGGAGAAGAAGAAGGAGATGCTTACCAATGCTTCTACTTGAATTTGGAGGTAGAAGCTTGAATTTGCTATTGAACTAGGGCTTAGGAATTTCCATTTCCAATCTTTTCCCCCATTATTCTCTTGAGCTTGAGAGAGTTAGGAAATGAGGAATGAATGAAGAGAAGTGGAGAGGGGCTGGGTTGATATAACCAGAATTGGGCAAATGGGCTGAACCCAAACCCAAAGTCCAAAGTGAAAAAGTAGCAAAATTCTACTAACTCCAAACATATCGAAGCTTATACTCAAAAAGGTCGCAAACGACATTTTGAACTCAATGGAAGTGGTCTCGAGTCCCAATTCGACCGTATGCAAAAAGTAGCTTTTTGGACTATAATCCAACGAACGAGGTTATATTTAAATAAAATATTTAAATATAAAATCGACAAATATGCGGGTTGTTACAGATACAATCAAGGGAATTAATTAGGGAAGTTTTAATTAAAGAATGAGAAAGGTTTCATTCTTTCAAATAAAACATATTCTCTAATTCATTCTGTACGTACAACTCATTCTTTTTCTTTCTCTCCTCCTAACTTTTCATGAAAGAAAACAAAAAAAACAAGTTTCCAAAATCTTTCAACTCCAAATAACAATATCAAATAAAATATAACAAAAGTGGTCCATCCATCTCTTGTAAGAATATGATAGGGATGTTGAAGATCTAAGGAGATATCATCATTTAAGGTGTGACTTCTGGGCAAAGGCAACATCCTAATGGAATTCATTTTCAAGGTGTGCTTTAAGGCTTTGAATAATAAGGTATGTTTTTCTTTTATAGATAACGACATTTGATGTAATGTTTGGTGAAAGCGAAATTTAATTATCATATTTTGTATGTATATATCATTGCCTCATTTAATTTGAAATTGTTTATGTAGCTTGAATTGTTTATTGAATGAATTGATTGGGGTTTTATTTTAATAAATCAAAACTTGTATATGTTTTATAATGTTTTTTTGGAATCATGTTCTAAACATTCAATTTGAAGTCAAAATTTTAGATCTAAAATTTTGTATTTTCAATTTGTCAATTGGGCTCTTATTTTGTTAAACTATAATTAAATTTTGTATATGTTTAAATACAATGTTTTATTATAGATCTATGTTGTAAACATTCAATTCGAAGTATAATCCTTTAGATCTAGAACTTTGTATGTATATTGTTTTGATTGAATTATACTTTAACAAGTTATGCTGAAATTTATGTATGGCTAGTGCAATGTTTTATTGAAGATTCATGTTTCAAATCGTACAAAATAAAGTGTAATTTTAGATTGAAAGTTTACATGTATGTATTTTGTGTTTTTTTGTATTAGAAATTAAAAGAAGGGAAGATGTTTTGACAATAAATCTAAATTTTAAATTGATTGTTATAAATATGTAATTTGTATTCATTAGGAAGATTTGATTGAATCTTATATACACACAATTAACGTTTTGACAATAAATCTACTTTAAAATTTATTGCTATAAATCTCTAATCTGTATTAATTAGAAAGGTTTGATTTAATCTTATATACACACAATTAACGTTATATGTATGTTTGTATATATAAAATTTATTACATGTATTTCATATTGTCAAAGTATGAATTAGATTTCTTTCCAAAAAAAGAGACAATTTAAAATGAGGCAATTATATATATATATAATTATTATTGATTGTTTATATTCTTTGACACATATTATTGTCATTTATATGCTGCATTAATTAAGTTTACCAAATGGGAAGTCGAATCAATCATCCTTGTTACCCTTTATTTATTTCCATTTTCCTTTATGTGATTAGCTATCCATTTATTTCTATTTATATGTCTACACCTTGTCATCGATTGATAGCCCCTATCATAGGTTTCACTTACACAATTTACACTATAATATATATATGGTTATACTTATATTCATGCCATGTATATGTTGTTAATTAATGACATTCATATAATCAATCAATTTTATTAAAGAGAGAGAAATGAAAAGTTTATCTCACCATATAAATAAAGTATCATCTCATTAATTGAATAAGTTAAGAGAATAAAGTGAAAGGTTTTCTTCTCTAAATTACTTAACTTTGGAGAAAGGAACGAAAGATTTCTTTCTTTAAATTTACTCTTATGAGTAATTGTTGGGTGTATTTGATACATTGTACATTTAAGTTTAAATTAGTTAAAAACTTTTTGACCTATTATTGAATAAAATAAGATTTTATTTAAAAACTTTATTAGATTGGGTCTTATATACCTTTAGACTTCATAGGCACAAAAGATTCAAAATGGTAAATTTATTTAATTCATCCATTTCTTCTGCTATAGACTACCCTGATCCAACAATGGTATCAGAGCCCAATAGCCTATGCGGTATACATTAGTCATGTTAGGGCTAATTAATTAAATTTGCACACTTAATACAGCGTCAAGAAAGGTGATGTCTAGGATTGGAAATGGGTAATCAAGTATCATGTCCTACCTAGTTACCTACCATGCCTGAAAGTTGAAGTAATCCCAAAGGTTGTTCCTTATAGAAAATGCCCAATTTGAACTGGGTCTTGGGCTAATTTTCAAAATAGTTTTGAAAATTAAGACAAGATTTTGAATTTAAAATAAAAGCATGTTTATAAAAGGTTATAATATAATATAAATTTTCAAGATGTTTGAAAACGTAATGAAAAGTTCAAAATGTTTGAAACTATTTAAATATTTATTTCAAAATTTAAAATTTGATAAAAAGATTAATAAACAAATTAATTAAATGAGTTAATTAATTAATATTTATATACATGTATTATATATGTTGATATATGTTATGTTATTTTAAAGTGTTTAAGATAACATAATCATACATCTATGTAAATAAGATAAAAAAATTAAATTAATATAATTGAATTAAAATTGTTAATTAAATAAATTAATTAAAGGTTAATTAATTAAATGAAAATACACATATATAAGATATATGTGTTGCATTATAAAGGTTATAGTATACACTATAAAGGTTATAGTAGATATGTCTAATATAAAAGTTGTATTGGAATGCTAGTTAAAAATTAATTAAAGAGTTAATTAAGTAAAAATTAGTTAAATAAGATTTAACTAATATAATATTATACATTTGACTATTATATAAGTGATATGAAATATAAAATTTATATAATAATAAAACTTATATGATATGAATGTATAAAATAAAGGTGGAACATTAAAGAAACCCAAACAGACTTAAGGGTTAAATACATATGTAAATGTACGTATACCGTGATTTTTGATGTGTCTGACACTTGAATCATGAGGATATTTCATAAAAAATACATTATTCCATAAGTTGATATCACTCAATATACATATACTGAAGATTATGAATCTTCGATATAACGTTGTCCTCTACTATATATATATATATTAATAAATTACTTGCATACTCCTTAGTTGTTGAGCAAACTCAACCTAGGGATGTTATGTGTAGTATTATTAATATATTGTATAGAGGATGTGACGCAGCGGATAATTCAAAACAATGTAGATCTGTGAAAGTAGCAGTCGATGGATTGATGAATGCTGAATTGCCCGAATTCGTTGATCCGAAGATGCCGAACTCTAGCTATCTCGAACTCGTTGATCGCGCACGATACCGGGTTCAAAGATCTTCAATTCTTCAAGCGTTGATCAAGCGCACTTGATTCCGCGAATCGGCTTCTACAATCGTTGAATCGAGCGCACTCGATTATCCGAAAGAGGAGATAGGAGATTACACTCAACTACCAATTTGAATGAAAGCACAAAGCAATCAAAAGAGAATTTTATTCAATATTCAACAACCCTTTACAAATGAGAATCTCGACCTATTTATAGGCATTTTACAACTCACACAAAAAAAACAATGAAATTACAAGTATTAAGTCGGTTCCGAGTTAAGACTTCCGACCTACGCCTTAACAAAGACTTCCGACTCAACATTTACAACAGTTCAGAAAAACCTTAAAAAAAATATTACAAGTATTTAGGTCGGCAACGACCTACGACTTAACAAAGACTCCGACTCAACAGTTACAATTTTACAAGCCTTCAGCGACTTAACAAACACAGACAAAAACATCAAAGAACATACAAGTACTTAGGTCGGCAACGACCTTACGACCTAGAATGATTCGACCTAAGAATGTACGCGACTTAGCATAGGTCGGCAGCGACCTAACAACAGTTTCTTCACAGCTTCAAGAATCAACGGTTCAGATGGACGCGGCATCAAGATCTTCGGTTACAAGTTTCTGCGACTTAAAACCTTAGCGGTATTCCAAATCAACGTTTAAAGAGAATCAAGGGCAGAGGTTAACTCGGCAGACACATCAACGGCATCCCGTGCTTCGCGACCTAAAACATGCGCATCCCATATCAGCGACCTAAGATCAACGGTAGAAATTAACTCGGCAGTTGAATCAACAGCATCCAGTGTTTCGCGACTTAAAGCATGACTCGTTAGGTCGTTCAGACGACTCAAAGGACTTGTTAACTCGCAGAAATTTTCCTTGAGTCGTTGCCGAGTCACACTAGGTCGTTGATACGACTCTAAGACTTCATTAGGTCGCGAACATCCTTCCATAGGTCGGTTCCGACCTAGAACTTCATTCTCCCAACATTGCTCACCTAACTTTAACTCGGTGGTATTCTTTTTAGGTCGGTTTCGACTTATCAACTTGTTAGGTCGTATGCGACTTAATACTTCACCAAATTGGCCTGTGCAACCACTTTCTTCGGCATCACTTGTTCCCTCCTCTAACTCCTTAGGTCGTGAGCGATCTACACTCGCCTTAGGTCGTGAGCGACCTAATCCTTTAACTTTCTGCACTGCATCATCCTCCCCTGGTTGAGAGAAATTCGACCTCGAATTCGCACACTCTTCATCCCCAACAAACTCTTCCCCATGATATGGTACAAGATGTTTAACATTGAATACGTCAGATGTATACACATCATCTGGCAGCTTCAGTTTATAAGCATTTTCATTGATTCGTTTCACAACTTCCACCGGACCAATTTTCCTGGCTTTCAACTTGTTGTACGCGCCCACTGGAAAACGATCTTTTGTTAACACTGCATAAACCATATCTCCTTCATTAAACTCAACTTTTCGTCGTTTCAAATCTGCAGCTTGTTTATATTTCTCATTTGCTTTCTCTAATCGTTCTTGAACGATTTTATGACACTCCGTCAGCCCTTCAACAAAATCAGCAGCTTTCTTAATTGTCCCCTTCGAGTGTGGTATCATCGTTAAATCTAACGGTCCCTTCGGTAAACTTGAATAAACAATCTGGAACGGACTGAACCCCGTACTTCGATTCACAGCATGATTATGGGCAAATTCTGCCTGACATAACTTCACATCCCAACTCTTCAGATTATCTTGAACAAGACACCTCAACAAGTTTCCCAACGATCGATTAACCACCTCAGTCTGTCCATCCGTTTGCGGGTGATAAGCACTACTAAATTTCAGCTTCGTTCCCACCAGTTTCCACAAACTCAACCAAAAGTGACTCAGAAATCGAGTATCTCTATCCGACACAATAGATTCTGGCAATCCATGAAGTCTATAGATCTCCCTGAAAAACAACTGGGCTACATGAACAGCATCCGCCGTCTTCTTACAAGCAATGAAATGTGCCATTTTCGAAAATCTGTCAACCACCACATAAATGGAATCATTACCACGCTGCGTTCTCGGCAACCCCAACACAAAGTCCATACTCACATCAACCCATGGTTTAGTTGGTACTGGTAACGGCATATACAAACCTGCATTAGTCGCAGTTCCTTTCGAAACTTGACAGATATGGCATCTCTCAACAAATCTCTCCACTTCTTTCCTCATCGATGGCCAAAAGTAGGATTGTGAAATCAATTGTAAGGTACGGTCTCTTCCAACATGCCCTTCTTCGTGTAACTCCTTGATAATCTTCATTCTCAGACTACCCTCCGGTATGCATAATCGACTTCCTTTAAAAAGAAACCCGTCAACCAACATAAACTCATCAGTCTTCCCTTCATTGTTCCCTTCAACAAATTTCTTAAAGTAAGAATCTTCTGCAATCTGCTCCGGCAATAGTTCAAAACCAGTCACCTCAACTTTCATCGTTGTCAACAAATGACTCCTTCTACTTAAAGCATCAGCTACACGATTTGTCACCCCTGACTTGTGTTTCACAACGAAAGTAAACTGTTGCAGATATGCAATCCACGATGCATGTCTCGCTGAAATCTTGTCTTGCCCTTGTAAATGCTTCAATGCTTCATGATCAGTATACAGAACAAACTCTTTCTGAAACAGATAGTGTCTCCAGTGCTTAATAGATTGTACAACAGCATAGAACTCCACATCATACGTACTGTATCGCATCTTCGCTCCTGACAACTTCTCACTGAAATAGGCAATTGGACGTCCCTTCTGACTCAACACCCCTCCAATCCCAACCTTGGATGCATCAGTATGTAGTTCAAATACCAACTGAAAATCAGGTAATACTAGAATTGGTGCAGTCGTCAGCAATTCCTTGATCTTCCCAAAAGCACTCCCTGCTTCCTCTGTCCATGCAAACTGTTTACCTTTCATGCAATCTGTAACAGGCGCCATCACACTACTAAAGTGTGGAATAAACCTTCGATAAAATGAAGCCAACCCGTGAAAACTACGAACTTCCGTTATCGTCTTGGGTTGCGGCCAATCTCTAATCGCTTCAACTTTACTTTGGTCAACCTGTATCCCTTTCTCTGAAACAACATACCCCAGAAATAAAACACTATGCGTCATGAACACGCATTTCTTCGTTGCAGCATAGAATTGTTCTTGTCGCAATACCATCAGCACTTCTCTAAGATGATTCAAATGTTCCTCGGGACTCCCACTGTAAATAAGAATATCATCGAAATACACCACCACGAATTTCCCAATGAACGGTCGAAAAATCTGATTCATCACCCTCATGAACGTACTTGGTGCATTGGATAAACCAAATGGCATAACCAACCATTCGTATAGACCCTCCCTGGTTTTAAAAGCAGTCTTCCACTCATCTCCTGGTCTGATACGAATTTGATGATATCCGCTCTTCAAATCAATCTTAGAAAAGATAGTAGCTCCGCTTATCTGATCCAACAAGTCATCCAACCTCGGCATTGGAAATCTATATCTCACGGTAATCTTATTCAATGCTCGACTGTCAGTGCACATTCTCCATGTCCCATCCTTCTTGGGTACCAATAAAGCTGGTACAGCACAAGGACTCAGACTCTCCTGCACACGCCCCTGCTCAAGCAATTCCTCAACCTGCCTCCGCAATTCTTCATGTTCCTTCGGACTCATTCGATAATGTGGTCTGTGTGGCAACACAGCACCTGGAACAAGATCTATCTGATGTTGTATATCCCTCAACGGTGGCAACTCCGTTGGTAACTCCTCTGGAAATACATCGTCAAATTCTTTCAAAACTGGTTTAACTTCTTCTGGAATTTCAACCTCTTCACTGCTCTCACGCCCAATCAACAAGAATACTTCCGGCTCTTCTTCAACTTCTTTAACAAACTCCTTCAAAGTCAATAAAGTTTTCAGCTCTTCGATTTCTTCGGACTTACTTTCTTCTTGTGATCTCTTCTTTGGAACTAAGATAATCTTCGTGCCTTTAAACATAAAACTGTAGCTATTGGTCCGACCGTCATGTTGTACTGCTCGATCATACTGCCATGGTCTTCCCAATAATAAATGACAAACATCCATCTCTACTACATCACACCATATTTCATCTTTGTATTTCTTCCCAATAGAGAATGGTACACGAACTCGTCTATCCACTTTCACTTCTCCTCCTTTTCTCAACCATGCTAACTTGTATGGACTCGGATGTTTCTCTGTCTTCAATTTCAACTTCGTCACAGCTTCGGTTGAAATAATATTATCACAGCTTCCTGCGTCAATCACAAACTTACACACCTTCCCCAGAATAGTACATGTTGACTGAAAGATATTACTCCTCAACCAACTAGCTTCCTCCTGCTTCGGTGTTAAACACGATCTCCTCAGCATTAGGTTACAACCTTCGTCTCCTGACGCAATATCCTGCTCATCCTCCTCAACTAGATTAGAACAATCCTCAACAACATCCTCTTCGTCAACTTCTGCAATCATGGTTCTCTTCTTTGGCTTTGGACACTCACTGCTTTTATGACCCATTTCTTGACAATTGTAACATTTGAAACCATTGTTAACTTTCGCCTTCTCAGCCTCTTTCACCACTGGTCTACTGATAGTTTTAGAAACATTAGAACTTCCTCCAACACCCTTCGCTTGATTGTTAGAATTAGAAAACACACCACTTCCTCGTCTCCCTTGTTTTTCCCAAGCCAACGCTTTCTGATGTGCTTCTGCTACAGATCTTGGATCGAACATATTCACCATATCCTGAATCTGCATTCTCAATCCTCCAATGAACCTAGATGTCAGCTGCTCTTCTGTTTCCATAATATCGTTCCTTGCAATGAGTTGATAAAATTCATCAGCATAGTCATTAACTGTCTTCGTGCCCTGCCTCAAGTTCTGCAAACGTTGATACATCAAAGATTGATAATTGTATGGTAAGAACGTTGCTTTCATCAATTTCTTCATCTTCTCCCAAGATTCAATCTTTGACTTCCCCATTCGTTCACGTGTAAGCTTGGTTTGCTGCCACCATGCCAAAGCTCTACCCCTCAGCCTCGTAGCAACCAACTTCACTCTACGATGTTCTGGTACTTCTTTGAAATCAAAAATCTCCTCTACATTAGCCACCCAATCTAGAAACTCCTCTGCTTGCATACCACCCTTGAATTCAGGAATTTCTGTCTTCATCCCCGATTCCCACTTGTGATCATACTCAGAATAGTTTCTTCCTTGACCTCTTCCTTGAATACTACCACAATCATACTCCTCTTCAAAATCAGATGCATAACGATGTCGATTCTGACCACCAACATCTCTACTACCATTACGTCTTCCACCATCATCCCTTCTATCAACATTTCTCCGTTCACGATCATTCACGTTCCTCCCACGCCCTCGATCATTTTCAATACTTCGGTCTCGATTGGAATGTGGCGAGACTCTACTACCTCCATGATTAGATTCTGGTGAAACCCTTCTCCGATTTTGATTCATCTCCGTCATAAGCTTCTCTAATCGGCCAATTCCTTCATTAAGCTTCTCGCTAAAATTCTCATTGATTCTTTGCTCCATCTCATCAGCCTCTTCTCTTCGATATAAAGCTTCTACGTTTTGGTGGCGATTAGCTCTTCTTGGCGGCATACTTGAAAACTTCACAAATTCTCAAACACTTCAAATTCAAACACTTTCCGGATTTTGATCCAAAATGAAACGGATCGAAAACTTCCACTTTGTAGCAAATCGTGATGAACACGATGGACAAAGTTTCGGCCTCCAATGCAAATTTTGATCAAACAACTTCGAACAAGATGAACTCTTCTTCCTCTCGGCCACGGCTTTACACTTCGAGCACTCGGCTTCTCTTCAAACTTCAAAAGTCTTCAAATGATTAGGCTCCAAGTCTCGATCTAGCTATGATTGGCTAGAACAAGCTCTGATACCAAAAACTGACGCAGCGGATAATTCAAAACAATGTAGATCTGTGAAAGTAGCAGTCGATGGATTGATGAATGCTGAATTGCCCGAATTCGTTGATCCGAAGATGCCGAACTCTAGCTATCTCGAACTCGTTGATCGCGCACGATACCGGGTTCAAAGATCTTCAATTCTTCAAGCGTTGATCAAGCGCACTTGATTCCGCGAATCGGCTTCTACAATCGTTGAATCGAGCGCACTCGATTATCCGAAAGAGGAGATAGGAGATTACACTCAACTACCAATTTGAATGAAAGCACAAAGCAATCAAAAGAGAATTTTATTCAATATTCAACAACCCTTTACAAATGAGAATCTCGACCTATTTATAGGCATTTTACAACTCACACAAAAAAAACAATGAAATTACAAGTATTAAGTCGGTTCCGAGTTAAGACTTCCGACCTACGCCTTAACAAAGACTTCCGACTCAACATTTACAACAGTTCAGAAAAACCTTAAAAAAAATATTACAAGTATTTAGGTCGGCAACGACCTACAACTTAACAAAGACTCCGACTCAACAGTTACAATTTTACAAGCCTTCAGCGACTTAACAAACACAGACAAAAACATCAAAGAACATACAAGTACTTAGGTCGGCAACGACCTTACGACCTAGAATGATTCGACCTAAGAATGTACGCGACTTAGCATAGGTCGGCAGCGACCTAACAACAGTTTCTTCACAGCTTCAAGAATCAACGGTTCAGATGGACGCGGCATCAAGATCTTCGGTTACAAGTTTCTGCGACTTAAAACCTTAGCGGTATTCCAAATCAACGTTTAAAGAGAATCAAGGGCAGAGGTTAACTCGGCAGACACATCAACGGCATCCCGTGCTTCGCGACCTAAAACATGCGCATCCCATATCAGCGACCTAAGATCAACGGTAGAAATTAACTCGGCAGTTGAATCAACAGCATCCAGTGTTTCGCGACTTAAAGCATGACTCGTTAGGTCGTTCAGACGACTCAAAGGACTTGTTAACTCGCAGAAATTTTCCTTGAGTCGTTGCCGAGTCACACTAGGTCGTTGATACGACTCTAAGACTTCATTAGGTCGCGAACATCCTTCCATAGGTCGGTTCCGACCTAGAACTTCATTCTCCCAACATTGCTCACCTAACTTTAACTCGGTGGTATTCTTTTTAGGTCGGTTTCGACTTATCAACTTGTTAGGTCGTATGCGACTTAATACTTCACCAAATTGGCCTGTGCAACCACTTTCTTCGGCATCACTTGTTCCCTCCTCTAACTCCTTAGGTCGTGAGCGATCTACACTCGCCTTAGGTCGTGAGCGACCTAATCCTTTAACTTTCTGCACTGCATCAGGATGTAAGATAACTATAAGTGTTTGTTGACCAAACTTAAGGTACATATATTATACTTAGGCCATTGTGATATGGTAGGTATGGGTGAATAATCTCTTTCGATTTATTGAGAAAACTCACGGACGAAATGAGATTTGGACAACGATACATGGTTTAGGAGTTGTATCTGATACAACCAATAAGGAGTTATCCATCGTTTCTAGGGCTATGATTTGCTAAGCAAACTCAAGGTCAGAATACAAAGACAAATGAGTCCTAGCACCCACTAGTGAAGTCGAAAGACTTCTATGTTTCATATTAGGGTTTGGAGAAACAAAAAGACTAGTGGGAGCCTTATTAGAAAAATGAAATGGTAACATTTAACCTTTCTAATATTGTAAGAATATACGCTAAATAATGTTACAATTATTTACAATGATGGATTTATGCATTTAATATGATTGATAAAACGTTTATCAATTAATATATACAAATGAACTTAATTGAAAATTGACAAATGGAAATATAATGTATACTCACTATAAAATGGCCATTGCATGACATTTTTTTTCTATACATGCGCAACTGCCTAGTTTTACAACTACTTAATACGTTTTTAATATGGTCACTTATGCGTTTATTTGGTTAAGACCCTTTAGTGCATTACATGAGTTTCAAACTCTAAAAGCAATACAAGACTATGGATATTTAATCTATATACTTTTCATATAAGTGTTATATGGGGAACAATTACAGTTTGTAATCTATGATACTTTGATGAAATTAGTTCATTCAAAATAAGCCAATAAACAGTACTATGAGACCAAGTATTTAATTTGATTGATTATATAAAAGATCATATTGTGTTAAATGTAACATAAGGCCAAAACTACAGTATATCTATGAACTTGATCCCTGAAATATTGGTTTGATCGGTTTATGTAAAATGCAACACATTTAATGTCCTTAAATGTTGAGGATAATCGAATGCGCTTTTGTAAAGAGTTCATTATGATATTGTAGTAAGGATTTTTTTTGAATGGTTTGACAATTTAGAAAGGAAAACTAATGTATAAGAGTAAATGTGATTTAAGGTACAGTTGGGATGAGGAGAGTAAATGGTCACTTTTTCTTCATGAAGAAACACGGGAACAAGAATTGTGATAATAATGATTGGTACTTAATGCTGGAATAAGAAATACGATTCCTATTTCGAAATGTATTTTCATATAAAAAATTGTTTTCTATAAGATTTATTTCTTTAAGTTTAAGATATTTGATCAAAGAACTCTCCACTTTAAACTAGCTATAGTATATGATATAGATAATCTATATTAAGTGAATAATGGATCTCCAAATTCAGTACGGTATTATAGGAATGGCAGAAATAGTGGGGGCATCCCATGTAACACTTATTGATTGCATCAAATTACAAAAACTGTTTCCGTAAAACATACCGAACATTATTAATGAAATAATGACTATTTTTGGTGCCGACTGAAAAATAGACATAGTTATATTTCAATGTGAATATTCTGAATATTCATTATGAAATAAACTGCAATGTGATATTTGTTTTCACAACAAAAGTGATGCATTGAAAAAGCAGAAGTATCGAAAATTATTTACAATTTTTTGGAGTTATAGACTAAGTCATAGTTTTGAGAAATAATTTTATTATATGATTATGAATCATATAACACTGGTTAATTATATCTCAAAAAAATTGAAGAGCTATGCACCCAATTAGTAGGAGCACTATAAGAGTTAATGAACTCTTCGGATTGATACATATAGATGTATGCAACTGTAAGTCTATTAATATCAAATCGGTTTGACTTACTTGGTTATATTCATTGATTATTTATCACCAATATTGACGTGTGTATTTGATACACATATAGTATGTCTATTATAAGACCATAGAATATAAAATGAAAGTAAATAAAAAATTGTGCAATAATATAAAATGATTTGATTTGATCGAATAGGCAAGTATATTGGAAAGAGTTCCGAACGTACCTTAAAATGAACAAAGATTCAATTTCAAAAGTCACTCCTCCTTATAATACATAATGATGTATCAATAAGGAGTAATCGAACTTTGTTGAACAAAGTACGATTGATTGTGAGTGAAATTGGAATTAACTTCTTTCTATAAGGTTGTGTACTTAAGAGTAGTAGACAAGGTTAAAATCAATTTCATCTAAAGAATGGTTTACAAAATCATACAAGATAAGGGTTTGTAAGAAACCCAAACATATTCTACGCCAAGTAGTTGGCAAGTTGTGCAAATCGAAAGACTACACGTAATAATGGTTCATGAGGAATCTTGTATGAATCTCCCCAAAAGAAATTTGGGAAAGGATGTTATTAGATGACATATTTATGTTTTGAACATAAGTTTTGTAAACTAGAACCAAATCGGTTTTATATATATGGAAATTCAAAAAATATTTATGAATAACTATTCCATTGCACTTAACAACTGTTGTTTCAAGAAATACTAACTTCATAGCAAAGGAATTTCTTTGAGAAATTATTCATAGTGAAATTGATTTGGATACGATCCAAAGATGAAGCCGATTACGTGGGATGAAATGATATTGACCAAACTTGAATGAACACAACACATTAGAATGTCCAAAAATATTCTCGCATATTGAAGAGAGACTATGAGTTTCATATCAATGTCGAGAATAAATAATCCTCCATGGTTAATTAAACCATTAAGAGTATTGACTCTACGATATGGTATGATGCACAAATCTAAAATTGATTCCAAGTACATTATCAAAATATGATTTTGAAAGTTTTACCCAAAGGATATGATCCATTGGCCGTAAATGTATCTTTAATAAGAGAAAGACAAATGCAGTTGGAATACAGTGAGCCACATTGATAAGAATAATACCTTAAATTTCAATTGTTGAAATTAATGCAATAGATTCACCATTAGATGTTGTAGCAACCCGGAATTTTGGTTATTGAATTTTAAATGTTTAATTAATTTAAATATTTAAATAATTGGATTTTGGAATTTAGTAACTTGAATTCAAATATAGTCGTCATTTAATTGGTTTTAAAATATAAAATCTTTTATATTCAAATATAGTAATAATTTAATATTTGAATTGGGAATTAAATGTTAATAAAATGGATTTAATAACCTTATTTAACACCTTTTAATTAAAAAACGATAATGGTGAATCATTTTTGCAAATTTATTTGCAATAATAAATGTTTCGAATATAATAAATAATAAGAAAATCAAAGTGTAATAAAACGATTTGATTTTGATGATGTTTTTTATTTAATTTATAGGAATTTTCCATAATTTTTTTCTTTGACAAATATCTATATTTTTGTTTAACATATTTTACGGAAAATG
Source organism: Allium fistulosum (assembly GCA_030737815.1). Classification (NCBI taxonomy): domain Eukaryota; kingdom Viridiplantae; phylum Streptophyta; class Magnoliopsida; order Asparagales; family Amaryllidaceae; genus Allium; species Allium fistulosum. The sequence continues at coordinate 1,412,331,381 of CM060903.1, forward strand.
ATGATTTTTTTGGAATTTCATAAAATAAAATATTTTGTCTATTTTATTGTTGTTTTGTGATCGTGTCACAATGATGTGCGTGATTATATTTTTATTTTGTCATTCTTGGCTCATACGTGAATGGAATATTGTATTGTGGAGTACCGCAAATAATTCTTTTCTAAATTTAAAAAAAAAATCAAATTTCAAACCTCAACTCAATTTGATGTGTGCTTGATACTTAGGGGATATGTTTTGAGATATTTGGGGGCTTGGGGATTTGATGGTAGACTTGTTAATGGGATAGGAGATACTGTTGTGGTTATAACATTTAACAACTTCAACACTTGCCATATTTCTTCATTTCATTCACTCCCTCTCTTCTTGTTTATTTCTAGCAATAAAAGAAATGGCTCCATACATTCAAAAATGAAAATCGAAAGTTTTAATCAACAAAAAATTATAAAACAAAGTCCATTGAGTTTATTTCGATAAGGACTTCGATTTATACCTTTCGTATAGCATACATCCATGTCTGACCATGATCCATTTTGGGGGCGACGAACTAGGTCCCGATATTTTAGGCGATAGGGGAAGAGTTAGGTGATAGCGTCAGTGGCAATGCTGTTGTTGGGTCGAGGAGCTTCGAGGGTGAGTTTTTGGTGAGGTCCGATGGTATATCGAAGAAAGCGACATTTTACTATCGTTGTAAAGGGTGCAAGTCATGTTTTCAATGGTGGGTTCGGGTGCTAAGTGGATGGTTCATCGAATAGGGGAGGTTGTTGGCATTGTCCGTTTAGGATTTCATCGAATATTGCTTGAGAATCGGAGGACAGAATTTGGCGTTGATGGGTACTTAGTGCATGGGTTATTCTTGTATAGGGAGTGATTATGTGGGGAGGAGAAGGATTAAGGTTAATGATTATTTAATTTAGTTATTAATTAATGTAATTTAATCGATAACTAGTTAATTGAATAACTTTTGCGTATGAGGTCAAATTCGAACATCGCTTGTTGCTTTACACTCTTATGGACATTAACTTCATGATGGACTTGGATTGGTGGAATTTGGAGCTAATGAAAATTTATGCTAAAATCGAACACCCGTTCGATTTTAGTTCAATCCGGAACACTTCGGAGATAACTAGAATTTCTACGAGTTTACTCACCTTTAAATTAACTATATAATATCTGTGATGCTATAACTTTATTATTGAATGCTTGATTGCTAGTTAGATATTGTTGTTGTTGTTGTTTGATTGGTTGTTTGGTTGAAAATCTCGTTTTGGAAAACGGATGACATATTAACTTAATTGCTGTGAACCCATATGATTATATATATTGTCCATAACCTTTGTTTTGTAGGGAATATTTGTAGAGAGACCCTTAGGGGTTTCTTTCCAATAATAATTATTTATTTCTTTATGCTGCTTATACTGATGTTTAGTTGTAGTTAATCGTGATATTCTATTTAAATTGTTTAAGTGTCGTTATAGCAATTTTCTCTATAACGTAAATTATTGAATATCATCTCCTAAACCCTTCGTATGTGTTGTCTTGAGCTTGTTCTTCATAAAATAGATATTTAAATTCATTAATCATTTTGATTTATGATATTTAAATTAATTAACCATTATAATTAATAACGTTTAAAATTTATCAAATCATTTTAACTACTGATGTTGGAATTTAAATTAATCCATCTAGTTAATGATATTTTATTTTAATTAATCACTTTAAGTAATGATGTTTTAAGTTAATAAATTATTTTAACTAAAGTTGTTTAAATTTAATTAATCGTTTTGGTTAATGATATTTAAATAAATTAATCATTTTAATGAATGATATTTGAGTTTAATAAATCATTTTAATTAATGATGTTTAAAAATAATCAATCATTTTGAATAATGTGTTTGAGTTTAATTAATTATTTTAATTAATGATGTTTTAAATTTTGTTAATCGTTTTAATTAATGATGTTTGAATCTAATTTATCATTTTTTTGAGAAAAATGTGTGATCCTCTACAGAAGAGGAGAGCACACATGTACACACACACACACACACATATATATATATATGTCAACAATAGAAAAGGAGTTGCCAACAAGCCTGGAAGGTAGCAAAAGACCCCCCGTACAAAAGAAAAAATCAAACCCTCCAAACGCCTATGAAACTAAAGACTAACCCTAATATGACAACACAAACCAAAAACCAACGCCTGAAGCGACACCAAAAGATAAGAAGCCATCAGAAATAACCTCCGCAACCTCAACAACCAAGAAGAAAAACCACAATAAACTGCATCTACACAAACCAAGAACAAACTCGAAAACTACAATTATCAGAATAAATCCCCTAAAAATCAACAACCCTCAAGCAAAAGACTTAAAATCTTTACGATTTAAACGAGGACTTCTCCTAATATTACCAGTTGAATAACTTCTACTATTCCTTCTACCAAATTTGAATGCATGATTCAACTCACTAGCAAGGATAGGAGTACGAGGAAATTTACCAATTGACGCAAGACATCAATACATAACAAATCTGAAACCTCTGGTCCAATAATAGATAACTCGATCGGATCCAACATCTCCAGTCAAAGAAGAACACACATCCTTCGAAACAGAACCCAAAGACTCCACATCCAAATCATTATGAACCAAATCATCATCTGAATAATCGGACTTCTCCTCAAATCCAGCTCTATGTTTACCATCAACCATCATTGTAGTAGATATCATATTCAAAGGAACCATGTCTAAAACCCTATCTGCAACAGAAGTAAGCAAAACAAAATTATCAACCAAGAAATTATATCTCAAAATAGGTCTGAACAAGACCTGGAGCATCTCCTCTAAACCAAACAAAAAAGTGGGAGCAAGTAAATCATCACACTCTGAACTCAACAATTTGGTATTATGCAATTCTAGTTTATCTAAACCACAGTTCGGCATATCAGAATTTCCATCAGAGATCAATCTATCAAAACCATTAACAATTACAACCAAACTGGAATTAATAGCTACAGCCTCAGATATAAGCTGAACTTCACCAGAGGTTGATAAGCTATCCACGACCACACAAACATCTCCAATCTTAACAACTGACACATGTAAACCATCCTAAAATGCTAAAGCTACATTGAACACTAAATCCAAATTCTGATTACTAGAGTCACCACTCCATTTGCCGAGTAAAAGAGAATCAACAACCATATTGAAACCGAACACCTTGCTTGCAGCACTACCTCCAACTTCCTCTAATACTTTGTCAACAGAATCACAACAATTATGTATACCATGCTCAAATTTGCTTTCGCTGAGTAATGATACAGAGTTTGTATCTGATATTAACTCATACTCCTTTATACCACAATATTCAATACCATGACAAAAGTCTGAATCCTCTATAGTAATGGAAAAACTATAGGAAATGCGGATTACAGATCTTAAGGTTGGATTAACACTAGAGGAGGGGTGAATAGTGTTTAATGGATTTTATGAAAATTTTGAAATCTTTTGAAATTAAACACAGACAGATGCAATTCACAAACACAAAGACAATCACTGAATCAGACACAGATGCAAATAGTAAATAAAAAGCACTAAAGGAAAGAACACACTGGAATTTTATACTGGTACGGAGTTATCCTACATCCAGTCCCACACAATTCCTTGTGCAGATTTCTTTTCAAATATAATGTCGATATTACAACATAGATTTCAAGGCCATGAGATACACCCTCCTGTCTCCGAGTCCAGGGAAAACTCTCTTGATTTAACCAAGCTACAAGATCACCTAATTGATTTACGGGCTACAATCACACCCAATTGATTTACGGGCCACAATCACACCGTTTCCAATCACACTTTGATAGAGAGAGACTCGATACACTTTGATCTTTGATTACAAATGATCCTATAACTCTGAATAGCACTGAGATCTTTGAGAGAGAGTGGTAGAGAATCAAACTAGAGATGATCAAGTTTGATTCACTTAGGATTTCGGTAGAGTTTTGTTAAAATATAAGAGAATATTTGAGTGGAGAAGGAGTGGAGAAATGAAGAAAAACTAACTTAAAATTCGTTGAAAACAACTGGTATTTATAGGAGAACAACAGTCATGTCCATTCGTGAAAAGTTATGACGAATAGACACTTCATTTGAAAATTTAAAATTTAAATTCTATGGTCACCATGTCGACATGGGGCAATGGGGTATGTCGACATGCCTTAGTAAATTTCGAATTGATTTTTGTTTTTAAAAGAGATTTTCTTTCTAAAACTTATCAAAACAATTTCTGAAGTTTATAAACCATTTTGAATATAGTTTAAACTTATAAAAGAGATTTAAAAAGTAAACTTAAAAATATATAATCTATAATATTAATGTCATGGTCTGGGTTTCCGACCTCCGAAAATCAACATCAATACGTCCACTGTATTACATGCCGAGCAATAGAATGTTGGAAATACCAGATCATTAGGGAAAAGAAGAGAGAGGTAGAAGAAGAAAATAGAAATAACAACACAGAATCTCATAATCGCAGCGGAACAATATATAATAGATAACAATCGATCTTTATACAAAAAGAACTATAACTGTTTTTATACATTACATCATCAGAGTACTACACAAATCAGTAGCACAATACTGGACAGTTATAATAACTTGTCCTCACAAAAACTGAATATACAGCATACCATACATAGCGGAATATAAATCAGATACGGGTAATACCTTTCGAAGCAATGCCTTCGAAAGTGTTAATTTTGTTTTATAAAAACCCTACTGCTTCTCTAATGCTTTCGGAAGGATGGTTTCGACACCATAACTTCTTTACTTAGGTTTTGGCTTTCGAAAGAGTTGCTTTCGAACCTATTGTTTGTGACCCTTAGAGATTTTTGAAGATTAACCCAAAGGTTTCAAAAGAGATGGTTTTGAATGGTTTCAGAAGGTGTTTCCACATATTTTAAAATTGAACCCAAATTCTTTCGAAAGGTTAAGGTTTTGATGCTTTCGAAAGGTCTTTAAGGAAGGTTTCTAAGGGATGGTTCCCCAATGGTTTTGAGAAGTTTAACCAATGGTTTCGAAAGGTTTAAAGGAAAAGTTTTTCCAATGGTTTCGAAAGGCTATGTTTAAAGGTTTTAAAGATAGGATGTCGAAAGTTTTTAGCTTTCGAAGGAAAAGGTATTTCAATGGTTTAAAACCATATTTTTAGTAACTTTATTTAGGATATTTAATTAGCTAAATTAAATAAAATAATGTGTTGATTAGAGGATTAAGATTTGGTTTTAATTAAGGGGTAGCCGTGCCTTTTAAACAGTGAATTAAAATGAAATAGAGGAGGGATAAAATAGGAAAGAGGCCATTCCTATATCCCTAAAACTTGGCCGTGTACCCTATACATGTTCATTTTCATTTGTTCAAAATTTTGAAAGCTTAAGACTGGCCACCATTAACAAGAAAATGGGGAAGAAGATTAAGAGAAGCTAAGGAAGAAGCTAATTCAAATCAAATCCATTCACATCTCAATCTCTTTAATCTCTAAAGCTAAGGTGAATAATGTTTACATCTCATATTTCTTATGGTTTTCGGTTTTAAGATGTTTCCGAAATATTTTGCAATGTTTTGCCATGTTTTTTAATGATGGATTGATTATATATACTTGTTGATGATTTATGCATGTTCATATTGATTTTATGATATGATTTAAGGTGTAAACCCTATTAAATGACATCCAAATTCCTTGCGAACTTTTATATAGAACAAAAATAATATTTTAGAGATGGGTTTCAATTTTCAGAATTTTTCAGGAATTTATATGGATTTTCTAGTGAAGAAAAGGTCATTTTGGGTTAAAAATTATTTACGGTTAAATAATTAATGGTTTGGGTTTGAAATTTAAATATGTTAGAAAACATATTAAAAGCGATTTTTTGGAATTTTTGTAGAATTTTCCTAAGTGTTTTAATGGATATATAGAATTAAGGTATGGGACTTAAATGGTTTGTATATTTACAAAAGGAGAAGAGGATTTTTGTAAATAAATAAAATTGTTATTTTTGGAAAGTCGACAGTACTTTTAGAAAAGAGAAACTTGCAACCATTCAAAATTTGACAAACAAGGTAGGTTAGGTACAAAGAAATAGTTTAAAAGGACAAATAAACATGTTTTTCACCGTTTCGATGCTTTCGGCACCAGGTTCCACCTCCTTACCTTCGCCTTCAACTCCATCGAAACCAATGCACATGGTATCAGGGAACTGGTAGGTAATGAATTGGATGTAGGCGAAAGGTAAAGGGTTGAAACCAGGGGTTCCAAGTGGTTGAGGCACTACTTTCTTTTTAAAGGAAAATGCGTCTGCTTGCTTTCGACTAGATAGCTTTTGACTTAGTTAGCTTTCGACCAGGTCAATTTTTTTTAAAAGAATGGTTTCGATTAGGTTGCACTTTTGTTTTAAATAACTGCTTTTGTCTAAGTCGAAACCTTTAGGCTGCCGCTTTCTTCCTTTTGACCCAGATGGTTTCAAAGGGGTTACTTAGTTTTCTAGAATTTGGCCACTTCTCCAATGCTTTTGAAGGGATGGTTTCGACATCATAACTTCTTTACTTAGGAAATGGTTTCGAAACAGATGCTTTCGACTTCAATGTTTTAACGACCCTTTTTCTTTGAATTGAAGTATAACCCAAATTGTTTCGAAAGAGACAATTTTAATGGTTTCGAAAGGTGTTTCCACAAGTTTTAAATTGAACCCAAGGCTTTCGAAAGGGTTGATTTTTGATGCTTTCGAAAGGTTTTAATATATGGTTTCAAAGGGGTGGTTTCCTAGGGTTTCGAAAGGGCTAAAAGGAAAGGTTTTTCCTATGTTTTTGAAAGGCAATATTTAAAGGTTTTAAAAGAAGGATGTTTAAGTTTTTAAAGCTTTTGAAGGGAAGGTTTTTATGCTTTCGAAATGAAGGATTTGAATGGTTTCAAAAGGAAGGATTTGGCCTTTTTCCCTAGGTTAAGTAAAGGGTTTTACTTGGTTTCTAAAGGGGTACTTTCAATGATTTCAAAATGGTTGTTTAAATGTTTTAAACAAAGGTTTCGAATGTATTGACTAGGTAATATAGCCTAAGTGTTTTCAAGTTAAAAAGGGTTTTAACTTGTTTTGGAAGGATAGCTAATCCTCATTAAAATTCATCAACATTAATTTGAGTAAAGTATATATAACATGGAAAAATAGCTTAGAATAAAGCTAAGAATATATTTTCCTTGTATAAGTATGATTTAAAAGGTTAAATCATTTTGAAAAAGTTTTCAAGGAAAAAGATGAAGGATAGTTAACCCTAAGAAAATTATTTGGACAGATAGTCCATTTTGATTCGGATAGTTAGTCCAGTTTGCGGACAGTTAGTCTAGTTTGCGGGCAGTCAGCCCAGTTTTCGGACTGATAGTCCATTTATTACTTATGGACAGATAGTTCATTAGTTACTTGTTTTTAGCATAACGGATATTGCTATTGCTATTATTGTTATTATAATCAGTTGATCAACCAGTTTGGTTGCAGGAAAAGATTTGCAAAATATATGTTTTGAAAAGAATATTAGTGAGGGGAAACCCATTCCGCTATGTGGCGTGGTCTCACTTAATATCATTAAACCGAGATGTAACAATATTATTCATACCAAGCTTTATGTCTGACTCGAAGTTTTTGTTTTTCCCTTAAACTCTGGGGTGCTCAAAATTGATTTGAGTAGGCTGAGGTTTGAGGTTTACAGGTTTTAGTTTGGACGAATAAAGCTTCCAAAGATGAGCAGGTGGTTGTCGGATAGCTAATTAGAGTTGCAGTTTTATTTTGTTTGTTTCCGCTGTGTATATTAAGTCAGATATGACTATATTGCTCTGGTCAACAGGGGGCATCATCATATGTCGCTCTTGGCATATTATTGTAATGATTATATTTGATCTTTACCTAGGAAACGTAATGGGATTATGTAGCTTGGATATGAATTTGTTTTGAAATGTAATCAGTAAAATGTTGTTTTTTGGAAATCTGTGATTTTGTTCATATTCAAGTGCTTCTGATATTATGGATACCATTAGCGTTACCATATTTTGTCACCAGAAGTTAATACTATGGATGACTGCAGCATCTGTAGCGCTTAGCTTTTGGCCTCTAGATACGAGATGTTACAACTTGGTATTAGAGCATAGGTTTATGAAAACTTTATACTAAAAATGGTTTATAAAACATAATCTTAAAGAATTAAAGTAAGATTGGGGTATGGGATAACGCTATAGTAACGTACTTGTATTTGCTATACATAAGTATACGCTTTATCTCTAGTCTCCTATCTTTGTTAGGCTATTTTTTGTATCTCATGAGGTTTGAATACAGATATGGATGGTAGAAGAGGAAGAGTTAACCCAGGAGGGGAGGGCACCGATGGGAATGCCAAACATAATGCGAGGAGGGCTCAAGGTCAGCCACAAGCAGAGAATGTGGGTGCTGGAGTCCCGTAGGTGGACATGGGTGCCATGTATCAGTTTTATGTGAAAATGATGCAAGTTGGAACTGAAGCTAGAGTGGTAGGAGGGGATGGTGCAGGGGCAGGAGTTTTGAAGGTTCCGGTAGATAACCATTATGTTAAGCTGAGCAGAGATTACGCTAAGCTTGGTGGGAAGCCATTTCTGGGAACAGAGGATGCTATAAAGGTGGAAAATCGGTTGCTGCACTATGAGAGAATCTTTGCAGATTTTAGGCTCAATGATGATCAAAAGAGGAGGATTGCTTCAAGACAACTTCAGGGAGCAACTTTGTTTTGGTGGAACAGCGTGACGGCTGGTGTGGATGAGAAAACCTTAACATGGGCATATTTCAAGGGGAGAAGGTTCATGCCTGCGATGGCACAATCAGCTCTGATCAGAAAGTTTGCTGAGTTAGAGCAGAGAGAAATGTATGTTCTGGGGTATGCTAGAAGGTTTGAGGAGTTGGCCAGATATGGGTATGCTTCAGTGGATACAGTGATGAAAAGGATTGAGAAGTTTATCAGGGGGTTGAAGCCTGAGTTAGCAAGGCTACATTACCTCATATTAGAGATCCTTCTGATTTTGTAGTGGAGATGGCCTTAAGGCATGAGGAGATGCTTTATTCTCTAGAGAAGAGTAAGGTTAAGGAGGTCCAGGTTGGGCAGAATCAGAAGTGGAAGTTCTTTCCTAAGAAAGGTGCTTAGAAGGGTGGAGCAGCTAAGAAAGGGAAGTCTGAGATTATTTGCTCAAGTGCGACAAGATGGGGCATTTTGCTAACGAGTGTCGTGCTAAGAAAGCAAAGGAGGTGGCCCGAAAGAAGAATGTCTGGTGCTTTAATTGCGAACAAATTGGGCACTATAAGAATCAATTCAAGGAGCCCGCTAAGGATGGAAAGGGCAAGGTGTATGCATTGGAGCCTGCTACTTCAAAGCCAACAGCTAAGGAGAGAAAGGCAGTTTTGGGAGGTACGCTTCAGATTCATGGTATGTCTGTTAGCGTTCTATTCGATACTAGTGCGTCACATTCTTTTATATCTAGATGTTTGGTAGATAAGCTTAACCTAAAACCCACATATTTAGTTACTTCCTTAAGGGTTGTGAATCCAATAGGAGGGTATGCAAATATAGGGTCGAGATGTGACCAGTTAGAGTTAGAGTTGTTAGCTCGTACTTTTGTTTGCAGTTTGCATAAGTTTAATTTTATGGGGTTCGGAATTATTCTTGGGATGGATTGGTTAAGTGAGTACGATGCTTGGATATTTTGCCAGGATAGGAAAATATCTCTTATACACCCTGATTGTAGAGACAGGATTGTTTATACCGTAGAAGGTTCTAGCGGTGAGGTGAATGCTTTGTTGGGTGTTATGGAGTTGGAAGATGAGCTTAGTTGAGTTTTCATGGTTAGGGAATTCGCAAATGTTTTTGAGTATGTAGTAGGATTGGCACCGAAACGAGCCATTGAGTTTCGGATAGATTTGGTTCCAAGAGCAGAACCAGTGAGTAAGCCGCCTAGCAGGATAACTCTTATAGAGATGAGGGAGTTGAAGATGCAGTTGGTGGATCTGGAAGGCAAGAGTTTTATCAGGCCGAGTAGTTCGCCTTAGGGAGCAGCCTCGGTATTTGCTAAGAAGTCAGACGGATCATTAAGGCTATGTATTGATTATTGTAAGTTGAATGAGAGGACGATAAAGAATCGATATCCATTTTCGAGAATTGACGATTTGTTCGACCAGTTGAGTGGAGCAAAGATATTTTCTCAGTTAGATTTGACAACAGGTTTCCATCAGCTCAGAGTAGCAGAGGATAGTATACCTTTGACAGTGTTTAGGACTAGATATGGGTTGTACGAATGGTTAGTTATGTCGTTCGGACTAACTAATGCGTCGGCTTTCTTTGTGGATTTGATGAACCAAGTTTTCCGAGAGCACTTGGATAGGTTCGTATTAGTTTTTATAGATGATATCTTGATATACTCTAAGGATGAAAAAGAGCATGAAGTTCATCTTAGAGTAGTGCTTGAGACACTGAGGCAGCATTAGCTGAAGGCGAAGTTTTCGAAGTACTATTTCTAGAAGAAGGAAGTGAAGTTTCTAGGTCATGTAGTCTCAGAGAAAGGGTTGTCATTAGATCTGACTAAGATTGAAGTGGTGAATAGTTGGAAGAGACCCGAGATAATGACTGAGATAAAGAGTTTCCTTGGATTAGCTGGTTATTATCGGTGATTCATTAAGGATTTTTCGTGGATAGTAGCACCGATGACCAAGCTAACGAGAAAGGATGTGAAGTTTGTGTGGATCGATAAGTGTGAGGAAGTGTTTTAGAGTTTTAAATACTTATTGACCCATGCACCTGTGTTGATTGTTCCGGAAGGGAATCATGATTTGGTCGTTTATACAGATGCATGTGGAACAAGATTAGGGCTGTGCTGATGTAGAGAGGTAAAGGGATTGCTTATGCTTCTAGACAACTTAGACCGCATGAGTTCAGGTATCCAACACATGATTTTGAATTAGTTGCAGTGATTTTTGCGTTGAAGGTGTGGAGACATTACCTTTTGGGAGAGAGGTTTGAGTTATATACAGATCATAAGTAGCTGAAGTATTTATTCTCTTAGAAAGAGTTGAACATGAGACAACAGAGGTGGTTAGAGTTTATTGCCGCTTATGATTTTGGGATTGAGTGCATATCAGGGAAAGGCAACAAAGTTATAGATGCACTTAGCAGGAAACATCAAAATGCAGTGTTAGCACTGATTGCTGAGCGGAAAGATTTGGAAGCATTAGTAGATTGTAGAGTGCAGTGGAGATCTGAGGCTGGGTCTAGCGGAGAAACCGTATGTTGTCTTGTTGGAAGTTAGACCAGTGATGATCGAAAGGATTGCATCTAAATAGGAGGAAGATCTGGTATTAGCTGAACGGATCAGGAAGTTAAGAGATGGAACCGAGAGCAATGACTTGAAAATTTTCAGTCTTGACCAGAATGGATGGTTGATAAAGAAAGGAAGATTATGTGTTCCGAGTGTAGGAAACATAAGGAAAGAAGTCTTGGAGGAATGCCTTCGTTCGAAGTTCTCTATTCATCCAGGAGGAACTAAGATATATCGGGATATGAAGAGAAGTTTCTTCTGGGACAGTATGAAGCGGGATATTGGCTTATGGGTAAGGCAGTGCTTGATTTGCCAACAGGCAAAGGCCGAACACCAAAAGTCGAGTGGGTTGCTTCAACCATTAGATATTCTGGTATGGAAGTGGGATTCTATTTCTCTGTATTTTATTGACAGGTTGCCAAGGTCGAATAGAGGAAATGAAATTATATGGGTCATGGTGGATAGATTGACTAATGGTGCCCATTTCATTCAAGTTAAGTTAACCAGAAAGGCACATGTTTTAGCGAAGTTGTTTATGAAACTGTAGTTAGACTGCATGGAATTCCTAGTAGTATAGTAAGTGATAGAGATCCTTTATTCACTAGCGAGTTATGGAAGAGTCTGCAGGAAGTTTTGGGAACCAAGCTCAAGATGATTACCGCTTACCATCCGTAGACAGATAGGAAAATGGAAAGAGTTAACAAAATCTTGGAAGATTTGTTAAGAGCTTGTGTATTAGATTTTGGGGGATCATGGGAGGACCATCTGCATTTAGTCGAGTTTTCGTATAACAACAGTTATCAGACTAGAATTGAGATGGCACCGTTTGAAGCTTTGTATGGAAGGCCATGCAAATCTCTCGTATGTTGGTTAGAGGTCGGGGATAAGTTGGTTCTTGGTCCAGATTTGGTTAGGGAAGATGTAGAAAATTTTGAGGTCATTCGGGCTAGAATGAAGGAGGCTCAGTCTAGCCAGAAGAGTTATGCTGATAGAAGATGGAAAGACTTAGAATTCTTTGTTGGAGATCAGGTTTTCGTCAAAATGTCACCAATGAAGTGTGTGATCAGATTAGGGAAATCAGGAAAGTTAGCTCCGAGATTCGATGGACCATTGGTCTTATTGTTGAGAGGATCAGGAAACTCGCATATAGACTTGAGTTACCGGGTAGTTTGGCAGGAGTCCACCATGTTTTTCATGTTTCTCATCTCAGAAAGTGTGTTAGGGACCCGGAGACTACTATTGCACCGACTGTGCTAGATGACTTAGTAGTATAACTAGATCTGACTATAGTGAGGAAACCTATTCGTATTGTTGTGAGAGATGAGAAGAGGCTTAGAACCAAGACGGTCAGATTAGTCAAAGTCCAGTGGAGCGACAATGAAACAGACTATACATTGGAGGTTGAGAGTAGGATTAGAGATACTTATCTTGACTTGTTTGATGGTATGTTTTACCTCTTTGTTTGATTTATTGCGTGCCTTATCGTAATTTCGAGGACGAAATTTTTTAAGGAGGGAAGTCTGTAACACCCCATATTTTTGGTAACCATTTAGGATATTTAATTAGCTAAATTAAATAAAATAATGTGTTGATTAGGGGATTGATATTTGATTTTAATTAAGGGGTAGCATTGCTATTTAAACCATGAATTAAAGAAGAATAAAATGAAATAGAGGAGGGTTAAAATAGGAAAGAAGCCATTCCTATATCCCTAAAACTTGGTCGTGTATCATATACACGTTCATTTTCATTTGTTCAAAATTTTAAAAGCTTAAGGCCGGCCACCATTAACAAGAAAATGGGGAAGAAGATTAAGAAAAGCTAAGGAAGAAGCTAATTCAAATCAAATCCATTCACATATCAATCTCTTTAACCTCTAAAGCTAAGCTGAATAATGTTTACATCTCATATTTCTTATGGTTTCCGGTTTTAAGATGATTCTGAAATATTTTGCAATGTTTTTGAATGATGAAATGATTATATATACTTTTTGATGATTTATGCATGTTCATATTGATTTTATGATATGTTTTAACGTGAAAACCCTATTAAATGGCATCCAAATGCCTTGCGAATTTTTATATAGACCAAAAATAATATTTTAGAGATGGGTTTCAACTTTTACAATTTTTGTGGAATTTATATGAAATTCTAGTGAAGAAAAGGTCATTTAGGTTAAAAATTATTTAAGGTTAAATAATTAATGGTTTGGGTCTGAAATTTAAATATGTTAGAAAACATATTAAAAGTGATTTTCTGGAATTTTTGTAAAATTTTCCTAACTGGTTTAATGGATATATATAATTATTTCAGGTATGGGACTTAAATGTTTTATATGTTTATAAAAGGGGAAGGGGCTTTTTGTAAATAAATAAAATTGTTATTTTTGGAAAGTCGGCAATACTTTTAGAAAAGAGAAACTTGCAACCAATCACAATTTGACAAACAAGGTAGGTTAGGTACAAAAAAGTATTTTAAAAGTACAAATAAACATGTTTTTCACTGCTTCGATGCTTTCGGTACCAGGTTCCGCCTCCTTACCTTCGCCTCCGACTCCATCGAAACTAATGCACATTGTATCAGGGAACTTGTACGTTGTGAATTGGATGTAGGCAAAAGGTAAAGGGTCGAAACTAGGGGTTCTGAAGGGGTTGAGGCACTACTTTGTTTTAAAAGGAAAATGCGCCTGCTTGCTTTTGACTGGATAGCTTTCCACTTGGTTAGCTTTCGACTAGGTCGATTGTTTTCAAAAGAATGGTTTCGATTGGGTTGCACTTTGTTTTAAATGACTGCTTTCGACTAAGTCGAAACCTTTAGCCTGCCGCTTTCTTCCTTTCGACCCAGATGGTTTCGAAGGGGTTACTTGGTTTTCTAGAATTTGGCCACTTCTCCAATGCTTTTGAAGGGATGGTTTCGACACCATAACTTCTTTACTTAGGAAATGGTTTCAAAACAGATGCTATCGACTTAAATGTTTTAAGGACCCTTTTTCTCTGAATTGAAGTATAATCCAAATTGTTTCGAAAGAGACAATTTTAATGGTTTCGAAAGGTGTTTCCACAAGTTTTAAATTGAAGCCAAAGCTTTCGAAAGGGTTGAGTTTTGATGCTTTCGAAATTTTTAATGAATGGTTTTGAAGGGGTGGTTTCCCAGGGGTTTCGAAAGGGCTAAAAAGAAAGGTTTTTCCTATGTTTTCGAAAGGCAATATTTAAAGGTTTTAAAAGAAGGATGTCTAAGATTTTAAAGCTTTCGAAGGGAAGATTTTTATGCTTTCGAAACGAAGGATTTGAATGGTTTCGAAAGGAAGGATTTGGCCTTTCGGCCTAGGTTAAGTAAAGGGTTTTACTTGGTTTCAAATGGAGTACTTTCAATGATTTCGAAAGGGTGTTTAAAGGTTTTAAACAAAGGTTTTGAATGTATTAACTAGGCAATATAGCCTAAGTGTTTTCATTTTAAAAAGGGTTTTAACTTGTTTTGGAAGGATAGCTAATCCTCTTTAAAATTCATCGACATTATTTTGAGTAAAGTATATATAACATGGAAAAATAGCTTAGAATAAAGCTAAGAATATATTTTCCTTGTACATGTATGATTTAAAAGGTTAAATCATTTTGAAAAGGTTTTCAAGGAAAAAGATGAAGGGTAGTCAACCCTAAAAAATGATTTGGACAGATAGTCCATTTTTATTCGGACAGATAGTCCAGTTTGCAGACAGTTAGTCCAAATTGCAGATAGATAGTCCAGTTTGCGGGCAGTCAACCCAGTTTTTGAACATATAGTCCATTTATTTCTTATGGAAAGATAGTTCTTTATTTACTTGTTTTTATCATAACGGATATTACTATTACTATTATTGTTATTATAATCAGTTGATTAACCAGTTTGGTTGCAGGAAAGGATTTGAAAAATATATGTTTTGAGAAGAATATTAGTGAGGGGAAACTCGTTCCACTAAGCGGCGTGGTCTCACTTAATATCAGTAAACTAAGATGTAACGGTATTATTCATACCAGGCTTTATGTCTGACTCGAAGTTTTTATTTTCCCCTTAAACTCTCGGGTGCTCAAAATTGATTTGAGTAGGTTGAGGTTTACAGGTTTTAGTTTTGACGAATAAAGCTTCCAAAGACGAGCATGTGGCTGTCGGATAACTAATTAGGAGTTGCAAATTATTCTGTTTGTTTTCGCTGTGAATATTAAGTTAGATATGACTATATTGCTCTGGTCAACCAATGGGGCATCGTCATATGTCGCTCTTGGCCTATTATTGTAATGATTATATATTTGATCATTACTTAGGAAACGTTATAGGATTATGTAGCTTGGATTTGAATTTGTTTTGAAATGTAATCAATAAAATGTTTTTTTTGAAAATCTGTGATTTTGTTCATATTCAAGTGAATCTGATATTATGGATACCATTAACATTACCGTATTTTGTGACCAGAAGTTAATACTCTGGATGACTGCAACATCTGTAGCGCTTAGCATTCGGCCTCTAGATACGGGATGTCATAAATGGTTTCGAAAGGAAGGTTTTGGCCTTTCGGCCTAGATGAAAGAAAGGGTTTATTTGGTTACAAAAGGGATACTTTTAATGGGATCAAAAAGGGTACTTTCAAAGGATTAAATGTTTTCATCAACAAAGATTTGTGTAAAGTATATATAGCATAGCAAGGTGATTTTGAGTGAATCATAAAATATATATTTTCCTTGTTTAAGTTTGATTTAAAGGTTTTAAATCAATTGAGAAGAAAAGGTTTTCAAGGAAAATTTAGGTAAAATGTGTAACAACCCACATATTTTACGATTGTATATTTAAATATTTTAATTAAATATAGCGTCGTTAGTCGAATTGAAGCCCGAAAAGTTACTATTTGCAAACAGTTGAATTGGGACTCGAGACCACTTCCATTGAGTCCAAAATGGCGTTTGCGACCTTTTTGAGTATAAGCTTCGATATGTTCGAAGAAAGTTGAATTTTGCTATTTTCACTTGGGCTTTTGGGTTTGGGTTTCACCCAACTCATTCTATAACCTAACTCAGCCCTTCTCTTCATCCACTCATCCTCATTTCATTTCGTTTTTTCAAGCTAAACTGATAATGGGGGAAGAGAAGTGGAATTAGAAATTCCAAGCCCTAGATTCCATTGGCAAACTCAAGTCTTGCTCCAAACTCTTGGAAAATCTTTGGTAAGTCTCCTCTTCATCTCCACCAACTCATTCTCTCTTCAATTACAGAAATTTCCTAAACCTAACTTAGGGAATGTTCTTCTTTTTAGCTTAGATTCAAGCTACTTTGGGTTGAAGTGAAGAGTGTTGATCTTTCCTTTGTGATTAAGCTTATCTCTCGCGTTTTTGGGTTTAAAGGTGAGATTTTTATCTCAGATCTATGTCTATAACTATCTTTGATGGTTAGGTATAAGTTCCTAACATCTTTACATGTTCATTTGATTTTGATTTTGATTTATTTGGTGAATATTCCAATTTTTGGTTTTTAGTCCAATTTTGTGAAAATCCTTTTACGGATGTTTGAACACGTTAGCCGAGTGTTTCGGAGGGCGATACAAGGCTAGGTTGTCGTTTGGCGTAATTCCTCAGTCATAGTTGCACGCTCGTCGCTCCCATTTTCGTGTTGTCGAATTTTCCCCAATTGGGGCTAGACTGAATGTGCTTCAGAAGCAGGTTCAGTCGACTGAACCAGAAGGCATAAAATGCCTTAGAAGCAGGTTCAGTCGACTGAACCAGTGGTTCAGTCGACTGAACCAGACCCAGGAAATTACCTGGGTCTGTATCAGTCGACTGACCATCTGGGTCAGTCGACTGACCCTAGGGATACGAAAATTGTATCCCTGTGTCAGTCGACTGATCACCTGGTTTAGTCGACTGACCTGATTGCCTTAGCAAAATTGATGATTTTGTTTTCAATTTCCAATTTTTTTCGATTCGTGATTTCCGATTTGTCGTTGTCGTTTATCATCTTCTCTGATGACTTCTTTTCGGGATTTTTGTGGTTATCCATTTTGATGGATTCGGTATCGATTTCTCTGGATTTGATTCACGTCTTCGTATGTGAATTTTGATGGTTGATTGTTTCTACAATCAGTTTTGTGCTTTGTCACTTTAAATTACAAAGGTTTCTTTACTAATAGTAAATATTCAATTTCTTTACAAAGATGATTTCAACTCTATTTTTAATACAAAGCTCGTTTATAAAACCGTTTTATAATATATTAGTATATACAAACCTTTACCTCATTCGTATGAAAAAATCTAATTAAACGGCTTAGCAAAACAAGTGGTATGAAACGCTTGCATTTACTTCGTCGGTTAATTTATGGACTTGTTCGATTGAAAATCCTATGACAATTTTCGAGTGGGAATCTACAATCTGTTCGTAAATATTTGAGTTAAGCTAGTGGTTATGGGACATGAAGCTAAACTCTTATATTTACTAGCTTAGTGTAATTTACATTTATTTTTCGAGTGGAAGTCTACAATCTGTTCGTAAATATTTGAGTTAAGCTAGTGGTTATGGGACATGAAGCTAAACTCTTATATTTACTAGCTTAGTGTAATTTACACATGTCGATCATTGATGATCGTTTTGTGATTTAGACTAGTGATTGAGCGATGTCTCTTTGTTGGTATGGGGATTAAAACCCATTTGGGGAGCTTCGGCTCAAATTTGGCGGGGTAGCGACCCGTGGTCTTCGGACCGTTCGTGGAGCAATCGGCTCAATGAGTTTGTACATGAGTCGTATCTTTTAGGGTGCGTCGATGTTCGGCTTATTATCCGCGTAGGGAATGTACCACGACTGTATCTGTGCATGAGTCGTATCTTTTAGGGTGCATCGATGTTCGATTCATTTATTGGGTTAGCGACCAATGAAATAGCGTTCCGTTTGTGTTACACGTGTAGGTGAGTTTTCATGCTCCCGTTTGTGATAGGCCTTCCCTCTTTTTTTTGTGAATTCTGGATTTCTCGTTGTGATTTCTGGAATTTATGTTTCACCAACTTTTGCGTTTGGCATTTATACGTTTGTCAATATTTGTAGTTTGGTGAATAAAATAAAGAATATGATATTCTTTTTGGTATTTTGAGATGATTGGAGATATTGTATGATTTTTGTTGTTATTTAATGTATACTTGACACAATATAGCATTTCTTTGTTATCATACGTTTTTGGTCACATCTCATATCCTATCTCATTTTATCTGATAATTATAGCTAGACTGATCCGTTTATTATTTTCTTCTTAAATAATACTCGGGTCGGACCGAGATATTTTAGGTAATCCTGCTTGATTTCTTATCAGGGATTATCATTTGATTCTTTTGGCTATCTACTTTAGATTAGTAGTTTTAGTTATTATACATTTGAGTTATGGACTCCTTGATGTATAATTATTCTTTTGTCTAGCACTTGTACCTATTCTTTTGTGATGTAGTGGATCTTGTTTGACCACTACTTTGACGTACACTTTCATGTGATATATTCATATCTTATTCCGCCTTTGTGATATGAATGTCTGTGACTGATTTGTGTTATGTTTATTTCTACGTTTGTTTCTGAGGTCCACTTAGCCATTGTGTGGTAGCTTTGATCTTGTATCGGTATGTCGGATTTCCTCTTGAGATGAAATGCATGTTATACTATTTGACATATCGGTGCTCGCACAAGGCAATTGCACAGATGGTCGCTCCTCAACAGCCTTATTCTTCGCGCTAGTCGACAGCATTACCCAGTAGTGTTCTTGGCTAGCGTGAGCATAGAGGTGGGGCATCACAGCATGGTATCAGAGCCAAACTTCGGAACAATGTAGAATAATCTAGCAAGGATCATTGTCCTAAGTCTCTCTTAAGAGTCGTGCCATAGGATTTAATTCGAGTCTTCGTAACATTCTATCCTATTTCTTTTTATGATGCCTTGTTTTATCAATCAAGTTTGTTTGATATTCATTTTGTGAATAACCTTTTTCCTCTTTTCTTTCTTTCTTGAAAAGGAAGAGATGGTTAGATCTGGCAGCCCCAGCGCCGGTCAATCCAGTGCCACTTCTCTGGATGGCGTCTTCATGTCTGCCCAACAACTTTTGGATCTTGTAAAGAATCAAAGGTTTATCTGTGCTTTGAGTAAAAACTCCAAAAAGGTTTTGCCTCTGAGATTAGAAGTGCCTTTCGACCAGTTTGTTGATATCACTCTTCGACTCGAAGAGACTGATAAAGAAAATGATGTTGAAGTTGTGGATGCCAAACAAAACTTCAACATCAACAAGAAAAGGCATATTAAGTTCAAAAGCCCTAATCTCAACAAGAAAGGGAAGCATGCAATTTCGGTAGCAAAGACTCCTACCACTAGTCGTGGACGATGCTACAATTGTGGTTCTACGGACCACTATGCGAATAAGTGTCCAAAGCCTCTTACTTGTCGCTATTGCAAAGGTTTGGGTCATCTTTTATCTTCATGCCCCAAACTTCCAAAGAAGAGAGAGGGAAAGGTTCAAGCCCCTAGTGGCACTTCTTATGGTCAAGGTAGTTCTCCTTCTATCCTTGATGGCATAATTTTATTTCGTGATCTTTCTATTGATTTCTTTTGATACGGGTGCGTCCCACTCTTTTATATCAAAAGAACTTGATAAATTCTTTCTCTGTTAATTTTTAAGGGCCTGATGACTTTATTGAGTATTGTGAATTCGATTGATGGATCCGCAACACTCAATTTACTTTATGAAAATGTCGAGATTATTTTTGTGATTTTTCTTTCCAAGCCGATTTGCATGTCATGCGTTACTTGGGCTTCAGAATTAATTTTTATTTTAAAAGGGTTGGCTTAATCATTATGAAGCCATATCCTATGTCCTGAGCGGACTATCTATCTTCGACATTCTCGATCTGTTAAGCAGATTTCTTTTGTTCTTAATGATTTTGATTTCCAAAATTCGGTGATATCATTTTAATTCTTTAAACTCACTTGATGAGGAAAGTGTTATTTCTCTCATTCTGGTAGTTTGTGGAATTTTCTGGTATTTTTGAGCTTGCTTAGGATCATCACCTAAGAAGTCTTTTGAGTGGTGATAAGGTCTTTTCAGCTCGACCTTGCCACCGGTTTTCATTTGCTACGAGTTGCGGAAGTTAGCATTCCACTTACCGCATTCCTCACTCGTTATGATTCTTATGAATGACTTATTATGTCATTCAGTTTGTCCAGCTTATTTCATCCATTTTATAAATCGAGTATTCTATGAATATCTCGATGACTCCACTCTTGTATTTATTGATTTTGGATGAAAACAACAATTTAAAATTTTGCGAATCATTTTAATAAGATATTTGTAAGTATGATTGGATTTTTGTTCTTAAAACGAGCAAAGAATATTTGTAAAATTTTATAAGAGACTTGTTTATCATAGAAGATGATTTTGTGTTGTTTTGCCCATTGAGTGCTTTAAGAATTCTGGTCAATGCGCTTGATCAACGTTATCGATAGGAATCTCCTAAACGCTATGATGAGACAGTCAAACACAGTAAATTCTTGTAAAAAGTTAAATTTTCTAAAAAGATGATTACATACAGTTAATGGAATTTTTGAATATCTTAGCTTTTCGGAAAAGAGGATCGATTAAAAGAAATCTTTTCCGATGCTTTTATTCTTGCGATTCCCGAATGGAACCAAGACATCACTATTGTTTTTACCAATACTAATTGTATTGGTTTGGGTGTCATTCTCTTGCAAAGGGAGTGTGTTATCGCATTTGCTCCTTGACAATTAAAGCTTGTCGAGACTAGATATGCCACTCATGATCTAGTGCTCGCGGCCATTGTTTTCACTCTTAGAATTTGGCGACATTATCTTTTGGAGAGAAATTTGTTCTCTACATCGATCATAAGTTTTTGAAGTATTTAATTTCTAAAAAGGAACATAATTTGCGTCAACAATGTTGGCTCGAGTTCCTTGCATCTCATGATCTTGATCTTCTTTGTACTCCGGAAAAGGGTAATCGAGTTGCCAATGCCCTTAGTTGTATGCAACAAGCAGTTGTTTCTTTGATGATATCTGAATGGAATGATCTCGAGACCTTATCCACTGGTAAGATTCGAGATCGTGAATCCAATTCATGTTCATCTCTTGTTTTGTGTAGCCTTGAGGCTCATCCTTCTCTTTTGAACCGCATCCTTGAAGCTCTAAAGTAAAATCCCGAATTGGCTTTTCTTAGCCAAAGTTGTAGGGATCAAAATAAGGTTGATGGTTTGAAAGATTTTGAAATCGATGCTCGTGGTGGCATTAGAGTGTTTGGTAGACTTATTGTGCCAAACATTTATGATCTTCGTAAAGAAATTTTAGAAGGTTCTCATCGTTCTAAATTTACCATTCATCTCGATAATAGTAGGGACTTTATTATTGGGATGGAATGAAATCTGATATTGCTAACTTTATTAAGCGTTGCATGACTTACCATCTCATAAAGGCCAAGCATCAAAGGCCCGGTGGGTTATTGCAACCTTTGGACATTCCAATTTGGAAGTGGGATCATATTTCCATGGACTTTATTGACGGTCTTTCCCGTTCTCGTTCGGGTCATGAAAATTTATGGGTGATTGTAGATAGACTTACAAAATCCGCCCATTTTCTTCCCGTTCGGTCCAATCGGACCGTACCTCTTTTTACTAAACTCTATGCCTGGCTAAATTTCATGGAGTTCCTACTTCTATTGTTAGCAATTGTGATCCATTATTTTTCTAGTGGATTTTTGTAAGGTCTTCAAAAGCTTTGGGAACAAAGCTTAATTTTTAGCAACGCTTATCATCCTCAATCTGATGGACAAACCGAGCGTGTGAATCAAACTATTGAAGATCTTCTTTGTGCATGTGTTCGTGATTTTCGTGGAAGTTGGGAAGATCATATTTCTCTTGTTGAGTTTTCTTCCAATAATAGCTTCCGATCTAGTATTGGTATGGCACCTTTCGAGGCACTCTACGGAAGGCCATGCCGATTTCTTTCATGTTGGCTTGAAGCCGGTGAGAGGCTGGTTTTAAGTCCAGATTTTATTGGTGTTCTTTTTTGTTTCACCTATGATGGGTGTTATGCATTTCAGTTGATCGGGAAAATTAGCACCTTGATATGTTGTTCCTTTTTCCCATCACCGAATGAATTGGTTTCGTGGCTTATCACCTTTTATTACCGGCTCAATCTTTTGCTATTTATGACGTTTTCCACGTCTCTTTACTGCGGAAATACCTTGGAATTCCGATTTTTATTCTTGAGCTCGGTGTTGTTGAAGAAATTCAAGTTTCACCAAATTTGACTTATGAGCAACATTCTATTCGTATCATTACTTCGGAGATTAAACGCCTTCCAAATAAAGATATTTTTCTTGTGAAAGTTCAATGGTCCTCAAATCCTAAGAATTTCTCTTGGGAATCTTGAGAATTCATCGAGCAAACACATCCGTACTTACTCTTTCGTGCTCTATATGGTGAACTTCTTATTTCAAATTTTCTTTTATGATGATATGCTTTTATGGTTGTTACTTTTTATTTTCCTCTTAATTATTGCGAGGACGCAATTTCTTTAAGAAGAGGAGTCTGTAACAACCCGCATATTTTAGGATTGTATATTTAAATATTTTATTTAAATATAGCGTCGTTAGTCGGATTGAAGTCCGAAAAGCTACTTTTTGCAAACAGTCGAATTGGGACTCGAGACCACTTCCATTGAGTCCAAAATGGCGTTTGCGACCTTTTTGAGTATAAGCTTCGACATGTTTGGAGAAAGTTGAATTTTACTATTTTCACTTGGGCTTTTGGGTTTGGGTTTCACCCAACTCATTCTATAACCTAACTCAGCCCTTCTCTTCATCCACTCATCCTCATTTCATTTCTTTTTCTCAAGCTAAACTGATAATGGGGGAAGAGAAGTGGAATTAGAAATTCCAAGCCCTAGATTCCATTTGCAAACTCAAGTCTTGCTCCAAACTCTTGGAAAAGCTTTGGTAAGTCTCCTCTTCATCTCCTCCAACTCATTCTCTCTTCAATTTCAGAAATTTCCTAAACCTAACTTAGGGAATGTTCTTCTTTTTAACTTAGATTCAAGCTACTTTGGGTTGAAGTGAAGAGTGTTGATCTTTCCTTTGTGATTAAGCTTCTCTCTTGTATTTTTGGGTTTAAAGGTGAGATTTTTATCTCACATCTATGTCTATAACTATCTTTGATTGTTAGGTATGAATTCCTAACATCTTTACATGTTCATTTGATTTTGATTTGGATTTATTTGGTGAATATTCCAATTTTTGGTTTTTAGTCCAATTTTGTGAAAATCCTTTTACGGATGTTTGAACACGTTAGCGGAGTGTTTCAGAGGGCCATATAAGGCTGGGTTGTCGTTTGGCGTAATTCATCAGTCATAGTTGCACACTCGTCGCTCCCATTTTCGTGTTGTCGAATTTGCCCCAATTGGGGCTAGACTGAATGTGCTTCAGAAGCAGGTTTAGTCGACTGAACCAGAAGGCGTAAAATGCCTTAGAAGCAGGTTCAGTCGACTGAACCAGTGGTTCAGTCGACTGAACCAGACCCAGGAAATTGCCTGGGTCTGTATCAGTCGACCGACCATCTGGGTTAGTCGACTGACCCTGGGGATACGAAAATTGTATCCCTGTGTCAGTCGACTGACCACCTGGTTTAGTCGACTGACCTGATTGCCTTAGCAAAATTGATGATTTTGTTTTTGATTTCCAATTTTTATCGATTCATGATTTTCGATTTGTCGTTGTCGTTTATCATCTTCTCTGATGACTTCTTTTCGGGATTTTTGTGGTTATCCATTTTGATGGATTCGGTATCGATTTCTCTGGATTTGATTCACGTCTTCGTATGTGAATTTTGATGGTTGATTGTTTCTACAATCATTTTTGTGCTTTGTCACTTTAAATTACAAAGGTTTCTTTACTAATAGTAAATATTCAATTTCTTTACAAAGATGATTTCAACTCTATTTTTAATACAAAGCTCATTTATAAAACCGTTTTATAATATATTAGTATATACAAACCTTTACCTCATTCGTATGAGAAAATCTAATTAAACGGCTTAGCAAAACAAGTGGTATGAAACACTTGCATTTACTTCGTCGGTTAATTTATGGACTTGTTCGATTGAAAATCCTATGACAATTTTCGAGTGGGAATCTACAATCTGTTCGTAAATATTTGAGTTAAGCTAGTGGTTATGGGACATGAAGCTAAACTCTTATATTTACTAGCTTAGTGTAATTTACATTTATTTTTCGAGTGGAAGTCTACAATCTGTTCGTAAATATTTGAGTTAAGCTAGTGGTTATGGGACATGAAGCTAAACTCTTATATTTACTAGCTTAGTGTAATTTACACTTGTCGATCATTGATGATCATTTTGTGATTTAGACTAGCGATTGAGCGATGTCTCTTTGTTGGTATGGGGATTAAAACCCATTTGGGGAGCTTCGGCTCAAATTTGGCGGGGTAGCGACCCGTGGTCTTCGGACCGTTCGTGGAGCAATCGGCTCAATGAGTCTGTACATGAGTCGTATCTTTTAGGGTGCGTCGATGTTCGGCTCATTTATCTGCGTGGGGAATGTACCACGACCGAATTTGTGCATGAGTCATATCTTTTAGGGTGCGTCGATGTTCGATTCATTTGTGACCCATGGAATAGCGTTCTGTTTGTGTTACACGTGTTGGTGAGTTTTCATGCTCCCGTTTGTGATAGGCCTTCCCCCTTTTTTTGTGATTTCTGGATTTCTCGTTGTGATTTCTGGAATTTATGTTTCACCAACTTTTGCGTTTGGCATTTATATGTTTGTCAATATTTGTAGATTGGTGAATAAATAAAGAATATGATATTCTTTTTGGTATTTTGAGATGATTGGAGATATTGTATGATTTTTGTTGTTATTTGATGTCTACTTGACACAGTATAGCATTTCTTTGTTATCATACGTTTTTGGTCACATCTTATCCTATCTCATTTTATCTGATAATTATAGCTAGACTGATCCGTTTATTATTTTCTTCTTAAATAATACTCGGGTCAGACCGAGATATTTCAGGTGCTCCTGCTTTATTTCTTATCAGGGATTATCATCTAATTCTTTTGGCTATCTACTTTAGATTAGTATTTTTAGTTATTATGCATTTGAGTTATGGACTCCTTGATGTATAATTATTCTTTTTTCTAGCACTTGTACCTATTCTTTTGTGATGTAGTGGATCTTGTTTGACCACTACTTTGACGTACACTTTCATGTGATATATTCATATCTTATTCCGCCTTTGTGATATGAATGTCTGTGACTGATTTGTGTTATGTTTATTTCTATGTTTGTTTCCGAGGTCCACTTAGCCACTGTGTGGTAGCTTTGATCTTGTATCGGTATGTCGGATTTCATCTTGAGACGAAATGCATGTTATACTATCTGACATATCGGTGCTCGCACAAGGCAATTGCACAGATGGTTGCTCCTCAACAGCCTTATTCTTCGCGCTAGTCGACAGCATTACCCAGTAGTGTTCTTGGCTAGCGTGAGCATAGTGGTGGGGCGTCACAAAATGACTTAGATATTAGAATAACAGATGGGACTGGTATAGGGTCGCGCCCTATACAATATCTATTAACCCCTAGCTAATTTAGTCCAAAATTCTAGTGTGTAGGGCTTTGTCACAAGTAAGACTAAAATTATGGTACACAAAGAAAGGAATATATTTGCGCAGTGTAGGTTATTAGTGAGCCCGCAAAACCTTTAGGATCGGTGGACCCTAGGAGAGACTAAGTTAGTGAAAGACCGTCCAAAAGACTTGCCTAACAGATGTTAGGCCATTTTTATTGTATCTGTCTGGTAGGCTCGAGTCAGCCAAAGGTTAGTAGTAAGCCAAACAAAACTATAGTGTTCAGATAGATAATCCATTTATTACCTGATATGTATGTTTACATAAAATGCTTTATAGTTTTTAACCAGTTTTGGTTGCAGGATTTTGATTTGCAAAAGATATGTTTTAAAAGGATATTAGTGAGGCGAAACCCGTTCCACTAAGCGATGTGGTATCACTTAATATCGTATATCCAAGATGTATAGTATTATTCACACCAGGCTTTATGTCTAACTCAAAGTTTATGTTTTCCCCTTAAACTCTCGGGTGCTCAAAATTGATTTAAGTAGGCTACTGTGTAGTCAATGCCCCGCTATTACCCCGCTATAACCCTGCTATATCTCATAGCGGATTTCTAACACTACGATTTTTCTATATAGCCCCAAATAAAGCCTTTCCGCTTTAAGCCTGCTATTTCCGCTATATCCCGTTATTCCCGCTATATTCCTCTATTTCCGCTATATCTTCTTTAAAGAAATGAATTGAAAAATGTCATTTATACATTATAAAAATTATGAAATTAATTTATTTAATTAAATTTTAATATATTTTCAGAAATGAAAATACTCTAATATTCTACTAAATTAAATTATGTTATATAATAGTTTTACGTTTATTTACAGTATATTCGCACATGTTTTTATTTAAAATTATTTATGTATTAATAATAATTCAATTGAATATTTAATTTTTTTAAACATTAAGTACGAGTTTTATATGCTATTTTAGAGTCATCCGCTATATCCCGTTATATCCTCGTTGTATCCCCATTATGACTTTTTACACCTCCCCCGCATTAAATTAGCCGAGCGTTTTAACTGCACAGGTAGATTGAGGGTTAAGGATTTAAAGGTTTTAGTAGGTTTTTGAATAAAGCTTCTGGAGACGAGCAAGTGGCCGACGGATAACTATTTAGGAGTTGCAGTTTGTTTCATTTTGATGTATTTCTTCTGTGTCTGTAATAAGTCAGTTATGACTATTTAGTACTTTGGTCAACCAAGGGGGCATCATCATATGTCGCTCTTGGCGTATTTATGTAATAATCATATTTTATCTGAACCTGGGAAAGCGATGAGATTATGTAGTTTGAATATAAAACATGTTTTGAAAATGTAATGTTAAAAGATGTTTTTTGAAATCTGTGATTTTGTTTCATATTCATGTGATGCTAATATTATGAATACCATTAACAATATCGTATTTGGTCATTGGAAGTTAATACTATGGATGATTGCAGCATCTGTGGCGTTTAGCTTCGGGCCTCCAGATAGGGGTTGCTTCACGGGGATAGGTTAGTTCTTGGTCCGGATTTGGTTAGGGAAGCTACGAAAAAGATTGAGTTAATTCACTAGAATGAAGGAAGCTCAGTCTAGGTAGAAGAGTTATGCTGATAAGAGATGGAAAGACTTAGAGTTCTCAGTTTGAGATCATGTTTTCGTCAAGGTATCACCGATGAAAGGTGTAATCGGATTCGGAAAATCAGGAAAATTGGCACCAAGATTTGTTGGACCATTTCCTATTATAGAAATGATCGATGAACTCGCATATAGAGTAGAGTTTCTAAACAGTTTGGCAGGAGTCCACAATGTTTTTCAAATATCTCATCTAAGGAAGTGTATTCGAGTTCTAGAAACTACTATTGCACCGACTGTGTTAGATGATTTAATAGTGGAGCCGGATATGACTATAGTTAGAAAGCCAGTTTGTATAGTCGCGAGAGAAGAGAAGAGACTAAGGAACAAGACAGTCAGATTAGTCAAAGCCCAGTGGAGTGACGACGAGAGTGACTGTACTTGGAAAACCAAGAGCAGGATTAGAGATACTTATCCTGACTTATTTCATGGTATGTTATACCTTTATGACTGATAGTTATAAGTAACTTATTGTAATTTCACGGATGAAATTCTTTAAGGAGGGGAGTCTGTAATGACCCTAATTTTAACTAACATTATTTAGAACATTTAATTAGGTAAATTAAATGAAATAATGTAAATGGTTAAGGGATTGAGATTTGAATAATCTAAGGTAGCTGTGCCTTAATTAACCTATACGCCAAAGAGAATTAAAATGAAATAAGTAAGAGGAATAAGGTAAGGGCAAAATAGGAATAAACAAAGTTCTTATACTCTAAACCCTTCTTACTTTCGCTCCTTATCAATTCTAAATATTTGCAAACAAAACTAAGAACATTCAAAGCTTGGTCGGCCACCATTAAGGGAAAATAAAAAGGGAAGATAGGCAAGAATTCAAGTAGGAAGCTTAATCAAATCAATTCAAGAGCAAATATCAACCTCCTTAACAACAAGCTAAGGTGAATAGTAGATTACATCTCATTTTTATTGTTTTCAGTTTCTAGATGAGGTCCAAATTTATTTTGCAAGTAAAATGCCATGATTTGATTGTTTAAATGGATATATAAGCTTGTTGATGATTTATGTTGCTTCATATAGATTTTATGATAAGATTTGATTTGAAAAACCTATTAAATGACATTCTAATGACTTGCGTTTTTGATATAAGGTCAAAAACATTATTTTAGAGATGGATTTCAAGTTTCATAAGTTAATATGGATTTATTATAAATTTTTTAGGAAAGAAAATGGTTAAACTGGGTTTAACTTATTTTTGGCAAATATATATTATAACCTTGAGTCTGAAATTTAAATATGTTAGGAAACATATTAAAAGTGATTTATGGGAATTTTTAGAGAATTTTCCTAAGTATTTTACTATGGATATAAAATTATTTAAGGTATGAGACTTAAATGTTTTATATGCTTCTTAAAGGAGAAGGGGCTAATTTGCTAAATGTTTTTAATAGTTAATTACAGAATTCCGCAGCACTTTTAGAAAAAAAATTGAAAAAGAATTGGCAACCAATTATATGTTGACAAATAAGGCAAGTTAGTTGGAAAGATATTACTTTAAAAGGTTAATGATCAGTTTTGCAAAGACTTACTGCTTCGCCACTTACAACGGCTACCTTTCGACCTCATACTTCCGCCCCAACCAAGTCGAAACCAATACACATGGTATCAATGCTTGGTACGTAGTGGATTGGAGTTTGGCAGAAGTTATAGAGTCAAAACATGATTTCGAAGGGGTAGAAGCTACTATTTTGACTACGAATTAATTATGTTTATAAAGGAGGCTTTCGAAGGAGTTATATTAGCTTTCAACTTAGTCAAATGTACCTTTGATTTATTAAAAGGACTGTCGAAAGGGGTCTTAGCCTTTTTATTTTAAAATGAAGCTTTCGAAGGGGTTCGAAACCCATGCTGCCGCATTCAACCCTTCGAATCAATGCTTTCGAGAGGGTACTTTTTCCTTTAAACATTGAAGTCGCTTCTCCATGCTTTTGAAAGGGTTGGTTTCGAAACCATCCACTTTCTTTTACTTAGGGATATGCTTTCGCCCTAATTCTTTTAAGACCCTTTGTTCTATTAAAAGCTAAACCCAAAGGTTTCGAAAGGAATGGTTTTAAATGGTTTCGAAGCTATGTTCCACAAACTTGTACTTAGACCTAATACTTTCGAAAGGTCTGTTTTAAGTAAGGGATTTTAATACTTTTGAAAAGTATATATTGTAGGTTTTGAAGGGGAGGTACCCCAATGTTTTCAAAAGGTTTACTTGAGTCTTTAAATGGAAGGTTTCCAATGCTTTCGAAAGGCAAGTTTAAAGTATTTCTGAAAGAGTACGTTTAAGGTTTTATAAAGCTTTTGAAGGGATACTTTCAATGATTTCGAAAGGTCTATTTTTAAAGATTTCGAAAGGTATGTTTTGACTTTTCGGTCTAGTGTTTCAAGGTAAAGTAGTTAACCTATTTTGAAAGGGGTACATTCAATGGATTCGAAAGGGACTGTTTAAAGGTTTAAACAAGGGTTTCGAAGGTGATATCTTGGATTTAAAACCTAATTTTTTCTAAGTTAAAGAAGGGCTTTAACTTGTCTTAAAGGGATAGATAACCCTATTGATTTCGGTTTTCATCAACATTGTTTTGTGTAAAGCATATATCATGGCAAAGATATTTGAGTAAAGCAAAAACTATATTTTCCTTGTTTGAGTATGATTTGAAGGTTAAATCAATTTGAAAGAAATGTTTTCAAGGAAAATTTGATAGGGTAGTTAACCCTAAGTAATGACTCAGATATTAGAATACCAGATGGGACTGGTATGGGGTCACGTCCTATACTTTAGCTAGTAGCCCCTAGCTAATATAAGTCAAAAATTCCAGTGTGTAGGGCTTTGTCATAGGTAAGACTAAAATGATGTTACATTTAGAGAAAGATAGGTTATTGGTGAGCTCGCAAAACCATTAGGATCAGTTGATCCTTGGAGAAGTAAGTTATAGACAGACCGTCGCAGAGTGTGTCTAACAGAAGTTAGATTATTTATTTTGTCTGGTAGGCCCGAGTCAGCCAATGGTTAGTAGTGAGCCAAACGGAACTATATTGTTTAGATAGATAGTCCATTGATTAACTGATTTATGTGTATATATAATATTGCTATTGTTGCTTTAATCAGCTTGATTGCAGTATTCTGATCTGCAAAAGATATGTTTTAAAAGGGATATTAGTGAGGGAAAACCTTTTCCACTAAGCGGCATGGTCTCACTTAATATCAGTAAATTGAGTTGTAATAATATTATTCACACCAGGCTTTATGTATGACTCGAAGTTTATGTTTTCCCCTTAAACTCTCGGGTGCTCAAAATTGATTTGAGTAGATTGAGAGTTAAGGTTTTACAGGCTTAGTAGGTGAACGAATAAGCTTTCGAAGACGTGTAGGAGGCAAAGTTAGCTATATAGGAGTAAGTAGTTTTATTTCTGTTGTGATGTATTTAAGACTAATATGTCTATTTACTACTCTGATCATCCAAGGGGGCATCTTCATATGTCGCTCTTGGCGTAAATTGTTATAATTATATTTGGTGAAAACCTAGGAATCGTTTGGGATTGTGTAATGGAATATGAAACATGGATTTGAAAAGTAATCAGTAACGTTGCTTTTTTTGAAATCTGTGATTTTGTTTCATACTCATGTGTTTCTAATATTATAGATACATTAACATTACCGTATTTTGTCACCGAAAGTTAATACTATAGATGACTGCAGCTCTGTAGCGCTTGGCTTTGGATCTCAAGATAGGGGAATTTATTTCCATAGAGGATGAAGGACTATCTAAGGTAGGATATTAAAAAGATAAGGGAAAGCAAAAAGCTGATGATGGTTTCGGAGGATTGAATTGAATGAAGAGGAAACCAAATTTTTCCTCATACTTTGAATTTACAGAGTCCCTGAAGCGGATCTACCTTGATATGAGGAGGAAAATTCCCTATATAAAACCTGCGAAGGGAGAACCTATAGATTGGAAGAGAAAGTCTAGAAAATACTGTCTTTCCATGAGCTGGATGGACATGAGTCAAATGAATATAGGAACCTATAGGATTTGAAGAGCAGGTTCTAAGTAACCAACTGCAACAATACGTGAGAAATCAAAAAAAAGGAGGAAACCATAGTGGTGCAGCAGGAGTGACCAACAGCTGTGGCAAATATACCGAGTCACAATAGAGGATCTGTACCGGGCATGGTTATCCCATGATCGAGATGGATCAGGGTTAGGTTTATTTAATGCACTTTACTTTTTCTTTAGATAAATTGTAAAGGATTACCATAAGGCTACTTACACATGTTTGGGATCTCAATCTGTCCCCAAGCATGCTTTGAGTTGAAGTCTGAAAGTAACCCTTGAATGGGTTAGATATTTTGATATTTGATGCATTTTGATTTGAATAAGGATATATGAATGATTTAATAATGAATATTGAATGATATTTGATTTTGATATTACTGCTGGATGGTACGAAACATAGTTATCACTTATATTTGATAGACAAACGTATAAATAATAGTTTCCTTGATCGAAGAGACATGACGACGAACTATGAAACACAAGTCCCCTCACTGGAGAGTAAGCGGATGGGCTTGTACAGGAAAGTAAGTCCCCTCTTTGGAGAGTGAGCAAATAGACACACTTTGAATGTTGGGTCCCCTCGCCGAAGAGCGAACGCATGGGCTCAATCTAGATTTACAATTGTGCGATCCAGAGAGGTCAAAAATAAACTTTAGCATTTGAACTCCTTTTGATTTGAACTGATTTGATAATGATCAATGAATGATTGATGAACATCATTTCATAGATTTGGTTGGACGTACTTATGATGGGATGCTAGGTGATACTAGATGATTCATAAGTAATGTTCTAATCAAGGGCAATGCACTGTTATGATTGATGATGCATGATGTTATGCCACAATTTTTCTAAAAAATCCATGTATAAGCAAAGCTAATGGATATCAAGGCAAAGTAGAAAACTGACCTATATTAATGTTTATCACAAGTTGAAGATAAAGTAGTTGTTGTAAGTTGATAAGAAAGAAGCTATCGCAAGTTGATAATAAAGTAGTTATCACAAGATGATAAGGAAAAAGTTGTCTCAAGTTGAAGGCAAAGTAGTTATTGCAAGTTGATAGCAAAGTAACCGTGTTAAGTTGGTAATAAGGGAGCCATCACAAGTTGATAATAAAGGAGCCATCACAAGTTGATAATGAAGTAGCTATCGCAAGTTGATAATAAGGGAGCCATCACTAGTTGATAATGAAGTAATTATCGCAAGTTGATAATAACGGAGCCATTGTAAGTTGATAGTAAAGGAGCTGTTGTAGGTTAAAGGCAAAGTATTTGTCGCAAGTTGAAAACGAAGGAGCTGTTGTAGGATTAAGGTTGAAGGCAAAGTAGCTGTCACATATTGATGGGAAAGCAGCTATCGTAGGTTGATATAAAAGGAACTATCGCATATTGATAAAAGCTATCGCAGGTTGGATAGAAAAGGGGGTTATCACATGCTGATGATGAGGAAAGATGGCGCAAGCCGAAGTAAGACAAAGCTATTGCATGTTGATGAATACATCTAAATTGATGCCCTAAGCTAGCCATATGGCATTACACGGTTGGATTAGCTACGCCACGTCATCATGAAAAAGTTGAAGGAGGATTGTGCTACATATCATCCCGAGCATGTGCCATATCAGCATATCATGACTGTTTATTTTCTATAAGTTACACGTGTCACGAATCTTAAGGTCAAGGTTCTCTATAAATAGGCATATACCCCCTACTAGAAAGGGGATAATTCTAAAATATTCTTCTCTTTAATTTTTTATTTTATCTTATGCAAAATAACTCCTCGATTCAATATGGAGAAGTTGAAACATAGTAAACATCAACACCAATGAAGGCATCAAAAGAAGAAAACGACCTTAAAACCATGAAGAGACAACTTCAGAAAATGCATGAACTAACTGAAATGTTTATTTCTTAAAAAAATTCAAGAACATCTATAAGATACGAAGGGAAATGATGGGAAAGAGGTTGAGTCCTCTCAAAGAAATATTGAAGGTTTAAACTTGAACAGTAAGAATGTTGAGAAAAGCACCATAGGGCCACAAAAAAGGAGTGATAATTATCTGACGCAAAATCCAAATAAAGAGTCAAAGTCACCTTTGTGCAATCTGCTAGTTCAGCTTCCCAAAGAGAATATAAACCGGAGCGGAAAGACTATAAAGGTGATGAAACATATTTGAAAGATTTGGCTAATAAGATGGTGAGAAACATAGCCGATTTGAAAGGAAAAAGAACAATAGACCCTAAATTAAATAATAGCATTAGGGCATCTCTGTTTACCGAAGAGATTACAGTGGTTCCATTGTTGTCATATATCAAAATTCCATCAATCAAATATAATGGCAGAACTAATCTAGATGACCACCTGATGGCTTTTGAAAGCTGGATGCACTTGTACGATGTCCCTGGATTAGTAAGGTGCAGGCTATTCCCAACCACCTTCTTTGGAGTAGTCGTAAAGTGATATTGACGCTACTATGAGAATACTATTTACTCATGGGAGCAGTTTGCTTACAAATTCTTGGTACAATTATGCACTTCTAAGGAACCAGTTACTGATGTGAGTGTGTTAACCAATATAAAGCAAAGGCTAGGAGAGTTATTGAGAGACTATTTGAAGAAATTTAACATTAAAGCTAACAAGATAGAAAGAGTAAGTGATATGGAGAAACTAATGGGCGTAAATTTTAGACTAATTGAGAATACCCCTTTTGGAAAGAACTATATATTCATGTTTGTAGGGATTTACAAGATTTCCACTTCCTAGAAGACAAGTTCGTCTGAATGGATTAAAACTCCCACGATAAGAAAAAGCAAAGAGAAAGGGGAGGTTGCATGGCTCCAAACAAAAAAGGGAAGTGGGATGAATTTTCTAAGGCAAATTCTATTGAGTTGAACCAACCTATCTCTTATATCTATGCTGTGACTAAATATGAAATTGAGTATCCCATATTATTCAAGTCAAAGACAAATCCAGAGCTGAATAAAGGAGGAGATTAATGCTCCTTTCACAAGGTAAACAGGCACAAGACGGACGATTGTCATGTTTTGGCTGGAATCATACAAAATATGAGTAAAAGGATAACACTTAGAGAATTTGTCAAGAATGATTGAAAGGTCTGTTGTAATGAGAAACCTCCAGTTAATAATGCTAATGTCTTAGAAAATTGGGACCATCATTGGATCTAGCGTAATGAGATCTTTCAATTGCAACTAATCTCTTTGTCCAATTTATCCCTAATCAAAAACGCCTCTTTTGGCCTAAGGTTTTGTCAATTTCAAACTTTGATTGTGATTTCTAATCGTCTTAAAAGCTTTTTTGATGAATAGACATCACCCATCAACTCCATTCGTCAAGAGCTTCACAACGATATATACTATGTAGAGGTTTAGGTACTTTGAATTTTGAATCAATTTTGGATTAGGGATCATCTTCTGCCATTTGCAGGTGATTAGTGAATTTCAAGAATTTGACGGAAAATTGAGGATGGAGGTGAAAGCTTGGATTTCTTGGCCTAACCTATAAAATTGTTGGGCTGGGTTATGGGTTGTGTATCCATTTTGTCCCAAAAAAGCTACGTACGCTATTTAAACACTACAATGCCTCTATTTCATAAACCGTAACTCCATATGCATCAAAATTATATATCAAACCAATCATTTTGGAAAGACCCTCGCATGGTTAAAAATACGACACCCAATTCACCTTTTATTAAAAATTCATTTTTAATTACTTTATTTTTAAAAGCGTCAAATTTGCGGGTCGTTACATTCTTTCCCTTAAAAGAATTAAACCCCCGTACTTTCCAAAATACAAACCTCAACCAAATTAATAAAGTCTCATCATGGGTTTAATCATAAAATACGAGGAAGTATATTAATCATAATCAATGACCTTTAACGTAGTACATGACATTCGCATAACACAACAAGTCATGACACACAATGGTTAATTCACAATAATGAATTCAACGCACATACCATAATGACAGCTATAACCTCTCATTCATGCAATTCAAACTATAGTATGTAAAAAATATCACTCCTTCAATAAAGGGTGAAATAATCTCAATCCTAGATCAACTGAATACATAAGTCACAACAGATGTTTCAGCAACCCAAACATAACCGTCCACAGTAAAAATACACAATAGAATTTAGGTTGGTCCAAATGTGCATGCATAATAAGAATATATTAAATCGATAATCAACAAAGTTCATTAAAGTATGCACATACCCAAAAAATGGCAGTCATCATGTGATAACCCGCATTTTTACGGCTAGATATTTAAATAATTAATTTAAATATTGAATCATTAATTAATTGAAGGACAAAAATATGATTTTTTGCATATGGTCATATTAAAATTCGAGACTACTTCTGTTGAGTCCAGATCGACATTGCGAATCAAAATGAGTATAAATTTCGCTATATTTGGAGTCACGATATTTTTACGATTTACGTATTGTTATACATATTTTATAAAAATGTGTGTGTAGTCGGCTCCAATGGGATCTCGACTGATGGCTTGTGTTTATGAGATGAGGATATCATTATGAGACACGTGGTTGAAGAATTTTTGGAATCGGACGATCTGATGGCTAAAATGACCACAGAATGCGTGAAATTATCATCTTGAAGAACTGTCATGGATGGCGACGAAATTTATGCCATCGGGACCCCAAAAATGAAGAAACGTGAGTTTGTGAGTTTCGTAGCGATCGGGTGTACCGTGTGATCGTACAAGCTCAAAACGTGTGGCGATTTATTTATGAAATAAAATAAAATATTATATATATATATATATATATATATATATATAAACCCATACAGAGCACACTCTCTCTCCCTATTCATCATCTTCTCCTTCTTTAGGATAAAGAAAAAGGCTGCTCCTTCTTTTTCAAGTAAATCCAAAGCTTAGGACCGTGGTAGATGATGAGGTTGGATCCATTAGACTCATGGAGAGGAGAGCTTCACATTTGTGTAAGCATTGATGGGTGCGACATTTCTTAGCTAAGTCCCATATTTCTTGGCATCGACTAGGGTTGAAGATAGGAGGAGACCGAAGGGGAGTTAAGCGGAATGGAGAGTACCATTGTTTGTCTCTTGGTAGCACGCTTCTTCCGGCATCAACTTCGTGAATTGCGGCTATCCATGGTGGTGCATGACCTTTTGAAACTGTGAGGAAGTGTATAGGTCAGATTTACAAGGGATGGCCAAGTGTGACATGGTGGGTTCTATCGTGGAATGCACATGTAGTGTGACACTTAGGAACTGTCGGTGCGTCGATTCATTGAAGAAGAAGGGGAGAAATTGAAGAGAGAAGGTTGCGACAATTGGGTTTAATGCA
This sequence comes from Allium fistulosum, assembly GCA_030737815.1. Classification (NCBI taxonomy): domain Eukaryota; kingdom Viridiplantae; phylum Streptophyta; class Magnoliopsida; order Asparagales; family Amaryllidaceae; genus Allium; species Allium fistulosum. Next base: position 1,412,368,457 of record CM060903.1, read on the forward strand.
CATTATTGTGCAGGCATATGATATTAGGGAAGAAAGGATATTAAGGTGGTTAACTTTAATAAGAAAGTTGTTAAGTTAATCAATCAATATCTTTATTTCGAATTCTTATAAAATTCATATTTTCTGCATACGAGGTCCAATCGAGACGTAGTTTTATTGTTGCACACGTAGTGAGATTTTCTACAGTATGGTGGAAGTTTGGACTAGATTCAAGAACTTGAGAAATTACAGCTTAGGTGAGCAGAATTATAACTCTGAATTTATGTTTTAGTATAAATTCCTATAACTGTATATATTGAAAAATATTACCAAGAAGAGTTTGTTAATTGGGTTTTCGACCAAGCAGAAATCAACAAGATTTAGAACGTTGAGACAAAAATGAAACTACTAGAAATGGTGGAAGCACATCTATATAGATGCCTCAGAGAATTCTCATCCAGATTGGAGCAAGCCAGAGAAGTCGGTGCCGAGCTCTAGTGCTCGATGGAGACATCTTACGCTTTTGTATTTCTCACTCAAGCTTTCATAAGCCCTTCTTTGCTTATTTCATGTGTGCCCAAAATATATCAAGGGATTTTGAATAACCGTTTACTAGAGTTGAAGAGTTATAGTGTAATGACCCGGAAATTTCGAACCCGAAATTTCCAGGTAGTTAGAAGAAAAAGAAAAGAGATAGAAGAAAGAACAGAACAAGACATAGATTCTCACATTCGCAGCGGATCAAAATACAATATCAAATAATAATATCAGTTATATAAAGAAAACTGTATTTGATAATTACATTTTAATACATCAGAGTTACAACATTCACAAATATACTAGACAGTTAGAATTATCATGTCTCTAACAACTATCAATACAACTCTCAAATACACAGCGGAATATACTCCATACGTTCCTGCCATTCAGCTCGCCTCCTGAGCTCCGGAACGCACTTACCTGGAAATCTGTAATACTCGGTCTGACCCGAGCATTACATCAAAGTAACACCCGGGTCAGGCTGGAAACCAGCGTGAGTAAACTCATCTAACAAGAAATTCCAATCTATAGAACTTATCTAAAACCCGGGGTAACTCGTACATTATTACAAGTAAACAACTTATATAGTCAACACTTATTTTCACAAAACAATATCTAAGTATCCAACTTAGTTTAAATGGTCCATTATATCCCAACCAGCCTACTGGTTTCACATATCAATCTATAAAGAATTTTAGATGATTTCAAATCGAAGTGGTTTCGGGTATTAACTAATACCCGACTCCTGTCTCTTCGAATCCAATGTCATCTTAACCCAAATTATTCAAATGAGATACAATTCAAACTTTAAATACAGGGAGTCACTATTTTAACCCAACATATTATATCACGTAACAGAGATATCAACTAATCCAAGACATACAATTATCATTTAATCACTCATAGCAAGATTAATTAACCATATGATCTCTAATTAATTTAATTAACCTCAAATGAATTAAGTTAATTACTTCAATTACTTTAAACCTTGCTTATTAATTACAAACCAATTATAATCATCCTTGATTAATTTTACTTTAATTACATTATGTAATTAACCTTTAATTAATTTCACAAAATTAATTATTCTTAACCATTTACAGTAATAATCCTTAATTAATCACTTAAATTAATTATTTCATAATCACTTATATCAATTAATTATCCTTTAATTAATCATTTTCATTAATTAACTAACCCTTAATAAGTTTCCTTAATTAATCAACCTTTAATTACTTAGTTTAATTAACTATCATTTAATTACTTACCTTAAGTAATTTTAATTTCCTTCATTAATTAATTACATTAATTAATCATTACATTAAGTAATTAATTCTCTAATTAATTACATAAATTAATTATCCTTTAACCATTAATTAATCCTTAATTACTCTTATTAATTAATTAACCTTTAATTTATCATATTAATTAATTAATCACATTTAATTAATTATTCTTTAATTAATTACTTTAATTAATTATCCTTTAATTATTAAGTAATTATCCCTTTAATTAATCCCATTAATTAATCACCTTGATTAATTCCTTTAATAAATCCCGTGAAGTAATTATCCAATAATTTACCTCCTCAATTATCTATCCTTTAATTAGTTTCATTAAGTAATTATTCTTTAAATACTTCAAATTTTAATAAACAAAAGATGAAACTTTTTACCTTAATTAATTACTTAACCATCATTTAAATCTTACCAAATTTAAATACTTGAAAGCAATTATACAAATCATTTGAGAACATTGACTAATTAAATGTAAAATACAATCCTTAATCATTTCTTAATTCAAACATCATCTTATTATGTTTTGAAAACACTTATGAATTCAATTACATAATTTACCTAATATATAATTTTATCTAAACCAAACAATGTATAGAACAATTTAACTTTAAAATCTAAACCTGTTAAAAATTTGAACCCAGGTATCTAACCAACGAGCCCGAGAATAACTTCGAGTCCCACCATCATCTTCCCGAGTATCTACCCGAGCATGCCCCTTCTTCTTTCTTCTCCATTTTCTGACACACAGATGCACGTACACGTGCACAAACGATCGCCAACGATCTGATCTCCGATGCCATCGCCGACAAGTCATAGATGACTTCCTCCATCGATCCCGACCACCAAATTTTGAATTGAACTCGAAATCAAAAACGAGTTCGAGCACACCCACTGGAACGAACTACGATCAACCACGTTGATTCGCTCTACCGCCATAGGCCACTAGAGACCACAAAATTCCGGTCAGAGCATTGCCGAACATCCACGTATCGATTCCACGCACCTTGATGTAGTCCGATTCTACCTAGACGATGCCATTCTCTTGACTTCATCATCGATAAAAACAGGTCACATAACCCTAAAACGATGCCGACCAACCACCACGATCAACTAAAAAAATCCTCCAGCATTTTTCCATGAATCTCCAGCCTACAACCCTTCTCTGGGCACAACCCCGAGGGCTCTGACCTCCGCGATCACCAAGAATTGACCAATTTACAATTTCCGTTCATCATTTATTTCTTTCCAAAATACCATCTTAAAAATCCTCATTTTATATTTAAAAATCATAGTTTTCCAAATAGAAACAGATAAAGTAGGTGAAACAAAGAATTATGAAATTCAAATTTTGACATGTTTTCAAGTTTCACTGTTATATTTTCTTTCCAGTCAAATTTATCTTCTGGTTTAACCTAAAAATATTTTTAGAACTTATATCTTGATTTTATAAACATAATTTGTTTATATCTTTAAGCATGAAAAGGATCAGGGGAAGAGATCTTCGATTTTGTTTTTAACAGGGTTTGAAAAATGTAAACTTTGAACAGAGTAGTTTATACATGAGTACAGACATGCACATATAAACCTTCATATACACACATGCAATCCTAATTTACATCCATTCATCAATGATCATCACATGCAGATCAAGATACAGGCAGATTTAAGATTGTTAAAGGGTAGTTTACTCACCATTTTTAAAAGCAGAGAAATTCCCAGGCTTTAAATTTTGATCTGACAAATGCTTTTGATTTAAAACTTGAATTGCGTTTTGCTTCTTCGATTGAAGACTTGAAATCTTTTGTTGCTGAGAGGTTTTAACTTGTACCGAAATGATCTTGCTTTTAATAAATCTCAGTTTACTTGTTTTCAGACTTTGAAGAAGATGCAGGTTTTGATTTTTGCTTTAGTTTGAACAGTGAATTGATCGAAGATTTATGGAAGTGAATTTACAGATTTGTTGAAGAATGGTTACAGGCTGAAGTTTTTCTTTGAGTTTAGAATTAAGGTTAGAAAGAAAGAAAAAAAATAAGAATGAAAGATGTACACTTATATAACTAATTTATGATTTATTTAAAATCAAAGAAAATGAAAATAACATATGACACTTGTCCTATACCTTATTTAATTATCTAACACATGTTATCAAGTGAATTTATATGCTAACACATGTTTTTTTTTGTTCATTTTTTTTTATTTTTATTTTTCTTTTAAAAGATTTTAAAAGCTTTATATTAATTTCTTAATTAACAAATACATCTGTAATTTAATAAATGCTTTCTTAATCTTATACAAATAAAATCTTTAAAGAAAATAAAATAACTTTAAATTCAAATTCAAATTACACACATATCCAGATATTCTTTGAATTATCAGAATTCTATTTGTTTAACCAGATAAAATCAGTATCTCAATAGTTACAATCAATTAATTACCAATTAGCGGATGTCTAAAAATCCGGGTTATCACATTCCTCCCCCCTTTAAATCTTTTCGTCCTCGAAAAGAAAAGTAACCAGAATTTTAATTACAACAGCTTATTACCAGTTAAATTATTCTTTGAGCATTTTCAACTATAAATTTTATTTTATTTTTAAACACTTCAAAAATTACTATAATATCACCAAAATAGTTTTATAAAAATACTTTTTATATCTCGATGTTTTCACAAGTCCATCCTTGTTCTCATAGAAATTCGGTCATACGTTGATCAGGCGTACGACTGAAAATCTATAAGTACTCGGTAAACTCGTTTCCAACACCCAGTGAAAATATTTTGGATAGAAAATAATTTTATTGAAAATATAGAAAACAGTTTTGAAAATAGTGGAAATATCTTTGGTGAGAATGCTCTGGAAATCATCACCCCCATCCATGGTCACAGTTACATCACGGGTTACGTTGCCATCGCAGCAAATGTCCATGTAACTGATTACACCATGGAACCCACAACAGATCGTAGTTACATCCAGGGTTACGTTGCCATCGCAGCAAAAGTCCATGTAACTGTTGGCTCTCAGCGGCACACACGATTTCGCTGTCAAAATGAAACTTCTCCCACATAGGTCGCAGTCTACCGATATAAAATCAAACGCAGACTGTTGGCTCTCAGCGGCACAAACGACTTTCGCTATGTTACCATAGTGTCGCAATCTACCGATATAAAATCAAACGTAGATTGTTGGCTCTCAGCGGCTCACACGACTTTCGCTATGGTCTGCAGTAGATCGCAGTGACATTGAGTTAAACTGTCGTCACAGCATAACCCAAATGCCTCTGTGGGCACCAGCCCCTCGACTTTCGCTACACAAACAATCCTCAGGAACTAGTTTTGTCCGGACTCCTCACAGGATCAACTTTAGAATCCCCCCTTGGGGTTCAAGGCAGTACCACCCAGTGGTACTCCTGAGAAGTTCATTTCAAGGGAGCGCCTTTTTCCCCAGAGTAAATCTCAAAACACATTATACTATATACTTATAGTATCTTCAAATCATACCCTTTATGATTTATCAAAATCTCCTTTACACAAAATCGATTACCAAAATCGATAATCCTCAAACTAGGCTTTCCAAAATCCAAAATTGATTTTTCCAAAATTCAAAAGCCTTTTCCAAATTCATAGGTTCCCAAAACCTTTTCCAAAATCATTCTCATAAGATCCTTTATATATATAGATATAACTTTAAAAATCTTTAGATCATTTCAAACTTGTATAAAACCTCTTTTATACTTTAAATATTTCAAAACCCTTTTTATTCTGGCTAGATTCAATAAGGGAATTTTATCATATTACAAAATATAACTTTATTTATTGCCAAATCAAATATTCAAGTTTGATTTCTTTATAAAGTTATTTACCATTTACTTACTTCCATAAAGTAAATTTCAACCAAAGAAATATCCAATTCCATTATATTTCACAAATATACCTTCATTTCAAAATCATTTCAAATTTCATATCCACAAATTTTCAATGCCAATTTCATTCAAATCCGTACGATGTACACATATCATCCGTACACAATATCAATCTGATCGCTCACTCGATCACACAATTTCTCTTCCGAACTAGTATCGTCCACCCGACTTCCTAGTGCGGACTCAGATCTAGTTTCTTGATCAGAAACTGTCATTCTCCTTGCATAGTCATAACTATGATAGAGAATATCCAGAACCAATCAAAAATCCATATCCAAGTTCGCCGTCGAAAATCGAGCGAAAAATCCCAACTCGGATCGATAATACTATCTCGAAATTCTGTGTTCGAATCTGGATCAAATCACTATGCGAATAGAATAATATACGTATATCCTACGTATTTATCTTTATTGGTTATTAGCCAAATCAATTCTCTTTTCTATTCACATTTCCTTTAATTCCATTCACTTATTCTCAATTGCTTCCATTTCCAATTGAGTTATTACTTCAATTATAAACAGTTTGAACTCTGACCAATTTAAATTTAAAAATAGCTTGAAATTTTTTTAAAATAGATAAGTAGTTGAAAAATAGTTATTAGTTTGTAAAATATCTGTAGAATAGTTAAATGATTGGAAAATAGTTGTAAAATAGTAATTAGTTATAAAGTAGTTAAAACAGTAATTAGTTTATAAGACAGTTTCAAAATTGTTAAATAGTTCCAAAATATTTGTAAAATAAGTATAAGATAGTTTGGGGTTTAAGAAGAAAGATTGTATAGTAAATAGTTTGGAAGAATATATTTGTATTAAAACAATTTATTTTGAAAATAATCCAGAGCCAAACTGTTTAATTTCCCAATCTCCATTTTCAATTAATTTCCCATCAATTCAATTTAAATTCCAGTTCCATTTAAATTGACTCAATTCCAATTTAAATAACTTCAATTTCCATTGAAATTGATTTAACCCCAATTCAAATTGAATTAACCTCAATTCCTTTTCAAATTCAAAACAAATTCCATTTGATTTTAAACATATTCACTTTAATTACAATTTCAAATTGTTCAAACTAATTTCAAATTGAATCCACTTCAATTTCAAATCATTTCAATTTCTATATGAATTAATCCCAATTCCCATTTGAATTTGAACTCATTCAATCTTCAATTTTAAACTATCTCGAATTATATAAATTTGAGTTAAAAATTTAAATGTTGATTTAATCCCTTAAATCAAATTAACCTTTACTTTTAAATTAAATCAACCTTTATTTTTAATTTTAACAAATTAAATCTTTAAACCATTTAATTCTGAATTCAAATTTCAAAATTCCATTTTAAAATTATTTTTACTTAACTTATTACAAAGTTCAAATAAGAATTCAAAAACAATTTAATCTTCAGATTCTAATTTATTATCCATTTTCAATTTTCAGATCTCAAACCCATTTTGAGATCACTCATAACTCCTATTTAAATTAACCATTTAACTACCAAGTTAAATTTAAATTTCATCTTGAAATTTCCAATTCAAGTTATTTATTCAAACTTATTTAACTTCCTCCAAGTTAAATTAAATTTACTTTATCCGGTCAACTTTACACAATTTGAATTCCCATTCAAATTTTAAACTTCAGATTAATAATTTTTCCCCTTTTAAGTTTAAAAACTTAATTCACTTAGGGTTTTCACATCACATTCCCAGGAAAAATTTAAACTCAACACTTAGAGTTATTTCAAAGCATCTTTGATATTATGTATATCCTCATATATACATTTTCTTTACACACCAAGTTATACCTTAAATTTTTAAACCACCTTTGGTTTTAATTCAAAACAATTTCTTTAAAATAATTTCAAGTTTTCTGGATTTAGAATTTAAAACTTCACAATTTAAAACCCACTACAATTTACAAGTCATATTTGCCTAAATGTTTTATTTCCCTAAAACATTTCATTTTACTTAATTATTTACAACATTTCATTATTAAATACAACAACCATTTATGATAATAACCAAGATTATCATATCTGGAAACCAATTCATTATTATCTTTATTCTTGATAACAAATCTATAAATTTATGATTTTAATTTCAGTTTGAATTTATTTCAAACTTATCTTCATTCAATTTTAATTTGGTTGTATTACCACTTAATTCTTATTATTTTATTTAATTCCAATGATTCAACAACCAATTTCTTTAATATATTCAATAATTAGAAAATTTATTTCTTTATATACCAAAAGATAAACTTATATAAATATCATTAAACTTTAAAACCATTTTAAAATCATTATATAAGAAAATAACAAGTACGCTCTCATATATAATATTCTCAACTCATTTTAGGGTACTATTGACCCTATCCTTAATGAGTAAACCCACCAAAGCCAAGGTTCTCGCTTAACCTTCAGCTCTGATACCAAATGTAATGACCCGGAAATTTCGAACCCGAAATTTCCAGGTAGTTAGAAGAAAAAGAAAAGAGATAGAAGAAAGAACAGAACAAGACACAGATTCTCACATTCGCAGCGGATCAAAATACAATATCAAATAATAATATCAGTTATATAAAGAAAACTGTATTTGATAATTACATTTTAATACATCAGAGTTACAACATTCACAAATATACTAGACAGTTAGAATTATCATGTCTCTAACAACTATCAATACAACTCTCAAATACACAGCGGAATATACTCCATACGTTCCTGCCATTCAGCTCGCCTCCTGAGCTCCGGAACGCACTTACCTGGAAATCTGTAATACTCGGTCTGACCCGAGCATTACATCAAAGTAACACCCGGGTCAGGCTGGAAACCAGCGTGAGTAAACTCATCTAACAAGAAATTCCAATCTATAGAACTTATCTAAAACCCGGGGTAACTCGTACATTATTACAAGTAAACAACTTATATAGTCAACACTTATTTTCACAAAACAATATCTAAGTATCCAACTTAGTTTAAATGGTCCATTATATCCCAACCAGCCTACTGGTTTCACATATCAATCTATAAAGAATTTTAGATGATTTCAAATCGAAGTGGTTTCGGGTATTAACTAATACCCGACTCCTGTCTCTTCGAATCCAATGTCATCTTAACCCAAATTATTCAAATGAGATACAATTCAAACTTTAAATACAGGGAGTCACTATTTTAACCCAACATATTATATCACGTAACAGAGATATCAACTAATCCAAGACATACAATTATCATTTAATCACTCATAGCAAGATTAATTAACCATATGATCTCTAATTAATTTAATTAACCTCAAATGAATTAAGTTAATTACTTCAATTACTTTAAACCTTGCTTATTAATTACAAACCAATTATAATCATCCTTGATTAATTTTACTTTAATTACATTATGTAATTAACCTTTAATTAATTTCACAAAATTAATTATTCTTAACCATTTACAGTAATAATCCTTAATTAATCACTTAAATTAATTATTTCATAATCACTTATATCAATTAATTATCCTTTAATTAATCATTTTCATTAATTAACTAACCCTTAATAAGTTTCCTTAATTAATCAACCTTTAATTACTTAGTTTAATTAACTATCATTTAATTACTTACCTTAAGTAATTTTAATTTCCTTCATTAATTAATTACATTAATTAATCATTACATTAAGTAATTAATTCTCTAATTAATTACATAAATTAATTATCCTTTAACCATTAATTAATCCTTAATTACTCTCATTAATTAATTAACCTTTAATTTATCATATTAATTAATTAATCACATTTAATTAATTATTCTTTAATTAATTACTTTAATTAATTATCCTTTAATTATTAAGTAATTATCCCTTTAATTAATCCCATTAATTAATCACCTTGATTAATTCCTTTAATAAATCCCGTGAAGTAATTATCCAATAATTTACCTCCTCAATTATCTATCCTTTAATTAGTTTCATTAAGTAATTATTCTTTAAATACTTCAAATTTTAATAAACAAAAGATGAAACTTTTTACCTTAATTAATTACTTAACCATCATTTAAATCTTACCAAATTTAAATACTTGAAAGCAATTATACAAATCATTTGAGAACATTGACTAATTAAATCTAAAATACAATCCTTAATCATTTCTTAATTCAAACATCATCTTATTATGTTTTGAAAACACTTATGAATTCAATTACATAATTTACCTAATATATAATTTTATCTAAACCAAACAATGTATAGAACAATTTAACTTTAAAATCTAAACCTGTTAAAAATTTGAACCCAGGTATCTAACCAACGAGCCCGAGAATAACTTCGAGTCCCACCATCATCTTCCCGAGTATCTACCCGAGCATGCCCCTTCTTCTTTCTTCTCCATTTTCTGACACACAAATGCACGTACACGTGCACAAACGATCGCCAACGATCTGATCTCCGATGCCATCGCCGACAAGTCATAGATGACTTCCTCCATCGATCCCGACCACCAAATTTTGAATTGAAATCGAAATCAAAAACGAGTTCGAGCACACCCACTGGAACGAACTACGATCAACCACGTTGATTCGCTCTACCGCCATAGGCCACTAGAGACCACAAAATTCCGGTCAGAGCATTGCCGAACATCCACGTATCGATTCCACGCACCTTGATGTAGTCCGATTCTACCTAGACGATGCCATTCTCTTGACTTCATCATCGATAAAAACAGGTCACATAACCCTAAAACGATGCCGACCAACCACCACGATCAACTAAAAAAATCCTCCAGCATTTTTCCATGAATCTCCAGCCTACAACCCTTCTCTGGGCACAACCCCGAGGGCTCTGACCTCCGCGATCACCAAGAATTGACCAATTTACAATTTCCGTTCATCATTTATTTCTTTCCAAAATACCATCTTAAAAATCCTCATTTTATTTTTAAAAATCATAGTTTTCCAAATAGAAACAGATAAAGTAGATGAAACAAAGAATTATGAAATTCAAATTTTGACATGTTTTCAAGTTTCACTGTTATATTTTCTTTCCAGTCAAATTTATCTTCTGGTTTAACCTAAAAATATTTTTAGAACTTATATCTTGATTTTATAAACATAATTTGTTTATATCTTTAAGCATGAAAAGGATCAGGGGAAGAGATCTTCGATTTTGTTTTTAACAGGGTTTGAAAAATGTAAACTTTGAACAGAGTAGTTTATACATGAGTACAGACATGCACATATAAACCTTCATATACACACATGCAATCCTAATTTACATCCATTCATCAATGATCATCACATGCAGATCAAGATACAGGCAGATTTAAGATTGTTAAAGGGTAGTTTACTCACCATTTTTAAAAGCAGAGAAATTCCCAGGCTTTAAATTTTGATCTGACAAATGCTTTTGATTTAAAACTTGAATTGCCTTTTGCTTCTTCGATTGAAGACTTGAAATCTTTTGTTGCTGAGAGGTTTTAACTTGTACCGAAATGATCTTGCTTTTAATAAATCTCAGTTTACTTGTTTTCAGACTTTGAAGAAGATGCAGGTTTTGATTTTTGCTTTAGTTTGAACAGTGAATTGATCGAAGATTTATGGAAGTGAATTTACAGATTTGTTGAAGAATGGTTACAGGCTGAAGTTTTTCTTTGAGTTTAGAATTAAGGTTAGAAAGAAAGAAAAAAAAATAAGAATGAAAGATGTACACTTATATAACTAATTTATGATTTATTTAAAATCAAAGAAAATGAAAATAACATATGACACTTGTCCTATACCTTATTTAATTATCTAACACATGTTATCAAGTGAATTTATATGCTAACACATGTTTTTTTTTGTTCATTTTTTTTTTCTTTTAAAAGATTTTAAAAGCTTTATATTAATTTCTTAATTAACAAATACATCTGTAATTTAATAAATGCTTTCTTAATCTTATACAAATAAAATCTTTAAAGAAAATAAAATAACTTTAAATTCAAATTCAAATTACACACATATCCAGATATTCTTTGAATTATCAGAATTCTATTTGTTTAACCAGATAAAATCAGTATCTCAATAGTTACAATCAATTAATTACCAATTAGCGGATGTCTAAAAATCCGGGTTATCACATATAGTCCAGACGGCAAAATAATTAGGCGATGAAGGAACTATCACCAATATCAACCATTTATCCAAGTAGACCACATGGGACACCTAAGATGATGAAGGAAAGGCAATGCAAAAATGTATGAAACAATTGGGCTCAAACACACATGTCGGTACCGACATACCATATAAGCGCGATGGCACATGAAACTTTGCGTACTCCTTTGGGTTTCGTTTGGGTTCTGCTATAACTCTCCTTATGGCTCAATGCGACTGCTACCTCTGTAAATACAAACCATAGAGTAACTAATAAAGGATCGGAATTTTGCTATCACTATGCATGAACTCTATCTCTTCTTTAACTCTTTCCTCTACACAATAGTCACCAAGGCAATTCCTTTAGGCAATTCTAGGACTTGAACTTGTCTAACCCCTGTATTTCTGATTCTTTCCCTCTCAAACCCCTTGTAATCTCATACAACCAAGAGCAAATCAATAAAAAAAAGCTATAAAGTGGATGTAGGCTTAGATAACAGCCAAACTACTATAAAAATCTCTGTGTCTCTCTCTTATTTCTTTTACTTTATTGTTGCTATCTATTATCTTTGCCCTATTCTAACAGGGCTTTCACATACTCTTCTTAGGTGTCGACCATTTTTTAGGTTAACATTTTGGTGCTTTCATTGAGAGCGGTGAATCCAAGCTTAGATCTAGCTCTCAACTTTGGATTGGATAGATTCAGAAGTTAGATCCACAAAACCAGCTTTGGAAAGTTTGAAGGCTTACCATTGAAGACCAATGGTGGGTAAAAAGAGAAGTGCTTCTGGGAGATATGCAGGAGCAACGGTTGGTGGTAATGAAGCTAACCCCAAGCAAACCGAAGTAAACAATGCAAACAACTAACCAACGAGAGTTAATACTAGTAATACAGCTCCACGATCCTCCACTCAGCAAGATGTAGCAACCAAAGGAAAATTTAACTAGATGGTTAATGAGCTTAATCCGAAGATGGTTGATAGTCAAAATGCCAGAAATGAAGTCCAACCTGCCACCATAAGACCAACTGTACCCCAAAATAGAATGCTACAGGAGTGGTTCTCCTGGAGAATGGAAGAACTAGGCTTCAGTTGGTAAACCAAGATCGCTTGTGGAGTCAAACTCTTAGTGCGACCATTAACAGTCGACCTATAGATTTCCATGCCAACAAAGGGCACATCGTTGATATGGTCAAACGGTTGATGGAGGAAAGTAGAGGCAGGAAGAATGACGATTGTGGTTCTGCACCAAGCCGAACACTATTCACTGAAAACATCCTAAGGAAGGAATATCCTGAAAAGTTCATTATGCCCACCATGCCATCTTACAATGGGATGACAAACCCTTAATAACACTTGTACAAATATGGATGGCACATGGATAGAGCTAAGGCCACGTATGCCATTCGCTGCAGATGTTTTTCCATCAATCTGGAAGGAGTTGCTTCTGTGTGGTTTACTAGACTCCCTCCAGATCCATCTCAACCTTCGACGAGTTGTGAAGGAAATTTCTTGAATAGTTTAGGCTCCATACCGCACAACCAAAGAATGTAATGTCTCTATCTGGCTTTTCTCAAGGACCCAACGAGTCACTGAAGTCTTTTATGAATCGATTAAAATGCAAAGACCTTTCCTTTTCCAGCCTTAGCAGCCTCGGGACACTTGTCCTTGTAAGGCCCCATCTGGCCATAATTGTGGAACTTCACATTCGGCCTCACTGCAACTGTTCTTCCATCACCTGAGCGACACTCATTAGCATAGTGCCCCTTCTTGTCACACTTGTAACAAACAATATCAGCCTTGCTCTTCTTAGCTGCTATCCCCGACTGGGCACCTTTCTTCTTAAAGAACTTCCGCTTCTTACCCTGGAAATTGTGAACCTCAGTTGGTTTCCCCTTTCCAAAAGTAGAAAGCATTTATTCATTTCGAATAGCCATCTCAACAACAATATGACATGGATCTCGGAGGTTTGGCATGGTTTCTCTGGTGATCTCAGGATTCAACGCCCTGATAAACTTATCATTCCTCCGAATGACAGTATCCATAGTAGTATATCCATAACAGGATAGCTCATCAAACTCTGTAGCACACTCAATCACCGATCTATCCCCCTGGACTAAATCTGCAAATTTCCTGAGTAATGCTGACTTGGCAACCTCTGATAGAAATCTTTCTTCGAACCTCCTACAAAATTCAGCCCAAGTCAGGTCTTCCTCTGGCTCTCCTACGGTAACTCCGTTCCACCAAAACAACGCTACTGCCTGCAATTGCCTTGAAGCAAGTCTGCTCTTTTGCATATCCGTCAAGCCGAGATTGGCAAATATCCTTTCACAATGCAATAGCCAGTTCTCCCCTCCTACTGCATCCTCGGTTTCCAGAAAAGGCTTTTCTCCAAGACTAGCGTACTCCCTGCTCAGCTTGGCATAATTATTTCCAATTGGGGCAACCGAATTAGCTCCTCTAGCATTCCCTACAGGCACTCCTGCATCTGCTCTAGCTTGCATCATATTCACGAAGAACTGATACATTATCCCCATATCAACCGGCAGAATCTCAGCACTAACATTGGCATTTACATCTGGGTTTGCATTTGCCTATCGACCCTGGTTGTTCCTAGTATTAGGTCGAACATTTCCACTTGTTGTGGTGCGTCTTCCACCTTGATTCACTCTTCTATTTCCTGCCTCCATATCTTACTTTCCCACTACCTGAAATCCAATCTTTGTAAGATACAGAAGAACGGTCTAAGAGTGTGGGGAATACATACTTAGGTATTTATAGCAAAATACACATACATTACTATAACGCTTACCCAAGCCCAACTATATTTTAGATTCATTAGATCATGCTTTAAAAATCTTTTAAAGTTTAAATTCTTTTTAAGTACATAAACCATGCTCTGATACCAACTTGTAACATCCCTCTTCTGGAGGCTCAGAACTAACTACTACGGATGCTGCAGTTATCCATAGGTGTTATTTCTGAGTGACCAAAACCGGAATCTTGAAACTATTGGCAACACAGAAACACAAGAATATGAAAAATTTTAAACTTCAAAAAAACAGAATTTCTCATTTCTTATGAATTTCAATTTAAGATTTAATTACATAACTCCAGACGTTGACTACGTTTAGATCACATATACATGTACAAACTACGATAAGAGCAACATATGAAGATATCCCCTTATGATGATCAGAGAACTAATAAATATGAACTTTACAGTTCTTAGTACATCATAGCAGAAAACACAAAATAGCTCATATATTGCTAACACTGCCTCCTGCATGTCTCCGGAAGCTTATTCGTCCAAAAACCTGAAAGTCTCCCACTCTCGGACTACTCAAATTAATTTTGAGTACCCGAGAGTTTGTGGAGAAACACAAACTTCGAGTCAAACAATAAGTCTGCTATGAATAATCCCCTATCATCTCTTATTATAAATAGATAGCTAGTGAGACCACACCACTTAGCGGAAAGGATTTTCCCTTCACTAGTATCCAAAATGAAACATACAAATCATTTACTATGCCACTGCACCCAAAATGATTAGTTTAACATAATATGAAATAAAGCCATAAATTATACGCATTGGATATCCCATCCACCCATTTATTAGATATCCTATCGAAAATCAATTTATTAGATTTTCCATCTAAAAATTAATTTATTAGAGTTCCCCTCTAAAATCTTTAAAATGACTATCCGTCATAGTTTAATAGGACTATCCATCCCAAATCCATTCAAAATAAATGTAGATTATCCATCATACATTGTTTTATAAAAGTTGGTGTGGGCTATCCACCGCACACTCCATAATTTTCCTAGGATGACTATGAACCCTTGGGTGCTAAGTCTCGAGCCTAACCACCTCTGGCAAAACATTCTTTGCTTTAGAAATTTGATGTGGGCTATCCACCGCACATTCCATGGTTTTCCTAGGTTAACCAAGAACCCATCACTTGGCCATTAAAAATATCATGATCCCCACGATTATTTATAAAAATTCATGATCCCCATGATTAATTATTCTCCCCAGGTACACCACCTGTTTAACCTATTCCCATTGGTAGCCCCAATTAGGTTAAATTAAATAAAAACACATTGATAGCCCCAATGTATATTTTCGAAAGCATATTTCTGTTTGTAACCCCAAACTATGTATCGAAAACCTTAAACCCACCTCGGTGTCACCAAGGTTTTATAACATTCATTTTATATAAGGATCCCCCTTACATATTCAAACAAAGATAAGTATTTTATTTGAAGTAACCCCTTCGAATTAGCAAAGTTTTACTTACGAAAAACGGCTAAAAACAGCCCTTTTAAAACCCTTCGAATGAAGTCCCATTCAAAAGCAAATAAACATCCAAAGTTAGCCCCTTCGGAAGCCTTTCTTTCGAAAGCATCACAAAATCATACCTTTCGACCTTTTCAAAAGTCTGTGGTATCTCCCCCTATAAAACCATTTATAAACCTTTCGAAAGTATTCAAGATTAAAACCTTACACAATCATTGAAGATAACCCCTTCAAAACCTTTCAAAATCAAAACCTTTTGCAATCAAAACCTTTCGCAATCATTGAAGATAACCCCTTCAAAACCTTTAAAAATCAAACCTTTCGAAATCAAAACCTTTTACAATCATTAAAGATAACCCCTTCAAAACCTTTCAAAATCAAAACCTTTCAAAATCAAACCTTTCAAAATAAATTATGTTCCTATTCGAAAGCAAAGGAAGCAGCCTCCTCATCCCATCGCCCCTCTTCCCTTCGACACCGTGCCTACCTTTCAACTTAGGTGGAAGGTAATTGTTTACCTTCCATCTTAGACGAAAGGTACCTTTCAATTTCATCAAAAGGGTAAAAGCGGGCTTGTTGGAGTCGAAGGCAAAACTGGGCCTACTAAAGTGATGTTTTATCTTGCTTGTCTAATTTTAATTGGCTGAGGAGCCTTCTCCTATACTTCCAAATTGTAAAAAGTATAAAATAGTCAACCTTTTTCTCAAAATACTATACTTCTTCCCCAAATCAATTTTTTTGAAAGCAATTTCCCTCCGGCTTTGACCAAGGCGGAAGAATATTGCAGTATAGCCCTTAGGCTTAATTAATTTTATTACCTTAGTTAAACACAAAGGAAAAATCCCCAAAAATCATCAAAAATAATATAAATCATATACTTCAACATATTAAAATTTCAAAGCATATGAAGATCAAAATAACTCAAAATTTTTCCAAAACCGAATAAAACGTGTTAGTTAGCCCATTAACATATTAAAACACCTAAGTCTTATCCAAACAAAGGTTTAAATGGTTATATCCTAACCAAAATCACAAACATGAATCGGGTATAACCCATAACTGATCCAAACACAGAAAATGAGATGATAAACATGATTATTCACCATGATTAGTTGATTGAAGAATGGGATAATTTCCTAGCTTTAATTCCTTAGCTTTTTCTTCAATTATGCTCTTCCTGGAGCTTTTAATGGCCAGCCGAAATATAGGTGAGGAGTTATGAATAAGAAAGTGAAAGTTTATTAAAGTGGAGGAAGCGGTATATACTAAGAAATGTAGCCCCATTTCCAAGTTTACCCCTTAGGAAATTCCTCCTTCTTAATTTGGTTAAGTCTTATTTTAGTTCATTCATTAGGACACGACCATTGGATCTATTAATCTCATCTCCCTAATTATTCACATTATTCTATTTAATTTATTCAATAAAATATCCCAAATAATGTTAATTAAAATTTAGGGGCATTACATGCTCTAAGTGCAGCATTTGTATTAGAGGAAGCTAGAATTAAATGATCGGTTTACTATATCAGCAAGCGATTCACCAGAGCTGAACGAAATTACCCAAAGCCAGAAAAACTCACGTACGACTTACTCATAGCATCAAGGAAATTACGACTATATTTCCAGGCTCACCCAATCAAAGTGTTGATGGATCAATCTTTGAAATAAGTACTCTACCGACCCGAGATCTCGGGAAGGCTGCTGAAGTGGAATATTGAGTCAAATTAGTGTGACGTAACTTACCATCAATGGAGAGCTATTAGTGGATAGTCATTGGCTGACTTCATCGTCGAGTTCATAATTTGGGATGGTAAGGAAGAAGACACCACGATGATGGTTTTACAGTGGAAATTGTTCGTTGATGGTGCATCAAACGAATTTGTCTCAGAAGCGAGAATTGTCCTTGGAACTCCCGAAGGACTGTCAATATGTTATGCTTTATGATTGAAATTCCCAGCTACTAACAATGAGGTGGAGTATGAGGCATTGATTGCAGGATTGAAAATCATGAAGGAACTAAGGATAAAAGCTTTGCACATTCATAGTGACTCTCAACTTGTCGTCTGTCAAGTAAAAAGGGAATATCAGGCCAATGGAGAAAATCTCACTCCTTACTTGTCAAGGGCATGCGAATTTCCCAATCACATAGATCATTATACTATAATCATATCCCCAAGGAATAGAATATGAAGGCTATTTAGCTAACCAAACTGGCCGTTCTGGAGATGCGCAATCAATGGGATTAGTACTAGTTGAAGTGTTAATGGTTCCCAACATAGATCAAATGGATGTCGATTGGGTTTTGAAAATCACCGAAGAAAGAGAATCTTGGATGACACCAATCAAGGACTACCTGCTCAGAGGGATACTTTCCAGAGATTAGAATGAACGAAAGAAGCTCCTTTAGAAGGTGTTATGATTCATAATCCAGGATAGAGTGCTATATAGGAGATATTCTCTTCCCTCTTGCTCGTGCGCCTAGCCAAAGACTAAGCTAGGAAGATAATTATAGGGATCCATGAAGCCAGCTATGGCAACCACATCAGGGGGCAAACTCTCCCACAAAAAGCACTCCGCTATAGATACTTCTAGCCAACATAAACTATGATGCAGTAGATTGCTCTAGGTTGTGTGATCAGTGCTAGAGGTTTGCGAAGATCTCGAGAGATCCATCTATAGAACTCAAGCAAATGGTCAGCCCTTGACCGTTCGCGGTTTGGAGAATCGATTTAATTGGTGTGCTACCCATAGCAAATGGAGGGCCAAATATTCTATAGTCGCAGTTGATTGCTTTACGAAATGGGCTGATGCTGAACTGCTTGCCATGAATACTAACAAAAAAGTAATTAACTTTGTAACAAAAAATATTATTTGCAGGTTTGAGGTACCGTAGAAAATCATCATGGATAATTAGACTCAATTCAAGAGTGCTGACTTCAATGATTTTTGCAAGCATTACGAATCAAGGATAGCTTTTCTGCGGTAGTGCACCTACAAGCAAACGGGCAACTGGAACAGTGAACAAAATCATCAAATCCACCATCAAGAAGCGGCTAACAGAACTACACACAAATTTATGACTAGACACTCACCATTTGCTTTGGCATATGGTTTAGAAGCTATGATCCTATTGGAACTGAAGTCCCCTCTCATCAGAGATGACACTTCAATCATAGTGAAAATGAGGAGCTACTACTTGAGTCACTTGACCGTATTGACGAAAAACGGGAGGAAGCGGAACTAAGGACTGCCGCTCACTGGAAGAAGGTAGCACGTCACTTCAATGCCAAGGTCCGCAACCATACCTTCGAAGTGGGAGATCTTGTTTTGAAACGGATCTTCCTGGCTACAGAGGCATTTGGTCGCTGGAATTTTGATTCCCGGTGATTGGAACAGTGATTCGCTGCGGCACTATTTTATTTAATGCTTACATGTGTATTTCCTATTTTCGCAAATAAGCCACCCAGGGACACTGGGGCATCGTAAGTAGGTAGGACTTGTCTTTCTATCCACTTTATTAGTAAAGAAGTTTCGCTTCTTAAACCAGTTGAACCGCGTTCATATAAACAACCTGTCGAGTCAATGGGATCAAATCGAATCAAACCACTGGATCGACGGGGAAAATCGATCCTCGCCCTTCGGGAACTTGCATTTCTCCAACAGCATTAGGAAGGCCCAAACCCCCATGTGCACCTATAAGTCACACCTTGTGCTAGAACCTATGGAACTATGTTCAAGTATGCTCCATCCCTTTGCTACTTGAACCAATGGAATGTGTTCAAGTATGTTCCATCCCTTCGCTGATCAGATTGATGGAACTGTGTTCAAGTACGCTCCATTCCTTGGCTGCTTGAACTGATGAAACCATGTTCAAGGACACTCCATCTCTTCATTCCTTGAACCAATGGAACTGTATTCAAGTACGGTCCATTCCTTCACTCCTTGGACCGAATGGAACTATGTTGAAGTATGCTCCATCCCTTTGTTGCATGGACCGATGAAACTGTGTTCAAGTACACTCCATCCCTTCATTGCTTGAATTGATGGAACTGTATTCAACTACGCTCCATTCCTTCGCTGCTTGAACTGATGGAATTATGTTCAAGTACGCTCCATCCCTTTACTGCTTGAAGCGATGGAACCGTGTTCAAGTATGCTCCATTCCTTCACTGCTTGAACTGATGGAACTGTGTTCAAGTACGCTCCATTCGTTCACTTCTTGAACCAATGGAACCATGTTCAATTATGCTCCATTCCTTCACTGCTTGAACCGATGGAACCATGTTCTAGCAAGCGAAGCAGACATTCCCTATACAATCAAGAAAATACTTCCTAAATCTCCGAGTAGGAAGTATAAGCTCCCAAAATGCTAGGTCGATGAGAAAATCGATCCCAACCTCATAAGTACTAGCGTCGCCCCGGCTACGTTGGGAAACTATTTTGTCTTATAATTTTCAATGTTACCTCGATGATGTCGAAAGCTGGATAAAATTTTATAAGCACCGACAATGCTACGAGTGTGTTGGTAAAGTTTTCTATCGTAGGATTGGTGCAGGCGTCACCCTGGAAACGTTAGAAAATGGTAAATCATGAGTCGATTGGGAAATTAACCCATAGCTATCAACCACTCAGCATCGCCCGGAGATAAGCGATATCGAAAAAAATCCAAGTGATCGAGCTACTCATAAGTTTCCAAGATAGAAACTGATATGCGGGCAAGATCTTGATAGTAGAAGTGGAGAAGGCCAATCATGGTCAAAAAGCAAAATGCTCGGAATTGAGCATGAAATAGTAAGTTCCCAGGAATGGGAATTACCATAAAACTAGGATTATAGGCCACCGGAGGGTCTCTCAGAGCTATCGATCTAGTATCAAGTGTTTAGATCAAACACTCAGAGTAATCAGCCCTATAGAGTAGGGGCGCATATGTACTAACACTTGATCAAAATGGATCAAATAACACCACAGTTCTATTATTCCTTAACGAAAATTTTGGCAATCACAAAAAAACCAAGTAAAGTAGTATGGGAAAATAAACAAGCTGCACTACTTACACTATTTATACGCATAGAGTTGCATTAAGTCACACATCACATTGCACGGTACAATAGTATATAATATAGAAATTGCAAGACAAGCAATCATATTATATACACATGTAGTGATACATAGACAGGTTCAATACATAAAATATAAGAAGAGTTCACAATAAAGATTACAATGGAAATTATAATCTTTCATTATATCACTTTATGTACAGTGCAAACAGTGAGGGCCGTTCCTATGCATTACCGGCCTGTTTGGACACTATATCACGAAAGAAAAAGGAAAACACAGACTCCATAGATGCAACAAAAGCAAAAAAAAGTACAAACTCTGTACTTGTATAAGACTCAATCGATGGAAACATACAAATAACCACCGGCACTCCACTCCACCAATGCTCGAGCGCATCGTCGCTTCTTTCCACCTTTGCCGCCTTTGCCTAGGAGGATCAGAATCTTCTTCTTACTCTCCTTACCACCCTCTCCACCTGTAGCGGGGCAGGACCCCTCAGATCCCACCAGTAACGGTGCTTCTATCCTTTGGAATCCGCAGCTTGATAGTAATGGGAGTCCTGCGCTTTGCCTTCTCCTTTTCCTTCTTCAGCTAACCCCCTTTCTTTTCCTCCTCCAGTCTCTCTGCCATCATCTTTGTGTCTATTGGCCCTGACTCACCAATGATGGTGGCCTCTTCTTCTTGCAACATGGAGATCTCCTCCCGGCTCTTTAGTCTACCTATCTTCTCATAATCGGGCCCAGGTTCGGAACTTGAGACAGGGATCATGCCAGAAGCCATTGTGGAGATAATGGTGAAGGTAGTAAAGATAGTAGTGGCTCCCAAGCCCTATGTAGTTAAAGGAGGAGGCAGGAGAGATGGCTGACCTACAAGTTGGGAAACACATGTATATAATTTAGTAAAGGATTTTCGAGTGAATCGAAGCGCCTGGAACACTGGAGAGACGAGAGAAACACTTGACCCAAAAGTTTGGTCATGAACTTCTACTTCAAAGGCTTCTCCACCAGTCTTCATCTAGGAGGATCGCACGATAGCCAGAGAAAGGTGTGTTTCACCCAAGGCTTCAAAAGATAGATGGACATGAGTAGCTTCAGAACTAGTGGCCATGGATACTGGGATGGTTGCTGTTTGCTCTTGAGATTTTGCAGTAGATGTTTCACCTTGACCCAAAGAGCTTGGGCCAATAAGAGCTTTAGTAGCAGCATCTGTAGCTTCCTTCTCCTCTCGAAGAATGTGTATACCAACCATTATAAAATCTATGTCTTTGGAGATGAGGTAAGAAGCCATTAATTCTTCCTTGGAGTGCATATCCTTGACTTGCTTCGATCTTACCATCACTTCCTCCCAAACCATGGCAAGAATCCGGGGATAACCATCACCAAGCCATTTCAGGCTGCCCCTGTTCATCACATTGAAAGTATAAAGGTGAAGCACGCTAGCATCCATCTAGCCTATAGCCTCATCCTACACTTTTTGAAGTTCTGAAAGCTCCAATTTTGTGACCAGATGATTGGTCTCTTCCGCCAGTTTACCACCTATAGATTTTTCTTTCTCCTTGGCCAATCGTGCATTCTCCTCAGGAAGTCTATTTTGTTCAACCGCCTATTCGGCAATGGCAGTAGCTTGACCAACAATGGTTTGGTCCTGGGATTTGATAGTGTTTCGGCAGCGGTGATCTACTCTGTCAGTTTTCCAAATTCCATGTGAGCATCTTTGAGCTGATCTTTAACCACGATGAGCGCTCTGTCATGAGCCCAGTTCACTTCGGTTAATAGCTTATCGCTTGAAGCCTTCCTGTTTAGGCTACATAGCCTTTAACTGGGCTATCTCGTTATTGCTATCTTCAATCACCCTATCATTCTCTTCCCTTACAACCTTGAATGATAGAATCTCCTGGTAATTAATCCGATTCACATCCGAAAGGTCCCGCACGATATGCTGCCAATCAAACCCAGCTTCAAGGTCCTCGCAGACTGTGTCAAGATTCTGGAGGGAAGTGGCTCTATTTATGGGCTTTATATTCTTGTCAAATTTGACTCTCTTTAAGAAAAAATGTGGGTAAGCTGCTTGGAGCATAGGTGGACCCAGTGGAAGTACGAACTTCTCCTTTTGACTAGAAGAAGTGGGGGCAGCTGTTATAGTTATGGGCCAAGAGGTTGGAATTTCCTGCATGGTAGTAGTCAGAGCATCGGTGCAGGGAGGAGTAATGGATAATAAAGTCCCATGGCAATCATGAGAGTCTCTTTGTCGCTTGTGCGTATCGTCGGAGGCATCACCTTTATTATCTCTTTGCCTCTTAAATCCCCTCTCGCGCTCTCTCCCCAAGTAGCAAGCCTCCTCATCTTTTCTCTTCCCCCTCTCCTCACCAGTTTTATGAAAGGGACGATAGGACAGATCTGGAGTTAGGTCCTTATAAGAGCCAGTGCTTTGGCGACATTGATGATATAGACCATGACCCATGGTACCTGAAACAAAAATAGGAGAACGAAGTTAAGACTTAAAACTCAAGAAATCAATGAAAGTGCTGCTAAGGATCGTAATATGGAATATAATCTAAGTTATCTACTAGTGTGGAATATGAATATAAAAAGTAAATAGAAAAGTAAATGACACCAGGGATTTTTATACTTGTCCGAACTGCCGTTCTACATCCAGTCCCAGACTCCTTCTGGAATTAAACTATCAACCCTTTCTTAACTCATAGGAATAGATATTACACTGCCTGAGCAACCAGACATGACTTCTACCACATAGACAAATGAATAGGACTTCTACCGCCTGAGCAACAGAACGGCGCTTCAACAATACAGAGAATTTTTTTGACTGATTGTGCTCTTTTGATAGCACGGATAACTCTTTAGAGTACACCCTTCCTATAATCTTCTCCTTTGTGGTATATATTGTAGTTCGTGGAGATTGGAATTTAATTTAATCACAAATGAATTTATGCTTGAATGTGTAAGTGATTAGAGCGAGATTTCAAAGCAAATGGCAGAATATTTTAGACAGTAAGTATGTAAGAATAGAATCAGAAATTAGGTCATTAAAACAACTGAAATGAAGGCTATATATAGAGTTTAAGTGTTGCAGTTCTTCGTGAAAAGTTACGGCCAAAAGATACAGAAACAACTCTTGAATCAAGGGTTGTTTCTATTCGTTGAATGGAAGTGACCGTTCAGAAAATAATGGTTATGCATTTTCAATTGATTGAGGAAAAGATTTTAGTCAACTAACTATTTAAAAAATTTCAAATTAAAAGAGTTATATTGAAAAGACCCATAATTCAATCGACTGAATAGGGTGGTTCAGTCGACTGAACCTTCAAGTGCACAGTGCACGTTCATAGGTATTCAGTCGACTGAACCTCTTGATTCAGTCGACTAAATTTTATATTTCTTCCATATTAAAAGTTCTTGTGAAATTTTTTGTAAGCATAACTTGAAATAAATTAAGTACTTTGTGTGTATATGATTTGAAATTAATTTTGAGTAGTTGTGTGTGTGCATATACCACCTAGGAGAGATTTTAACAATAATCAACTACTAGACTAGACTATAGACAAACCATTAATAATATTGAAAACTTCTCTCTAAATTCTTGGACTGCAATCTATTATCGAGTAGAATAGTATCTTCTCCTGCAAATATGGTTAGTTCACATAATGTTTACTTATATAGTTGTCATGATCAAAACATCAAAATACAAGGTTCTAACACACGTTGGTTAATAATAATCAAACAATATAAATAAATAAATAAATATATATATATATATGTATGTATATATATATATCAGAACATAGAATCACAAATCGACTAAAATAACTTGTTACATCTCAAGTATTACATAAGTATCAAATGAATATATACATCAAACGAGTCAATATCTCTCATCCTACATAGAATGCATATCCTTATTTAGTATGAGACAACTCCAGCCTAATTACTTACATGAATATAGACTTAAGCCTAAGGAGATAGCCATACATCTAGTCATTGGGTCCTGTAGTACCTGTCAAAACTCGGTCTGACTCGAGTATTATAAAATAATAAATGGGTCCGACTCTCTCTAAATATCATAAAGGTAAGATCACATGATGAACATACATAACATAAAAAATATGAAACCATTTAAATAGTATGCTACTCTACAAATAATTGTCATTTCTATCAATTATCATGTTATAAGGTTTTAATATGACCACAAACCTATCATCATCGTAATGCTAATGACCATCTCAAAATCATATCAATTATCAAACATGAAGAAAGATTATTGACAGCGCTTCGTATGTCAATTACTAAAGATAAGCACTTCGCTTGCAAACACAATTGACAGCTCTTCACAAGTATATCTCAAATGACCACTCTTCGCGGGTTTATCACAAATGATTGCTCTTTGCTAGTCTAGCGTAAATGACTGTGCTTTGTAGGTCTAGGACCAAGGTCTATCACAAATGTCCGCCCTTCGCTAGTCAACATAAATGACCACACTTCGCAAGTCTAACACAGATGATTACTCTTCGCAAATCTAACTCCAATAACATGCAGTATGCACGTCGTCTCAAAATGTGTTATATACCTTCTAATAGTAATCATTAGAGTAATGCCTGTGTATCCCATACCACACAAGTTTACTTGAATATTTACTATAAGTCAGTAAACTCCACTCACTCAAATAATCTATAAAATAAGTCATGTGATTAACCAATAAGGTGATCCCAAATTTCCCATACCACTCGGGATTACCAAACCGTTTGATCAGATTTCTTGTCCTATATAAATGATGATTACAAACAAGTAATATCTTAAGGTTGAATAAAAAGTTTATTAATTCAACTAGTCAAGCAATTATATGCAATGAATTGCCACAGATGATTCTTTGCCCACAACCAATGACTAGCCTTTCCAACTCATATATTTAAATCATTTCAAACTCTATAATTGTATTTGTAAATACTTATAAACTTCCTTATAAATCACAAATCCTTTTTAGTTCAACCATATATATATATATATATATATATATATATATAGGTTCACCTATGTTAGTTACTATTACAAATAGATTATAGAAAACTGAGTTGATATAAAATTGTTCGAAAACACACACACATACATACACACACACACACATAGCTGATCCATATCTCTTATAATTGCAAAAGTTTACAAAATACACATCTAAATATATATACATTTTTAAAATATTTTATTTAATAATCATAAGTTGAAATTTCCACAGATCATGTGCAATAAGTCATCCAAGGCCATAGTTCTCAACAAATATCAAGAAAGTGGGAAATGGACGAGCCAGAGTGCATTGCCTAGAGCTAAAATAGCTTCGGCTACTACCACCGGTCGATCAACGTAGCACCACTCGTCGATCAGTTGGGGTAAAACCTGGAGCTACTACAGCTCCAAAAAGCCTCTGATCGGTGCTCCACCGATCTTCGACGATGGCATTTTGATTCGAGTCATGTGCAATTGATTTCGGTTTTGCATGCATCCAAAACAAATCAATAATGCATCAAACACTAATTTAAACATCGAGTATTCAATTCATAAGGAGATGCAACTTTTAGCAAATTGTGTTAATAACTACAACAAGCAAGATCACTTAATTATCTGAAATCATCAAACACATATGCAACCCCATATTCAAAGAGAGTGGTAAAGATTACTCACCTTAGTTCCTAAAATTCCTTCGCAATCCACTGTTGAAATTGATGGTCTTCTCACTTATAGCAAAACCCAAGAACTCATTTTACAAAGAAAACACAAGGGAATTCAAAACTCAACCAAATCTAAAATTGATTGATTAAAAGGAGAGATAAGGTCTTATATATCATACCTTAATTTTATAGAAATTTTCTAGAATTTCTTTGTATTTTAAAATTGCAAACTTTAATTAAGTTTGAAAGAGGACGTGAAAACTTAGCTTTTGTTCTTTCCTTTAGAAGTTAGTACGTTCTAGATGTTGGAAATGAGAAGGAGAACTTCTCTTAGTTCCCCTAACTTGGGCTTGGATTAAGGTTTGGTTTACTTGAATAAAATGCAATTCTTTATTATTTAATCTTCTTTTAAACTCGGTCTTTTACATTCTAATTTCAATTAAATAATTTCTCCTTTAGTTTACTATATCTACTTTCAATGCCATCTTTGTTAAATCATAAATTTACTTCTTACCACTTTCAAAGATTCATAATATGTAATTTTAAGTCTAAGTGAAATTTATTTCAAAAAAATAAATTCTCCGATTTTATAAATTATTCACAATGCTTTATTTTATATTAAATTTAGGATCCATAATTATAAAACAATTAATTTCCCATTTATAATAATAATAATAATAATAATAAAATTCCTTAAAAATGTTTATTTATAAAATAATCACTCCATAACATTATTTTATAAATAATGAAAAGATTTACCAAAAAAATAATAACCCTATAAATATATATACATTACAAAATTGAATTTATTTATAAATTCCACAAAGAGTATACATTAGAATTAATTCATATTTCGATTACTTGGAGGAATGTTATTATTTATTTTACCGAAATAACTCAAAAACCTAGGGTTGTTACAACATCTTTAAGGATATGGAGCTTGTTGATGCAATGATGAGGAAGATGGCTTCTAAACAGCTTCAGAAAAAGGTTATGGGGTGGTGGAACGCCAGCAAGATTACTACTCCAAAGTACCATATTACTTAGGAGCAGTTTAAGGCGATATTTCAAAAACAGTATATATCAACCGCTCAAAAGTCGGGGCTCTTCCAAAAGTTTGCTGACTTGAGATCAGGGGATATGTTTGTGTCGGAGTATATAGGTGAGTTCGATAGGTTGTCGAAATACGACCTATCTTATATCAATACTCCTCTCAAGAAGAATAAGAAGTTTATTATGGGCTTGGAGATTATCTTGGAGAAAAAACTCATGAGTCATATTGATGAGACCATTGAGAGGCTAGTGGAGAAGGCTCTTCGACATGAGAGTCTGTATCCAAAGTCTAAGTCGGTTGTTGCTCTTAAGGATGAGCCAAAACCGCAAGATAGTGGGGGAGGCAAGAGGAAGTGGGACAACAACAACAACAAGAAGCAGTTTCAGAAGAGTGGTTAGAAGAAGAGCAAGTGCGAGCCTACTTGCTACAATTATGGAGAGGATGGGCATCTTGTCAGAGAATGCAAGGCGGAAGGCAAGAAGTGCTACAAATACAACAAGCCTGGGCATATCAAGAAGGATTGTCCAGAACTATTGAGGAATAAGCAGGATGTGTTTGCTATGCTTTGAACATTGTTCCAGCTTCGTCAAGTGCTCCATCGGCGAAGGAGAATGGGAAAGGCATCGTTATACAGGGAGTGCTGTCTATTTTTGATACACATGTACATGTTTTATTCAATATTAGTGCTTCACATTCCTTCATATCTAGTGATTTGATAGATAGATTGAGATTAAAACCCAAGGTTATTAACCGACCTTTGATTGTCACAGACCCCATTGAAGGATCGACTAGCCTTTGCATGGTTTGTCAAGACTTATCCTTATCGACTCATGGATGGATGTTTGCTTGTGATTGCTTTGTTTTGGGTTTTGCAGGGTTTGGTATTATTCTGGGGATGGACTGGTTGTAGAAGTACAAAGTAGTGATGGTTTGTGAGAGGTCTTTGGTGATGATAGGGATGGATAATGGGCGTAGGTTGGAGATAGGTTGCCTACCTGATGATGAGGTGATGGTTAGCTTTCTGTACTCGCTCGAGATCCCACATGATGAGTTGTCATCAGTTCCTATAGTGAGGGAATATCCGAACATATTCAAGAAGGTGACCTGATTACACCACATAGGAAGATATAGTTCCTTATAGATTTGGTGAAGGATGCCAGAATGATTGTTATGCCATTGAGGCGTATGGTGCCAAAAGACCAGAAGGAACTAGTGGTGCAAGTGAATGACTTATTGCGATGAGGGTTCATTCAATGGAGTATATATGAGTGGAGAGCACCTATAGTGTTTGCCACTAAGGTGAACGGCTCTTTGAGATTGTGCGTAGGTTACCGTGATCTGAATAAGGTAACGAAGAAGAATAAGTATCAACTCCCATATTGATGACTTGTTCGATCAGCTCTATGGTGCTAGAGTGTTCTCCCAGTTGGGCCTTGCAATGCGGTTTCATCAACTGAGAGTGGCAAAGGAGAGTGTACTAAATACAGCGCTCCATATGTCGTTTGGATTTTTGAGTGGTTGGTTATGTCATTTGGGCTAACCAATGCACCAACATACTTTATTGATATCATGAACCGTGTTTTGAAGGATACACTAAATAAGTTTGTACCAGTGTTCACGAATGATATCCTTGTTTATTCGAGGACGAAGGAAGAACGTAAGGACTATTTGAGGATTGTGCTCGTGGTGTTGAGGAAGCATCGACTAAAGCCAAAGTTTTCGAAGTGTCAATTTTGCAGAAGGAAAGTGTGATTTTTGGGTCACGTTGTTTCTGAGCAAGGTATTGATGTAGATCCTATGAAGGTGGTAGCCACAGGACTGGGATCGACCCAAGACCACTACAGACATAAGAAGTTTCCTTGGATTGGTAGGATACTCTAGACGTTTTATCTACGACTTCTCTAAGGTAGCAATGTCGTTAACTAACTTGACGAAGAAGAATCAAATTTTTAATCAGGATAAAAGATGCGAGAACACATTCGTGAGTCTGAAGGAGAGGTTGATGAGCACATCGACGTTAGTCATTCTGAGCGGGAATGAGGAGTTGACAGTATATGCAAATGCCTTTGGTACTAGAATAGGTGCGATGTTGATGCAGAGGGGAAAGGTTGTCTCCTACACTAGTCAACAACTAAAATCGCACAAGAAGAAGTATCCTACTCACGATCTGTAGTTGGCAGCAGTAGTATTCACTTTGAAGATACAGAGGCATTATTTTCTTGGGGAGAGGTTCGAGTTGTATACGAACCACAAGTCATTGAAGTATCTATTCTCCTAGAAGGACCTTAACCTTCGTCAGCAACGATGGTTAGAGTTCCTAGCCTCCATGACTTTGACATTTCCTATAAGCCTGGCAAGGGAAATGCAGTCGCCGATGCATTGAGTAGGAGACATGCTAGCTTAGGAGTGATGTTCCTAGAGTGTAAGCAGATATGATTTTAAACTTCGATGTGAGCTAGAGCCGAAAGTGTTGGCTAGCCTGACGATTTGACCTATCTTGATTGTGCAGATTGGTAATAGTTAGAGACAAGATGCTAGACCAGTAGAGATCCTGGCAAATATAGAGGAAGGAGTAGAGTCTTAGGAAATGAACTAGTATGGGCTTGACATGATGGATGGCTTCGTAAGGATGGAAGATTGTTTATTCCTGATATTGATAGGTTGAGTGATGAAGTGCTCCGAGAGTGCCATCATTCAAGATTGACTATATATCGCGGTGGCAATAAAATATACCATGATATGAGTCAAACATTTTATTGGCAAGGGATAAACAAGGAAGTTGGCGAATTCATCTCGACATGCATGAACTGTAAGTTGGTAAAGGCAGAGTAGAAGAAGCCTAGTGGTTTGCTGCAACTGCTTGAGATTCCCAAGTGGAAATAAGAACCAGTTTTGATGGACCTCGCCGATGGATTGTCGAGGACCAAAGGAGGGTACGGTAGCATTTGGGTCATAATCGGTAGATTAATGAAGAGTGCTCTATTAATAACCATTAAGTCCAGTAGAACAATATTCAAATTAGCCGATTTGTATGTGAAGTGGGTTGTGCAATTCCATTGTGTGCCAAAGAGAATTGTGAGCGGCCGAGACTCTTTTTCATTGTATACAAGAGGTGTTGGGGACGGAGCTGCATCTTAGTACTACTTATCACCCATAAACTGATGGGCAGACCGAGAGTGTGAATTGTATCTGAGAGGATCTCTTGTAGGCTTGCATTTTAGATTTCGGTGGCTTGTTGGACAATCATTAACACTTAGTAGAGTTTGCATACAACAACGGTTATCAGTCCAGCATTGGTATGTCACCATATGAGGTGTTATATGGCCGACCGTACAACGCTCCTTCATGTTAGTGGGAAGAATGCGACAAATTGATACTTGAGTCAGATATGATTAAAGAGACTTTAGAGTAGGTCGAGATCATTCAACAACGAATGAAAGTTGCTCAGGACAAACAGAAGAGGTATGTTGATAGGAGAAGATGTGATTTTGAGTTCTCCGTCGACGATATGGTGTTTGTTAAGATCTCTCTGCTGAAGAATGTTGTTCGATTCAGTGATAAGGGAAAGTTGCCGCTGAGATTCATTAGTCCTTTTCCAATACTTAAAACAATTGGGAACCTGGCTTATAGAGTTGACTTACGTCAAAAGATGGAGGGCGGGCACAACGTGTTCCACATCTCTCACTTATAGAAGTTTGTGCACGGCTCAGGCGTGATAATTGAACTGAATCAGCTTGATGATATTGAGATTGAACTAGAAGCTTCAAGACCTCGTAAATCAATTCGTATCGTCAGACGTGATACAAAGCATCTTATGAGGAAGACAATAGAGTTGGTGAAGGTTCAGTGGAGTGAAAGCGAAGGAGATTGTACTTGGGAGACCGAGGAAAGCTTGAGGGCCGTTTATCTAGAGCTCTTTACTAGGTTAGACTTCTATTTATCGCATTTATTTTCACTTTCGATATCATATAGGGTAGTTTAGTATCCTGCATGCTAGGGTAGGAATGGATATCATTACCTACTTCTGTGTGCATGTTTGATGTTTGATATGTTTGCTCTATGATGTAAGGCATGCGAGGTAGCTATGTTTGATTTTACCTTGGTTATGTTGGGGATTTTGGGAAAGAAATTCCCAAAGGGGGAGAGAGTGTAACGACCCATAATTATGTATCGGAGGATAAGTAAAATATTATTTCTAAATCCGTAAGAGGTCGTATGACTATAACTTTGGGAAATGCCTACTAATGACATTTCCTATCTTTAGAATTTTTTCGGACGATTTTACCACTAAAAATTTGTAACGGCTATGACTTTTGATAGAATCCAAACTAGCATTCAAGATCATTTCCATTGAAAAGATATGATGGTTTTCCTTTCCGTAGAGTGATCATAATAGCGATTTGGACTTTTTGGCTAGGAGATATGGCTGTTTGAAGATGGGCAGTTTTTGGAGAAGTTTAGTGGGTAATTAGCGAGTTTAGGGATAGGACAACCCATAATAGGTTTTACTCCTAGATTGGCTAAATTAAACATCCCCAAATCATTTTTACCATTTCCTAAATAGATCTAAGCCTACATTAACCTATTCTCCACCCAAAACCGTCTCTTTTCTCCCTAAAATCAAGTCTAAATTATAGATTAAGGGTAGATTAGTAAGGGGATCCATTAAAGATCTTTAGATCAACATTTTTGAGGAAGAAAACTTGGAGTTTGGCTATGGATTTTCGGATTTGCGTGCAAAACTTGAATTTTGGAGGTTTTGGTAAGTGATTTATCATCTCTCACCTTACTATATATGTATCTATCGGTTTTGACATATTTTAAACCCATTGTTAAAGTCAAAGTCATGTTTTGAGACTGTTTTAAAGTAAAATTTGAAGCAAAATTGAATTTAAAATGTTAAAATGTGTTCTAATTAGGTTAATTTAATGTATGGTTGTATTCATGCGTGTTAGGCTATGTTAGAGACATATTATACAACGATTTGCCATGAATTGTTGTATGTTTGCATGTTTGAATGTTGTTTGGTGTATTTGTGGTATTTGCTTGTATGCTTGTATGGTTGAAATACTCATTGGAGCAACTTAGAATTAGGAACCTTGAAACTAGGCTTCGAACGATTGACCCGAGGTTGCTGAGAGTTGTATCACTGCACACAGAATCCACATGGGTCAATGGAGGAAGTGTAGCGGTGAAATCGACATAGGGTTAGAGTGCTAGAATTGGCTACAGTGAATCGGTTTAGCAGTGGTTGGTGTAATATCCCCTATTTTGAGGCACGAAACTAAGCGCTACAGATGTTGTAGTCATCCATAGTATTAATTTTCAGTGACAAATTGCGGTTATGTTAATCATATTAGTAACAACAGAAGCACATGAATATGAAATTTTTTAACACGATTTAAAAATAAAATTTCAGATTTCATTTCACAAATAATATTTCATATTCACTACAAAATCCCATAACCAACGTTCAAAGAAATTATAATTATTACAAAATACTCTAAGAACGACATATGAAGATGCCCCTTGGCTGATCAAAGTCTAATACTTAACATTTATACAAATAGCCAATACATCCATTCACTTAGACAACATAGCGAAAATAAGATAAAGCTCCTAAATATAGCTAGCTTGCCTCTAGCACGTCTCTGAAAGCATATTCGCCTAATAGAAAACCTGAAATTCCTTACTCTCGACCTACTCAAATGAGTATCCGAGAGTTTAAGGGGAAAAACAAAAACTTCAAGTCCGACAAAAAGTCTGGTGTGATTAATAACCTACCATCTCGAACCAAAAATAAATATCAAGTGAGACCACGTCGTTGAGCAGAATGGGTTTTCTCCTCACTATTATCTTAACCAAAACACATTAACCATATATTGTGCTTCTGCATCCACAATGGTTAGAACAGAGAAACTAAGCATTTGCAGTCATGCAACATATACTGGACTACCTATCCTAACTTATTATACTATCCGTCTTAAATCTCATCTGACTATCTGTCTTAATTACAAATGATAATCCGTCTTATGTTTATGTGGACTACCCATCTCAATGTGATTATTTGGATTACCCATCCCCTACATATGGACTACCCATCTCACATGGTTTCATTATCAAAGTTATGTGGACTATCCATCTCATATATAAACATTTTTATGGATTATCTATCCCTTCTCATATGGACTACCCACCACATATGGTTTTCATTTATTTAAAATGATGTGGACCATCCATCACGCATCCCATAGTTTTTCAAGGATGACTATAAACCCTTCAATAACCATATGGAGACTATCCATCCCTGCCATAATGTGGATTATCCATCACACATCCCATTGTATTCCTATGATAACTATGAACCCATCACTTATCAATTTAATTCATGTTTAATCCATATGTTCAACCTATGTCTATTGGTGTTCCCAATTAGGTTGTATACCCCTTAAACTTATAACATATCAAAATGATATGTATTGGTATCCCCAATGATCTATGCCGAACTTATAAAGTTATGTACATTGGTATCCCCAATGGCTAGTGTCGAAAATAATAGAATAAAATACAATGGTTTCCCCAATGAACAATGTCAAATTTCTAAAGCATATAGCATGTCGAAGTTAGTCTACATTGATATCCCTAATGAACAATGTCGAACAATGACTTATGGCTCAACACCGTTAATACAAAAGATATGTGACATTCATGGCACATTATATAAGGTTGAACCTCTATTCAAGGTTAGAAAATTAAATTTTAGATTTTTATAAATCATATGGCTAATTGCCGAAATCATAAGGTCATCGACCTCCTTAAACATTGGGGTATCTCGCAAGGTCAGGAATGAAAACTTAAGTTCTTCTAAGTGCAAAACTTCATGTCGAAAATGAGGTTTTCGACATACATATGACATAGGCTATCCATCCTTTTAAACCAAACTTTTGTTAACATAAAAAGAAGGCAATACGTCCTATAACGCCTCAGTGATGACATAGGAGAAATGCGGCACCCCACGTCGTCTGGCAAGGTTGTTGAAGCAAAAATTATATGATACCGAAAATGTTAAACATTGGCTATTATGCCATAAAACCCATAGTGTCAACATTGTGACTCGCGTCGTTAATGCTTTCGATGACCCTGCAACGCACTATCCCCATATTGACAATGCCACATGCATGAATCAGAGCGTCACATACTTATAGTGCAAGTATCATAGGTATTTTTCATGCCGACGCCAACTGTCATAGGTGTGAGATGATATGGCCTATGACGATGTTGGATGCATAACCCAATGCATCTCATACTTAAGATATAAGTATCCCATGCGTTAATCTATGTCAATACCGCCTTTCATTACGAACACCGAACAGCATGGGTATGTCACATATCAGTGGCATGGTTGTAATTATCTTGAAAACTATTTTCTTAATTTTTAATGTAAATTCTTTTTACCTACTACAAATGTTTGTCAAAATATGATTGGTTGAGAACAAGACTTTGCATTTTCTTTTCAGAATTTACTAAAATCATGTTTACTTTCCCAAAACCATTTATTCATTTAATTAATTAATATCCTTAATTAATTTTTAATTTATATGTTTATCTAGCATAATAAATTCATTGAAATTCACGTTTATTTGGAAAAATCCCCAAAAATCATATAAATTTAGATCTATCACATTCTTTACCATATACAAATTTCGGAAACAAAAACTATATTTAATTAATTTTAATAATTAAAACTTGAAATAAACCCAATTTCCACCTTAGGACATTCATAAAATATTTATTTTAAGTTGGAAAATTATGAAATAAAAAAATCATCTCCAAAATAACATTTTACACAACATATCAGAAAATCAAGTCTATTGGAGATTAAAAACCTAGGTCCTACCCTTAAAACCCATTCAAACGATTTCGTAAAAATTCCATAAATTAATATTCTATTCCAAACAATGATTATATAACCATATCTTGGCAAAAACTATCAAAACCATTCGGATACTGCCCATAGCTGAATTCAAGGACAAGAAATAGAGATGGTTTACTTATTATTCACCTTAAAATAGGTGATGAAGTTGAGATTTGATAAAGACTTTAAATTTATTGGTTTCCCTTTTGATTTTTCTTAGTTTTCCTCTTCTAATTTCCATATTAATGGTCGGCCTCTTCCCTTAGGTTTTAGATTGTTTTGGTGTTGTAAAATGAGAATGAATGAGAGGGTTAGGGCTTTAGAGATAAAAGGTAGATCTATTCCTAATATACCCTTCTCACTTATTCTTATATGTTAAGTTTTTAAAACGATCTTATTACTTAATTAATTATGACTCGACCTATTTAACTTATCAAATCTCATCCTCATATCTCTCTACATTATTCTATTTACTCTATCCAATTAAATTCCTGAATAATGTTAAACTAAAATTAGGGATGTTACAGGCTCCCCGTTAAAGAATTTCATTCTCAAAATTCAGTAAGGACTACATAACAAGCAAATCAAACATGCATACAATGCTTGTATAGCCTACTAGCTACTAAGCCTATATACATAAATATTGAACATACCATCATAACAGCTTAGGATAAGTATCCCTAATCCTGTCCTCTATCTCCCAATTATAGTCTTTCTCATTGTCACTCCAATGGATTTTCACTAGTTCAACTGCTTTGTTCCTTAACCTCATATCATCTTAGGCCATAACACGAACTGGTTGTCTTACAAAAGTCAGATCTTGTTCTACCACTAAATCTTCCAATGTAGTCGGAGCTATAGTAGTCTTTGGATAATGCACATACTTTCTAAGATGAGAAACATGAAACACATTATCGACTCTTGCTAAACTACCCGGTACGCGAGTTTCCAAATCCTCTCTATAATAGTAAACGGCCCAACATGTATAGGTGCTAGTTTCCTAGACTTTCCAGATCATACCATACCCTTCATTGGTGATACCTTAATGAAACAATGATCTCCAACCGAGAACTATAGATCTATTCACCTCATATCTACGTAACTTTTCTGCCTAGACTGAGCTTCTCTCATCTTAACTCGGATTAACTTAATCTTTTCTATGGCTTCTCTCGCCATATCTGGACCAAGGACCAATCTGTCTCCGGTCTCGAACCAACACGATGTTGATTTGCAAGGCCTTCCATACAAAGCTTCGAAAGGCATCATTCTTATACTAGTCTGATAACTATTATTATAGGTAAACTCAACTAAGTGAAAATGGTGTTCCCACGACCCACCAAAATCCAGTACAAAAGCTCTCAACAAATCTTCAAGTATCTTATTGACTCTTTCCGCCTGCCCATCCGTTTATGGGTTATAACCGATACTCATCTTAAGCTTGGTACCTGACACTTCTTGTAGACTCTTATAGAGTTCACTAGTGAACAAGGCATCTTTGTCACTGACTATACTACTAGGAATCTTATGTAGTCTAACAATATTCTTCTTGAGTAACTTCGCCAACATAGGTGCCCTCATGGTTGACTTAATGGTAATGAAATATGCACTCTTGGTTAGGCTATCCACTATGACCCAACTACTTTCATTTCCCCTATTTGACCTTGGCAACCTATCAATAAAATCCATGGATATCGAATCTCATTTCTAAATTAGTATATCTAAAGGCTGATGCAACCCACTTGGCTTTTGATGTTCGGCTTTTACCTCTTGACAATTTGCACATTGCTTCACCCATAAGCCAACATCCCTTTTCATACCTTCTCAAAAGAAACTTCTCTTCATATCCTGATACATCTTAATTCCTCCAGGATGTATAGTAAACTTCGATCGATGACACTTCCTAAGAAATTCCTTTCTTAGGTTACCAACATCCGGAACACATAATCATCACTTCTTTCATAACCATCCTCTCTGGTTAAGTAAAATCTTTTAGATCATTAATCTCGGTTCCACTTTCCAATCTTTTATTCCCTTCGGCTAATAATGGATCATCTCTTTGAGAATCAATCCATCCGATCAATATTAGTCGAACTTCTAAACATGACAATATGACGGTACTCTTACTAGAACTAGTAGTCGATCTTAACTGCACAATACAAGTAGTCAATGCCTCCCAATCCTTCCATTTTTCCAACATAGCTAACACCACATTCTGATGTTCTTTGCTGAGTATCTGCCACTTTGTTTCCTTTCCCTAGCGTATACTCAATACCAAAATTATTGGCTACTAAAAACTCCAGCCACCTCTACTGTCTTATGTACAACTCTTTCGAGAGAATAAATATCTCAAAGACTTGTGATCTGTGTATAACTCGAATAATTCTCCTAAGAGGTAGGGCCTCCACACTTTAAAAAAAAAGATTACCGCTGCAAACTCCAAATCATGAGTCGGATAACCAACTTTATATGGACCATGCTATCGAGAAGTGTAGGCACACTTTACCGCTTTGCATCAACACGACTCATAGTCCAGTTCCACATGCATCTGTATACATCACTAAATCCCGGTTCCCATCTGTAACAGCTAACACAGACGCATTGGTCAACAAATCCTTTAACTTAAGGAATGCTTCCTCATATTTATCAGACCAAACAAACTTTATGTCCTTCCTAGTTAGTTTAGTCAGGAGTGCTACTATCCACGAGAAATCCCGGATAAATCACTGGTAATAGCTAGTAATCCGAGGAAACTCCTTATCTCGGTCACCATCTCGGGTCTCTTCCAATTATTCACAGCCTCAATCTTGATTGGGTCCATGGACAAGCTTTTCTCTAAAACTATATGACCAAGAAACCTTACTTCTCTCTTTCAAAAATGACACTTCAAAAACTTTGCTTTTAGTTGATGCTGCCTCAATGACTCAAGCACTATTCTAAGATGAATCTCATGATCTCTTTCATCCTTAGAATATATAAAAATGTCGTCAATGAACACTAATATGAACGTATCCAAGTGCTCTCTGAATATCTGGTTCATCAAGTCCATAAAGAAAGCAGGCACATTAGTTAATCCGAATGGCATTACTAACCACTCATACGAACCATAACTTGTTCGAAACGTCATCAAAGGAACGCTGTCCTCCACCACCCTCAATTGATGGAACCCTGTCGCCAAATCCAACTACGAAAATATTTCGGCTCCACTCAACTGATCAAATAAATCATCAATTCTCGGCAAAGGATATCTTTTCTTTATCGTCTTCTCATTTAGATAATGGTAATCAATACATAATCTCAATGACCAGTCTGGTTTCTTTACGAACACCGTGGCCGCCCCCCAAGGTGAACTGCTTAGTCTAATAAAATTCTTTCCCTCTAAATCCACTAGCTACACTTTTAACTCTTTCATCTCTGTCAGTGTCATCCTACTAGGTGGTCTACTTACGTGTTCAGATCCAGGTACAAAATTTATTTGAAACTTAATAGCTCTTTTCGATGGTAGTCCTGTAACTGGCTCAAAAACATCTAAAACTCTTTTACAACATAAACCCGATTTAACTCATCTTCCACTTCCATGGTACCTAATAAAGCATTGACTTCTAGAATCGAATTCTCAACTGAGTATACGGTTAGGTCACTACTACCAGGGTGTCTCAATGATAATTTTAAATCTATGAAAATTATCCTAGCATCAGATCTGCTCACCAATCCATACCCAAGATATTCCCAAAACCTGCAAAATCAAACACAAACAAAATGCAAACAAAGGTATAACCTAACAACTCAAATTCTAGTTGGTTACATCTCATGCCAAGAGTTACATAACCTCCTATCAGATTAGCTACCCTTAAGGAAGTAACAAGGTATGATGGTTCTAAATCTAACTTACCTACCGAAAATTGAGAGATAAAAGAATGTGATGCATCAGTATCAAATAAAACTCTTAACATGTATGTTATGTCTGACACCCCACCTCTATACCCATACTATCCAATAGTATTACAAAGTAACACTGTCAGATAATATGGAGAATGAAGCTGTATGGGGTACACATATGAATATTCTCTTGGACTAACTCTGGTACATATTAAAATGAATAAATAACTTATCTATACATATACAGTATTAGAGCATAACATTAAACAAATGTGCCTCCAGGACAGAACAATACTCAATATGTATACATAGAAAGAGAACATAGGGTCAATTGAAGTAATAACATGTAATAAATAATATAATAAAGTTATAAGAGTACAATATAACTTAAAATGTCAAATATCTCAATATAATAGGATAAACAATCAATATACAGTTCTATGTCCAACATTTACAATTAATTAGTATCATGTAAATATCATCTAACAACCCTAAAATAAAGCTCCTTTAAACCCAGCAACTTATGCCAACTGTATTGTCCTTGTACCTGAAATGTTACTGACTGACCCAGGTAGTATAAATAACACTCAAGTCAAACTATGTGTGTGTGTGTGTCGAGTGTTTACATACACTTAAATCATTATGTGCAAGTATAATATAATAATAAATAACATCCATCCCGTTGTTAAACACATAATAAAATATATAAAATATTTAATCAAAATATCATAGACAATCTCAAATATATTTATAAATTCCTAATATCACAAATCATGTATGAATATAAATACGTCATCTCTTATAACAAAGTAAGTCAATAATATATAAATTTAATAATAAACGGGTTAATCATTCATGTCTAGAATTTCACATTAAACCAAGAAGCCACTAATACTATCACCAAATTATCTTACAATCATACTAAAAATATAACGTCATTCAATAATAAAAGTATCATCATTAGTATACCAAAATAAGATAGGGTGCCCATCAATACATAATATTTGATATGAGAATCTATCATACTCTGGACACCTATCCAGGTATAATCTCATCTCCTTATATATGAATAAACTAGAATAGTGTGGATATAAAGGGACTCACTATACTTTTGACACACAGTGTCTAGTATAGCCACCTCATGGGATAGTGAGTAATATATGCCAATCCACAACACACACATAACCCTGAACCAGAAAGGGAGACTGATGGCATACAGCATGCTCCAGGAACGTAGGGTCCACTGGCCTCCCATTAATAGCCGGATTTGTTCCTAAAGCTTTAGTTATCTCAACGGACATCGTGACACATATCCAGCAGTGGCTCTTCTACGCGTAGCCTCGATCACGACCCTGCTTTGCCCCTATAGTTAACAAATTGTTAGCCTATGCAACACAAGGGGTTGTAGGGCACCTATCCTATGGATCACTTAACACAACCTCATGATGTGCATCAACTATAATAACAAACAACAGCGTTATGGATCTAGGGCGCGACCCCACGATCAGGCTGTCAGGGTGGATACTGGCCAATCTGGTTCACTCCCAAACCATAAAGTGAACTAGACACAAGTGGACGACATACATTACTCATATCCTATATCAACATATAAATCTAGGCGTAAGCCGACACATGGCTCCAAACAAGTCAACACATGACTATAATACACAAGGGCTTTAATTCTCTTGCCAACATATGACACAAACCATAAGCTAATACATGGCTACCATATACACTCCATAGCGAGTATCATCATATATACATGAATAATCCCCGTTTGAGTGACATTTACCTACAACGAATAATCAAACGAATAGCATAACGGCCTTCCATACCACCGCATATTACTCGAATAACCATTCAAAGCTCATAAACTACACTCAGTCCATACAAGGTATCTCTATATGACAAGTTAGATGAATAACCGAAAAAGTATTACTGAAAGTCCCATACTAGACGGTGTTACTAATTCATTTATTCAAATATCTCATGACATAGATTTTCATCAAATAAAAGTAGGTCATCACCATATCATCTTAAATCATTAATAAAATCTATATCAACGATGAATCACTCATATGATTATTATTCAACAAAAAGGAAAGAAATATTAAAGTAGATTATACAAATATAAATATAAGATAATAAAATAAAACTTGATAATAAATCATTAGCATATAATTTTATATAACAAAATAGTTAGAAATTAACAATAAATACAAATTTGAAGATCCAATAAGCCACAGGAAAGTTATCCGAATAATTACATAATCATAGATAATTAAAATGAATATGTGCATACAACAATAAATAAAAAAATGTTAATCAATCTTTTATAATTTATAATCTCAATGTAAACTATTAAGTACTTAGAACTGAATAATAATTTCATACTCTAGAATTAAATAGATAAATAATCCAACTCCAATATATTCTATTCAGTAAATAACTAATTCCTCTTTTTTTTAAATTAAGTAATAATTTAGTATTAAAAAATAGCATTGGAAAGTCCGCTTTCTTTCATTTTGATAACCAAAATTAAATTGTAAACTAAATATTTTGCTTAAGAATATTTTCATAACTTTCCATAACTAAATACTATTTATAGATAATTATAAAACATCCAGATCAATTAAATATATTCAAATCAAATATCTATATATTAAACACTTGAATTATATGTATATATACATATATACATTAAGATTTCATAAATATATACTTAGAAAACTATAAAATAACAATTATGAACCATAACTTATCTTTCTTATTTAAATAACACTATTAAATCCACTTTATTAATTTAACAAACTTCAAATATATATTTACATTCTTATATAATAATATATATAGCAATTTAATATAGTGTTTAATATATTTAGTATGCATATTTATATATTAGATTATTTTATATTTTAATGTGCGTGTGTATAGAGTTAATATTTGCGTTGACAACAAGATGGCACCAAGTGTGTATAAATGCCAGCACACTTAAAACCATCGTATAAATGCAAACAAACATATTAGTATATGGTATATATTTATGTGTGAAGACTTGGAAACAAACATATAAATGCCAGCACACTTGAATACAAACAACCACATATAAATGAAAAGTTAAGATTCTTTATATTATAATATTATGAAGAATTGGTAAAACTCAGCTTGAATTCTTATTAATCACCAGCATCCTTATTTATAATACATACCCAAGACTCTATCTTATGGTAACTCTAGAATTGCGGAAACAATTGGAAATCTTCCGAAGATATATCCCTTATTATATACCACTCATAACATCTAATCATATATTGCGAAAACAGCAGGAAACCTTCCAAAGATATATCCCTTATTACATACTACTCATAACATCTAATCATATATTCTAAATATAGCATAATATCCTAATCATATATCATAATATCTAATCATATATTCTAAATATATCTCAATACCCCCCCTCAAGTTGGAGCATGAGATTCAAAAATGCCCAACTTGGAGAGAAGAAAATCAAATTGAGCCTTGCCGAGAGCCTTTGTAAATATGTCTGCCAACTGTGATGATGTCGAGACATGAGTAGGAGATATCAAACCTTCATTAATCGCATCACGAACAAAGTGACAATCAACCTCGATGTGTTTCGTCCGCTCATGAAAAACATGATTCTTTGCTATATGTAACGTCGATTCACTATCACAAAATAATTTAATAGCTTTAGGATGATGCACACCCAAACTCAACAAAAACCCTTTTAGCCACTTAAATTTGCAGGTAATTGCAGCCATAGACCTATATTCGGCTTCCGCGGAAGACCGAGATACCGTATGTTGTTTCTTTGTCTTCCAAGAAATAGGAGATTGACCAAGGAACACAAGCCAACCTGTTAACGAGCGACGAGTAAGAGGATAAGCCGCCCAATCCGAATCACACCATCCTTCCAAGGTCAACTCACTGTCAGCACGGAGCCAAATACCTTGACCCGGAGTCCCTTTCAAATAACGCACAACCCGGAGAGCCGCTTCCCAATGTTCAATTCGAGGTGCTTGCATAGATTAATACAAAATATGAACTGAATAAGCTAGGTCCGGTCGAGTAAGCGCAAGATAAACCAAACGACCCACAAGTCGTCGGTATGATTCAGGATCTGCTAGAAACTCTCCAGTTGCAAGACCTAGCTTATGATTTTGTTCTATAGGAAACCCAATCGGTTTTGCCCCCAATAAGCCTGCTTTAGAAATAATATCCAAAGTATATTTGCGTTGACATAAAAACAAGCCTGATGAACTATGGGCGACCTCAATCCCCAAAAAATATTTGAGATTTCCAAGATCTTTCATTTTAAAG
Source organism: Allium fistulosum (assembly GCA_030737815.1). NCBI lineage: Eukaryota > Viridiplantae > Streptophyta > Magnoliopsida > Asparagales > Amaryllidaceae > Allium > Allium fistulosum. The sequence continues at coordinate 1,412,412,521 of CM060903.1, forward strand.
CAATCACTAAGATAAGCTTTGAATATGGTAAGCGCAGCGTAATCATTCCCAGAAATAACAAGATCATCAACATAAACTAAGACATTAATCTGAAGACTGCCTTTAGTAAATGTAAAAAGAGAATAATCTGAACAAGACTGAAGAAAGCCATACCCTTTCAAAGCCGACACCAATTTTGCAAACCAACATCTTGGAGCTTGCTTTAAGCCATACAATGACTTACGTAACCGACACACCAAAGTTGGATCTGAACTCTCAAACCCGGGAGGTAATTTCATGTATACCTCCTCATGAAGATCACCATGTAGGAACGCATTATGAACATCCATTTGATGTAGTTCCCAATTCTTGGATGCCGCTATGGCTAGAAAAACACGAACTGTAGTCATCTTGGCAACATGAGCAAAAGTTTCGTTGTAGTCAATTTCTTCTTGTTGGTGATTACCCAACACTACTAATCTGGATTTGAGATGCTCAACATCTCCATTTGACAAATATTTGGTCTTGTACACCCATTGACTACCAAGAGCACGTTTCCCCAGAGGAAGATGCTCCAAGGTCCATGTGCCATTGTCTTCTAGAGCCTGTATCTCATCCTTCATGGAACGACGCCACTCATCGGATTTCATGGCTTCTTTAAATGATTTAGGGTCCTTACCCTTAATTATAGCTGCAAGAAATCTCCGATAATTTACAGAAAAATTGTCACAATTTATGTAATGTTCTAGAGGATAAGGAGTACCTGAGGAGTGATTGGAACGAGGAGAATCAGAAGATGGACCATTAGCAAAAACCGTATGTGTCACAAAATCTCGATACAGAACATTTGGGAACTTTTCCCGAAGACCACGACCCATTTCCTGTGGACTAGTAGACTGATCCGAAGCAGAACCATGCACAGACCTAGCAGACCCATCTAAAGACTGATCATCAATATGCATAGTGGGTCGCTGTTCCGGCCCAGCGGTCGCTGGTTCTAGAACAATGGCCTGTGCGTCAATTTAAACTTCGTCCATGTGATTATACCCATTATCATTAATCAAAAGATCAACATCCTCATCTTCATAAATTATTTCAGCAAAATTTTGATGAATACCATGGTCATTATTCTCACTAGATATTATACTGACATCTTCCGTACACCCAAACGGGGACACCTCCTCTACAAATTTCACATCTCTAGACACGAAAAATTCCTTTGTATCAAGATCAAATAATTTCCACCCCTTCTTACCGAATGGGTAACCCATAAAAATACACTTTCGACTCCGACTTGCAAATTTATCTCCCTTAGTCTTTTGATTATGAGCAAAGCACAAGCACCCAAAGGTTCAAATAGCACCAAAAGAGGGTGGTTTACCAAAAAGTATTTCGAAAGGTGTTTTATTTTGTAACATGGAAGAGGGTGTACGATTAATTAAATGAGCGGCAGCAAGAACACATTCACCCCAAAAATAAATAGGCAAGTTTGCTTGAAAGCGTAATGCCCTACCCACATTCAAAATATGTTTATGTTTCCTTTCAAATCTCCCATTTTGTTGTGGAGTACCTACACACGAAGTTTGAAACAAAATTCCAGTTGCATTAAAATAATCAATCAAATAATTAAACTCAGTTCCATTATCACTTTGAACGACCTTAATGAGAAAATTGCTTATCGACCATAGCAACAAAGGACATAAACATTTGAAACACCTCTAATTTGTCAACCAACAAATAAATCCAAACTGCTCTCGAAAAATCATCAACTATTGTCAAAAAATAACGGGCCCCACACGACGAAACGTGTCGATATGGACCCCACAAATCACAATGTATTTTCTCAAAAATTCTAGAAGCTTTATTGTCACTTAAAGGAAACTTGTCTCTAGAATGTTTAGCACGCATACATACTTCACACCCTTTATCTAAACCATCTTTATTATTTTTGACGTGAGGAATTAACTTAACTACTTTTTCGGAAGGATGCCCGAGCCGACGATGCCACAACTCCAAATTTGATGTTGCTTCAACTGTTGACACAAATTCCGGTTTGCTAAAGTAGTACAGTCCATCTCTTCTAACTCCCGTTCCAATCAGCTCCTTCATTTGGTCGTGTATAGCACAAATATGAGAATCAAATTGGACAATAGTTCGTAAATCATCATTAAGTTGGGAAACAGAAATTAAATTGCAACTCAAATTTGGAACATAAAGTACTCCGGTGAGAGTAATTTTGTCCGACACACATACGGATCCCACCAAAGTAGCAATCACTTTTTCACCATTTGGCAAACCAACAGAACACTAAAGGTTTTGTGTGTTGAATAACCACAAACGTTGCCCTGTAACATGATGGGTTGCTCCGGTATCGATAATCCATGAAGCATCATCAAACTTACCACTCAATCGATTTTCGGGATTTTTACTATTACCAATCACGCCCGAAATAGCTTTCCACTGCTCACTTGTGAACAATTGATCTCACCATCAGCCATGGCAAATTATTCTTGAAGAAAAAAATCGTTCTTTGGCTCTGATACCATGAAGAATTGGTAAAACTCAGCTTGAATTCTTATTAATCACCAGCATCCTTATTTATAAAACATACCCAAGACTCTATCTTATGGTAACTCTAGAATTGCGGAAACAGTAGGAAATCTTCCGAAGATATATCTCTTATTACATATCACTCATAACATCTAATCATATATTGCGGAAACAGCAGGAAATCTTCCAAAGATATATCCCTTATTACATACCACTCATAACATTTAATCATATATTCTAAATATAGCATAATATGCTAATCATATATCATAATATCTAATCATATATTCTAAATATATCTCAATGTATTATAATATGGACCGTAACTTATCTTTCTTATTTAAATAACACTATTAAATCCACTTTATTAATTTAACAAACTTCAAATATATATTTACATTCTTATATTATAATATATATAGCAATTTAATATTGTTTAATATGTAGTATGCGTATTTATATATTAGATAATTTTATATTTTAATGTGTGTGTATAGAGTTAATATTTGCGTTGACAACAAGATGGCACCAAGTGTTTATAAATGCCAGCACACTTAAAACCATCGTATAAATGCAAACAAACATATTAGTATATGGTATATATTTAGCACACTTGAATACAAACAACCACATAAAAATGCAAAGTTAAGATTCTTTATATTATAATATTACAATATATTACATTATGTCTAGTTATAAACGCACCAAATAAATGATATACACACCCCATACTAAATTGCTCGCTTAAACAAACAACACACCTTTATATATAGTTCAACATATATCTTAGTTTTGTCACTAAGTTATTCGTGATTGCAGTATTTATAATGTAATAAACATGTTATGGCTTAGATACTATTGGGACGACCAAATAATGAAGGAAAACAATGTGAAACAAGTACTTATAGTTTAGACTATAGACCAATAACTAGCATAAACAGTAGTTAAGCTCTTTTCAAAAGTTGATTTACAAATAGCTGGAAGTAGTAATGAGAATGTAAACTATACTTTTAGCATGCTTATATATTCAAATAAAAATTAGTTGTTTTGCTTGATCCAGACCTTCATTATGACATATGCATACTTAGTTGGTCATCTACGCACTTAAATAGTAGAGCACCAAACAGAATAGTGGTGAATAGGAATAGAAATACTCACCTGTACAAGCATCACTTTATCATTCTTCTTCCTCCCTGATATTCTTCTTCCCAAACATAAACAAGTGCACAAACCTAACTATTAATGTGCACGGTAACTAATGATACGGTGTTACAGACCATGAAATTACCTTCCGGCTTCGCCAACGACTTTCTTTTTACCAAACCTGACTCGCCTACCCCTTCACCATCACCTCCGGACCATTAGATCAAAATGCGTCGCTCTCGGCTCCGCTAAGGCGACAAAAGGTTGTGACATCATCTTCGATCACACGTGCCCATACCACCTCCGGAGATGCTTCTCTCAACCATAAATCTAACACTATCGACGGTACATCCTCCCATCGCTTAAATCACCCTCAATGTCTAAACCTTGTTTTGAATGTTCAATTTTGACCACAACCGCACAACTCCATATTAACACCAAAATTTCCCCAACGGTCACTGAGGCTAATGCTTCAAACATCTTGGATTAATTTTATGTGATTTGGGAGTATTGTAACAGAGTGTATTGATGCTGGCTATCATATTTAAGAATTAGAAAATTAATGATAATTCATTTTGTTTTTAATTCAATTTAAAAGCGGCAAAAAGTGGGTAAAATTTTGAATTTTCTCCCCTTCATGAAAACACCTATGTCCTATTTATAAACGGGACATGTATTAAGGAATGGAAATGTCGGGTGATTGGAAGAATCAGGAGACTTGAGTTCTCAAATTTAGGCTTGAGAACATTGTGCATTGTTTTCATAATTTGCTTGTTTTCTTTCTTTCTTTTGCATTTATGAAACATATCATAACCTCTACACTAAATTTCTTACTAATGAATTGTATTATTTTCTATTTAAATATTATTTTCCATAATTTAATAATTTAACTTAATATTTTATTTTATTTCTCTTACTAATTAAACTCTAATTCCAATAATAAAATAGTTTCTATTAGCAAATAAAATTTAAACTTATAAAATTTAATTTTAGCATTTTATTCTAATTAATTAATTTACATTCCTATATTCAAAATACCCCATTTAACTACCCAATTTTAAATACTTTTTAAATTAATTTACTACATAATACTTAACAAAACATTCACTCTCAAACCTATTTAATTTTATCACCAAATATTTTGTTATAAACTCCAATATTCCAAAATAAATCCAAATGGCTTATATTTAAAATTCCAATAATCCATTTTTGATTAATTAAATACTAATCATTAATTATCCCTAAAAATTGGATTGTCATAGACTTCCTCCCTTAATAAAATTGCATAATCAAAATTTCCGTAGGAGAACTCTGTAACAAAACTGACAAGCCATACTTATAAATACTTATTAATCATTCTCAAAGCACTAGTTTTAATATAGTTCAAACTATGTTCCATTCTTTAAAATATTATGTCATATCCTAGCTTAACAAAACATTTTAAAGTTTAGGAACTCCTTATTTCAAGGAATCACCCAACACACCTAAGTAACAAGAACTTTAAGTCTTACTAAAGACTCAACTCATGTCTTTGACATACATTATATTGTTCTGAACCTGTTTTGACGCCAACTGTGACACCCCACCTCTATACCCATACTATCCAGAGTATTATCGAGTAATACTATTAGATAATATGGAGAATGAGGCTGTATGGGGAATACAAGTGAATATTCTCTTGGACCAACGCTGGTATGTATTAAAACGAAATACATACACAGTATTAGAGCAAAATAATAAACATGTGTGCCTCCAGAACAGAACAATACTCAATATACAATATATAAACAGAGAATATAGGGTTAATCGCAGCAATAATATATAATAAATAATATAATAAAGTTATAAGAGTACTATATAACTCAAATTGTCAAATATCTCAATGTAATAGGATAAAAAATTAATATATAGTTCCATGTACAATATTTACAGTGTGGTATCATGTAAATATCATATAACAACCCTAAAATAAAGCTCCTTTAAACCCAGTAACTAATGCTAACTACGTCATCCTTGTACTTGAAATGTCTTTGGTTGACTCGGGTAGTATAAATAACACTCAAGTCAAACTATGTGTGTATATATCGAGGGTTAACATATACTTGCTTCTGTTGGGGAAAATCCCTTCAGATGATCAGTCTAAGGGAATAAAAACCCAACGCAGCGGAAAAAAACTGGATCGTGATTATAGTGAGACGGAACAAACAAAAGATGAACACCATAACAGATAGTCACAGATCTATGCAATGTAGAAAAATAAATAACACCAGTATTTATAGTGGTTCCACTACCGCTAGGCAGTGTACTTCCACTTGGAGAGAGGAGATTTTATTAATCACTGAAAGATTAGAGTTACAAGATTGAATTCACTTTTTGAGGCTATACATAAGAAGGAATTTACAATAAAGAAAAAATTCTGCATAGTTTCAGCTCTCTAGGATGGCTTTGAAATTGAGAGCTAATTGGTTGAAATTAGCTCTCAATTTCGGCTGCCATTGTTGTCCAGAAGCTCCTCTATTTATAGAGTGAAGATATGAGGAGAAATAGCTGCTATATAGCAGCCCTAAGGTTTGGTTCGGCGTCGGTTTTGTTCAGCGTCAATCTGGTCCAGTATGCATCTGGTCCGGTAAAGCTCTTGGTTCGGTATGCATCTGGCTTGACATCACTTTGGTTCGGCAAAACGCCAAGCAAAAATTTTGGACCGGCATCAAAATACTGAACGAGAAATTTTGTTCGGCAAATCACTGAACGAAATTCTTCATTCGGAAAAACACCGAACGAAATTCTTCGTTTGGCAATTTGCGTTTTCTTTTGCTCCTCTATTTTACCGAGCGAAGCTTCCTTTTCTCGCCGCGCTAAATCTCATCTTCAACTTTACCGAACGGAGTCATCCACCGCTCCAGATTACCTCCAAAGCTCGATCAGCATCACTGCCTTCCTTCATCGAATCAAATCAGCTGCTCCTTTTTTCTTGGCTTTCTCCTCTTCATTCGCTCAAAGTCACCCCTCTTCATTCGATCATTTTTACTTCAGCTCCCTAGGGTTTTGGCCAAGCTCATTGCTCCTTCTTCTGCTTATTTCGGTATCAATTTCAACAATCTCCACCTTGATACGGAATTCCATACAAGCCTTCCAACTTCATCTACACCTTCATGCTTCAAACGATGGATACTTACCCAATGAGCTTCGGCAATGCCATCACCCCATTACACTCTGTCAATGAACTCCGACAAGACCACTGCCCATCAACAAGGTGTTCGAAGTACCCAGTCCGTGTAGAACCTATCAATCTCCACCATGAAATCAAACGTTCCATGAACCATCTCAACTCTCCCCCCATGCCACCGCGTGGCACCTAGCACTTCGTTAAGCGAATCAAGTCCGAGCAATGTTCGAACTTAGCAACAGGCAATGACTTGGTAAACATGCTTGCTGCATTCTCCTTTGTGTGAACTTTCTAAAGACGAACTAGTTTCTCTTCACTCATCGAGACAAGGAATGACTCTCTCACCTCAATATGCTTCGTCCTCGAGCTGAATGCCAGATTTCCAGCTAAGTGAATTGCACTCTGACTATCACAGTACACATCCACATCTTCATATACGAAGCCCAAATCACACAACAGTCGCCTCAAATAAAGCGCCTTTTTAGCTGCTTCAACCGCAGCTATGAGCTCTACCTCTGTAGTAGACAAAGCCACAATCGTCTACAACCTTGCTCTTTAACTGATCGCTGTCTCACCTATGGTGAACATATATCCAGAGGTTGACTTCCTTCGATCTCTATCATCGGCATAGTCGGAATCGAAAATTCCAACCAAGCTGAAATCTCTTCCTCTGTCGCCAAAGACAAGTCCATTGTTTGGAGTTCCTCTAAGGTATCTGAAGATACACTTCACTGCTTCCGAATGCGTCTTTCCTGGATTCGCCATGAATCTACTCACCAATCCAACCACCTGTGCAATGTCAGGCATAGTGCAGACCATAGCATGCATCAAGCTGCTAACTGCACTTGCATATGGGACCTTCATCATATAATCCTTGTCCTTTTTCGAGATCGGAGAGCCTTTACTAGAAAGATGTATTTGCAAAGGCATGGGTGTGCTGATTGCCTTTGCCTCTTCCATGCTAAACCGAGCAAGCACCTTTCGAATGTACTCCTTTTGAGTGAAGCTCAAAAATCCTAGCATTTTATCCCTTTGGATTTCTATACCCAAGATTTTCTTTGCTTCTCTAAGGTCCTTCATTTCGAATTCCGCTTTTAGCTTTTTCTTTAAACTATCGATTTCAACCTTATCCTTAAAAGCAATCGAAATATCATCCACGTACAAGAGTAGGTACACCCATCTACCATTCTTTAAATGCTTGAAGTACACACAAGTGTCAAAGATGCTATGATCAAACCAAGTGAAAGCATAAAAGAGTCAAACCTCTTGTACCATTGTCTAGGCGACTGCTTAAGTCCATACAAAGACTTTTCCGATTTGCAAACCCAATTTTCCTTCCCATTTACAACAAATCCTTCTGGTTACTTCATGTAAATGGTCTCATCCAAGTCTCCATGCAAGACAGCGGTTTTCACGTCCAGTTGCTCCAGCTCCAAGTCATGAGCTGCGACGATAGCGAGCAAAATGCGGATGGACGTATGCCTCACTATTGGAGAGAATATCTCATCATACCCCAATCTCTTTCTTTGTGAAAACCCTTTAGCAACTAGTCTAGCCTTGTATCTCCCATCATCTTTCACCTTGAACACCCATTTGCAACCTATGGCTCGGCTTCCTTAAGGAGGTGGTACCAAATCCTAAGTCTTGTTCTTCTTCAACGACTCTAACTCCTCTTTCATAGTGCACATCCACTTCGAACTGTCGCATGACTTCAAAGCTTCATCAATGTCGAGCGGCTCCTCAAGAACCACATGTAGGGCATAGTCAAACTAATCACCAAGGCTAAGGTTCGTAAACTACCAATCACCATACCTTTCAGGTGGCTTAATTGTCCTACGACTAACCCGGGTAGATACTGCTTTGCCTAAACTTCTTTCATCTCCACCTTGAATTGAACTTCTTCTAGATTCATGCACATCACCAGCACTGCTAGAAGGTACATGTGGACTATCCTGTGATTTTTCATCAACTGCGTTTTCTATGATAGCATCAACAACAACTCTACTATTTGGCTGGAACACGGGAATTTCTTCCATCTCCTTAGACCTATCATAATCTTCTGATGTGGTAGGTAGTTTCCCCTTCGGATTGAACATAGCAGACTCATCAAAAGTAACATGTCTGGAATGAACAATCTTCCGATCAATAGGGTTCCAAATTCGATACTCTTTGATACCATCGGTGTATCCCATTAGTATGCCCATGTATGCTCTAGACTCCAACTTGTCATCACCTGTATGATGAACGTACACAGGACAACCAAAAATTCGGAAGTAACCAAGATACACTGCTTTACCTCTCCATTTTTCCTCTAGAATCTTCTCACTACGCCATAAATGGCCTACTGCAACACAAAAAAAATGTTGGCTCAGGCCCGAAAAATGTTGCCATAGGTCTATGGCAACACTTTTAGGGTGATGCAATTTTTGCCGTTGCCTTAGACCTCAAAGGCAACATTTTGACTATCTAAGGCAACATAAGTAATATTGTTGCAATAGAACCCTATTTGGGTCTATGGCAACACCCATAGGTATCTGTAGCAACATTCCAAAATGTTGCTATAGATATGAACTTTTTGAATTTGTGGGGCCCACAATGTAGAGCATATTTGATTTTTTAATAAAAATAAATATTTATTTAATAAAATGCTATTACACAGAATTTGATATTTAAACAGTAATTTATTTAAATAAATATTTTATTTCAACATTTGAAATAGTACAAATTCCTGACTCCACTATTTTACAATTCAATGATATATAACACCGATATTCACATATACAGATATTCCTCACTACATCACTCAGTTCACTCATTACATATACAGTTTCAATTTATACATACATCGACACTGACAAATATATGCCGAGCCGAAGGCGAGCCGAGTGCCGAGCCGAAGGCGAGCCGAGAAGCGGGTCCGGGCGCAGCGCCGGCGGGGGTCCGGGGCACCGCAGTCCCGGCGGGGATCGACCTAACCTGTCTTCAAGCTCATGCATTCATACACTCATGCGATTTTGAAAGATCGAGCCTTCTTTGAAACCTGTCTTCAGCTCATGCATTCATACACTCATGCACATTTGATTTGACTCTGTCTTCAAGCTTGTATCCAGCTGTCCAGTCTTCAATACCTGTCACATATAATTCAAAAGCAGTAATCTGGAAAATAATATTTAACTCAAACAGAAAATGAAAATATTTTTGTTATAATATTTGCCTCAGGTATTTGGGTTGTTTCTTTTCATAAGTGCATAAGCCAAACATGAATGCAACACATGGATACAAGGACACGGCACAAGGTCAAACCCGAGTCATCGACTGGATTCAACTCAGGGCCAAGCAACCAACAAAACAAACAAGAACCAGGTTCAGCAAAATATAGACAAGCCAGTGCAAGAACACAGCAGTACACATAGGCAGCCCATCAAGCAAAAACAGTGAATGCATCAGGCATGTACAAGGGAAACATAGGCAGTAATATGATATACAAAGGACTTGGAGCACCAGTTCATGTTCTGGTTTAACAAATGCAGCAGAAAGGAGCTAACAAGCTCAGACCATACATCATCGCAATCCAACATACCAATACATCATCGCAATCCAACATACCAATACATCATCGCAATCCAACATACCAGATTTATCAAAGTCCAACAGAAAGATTAAACCCGAGATTATAGGAAATAAAGCCTATAAATAAATCCCAATTCATCATCGGCAAAAGCATGCGAGTGTAACCAAAATCGAGAACAATCAAGTAAACCAGAAGGCATAAAACATACCAAATAATATCACATCGCACCCGACGACGAAGTCAAAGCAATTCGAGCAATCAATCAAGGAATTGAAACTGGTTTTATGATTGCTGGCCAATTTGAAAATTTAAGCGGCATTCTCTCAAACAAGAAATCTGCGTTTGACATCTTCCTTGAATCCGAAAATGGTACTTTTTGAAGCAATCGAGCAAAGCTTCATCAGAATCGAACTTCTTCTGAACATTGGCGAGAAAGATTCAAGCATCAGATCTGGTCGAAGTATCATAAATTGCCAACCCTGCTGTCACGAAACCACCAGATTCGAGGAACAGCGGCTGAGCCACAACTATCGCCGACGTATCCTCCTCGATGGGTCCGTTAAGGTAGATGACGCGCTCTTTGAGAAGCCAGGAAAAGATATCGCAGGCACGCTGGCCATGGGATGTGTGCTCGATGACCATCGGAATCAGGCTGTAGAAACGGCGGTGGGGTAGTGGAGTTTTGTTGGGGGCTGCGGTTGGTAGGATTTGGGAGAGGTTGCGTATCGACATGTAGGCAACAGCAGCGAAATTGAGGGTGAGAACGAAATGGGAACGAAAATATGATTTAGAAATTAGGGATTTGGAAATTGGGGATTTGGATTTGGAAATTGGGGGTGAGAACGAAATGGTATGAACAGTAAAGCGGGAAAACGAAAATTTAGGGCAAAATGTAGCGGTGATCCATGTTAACAATCAGATTAAATGTAGACCGTTGGATCGTATTCACGCGGATTGCTAATTTTATTAATTTTTTAATCTGAAAACATCTATGGCAACACTATATAAAAATGTTGCATCGTGTTACACTTGTTTAGCTAGAGCAACACATTTTTATGGCTAAGGTAACACTAAAAATACAACGTTGCAGTAGGACCAAAATTTTATAGCTATCGCAACATTTTAGCTGGCAACACCTTGCAAAAATGTTGCAGAAGGTCATTTATGGCGTAGTGTCTCATCTATGGCTAAGCACGGAATTCGATTTATGATATGCGCCGTAGTTGATAATGCATCAGCCCAAAAGCCTTTGGACAAGCCTGCCGTAAATCTCAAGCAACGAGCCATCTCCAGTAGAGTCCTGTTCATCCTTTCTGCAACCCCATTGGATTGCGGATCTCCGGGTGTATTGAAATGTCTCTGAATGCCATGCTGTCAACAGAAATCGAGGAACTCCCTAGAGACAAATTCACTGCCATTATCAGATCTCAGCACCTTCAACCTAGAACCAGATTGGTTCTCAACAAGCGCTTTCCAGTCTTCGAACTTCTCAAAACTCTCTGATTTGGCCTTCATCAAATATACCCATACTTTTCGAGAAAAATCATTAATGAAAGAGATAAAATACTTTGCTCCTCCAAGAGAAGGAGTAGCAACCGGTCCCCAGACATCTGTATGCATGTACTCAAGTACTCGCCTCGATCTATGGTGTCCAACTCCAAAAGATACTTTAGTTTGCTTGCCTAACACACACTCTTGGCAAAAGTCCATCTTGTCGAAGCTTTCTCCTTTAATCATCTTCCGTCTCTGAAGCAACTCTATGCCCTTCTCTAAAATATGACCCAACTTGAGACGCCAAAGCTTTGTGGCATCTAATGCACGAGAACTATCTACTCCAACACACGACTCTCCAAGAACTGTGGTTCCTTTCAGCAAATACAGATTTCGGAACACATCTCCTTTCATAAGAATTAGTGAACCTCTCAAAACCTTCAGACTATCTTTCTCGATGGTTATCTTGCATCCCAAAGGTGCCAATTGTCCTAAAGAAATTAAGGACTTTCGAAGACCTGGAACATACCGGACACCTGTCAAAGTGCATATCACTTCGTCAAACATCATGATCCTCACTGTACCTTCACCCATTGCTCTACAGCTAGCATCATTACCCATAGGAATAGAGCTTCCCTCTCATCCAATGAAAGAACTAAAGTAATCCTTACTAGGCATCATATGGAAAGACGCCCCGAGTCCAGCACCCAATGGTCTGGGACATCCGATACTGGTGCAGACAACACATCATCAGATACAGACTTCTCCACCGCAAATGATGAAGATCCGTCTTCTTCCTTCTTCTTCAAATTTGGACAATCCTTTTTCCAATGACCAGGTTTCTTGCAGATAAAGCACTTCCCGTCCTTAGACTTTCCTCTCCTGCCATTACCGGGCTTTCTAGACTTAAAACACCCGATAGAGTGCTAATTCTTTTTTATCTTCTCTACCTCTTTCAACAAACATGCCGTGACTACTACTTCCACCTCTACTTACTACACTTATCTCCTTCATCCGATCTTTCAAGCCCTCACATAGAAGGCCCGACTTCACATCTTCCACTGTCAATGTGTCTCTAGCAAAGATAAGGCTGTTAGCGAAAACTATGTATCTCTCCGGAAGAAACACAAAATAATCATTGCCGTCTGCTCCTCATCCATCTTCAAGTCATCAGTCTTCATCTTCATCACGAGATCATCAAAGAAATTAAGATGTTCCTTCACTGAAGTACCCTCTCTCATCTGCATGGTAAAAAATGTCTTCAATAATATCAGACGGTTAGTCAGAGATTTCTTCGAGTAGAGATTTTCTAGCTTGGTCCAAATGCCCCTAGCAGTGGTCTCGCTGCTAATCTCAGAGATAACATTCTCTCCCGTAGTTAGTTGTAAAGTAGTAAACGCCTATTTCTCCATCTCCTTCCTTTGCACAACTGAGATGTCAACCGTCAACTCCTCAGGTGCAAACACTACTGGATGGACTTCATTCCTCATTAGAACAGCCTTCATCCTCCATTTCCACTTCTCGAAGTCTTTATCCCTATTTCATTTCTCAACTGCCAACTGTGATCCTGACACAATATACATCCCTCTAGTATAGGGTCTTGTAACAACTGGAGTCGCTTAATCTCCTGCCATAGCGTCTAACACTCCTCAATCAACCTTGCAGCTTTGATACCAGACTGTTGGGGAAAATCCCTTCAGATAATCAGTCTAAGGGAATAAAAACCCAACGCAGCGGAAAAAAACTAGATCGTGATTGTAGTAAGACGGAACAAACAAAAGATGAACACTAGAACAAACAGTCACTGATCTATCCAATGCAGAAAAATAAATAACCACTATTTATAGTGGTTCCACTACCGCTAGGCAGTGTACGTCCACTTGGGGAGAGGATATTTTATTAATCACTGAAAGACTAGAGTTACAAGATTGATTCAATTTTAGAGGCTATACGTAAGAAAAATTTACAATACAAACAAAATTCTGCAGAGTTTCAGTTCTCTAGGATGGCTCTGAAATTGGCTAACATTAGCTCTCAATTTCCACTGCCATTGTTGTCCAGAATCTCCTCTATTTATAGAGTGAAGATATAAGGAGGGATAGCTGCTATATAGCAGCCCTAAGGTTTGGTTCAGCGTCAATCTGGTCCGGCATGCATCTGATCTAGCAAAGCTCTTAGTTCAGCATGCATCTGGCTTGACATCACTTTGGTTCGGAAAAACGCCAAGCAAAAATTTGGACCAGCATCAAAATACCGAACGAGAAATTTCGTTCGGCAAATCACCGAACGAAATTCTTCGTTCGGAAAAACACCGAACAAAATTCTTCGTTTGGCAATTTGCATTTTCTTTTGCTCATCTATTTTTACCGAGCGAAGCTTCCTTTTCTCGCCGCGCCAAATCTCATCTTCAACTTTATCAAACGGAGTCATCCACCGCTCCAAATTACCTCCAAAGCTCGATCGGCATCACTGCCTTCCTTCACCGAATCAAATCAGCTCCTCCTTTCTTCTTGGGTTTCTCCTCTTCATTCGCTCAAAATCAACCCTCTTCGTTTGGTCATTTTTACTTTAGCCCTAGGGTTTTGGCCAAGCTCATTGCTCCTTCTTCTGCTTATTTCGGTATCAATTTCAAAAGCTTCATTATGTGCAAGTATAAAATAATAATAAACAACATCCATCCCTTTGTTAAACACATATATTTATAAATTCCTAATATCACAAATCATGTATAAATATATACATCATCTCTCATATCAATGTAGATCAATAATATATAAATTTAATAACAAACAGGTTAATCATTCATGTCCAGAATTTCACACTAAACCAAGAAACCACTAATACTATCATCAAATTATCTTACAACATACTCAAAATATATCATCATTCATTAATACAAGTATCGTCATTAAGATACCAAAATAAGGTAGGCTGCCTATCATCAATACATAATGAAATATATGAGAATCTATCATACTCTGGACACCTGCTTAAATATAATCTCATCTCCTCATATATGAATAAATTAGAATATTATGGATATATGGGAACTGACTACACTTTAGACATAGTTTCTAGTATAGGCATCGCATAGGATAGTGAATAATATATGCCAATCCACAACACACATAACCTTGAACTAGAAAGGGAGACTGATAGCACAAAGCACGCTCTAGGAACTCACGGTCCACTAGCCTCCCACTAGTAGCCAGATGCGTTCCTACAACCTCAGTTACATCGATGGACATCGTGGCACATATCCACTAGTAGCTCTTCTATGCGTGGCCTCAGTCATGACCCTGCTTTGCCCCTATAGGTAACAAACTGTTGGCCTATGTGACACAAGGGGCTGTAGGACACCTACCCTATGGATCACCTAACGCAAACCTCATGATGCGCATCAACTACAATATCAAACAATGGTGTCATGGATTTGGATCACAACCCCACGATCAGACAGCCAGGGTGGATACTGGCTAATCTGGTTCACTCTCGAACCATAAAGAAAGCTGTACATAAGTGGTCGGCATATAGTACTCATATCCTATATCAACATATAGCTCTAGGTGTAAGCCAACACATGGCTCTAAATAAGTCAACACATAACTGTAATACATAAGGGCTCTAATTCCCTTGCCGACACATGGCACAAACCATAAGCCAACACATGGCTACCATATACTCTCTATAATAAGTATCATCACATATACATGAGTACTCCCCATTCGAGTGACATTTTCTTACAAAGAATAATTAAATAAATAACATAATGGTGTCCCATAGCATTGCATGTTACTTGAATAATTATTCAAAGCTCATAAACTACACTCAATCCACATAAGGTATCTCTATATGACAAGTTAGATGAATAACCGAAAAAGTGTTATCGAAAATCCCATATCAAACGATATCATTAATCTGTTTATTTAAATTTTTCATCACACAGATATGAAGTCTCACAAATCAAATAAAAGTAAGCCAACGCCGTATCATCTTAAATCATTAATTAAATATATATCAACGATGAATTACTCATATAATAATTATTCAATAAATAAGAGAGAAATATTAAAATAGATTATACAAACATAAATATAAAATAATAAAATAAAACTTGGTAATAAAATCATTAATAACATATAATTTTATATAACAAAATATGTAGAAATGAACAATGAATACACATTTTAAAATTCAATAAGCCATAAGAAAGTTATAAGAATAATTAGCATAATCATAGATGATTCCAATGAATACGTATATACAACAACAATCAAAATTATATTAATGAATCCTTCACAATTTATAATCTCATTGTAGATTATTAAAGTACTTAGAACTGAATAATAATTTCATAATCTAGAATTAAATAGATAAATAGCCAAACTCCAATATATTCTATTCGGTAAATAAATAATTGCATAATTTTTTTTAAAATTAAATAATAATTAAGTAATGACAAATAGCATTGGAAAATCTGTTTTCTTTCATTTTGATAACCAAATTTAAATTATAAACTAAATATTTCACTTAAGAATATTTCCATAACTTTCTGTAACTAAATACTATTTATAAATAATTATAAAACATCCATATCAATTCAATATATTCAAATCAAATATTTATATTTTCAACACTTGAATTATATGTATATATACGTATATACATTAAGATTTCGTAAATATTTACTTAGAAAACTATGAAATAAAAATTATGGAGCACAACATATCTTTCTAATTTAAATAACACTATTAAATCCACTTTATTAATTTAACAAATTTACAGTCTTATATAATAATATATATAGCAATTTAATAAAGTGTTTAATGTATTTAGTTTGGGATTTATATATTAGATTATTTTACATTTTAATATGTGTGTATACATATATAGTTAATATTTACGTTGATAACAAGATGGCACCAAGTGATTATAAATGCTAGCACACTTAAACCATTATATAAATGCAAACAAACATATTAGTATATATGGTCTATATTTACGTGTGAAGACCTGGAAACAAACATATAAATGCCAACACACTTGATACAAACCAACATATAAATGCAAAGTTAAGATTCTTTATATTATAATATATTACATTATGTGGTCTAAACTGCATCTAGTTATGAATGCACCAAACAAATGATATACACACCCCATACTAAACTGCTCACTTAAAAACACTACACACTTTTATATCTAGTTGAACATATATCGTAGTTTTGTCACTAAGTTATTCGTGATTCCAGTATTTATAATTTAATAAACATGTTATGGCGTGCATACTGTTGGGACGACCAAATAATGAAGGAAAACAATGTGAAACAAGTACTTATAGTTTAGACTATAGACCAATAACTAGCATGAACAATAGTTGAGCTCTTTTCATAAGCTGCTTTACAAATAGCAAGAAGTAGTAATGAGAATGTAAACTAAACTTTTAGCATGCTTCTATATTCAAATTAAATTAGTTGTTTTGCTTGATTCAGACTTTCATTATGACGTATATGCTTACTCAGTTGGTCATCTAAGCACTTAAATAGCAGAGCACCAAACACACAAGTTTGTTTATATACATTTGGTTTAAAATAGTGGTTAATAAGAATAAAAATACTCACCTATACAAGTATCACTTTATCATTCTTCTTCCTCCTTGATATTATTCTTCCGAAACATAAACAAGTGCACAAATCCACCTTTTAACGTGCATGGTAACTAATGACACAGAATCATAGATTTTGAAATCACCTTCCATCTCCGCTAACGACTTTCTTTTCACCAACCTAACTCGCCTACCCCTTCGCCATCACCTTCGGACCAATAGATCAAAATGCGTCTCTCTCGGCTACACTATAGGCGACCAAAAATCCAACGCCGTCGACGGTACATCCTCCCATCGCTGAAATCACCCTCAAAGCCTAAACCTAGTTTTGGACATTCAATTTTGACCACAACCGCACAACTATATATTAACACCAAAAAATTCCCCAATGCTTACTGAGGCTAATGCTTCAAACAACATCGATTAATTCTATGTGATTTGGGAGTAGTAAATTTTCAAAGAACAAGCTTCACTTTTGATTAAAATGAAGATTCTGTCAATAGACTTTCATCCCCGTCTTGTAATAGAGCGTATTGATGCTGGCTATCAAATTTTAGAATTAGAAAATCAATGATAATTCATTTTGATTTTAATCTAATTTAAAAGTGATAGAAAGTGGATAAAATTTTCAATTTTCACCCTTCGTTAGAACATAGGTAACAATCCGAAATTTAAGCTATAATAATTGATTAACGAATTAATGAAATGATAAAATAACTTTGTAAAATTATCAAATTGAGCCACGAAAGTTGCACCATTGTGTCCATGGTAATTTTCTAGTCAATTTCCATATATAGAACGTCAGAATTCGAGTCAATATGAAGAAGTTTTTTTTTTTTTTTGTTGGAAGAGAAAATAAAATAACAAAAGGAGAAAAAACGCCTTTCTCCGGTGGCTCATACAGAAAAGGCGAAGCATATGAAAGACATATGCCTCCCAGACGCAAAGAGGACAGACTAACAGCCGAAAAGACAAAATAAAAAAGGCCACAACAGCCAGATACAAGACAAACAGCTCAGAAAAACAGAAATAGGAACAAAAACCACCAACAGCCACCAACCAGCCTTAACCCGAAGGTAAAGGCCAGACCACCAAGCCAAATCACATAGCCAAACCACATAGAAAGCAAACCGAGCTTCGGCATAAGCAGCTAAACCAAAGAAAGCAGACTCCTGGGGAAAGAGGTAGCGCCGACTGATATGTAGAGCCAGCCCAGTCGAACCAAGAAGGATCCCACAGATGAATCCGAGCAGCACGGAAAATCTGGATGATGACCAGAAACTCCACCGCTCATCGAACAACCTCATCGAGCTCCGGCAAAGCCACTGCCCAATGAAGATGTCCACCGATCCTCGTGCATAGCAAGACACGGGAAAAAAAACCATAACGACAACCCTGCCACGACCTGCAAAGGTCTAGGCCCGACCACCAAAGATGCTACCATCGTAGTCCCAGCCAAAGAGAATTGAGAACAGAAGCAAAAACCATCCATAACAGCAGAGCAACCACACTAACACCACCACAAAACCAGAGACAGACATAAGCTTGGACACCGTAACACCAGTCTTTGCCAACCAAAGTTCTCACCGGTCCAGGGAAGAAACCAAAGTTACCTGGATTAGGACAACTAGCAACCACATTATCCAAAACGGGGGGGGGGGGGGGTGAGCGCTGGATGAAGGCCAGCGTCCGCTCGAAAGGATTCAACCAACTCCCAGTCTACCGTAAGACATAGCACACGATATAGAGAGAAGACCTACTAGCTGCTCAGCACGGGGACTCAAAGGACCCTTGAAAGGTCTACCACGGAACGCTAGGAAGACGTCATTCCTCACACGCCGAATAATGGATGGAGGATCCATAGGAGAACTCTCGAAGGTTGCCTTGTTCCGCGCGCACCAGAGGTGCCAGCAGATGAGACAGGGAATCAAGCGGAACACGATTGAACGAAGAGATTTCCCAGAGTTCCCAGCCCACTAGTTACTCTGGAGATCAATAGGAGATCTGGCAATACGTCGAACACCAACAAGGTTGCCGAAGTAATTCCAGCACGATTTGGCCGAGAAACCATCAAAAAACAAGTAGTGGTTCAAGGATTCTGATTCCCCGTTGCCACAGCATCTACAACGGGAGACGAAGGGGATGCCGATCTTTTGGAGATTCTCGTCATGTGGCAGTCCATCATGCAGGATTCGCCACATCAAAATAGAGACCTTGGGGGGGATACGAGAATCCCAAATGAACGAAAACACAGGGCGAATGGGGTCTGCAATTCTAAACGAATTCCAAGCTTTCAGAATGGAAAATGAAGCGCCATCCCATCCTGTAGATCCACCATGAGAGTCAGAAAACGGCTTCACCGATTGCATGTGCTTCCAGGTCTCACTAGCATAGGACGGAGAACTTGAGAAATTAGAGCCCGCAAGCCTACGATACTTTGCATGAAGGAAAGAAGCCCATAAAGAGTTGTTAGCTCCAAACCTATACCATAATTTACAGGCAAAAGCTGCACAGAGGTCCTTAGGGTTACGCAGACCCAACCCACCTTCGTTTTTGGGACGACACACCGCGTCCCACGACACCCAGTGGTGTCGACGGGCGTTGTCCTTGTTGCCTCAGAAGAATGACGAAGCCAACGACCGATACGACCGGAAGAAGGAAGAGGTAGGGGTCATAGCCGCGAATACATGAGTTCCCATCGAGTCTAAAATAGATTTGATAAGAACTAGTCTACCAGCCTGAGACAGAAGAGACGCATTCCAGCGTAAGATCTTACCCCTCACCTTGTCTGCCAAGGGGTCGAAGAAAGCATTGAGCTTTCTACCTCGGTACAGGACAATACCCAAGTAAGGTAGAGGGAGGGTTGCTTCCTTGAAACCCGAGACAGTCTCGATCCAGGTAGCACGAGAGGGAGACAAGTCCTTCGCATGGACGAAGCAACTTTTGGAAGGGTTAAAGAGTTGGCCCGAGGATCTCTCGTATTGATGAAGGAACCTAAGGAGCCGCCGGACAGAGGAACGACTGCCATTAGAGAAAATGACAATGTCATCTGCAAAGGATAAGGATGAGATAAGGGGGCAACCCCTCGGAATCCCGAAGCGCTGGACCTGACCGAAGATTGTTAAAGTTTGGAGACCTCGGATGAAAGCCTCAGCCGCGATCACAAAAAGAGAAGGCGAGAGTGGGTCTCCTTGACGCAGACCCCTGCACGCCTTGAAATAAACATTAGCCGAACCATTAATGAGCACAGAATACCAACAGTTGGAGATGAGCCTCCACACCAAGTCAATTAGGGGTTCCGGGAACCCGAAAGCCCTTAAGACCTTGATGATGAAAAACCAGGACATGTGATCGTAAGCCTTAGCCATGTCCAGTTTGAAGACAACATTAGAACCCCAGACTTTCCGATCAATCTGGGAGATTAGTTCCTGAGCGAGAAGGACGTTATCAGAAATCAAATGCCCCTTAACAAAGCCCGCTTGAGAAGGAGAGATAATGCGCTCAAGGTAGGGAGCCAAGCGATTGGCCAGGATCTTAGAGATAACTTTATTCGAAAAGTTGCACAGACTGATTGGCCGGAAATCTGAAAAAGACCTAGGGTTATCGCATTTAGGAATGAGAATAAGGTTGGTGGAAGTCCATCCGGATGGAAGAGATCCCCCGGAGAAGAAGGATTGAACAACAAGACAAAAATCAGCCTGCAAAATAGGCCAGGAACTCCTATAAAAAACACCATTGTAGCCATCCAGACCACTGGCACTATCCTTGCTCAGAGCAAAGACACAAGCACGAATCTCCTCAGTGGATGGGAGATCCGCGAGAAGGTCACTTTCCGGAGAAAGAACCACACGAGGAATGAAGGCTAGGAGAGCTGGATCAGAGACCGAGACAGACGGCGAGCCCAGAAAGGATTGAAAGTGGGACAGGATGGTATCTTTGACTTCCTCAGGCGAAGAAGCCGTAGATAGATCCGGCCGCAAAATCTCACGGATCGTGAGTAGGTTATTCTTCTTACGAATAGAAGAATGGAAGAATTTGGAGTTCGTATCACCGACGACTACCCACTTGATCCTAGCCTTTTGATGAAGGTAGTCATTCTTGATACGAAGTTCTGATGAGAAGATGGATTGAGCAATAGCCCAAACCTCCTTGTTAGCCGCAGTCGGATCCTCGTCTAGCAAGGATTCGGCTACGATTAGAGACTCTTCGGCCATGCGAACGCGATCGAAGATGTTCTTAAACACCTGAACGTTCCAAGCCTTAAGGCAATCCTTGAGACGCTTAAGCTTACGACCGAAAACAGCACAGGGTGAGACAATCAATATGAAGAAGTTACACATGAAACAAGAAATTGAAAAAATATATACATATATATACAGGTCGACTGGCCAGTCGACCTAGGTAAGGGGCGGTCGACCGCCCGGTCGACCCGCCTTGCTTTTTGGATAACGAATGAACGTTCATTCGTTCGAACGTTCCACAACCCCTAACTGATGTATTTTGCATCGTTTTGACTGATCTGGTCCCTCCGTTTCTACATCTGATGGCTCATATTCAGTCTATGACGTGGTTGCATCCTATTCAATCTCCAAATCCAATGGTCCGAGATCCACTTCCACACCTATAAATAGACTCCTAGACCTAACACCTTTTCTCTTTCTAGGTTTTCTCCAATTGGGATCACCTTTCTAGGAAGGACTCTAAACGGAATAATTTTTCCAAAGGAGAAAATCGTTATAAATTAAATTATTTTACAACTCCAAGTGGATCCGGGAAGACCAAAGGAAAAGCTTAGGATCGGAAGTGAGTGACTGTAATTATTTTAAGATTTCTTTAAGTAATTTAAAATAATAGGGTTTCCAATAGTTGTAGTTTAACTATGATTTTTGGAATAGCCTTTTCAGTAGTTTATTTACAGTTTTTAGAATTATTTTTAGTCTATTTCCTTTCAACTATTCTTTTCAGTAATTTTAGTTTATTTCTGTTAATTATAGCTTTTCTTTTTATTTACAGTTATTTACAATATTTTAGTTTATTTACTGTTATTTATACGTTATTTACATCTCCTTTCTGCGATTTGGATTTTCTTCTATTTTCAGTTTTCTTTTATTCCTCCTTCTTCGCATATGGATTAGAATAGGATTAACGCGAATATGGATTAAATTGTAAGAAAATTGGAATAATGGAATATAAGATGTAAATTTCAAAGACTGTAATATAAATGGAATTGGATTAAAATTACGCCTAATTATAATTAGAATTGGACTAATTAAAAATAATTGGCATAGTTATAACCTAGAATTTTAACTAAGTAGAGTAAAAGATGAAAGAAGCTTATTTTCACACTTAGACCTTGGGTTAAGTAATAAGCATGATTATAACGTAGGATATAATAAGGAATAGAATAGAATGAGGCTTATTTTAAGACTTAAGATAAATTAATATGCAAAGATAGTAGGGATAAATTGTAAAGGCTTATTTAAAATAATTTATCTAAGTTGAAAAGCAAAGAGGAAAGTAGGACCTGTACCAAATAGTATTCCTTATCAGACAAACGGTGAGCCTAGGGCACACGTATGCTAAGAATGGTAGTAATTGGTTAAATGGAAGTCCAAATCACGGGGGATTTGGGTAAAGGGAACAACTAGATATTTTTTGGATGAAGGGCCAGTACCAACATCATTTCCCCTATAGATTCTATGGACACACAGTGATCTCACGTTAGCCTGAAGTAGGATGAGGGGCACGCTTATGCTGGATGTTAAGGTAATAAGAAGACCCAATAGGTGGAGCAATATGTAGCATGGGCATGGTGGTAGTTACGCATGCGACTTCCATTTGGGTGCTCGGTAATAGCTATGAGTTCAAAGCGCTTAATATGAGTGTCTTTCGTAGACATCAATGCCTTCTGTGTATGAAGCTATATATGTCGTCTGGTCCACAGTAACATTCTGTGTAGAGAGTTATATAGTATTTGGTCCACAGTAAATAAATGACTTCTATATAGGGAGCTATTTATGTTGTCCGGATATACAGTAGTTGCTCTATGTATAATTCATAGATACCATTGGCTGCTGTGTAGGGAGTTATATAGCGGCTGGTCCGCAAAAAGGTACTACAGAGTAGCAGGCTGATCAAAAGGGTAGAATTAGGGTTACATCCAAATTAAAGGATTAGGAATTCAGCCTAATCAAAGCAGAAATCAAGGACAAGTGCAAGCAATCAAAGTTAACCTGTTTTTACCAAAATTGGGCACAACACCCTTCAGATGTGTTTGAAGAGATAAAATGAAGAATATGAATGAAAAATGAGGCAGATCTAACAAACACACCAAAAATAAATAGGAAAAACGCATAGAGACACATAGATTTAGAGTGGTTCGGCGTATGGCCTACGTCCACTATGAAATGGTTGACTTTTATTAACTTTTGCTTGCTGGTTACAATGAATTACAACAGTAGGACTGGAATACAACAATGATTTCGGCAAAGTCTTGACGTAGAAGAGACAAAAGTTCCTTTTCTGTAGGTCCTAGGATGCTATTCATAGGCGTAGGCTACAAATATCTCGCACAGATCTCGGAAGACCTCTTCTCTCACGTGGGTGGGCCAACACGATCGGTCCCACATCATCTGCACTCGATCCGTGATCGATACGAATGAACTTCGTATCGATCAATATTTGTCTAATCGAATCGAGATCGATCATGATCATTCTTGAGGATGTACGCAAGCTCTTGTGAAAATTTGGTGGCATTTGGACTTGTAGATTTTGAGTTATGATCGATGCAAGCTTGTATTATTTGATGGCTGTTGAATTCACATCGATCCTTCTTCGCATCGCTCTGTTCGTAATGGTCCGGGCATGTGCCTGCTAGTTGACGTGGCGCTAACTTTTTGGATCGCTCCACTCTTCACGTCGAACGATCGAGTCTTTACTATGTACACGCCTCATTCGTATCGACCTGACCTGGCTTTGTTCGTATCGCTTGGTCATGTTTCACTTCGTATCGCTTGGTCATGTTTCACTTCGTATCGATGCTGTGTGTTCCACTTCGTATCGATAAGAAGCGTTGGTTCGTATCGGTGGTTTGTAGACTTTCGTATCGATCGATTGATATGAACTTTGGGATATGATGATCGATACGAAAGCGCCGCTGTCGATCGATACGAAGTAAGAGATTTTGTATCGATACGAAATGGCCTTGGGCGATCGATACGAAGTAAGAGATTTTGTATCGATATGAAATGAGCTACCGTGCTACTGCTGATGGATACGAGGAAGGCCGCTGCTGATGGATTCGAACAAGCCCGATGCTAGAGAGTTTGACCGATGGATACGAACAAGCTTATTCCCTTGGCTTGTATCAATCATATCTTGAGCAAATGAACTCGGATTAACTTAAAATTTGGAGCGTTGGCTTTCATTGCTTTTCTTGTTGTGTCATATCAATTGTAGCTTGATCCGAACTCGAACCAGATTTACCAGTATCCATAGCGAACCCGCGTATAACCGATCTTCGGGACGGACTGTCTTGGATTTTCAGTCAATTTCTTGGTGTCACGGCCTTGCCAAAAGGCGGGATAACATTTGCCCCCCAAAGTACGTCTTATGAGAACATGACGTGCTTTGAAAAGTTGCAATCTTCATTCTGAACATTTCTATCCGACTTGTTGAACGGTTGTTGTCTTTTCGTCGAAAGATATAACCTTTGACTAATCTTTAGTAATATGAATTATTGACTGCCAATTGTTGTATTGTGCACTGTTGTAACTAAGTGTCGAGTGGTAGCAAATTGTTGTTCTAGGTCATAATTGCCATCAGATCATCATTCAATTCCTGTGAATTTTGAAATTTGATTGTTAGTCCATCACATACATAATTATGTGTTAACCCGACTCTCATTAATGTTCATATGTTCACGAGTCGTTGTCAGTTTCCTTGCATCAAATTCTGTATCGATCCTCTCCTGGATCGATGTGAAATTCAAGTTGTGCAATGCTTGTTGGTTGTTTTAGAGTATATCTTCGTATCGATCCTGTTCTGAATCAATTTGAGAAGTTGAAAAAATCTTCTTCGTATCGACGGCAATCGATACGAATCAGTTGGCTCTTTAAAGCATTTCGTATCGATGGACCGATCATGGGTACGAACAGTTCAAACGACCCTCTGAGTATCTTTCGTATCGATGGGTTATCTATGGGTATGAACGGCTGTTGCTTTAGATCGATTCGAGTCGATGGTTACGAACAGTTGCACTCTTGGCCGATGCAGGTGGATGGATACGAACAATGTTTCATAACGATGACATGAGCGACTGCTATTAACCGGTTGACATAACTGGGAGACAAATCGTTTTCCCTTGGTTTCGTAGCCATATAAATATTTTTAGGCGGTAGATAATTTTCACTTTCTTTCTGCTTTCATTCTTGCCTTCGTATCGATAGGGAACTCGAGAAAGAGGAACTGTCTTTATCCCCAAATCAAATTAATTCCTTAATCTCTCAAATCGGTCCCTTAAACTAGGTAATCAACCAATTAAATCAACTTTAAAACGATGAGACTTGAGTTATAACACCAACTTATTTAAAGTCACGGCCTATTCCGGCGTTATTGATGCCGGAGTTGGGTCGGAGCGAGGCAAGGAGAGAGTAATGGCGTTTAGGTTGGTTGGGGAAGAAGAGATGCTGATGGATACAAAATAGTCGTTGGAAGAAGCTTTGCCTTAGATCTCGTATCGATGGAGGATGCATTGTTCGTATCGATCTGAGACGTGGAGGCTCGTATCGATCCGGAAACAATTGATGGGCAACTTCGTATCGATTGGAAATGGTAGGAGTTCGTATCGACCTAAAACGATCGACACGATGCTTGATTGTGTGATCGATATGAAGTTCTGGATCTGGTGATCGATACGAAGATGTGGCCCATGATCAATACGAATCTGAGGTTTTTGGATCGATATGAACTGATCCTCTTGTGATCGATACGAAATCTTAATTTCCATGATCGATACGAAGTGGGTTTCTTGTGGAACGATCCATGTTTTAAATTTTGATGAATACGAAATCTTTGCACACTCGAACATTTGACTCCGACGAGCTTTAGCCCTGCATAATTGGACTTAACCTTTTCATTGCATATTTGGCCGTCTTTCGTAGCTCGTCGATGGAACTATAACTTCGATAGAATTTAATGAACTTTAACTTGGATCGGTCTCCAAAGTCTAGATGGCATGGTTGTGATGGTCAGCAATGACGGTCACCTCGATTGAATTCTGAAGTCTCATCGTTTGAACGTTTCTCAAACTCTATAGAATCTTTTAAGTATTATGTAGCACTGCACTACACAAAAGGTTTATGCACTTCACACTGGGGAACAAACGGGCTTATTATCATCTAATGATGGTTTTTGATAAGTTGATTAGTTATGGAATCTGCAAGTTCACAGCAGCAGGAGCTTTAAAGTTCACCTCCCTTATTAATAGAGACACCGATCATCGCGGCCGAAGTTATAATTCCAACTCCGGACGAGCTGCCGGGGGCCAGGTTTATCAGGAATCTGCAAGATTTGTGCCGTCCAACATTTCCGAAGATATGTTGGGGCGGATATGCCTAAGACACGGTTTGTCATTAGACAACGTCTTATTACCAGGACCGAATGATAGGCCACATGCTCCCCCAAAAGGGTTTACTGCCTTTAACAGACATTCGTGCACAGCGGGTACTCTCCCTCCCTTCGACCAATACATTCGAGAGGTGCTAGCTTTATTTGGAATCGCCCCGTCACAATTACATCTGAACGGATACGCACTGCTGAACAGTTTATTCATCGTGTTCATGGAACATCTCTTTCGCTCCCCGACCCCGGAAGAAATCAGATATCTGTTTAATATTAAGAGTCGGGGAGACAGTCCTTCGTTCACATTCCTAGAGGCAGTCAGGAACTGCCAAGTGGTGACAGGATCCTGGACCAGGCTCAGTTACTTTAAAACGGAGTGGTTCTACGTTTGATGCCCTCCAGGGTTTGCTAGTCGATGGTTAGCCAGATGTAAGAACTGCAAATTTTCCAGTGGTTAACGGGATGGTCATAATTTGACGTTGAATCTAATATCTTATTTCCTTTACAACCGCAATTCCATGACCCGAAGGTAAGAAAAAGTGCGGATGCTTCAGGAAGTGCCGAGCGAAATGAGGGATTTGGACTCGGTGCTAACAGACAGAAACTTGAGGATCGTTGGGCTAATCGAACGAAACCAAAGAATAAGACTTGAAGGAGCGCTCAGGGCAGCCCCGACGAGGTGGGTGAAGCGTAATGTGCCCGGGGTTGTAATAGCTGAGGAGGGCGATAAAGAAAATACACCCACGAACGATGAACCCATAGCCGGGCCTTCTAACAGTTTTCAGGGTTCAGAGGGAAGGAGAAAAGGCAAGGCAGTAGCACACAAGCATCACAAATCCTCGAGATGGAAATCCGTAGTTGTGTCCCTACCAGCCTCCGGTGTTAGAATTTCAAAGGCTCCTCCCTTGCAAGTAGATAATCCTTTTGAAGGACTTGCCGATATCCCGATTCCGTACTATGTTTTACTTCAGTACGACACCGGATTGGAGGGGCTTCAAAGTGCTCTAGATTTAAGCGAGTCTCTTCCCACAAGCATGGCCGACATTTTCGGTTGGTCGAGGGGTTGCACACACATATACTTCACGGCACTACACGATTTCCAATCACAAGCTATTCACCTCTAGAGATCGCTAACCCTGTTTTTATTTTGTCCTACAGATACAATGACTAGGCAAGATTCTATGCTTGGAAGTCTCCATTCAGCACGCCGATTATCGAGTTCATACTATGAGCCCTGTAGGAGGCAAACCGATAGAGACCGCGATCACGGTTATTCTAGTCAAGAGCGTTACGAGAGGGAGAGAGATAGAGACAGAGAATATAGATATCGCTCCCGATCACGCTCTCCACCTCCTTAGGCTCCAACACCACCCTCCGGGCATGGGAAACAATCTCTAGAGCCTCCACACCAAAAACCATCTTCTCAAGCTCCCAGTCCTGACTCACAACGCCGTAGAACTGAGGCCGAAACTCCCATTGTTGAAGAACAAGCCATTACTGAGCCTACTGGGGAAGGGGCGATCAGAATCGCCCAGTTGAAGAAAGACTTCCCTAACATCTATTTCGATGGGTTCGTCTTCCCTCCGCATTTGAAGAGAATTCCAGCTGAGGTGGAGCAGACTATGCATGATTACATTCACGACATATATATCCAGTATCGAGAGTGGATGAAAACTGCCAGCAGAGCATCAGCGGTGGCTTTTGAGCAAGCGAGAACAATAGAAAAGTTAGAAACCGACCTCGCCCAAAAGGACCGTATAATCCAAGTGCTAAATAATGAATCTGAGTCTTCCTGCAAATCTGAAATATAGGCCACCAAGAAAGCTGACGAGACTAATCAGTCCATGGAAAGGATGCGACAAACGCATTTCGCATTGGTCGAGGAGATGGGCCACCGAAACATCACTGTCACAGCTGAAAGGGATGCTGCGTTGAAGGAGCTTAGCGAGCTTAAAGCCAAATTTTCTGAAATCGTCAAGGAAAAGGACGATGCAAACAAAGCAACCCCGGAGGCGTGCGAACAAGCGTTTGTGCTTCGGGACGAAAAGGATGCGGCCGTACTTAAAGCCCGGGAGGCCGAGGTCGAGGTTGAGGAGGAAGTTAAGATGGCAGAGGCCAGGTTAGATGCCGATATTAAAGATCTTCTGATTACATACAATGCCAGAGTGCTGAAGTACAGGGATCTAACCTGGCTCGACAATTATCCAACACACCTGTATAACGCTTCAGGCCGGTTGGTGCAGGATGAAAAAACTGAACAACAAGTGAAATCGGTTGATGAGTTCGAGCTCGAGAACCGAGTGTTGAACGAAGATGAATGGAAAGTTCTCCATGATACGATGATCTCATATGAGAAGGAGAAACTTGGCGCTCAACACTTGGAGGTTGGAGAAGGCTCTGGTGTCAAGCACTGCGACATAAGTTCTAAAACTCTTGCGCCAACTCAGCCTGAATCCACACCTACGGTTGATCCTCAGCCTATTCCTGCTTATAATGCGGATCAACCGCAGTTATCACCAGCTCGCGAGCAAGTCTCTGAAGCTGTTCCGCCACCCGCGAGCCAAACCGAGGAAGGTACTGTGAACATTTTTTATGCTTATCCAAAATCGGAAGTGTCACTTGAAACAATTACTAACAGTCCTTCCTTTGTTTTCATCCAGTGATCAGAGCCACATCGGTCACGCCTCCTACAACTCAAGAATCACATCATGCACAGGAGGCCATTATAACAGAAGCGACCACCACAATGACTATGACACCAATTGACGAAGCACAAGGAAGCACACTTATTTTCGATGAGCAGATGATGGAGGAACTCCTCGGTCGTCACAGTGACCCCTTTGTCGATTTGCCTTTTGTCATGGGTGGAAGCGCACTAATGACTAGTTCTTCGACCCCAACCGCGGGAGTCCCCAGCGACGCGCAAACACTTCACGAAGAGGAGATTATAGCCGAAATCAACGTTGAGATGGAGGCAGCTGCGCGGGGCAGTAGCTTTGGAGGTGGAATGGCCGGGCCTGAACCAGCCCCCCTATGGATGATCTCCCCGGGAGGGAAGGTCGTTGATATAAGTGTGCCTCCTCCGCCTGCTAACATTGATCCTATTCCTCCGACTCCACCTTCGGGAAACATTCCTATCCACTTGAGTTTGGAGGAGGAAGTTGATATAATGCCCCCAACTGGAGATCGCCCGCCAAAAGGCAAAGGGTTCGAAAAGGAAACCAAGCGGCGAATCTAGCGGGTCGACACCGAAGAAGAAGCCGAGAAAGAAGAAAGAATAGACATGTCTCTTTGGCTCATTTTTGGTAGATAGGCAGGAATCTGCTTTTGTTTTCTTTTTGTAGGCCGTGTATAGATGCGAGTTCGGCCCCCGCTTGTAGGGCTTTTCGTATAGTTTTGTACTTACCTTTTTTCTTCCAAAGATTAATTGAAATAAAATTTCATTTTGCCTTCAGCTCGATTTGTGTTTATTTGTTAAAGTGCTTCAAGGTTTGAACTTTCATTCAACACACTTATGGAGTTTTAGCCTTTAAACCAGATCTGGGTTTAGTTGCTAAGTTCCAGAGTCACGATCTTGGGTCGCAATCGAGCGCTAAGTTGAATTCGGATATTGCATCATCCCAATCAGTGGCTGATACTTAAGTTCTGCCCCCAGCTCCGGGGAGGAATTAAAAGGATTGATTAACAATTGCTGATTGCTTTTAATATATCGAGCTAAACTTCGCTGAAGTAATATTGAAACAAGACGAGTTCAGGTGGTCAAATCACACTTGCTCGTCTATCGGCGATCGTATCCACGCTCTGGGGATTGCACTTGTACATCAGTGGTTTGTCATACCTGCACAAGGTTTTTTAGATACGTCCTCACTACGGGGACTTAAGTTATTGTCACGGGTGGTCAGTCGCACCCTGTTTGCGTTTAAACTGTGGTTCACACTCTGGGAATCCGGAGTTAGTTGATGTTTATGCTCCGACCGCACTCCGGGGATTCAGAGTTGTCTTACGGATAATCGATTCGCATCCGGTTTGTGTCTAAACTCCAATCTGCTCTCTGGGGATTTAGAGTTAGTCAAAGTTTATACTCCAATCCATGCTCCGGGGACATAGAGTTAATTGCTGTCGATACCCTGGTTCACACTTTGGGAATCCGAAGTTAGTTGACGTTTGCACCCCAGTTCGCACTCCAGGAATCTGGAGTTAGCCGACAGATGGCCAGTAACATCTGTTTAAGCTTTAGGATTTTGTTCACGCTCCGGGAACGACGGATTTATCAGGATCGCAGATGGTCGACTCACATGCATCCTGAGTTAACAAGCGAGGTCGTTAGATGAATGGGTCCATCCTCCTCGAACTTGGTTTGAATACGGGCGAAGTCGTTTGGTGTACAGATCCACCCTCTTTGAAACCGCATTTACAGATTTATACTCCAGTTCACACTCTGGGAATTTGGAGTTGGTTAGAGGATTGTCGTGTATCAATATTTTTTTGTCTTTAGCTTGATGACTTGTCCCCGAGCTTGGGTTTCACTTAACGAGTAACCGGTCGTATCACAGTTACTCCCTATTTGAATAAACCCCATCGTATGGTGGAACTTATCTCTCCGTGCATAGTGATGGTCATATGACGTATTTCGAATAAATCACAGCCCTTGTTCGAATAGATTGCATTTTATTGTTGAAATAAGAAAATGCGGCCCAGTCAGTGGCCTTATTACAAGTTCAAACTTTGAAATGCATAAACAAATTGCAAATGAAAAATAGACTGAAATAAATAGATAGAGTCTGTCATGTATAGTAGCAACAAAGATTCTCGCTGTTCCAGGCTCTTGGAAGAATGAGACCGTCAATTCGATAATTTGAATGTGCCATCTCCGAGCTTTCGTTCAATAACATATGGCCCTTCCCAGGTTGGCTTCATATGTGAAAGGACCGGGTAAATTCTCTTGAGGACAAGATCGCCGAGTTCAAAGGTTCGCGGTCGGACCTTAGCATTGTATAACCGGGGGACTCGGCTTCGATATGCGGCTACCCTCAAATCAGCCTCTTCACGCTTCTCATCCAATAAATCCAGAGATTCGACAAGTTGTATAGCATTTGTCTTCGGATCATAATATGTCACACGATAAGAAGGCACTTCTAATTCGACTGGAATAACGGCTTCTGATTCATAAGAAAGAGAGAACAGAGTGTGGCTGGTCATGGACTTGTGGGTTGTTCGGTAAGCCCATAAAGCCATAGGATGTTCATCGGCCCATTTGCCCCCGGCCTTTTCCAGTCGTTTCTTTAGAATAGACTTTATAACTTTATTAACAGCTTCGACCTGTCCATTCGCTTGAGGATGTGCAACTGAGGAGAACTTCTTCTGGATGTGGAACCTTTGACAGATATTCTTAAATTCAACACCGTCAAACTAAGCTCCGTTGTCTGTGATAATGGTATGTGGGAGACCAAATCGGCAGATGATGTTGCGCACTACAAAGTTGATCACTTTCTTTGTTGTGATTGTAGCAAGGGTTTCAGCTTCCGCCCACTTGGTAAAGTAATCAACTGCTATGATGACGTACTTTGCACCATCTTTGGCTAGAGGTAGGGAGCTAATAATATCAATGCCCCATACTGCAAGCGGCCATGGACTGACCATCGGAGTTAATTCGGTAGGCGGGGCTCTTCGAATCCGAGTGTGCTTCTGACATTTGTCACATTTTCTGGCGTAATCCGATGCATCGCAATTTACGGTCGGCCAATACTATCCATATCGGAGCACTTTCTTGGCATGAGCTTGCCCCCCGGTGTGATCGCCACATTCTCCTTCGTGTACATCATGCAATACTCGTTTGATCTCATCGTCAGCGATACACCGGAGCAATGGAACATAGTATCCTCTTCTATACATGACTCCATTCTGGATGGTGAACTGCGAAGCTTTTCGTAGAACTTGTCTCTTTTCACTCCTGCGCTCTGGCAGGGTCCCATGCTCGAGATAATTTCAGAACGGAGTGATCCATGACTCCTTATCGGGAATGACCTCTAATACCCAATCCGTTTCCATCTGATCGATGCTCGGGGAAGACAATGTTTCCACGGGAACGATTCCCATCTGCTGTGCCTCACCTGTACTAGCTAACTTTGCCAATGAGTCGGCTTTCCGATTGTGCTCTCGGGGTATAAAATAAATGGCACAATAATCGAACTGATTCAATATCTCCTAGACCCGAGCTAGGTAAGCAGCCATCCTTCGGTCTTTGGCCTGGTACTCCCCCCAAACTTGACACACTACCAACTGCGAATCATAATAAATCTCCACGACAATGACTCTTAAATCTCTGGCGAGTTTCAATCCGGCAAGCAGGGCTTCATATTCGGCTTCGTTGTTAGTTGCGCGAAAATCAAACTTTAAAGCATAGCTATAGATCGACCTTCAGGAGTTTCAAGTACAACCCCAACACCCGAGCAATGGTCATTTGATGCACCATCAGTATGCAGCTTCCAGATATACTTGGGAGATTCACTGGTTTCGGGCAAGTCCTCCGGGATAGTGAATTCAGCTATGAAATCTACCAGAACTTGTCCTTGGATAGCTCACCTTGGAGTGTAAGTAATGTCAAACTGGCTTAGCTCGATATTCCACTTAAGTAACCTACCAGACGTCTCAGGCCGCGTAAGGACCTGTTGTAATGGCTGGTCGGTGTAGACGGTGATAGGATGAGCTTGAAAATATGGACGTAGCTTCCTTAAGGCAATAACATGACAATAAGCCAACTTTTCCAGGTTCGGATAATTTCTCTCTACCCCGGTCAGTCATTTGCTAATGTAATATACTGGCCGTTGTATCCGATCTTCCTCCCGGATTAGGGTAGCACTGATAGCGTTCTCTGACACCACTAAGTAAATGTACAACCTTTCGTAATCAATAGGCTTCGACAGAATGGGTGGTGTAGAAAGATGTTGAACTAGTTCTCAGAATGCGCCCTCACATTCCGTAGTCCATTCGAAGTTTCATTTCCCTTTTCTGATTAGGTCGAAGAAGGGAATGCATTTGTCAGTGGATTTTGAGATGAACCTGCTCAGCGCTGCTACTTTCCCATAAGGCTCTGGACTTGCTTTATAGTTCTTGGGGTCTCAAGATTTCTGAAGGCCTAGATCTTTTCAGGATTTTCGTCGATCCCTCGAGCGTTGACGATAAACCCAAGGAATTTTCCAGATGCGACCCCAAAATGACATTTCAACGGGTTGAGCTTCATTCTATATTCTCGGAGGATGCCAAACATTGACTCCAGGTCTTTGATGTGATCAGTGGAGAACCGCGACTTCACGAGCATGTCATCCACTTATACCTCCATAGTTTTTCCGATCTGGTTAGCGAACATTTGATTAACTAACAGTTGGTAAGTTGCCCCAGCATTCTTGAGTCTAGATGGCATAACTTTGTAGTAGTAAAGCCTCATATTGGTTACGAAGCTAGTATGCACATGGTCAAGCAAGTGCATGGGTATTTGATTGTAGCCAGAATACGCATCCATGAAGGATAAGAGCTCATGCCCAGCTATTGATTCTACGAGCTGATCGATCCGGGGAAGTGGAAAACTGTCTTTAGGGTAAGCTTTATTCAAGTCTGAGTAATCGATGCATGTTCTCCATTTCCCGTTTGGCTTTCGGACAAGTACATGATTTGACACCCATTCCGGATATAATGCATCTCGGATAAACCCGTTCGATTTGAGCTTTTCTACCTCTTCTTTAAGGGTGGTAGATCTCTCTGGATCCATACCACGCCTTTTTTGTTTGACCGGGACATGCCGCGGGTCAATATTCAATGCGTGGCTCACGATGTCCGGTGAGATCCCACACATGTCAGAGTGCGTCAGGCAAACACATCGAGGTTTGCCTGGAGAAATTCAACCAATTCCTCTTGCATCTGTTGGCTTAGCTGAGATCCAATCTTTATCATTCTAGAATCGTCATTATCGTCGATCGGAACATCGATCGTCAGTTCGGTTGGGGAAGCTTGACTATCTTTACTTTCGTCTTCATTTTCAGTATCTCTCGGGTCAAGATCCCTTGGGAATTGGTTGGGGTGCCCGGGCCTGGGCCCAGGCATCAATTGTTAATTCTCAACAAAGCAGACGTAGAGAGATTCCTCTACGCCCTTCCTTTTTTCTTTTCGCTATGCCTCCCGTAGCTCTGTAACATAACAGGCTCGTCCAACAGCCTGGTCGCCCTGAACAACTCCGACTCCATTGTCGGTAGGGAATTTTAAAGTCAAACACCAAGGGGCAATGGCAGCCCTGAACTCGGCTAGGGCCGGTCGCCCAAAAAGGCATTGTATGGCGAATCTATATCCAACACAATAAACTGTAGTATCCAGACTCTCCGGCGTTCTGCGATTCCCAATTCCACTGGTAGCTCTACCATCCCAATGGGTATTGTCGCACTTCCATTAAAGCCATGGATGCAGTACTAACAAGGTTCAGATCCTTTGCTTCTATTTTCATCTGGTCATAAGCTCATTTGAACAATATATTTACTGAACTTCCACTGTCCACCAAGATCCTCTTCATCCAAGCAGGACCTATTTGGGCTGAAATGCCAAGTGGATCGATGGTTGGGGCTTTGACTCTATCAGCATCTCGGTCTCGAAACACGATGTCGTCAGTCATCGTTTTCTATTGCTTGGCGGAGCCCCATCTTCCAAACTACTACAACATTCAAAGTCTGCATGCCTGATAGAGCTAGCATACGACTCCATTTCCCTCCAGCTTCGATTTGCTGGATGTGGACCACCACTAACAGTATTTATCACCAACCTCCCTCCAGTACGAGCGGGTTCCTCCGGTCTCACCTGATTCAATACATGGTTCTGATTTGATGGGCCCGCACCTCCAGACTGTGGCACCCGCACGAGCTGCTCCAACTTTCTCTCACGTATCAACTTCTCATTGATATCCTGCAAATGATGGCACTCGTTTGTGTTATGTCCATTACTCTCGTGGAATCTACAAAACTTCCATGTCTGGATATGTTTTTCCGAGGATTGTTTCGGAGCAGGTTTCTTATACTGAAAAGTATTGCAGGTCTGTAAATACACATTTTCCAGCAACGTATTCAAAGGGGTATAATTGACAAACATGGGAGCCCTACGCCGCGGCCCACGATTCTGATCTCGTTTCCTGTTTTGGTTTCCATTGCCTTTCTGTTGATTCTGTTTATTTTGTATATTCAGTTGTACTTTTTCGGAACTCTCCCCGGTTTGTTTAACAGCAACATTGCTCTAGATTCCTTCCACACTGGGCCATGCGTCATTCTTCTTCCTATACTATTTCGCATCCTCCCTTCTCAAGAATTGGGCTGCCTTGGAATATAAACAGTCCAATGATGCATGAGGTTTTCCGGCCAACCAGTTGTCGAACTCGGAGTCGGGGTCGATCCTCTTAGTCAGTGCCATCAGAATCGAATTGTCATTGGGGTTACTAATTTCAGCGCATGCAGCATGAAATCTCTCCAAATAACGTCTGAGTGTCTCTCCAGGAGCTTGAGTGACACTAGACAAAGTATTAACATCTTTCGGTCTTGCAACATGCATGCGAAACTGCTCAATAAACTTTGTTGCCAACTGGTCAAAACAAGAGATAGATCGAGGTGGTAAACGGGTAAACCACATAGTTGCTATGCTCCTTAGGGAAATCGAGAAACTTCGGC
This sequence comes from Allium fistulosum, assembly GCA_030737815.1. Classification (NCBI taxonomy): domain Eukaryota; kingdom Viridiplantae; phylum Streptophyta; class Magnoliopsida; order Asparagales; family Amaryllidaceae; genus Allium; species Allium fistulosum. Next base: position 1,412,449,342 of record CM060903.1, read on the forward strand.
ATTTAACCGCATCATCGGCTCGTGCAGCATTCATTAACCATTCATACTTCAAGATATGTTGATTAGGATCAGAGTTCCCTTCGTAAATGGGTAAAGTCGGCATTCCGAATCGCCGACATGGTTCAGCATAGAGTATTTCATCAGTAAAAGGGGTATGACTCTGGGAGATTCCCCTGTCGTCATTAGTAAGACCCTGACTTTCATGGATCATTTGACAGATCATCGTCGGGATGTCCGGCATCTGGACATTTTGAGCATGTTGGGCCAAGGTGTGGTCGGGTTCCACAATGTGAGGAGAGGCCGGTCGTAGTCGATGGTCTATGTCTCGCCTCCTTGGTTCTATGTCTTTAGGGACATAAGGCTCAGGAATATGGTTGCGTTGGCGGTGGGTCAGATCCGTTCGGTTCCGAGCATCAACTCCCAAATTAGTAGCAGTTGTAGCAGTGCGGTTGTTGTAACATGATGAGGAATAGTACCTCCCCGGGAGGAGGGTCCAGTCTGATAGCTGGTTGACGGGCCAACTCTCGGTTGCCCAATATTCAGTGTATGCTGATGTCCAGTAGCTTGAGTATAAATTCCATCCAGCCGAGGACGCGTGGATCTATGATTAAAACCTTAAGAGGCTGAACTTTCGGTGGATGAATAGAAAGCATGATCCCTACTGGATCTCCTTCGTCTTTGACGATTCAGTTGATTGGTTAATTCTACGTTGGCTCGCAGTTGATGAGTGAGTTGTTGGCGGCTTTGAGTAAGCTCTTGCATTAGCAATTGAAATTCTTCCTTGGTGACAGGGCCTTGCGGATTTGATGGTCCGACATCATTCTGATCGGCAACAGGTAGTTGTACGGGGTTCTGTCTGTCCCGTCCCTTTGGAACTGCGGTAGTTGAGGTGGTCCTAGTGTTAACCATGATGGGTAGCGAAGCTCTTTCCTAGACTTGATGCAAATATGAATAGGATGGAAGAACTTTAAACTGGAAATTTGGATCTTCTTCTTAGATTTATGCAATCCGATATCGATAGTAGATCCAATGAGCAGGAGAAAAACTAGCTTTTCTCAGTGAAAGCACCAAAGTGTTTGTACCAAAATTGGGAATAACACCCTTTAGATGTGTTTAAAGAGATATAATGAAGAATATAAATGAAAAAAGAGGCAGATCTAACAAAAACACCAAAAATAAACAGGAAAAACGCACAGAAACACACAGATTTAGAGTGGTTCGGCGTATGGCCTATGTCCACTATGAAATGATTGACTTTTATTAACTTTTGCTCGCTGGTTACAATGAATTACAATAGTAGGACTGGAATACAGCAATGATTTCGGTAGAGTCTGGATGTAGAAGCGCCAAAAGTCCCATTTCTGTAGGTCCTAGGCTGCTATTTATAGGCGTAGGCTGCAAATATCTTGCTCAAATCTCGGGAGACCTCGTCTCTCACGTGGGTGGGCCCACATGATCGGTCACACGTCATCTGCACTCGATCCATGATCGATACGAATGAACTTCGTATCGATCAATATTTCATCCAATCGAATCGAGACCGATCATAATCATTTTTGAGGATATACGCAAGCTCTTGTGAAAATTTGGTGGCATTTGGACTTTTAGATTTTGAGTTATGATCAATGCAAGCTTGTATTATTCGATGGCTGTTGAATTCGCCTCGATCCTTCTTCGCATCGCTCTGTTCATATCGGTCCGGGGATGTGCCTGCTAGTTGACGTGGAGCTAACGTTTTGGATCGCTCCACTCTTTATGCCGAATGATCAAGTCTTTCCTATGTACACGCCTCGTTCGTATCGACCTGACCTGGCTTTGTTCGTATCGCTTGGCTGTGTTTCACTTCGTATCGATGCTGTGTGTTCCACTTCATACCGATAAGAAGCGTTGTTTCGTATCGATGGCTTGCAGACTTTCATATCGATCAATTGATATGAACTTTGGGATATGATGATCGATACGAAAGCGCCGTTGTCATCGATACGAAGTAAGAGATTTTGTATCGATACGAAATGAGCTACCATGCTATTGCTGATGGATACGAGGAAGGCCGCTGCTGATGGATTCGAACAAGGCCGATGCGCGAGAGTTTGACCGATGGATAGGAACAAGCTTATTCCCTTGGCTTGTATCGATCATATCTTGGGCATATGAACTCAGATTAACTTGAAAGTTGGAACGTTGGCTTTCATTGCTTTTCTTGTCATGTCATATCAATTGTAGCTCAATCCGGACTCGGACCAGATTTACCAGTATCCATAGCGAACCCACGTATAACCGATCTTCGGGACGGACTGTCTTGGATTTTCAGTCAATTTCTTGGTGTCACGGCCTTGCCAAAATGCGGGATAACATAACCTATCTTATAAATTGAGCAATATTTAATCGTACTTATTTCTAGTTTATTCCTTTCCTATTTCCTTTGTTATCCTTATTTATGCTAGAACTGTTGTAGAGTCTATTACTTTTATCTTACTTAAAGACTCTAGTAATTACTATCATTTACTAGACTTTTAGTCTGACCCACTCCTTTGTTTTCCCCTTTCCTCCCCATAGGCAATCAAGGGAGAGGGCAGTAGATTGCAGTTGCTTGGTGGTTTCTTGGAGGAGTTCTCTACTTTGTATTTCTTTCATTCTCAGCTTTTGTTCTTTTTATGTACTGGCTTATCATGAGGGATATTATGTACTTTGATTTCCGGGATTATGAATTTTTATTTCATAAGACATGGTAGGTTTTGAGATATGGATGTTGTATTTGGTATTTGACTTATTTATGAAGCAATTAAGAAAGTTTTATTTTAAATAAATTATTATTTTAGTTTCCGCTGCTTTTACCTATTTTTGTCTTGTGAATCTTAGTCTCTGTTAGTTTAATTATACCTATAACGCACCAAGCCTCTTAATGTGTCCCTTTGGGTATATTAAGGGGTATGGGGTGTTTTATTTGGTATCAGAGCCTACGGTTACAGGATTCCTAATTTTTTTTTGTAAAGTGTTTTCCAAAATAACTTGTTTTAAAAGTATTTTTTTAGAAAAGAACTCTTAGAAATAGTTTTTTAAGTATAAAAGAGTTTTTATAAAAATCCCTTCAAAGTCCAACTCAAACCTTCTTTCGATTCTTTCAAGCCTAAGTTTCCTTTTCTTTGCATAGTATGGCTGACTGGTTCCGTAGAACTACGGTACCAAAGGTGCAAGGGCAAGCACCAAATACAACACCTGTAGGTGTAAATCCCTTCAATCCACCTACACCAGTCGATTTTTCAAAGCTATGCAAGGACTTCACAAGCATAGGGGGCGGAACGTTTTCTGGCACAAAGGATTTCAAGGAAACAAAGCTAGGTTGGAAGATATGGAGCGAAAGTTTAGGCGGTTAGTTTTGGAGGACCGACAAAGTGGTCAACCTATATCTTAGCAGCTGGATGAAGAGCTTAAGGCGGTTCCTACAAGCTCTGAGAAGACATGGTGGAAGGGCAAGAAGGATAAAAGGAAAAGGGAAGGCCCTCAGAAGTGAATTAAGAAAAGTGGGAGATGTAACCGTTGTAGAATGACTGGTCATTACGCAAGAGACTATAAGAGAGAGAAGGTAAAGAAGTGTTACAGCTGTGGACAACCCGGTCATCTTAGTAAGTTTTGTCCTCAAAAGATGGGGCAGGGAGCGAGTGCACCTGCAACGCAGATTCAGGCTTTGGATGCAACACTTTCCTGCAGCGGACCGGATCGAGGTAGGAAAAATTGGTTTCAATTTTTGATTTTCCCATTCAGACTCTTTTCATTCCTAGAGCATCTCACTCTTTTATCTCTAGTTCTTTGGTAGATTGTTTGCACTTAGACATCTCTTTAGTAGTAGACCTCATTATTGTTTCAAACTCCATGGGGGGATCGACACTCTTGTCTATGGTTTGTAGGAGTTTGAAAATTTATATCCTAGGCGTAGAATTTGACCGTGTCGCTTATATTTTGGGATTTTCGGGGTATGGGATGATTTTGGGAATGGATTGGCTATCCATATTGGGAGCTATATTAGATTGCGAGAGGAGAGTCGTTAGATTAGAGACATGCATCAGTAGGACTCTCGAGATTTCTTATAACCCGCAAGGGTCAGTTATGTTGAGCTTTCTTTATTCCCTCGATTCATCATCATCAGAGTTAGATTCGGTTTCTGTCGTTACAGATTTTTCCAGGCATCTTTGAGGATGTTAGGGGGCTACCTCCCTAAGAAAGAGATTGACTTTAGGATTTATTTTGCTAGCTAGTAACATTACCCGTAGGGCATATGGCGCCTAGGGAAAGGAAGGGATTGAGCAAGCAGATCCGTGAGCTTTGGAGAAAGGTTTCATAAGAAGAAACATATCGGAATAGGGAGTGCCATTCATCTTCGCTACCAAAGTAGGTGGTTCTCTTCGACTTTGCATTGACTATAGAGAATTGAATAAGTTCACAAAGAAGAACCATTATCCACCCTCTAGGATAGATGATCTTTTCAACCAGTTAGTTAGGTCTTTAGTATTCTCCCAGCTTGATTTAGCCACTGGACTTCATCATCTTAGGGTCGTTGATGATAACATTGATAAGACTGCATTTAGGACATTAGACGGATTTTTTGAGTGGTTAGTCCTGACTTTTGGGCTAACCAATGTCCCAGCCTATTCTATAGATTTGATGCGCCGTGTTTTTAGAGATGTCCTAAAATAAAGTTCGTGGTGGTATTCGTGGTCGACATTTTGGTGTTTTCCAAGAAGTATGGAAGAGCATGTTATTCATCTAAATGAGGTTCTTTATACGCTTCGTGTTCATCAGCTGAAGACAGAGTTCTTGAAGTATCACTTTTGAAGTGCGTTTATTAGGGCATAGAGAATGTCAATGCATGGTGGTGATTTAAGAAACGGTTTTGTACATTTAGGATTCAGATTATGGAAATCCAAAGAGAGGTAGGCAAAGGTTAGAGATGTACAATAAAATTCAGTAGATATGAAAAGAAGAAAGTTCATGTGTAGATAATTGCATAAATTATATTTGTCTCAGACAAGTGGATTTGACGATGATGCTGTAGAATAGATATGAGTATACAAGAGGAATTGGAGTAAAAGCCTTTAGTTTAAGAAAAGTACTCCTAGGTTAGTAAGGACAAAATCCACTTTATGCCAAGCCTAATAAAATGAAAGTTTTGAAATTTAAAAAGTCAAAAAAAAAGTAATTGTTAGAATTGAAAAAATTTCATTGTTAATATTTTCTTTTAGAAAATAAATATGGGGTTTTTGAAGAATGGTATGAAATTTAAGTTGGTTTTTATATAATGAAAAATTGGAATTATTTTTGAAGAATTATGGAGTATATGTATATATAACTCACTAGTTTCATTGTAAGTAAACAAAGATTTTAAACATAAAAACCAAGAGTGTATCAAGTATCAAAAATGTAAATTATAACTTTTATTGTTGTAATAAATGTTTTCATGAAAAATAAGTGGAGCATAGGCTATAACACTATGGTTATAGTAAGTGACTCTCAAGAGAAATATTTTTACATAGGTATATGAGATTTATTTGTATTTATTTAATTGAATCTATAAACTAGTATTTCTTTTTAGGTTGTAGTAACGTGTTTTACGCAACATCCATTTTAACCTAAATAAAAATGTATTTTAAAAGGTAATTTCTAGGTACAGAAATAAAATGGTTTGTAAAGTACACTTATTATTAATAAGTATAGGTGTTTTTGTAGTTATGGAAATATTAAAACAGTTTTGAAGATGAGTTTTTTTGAAAGGAAAATGTGTAAGTTAGATATTAGAAAATATTTATCATGGAAGAATATAATTTAAACATATATTAATCTATTGGAATGAAAATAATAATGGTATGATTTTCTATTAAACCGATAAAAATGTTTTGTGCAAGTTACAAGGAACACACGAAACAGATATACAAGGTATGAAAAGCACCATATTTTGTATAGCCTATTTCAAAAAATATAAAATAAGTTCCTTGTAATTTCACATAAACATGAAATCCTCTTTTAAAAGGTTCATAGAAGATTTTAGCGTTAATAACTTCTCATAAGAGAAAGTAGTTCCAATACATTAAGATATGAGACTGTTAGGTGTAATAAGAAGTTGTTTTGAAAACACATAAAAGATGTTTTAAAGATATTTTTTAAGAAAATGGTTTGGTGAAAAAGTAAATAAGTTTTTGAAATGAATTTTTTATTAAAAGTAAAATTTGAAAATTCAAATTTTTGTAGAAAACTATAAAAGTATTTAAAAGAAAGAGAGATATAAGTTTTAGACTTAAAGATTTGGAAGTTTTTCCCTCTAGGTTTGGGAAATAATATTAAGTGACCAAGTATTTTTGAAATTAATAGAAACTGAAAAGATAACACTTTTAAAGACAAAGATTTTGGGATTTGATGTTTTAAACAAAAATTTAGAAACCTTAGTTTTTAAAACAAGGTGATAATACTTAACCAAACTCTTAAATGTAGAGTAGATAAGAATCATTTCCTAGGAGTAACGGAAAAGGTGTAAGGAGATAGCAGTAATTACTTTTAGAAGTAATAATGGATGTTTCCGTAAAGTGTATAAGACACTAGTAAGAACCTAGGAATGTTGATTTATGAAGAATAGTAAAATGAGATTAGTAGGATAGTAAGACAAGCATGGTTGAGAATGAGTATTCTTGATTTTGGAAGAACTTGGGAAAAGCATGTTTCTTTAGTGGAATCCATGTGGTAGTAGTTTTCAAGCTAGCACTGGAATGACACCTTTTGAAGCTCTTTCTGGAAGGCCGTGTAAGACGTCTTCATGTTGGTTGAAGTCCACGGAAAGGTTGCTCCTTGGTTCCGACATGGTTACGGAGATTTCAGAGAAGACTAATTTGATTAGGAGAAAATTCGTATCTCATATCCATGTCTCTTTGATAATAGGTTTTAGAATTTCTTTTTTCCATCTTTAGTTTTGAGTAGGTTCTTTCCCTTTATTATCCTTTAGGAGGGTAGAACTTAGGATTTAACTTATGGATGGTAGGATTTTATGTAAACATGTTAATAGAACATGTAATGAATGATGTATGCTAGTGGTTGCAAGTGTTTGCTAGTGGATGCTAATGGGTGCATATAGGTACACTAGGCACTATTATTCTTTAGAGATCGGACTAACTAGGACGCTAGAGCATATGCATATGGATGTGTGTGTATTATTATTTTATTTTATTTCCATGGTTGCTATAAATGGATGTTTATCACATGATTGTTGCATTTGAATGATGTTTGTAGCATGCATATAGAATTATCAGTATCATTCGGAAATTTTTGCATTCATTTGGATACATGGCACAGACATGATTGCATAAAAGGAGGTCAACTGAATCAGTGGACCATCTAATCTTTTGCATTAGTTAGAGACATTGACACTACACTAATTACATAAGTATCATAAATTGTGTTAGAAAAACTTAAGGACAATTGATGAATGGTTGATGATTGAGTAGTTGGTTGTAGAACTTGGATGAAAACAAAGGTCGACCGGCCGATCGAAGGGGGCGGTCGACCCGCCTTGCTTTTTGGCTAGCGAACGAACGTTCATTCGTTCGAATGTTCCAGAACCCCTAACCGATGTATTTTGCATCGTTCTGAATGATCTGGTCCCTCCGTTTCTGCATCCGATGGCCCCTATTCAGCCTATGACGTGGTTGCATCCTATTCAATCTCCAAATCCAATGGTCCGAGATCCACGTCCACACCTATAAATAGACCGTTAGACGTAACACCTTTTCTCATTCTAGGTTTTCTCCAATTGGGTTCACCTTTCTAGGAAGGACCCTAAACGAAATAATTTTTCCAAAGGAGAAAATCGCTATAAATTAAATTATTTTACAACTCCAAGTGGATCCGGGAAGACCAAAGGAAAAGCTTAGGACCGGAGGTGAGTGATTGTAATTATCTTAAGATTTCTTTAAGTAATTTAAAATTATAGGATTTCCAATAGTTGTAGTTTTACTACAATTTTTGGAATAGCCTTTTTAGTAGTTTATTTACAGTTTTTAGAATTATTTTCAGTCTATTTCCTTTCAGCTATTCTTTTCAGTAATTTTAGTTTATTTCTGTTAATTATAGATTTTCCTTTTATTTACAGTTATTTACATTATTTTAGTTTATTTACTGTTATTTATACTATAAGGACCCGATTCTTCGACTTTCGAAAATCGACATCGATACGTCCACTGTATCGACTGCCAAGCAACCGAATGTCGGAAAACCAAATTCTTAGGGTTTTAAGAAAGAAGAGGTAGAAGAAAAGATAGAAGAAAAAGAAAGAAGAACAACAGAACAACATCAGAAACAGAAACAATATCAAAATCTCACATATCGCAGCGGAACAATATATAATAGATAATCACTAGTCTTTTAAAACAAAGAACTATATCAGTTTATACATACATCAATCAGAGTCAATATACAACTCAATACAACAATGGACAATTATATAAATTGTCCACATACAGAATACACAGCGGAATAAATAAACAATTACGGATGTACATTTCGCCATCCAGCTTGCTTCCAAAGCTCCAGAATATCCTGACAACATAACTCTAGGCTGCCCGTGTGGAAAATTATGGGCACCCAGAGTTTAGAAGGGAAACAATAAACTCCGAGTTAGTGATGGTGACTGGTGTGAGATCGTAAAACAGTTATTTTTCAAAAAAAAAATAAAACAGATTCGCGATGTTTTTTGGAAAATGAGACTACCATAAGGCCTCCCGCACACACACACAATGCAAACGCAGAATCGGAGGAGATTTCTCCTTATGATAGTCAAAGATGCTTGATACGCAAAATCAAATCATTTTGATATTATTTTTAGTGCATAGTGTAGAAAACTTTTCGAAAGTATAATATAAATCTTAGCCAGCATAGGCATTCCGCACTTATGCCTACTATAGGTACCATCCAAACAGTGGTGACCACCATAAGTGAATGATAGGTTCTACAACTAAAACCGTACAAGTCACGTATTGTTTCTTTGGATTTCCAACAAATGGTCAGGCCAAGGAACTTCCCATTTCCACATGGGTACGCCTTTGGAAAGACGACCCGAGAACCTAACCGGATCTCTGCCAACACAAGGCCGGGTTACCTCTACAAAAATAGGTAACTACTAACACGCGTATGCCATCCCCCGATCGTAACCGATCTTCCCGAGGATCCTCGATTTCCAACAACCACATAAGAATAATAATGCAGCAACAACATAGGTTAAGTATCTAGGCTCCCTACCATGATACCACCTCTATCCAGAAGGAATGACATACACTAAGGGGCGCTACTCCCTATAACCTTGCTGCATCCTTCCTGTTTTGACCATTTCCGGGGTGTGAGGCTCGACGAAGTCTCATCCACAAAGCTACGCTTTGTCACAAAGCCATGCTTCGGGTCAAACAAATGATCCAAGAAATGATCACAAAGATAAATGATCAAACAATTGATCCTATCACAAATGATCAAACAACGATCATTTCACAGCAACACTCAGCATGCCACGTTATCAAATTGGGAATATATTGCTGATAAATTTCAACTACATAACCTCTAAGCTCGTACGTCTCAGAGAAGGGTGTTAAGCTAAGAGAATAAATTCTCCGCCACCAACAGAAATGTATTTGAAAGAAATCAGCTTTATATCTCAATTTGTAACGTCAGACATACAATCCATACAAGTCTGTTCCGGGATCGAACAGAACCGAAGGCACTTCTCACGAAGCCCTTGCACTTCCGGATAATTTTCTAATCACGTCTGGACTTCCCGTCACTAAGGGTGATAAAACCTCTAAATCGGAGATCAGCCGATGTAGAGTAACTCGACGGTAATCCTTCCGTTTTCAAAAATATCCGGTCTTCAACACCGGTCATCAAATGCAATTCATAACGACGTATCACATATTCAGAATGGGTTATACGACCCCATGGTCCTTTCCCGGCTAACCCGAATAGTGAGCGCTTATTCAAAAATAAGTGTGGCATTCAAATTTATCCAATTCACAAAAAATACCCATTCAAGGTGATTATTGATAGTCGGTTATTTAACTATCAATAAAGATGCGCAACATCATCAGATTTCAAATAATTTTTCCAAATTATTTATTTTCCCAAAAATCTTTACTAGATATAAAATTTCCACACTTCAAAAATAAATCAATATTTATTTTCTTAACAGATTCCCCTTTCCTTTATAAATTCCATAGTGAATTTATATTTCAAAAATATCTACTGATATACGATTTTCAATCGATTTCAAATATTCAGTTTCAATTTATCTTTACAAAGATAAATTCTCAAAAAACGTTTCATTTTATTTTGGAAAACATTTCCATACTTATTCAAAAATAAGTAATTCACCAATCTTATTAATTTTCAACACTTGGAAAATATTCGATATACTTAAATAAATATTAAGTATATATTTCATTCTTTAAGGAAATCATTCTCTTGAGCACATTTATTTGAGTCAAAACGAATGTTACGTAAAACATCGTTACGACGACTCAAAATCACTAGTATAGGGATTCAAAATTAAGATAGATATGTAAATCCCAATACTAAAAAAAACATTTCCTTCGCAAATTATTTACTATAACAACAGTGTTATAGTCCACCATTTCCTTATTTCTTCGAAAACGTCTATTTCGACAATGAATGTTGAAATCTATGTATTTGATACTTAATACATTTTTATACATCGTTAAAACAATTAACTTCATTTTAAAATATTCATTTTCCCAAAACATATCCATTTTATTCAATAATATATTGACTGTCCAAAATCGTGAATATAATTCACTTTACCAAATTTCAATCATCTCTACACATTTTATTTCAATAAAAATTCGCTATCCAAAATCGCGAATATATCTTCTTTAATAACATTCTATATTTAATTTATCAAATTCAATTGATTTCGAATTTATAAAACAACGTTTATAAATTCTATTTCTATTTATAACAACTTTGATTTATAAATCTTCTTTATTAACAATTCGATCAATATTCCATTTAAAGGAAAAAATCCAATTTATAAGTAAATTTCTTATAAATCTTTTATTCTACAATTTCATTCATTTTATAACTTCACAATTTATAAATCTATAAATTCCATATCTTCAAAATTTATAATTATTTCATTTTTAACACTTATAAAAACTCGTTTTAAAATTCCAATGTTTTATATTTATAAATATCAACTTTTTAAATCCTTTAAATAAACCGTTTATAATACTTTAAAGATCTCAACTTAAACCCTTTTTTAAATAAATCAACTTTTATTTCAAAAATATCACTTTGGTTATATTTCACAAAAATCTTAACTTTTATAACTTTAAAGTTTTAACGTTTATTTATTTAAAATAAATCAATTCAACAATTTAAATAAAACGTATATTTTCAAAGATCACTTTAAAAATCTCTTTTAAAATCAACATCGTCATTTTTTTAAATTTCAAAAATGAATCTGATGATGCAACGCACCAATTAGTCAATCATGACATCTAACATCATATATCGATATGATAATCAACAAAAATCACAATATCTGTAATCAAATAAATACTGGTGAGGAATCCAGTTGGATCCCTCCAACCTGTTTCCCTGCATCCACAGACGTTAGCACAATACCAATTCCACTTCGAGGTGGAATATCGCGGTATATGGGTTTTATAAATATCATCCACTTACTAACGGCGCAATAGGGTCTCATCCGCTATACAATGTGGGAAATCAATCAATCCAATATATACATATGCCAATATGTATATATTGCTATATATATAGATATATCCTACTATATCTAATATCACATCCAAACAGTCAATCAATCAGTCAATAAATAACTGCAGAACAAAATTTTTATTTTGAGTGAGAAAAATCTCACCTTTGCTTTTTATTTTGCAATCCACTTTCATTTTGACCATTTCTTCATTGTATTAGACCTTGTATAGACAATTTTATACAATCGATTAATATTCGAAATAAATCGAATTATTAATTGCCATTTAACAATTTGATTAACTAATAGTTTTAATTTTTAAACCAATTCCTTTTAATAAATTTATTTAACTAATTATTAAATTTAATTAATTAAACTCTATATTAGACTAAAAATTTCAGTTCAAACACATTTCCTTTTACTTACAAATTTCCCAAAATTTCAAAATTTCTGCATTCCCAAATCATAGGGAAAATATACATATATTTCTGTTTTATTTGTATATATATATATAAAAACTGCATATATTTTTTTCCTGACTACTTTAATTACTGTTTTAAATCAGACTATTTTATCTTTATGTTCTTTTGAAATTATTTATATATATATAAATATTCTTTATAGATTTTCAAAAATTACTTTACAGAAACTTTATCATCATTTTTTTCTTTTCTTCAAATTTCCTTAAATTTTAAATTTGAATATATATATAATGGTAAGTTAAAACGAAAACAAAAACAAAATCGAATACCTCGCAGTCGACCTTCCAGATTCCTGTCGAATCGAGAGTATCACGACTCGATGCCATCGCCGAAACCCTCAGCCACGTACGCGAACCCACGCCCCAATTCCAATCGCCATCGCGAGACCATGCTGCCCACCGCCTCGACTCGAAATCAATCGCCGCCCAGATAATCGCGCTGCCACATTTGTCTCCGCGCCAGTGCCTGCTCCCCTCGATCGCGAAGCTCGTCGCCGATCGAACCCTAATCGCGAGTTCGATCGATGCGCGCTCCCCACCTTGGCCCTTGCTGCCGCTGACCTCCACGCGCCGACCACCTGCATCGAATTCGCGACCATCCCCTAAATCGCGACACCTCATCTCGACGCGCCTCTTGCCTCGTCGCCGTCCATTGCTTCGCGCGCTAGCCTTCTTCAATGCCGACTCCTCCTACCTCGCAGTCATTCGCGATCTCGATCGCGATTTCCACCCCCGTTTTTTTTCTTTATTTAGGGGACTTTGATTTTTATCTGAAGAAAATGAGAAGCTCGGCTTTAAAGGAAGAGAATGGAGTTGGATTTCATTTGAACGAGAAGAACATTTTATTCATCTCGTTTGATTTTGATTTTTTTTTCTTCATTCGTTTTATTGTTTTGAACAGAGAGAGGGGCGGTATAAAACACGAAGGGGTAGCATGATTTCTGGCTGAAAGAAGGGAGAGGGATGGGTTGCGTGTTTGAAGCAGTGTTTTGATTTGAGGCTAAACGTGCTGATGTTGACCGAATTTTTAAATTTAAATTCAAATCAAATTCGATTTAACTTTAATGCGTTTACTTACCGTACGGTCACACAACAATTCCGATCAATACGAAATTTGAAATCCGACAATAATTCAATATTACGGACCCAATGGAACTGGTTTCGTCGAATTCCGAGACTGCGCCTCGGACGGCTATTTTTAAATATCGATTCAAATGATATGAATTCAAAACTGATCAAATCAATTTCAAATTCGATTCTGAAGTTTCAATTATCTTCAGTATTGTCAATTCGAATCTTAAAAGCTTTTGAAATATCTTAAATCGGCTTAAAATGGAAGATTCAATTTTTTATTCAACTTTCAATAGATTAAATTTTATTCTGATAATTTGAAATTCAAGTCAAACCATCATTCAAATATTTAAAATTAATTAAATATTTTCAATTTAAATTGTTCAAAATTCTAGGTCATTACAATCTTCCCCACTTAAAAGAATTTCGTCCCGAAATTACAAGTTAGGATAAAAGGTCCTTAACTCGTCTACTATTTTTCAACATCCAATAGTTTTATCAATTTTCCAAAACAAATCTTTTTACTAAAGATTCGTTATTAATTCAACTAAATTTCCAACTTCAATTATAAGTTTCAAACAACATTGTTTTACTAACAATTCAAATATAAATTTAAATTCATATTTTAACTTTCAAAATTTTCTCAAAATTTTCTAACACCCGAAATTTTCAAAAAATTTCGCCAGCGTCTCCTTTGCGCGGCTAACACGGCACGACTACAAAACGTCCCTATGGACTCTCAGATTTCAAAAAAAGAAAAGAAAAAACCAAGCGGCTAGACAAGAAAATCATCAAATCTCATATTGAAATTCAAATACTTACCTTTTGTCGAGCAATTCAAATTTATCTTTGAAATCAAAATTCCAATTCCTTTATACACCTGTATATCCTACTAGCAGTAGTATCCAGTTACAATATTCAAACCATTTTGCAAATTCTATTACAAAAATTTTCAATATATGCTTCTTATACATTTTTACTTCACTATTGAAGTTATATATCTATTTTCATTCAATTTCATATTTCAAATTCCATTTGAATTCAATTCACAATTTGAACTCTATTTGGATTCAGTTTACTTTTGAATATTGAATTTATCAATTATCTTTCATTCATAATTGCACTATTTTAAATTAGTTCCAATTACTAATTCATTACAAATTCTAATTCACTTACAAATTCAAATTTGTTTTCAACATTCAATTTCAATTCTAGTTTTATCTTCATTCAATCATTAACTTAGAATAATTTCAATATCAAATTTTACTTAAGAATTTCACTCTTCATTTCTTAGGTTCAATATAAATATTCGATATACACATTATATTTATTTTAAATTTGAATCACATTTCTATCAAATTTTCAAATATTTTATAAGTCTTCGACTTATTTACATTCTAATTTATAAAATCATTTATACATTCACATTACTAATTTCATTCCATTAATGAATTTTAATTTCAATTATTTTTCTGGAACTTATTTCAAATTATATATCACATTCACATTTCATATTCACAATTTTATTCATATATGGATTTTATTCCTTTATTTCTTTGGTTATTATCCCAATATCTTATTCAATTTATATAACAATGATAATAATCCAATGTTATTATTTTATAACAACCAAACATCCATATACTATGATAATTCATAGAAAATCATTTCTTTTCTATACAAAAATAGTTTTGGGCAAAATTATTTCATTCACCCTATTTTAAAATAATACTGTGTCAGTTTATCTTGTTTAAGAGTTTAGAAATTCCTATCGATTACAGTTGGCCACCCTGCACCGACCAGAATCTATAAACAATCAACCGATAAGTCAACACAATATAAAACAATTTTATATTTACCAACAAATACGCGCTCGTATCTATTATTACACTCAAACTCATTCTAGAGCACTAATGACTCTATCTCTAATGAGTAACACCCAACAGAGTAGGGTTGTCGCTTAACCATATGCTCCGATACCACTTTGTAAGGATCCTATTCTTCGACTTTCGAAAATCGACATCGATACGTCCACTGTATCGACTGCCAAGCAACCGAATGCCGGAAAACCGAATTCTTAGGGTTTTAAGATGGAAGAGGTAGAAGAAAAGATAGAAGAAAAATAAAGAAGAACAACAGAACAACATCAGAAACAGAAACAATATCAGAATCTCACATATCGCAGTGGAACAATATATAATAGATAATCACTAGTCTTTTAAAACAAAGAACTATATCAGTTTATACATACATCAATCAGAGTCAATATACAACTCAATACAACAATGGACAATTATATAACTTGTCCTCATACAGAATACACAGCGGAATAAATAAACAATTACGGATGTACATTTCGCCATCCAGCTTGCTTCCAAAGCTCCAGAATATCCAGAATATCCTGACAACATAACTCTAGGCTGCCCGTGTGGAAAATTATGGGCACCCAGAGTTTAGAAGGGAAACAATAAACTCCGAGTTAGTCATGGTGACTGGTGTGAGATCGTAAAACAGTTATTTTTCACAAAGAAAATAAAACAGATTCGCGATGTTTTTTTGGAAAATGAGACTACCATAAGGCCTCCCGCACACACACACAATGCAAACGCAGAATCGGAGGAGATTTCTCCTTATGATAGTCAAAGATGATTGATACGCAAAATCAAATCATTTTGATATTATTTTTAGTGCATAGTGTAGAAAACTTTTCGAAAGTATAATATAAATCTTAACCAGCATAGGCATTCCGCACTTATGCCTACTATAGCTAGCATCCAAACAGTGGTGACCACCATAAGTGAATGATAGGTTCTACAACTAAAACCGTACAAGTCACATATTGTTTCTTTGGATTTCCAACAAATGGTCAGGCCAAGGAACTTCCCATTGCCACATGGGTACTGTGACGACCCGGCTTTCCACTCCCGGAAAATCGCATCGACAGAAAGAAAGAAAGGGGTGAGAAATAGAAAAGAGAAGAAGAGAAAAGAAAACAACAACAGATACTCACAGCGGAAACGAAACGAAATATAATATATCACATAAATATTACATAGTATCATATACATCATCTATCAGAGTTACACAGATTACACATCACATACTAGACAGTTATAAACATCTGTCTAGTTATTACATCTCAACACAATACAGATCAATACAAAGATCAACACAGCGGAAAACTACTATCTATATCTACAACGCCGAAGCCTCCTGCTCCATTGCTCCTCCAGATTACTCGTCAAAGCTAAACCTGAATCCCTTGGCTACTCGTAAAAAATTTGAGTACCCAAGAGTTTATAAAACAGAAATAAACAACTTGGGTCAGACATGGGTCTGGTGTGAGTAACAGGTTAAACTTGTTTAACTTCAAAACCTTTTGAAAGAAAAGGTATCACGTAAGACTCCCCACCAATAAATATGGGTAAGTTTTTACCTTACGCTATCCAAAACATTTGATAGGAAATTCGATTGTATTATAATAGGTCTAGGGTTTTCAAATAAATATGAAATAGCTGGAATGCTTACATCTCACGTTCCAACATAGTTGGGCATAACTAAAACATACGGCACTTATTGGAGTTTGGATTCCATCAATGGTAGGGCTACCGGGGTACCGCCCGTCACAGTACGTGGCCTAGAACACCGTACCGAGGATCACTCCCAATCCCCTGCAACACAAGGCCGGAACATCCCTTACTGGATAATTCCCGCACAAGATACCTCACGGTTGTCATGACCAACCGCACACACTAAGTCGAAAATAGAAAGGGACATCTAGACAGAGGTCATCTTGTCCTACTTGGGTGCTACCCACTAACCTTGCTGCACCTCCCCTGTTTTAGCCATTCCCGGTTTGTGAGGCTTGAGGTCACGATTACCTTTTAAAAGAACACATCTATCTTAGAATGCTCATCGTCCACCTGACGATGTGCTGAAAGCATTCAATCCATACAAGTTCGTTCCGGGTTCGAACGAAACCGAAGGCATTATCTCGTTACACTCGTATTGGAATCACCCTCAGAGTTAACGACAATAACCCTTGCACTCTAAATCTTTATCTCGAATCTGAAAGTACTATCTCCGTCAACTCATTACGGAATCACCCACAGAGTTATACTGACAAAGAATCGTTCTTACACCTCGAGTCTTCACTTGCTCCATTTGGATTTCACGACCTAACGTAAATTTGGATCGATGTGGTATTCGGGTCTCCAGACCTGGAAATCCGGTATACGGAAACCCGATCCCGGTCTCATCGAAATCCAAAACGTATCTTTTAAGGCCAAGTTGTTTTAAAGGTTAAAACAATTTAATTCAATTATCTTTATACACTTAGAAAGAAAATTCACAATAGATAATCAACATTATCAATATCATCAGATAATCCATATTATCACAATTCAACTAAACATCCATATCACATAGCATATATCTCATCAGAGATATCAATCAAATGCAAAGCATTCAGTATTATCATCCATCCATAAGTAATGATCTATATCATCTCTAATTAATTTAAAGTTAATTAAATTAATTACTTTTATTTTATAAATCCTTCTTACTTAAACATTAATTAATTATAAATTAATTAATTATCCTCTAATTACCTTTTTCAATTAATCATCTTTGATTAATTATCTTTTAATTACCTTTTTCAATTAATCATCTTTGATTAATTATCTTTTAATTACCTTCAAGTAATTTATCTTTAATTAATTACTCAAATTAATTAACCTTAACCACTTATAGTAATTAACCTTTAATTACTTCATTAATTAATTAACTATAATTAATTAAATTAATCACTATAATTAATTATATTAAACCTTAATTAATTACATTAATTAATCACTTCATTTATTAATTATACTTAATTAATCAATCTTAATTACATCATTAATTATATTAATTAATGATCCTTAATTACAACTTAATTATTAATTACTTTAATTAAATTAATTACATTAAGTAATTAACTTTAAATTAAACAACATTTATTAATCACCTTGATTAATCTTCAATCAGTAATTAACTACCCTTAATTACTTTCATTTACTAAATTAATTCTCCTTAATTAATTTCTTAATTAATCCCTTGATTAATTATTCAAAGTAATTAAACTTAAATTACTTTCCTTAATACATAACCATCAATTAATTACTTCAAGTAATTATCTTATTATTTACTTCCTAAATAATCATACCTTAATAATTACATTAAGTAATTATTTATCAAATCATCCATTGATTAATTTAAATTAATTAAACTTAATTAATTAACTTAACTAAATCAAATTAACTCAATTAATTACCAATGATTAATTAATTTCTAAATTACTTCCATTAAGTAATTACATTTAAATAATTTCATAAAGGATTATCCTTAAATTAATTAATCTAATTAATTATTAAAATTAATCAAATTAATTATTTATTTAAATAATCTCAAGTTAATGACCTTCATTAACTATTAACAACCCTTTAATTACTTTTCTTAAGTAATTAACTTAGATTAATTATTATTAATTTCAAATTAATAAATCTTAATAACCAATTTAATTAATCTAATTTATTTAGTTAATTAAGTGTTAACCATAACTTAATTAATATTTAATTACTTTATTAATTAATTCTTAATCATTAATTAATACTCTAATTTATAATCCTCAATTATAAATTAATCATTCCTAATTAATTTATCTTAATCATAAATAAATTAGTTTAAACCTTTAATTATTTATTTAATTAATCCAAATGATTAATTAATCAAACAATTTAATTATCCATTAAATTTCCTAATTAATTTAATGAACACAAATCTTTAATTACTTTAAGATAAACTTTGTTCTTATTGAAAATCAAGTTATCATTTACAAAGTATTTTGAATCCTTAATTTTAAATTAATTAATTCAAATCATTAATTAATCAAATTAATTTAACCATTTTAATTACCTTAAAGATTTAATGATTTAAACTTTAAGATAAAACATTTCTTATCAAAGGTTAAATTATCATTCTTAAATACATTTGAAAACATCCATTTCAAATTTAACTTTTAAATTTCATTTTAAATTCTAGATTTAAAATGAATACTAATTTGTTTAAACAAAGTTTAAATACCAATTTAAATTGAACTGACAGGTTTCTTAAAACCTGGTAACACTAAAATACTCGCGTCCCCACTAACCCCTTCGAGTCGCAGTCTTAAATTTCCCGAGTCGTACCCTTAAACCCTTCGAGTCTCACCCGAGCTTTTCCTGTCAAAACCCTACAACTAAACGAAGAAACTTACCCCCTTCCTACTTCGAGCCAAACACTAAAAACCCCGAGTCTCCCACGAAATAAACCCGAGAGTTCGAATTACCTTCCAGTAAACCAGACTTCACCCAGAAATTCCAATCGTGTGCACGTGCACAATCACCTGCGGCGTCTCCGACCATCACCGAGCATCACCATACATCGACGATCAACCCTACACCAGATTACGATCATCCAACCTTCGATCAACCCTCGAAATCGAAAACGAGAATTTCGAGCCTAAAAATCGAAACCTGGAACATCAACAGCTCGAACACACCAAACCTGGCAACGCGTCGTTCGCCAACCTCCGACCAACTGACATCTAGCAACTCCGGCCATGCTTTCATCCACGACCAAACTTCCATCTACCAAATCCCCGTTCAACTCGATCGACCACAGATCCCGTTTCGATCATCTTCCCCTAACCCAGTAAAACTAGGTTTAAAAATTTAAATCCTAAATCATATCCTCCTTGATCCTTTAATTCAAATTCTAATAATTTTCCCTACATCTTTGATCATCCCTCTATCCTTACTGAAAATTTCAACATATCAAACCATCTAGATCAACCGAATTACCCAAAACTTCATTTTTAGTTCATCACAGAACTGCACCATTTCCACATTCTTAAAAATCTTGATTTTAGTGTTAAAAATCATGATTTGGTTTATTTATTCAATTCATAATACTGGAACTACAATTCTCACAGTTTGAATTTTCACTTTATTTAATATACACTGATGTTTTAAGCTTCCAGAGACACTCAGGCTTAAGATTTGACTTAATTTAAATTTTAAGCTTTAGTTTATGATAAAACAAACTTATTTTGTTTTAAAACTTAAGTCTATCAGAGATCAGATAAGTAGATAGGGATTTTATCAAGAATCTGAGCTTAAAGAAAATATAAAACAGGGATATCATACATAACAGACATGCACATATATATCAATACATCCACATGTATATATTTATAGAAACTCACATATAGATACACACAAGAACATACTTCTTTCAGAGTTAACCAACAAACAGATTCTTATATTAAGTTCTAAGAATGTTACTCACCTGATTGAAAAAAAATGAAACAGAGCTTCCAGATTTTAGCTTTTGAAACTGTGGACTTGCATGCTTCTTGAATTTGATTTAAAACTTGAATTGTTGCCTTTAAATTAACATGCAAGCTTGATTTCCAGTTTGAAGAGATGAATGCAGACAGGCCTTGAAATGATTCCAGATTTGATAAACATGCAGGCAGGCTTAAATGTTGAAAAGAATTGCAGGCTGAACTTAATTTAGATTTGGGAAAATGGTTTACAGAGATTCGATGTTGATAATCTCTGGTTTGAGGAATTTGAAAATCAGGTTTTTGATTTTAGATTAGAGGAAGAGTTTTGAGAAGAGGTTACTAATTATTTCAGATTTTATTAGAGGAAAAACTGAGTTTTTCTTGTTTTGAAAATGGAGAATAGAAAGAAAATGAAGTAAGGAGAATGCATATGTTTATATAAGTGAAGTTGAAATTTATAAAAATAAAAGAAAAAAATAATAATAAAGACACTTGTCACATAGATTAATTCATTACTTAACACATGTTAAAACAAGTCATTAGATAAAGACACATGTCTTTTAAGTATTTATCTTATTTCTATTTATTTTAAAGTAATTAAAAAGCCTTTTTCTTATTTATTAAACACTTATCTATATATATATAAATCATTTTAAAGAAACAAAACCAATTATATTTATAATTAAAAGTTATACAAATATTATAATATCCAAACAATTTAAATATTTATTCTCTTGAATTTCAAAGCTTAAATTCAAATTCAATTAAATTAAATCCTAAGATTCAATTTAAAAAGTCAAGTTATATATATATATACATATATAACTATTTATTCAATTAAATAACAATTTCATATTCTTTAAAATCCATTCATATTAATAAAAATAATACATTATACTTATTATCTGAAATTAACATATTTGATATTTAAATAATTTATATAAGAGATTATATTATCAAGTGATATTTTAAAAAGAAACAAAACAAGCCTTTTTGTTAACTCTTATATAATTTTAAACTTAAGTAAAAATATCTTAAGCAATTAAAGTATTTTAAAACTATAAATTTACTAATTTAAATAACTTTGAAAAGTCATATTAAATTAAATCTAAATTCCCAATTTACCCAAAGCTTCTATTTACAATATATATAAATAAATATATATATTCAAATAGAAAATATCTTATTAACTTTTAAAAGATAAAATCACCAATTAATACTAATTTAATCAGATTATTAAATTAAATTCAAATCTTATTATCAAAGATCATCAATATCAATTTAATTATTTAACAGATTATTAAATTGATATTGTTAAAATTTCCGGAATATTACAGGTACGCCTCTGGAAAGACGACCCGAGAACCTAACCGGATCTCTGCCAACACAAGGCCGAGTTACCTCTGCAAAAATAGGTAACTACTGACACGCGTATGCCATCCTCCGATCGTAACCGATCTTCCCGAGGATCCTCGATTTCCAACAACCACATAAGAATAATAATGCAGCAACAACATAGGTTAAGTATCTGGGCTCCCTACCATGATACCACCTCTATCCAGAAGGAATGACATACACTAAGGGGCGCTACTCCCTAGAACCTTGCTGCATCCTTCATGTTTTGACCATTTCTAGGGTGTGAGGCTCGATGAAGTCTCGTCCACAAAGCTACGCTTTGTCACAAAGCCATGCTTCGGGTCAAACAAATGATCAAAGAAATGATCACAAAGATAAATGATCAAACAATTAATCCTATCACAAATGATCAAACAATGATTATTTCACAGTAACACTCAACATGCCACGTTACCAAATTGGGAATATATTGCTGATAAATTTCAACTACATAACCTCTGAGCTCGTACGTCTCAGAGAAGGGTGTTAAGCTAAGAGAATAAATTCTCCGCCACCAACAGAGATGTATTTGAAAGAAATCAGCTTTATATCTCAATTTGTAACGTCAGACATACAATCCATACAAGTCTGTTCCGGGATCGAACAGAACCAAAGGCACTTCTCATGAAGCCCTTGCACTTCCGGATAATTTTCTAATCACGTCCGGACTTCCCGTCACTAAGGGTGATAAAACCTCTAAATCGGAGATCAGCCGATGTAGAGTAACTATAACGACCCGTAAATTTCAACTGCTTTAATAACGTAATTAGTTGAAATTTTGCGAAATTTTAAACGATAAAATTTTGAAATATAATTTAATATTTGGAATGCGTCTAGTTAAACATAGCAACCGGTAAATTTTCGTCCGAAAATATGAAAGTTTATTTCGCGCGTAAATTTACTTCAATTTAATCAGTTAAAAAGTAATGAAAATAAAATGTTTTCGGAACCTAAATATTTTTACATAGAAAAATTCTAAACCATCTTCTGAGCAAGATGTCAGTTTGTCGTTTTTCCCAATTCGGACATCTTTGGCTCCGTCGATCTTATTTTTCAGCGTTTTTCTTGCATTTTCCGCTATTAGAACATTCGAATTTTTTTAATTTGATCGTGCCACTGATATTTGTATACCGTTTTGATCGTCTCGTCGTGCTAACCTCTGCGGTATATTTATTTCCGTGTTTTGAGTTCGGATGCACGACAGAATCAACAAAACGGCTAACCGTATCGGTTTGACACTTCGAATCTTTGTTCATTTGCTTTTTCTTCGTATACCGTGAGAAGCCTAAAGACCAACAGCCATTTGTCTTTAATACATTCATAAACCAATGCAAGAAATTTAACTATTTCCAATGTAACTTTATTAACGTCGGTTCACTTTGAAAGAATTGGGACATTCCGTTGTTCACCTTTCGTTCCTTATCTTCATTTCATATTCTTCCTCTTCCCTTCATTTGCATTATGTGCTTTCATTCCAAAGAAATATTTATAACTCCTCTGACCACTCCACTTGTGCACTTGCTCATCACGTCCTCTCTCCCATGCAACACCCTCAATTCACCACCAACACCTCACGGCCATCGCCCACAGCCTCCGCCTACAACTCCGGCCCGACCCTGTGCCTCGACAATAGATCTTCCCTTGCCGAACCCTCCGCCACCTGAGCTCCTCCCTGCAAGCAACCGCGCCCACACTTGAAGGCACACCCGAGTTCGCCTACCCACATCAACCCATCGGACTCTTCCACTACGTCTCCGCTTGAAAACTCGACGCCGACCCGCCAAGCATCGGCCACCCTCCACTGCAAGCATAGGCCGACATTTCCTCCACATCCCCAACACCATGTGCACGCTTCCTTCTTCCAACTCGAAATCCACCTCACTCCGTAATTGCCACCTCAACACTTGCCTCTTCGCAGCATTGTTCTCTCTTGTGAGTATATATCATATATATAGTTTATATTAATGTCTGTTTTGCTTTGTTTGTCAATTTGTTCATTTGTTTGAAAACTAGCCCAAGTGCAGTGGCTCTGTTATGTATTAAAGTATATGGGTGTGAGTATGTTTCTGCGCCTCTTTATATACTATAGTTATATTTCAAAGGTTTGTATTTAACATATTTTTTTTGTAATAATAATATATATGCGTTTATTTGTATATGTATTATTTTATGAAGGTTGTATTTATAAAATTTGTTTTTAAGTTTATGTGTCGGTCTACATAAATTATTTTAGTGTCTGAATTCATATATGGGTAATGTATATGATTTGTATATATAGTATTTATTTTATGTATATAAACAAGAAACTAGTATGAAGTTGGTCCAGTTCTTCTGTTAAACAGGCAATAAGAAGAAACAATCCAATCTCCTAGAAACTTACATGAACACCTCAAACAAATGAATCTTTCGGGCTGGTTTTCAATTGCTTAAACATTTGGGTTACAGACATATGTATGAATATAGTAGCCTTAAGTATAAATTACATTTTAAAATATATAAGTGTTATCTTAAAATATAATATATATATATATATAAATATATTTTATCTGTGATATTTTAAAACTATCGCACAACATATGTACTGAAAAAAAAGATATAGTTTAGGAGTAATAGCTGCAGTTGTATAACGTCAGTCTACATATATTAGTCTGTATAAATGTATGATATGTTAACTATATAAGTAATAATAGGATAGTACATTTGTAAATATGAAAGGTTGGTTGTATATATTAGTTACTTTTTACAGATTCTATTTGGGTCTATTTATATAATGTAATAAAGCAAGTCTGTAGTGATTCTATAATATCATGGTATATTTAAATGGGTAATATCATGGTATATTTAAATGGGTCCGCTATATATGTGAATTATACAAGTTCATATCATTATGTTGTCTCCATATATAAGTATAAATGAAAGGCGTGTAGTGTTTACATATACATGAGTCAACAGGTTAATTTTGTTTTAAAGTTGAAACTGGATATTGATTTCTAAGTATACATTAGTTTGGTTTTAAATTTACATATTGAGACTTTGTTTTATGTGTTTTAATTTAAAACAATGAGTTTCGAAATACCAGTGTATATATTTTATTAATAAATGTTTGAAATTAGAATATGATTTTGTATATATATATGTATAATTTTTTTTATGTTATTTCTGTATTAAATATTCACTTATATCAATTATCTGTATCGATCTAGTTCCGATTTGTTTCCATCACTTCCTATTATCAGCTTGTCCGTTAAACTCGTATCCTTCGTGCTTTGAGTTGAAATTCGTGCTTGGATTCGTGACTCGCTTCATTGTCAAATTTCTCTAGCCTCGGAAGGTGAGCACTCACTCACGATTAACGTTCTTTTATTTATTAAATTTGATTTCAATTGAAACGACAATTGAAATATGCTGCTATTAGTTAATGACACTGTTATATATGCTATTACCTGTATCAGTTCACCTGTGACATCTGACACCATTATCTGTTAATTATTTATGCGATGATAATACAGTTTGGCTGATAATTGATTGATTGTTGATGTTTATATTGGACGTTAAATTGTTAATGTTAAAATGATAAACAATATAAAATTGAACTTGATATAGGATAATTAAATGTTAAATTTGATTAACTGACATTTGTATAATATGACCCCTTTAACTGTTGAATTTATTGACACGTAGGATTTGTTTAATTACATTTTGAACCACTAAATGTATGTTGTTAAATTGATGATGTATGAAATTGTAAATTGAATGACAAGTGAAAAACCGTATAAATAATTTGTGGAATAATCTTTAATCTGCATGAAATGATAGTGTAGATTCTAGAAGTAATTATATTAATTCGTACAAATAATAATGCGAATTAATACGGTTATTTCGGGATTATTTGAATTGATTATTGGATTGATATTGATTGTTGTTATTGCTTGTTTATTTACTTTGACACCATCCCAGTTATCACACTGCAAGTTCCCTTTGCTATGTTTTGATTTTAAATTGAATTGGAATCGGGTTGAAATGATAAATACCCAAATTGAACTTTGACCTAGGATAGAGAATTAAATAAAACCCCGATTGGTCAATAATTTGATTTGAAAATAAATTGAAGATTTTATTTGAATAAATAATGTAACGATCCGTATTTTTAACACTTTAAAGATACGAATTAAAATGAAAATTTTGGATAAAAATCCGAAGGAAATAAAATTTTGTGTTGTTAAATGTGAATTTCAAGTTGTAAACCAAATTGGTTATGATTGTAAACAAGAATAAATAAAATGGTAGATTTAATATTGAAGTTATAATATGGAAATCAACGTAAATGAATGTAATTTAATATTACTTTGAATTTAAATAAGATGATAGCTGAAGAAAATGAAAGTAAATGAATTATAAACTATTGATAATAAATATATAAGTAAATGGTTGATTCAATAATGAAAGTGTAAATCGAAATAAAAGAATTCATTTGGAATTAAATAACTTGAATTTGAATTACAATATAATTGAACGCTGAATCTAATATAATCTTTTATAGTGGATTTATAATGGAAAATTGCGTTGTAAAAGATTGTTAATTACTGTGAAATTAAAAATGGAATTTGTGAACAATTGAAATTTGATTTAAAATTTAATAATTTAAAATTGGGAATTTTTAAAATTCAGAAATAATTGAAATCGAGTTGAATATGATTGAAAATGATTTGTAAAATTTTTTCTTATCATATTGGAGTTATAGTAATGTTATAGAACTTTTAAAATTGAATTTAAAGTTAATTTGTGAAAATTGAATATTTTAATATTTTATTATCGACTGAAAAATAGCCATTTTTCGAACAGTCTCAGAATTGAACGAAACTCATTCCATTGGATCCGTAATAGTTTGTTATTGTCGGATTTCAATTTTCGTACCAATCGGAGTTATCGTTTGACTGTGACAGCTCGAAACGCATCGAATTGTTTTTAATATTAATTCGGCGAGAGAAAATAGTCATTTTTCAAAAAGTCTCGGATTTCGACGAAACCAGTTTCATCGGATCCGTAATGTCATATTATTGTAGAGTTTCAAATTTCGTGTCAATCGGATTTACCGTTTGTCCGGGGCGAGCCCAAACGCACAGAAATTTGATTAACCGATTTAATTTTAAATCGATCGTTTATTGCCGTAACTCGCACAGATGATCGAATTAGCTTCCGAAACCTGTTCCATTGTGTTCGGAACGCGGGGTAAACCTTAGAAACGTCAGTCGGCACGCTTCGTTTGGAGTTCGGAAAATCCGGGATGAATAGTGTCGCGTATTTTTCTATAAAAGCCCCTCACTTTCTCTATTTTCCAAAAACCCTAGGGTTTCAGCCCTTAGCCGCCACTTTTAATTCAATGGCCAGAAAATTTCGAAACTTCTTTCCTTAATATCTCTCAATCCGTTCAACGAAATCGAAAAATTCCAAAAGCAAAAGTGTAGATCTCGGCGAGCTCTTCAAATCCATACGGAGATGATCGAAAACGGAGCAACGGATCAACGGGAATTTGCATTTAAAGTTTCGTGTTTGTCCTCGATTTGCGTGCAGCAGAGATGGCCGAGCTCCACCCTACTCTGGCCGATGGTAGCCTCCTTGAAGGCCTTCGACGTGGTATTCCCTGATCGTTCTGGAAGTCGTCGTGGAGGTCGTGAAAATTGATGGAAGAAACGACGGCCTATGGGTTTCATTTTCTGGGAGTTACGTGAGGGAGAAGAGAAGGGAGTGGACGGCCTGATCTGGTGGAAGAAAAAAAATGGACGGCCCAGATCTGTTGAGGTTTAAAATTATAAAAGAAAATTGTAAATATTTATAAAATAAATTCGTGTTAACTTCAAAAATGTATAACTTTTTCATACGAGATCCGATTGGAACGAAACTTTTTGCGTTGCGATCATAATGACGAGAGCTTCGAAATGAAACTGGTTTGGATGGATTTGGAGATGGTGGAAATTTGGGCTAAAGTTGGGCGTCGTCCAGTTTTAGTTCCAAACCGGAACGTCTCGGCGACAACAGAGAAAAAGGTGAGTGTTTATACGCTCACAATTGACTAAAATAATTTGTGTTAGTTAAACTTATATTCTGAAGTGATATGAAATTTATTGGCTGTTGTTTGGTAGGATTAATTACCATCTGTATTGATGTATGAATTAATTGATAGAAGTTAAATTGACCGTCAAAATAAATTTAAATTTAAATTGGCAGTATATTACTCGATATTGATAATTATAAAATTGTTGTGAATGTTATTGGCTTTATGGTTGATTGGTGGTGATGGATGCTATTGGTCGATATTGGTTGTTTATTTGTTTTGATATATCATGCTATCATCATGAATATTGTTTATTGCATATAAAATTGTAAACTGAATCATTTCGAATAAATTAAGGAATAGGTTGAAATGATATACCTATGACATCTATTTGGATTGAAATGATACATATCCATCCTTGAAATTAAAATCGAAATAATTATCCACTTGGCCATAGGTTAGAAAATTATATACGGACACCGGGTTGGTTAAATTAAATGATTTTAAAAGTTGTTTTGAAATTATTTAAATGAATTGATTTTAAGAATAAAATCCAATTTATGGAAATTGAATTATTTTGAATTGAAGATCGAGATGTTGGAATTTAAACTTGGTAAATGAAATTGTTTAATTATTCAAAGTTTAGATTTTTAAGAAAAAGATTAAAATACGACGTAAATTTTCGAAAGTTGAATTGTTTTAAAAGATTGGACTTTTAATCGAACTCTGAATATTTCTAAGAAAATTTATATGAAATGATATTTCAAGTTTGAGTTTGGAATTGAAAATTAATTTGAAATTGAGATTTAATTAATTTGGAATTTAATTGAAATTCAAAGAAATTTGTGAATTGGACTAAATTGAAACTATTGAATTAAATTTGAAGATAAAATTGATCTGAATAGGATTTGAACTGAAATTGATTTGGAATGTAATACTTAAATGAATTCTTGAAATTCGAATGTTAATCTAAGTTTATTGAATTGGAATTGTTCCAGAAATTAAGTAAACTACTTAATACAGATGTGTAATTTGAAGTATGTTCTAATTTGAATACGAAATGGTTTTAAAGCGAATCTTATATAAATATATGAACTGTTTTGAAATGTGAAATATTTAAAATTTCGAAATATATTGGAAGTGAATTTGTTTATTTTATGGTTCAAATATGTATTTGAAAATGATTTTGAAATCGAAATGAGATATTGAGGCGAAAATGATTTTTGAAATGAAATTGTATACTTTGAGTAGATATGATGATATTTGAATGGATTTGATTTTGAAGCGAATATGATATTTTGATATCAATTATGAATCGATTTGAAATGTAAAAGAGCCACCGGTGTAATAATACGTAGTTATTAAAGAGACCGGGATCGGATATGGACATACTCTCTGTCGATACCGAAAACCACTTTAATAACTAATACACGTGGAGTGTTGATCCAGAATGAAGTGGATGGTTTTGATGTACGTTGCTGATTTGAAGTAAAAGAACGTTAATGGATGCCTTGACACTTATGTCAAATTTGAAATGACTAAAACAGGAGCCATACCTGTGCCAGTGAGGTTAGCTACCTCTAGCATTCACACTCCTTCGTATACTATATCTACTTTGTTGTCGATTGGTGATCACCCTTGATTTGGGAGTGATGTGATGCGGTGGGCGATCGCAGCAGCGATGCGTTACCACTAGCCGGAGACGCGAAACGGTAGTATCCTACCTTGGGCATTGCCTCACGTGCCTTGTCATACTTTTACCCTTATGCGCGACCACTACGATTTTGATTTAGTGTTAGTGTATCACGGCGCGTCACTATCCACCGACGGTTTACTGGTGTGTTATATGCAAACTGTACACTAGGGCTTAAAAAAAAATGTGTTAAGGGGGATCAATGTAAAGCCTTAACACTATGAAAAATATTTATTTTACTTGATAGACATTACATATATAGCGTATTGTACTACATAGTAGATAGTTTAACGGATCCTTGAGAGATGGAAAATCCCGTAACATCTCTTAAGTTATTGCACTCACGTTGACACTGGATAGGAGATGTCAAACCCCGTAAACATCTCTGACGCCGTCACACTCATATTTCTTATTCGATTTGACTTACATGAGATATTTTAGTCTTGACTCGAGTGTTTTGTCTTTTCATTACGCTCGGGTCAGCCTGAGCATTTCAGATAAGGTTGAAGATCTATTCTGGAGGACGAAGACGGAGTTTGGTATTACATCATTTGTATTCTGCTACTGTATTATTTTTCCGCTGCATTGTTGTATTATCTCTGATATGTATGTAACTCTGATTTATGATGTATAATAATAATCAAATTTATTTATTTAACAGCTTCATGAACTGTTATTTTATTATTATATCTTGTTCCTTCCGCTGTAAGATTCTGAGTTTGCTTCTGTTCTTTCTCTCCTTTTCTTATTTAACCCCAATAACCATCTGCCTTTTTGAACGGTTTGAGTTGGACATGTGTGGATTATTGTCGACTTGAACGGTCAAAAATGTGGGTCGTTACAAATAATATGGTTTTGAAATGAAGTTGAAATTTGAATTTTTAATGAAAGGAAAATGTTAATATTTAATAATCTGAAACAAAATATTAACAAATGTAATTGATGAAAGAACGTTGTTAAATTTGAGAAATGATTGAATTAACTTTGAAATTATAATTAAGTTTGAAATTATTAAACTTTGAAATGATTTAATAATTAACTTTGAAATTATAATTAAGTTTGAAATTATTAAACTTTGAAATTATTTAATAATTAAGTTTTGAATTATTTAATAATGAATTATTAAATGATTAAATTGAATTGAAATTCTTTAATAAAAAAAATTGAACTTTTGAATAAGTGGATTTTACTTCGTAATAATTGAAATTGAGTTTTCTTTATTAAGTTAGTTTTGGAAAATTATTTAAGAAAGTAAATAAGCGAAATGGAATTTCTTTAACAAGAAATGAAAATGTGATATTTTTGGAATTAATGTAAGACTTGTAATTAAAAGAGTTGATTTGATGAATTGAATTTAATTCAAAATTGTAAGTTTTGATTTAAACTTAAGAAATTGATTTAATGAATTGGAAATTGAATAGAAATTGTTTTGAATGATAAAGTAACTTAACGAATATTGAATGAAATTGATAAATGGATTTAAATTGATTTGAATGTTAAAATTTAGTTAATTTAAATGATTTCGGAATGAAACTTATATACGAACTTGAATCAATATTTGAATTGTTTTCAATATAAAGATTGAAATTGAACTATAAGGTTTTGAAATGGTAATTTGGAAGTTTTGAAACGGAAATTTAGAAATTGGTTTAGAAAGACAATCGAAATGTTGATTTATGAACTCTGATTGAAATTGAATTTGATTTGGTTTTGAAATATAATAAACGACCAATCGGTGTAATAATTACGAAAGTTATTAAAGAGACCGGGATCGGTAATGGATATACTCTCTATCTAAACCGAAACCACTTTAATAACTATACGCGGAGTGATGATCCAGAATGAAGTGGTTGGAATGATGTACGTGATGACTGAAGAAAGAGAACGATAATGGATAGCCTTGACACTTGTGTCAAATTGGAAATGACTAAAACAGGAGCCGTGCCGGGCCAATGGAGGATTAGCTACCTCAAGTGGACACACTTCTTTGAACTACTTATACTTGTTGTCGATTGATGCACCCTTGATTTTGGGAGTGTTGTTTCACGGTGTTGCGGGCGCTGCGACGTTGCGTTCTCACCAGTCCGGATCAGGCGAACGGTAGTATCACTACCTTGGGTATTGCCTCATGTGCCTTGTCATACTTGTATTCCATTTATACGCGACCACTACGACTTTGATTTGTACCTTTAGTATATGGATTGCCCTCTGGTGACTTCCGGTTTTGGGGAAACTACGGTCTTGTATATGCTTTTGGGAATAAAAATGTGTTAAGGGTGGAATGGGCCATGACTTAACGCTATTTTGATATCTTTTTATATTACTGATAGACATTATCTACTTATCGTACACTACTACATAGTAGATAGTTTAACGGATCCTTAAAGGATGGTTATTCCAAACATCCTTTGAGTTACTTGTATTTCAATTGCTATTTCACTTGAGTTGGATTTATTAATATAAGAATGTTAATCCTGACTCGAGTGTCTTGTGTTTTTGCTTTACGCTCGGGTCAGACTGAGTGTACCAGTATTCGAGACTCACCTTTGGAGTTGGAGCTTTGCTTGAAGATCCAGCCATCTATTCTGCTTTCAGTATTCGATGATTCCAGTGATGTATTCTGATTTGTATATGATGTATCGTATTATTCTTCTGTTGTAAACTCTGATGTATTTTATATATTCATATAGTAGCTTCATGAACTACTATCTCTTTTAATTCCGCTGCACTTATTACTCTGTGTCTGTGTTCTGTGATTATTTATTTACTATATATGTTCAGTTTTGCCAAATTTAAATTAACAACGCGGTATTTTGAGCAATTCGACTCCGGCATGAGTGTCTACCTATACACTTATAATGGATGTGAATGGTCCAAAATGGCGGGTCGTTATAGTTGGTATCTGAGCTTTGGTAGCTCTAGGCAAAACTTAACATATAGGGTAAATGTATTTACAGAATCACTCTCATTCGAGTTTCAATCTCTTCCTTTGAATTTTTGGAACGTTCCCCTCGGTTCCGAAATTCATTCGTGTCCTTCACTATTCGTCTTCTTTCAATCATGGAGCACCCCATAACTCCATTCTGAATGTTCGGCGGTCTCGCCAATCTTCGAATGATTCGTAAAGGATTAAGACTCCTTTATAATAGACATCGATTTACCGGAGATTTCTGTATCCTCGGTTTACGATGCTATCTATCTCCTACTATACCTGAATTCTATTTCTTGAGATCGAATGTCGATTTGCCCGAAATTCTGCATCGATCTTATTCTTGAAGTCACAGTCGACCCGGTTAAGGTTGCCCACGATTTATATAAACTTATCTATCTTCCTATTTTGTTATTTAATTATCTCGTCTTTGTTTCAAAACCTATCTTCGAATCGAAATTCTCTTTGATTTGAGTCAACAAAAAAATTTGAATCCCTATCCTTATTTTGAAAAATTCATTCCTGTATCGCCGAGCAAAGAGATGTATTTGTAAACTAATATTTAAAATGTTTTATATATTGTGTTGTTTGAGTTGTTGATGTTGATTTGGGTTTCCGATCGATTCGTCTGATCAACGCTATCGATAGGATTTCCAAAACACTTGAACAGAGCAAACTGACACAATATTGTTTTTAAATTTGGTGGATAAAATAAAAGTTCTATATGATTATATTATATATAAATATAAGTTTTCTGAAATTAAAATTGTTAATGAATTTGTTGTCTGAAATAATAATATTTGATTTTCATTTATTGTTTTGTAAACCATTGACTATTGCATAATATAAATAAATGAATTTATAAACTTGGTTATAAATTGATTGGAATTTGAAATGAATTTAATTCAGAAATTTGAGAATTTAGTTTCCGATGATTTCGAATTTTGGTTTTAAAATTTTTAAGTATATATTATTGAAAATATTTTTAAATAGAAATCGTTTCAAAGAATTTTAAAATGTTGAAATCAGTGCTCTTCTCTTTGTCGCTGGAAAATAATTTCGGTGATGGCGGCCGCATCATCGACGTTCATTTTCGAGTTTCGAAGTGGAGAAACTATTCTGTAGCTTTGCTACGGTTTTGCTTTGAAAAATATTTCGATTTGAATTTCTTCGGTATAATTTGATTTATATATATATATATATAGGTATCTTATTTTAAAATTTAATTTGATTTGATATAAATATATTATATATCCCTAAATTGTTTAAAGTTAATCGGAAATCTAATTCTTAAATTTTGTTAAAAGATGATTTTAATTATAAATAAAACCAAATTTGGAATAAATATTTAAACTTGAATAATTGAATTTGGAAAATTTTATTTGTATATTGTT
Organism: Allium fistulosum; assembly: GCA_030737815.1. Classification (NCBI taxonomy): domain Eukaryota; kingdom Viridiplantae; phylum Streptophyta; class Magnoliopsida; order Asparagales; family Amaryllidaceae; genus Allium; species Allium fistulosum. The sequence goes on from CM060903.1 coordinate 1,412,483,481, forward strand.
CAACTACATTCTAATACAACTTACCTAAATCATTCAGAAGTTGAATATGTAATTGGATAATGTATAAGGTAAATTGAATTTATAAATAAAATTTGAGTGTTTATAATAAATGTTATACACTAAATTTTGATTATAAAGATGTTAATAGAGTTCGATAGGATAATAAGTAAAACTCAGTTAATAATGAAATAAATTTGTTTTGAGAGAATTAATAAATTGAAATTGATCAACTTATGGAAATACCTTGAATTTAAAAGCAATTAGGGAATATAAATTAATTTAAATCGAAACTTTCATGGTTTAAATTAATTTATATAAGTTAAATATATATGATTAGATATATTAAATTTAACAATAATTTGGAATAAAGAAGAATTTAAATTGCTAAAAAAAATATGATTATAATAAAAGACTATTCAAGTTTATGATTTTAGAAATTGTTAATAAAAGATAATTGGATAATAAAACAATGAATAAATGAGATAAATAAAATGAAATTTTGTTTTGAAGAAATCTTTTGGTATCAAATATTAATAAATTGGAATTAAATCAACTTATTGAAATACCCTGAATTTTAAATCAAATATTGAGTATCAATTAAGGTAAATTGAAATTTATACGGTTTAAACTAATTGTTATTTTGTATTTCAAATCTGTTTTCTTTCTGGTTGTTTCTATTCTCCTACCTCGTTCCTTTTCGGGGACGAAAAGTTTTGAGTGGGGGAGAGTGTAACGACCCGTAAATTTCAACTGCTTTAATAATGTAATTAGTTGAAATTTTGCGAAATTTTAAACGATAAAATTTTGAAATATAATTTAATATTTGGAATGCGTCTAGTTAAACATAGCAACTGGTAAATTTTCGTCCGAAAATATGAAAGTTTATTTCGCGCGTAAATTTACTTCAATTTAATCAGTTAAAAAGTAATGAAAATAAAATGTTTTCGGAACCTAAATATTTTTACATAGAAAAATTCTAAACCATCTTCTGAGCAAGATGTCAGTTTGTCGTTTTTCCCAATTCGGACATCTTTGGCTCCGTCGATCTTATTTTTCAGCGTTTTTCTTGCATTTTCCGCTATTAGAAAATTCGAATTTTTTTAATTTGATCGTGCCACTGATATTTGTATACCGTTTTAATCGTCTCGTCGTGCTGACCTCTGCGGTATATTTATTTCCGTGTTTTGAGTTCGGATGCACGACAAAATCAACAAAACGGCTAACCGTATCGGTTTGACACTTCGAATCTTTGTTCATTTGCTTTTTCTTCGTATACCGTGAGAAGCCTAAAGACCAACAACCATTTGTCTTTAATACATTCATAAACCAATGCAAGAAATTTAACTATTTCCAATGTAACTTTATTAACGTCGGTTCACTTTGAAAGAATTGGGACATTCCGTTGTTCACCTTTCGTTCCTTATCTTTATTTCATATTCTTCCTCTTCCCTTCATTTGCATTCTGTGCTTTCATTCCAAAGAAATATTTATAACTCCTCTGACCACTCCACTTGTGCACTTGCTCATCACGTCCTCTCTCCCATGCAACACCCTCAATTCACCACCAACACCTCACGGCCATCGCCCACAACCTCCGCCTACAACTCCGGCCCGACCTTGTGCCTCGACAGTAGATCTTCCCTTGCCGAACCCTCCACCACCTGAGCTCCTCCCTGCAAGCAACCGTGCCCACACCTGAAGGCACACCCGAGTTCGCCTACCCACATCAACCCATCGGACTCTTCTACTACGTTTCCGCTTGAAAACTCGACGCCGACCCGCCAAGCATCGGCCACCCTCCACTGCAAGCATAGGCCGACATTTCCTCAACATCCCCAACACCGTGTGCACGCTTCCTTCTTCCAACTCGAAATCCACCTCACTCCGTAATTGCCACCTCAACACTTGCCTCTTCACAGCATTGTTCTCTCTTGTGAGTATATATCATATATATAGTTTATATTAATGTCTGTTTTGCTTTGTTTGTCAATTTGTTCATTTGTTTGAAAACTAGCCCAAGTGCAGTGGCTCTGTTATGTATTAAAGTATATGGGTGTGAGTATGTTTCTACGCCCTTTATATACTATAGTTATATTTCAAAGGTTTGTATTTAACATATTGTTTTTGTAATAATAATATATATGCGTTTATTTGTATATGTATTATTTTATGAAGGTTGTATCTATAAAATTTGTTTTTAAGTTTATGTGTCGGTCTACATAAATTATTTTAGTGTCTGAATTCATATATGGGTAATGTATATGATTTGTATATATAGTATTTATTTTATGTATATAAACAAGAAACTAGTATGAAGTTGGTCCAGTTCTTCTGTTAAACAGGCAATAAGAAGAAACAATCCAATCTCCTAGAAACTTACATGAACACCTCAAACAAATGAATCTTTCGGTCTGGTTTTCAATTGCTTAAACATTTGGGTTACAGACATATGTATGAATATAGTAGCCTTAAGTATAAATTACATTTTAAAATACATAAGTGTTGTCTTAAAATATAATATATATATATATATATATATATATATATTATCTGTGATATTTTAAAACTGTCGCACAACATATGTACTGAAAAAAAAGATATAGTTTAGGAGTAATAGCTGCAGTTGTATAACGTCAGTCTACATATATTAGTCTGTATAAATGTATGATATGTTAACTATATAAGTAATAATAGGATAATACATTTGTAAATATGAAAGGTTGGTTGTATATATTAGTTACTTTTTACAGATTCTATTTGGGTCTATTTATATAATGTAATAAAGCAAGTCTGTAGTGATTCTATAATATCATGGTATATTTAAATGGGTAATATCATGGTATATTTAAATGGGTCCGCTATATATGTGAATTATACAAGTTCATATCATTATGTTGTCTCCATATATAAGTATAAATGAAAGGCGTGTAGTGTTTACATATACATGAGTCAACAGGTTAATTTTGTTTTAAAGTTGAAACTGGATATTGATTTCTAAGTATATATTAGTTTGGTTTTAAATTTACATATTGAGACTTTGTTTTATGTGTTTTAATTTAAAACAATGAGTTTCGAAATACCAGTGTATATATTTTATTAATAAATGTTTGAAATTAGAATATGATTTTGTATATATATATGTATAATTTTTTTATGTTATTTCTGTATTAAATATTCACTTATATCAATTATCTGTATCGATCTAGTTCCGATTTGTTTCCATCACTTCCTATTATCAGCTTGTCCGTTAAACTCGTATCCTTCGTGCTTTGAGTTGAAATTCGTGCTTGGATTCGTGACTCGCTTCATTGTCAAATTTCTCTAGCCTCGGAAGGTGAGCACTCACTCACGATTAACGTTCTTTTATTTATTAAATTTGATTTCAATTGAAACGACAATTGAAATATGCTGCTATTAGTTAATGACACTGTAATATATGCTATTACCTGTATCAGTTCACTTGTGACATCTGACACCATTATCTGTTAATTATTTATGCGATGATAATACAGTTTGGCTGATAATTGATTGATTGTTGATGTTTATATTGGACGTTAAATTGTTAATGTTAAAATGATAAACAATATAAAATTGAACTTGATATAGGATAATTAAATGTTAAATTTGATTAACTGACATTTGTATAATATGACCCCTTTAACTGTTGAATTTATTGACACGTAGGATTTGTTTAATTACATTTTGAACCACTAAATGTATGTTGTTAAATTGATGATGTATGAAATTGTAAATTGAATGACAAGTGAAAAACCGTATAAATAATTTGTGGAATAATCTTTAATCTGCATGAAATGATAGTGTAGATTCTAGAAGTAATTATATTAATTCGTACAAATAACAATGCGAATTAATACGGTTATTTCGGGATTATTTGAATTGATTATTGAATTGATATTGATTGTTGTTATTGCTTGTTTATTTACTTTGACACCATCCCAGTTATCACACTGCAAGTTCTCTTTGCTATGTTTTGATTTTAAATTGAATTGGAATCGGGTTGAAATGATAAATACCCAAATTGAACTTTGACCTAGGATAGAGAATTAAATAAAAACCCGATTGGTCAATAATTTGATTTGAAAATAAATTGAAGATTTTATTTGAATAAATAATATGGTTTTGAAATGAAGTTGAAATTTGAATTTTTAATGAAAGGAAAATGTTAATATTTAATAATCTGAAACAAAATATTAACAAATGTAATTGATGAAAGAACGTTGTTAAATTTGAGAAATGATTGAATTAACTTTGAAATTATAATTAAGTTTGAAATTATTAAACTTTGAAATGATTTAATAATTAACTTTGAAATTATAATTAAGTTTGAAATTATTAAACTTTGAAATTATTTAATAATTAAGTTTTAAATTATTTAATAATGAATTATTAAATGATTAAATTGAATTGAAATTCTTTAATAAAAAAAATTGAACTTTTGAATAAGTGGATTTTACTTCGTAATAATTGAAATTGAGTTTTCTTTATTAAGTGAGTTTTGGAAAATTATTTAAGAAAGTAAATAAGCGAAATGGAATTTCTTTAACAAGAAATGAAAATGTGATATTTTTGGAATTAATGTAAGACTTGTAATTGAAAGAATTGATTTGACGAATTGAATTTAATTCAAAATTGTAAGTTTTGATTTAAACTTAAGAAATTGATTTAATGAATTGGAAATTGAATAGAAATTGTTTTGAATGATAAAGTAACTTAACGAATATTGAATGAAATTGATAAATGGATTTAAATTGATTTGAATGTTAAAATTTAGTTAATTTAAATGATTTCGGAATGAAACTTATATACGAACTTGAATCAATATTTGAATTGTTTTCAATATAAAGATTGAAATTGAACTATAAGGTTTTGAAATGGTAATTTGGAAGTTTTGAAACGGAAATTTAGAAATTGGTTTAGAAAGACAATCGAAATGTTGATTTATGAACTCTGATTGAAATTGAATTTGATTTGGTTTTGAAATATAATAAACGACCAATCGGTGTAATAATTACGAAAGTTATTAAAGAGACCGGGATCGGTAATGGATATATTCTCTATCTAAACCGAAACCACTTTAATAACTATACGCGGAGTGATGATCCAGAATGAAGTGGTTGGAATGATGTACGTGATGACTGAAGAAAGAGAACGATAATGGATAGCCTTGACACTTGTGTCAAATTGGAAATGACTAAAACAGGAGCTGTGCCGGGCCAATGGAGGATTAGCTACCTCAAGTGGACACACTTCTTCGAACTACTTATACTTGTTGTCGATTGGTGCACCCTTGATTTTGGGAGTGTTGTTTCACGGTGTTGCGGGCGCTGCGGCGTTGCGTTCTCACCAGTCCGGATCAGGCGAACGGTAGTATCACTACCTTGGGTATTGCCTCATGTGCCTTGTCATACTTGTATTCCATTTATACGCGACCACTACGACTTTGATTTGTACCTTTAGTATATGGATTGCCCTCTGGTGACTTCCGGTTTTGGGGAAACTACGGTCTTGTATATGCTTTTGGGAATAAAAATGTGTTAAGGGTGGAATGGGCCATGACTTAACGCTATTTTGATATCTTTTTATATTACTGATAGACATTATCTACTTATCGTACACTACTACATAGTAGATAGTTTAACGGATCCTTAAAGGATGGTTATTCCAAACATCCTTTGAGTTACTTGTATTTCAATTGCTATTTCACTTGAGTTGGATTTATTAATATAAGAATGTTAATCCTGACTCGAGTGTCTTGTGTTTTTGCTTTACGCTCGGGTCAGACTGAGTGTACCAGTATTCGAGACTCACCTTTGGAGTTGGAGCTTTGCTTGAAGATCCAGCCATCTATTCTGCATTCAGTATTCGATGATTCCAGTGATGTATTCTGATTTGTATCTGATGTATCGTATTATTCTTCTGTTGTAAACTCTGATGTATTTTATATATTCATATAGTAGCTTCATGAACTACTATCTCTTTTAATTCCGCTGCACTTATTACTCTGTGTCTGTGTTCTGTGATTATTTATTTACTGTATATGTTCAGTTTTGCCAAATTTAAATTAACAACGCGGTATTTTGAGAAATTCGACTCCGACATGAGTGTCTACCTATACACTTATAATGGATGCGAATGGTCCAAAATGGTGGGTCGTTATAGTAACTCGACGGTAATCCTTCCATTTTCAAAAATATCCGGTCTTCAACACCGGTCATCAAATGCAATTCATAACGACGTATCACATATTCGGAATGGGTTATACGACCCCATGGTCCTTTCCCGGCTAACCCGAATAGTGAGCGCTTATTCAAAAATAAGTGTGGCATTCAAATTTATCCAATTCACAACAAATACCCATTCAAGGTGATTATTGATAGTCGGTTATTTAACTATCAATAAAGATGCGCAACATCATCAGATTCCAAATAATTTTTCCAAATTATTTATTTTCCCAAAATATCTTTACTAGATATAAAATTTCCACACTTCAAAAATAAATCAATATTTATTTTCTTAACAGATTCCCCTTTCCTTTATAAATTCCATAGTGAATTTATATTTCAAAAATATGTACTGATATACGATTTTCAATCGATTTCAAATATTCAATTTCAATTTATCTTTACAAAGATAAATTCTCAAAAAACGTTTCATTTTATTTTGGAAAACATTTCCATACTTATTCAAAAATAAGTAATTCACCAATCTTATTAATTTTCAAACACTTGGAAAATATTCGATATACTTAAATAAATATTAAGTATATATTTCATTCTTTAAGGAAATCATTCTCTTGAGCACATTTATTTGAGTCAAAACGAATGTTACGTAAAACATCGTTACGACGACTCAAAATCACTAGTATAGGGATTCAGAATTAAGATAGATATGTAAATCCCAATACTAAAAAAAACATTTCCTTTCGGAAATCATTTACTATAACAACAGTGTTATAGTCCACCATTTCCTTATTTCTTCAAAAACGTCAATTTCAACAATGAATGTTGAAATCTATGTATTTGATACTTAATACATTTTTATACTTCGTTAAAACAATTAACTTCATTTTAAAATATTCATTTTCCAAAAACATATCCATTTTATTCAATAATATATTCACTGTCCAAAATCGTGAATATAATTCACTTAACCAAATTTCAATCATCTCTACACATTTTATTTCAATAAAAATTCGCTATCCAAAATCGTGAATATATCTTCTTTAATAACCTTCTATATTTAATTTATCAAATTCAATTGATTTCGAATTTATAAAACAACGTTTATAAATTCTATTTCTATTTTATAACAACTTTGATTTATAAATCTTCTTTATTAACAATTCGATCAATATCCATTTAAAGGCAAAAATCCAATTTATAAGTAAATTTCTTATAAATCTTTTATTCTACAATTTCATTCATTTAATAACTTCACAATTTTTAAATTGTTATCTCAACTTTTGGCAAAGTCGAGATACCCAAAGATTAACTGAAAATCAATGATTATTAGTCATGAACATCGATTGTGCATCGCAGGTTCACCACGGATATCGATGAATTTTGTCCGAGTCCGGATCGAGCTGCAATTGATAAGACATGTCAAGCAAGGTCAGATGAAGCAACATTCCAAATCTCGAGTCAATCGGAGTTCATACGCCCAAGATATCATCGACGCAAGTGGAGGACATAGCCTTGAGTTCGTCTCCCTATGGTTCGAATCCCCTAGGGTCGAATCCATCAAACTCGACTCCAACAAAGTTCCCCTGATGGCTTCGAATCCATGAGAAATGCTTTAGCCTTCGACTTTATCGTCTTCGTATCCAACGCATCAAGCTCACGTGATCTACTTCGAATCGATGAGGTCTTAGTCGGTTCGAATCCATCGGTTTCTCCCTGCTTCGAATCCATGAAGAGGACCATAGCTTCGACTCCATGCCGCTATTGTCTTCAAATCCCAAAGACAGAGGATGCTTCGAATCGATCAGTAACGACCTTCCACGATCGATACGAAGGAGCATGAATTCAATCGATTCGAAGGAAGCGCGTCTTCGAATCAATAATCTCGAGTCCACCTAGTCCACACAGCTAAAACCCCGGGCACGACTCAGTAAAACTCGGAGATAAAGGAGGGTTGACCCGAGGCATGCGCACCACGCCGTAGTCTTCGCATACAGGAGGATCGATTCGAACGAATCGATTCGAACTAGATCGATTCGAACTAGGCTAGTCAACCAAAAATGCAACCTTGAATCGATCATAACTTGAGATCTACACATCCAAACGCCATGAAATTTTCACAGAAGCCTAAACACATGATGAAGAATGTTCACACCAAATTTCAGCTCGATTGGACTCTTTCTTGCTCGATTCGAACCAAGGGTCGAATCGATCCCAAAGTAGGCCCGGATCTCCAGATTTCGGCCATGTGGGCCCCCTCACGTACCAGAACTGGTCTCCCCTCAATTTAGGCGAAATATCAGCCTCCTACACCTATAAATAGAGCCCCTGGTCATTCAAAAAAGGGGTCGGACAATTTTGAGAGCTAAAGAGCGCCCAGATTCTGCCAGATTTACTCTAGATCACCATTGCTGCCTTAGATTCAGACTTAGTTCAGCAAATCAGTTGTAATACAACATACGAAATTGTAATCTTCAAGCATCGAGCAATAAAATCATAAAAACCTTGAAGTGGACGTAGGCCAGAGATAGCCGAACCACTATAAATTGTGTGTCACTGTTCATTATTTCTTGATTGCTGATTATTACTTGCTTAGATTTGTGATTTGTGTGTGAATACTATTGATTCATATTCATACGCTGGTGCTTTCACTACACTTGGGGTTTGTGACCATTTTTGGTGCAAACACTTTGGTGCTTTCACTGAGAAGGACTAGCACCCGCTACACCAAATTCAAAATTTAGATTTGGAATTTTAAGGATTCAGATCTGACTCTACAATGACTCGACAAACTAGACAAAGAACTGAGAGGAGCCAACAGGCAGGAAGTCAAGAGGCATCCTCTGGCGCTGGAGAAGGACAAGCTTCGATCTACATTACTAGAGATGAGATGGAGGCTATGAATAACCTAATGCAGGAGAGAATGATGAAAAGCCAACAAGAGATGCTGCAGAATTTCTTTGAACAGATGAGAGCTGTGGGAACACAGAACCTTGGACCAGCTACAGCGGCTATGAATGTGGAACAAGGAGCTAGGGCCATGGAACCCAACGGAGGATAGAATACAGAACCAGAAGGCAATCAACAAGGGCTTGGGGGCAGGCCCGCAGGATCCAACGCAGAAGTACCTTTGGAAGGAGCTCAACCGGCTAGGGCCAACACAAATGCTAACGAGCCACCCGAAGAGTACGTACCAGAATTCCCTACAAGACTCGGAGGGCAAGACAGAGACATGACAAGGGGGCAACCCCTAGATGGAGATGAAAGAATGATCGGCCTAGTGAGACGACTCATGAGAGGAGGGTTTTCAGGAGGAGGATTGGAAGAAGTTAGTCGGAGTCCGTTCGCTCCGAATTTCAGGAATGCAAGGAACCCTCCGAAGTTCAAACTACCAACGCTGAATCCTTATGACGGAAAGTCAGACCCGACCATGCATATCACCAGATATATCAGACACATGGAAGTGCTGGGAGCATCCGAGGAAGTAATGGCACGATGTTTCCCCTTATTCTTATCAGATTTGGCTGCGCTTTGGTTTAGACAGCTAGAGACAGGATCAATCAGGACATGGGGCGAACTTGTAGATTGTTTCATGAAGCAGTTTAGGGTCCACATAACGCGACCCAAGAGCGTGATGACTTTGGCATCAATAAAACAAAGGACCGGAGAGTCCATAAAAGATTTTTTGTTACGATTTAACGCAACAGTGGCTTCTGTAGATCGCCCGGACCCATCGATGATTTTGATGGCGGCGGTGGCAGGAGTTGGAGAAGGCACCGAATTCAAAGACTCTTTGACTAAAGATCCACCGCAAGATCTTGGAGAGTTTTTTCATGAAGCTGAAAAATTCATTCGATTAGAGGAATAACGAGCCAAGAGGCAGGAAATAAATGTTGCACAAGGCGAAGGAACCGCCAGGGAACAGTCCAGGGCAGACAAAGGAAAGAGAAAGCAGGATGACGCACATGATGGTCCTGATAAACGGAAGAAATTCCGAGAGCCCAGATTCAGGCAATACACAGACTTGGTGGCAGGACTGGAACGAATTTACACCGAAACTCGGGGGCAACTCCCCTATCGAAAACCACCCAGGAGAGATCCCACAGAGCGGGAACGTAGAACCGGAAAATACTGCCTATTCCATGAGCTGGATGGGCACAATACCGATGAATGCCGCCACCTGAAGGATGAGGTGGAAGAACATGCCAGGAGTGGTAGATTGCCGCAGTATGTCAGAGAACGTGCAACGGCGGTTAGACCCGAACAACTACCGCCTCAACCTAACAGGAATGATCCTGGATCGGGATCACGACTCGTCATCAACTGATTGTGATGGCAAGGGCCAAGTTCAAGACTTGGACTCTGGTCGATTAGTTTTCTTAGATTTGATTTCCAAAATAAAACGGCTATCCCACTTACTCATGTACGGGAACCGGAGAGATCCCTAGGCATGCTCTGAGATGGAAATAGACCGCTCCGCCCGGAGAGGCATTATCTTGTTTTTCCTGGTGTTTGAGATTGAACATCTAGGATTTGAATTTAATAAAGAAACACTTATTAAAATAAACCTTTGACCGGAGAGTTAAAGGATAAACATGAAATATCAATATAAACATGATCGCTTTATGATCCTACCCGGAGAAGCAGGGTCCGGAGTGCAAGAAGTGAGTTGCTTCGCCGGAGAGCGACAGGATCAACTCACTTAAGCATCGTTTCCTATTCACTGGAGAGTGATTGGATCAGGACTCGATAAGAGCCCGGAGAGACTATGATCGGCCCACGATTTAGGCCATGACATCGCTTAATGTTCAGATACACTAAACCGGAGTGCAGGAGGTGAGTCGCTTCGCCGGAGAGCGACAGGATTGACTCACTTAACGTTGTTTCCCCTTCACCGGAGAGTGACAGGATGGGATCCAGCATGAGCCCGGAGAGGCTGTGATCGACCGACGATTCAGGTCATGACATCGCTTAATGTTCAGATACACTGAACCAGAGTGCAGGAGGTGAGTCGCTTTGCCGGAGAGCGACAGGATTGACTCACTTAACGTTGTTTCCCCTTCACCGGAGAGTGACAGGATGGGATCCAGCATGAGCCCGGAGAGGCTATGATCGGTCGAGAACGACCAAGACATCGCTTTTATGCCCTAACTGGGGCCGGAGTGTAAGGGGTAGAAAGCAACATCGGAGTGCAATAGGATCTTTCTATTCGATCGCTAAGTCTGGAATGGGCTCGGCAAGGGTCCGGAGTGACCATCGATAATACGGAGAGACGGTAGAATCTCATTCTTAACTTCCACTAAAAGAAATTGATAACAATTCGGCTTCGAACAGCCATGGACTTGATTGAAAATGCTATAAGCTATGAGTAAAACATGAACTCACTGCATCCAACTTAAGACTGATCAAAACACGCCTTTTACCAAAAATGCATGTTTTGGGGGGCAAAATGTTATCCCAACTTTTGGCAAAGTCGAGATACCCAAAGATTAACTGAAAATCAATGATTATTAGTCATGAACATCGATTGTGCATCGCAGGTTCACCACGGATATCGATGAATTTTGTCCGAGTCCGGATCGGGCTGCAATTGATAAGACATGTCAAGCAAGGTCAGATGAAGCAACATTCCAAATCTCGAGTCAATCCGAGTTCATACGCCCAAGATATCATCGACTCAAGTGGAGGACATAGCCTTGAGTTCGTCTCCCTATGGTTCGAATCCCCTAGGGTCGAATCCATCAAACTCGACTCCAACAAAGTTCCCCTGATGGCTTCGAATCCATGAGAAATGCTTTAGCCTTCGACTTCATCGTCTTCATATCCAACGCATCAAGCTCACGTGATCTACTTCGAATCGATGAGGTCTTAGTCGGTTCGAATCCATCGGTTTCTCCTTGCTTCGAATCCATGAAGAGGACCATAGCTTCGACTCCATGCCGCTATTGTCTTTAAATCCCAAAGACAGAGGATGCTTCGAATCGATCAGTAACGACCTTCCACGATCGATACGAAGGAGCATGAATTCAATCGATTCGAAGGAAGCGCGTCTTCGAATCAATAATCTCGAGTCCACCTAGTCCACACAGCTAAAACCCCGGGTACGACTCAGTAAAACTCGGAGATAAAGGAGGGTTGACCCGAGGCGTGCACACCACACCGTAGTCTTCGCATACAGGAGGATCGATTCGAACGAATCGATTCGAACTAGATCAATTCGAACCAGGCTAGTCAACCAGAAATGCAACCTTGAATCGATCATAACTTGAGATCTACACATCCAAACGCCATGAAATTTTCACAGAAGCCTAAACACATGATGAAGAATGTTCACACCAAATTTCAGCTCGATTGGACTCTTTCTTGATCGATTCGAACCAAGGGTCGAATCCATCCCAAAGTGGGCCCGGATCTCCAGATTTCGGCCATGTGGGCCCCCTCACGTACCAGAACTGGTCTCCCCTCAATTTAGGCGAAATATCAGCCTCCTAAACCTATAAATAGAGCCCCTGGTCATTCAGAAAAGGGGTCGGACAATTTTGAGAGCTAAAGAGCGCCCAGATTCTGCCAGATTTACTCCAGATCACCATTGCTGCCTTAGATTCAGACTTAGTTCAGCAAATCAGTTGTAATACAACATACGAAATTGTAATCTTCAAGCATCGAGCAATAAAATCATAAAAACCTTGAAGTGGACGTAGGCCGGAGATAGCCGAACCACTATAAATTGTGTGTCACTGTTCATTATTTCTTGATTGCTGATTGTTACTTGCTTAGATCTGTGATTTGTGTGTGAATACTGTTGATTCGTATTCATACGCTGGTGCTTTCACTACACTTGGGGTTTGTGACCATTTTTGGTGCAAACATAAATCTATAAATTTCATATCTTCAAAATTTATAATTATTTCATTTTTAACACTTATAAAAACTCGTTTTAAAATTCCAATGTTTTATATTTATAAATATCAACTTTTTAAATCCTTTAAATAAACCGTTTATAATACTTTAAAGATCTCAACTTAAACCCTTTTTTTAAATAAATCAACTTTTATTTCAAAAATATCACTTTGGTTATATTTCACAAAAATCTTAACTTTTATAACTTTAAAGTTTTAACATTTATTTATTTAAAATAAATCAATTCAATAATTTAAATAAAACGTATATTTTCAAAGATCACTTTTAAAATCTCTTTTAAAATCAACATCGTCATTTTTTTTAATTTCAAAAATGAATCCGATGATGGAATGCACCAATTGGTCAATCATGACATCTAACATCATATATCGATATGATAATCAACAAAAATCACAATATCTGTAATCAAATAAATACTGGTGAGGAATCCAGTTGGATCCCTCCAACTTGTTTCCCTGCATCCATAGACGTTAGCACAATACCAATTCCACTTCGAGGTGGAATATCGCGGTATATGGGTTTTATAAATATCATCTGCTTACTAACAGCGCAATAGGGTCTCATCTGCTATACAATGCGGGAAATCAATCAATCCAATATATACATATGCCAATATGTATATATTTCTATATATATAGATATATCCTACTATATCTATTATCACATCCAAACAGTCAATCAATCAGTCAATAAATAACTGCAGAACAAAATTTTTATTTTGAGTGAGAAAAATCTCACATTTGCTTTTTATTTTGCAATCCACTTTCATTTTGACCATTTCTTCATTGTATTAGACCTTGTATAGACAATTTTATACAATCGATTAATATTCGAAATAAATCAAATTATTAATTGCCATTTAACAATTAGATTAACTAATAGTTTTAATTTTTAAACCAATTCCTTTTAATAAATTTATTTAACTAATTATTAAATTTAATTAATTAAACTCTATATTAGACTAAAAATTTCAATTCAAACACATTTCCTTTTACTTACAAATTTCCCAAAATTCAAAATTTTTGCATTCCCAAATCATAGGGAATATATACATATATTTCTGTTTTATCTGTATATATATATATATATAAAAACTGCATATTTTTTTTTCCTGACTACTTTAATTACTGTTTTAAATCAGACTATTTTATCTTTATGTTCTTTTGAAATTATTTATCTATATATAAATATACTTATAAAAATATTCTTTATAGATTTTCAAAAATTACTTTACAGAAACTTTATCATCATTTTTTTCTTTTCTTCAAATTTCCTTAAATTTTAAATTTGAATATATATATAATGGTAGTTAAAACGAAAACAAAAACAAAATCGAATACCTCGCAGTCGACCTTCCAGACTCCTGTCGAATCGAGAGTATCACGACTCGATGCCATCGCCGAAACCCTCAGCCACGTATGCGAACCCACGCCCCAATTCCAATCGCCATCGCGAGACCATGCTGCCCACCGCCTCGACTCGAAATCAATCGCCGCCCAGATAATCGCGCTGCCACATTTGTCTCCGCGCCAGTGCCTGCTTCCCTCGATCGCGAAGCTCGTCGCCGATCGAACCCTAATCGCGAGTTCGATCGATGCACGCTCCCCCCTTGGCCCTTACTGCTGCTGACCTCCACGCGCCGACCACCAGCATCGAATTTGCGACCATCCCCTAAATCGTGACACCTCATCTCGACGCGCCTCTTGCCTCGTCGCCCTCCATTGCTTCGCGCGCTAGCCTTCTTCAATGCCGACTCCTCCTACCTTGCAGTCATTCGCGATCTCGATCGCGATTTCCACCCCCATTTTTTTTTCTTTATTTAGGGGACTTCGATTTTTATCTGAAGAAAATGAGAAGCTCGGCTTTAAAGGAAGAGAAGGGAGTTGGATTTCATTTGAATGAGAAGAACATTTTATTCATCTCGTTTGATTTTGATTTTTTTTCCGTTCGTTTTATTGTTTTGAACAAAGAGAGGGGTGGTATAAAACACGAAGGGGTAGCGTGATTTCTGGTTGAAAGAAGGGAGAGGGATGGGTTGCGTGTTTGAAGCAGTGTTTTGATTTGAGGCTAAACGTGCTGATGTTGACCGAATTTTTAAATTTAAATTCAAATCAAATTCGATTTAACTTTAACGTGTTTACTTACCGTACGGTCACACAACAATTCCGATCAATACAAAATTTGAAATCCGACAATAATTCAATATTACGGACCCAATGGAACAAGTTTCGTCGAATTCCGAGACTGCGCCTCGGACGGCTATTTTTAAATATCGATTCAAACGATATGAATTCAAAACTGATCAAATCAATTTCGAATTCGATTCTGAAGTTTCAATTATCTTCAGTATTGTCAATTCGAATTTTAAAAGCTTTTGAAATATCTTAAATCGACTTAAAATTGAAGATTCAATTTTTTATTCAACTTTCAATAGATTAAATTTTATTATGATAATTTGAAATTCAAGTCAAACCATCATTCAAATATTTAAAATTAATTAAATATTTTCAATTTAAATTGTTCAAAATTCTGGGTCGTTACATATACGTTATTTACATCTCCTTTCTATGGTTTGGATTTTCTTCTATTTTCAGTTTTCTTTTATTCCTCCTTCTTCACGTATGGAGTAGAATAGGATTAACGCAAATACAGATTAAATTGTAAGAAAACTAGAATATAAGATGTAAATTTCAAAGACTGTAATATAAATGGAATTGGACTAAAACTACGCCTAATTATAATTAGAATTGAAATAATTAAAAATAATTGGCATAGTTATAACCTAGAATTATAACTAAATAGAGTAAAAGATGAAAGAAGCTTATTTTCACACTTAGACCTTGGGTTAAGTAATAAGCATGATTATAACGTAGGTTATAATAAGGAATAGAACATAATGAGGCTTATTTTAAGACTTAGGATAAATTAATAAGCAAAGGTAGTAGGGATAAATTATAAAGGCTTGTTTAAAATAATTTATCTAAGTTGATAAGCAAAGAGGAAAGTAGGACCTGTACCAAATAGCATTCTCTATTAGACAAAACGGTGAGCCAAGGGCACGCTTATGCTAAGAATGGTATTAATTGGTCAAATAGAAGTCCAAGTCATGGGGGATTTAGATAAGGGGGCAACTAGATATTGTTTGGATGAAGGGCCAGTACCAACAGCATTTCCCCTATATATTCTATGGACACACGGTGATCTCACGTTAGCCTGAAGTGGGATGAGGGGCACGCTTATGCTGGATGTTTAGGTAATAAGAAGATCAAGTGGAGCAAAAGGTAGCATGGGCATGGTGGCACTTATGCATGCGACTTCTATTCGGGTGCTCAGTAATAGCTATGAGTTCCTAGCGCTTAGTATGAGTATCCTTCGTAGACATCAATGCCTTCTGTATAGGGAGCTATATATGTCGTCTGGTCCACAGTAACATTCTGTGTAGAGACTTATATAGTATCTGGTCCATAGTAAATAAATGCCTTTTGTGTAGGGAGCTACATATGTCGTCCGGATCCACAGTAGTTGCTCTGTGTATCTTTCATATATACCATTAGCTGTTGTGTAGGTAGTTATATAGCGACTGGTCCGCAAAAAGGTACTATGGAGTAGCAGGCCGATGAAAAGGGTAGAATTAGGGTTACATCCTAATTAGAAGATTAGGAATTCAGCCTATTCAAAGTAGAAATCAAGGGAAAGTGCAAGTAATCAAAGTTAACCTATCTTATAAATTGAGCAATATTTAATCGTACTTATTTCTAGTTTATTCCTTTCCTATTTCCTTTGTTATCCTTATTTATGCTAGAACTGTTGTAGAGTCTATTATTTTTATCTTGCTTAAAAACACTAGTAATTACTATCATTCACCACACTTTTAGTCTGACCCACTCCATTACTTTCCCCTTTCCCCCCATAGGCAATCAAGGGAGAGGGTGGTATATTGCAGTTGCTTGGCGGTTTCTTTGAAGTGTTCTCTACTTTGTATTTCTTTCATTCTCAGCTTTTGTTCTTTCTATGTACTAGCTTATTATAAGGGATATTATGTACTCTGATTTTTGAGACTATGAATTTTTATTTCATAAAACATGATGGGTTTTGAGATATGGATGTTGTATTTGGTATTTGACTTATTTATGAAGGAATTAAGATAGGTTTATTTTAAATAAGTTATTATTTTAGTTTCCGCTATTTTTACCTATTTTTGTCTTGTGAATCTTAGTCTTTGTTAGTTTTATTTATACCTACAATGCACCACGCCTCTTAATGTGCCCTTTTGGGTATATTAAGGGGTGTGGGATGTTTCAACATCTGTGTTTTATGGTTGAATGATGTGCACGTAAATGTGCATATATTTACATCCATATTTTATCTCTTTTTATTTAAATAAACATCATATTTGGGCATTTTTACATGTTAAAATCAAAATTCAATTATTTTCAAACTATCATATTTTCATCTTCATTCAGGGGCAAAATGGTCATTTTTGTGCATGTATCAATTTAAGAATTTTTACTTGGACAATTTTTATGATTTTTATATGATATTTTGATGCATATGGAAGTTGAATTCATGATGATATATGCATGCACAAGGAAATACAAAGGAATGAAGAAGAAATAATTCAAGTTCAAGATCATGGAGGACCCCACCCACTTACCTAAATGTAAAATTAGGAGCTAATGGACAACTAAGTGGAAGTTAAAGCTTCATGCACATCAAATGATGGATTAATTAGTGGCTAATGGTTACTTGGTGGCCACACTTCCTAAAGGGTATTTTGGGAAGCTCCCTAAAATGGAATTAGGGTTTTATGCATGTATAAATAACCCTCTTATGTACATGAACATATCTTCTACTCTTTCACATTAGTTAGGAAATTAAAAGAGTAAGTTGTAATGGCAATGTTTCATGAAATAAAAATGGCTTCCAAGCCTCTTCCTCTTTTCTTTTCTACATGCTTTTCTTTGCTTTAATGTTAATGTTTATTTCTATGCTCTCTTTCTTTTAATATTCATAGCTTAGATTTACATTCATGCAAGTAGTGTAGCTTTAATTTTTATGAAAATAGTTAGTAGTTAATCTCTCTTTCTTCCTTTGCTAGTTTTCATTTCTTTGCTTTTTAATGTTGAAATTTACAAGTGTTGATTTGATAACACAAATGAGTAGCTAAATCCCTTCAATTTAGGGGTAATGAAGCTCTCTAACTTTATGTAATTTCAACATTTTTATGATTTATGATCTCTTTGTTTGCGCTTCATGAAAGTGAATTTTTATGTAAGTTTATACAAGTGGGTTTGATAGCTTATATTGCTTATGCAAATGAGCTATTATTATTCAACATAAACACAATTTACGTCATCATTTTCTAATTAATTTTTGATTTTGAAATGAAAGTAAAAATGAAATTTGATGATCTATATTACTAATTACAGTAGTAAATAGATCATACTTAAAATAGCTTTTGCTTTGGCTTCATTTTCATGAGAATTATAAATGGTATAATTGTTGTATTATAGTTTGATGGTTTGAGTTATGTTAATTAATAACATAAACAAACCATACTTATGATAAATGCAATGATTATTTCACTTAATATCAAAGTTAAAGATCATAAATTATTTGTTTGTTGATTTACAAAAATATGAGACTGTATTTACCTCTAAATTGTTCTCTAGTCTAATAGTTTTTAAATCACATTTTAATTCTAGCTTTAGCTTCTTTTTTGTAGTTAACAATTTTATCTCACTTTGGTCTAATTTGATTGAATTGAAAATTTTAAATTCTTAAAAATTCCCTACGGATCGACCCGTTCTCGCCACGTACTAACTTTTGTACGCCGTGCACTTGCGGTTATTTTATTTTGAAATTTATCAGCATTTTTCTATCGATGGAAAATTTTCCATTAAATAATGAAGTATCAAGGAATGGAACTGTCAGAAGAATGGAAGAATCAAGAGACTTGAGTTCTCATATTTGGGCTTGAGCAAATTAGGCTTTGTTTTCATAATTTGTTTATTTTCTTTCTTTCTTTTGGATTTGTGAAACATATCATAACCTCTACACTAAATTTCTTACTAATGAGCCGTATTATTTTCTATTTAAATATTATTTTCCACAATTTAATTATTTAACTTAATCTTTTATTTATACCCTCTTACTAATTAAATTCTAATTCCATTAATAAAATAGTTTCTATTATCATATAAATTTTAAACTTATAAAATTCAATTTTAGCATTTTATTCTAATTAACTAATTTACATTTTTATATTCAAAATACCCCATTTAAATTACCCAGTTTTATATACTTTTGAATTAATTTACTAGATAATACTTAACCAAACATTCACTCTCAAACCTATTTAATATTATCATCAAATATTTTGTTATAAAACTTCAATATTCCAAAATTAATCCAAATTACTCATATTTAAAATTCCAATAATCCATTTTTGATTAGTTAAATATTAATTATTAATTTCCCAAAATTGGGTTGTCACACTATGAATCAAAAGCATACCTCTCATCACAGCCTTTCCCTTTTCCTCCACTATTGGCTTAGATGATGATGGTTCCAAAGCAAAGACCTTTCCTTTCGTGCCTTGGCTGCTTTTGGATATTTGTTCTTCTAATGCCCCACTTGGTCACAGTTAAAGCACTTCACATTTGGCATTCCCACGACCACCTTTACATCACCAGATCGACGCTCATTAGCATAGTTCCCCTTCTTATCACACTTATAACAAACAATACATGCTTTCCCCTTTTTGGCAGCTCCACCCTTCTAAGCTCCCTTCTTCTTAAAGAATTTCCTCTTCTTACTCTAGGAACCTCAAGTCTCCACTGAATTCTCCTTCCTGAAGGTATAAAGCATCTTCTCGTTCCTAATAGCCATTTCCATCACTACATTCAATAAATCCTTGAGATGTGGCATATTTTCCCTACAATCTCCGACCCAGGATAAACTTCTCATTCCTCTTGATAGCGGTATCAATAGTGGCATATCCATAGCTAGATAGCTCATTAAATTTAGTAGAGTATTCCAACACAGTCATTTCCCCTTGCTCCAATTCCATAAACTTCCTGAGCAAGGCTAACTTGGCTACCTCAGATAAAAAAAATTCCTCGAATCTCCTTCGAAATACTGCCCAAGTCAATTCCTCTTCTGGTACCCCTATGCTCACCCCGTTCCACCAGAATAAAGCAACTCCTTGTAACTATCTTGAAACCAATCTCCTTTTTTACTTGTTATTTAAACCTAAATCAGCAAAGGTTCTTTCGTAGTGCAATAACCATTTCTCCACTTCAATTGCATCTTCAGTTCTAACAAAAGGCTTCCCACCAAGACTGGTGAAACCTTGGCTTAGCTTAGCATAATTATTGCTAATTAGAACCATGAGATTTCCTCCTCCCACGTTAACAGCATTACCTCCAGCTACTCCAATAGTTGCTCCAGCTTGCATCAGATTGACGAAGAACTGATACATACTCCCTATATCTACTAGTGGGGTTCCAGCACTCACATTTGCATTTGCATTTTGATTTGCATTTGTCGATCGATCCTGGTTCCTCCAAGTGTTGGGTCGAGCATTTCCATTTGTTATGGTGCTTCCTCCACCTAATTTCTCTCTTTCATTTCCTGCCTCTATATCTTTCTTCCTCGTAATCTATATACGAGCCTTAGTAAGATATAAAGAACGATCTCAGAGAGAGGGAAGAATACATACTTATATACAGACAAAGCAAGTATGTTACTATAGCATTATCTCATACCCCAATCTCATTCTCTGATTCATTAGGATTATGTTTTCAAAACTCTTTTAATCTTTTAAGTTTTAAATAAACTAATGCTCGGATACCAAATTGTAACATCCCTCATTTTGAGGCCCGAAACTAAGCGCTACAGATACTACAGTCATCCATAGTATTAATTTCTGATGACAAAATATAGCTATGTTAGTCATATTAGTAACATCAAAAGCACATGAATATGAAAATATTTAAACACATTTTAATAATAAACTTTCACATTTCATTTCACAAATAATATTTCATATTCATTACAAAATCCCATTCGTACACCCACGTTTAGAGAAATTATAATTATTACAAAATACTCTAAGAGCGACATATGAAGGTGCCCCCTTGGCTGATCAGAGTCTAATACATGACATTTCTACAACTTGCCAATACATCCATTCACTTAAACAACACAGCAGAAATAAGAAAAAGCTCCTAATATAGCTAGCTTGCCTCTCGCACGTCTCCGGAAGCTTATTCGCCTAACCGAAAACCTGAAAGCCCTTACTCCTGACCTACTCAAATGAGTATCCGAGAGTTTAAGGGTAAAACAAAAACTTCGGGTCGGACGAAATGTCTGGTGTGAATAATAACCTACCATCTCGAACCAAACATAGATATAGTGAGACCACGTCGCTTAGCGGAACGAGATTTCTCCTCACTAGTATCTTAACCAAAACAAATTAACCATATATTGTGCTCCTGCGTCCAAAATGGTTAGAACATAGAAACCAAGCATATGCAGTCATGCAACATATATTGGACTACCTATTCCAACTTATTAGACTATCCTTCTTAAATCTTTTCTGACCGTCTATCTAAATTACAAATTACTATCCATTTTATATTTATGTGGACTACCTATCTTACATATGATTATTTGAATCACCCAGCCCCTACCATATAGACTACCCATCCCACATGGTTTCACAATCAAAGGTATGTGAACTATACCTCTCACATATAAACATTTTCATGGATTATCTATTCCTTCCCATATGGACTACCCATCACATATGATTTTTATTCATTTAAAATTATATGGACTATCCATCACACATCCCATAGTTTTCCTAAAATGACTATGAACCCTTCAATAACCTTATGGAGACTATCCATCATACATCCCATAGTTTTCCTAGGATAACTGTGAACCCATCACTCATCAATTTAATTCATGTTTAACCCACATGTTTAACCTGTCTATTGGTGTTCCCAATTAGGTTGTATACCCCTTAAACTTAAAACATCTCAAAATGATACGTATTTGTATCCCACATGATCAAAGCCGAAGTTATAAAGTAATGTACATTAGTATCTGCAATGGTTAACCTTGAAATTTATAGAATAAAATACAATGGTATCCCCAATGAACAATGTCAAATTTCTAAAGCATATAGCATGTCGAACTTAGTCTACATTGGTATCCCAATAAAAAATGTCGAAATAAAGACTTATGGCTCACTACCATTAATACAAAAGGTATAGCCTCATAATATAAGGTTGAACCTCAATCCAAGGTTAGAAAACTAAATTTTAGATTTTTATAAATCTTATGGCTAACTACTGAAATCATAAGGTCATCAACCTCCTTAAACATTAGCTATCTCGCCCTTTAAAATATAGTTTTAGTTTGCATAAAACTAAGCCTCACTGGTATTAAAATGAAGAGATGCGGCATCAATACCATGCACACCCTATGACGAACCTCTATCTAAGGTTTGGAATGAAACATAAGTTCTTTTAAGGGTAACACTTCATATCAAAAATGAGGTTGTCGACATACATATGATAGGTTATCCACCCTTTTAAAACCAAACTTTCGTTAACATAAAAACAAGGCAATATGGTCTATAAAGCCTCGGTGGTGACATTGGAGAAATGCGACACCCCATGTCGCCTGGCAAAGTTATCGAAAAAAAAATTATAGGATGTCAAAAATGTTAAACTCAGTTATTACACCATGAAAACCAAAATGTCGACATTGATGTCTCACACCATCAATGCTTTTCATGACCCTGAAATGTGTTAATAATGACACATGCATGAATCAATACATCACATACTTAAAGTATAAGTATCCTAGGCATTGTTCATGCTAACGCCGTCAATCATAGGTGTGAGGCGATATCGCCTATGACAATGTTGCACGCATAGCCCAACGCAATCCATACTTAAGATATAAGTATCCCATGCATTGTTCTATGTCGATGTCGCCTTTCATTAAAGATGCCGAACAACATGGATGTGCCGCATATTAGTGGTATGGTTGTAGTTATCATAAAAACTGTTTTCTTCCCTTTTAAAGTAAATTTTTTTTACCTACTACAAATGTTTGTCAAAATATGATTGGTTGGGAACAAGACTTTGCATTTTCTTTTCAAAATTTACTCAAATCATGTTTACTTTCCCAAAACCATTTATTCATTTAGTTATTTAATATCCTTAATTAATTATTAAGTTATATGCATATCTGGCATAATAAATTCATAGAAATTCAAGTTTATTTGGAAAAAACTCCCCAAAAATCCATAGAAATTCAGATTTATCACATGCTTTATCATATAAAAATTTTGAAGCCAAAAACTACATTTAATTATTTTTAATAAGTAAAACCTGAAATAAACCCAATTTCCACCTTAAGAAATTCATAAAGTACTTATTTTAACTTGAAAAACTATGAAATTAAAAACCCATCTTCAAAATAACTTTTTACGGAACATATCAAAAAATCAAGTTTATTGGAGATTAAAAACTTAGATTTTACACTTGAAACCTATTCAAGTAATTTTATAAACATTTCATAAATCATTATTCTATCCAAACAATATTATATAACCATATCTTGGCAAAAATAACTATCAAAACCATTCGGATACTACCCATAGCTGAATTCAAGAACAAGAAATAGAGATGGTTTACTTATTATTCAAATTAAAATTAGCGATGATGTTGAGATTTGATAAAGCTTTTAGATCCCTTGGTCTCCCCTTTGATTTGCCTTAGTTTTCCTCTTCTAGTTTCCATAGTAATGGTCGCCTATTCCCTTAGATTTTATATTGTTTTGAGGTTGTAAAATGAGAATGAATGAAAGGGTCAAGGTTTAAGAGATAAAAGGTAGATCTATTCCTAATATGCTCTTCTCACTTATTCTTATATATTAAGTTTTTAAAACAATCTTATTACTTAATTAATTATGGCTTGACCTAATTAAGTTATCAAATCTCATCGTCGTATCACTGTACATTATTCTACTTAATTTATCCAATTAAATTTCCTAAATAATGTTAAACTAAAATTAGGGGTGTTATAGTTGGTTCGGCGTATAGCATGGTCCGATAGCTATTTGGCTCGATAAGGAATGATTATATAGGAAATGTTGTCCGGTAGCCAATTGGTTCAGAATTGGAGGATCGGAGAAAATCTGTCCGGTGGCTGCTTGGATCGGTGATGGGAGATCGAACAGAATATCATGTCCGATAATATTTGTGTTCAGTTGTGGGGAGTACCAATTAGGATTTTTGGTCTAGTAATGGTGGTTTAGGAATGGTGCTTACTGAACAAGGTTCATTGTTCATCATTTGGAGGTTTCTTTGGGCTGGGAAGAGCGTTACTTCCTACTTGGATCAGTGGGTAGAGGAATTTTCATTGTGGTGTGGTGATACTTTGGGGATTACTTTGTGGCATGTTCCAGGATTCTTAAGGGTGATATGGAGTGAAGTAAGTAACTCCAAATCTCTCAGGATGATCTTGGATCTTCTGTGGTAATTGGTGAAGCGATGGCGCAACGCTTTGACATAATGACGCCAAAAGACAAAGACGATGACTTCAGAACCATGGCACAATGGTTCTATGGCTTATGATGGGTGTCTAGAGGAATTTCAAAGATAATAACTTAGGAGTCATGACGGTAATCCATAAGGGCAAGTTCAACGATGGGGGCTTGCGAGTAGAATTTACGACTGTGCTCTACTGTGGAAATGACTAGGATGGAATAACGATTGAGTTCCGTCACGGAGACGCATGCAAAGGGATCGTTGATAACTCAGAGGTTTCTAATGTGCTCGTAAAGAAGGGGTATGTGGGGATGGCACCTATATTTGCGATTGTGTCCAGATCTTGCGATAGTATATTACCTTGGGCTTTAATGTAACATCCCCTATTTTGAGGCCGGAAGTTAAGCGCTACAGATGTTGCAGTCATCTATAGTATTAACTTCCGGTGACAAAATACGGTAAAGTTAATGGTATCCATAATATCAGAAGCATGTGAATATGAAATAAAATCAACATAGATTTAAAAAAAAACTTTTTTGATTACATTTCAAATCAATATTTCATATTCAATTGCATAATTCCAAAACGATTCCCAGGTTCTGATCAAATGTAATTATTACAAATTACACCAAGAGCGACAGATGGGGAGTCCCCTTGGATGATTAGAGTACTAGATAGATCGACATATCAGTCATAAATATATCACAGTAGAAACAATACTAAATAACTCCTACATAGCTAGCTTTGCCTTCTGCATGTCTTCGGAAGCTTATTCGTCCAACCTACTAAACCTGAAAAGTCCTTAACCTCAATCTACTGAACTTTAATTTTGAGCAACTGAGAGTTTAAAGGGAAACATAAAATTTGATTCGGACATAAAGCCTAGTGTGAATAACTCTATTACATCTTGGTTTACTGATATTAAGTGAGAGCACACCGCTTAGCAGAACGGGTTTCCCCTCACTAATATCCTTTTAAAATCATATCTTTTGCAAATCAAAATCCTGCAATCAAACTGGTTATAGCAACAATAGCAATAACTTATATGCTTATAAATCAGGTAATCATTGGACTATCTGTCCGAACATTATAGTTTTATCTGGCTAACTATTAACCACTGGCTGACTCGGGCCTACCAGACATAATAAATATTCCAACTTCTGTTAGATACAATACTGGATCTATTCTTAACTTACTTCTCCAAGGATCAACTGATCCTAATGGTTTTGCGGGCTTAACAATAACCTATCACTACTTTGTGTATTCCTTTCTGTGTGTAACATCATTTTAGTCTTACCTATGACAGCCCTACACACCGGAATTTTGGACTTATATTAGCTAGGGGCTACTAGCTAAAGTATAAGGCGCGACCCTACACCAGTCCATCTGGTTTTCTAATATATGAGTCATAAACTTAGGGTTAACTACCCTATTCAATTTTCCTTGAAAACATTTCTTTCAGATTGATTTAACCCTTTTTAAATCATACTTTAACAAGGAAAATATGTTCATTGCTTTATTCATAATATATGTTCATGGTATATGCTCAATGTTGATGAAATATAAATCAATGGGATTATCTATCCCTTCAAAATAAGTTAGAGCCCCTTTTAACATAGAAAACTTTAAGCTATAAAGCCAAAACAATACCTTCGAAACCATTATTTAAAACCTTAAACATCCCTTTCAAAATCATAGAAAGCATCCCTTTCGAAATCATTGAAAGCATCCCTTTTTAAATTATTGCTTAAAGCCTTAGACATCCTCTTTCGAAACCATTAAACGTATCTTTCGAAAGCATTGGAATCATTGCTTTAGAAACACTTAAAAACATACCTTTCGAAACACATAAAACATACCTTTCAAAACACTTAAAACATACCTTTCGAGGGCATTGGGTTCAAGTAAGAATTTGTAGAAACATAGCTTCGAAACCATTTAAAAGTATTTCTTTTGAAATCATTGGGTTCAACATTTAATATAACTATAGGGTCAAAGAGAACAGAAGCGAAAGCATTGATCTCAAGTAAAAGAATTGGGGAAAAGAGAAACTTCAAAACTACCCTTTCGAAACCACTGCCTCTGAAACTATTAGTAAAAACAGCTAAGACACCCTTTCGAAAGCATTGGGAAGGAGACTTCAATATTAAGAAGACGAAAACCTTCGTTTCAAGTACACTATTTTAAGATTATAAAGAAAAATGGCCTCTAACTAATGCGAAAGGTATAAATACGGTAGCTAGGGTATCGAAGGGGTTCAAAAGCGGCAACCCTTTCGAAAGCATACTTTTAGAACAAAGGAAAGTTAATGGATTCGAAAGCTAAT
This sequence comes from Allium fistulosum, assembly GCA_030737815.1. Taxonomy (NCBI): domain Eukaryota; kingdom Viridiplantae; phylum Streptophyta; class Magnoliopsida; order Asparagales; family Amaryllidaceae; genus Allium; species Allium fistulosum. The sequence goes on from CM060903.1 coordinate 1,412,510,500, forward strand.
AAAAGTGGCTTCAACCCTTTCGAAAGCATACTTTCGACACCATCCTTTCCTTATGCCTTTCTCTAATACACTATGTACTAATTGCTTGATACCATGTGCATTGGTTTCGAATGGGTGCAAAAGGTTTACTGGGTATGGTGACGAAAGGAAGCAATGGAAGTGGTGAACTTGTAATTCGAAACAAAACTGATTTTATGCTTTTTAAAGTAATTCCTTTTCACCTAACATGCATAATTTGCCAAAATATGATTGATTGCCAATTCTTTACCAAAATTCTTTTCAAAAAAGCTGCCGAATTCAGCATTTAATAATTGAAACATTTTAAGCAAATAAGCCATTCTCCTTAATAAACATTTAAAACATTTAAGTCCTCTAACTTAAATAATTTAATAACTATAGTAAAACACTTTGTAAAAATTCCCAAAAAGCACAATAATTCGCTTTAAATATGTTTTCTAACATATATAAATTTTAGACGCGAAAACATTATTTAATTGCTTTGAATAATTTAAACTCAAAATTAACCATTTTCTCCCAAAGAAAATTCATAATAAATCTACAATCACTTAGAAAATTATGAAACTTGGAACCCACTTCTAAAATATTGTTTTTGACCATATATATATCAAAAATGCAACTCATTTGGATGTCATACGATAGTTTTTCTAATCTAAACATATAGTAAAATTCTTATTAAATCTCCATAATTCATCAACTTATAACATATAATCATTTAATCACTATAACATGGCATATACTTGCAAAAGAAAACATGTTTACCATTAAACCGAAATAATTCATCAAAAATAGAAACGTAAACTAATTATTCACCTTAGCTTTATGTTAAGAAGGTTGAGATTTGCCTTTATATTGATTTCCTTAACTTTCTACTTGAACCCTAGCTTTTCTTATCCTTGAATCATCTTAATAATGGCTAGCCGAGTTCCTTTTGGGTTTTAGTTTTGTTTATGAAAGTTAAAATGAATGAGGAATGAAGAATATAAGGGTTTAGGGTATAGGAACAAAGACTATTCCCATTTTACCCTTACCATATTCCTCCTACTTACTTATTTTTGATTCTCTTTTACTAATACATTCATTAAGGCACGATTCCTTCTTGATTAACAAATCACAATCCCTTAACCATCTACATTATTTCATTTAATTTATCCAATTAAATGTTTTAAATAATGTTAGTCAAAATTAGGGTCATTACAGACTCCCCTCCTTAAATAATTTCGTCCTCGAAATTATGATAAGGTACCCACAACAATCAAACATAAAGGTAAAACATACCATCAAACAAGTTAGGATAAGTGTCTCTAATCCTGCTCTCGGTTTCCCAAGTACAGTCTCTCTCGTTGTCACTCCACTGGACTTTGACTAATCTGACTATCTTGTTCCTTAGTCTCTTCTCATATCTCACAACTATACGAACTGGTTTACTAACTATAGTCATATCCAGTTCCACTACTAGATCCTCTAACATAGTTGGTATGATAGTAGTCTCTGGATCTCGGATACACTATCATAGAAGAAATATGGAAAATATTATGGACTGCTGCAAAACTATTCGGTAACTCTACCCTATACACGAGTTTCCCGATCCTTTCTATAATAGGAAACGGTCCAACGAATCATGGTGCCAATTTTTCTGATTTTCAAAAATCAATCACACCTTTCATCGGTGACACTTTTACGTAAACATGATCTGCAACTGAGAACTCTGTCTTTCCATCTCTTATCAGCATAATCTTCTACCTAGACTAAGCTTCCTTTATTCTAGCCCGAATTATCTCAATCTTTCCTTCAACTTCTTTAACCAAATCCGAACCAAGAATCAGTCTATCCCCGGTCTCTAACCAATAAATGGGAGATTTGCGTAGTCTTTTATACAAAGCTTCAAATGGTGCCATCCTTATACTAGTCTGATAACTGTTGTTGTATGAAAACTTGACTAAGTGTAGATGGTCTTCCCATGATCCTCCATAATCTAGCACGCAAGCTCTTAACAAATCCTCTAAGACTTTGTTTACTGTCTCTGTCTGCCCATCTGTCTGTGGATGGTAAGCAATACTCATCTTGAGTTTGGTACCTAAAGTATCCCGTAGACTCTTCTTGAACTCACTAGTGAATAAGGAATCTTTGTCACTTACTATACTACTAGAAATTCCATGTAGTATAACTATATTCTTCATGAATAGCTTAGCTAAATCAGGTGCTGTCCTGGTCGACTTAATGGGTATAAAGTGTGCACTCTTAATCAACCTGTCCATTATAACCCAAGTACTCTCATTTCCTCTATTCGACTTTGGCAACCCACCTATGAAATCCATTGAGATAGAATCCTATTTCCATACTTAACATCCAAAGGCTGAAGTAACCCACTCAGTTTCTAATGTTCAGCTTTTACCTGTAGACAGTTCAAACACTGCCTTACCCATATGCTTACATCTCTCTTCATAACTTCCCAGTAGAAACTCCTCTTCATATCCTGGTACATCTTGGTCCCCTAGGATGAATCGTAAATTCTGATTGATGACATTCTCTAAGGACCTCCTTCCTTAGGTTTTCTACATTCGAGACACACAATCGTCCCTTCTTTTTCAATCACCCTCTCTAGTCAAGACTAAAATCCTTCAGATCATCAATCTCAATTCCGACCTCTAGCCATCTAATCTTCTCACCTAACATTGGGTCATCTCTCTGCTTAGATGCAATCCTTTCGATCATCATCAGTCGAATTTCTAAACATGATAACATGGTGGTTTCTCGACTAGAACTAACCTTAGATCTCCATTGTACTCCGCATGTAGTTAATGCTTTTAAATCTTTCCACTCAGTTATCATTGCCAATACTACATTCTGATGTTTTCTGCTAAGTGCATCTGCAACCTTATTTCCTTTTCCTGGTTTGTACTCAATACCAATGTCGTATGCAGCTATGAACTCTAGCCATCTCTGTTGTCTCATATTCAACTTCTTCTGAGAGAACAAACATTTTAGTGACTTATGATCTATAAACAGCTTGAACCTTTCTCCTAAAAGGTAATGTCTCCACACTTTCAATGCGAAAATTACCGCTGCTAATTCCAAATCATGAGTTGGATATCTAACTTCATGTGGCATGAGCTATCGAGAAGCATAAGCAATCACTTTACCTCCCTACATTAACACAGCTCCTAATCATATTCCACATGCGTCCGTGTATACCAGTAAACCCCGATTCCCCTCTGGAACAACTAACACAGGTGCATTAGTCAATAAATATTTCAATTTCTGGAATGCCTCCTCACACTTATCAGTCCAAATAAAATTCACATTTTCCGAGTTAACTTAGTCATCGATGCGGCTATCCGTGAGAAATCCTTAATGAATCTCCAGTAGCAGCCAGCTAACCCAAGAAAACTATTATCTCAGTCACTGTCTTGGGTCTCTTCCAATTATACACTGCCCTGATCTTAGCCGAATCTACTGATAATCCTTTATCTGAGATTACATGACCAAGAAACTTCACTTCCTTCTTCCAAAAGTGACACTTTGAAACCTTTTACTTCAACTAATGTTGTCTCAGTGTCTCAAGCACTATCCTAATATGAACTTCATGATCTCTTTCAACTTTGAAATATATCAATATGTTGTCTGTGAATACTAATACAAATCTGTCCAGATGCTCTCGAAAGATTCTGTTCACTAAGTCCATGAAGAATGCTGGCGCATTAGTTAGACCAAATGACATTACAAACCATTTGTATGACCCATATATAGTCCTAAACGCCATCAAAGGAATACTATCCTTCCCTACTCTAAGTTGATGGAACCCTATTGCCAAATCCAACCGAGGAAATACCTTGGCTCTACTAGATTGGTCGAACAAATCGTCAATCCTAGGTAACATATATCGATTCTTTATCATCTCCTCATTCATCTTATGATAATCGATACACAACCTCAATGATCCATTCAATTTCAAAAAAAATACTACTGTTGCTTCCTAAGGTGAACTGCTTGGTCTGATAAAATTCTTACCTTCTAAATCCACCAACTACACCTTTAGCTCCTTCATCTCGGTGGGTGTCATTCTACTTGTCGGTCTACTCATTGGTTCAGCTCCTTGCACTAAATCCATTCGAAACTCAATGGCTCATTTCAGTAGTAGTCCTATCACGGGCTCAAAGACATCTACAGATTCCCTAACAATGAAAAATCAATTCAATTCATCTTCTTCGTCCATAATACCCAACAAAGCTTTAACTTCAAAACTAGGGTTTTCTTTGGAGTATATAATTCGATCCCTACAACTATAGTGTCTAAGTGATATTTTCCTATCATGGCAAAATATCCTAGCATTGTAATTACTTAACTAATCCATACCTAAAATAATCTCGGAACCTACGAAATCAAAAACATTCAAACTGCAAGTAAATATATGACCTAATAATTCAAACTCTAACTGGTCACATCTCATCCCAAGTATCACGTACCCTCCTATCGAATTAGCAACCGTTAAGGATGTAACTAGGTATGGAAGTTCTAGGTTAAGCTTATCTACTAGATAATGAGATATAAAAGCATGCAATGCACCATTATCAAATAGAACTCTGAGTGACACATCATGAATCAAAAGCGTACTTCCCAACACAACTTTTCCATTCCCCTCCGATGTTGGCCTTGAGGTAGCTGATTCCAATGCAAACACTTTTCTATTTCCATCCTTGGCCAGTTCTATGCACTGGTTCTTATAATGTCCAATCTGATCACGGTTGAAGCATTTCACCCCTTTCTTGTCAACAACCTACTTTGCTTTGCATGTTCGACACTCATGAGAAAAATGTCCCTTCTTGTCGCACTTGTAGCAAACTACATCGGCTTTCCCTTTCTTGGCTGCTCCTCTATTCTGAGCTCCTTTCTTGTGGAAAAACTTTCACTTCTGGTTCTATCCACCTTGAGTTTCCACTGGTTAGTTACAATTAAAAAAGTGAGTATCTCCTCATTCCTCAAAGCCATCTCAACAACTACATTGCCCGGATCCCTAATATGCGGTAAAGTGGCTTTAGCAAGCTCGAGTCTCAATCTGTGAATTAACTTCTCATTCCTTTTGATAACCGTATTAAGCGTACATATCCATATTTGGATAATTCCTCAAATATGGTAGCATACTCAAGCACTGTCATGTCAACCTGCACCAACTCAGCAAACTTCCTGAGCAGAGTTGACTTGGCAATCTCCGACATGAATCATTCCTCAAACCTCCTTCTGAATTCTGCCCAAGTCATAGCCTCTTCAGCTACTCCTATAGTAACACTGTTCCACTAGTAGTGCTGCTCCTTGCAACTGTCTCGATTCCAATTTCCTTGTCTGCTCATCCTTAAGTCCTATATCAGCAAAGATCCTTTCATAATAAAGCAACCAATTCTCTACTTCAATTGCGTCCTCGGTCCCGATAAATGGCTTCATTCCAAGCCTAGCATAGTCTCTGCTCAATAATGCATAGTTATTGACCAACGAAGCTCCCTGATTTCCTTCTCCAACATTTCCTCCAACTATTCCCGTAGTAGCTCCAACTTGCATCATGTTGACGAAGAACTTATACACAGCTCCCATATTAACTTGCGGCGCTCCAGCACCCATATTAGCAGCTTGTGCCCAACCTGGATTCCTTTTAGTGCTTAGTCCGACATTTCCTTTTATTGTGGTGCTTCCTCTACCAAGGTTAACTCTTCCATTCCTAGCATCCATATCTCACTTCCTTACAATTTTCATTCGAGTCTTTGTAAGGTACAAATGAATAGCCTAAGAGAGATGGGAGAATAGAGATAAAGCATATACTTCTATATAGCAAATACAAGTACGTTACTATAGCGTTATCCCATACTCGAATCTTTTCTCTAATTCCTTCGGATTATGTTTTCAAAAATCATCTTAAGTTTAAAATCTCTTTTAAGTTTTCATAAACCTATTCTCTAACACCAAGTTGTAACATCCCCTATTTTGAGCCTGAAGCTAAGCGCTACAAACGCTACAGTCATCTATGGTATTAACTTCCGGTGACAAAATACGGTAACGTTAATGGTATCCATAATATCAGAAGCACATGAATGTGAAATAAAATCAATATAGATTTCAAAAATAGCTTTTCTGATTACATTTCAAATCAATATTTCATATTTAATTACATAATCCCAAAACGATTCCCAGGTTTTGATCAAATATAATTATTACAAATTACGCCAAGAGTGAAATATAAGGATTCCCTCTTGGATGATTAGAGTACTAGATAGATATACATATTAGTCATAAATATATTAAGTGAGACCATGTCGCTTAGCAGAACGAGACTCCCCTCACTAATATCCTTTTAAAATCATATCTTTTGCAAATCAAAATCCTGCAATCAAACTGATTAGAGCAACAATAGCAATAACATATATACATATAAATCAGGCAATTAATGGACTATCTGTTTGAACATTATAGTTTTATATGGCTAACTATTGACCACTGGATGACTCGGTCGTACCAGAGATAATAAATATTTTAACTTCTGTTAGATACAATACTGGACAATCTGTCCTTAACTTACTTCTCCAAGGGTAAACTGATCCTAATAGTTTTGCGGGCTCACCAGTAACCTACCTCTACTCTGTGTATTCCTTTGTGTGTGTAACATCATTTTAGTCTTACCTCTAATAAAGCCCTATACACTGGAATTTTAGACTTATATTAGCTAGAGGGTACTAGTTAAAGTACAGGGCACGTCACTACACTAGTCCCATCTAGTTTTCTAATATTTGAATCATAAACTTAGGGTTAACTACCTTATTCAATTTTCTTTGAAAACATTTCTTTCAAATTGATTTAACCTTATTTAAATCATAATTTAACAAGGAAAATATGTTTATTGCTTTACTCATAATATCTATGCCATGGTATATGCTTTACACAAAACAATGTTGATGAAATCTAAATCAATGGGATTATCTATCCCTTCATAATAAGTTAAAGCCCCTTTTTAACCTAGAAAACTTTAGGCTATAAAGCCAAAACAATACCTTCGAAATCATTATTTAAAACCTTAAACAAGCCCTTTCGAAATCATAGAAAGCATCCCTTTTGAAATCATTGCTTAAAACCTTAGACATCCATTAAACATATCTTTCGAAAGCATTGGAAACATTCCGTTAGAAACACTTAAAAAACACCTTTCGAAACATGTAAAACATACCTTTCGGAACACTTAAGACATACCTTTCGAAACACTTAAAACATACCATTTGAAGGCATTAGGTTCAAGTGAGAATTTGTGGAAACATAGCTTCAAGACCATTTAAAAGTATTTCTTTCGAAATCATTGGGTTCAACATTTAATATAACTATATGGTCAAAGAGAACAGAAGCAAAAGCATCGCTTTCGAAAGCATTGATCTTAAGTAAAAGAATTGGGGAAAAGAGCAACTTCGAAACTACCCTTTCGAAACCATTGCCTCCGAAATTATTAGTAAAAGCGGCTAAGACACCCTTTCGAAAGCATGGGAAGGCGGCTTCAATATTAAGAAGACGAAAGCCTTCCTTTTGAATACATTATTTTAAGATTATAAAGAAAAGCGGCCTCTAACTATGCGAAAGGTATAAATGCGACAGCTAGGGTATCGAAGGGGTTCAAAAGCGGCAACCCTTTTGAAAGCATACTTTTAGAACAAAGGCAAGTTAATGGATTCGAAAGCTAATAAAAGTGGCTTCAACCCTTTTGAAAGCATACTTTCGATACAATCCTTTCCTTCCTCCTTTCTCAAATACACTATGTACCAATTGCTTGATACCATGTGCATTGGTTTCGAATGGGTGCTAAAGGTTTGCTAGGTATGGTGACGGAAGCAAGCAATGGAAGTTGTGAAGTTGTAATTCGAAACAAAACTGATTTTATGCTTTTTAAAGTAATTCCTTTTAAGCTGCCGAATTCAGCATTTAACAAAATTCTTTTCAAAAAAGCCTCCGAATTCAGCATTTAACAATTGAAACATTTGAAGCAAATAAGCCCTTCTCCTTAATAGAACATTTAAGTCCTCTAACTTAAATAATTTAATAACCATAGTAATACACTTAGGAAAAATCCCCAAAAATCTCAATAATTCGCTTTAAATATGTTTTCTAAGATATATAAATATCAGACCTGAAAACATTATTTAATCGCCTTGAATAATTTAAAACCAAAATTAACTATTTTCTCTCAAAGAAAATTCATAATAAATCTGGAATAACTTAGAAAATTATGAAACTTGAAACCCACTTCTAAAATAATGTTTTTGATCATATACCAAAAATGCAACTCAATTGGATGTCATATGATTGGTTTTCTAATCTAAACATATCATAAAACTCTTATTAAATCTCCATAAATCATCAACATAAAACATATAATCATTTAATCACTATAACATGGCATACTTGCAAAAGAAAACGTTTACCTTTAAATCGAAATCATCATCAAAAATAGAGATGTAAACTAATTATTCACCTTGGCTTTATGTTAAGAAGGTTGAGATTTGCCTTTATATTGATTTCTTAAGCTTTCTACTTGAATCCTAGCTTTTCTTCTCCTTGAATCCTCCTAATGGTGGTCGGTCGAGTTCCTTTAGGGTTTTAGTTTTGTTTATGAAAGTTAAAATGAACGTGGAATGAAGAATAGAAGGGTTTAGGGTATAGGAACAAAGGCTATTCCCATTTTACCCTTACCATATTCCTCCCACTTACTTATTTTTAATTCTCTTTTACTAATACATTCATTAAGGCACAGCTCCTTCTTAATTAACAAATCTCAATCCCTTAACTATCTACATTATTTCATTTAATTTATCCAATTAAATGTTCTAAATTATTTTAGTCAAAATTAAGGTCATTACATTTACGACTATAAGCCCAGTTCCTCGCCTTTTGGAGTGGCATGGATTCGAGCACCAATGAAACCAAGATTTCGATTGGGTCCTTGGTTTACTATTGTGCCATACGAGTTAACATATATCCAATGCACACGAGTGATGGTAAGGATTGTTTAATAGATGTTATGTTTGCTATAGTTGTTTATCACTTTATGATGTCACACGATGTAGGTATTTTCAACCGCATACCTAGGCACTAGACATTGTACTTCGACAGTATTACACATATATGGTTGTGATAGTAGATTAGCATATATTGACTGTTATGTGCTGACTCTTTGGATGCAAGGACGGGCCAGGCATGGTTCTTCATACCGTATGCCCTTATTTACTACATACGATTTTATATTATTCTTGAGATGATGTATCGCTCACACCAGACTATTGCCTAACCCGAGATTTTTATGCTTTGCTTCTTATTATCTCGTGTACTCTTAAATGAGTAAATTATGGATAACAGGTGTAACACCCCTGATTTTTAATAGCATTATTCTGGAGATTTAATTAGATAAATTAAATAGAATAATGTCAATCTGAAAGTGATAAGGGGATATAGATTTGAAAATAAACCTAGAGGCTGAGCTTAATTAAATAAATAGGTTACAAATGGTTATACATGTTAATTAATTAACACAAGGGTATTGGGGGTAATTGTTGCACCATATTTCCATCACCCTTATATTCTCGTGCCTTAACCATTCATGTTCATTTTGATAGAATAAAAACAAACGTAAGAAAAGAGGGGAGTCGGCCATTACTAGGAGAAAAGAAGAAGAAGAAGAAAATTCAAGTAAAGCTTGGATTCAGGCTAGGGAAATAATTTCAATCAAATCTCAAATTCCTTATCCTAATCAAGGTGAATAATAATCGAAACCATCTCTATTTTTGTTTTATGATCATTTGATTTTCGGGTTTAAGATTAAATCCATTATGATGATTTTTTATGATACGCTTGGATTTTATGATATGATATGATATATTTAAACAAATTTGTTTGAAAATGGTTTATACACGGTTTTAAGGTAAAATCATTTAAATTGAATTTAGAATGCCATAAGAAATTTATATGTTATTTAAAATATGATTTTGGAGTTGGGTTTTAATTTTCGTAATTTTCCAAGTTATGGAGAACTTATTATGAATTTTCAAAGGAAAATATGGTTAATTGGGTTTAGAAATTTATTTTGGAAGTTATATTGTGAATTTGGGTCTGAAATTTAGATATATTGGATAACATATTAAAAGTGAATTCCTATGATTTTTGGGGATTTTTCCTAAGTGATTTACTATGAGAATTAAATTATTTTGAAAGGAGGACCTAAATGATTTAATTGTTTTGCTTAATGGAAGGGTTTGTTTGTTAAATTAATCTTGGTTTAGATCTAAAATTATGCGGTAGTTTTATTTGGAAAATAAGTTGAAAAGTTTATGGAAACCAATTAAATGTTTACAAATAGGCAAGTTAGTTAAAAAGTTATTGCTTTTATTGGCATTAATCAGCTTTTACCCCGAAAAGTGGGTTCCGCCTCTTTTAGAAGCACCTTTCGACTCATAGCTTCCACCTTCAATCAAGTCGAAACCCCACGAAGCTGAAACCAACACACAAGGTATCAATAATGGTATGTAGTGGATTGGAGAAAGGTGGAAGACATGGTGTCGAAACATAGCTTTCGATGGGAACGAAACCTTTGTTTTGTTTTCTAAAGAAATGCGCTTGCTTGTTTTGCTAAATTCTTTCGAAGGTGTTGAAAAATATGCTTTTGAAGGGGTCTTTTGAATAGATTTCGAAAGAGGGTTGTCGCCTTATTGTTTAAAGTATAGCATTCAAATAAGTTACTTAGTTTCCAAATTAATGATTTCAAAAGGGGTAGTTTCGACCTAGTCGAAACCCTTCTGCCGACCTTATGCATTTCGTAGGAATTGAAGATATCAATGCTTTCGAAAGGTAGCCTTTGTTTTGTAAATATGAGCCACTTCCTAAAAGCTTTCGAAAGGGTTCAAGGGTTTCGAAGGCAATGGCTTCCAAAGGGAGTTTCGATGTTATCCTTCAATATTTTACTAAATGTTTTGAAGCTTTCGAAAGGATGTTTCCGAAGCCATCAAGTTTTCCCCCAATCATTTTTAGTTAAAGGTAAATGGTTTCGAAAGGGGTAATTTCGTATGTATTCACTTTGACCCAAAAGATATTTTAAGGAAAAAAAACCCAATGATTTCGAAAGAGATACTTTCAACGATTTTGAAAGGGATACTTTCAAATGGTTTCGAAGCTATGCTTTTATAATTGAATGGTTCCACTTTAATACATTCGAAAGGTTCTGAAAGAAAGGTTTTAAAGTGTTTTGAAAGGCAGGTGCCTAGAGTTTTGAAAAGAAGATTTTAATGCTTTCGAAAGGAAGTTTTCCAATGGTTTCAAAAGTAATGATTAAAGGTTTCGAAAGCCTTAGTTTTCAAAACAAAGAACCCAATCTCAATTTTTAAAGGAAAACCATGGCATAATAAAAGAGTTTTGAAATGATTTTAAGTATGGATTTTTAAAGAAGTTTTCCTTGATTAATAGGTTAAAGGGATTAACCAAGTTTTATATAAAATGATTTCAAGGATATTAAACCATAGGTGTTGGTATTATCATGTTATTATGTTTACTTCTTCATATATATATATATATATATATATTCACATTAAAATGGACCCATAACTGTATTTTGGGGAAGGGTAGAATAACCAGCTAGGTTGACCTAGTAGTGAATATAAATTAAGTTAACTCCCGAATGAGTAGAATTGCATCCAGGAGGTCAGATAGACCAGAATGTTGGATGCTAGTATATTGACTAAAGAAGTTGTCTGGTAGATAGGTTCATAGTGAACCCATGAAAACTATGTTTACGAAAAGTTATTGGAAAAAGCCAATAGGTTCATAGTAAACCCATGAAAACTATGATTATATTGAGTTATTGGCAAGGGCCAATAGGTTTGTAGTGAACCTATGAAAACTATATCCAGATTAAGTTATTGACAGATGTCAATATGTTCCTAGTCAACCCATGAAAACTAAGATAAGAGGGAAGTTATTGGAGATACCAATAGGTTCAAGGAGAACCCATGAAACAATAAAGTTATTGACAGGGGCCAATAGGTTCTTAGTGATCTCATGAAAACTGTGAAATCGGACTGGGAGTCCACAAATATTAAACAGGTTATTAGTCAGCCCATGACTAATAGGTTAATAGTGACCCTAGAAACTATAACTGAGACAGATAGTCAAAATGAATAGGGATGGGTAATCCAGAACTGATTTACTTATTTTGCATATCATCATAATATTTTGAATTGCTATGTGTTAACCATTGTGGATGTAGGAGCATAGTATATGGTTTTATAAACTTTTTAATAAGATACTAGTGAGGGGAAAACCTGTTCCACTAAGCGACATGGTCTCACTAGGTATCTAAATGGTTTGAGATGGTAGATTAGTATTCGTACCAGGCTTTATGTCTGATTCGAAGTTTATGTTTTCCCCTTAAACTCTTGGGTGCTCAATTGATTTTGAGTAGTTTGAGAGTTGAGGTTTTCAAGTACCTCTTTAGAAGAATAAGCTTCCGGAGACATGCAAAAGGCATGATAGCTATTTAGATTTCTCTATTATTTTGATGTCGTTGTGTTGTTATTGTAAAGGTAAACTTGTTTAATTGCCTATATATACTTTGATCATCCAAGGGGACATCTTTATATGTCACTCTTGGCGTATGTGTGATGATTATATTTTCTCTAAACATGGTTGACGATTGTGGGATTATGTAATGAATGTTGAAGTGGTTTTGGAATGCAATGTGAAAGTTGTTTTATGAATTGTAAAAATTTCCATTTCCATATGTTTCTATTATATCAATGTATCTAACATTACCGTATTTGGTCGTCGAAGATTAATAACTATGGATGACTATAGCATCCGTAGTCGTTAGTTTTGGGCCTCCAAGTAAGGGATGTTACAACAGGTCTTGATAGCGCATGGAACTGTACGTAGTATGAGTAGGAGGTTACGCTTTCATATATCCATACTTTGGAGCTTACCATCGCTTATACTTCACTATGCAGTACTATGTAGCTATGTCAGTACTTTTTTTTGAGAAATAGTTATATAGTTTATTTTGGAGACTTGTGATGTATAAACTCTTTTATTTCATCTTCTATGAACTGTGAACATAATGAACTCTGATGTTCTTATTTACGGTTCGACTGATTATATTACAGTCATGTCTGTTTTACATTTATGTTACTATATTATATTTTGTATGTGCGCTATGTGTAACAACCCACACTTTCCGACACACCGATCCAAAGCCTTGTGTGATTTTCGGACTCGCATCATGCCAAGAAATACGAGTTGTTGGGTTTTTAAAACATTATATTGTATAATTATAAGGATAAGTTCTAAGACATTCTATACTTTCAGATCTTATAGCACAAGTAATTAAAATATAAGTACTGAAAAATAGGCATTTTATAAAACAGTCTCCAAAATACTTTATCTGCCATATACACTGTTTCAAAGTACAATATATGTTTTACAATATTTTAATATAGTAAGTAACTACAAGATAGACAACAAGAATATGAGAACTCTAACGTGAAGCTCTTTTCTCCATGTACCATGCTCAGTCAACCGCTGGTCTGTCATCCTATGGTGGGGAAAAATGGAAAGGAGGGAGTGGGTTAGGAAAAAGTCTGGTGAATTAGTACAAGTTTAATATGTGATGATCATGTGCAGTTACTTCAATACTACTCTACTGATATAGAGTATGATACAAGTATCCATGAATTCCTAAGTTTTGTTACCTAAGGGTTCTTGTCTAGTACATTCCTACACTACAATTTGTGTTGGCTAGTTTAATGGATCAAACTAAAGATCGAATTTCATATCTAACGATCGACCACCGCTCCCAAAGCTACTCAATGTAAACAATGCTGCCTGGTTGTAAAACATGTAAACACCGCCACCTTTACTACTAACCATGAAAACACTACCACTAGGCTACTATGGACATAAACTTCCACTACTATCACCGCTACTAGGAATGTTCCCCTCACTATGCCCGGAGTGGATGAATTCGAAATGCCGACTCAACGGAAAGTCTCATCGTCAACATTCTCTTCCACCTCTTGATCGTAGTGTTGACCTCTCATTGCACGCACCGGGTCCTCCTCTCTAATTGTATCACATGCGTTAGGAATTTGTGAATACTTGGACCTCCGGTTGTGTCGGACCCACTCCATCAGGCTGCGCACCAGCTGCACGCCCACCGTTGGAACCTATTGTGAGTACCATTTGCGAAAATACATTGCCCCGAATCGATTACTATCCTAAATTGGGTAAACAATATTTACCCAATGCCACCACTAACTTGCTCCACTCCTAGGGAACTAGCTTCCCTACTAAGTTCTAACGTGCATCCAATTGCATTTAATAGACCCATAACAGTTCACTTTTATATATTTTTGTTTATATATTTGGGCCTTAGGTCGATGTTCAATTGGCCAGTTTTCATTACGAACGGTTGACCGTTGGGGGTCCAGGGTCGATCGTTCACGAACAAAAATTAGACTTTCTTCTAATTTCGATTGTCGATTGTTTATCTCCCCTATTCAGGTCATTAACATTATTTAATTTACCCTAAATATAGTCTAAGCAACAGTTTGCATTTCAACTTAGGATTTGTTGATTTAGGGTTTTAAATCTAATTCTAAAGGAGATGTAGGTGTCAATTTCAAGTTAACAGCTTACAGTTGTTTAATCTATTGCCTATTTTTCATATTCCGATTTATAGTTTATACAATTCAAATTAGATTTTTAGCATTATACACCAATTGAAATAGGGTAAATTAACCGTAACAATCTTCTTACTAAAATTGTTCCCATGCACCTCAAGCCTAAGCTCTTTCTAATACTTGCGCTTGAGAATTGTGTCCCCAAATTGATAGCTCCGCCTTGATTTAGTTGCTTTTAGTCTTCTATGTTAAATTGTTTGATTTTGGGAATTATTAGGGTTAGGGTTGAGAGAAAATTTGGCCAGAGTTTATTTACTGTAAACTTTTTTATTGGTTTTAGGGTTAGCTTAGTAACTAATTTATATTAGTTATGAGTGAATTTAGGGCATTGATTTGGGATAGGAAATATTTGTTAACATCTCATACAGTATCAAAACTTGGTCGCAAAGCAACAATTGAAACCGTCAAAGAACGCTACAAGTTATGGTCCACATCTCTGCCAATTTTACCATCCAAGGTCGACCTAAAAGAACTCATGGTTGACCTTTACCGATTGACCATGAAACCCTTAGGGTCGACCATGGATGTTGTATATATTTTTTTCTTTTCTATTTTATTTACTTTATTCCCAATCTTCTGACACCCATAACTTTCCCACATAAACCCCATTTTTGAAGTGTTATATGAAAATCAACCGGAAAATCGCTACAAACGCAATGGTGCTAGTTTTGCAGCCAAATTCGGAAATCTGTTGAATTTTTCTTTTTAGTCCTTGTTTTTAATTAAATTTACTTTCCTTATTAAATTTTTGTTTAAATTTCTATTGAATTCTTGTTAAATTTTATGTAAATTTCCGAGGAGTTATATTCTCCCCCTTAAAACAGTTTCGTTCCTGAAATCTCAAAGGATGGAAAATGTAACCTATACACACAATAACCAATAACTAAAACCATCTACTCATCTCTCATCCACAACAATCATTGTTCTTATAAGTTTTCTAATGCAATATGTACATATAAATGCAATATGAAATGCATGTGAAACTATTTTAATGCAAAAAGTAGGCAGTCTGATTTAGTCGGCCTTCTATTATGCAAGTGCTCATGCTATGCATCCAAAATGTATGCAACATTCTAAATAAGTATACTAGCAATTTTTCATGTATGCCCAACCCATCTAACCATATGCAACATCCATATGCATGATAAACAACAATCAAGCATCCATATGTATCATATAAAACAAGCTAGACAATAATAAGGGATAATGTGAATGTGCGTGTACTACTTGGAGGATATACTGTCCTAAACATGTATAACAAGCAATATAAACAATATATCCAAATACATCCATTAGCAGCCATTATCCACAACATGTCCTAATGACATGTTTACAACCATTCCTACCATCCAATGGTTTCTACCTAAGCTAGAACCTATTTACAAAAACAGTCTCATTTAACTAAAATGGAAACGTACCAGAAAAGAGTTCGGGATGGGTAGCTGGAACTCTCCTGAAGCTCTCATGTACTCTCAACTAGATCATCTCCGTACCGGACTCTAACCAGTTTAATTATTTCGATGCAGAGTCGAATTGTCCCATGCCAAAATACAGGTAGGTGCATGACAAACAAGGGATTCACCTATCCTTTTTAACTTTTCCTAATTAACACAGCTTGACCACGGTAGCTACATCGTATAGGGACTTCCACAAGTACCTAACAACGGCTTCACAATATTTTAGTCGTACTCTATTTTGCCTTGGGGATTTTTGTACTTATCAACTTATAAACCTATCCAACAAAATCTATGATCACCTAAATCCCAACTATTTACTATGATAACTTAACTTACATTTTTCTTGCACACGTCCTTCTATTCTACAAATCTGGAACTATCCCATGATCTTTAAGTTCAAGGACTACTACTACCTAACATTTCCCAAATTCAAATACGTGCCAATTTCTAACCATACAATTTCCAAGGTTTACGTAGAGATACTTGGAACACATCTATAATGATAGAACCCAATAAGGTAACACCGTCCCTAGGCTACTGTGGAAAGCAATTTCCATTGATACCACCGCATAATGTTATTGTAGGGACTTCCCTCCCACAAATACGACTTCCCACGTATGTCAACCTGGTCTTCCTACAGCTTCCAATGAAACAACACAATACCTGGGCTGCCCGTAGCCTACAGGTATCCTATGATTATCTATGTCGTACCAACCAATACTCGAACCATCCCTTTGTCAGTTAACTTACTATATAATAATTGAAGTAGACCCTACTTGGCACTTTTTACACTTTAAGCCGAATTAAACTCCTTGCATATGTAGTATCCTTTGATAGAATAAAACATCTCAGCTTACTCTTTCCATTGATAACATATCATAATTTCCAAACTTCCTCACACAAGATTCTATGATTCAAATCATACTTGGGTAAAAGATACGTGGTGGTGTTTACTCTTTAATATTTTAGGAAGTTCGACTTAGCACTATATCTTTCCAATTTTTAACAGTTGACTGAAAAGATCATTAAATTCTCATATTTCCTTTTTATCTCTGACCTAACCATTTCAAAGCTTCAAAATTCTGTAGCAAATTCCGTCCTAGTGGGCTGCTTAATCCTATTTACCTAACTTTACTCTTTTCAAATCAAACCTTTTATTTTTAAATTTATTCCCTCAAAACTAGTAAGTTTTAAAACTATAAAACTCTCTTTTCATTTTTAACAAGCGTTTCCTTCTTACTAAGATCATGTTATTCTTCTTTCATTAAATTATCAAAAATGGTTGAACTTAACTTCACAAAATGAACATAAAATACCATTTTAATTTTTTTTCATAAAAAGAAACTTTCACAAAAACGTATTTTTTAAGAAAATGTGATATTTTCAACTTATTACTATTATTACTTTAGAGTCTGACAAAAACATTTCATAAAAGACATTTTCAAACACTGGCCATTTCTTCTTCATAAAGGAGTTCAAAATTTGTTTCTTACCTACTTTTCAGTTTTTTTCTCAAAAGTTCTACTGTTAAAAGCAAAGTGCATATTGAGGCCAAGCACAACAGTGTGCCTAAAAGAAAAAACAAAAGCTTTAAAACAGTATTGAAAAATCACCTTTTATCAAATTCTCTACTTTCACTTTTTAAACAATTTCCATAAATTTTGTCCGATTAGTTCATATAAAACCATTAATTAACTTTCTCTTTCTATTTAAAATATCAAATACCTACAGTTTCTAACTTTTAGAAAACATTTTCATTAGTTTATCACTTAAATCGGAGTAGACAATAGCAATCTAATTACCTAAGCCCACTTATACCTCACAATGCTTAAGTACAAAAGGTTTTTAATACAGTGTCCAACTTCATCATGGAAATATTCCAGGCATACCTTTAAATAAATAGGAGTCCCTATGATCACTATTAATATAATAATAAGGTTTCTACTTTAATTAGGGAATCCGCCTTTAATTAGTAAAGTCCTCCTTCATGTTATCAATATCACATTCCATTTATATATGGGTCTCATGGTACTTGTGTTTTCCATTTACCCTTAAATCCATAATTTACCTGCTTCTTCTAGTTGGTATATAAATCCCCTACTAGCCCTTCTTTATGGGGTAAACTCCAATAAATGTGAAAATTTTATTTTTTACCTCAACTATTATAACCCTAACTCTTATTTTGACCCTTAATTGTCTGCTTCTATTATGGGTAAGCCGGTAACTACTTGATGAGTCAATATATATAAGGTGTTGTGTATTGATACACATATTAGAAAATTAGAATTTCACTCCCTTAGTCGGGTTAGGCTCTTCTTATCTCCTCACTTAAGATACCGTCAAAACTATATAGGGATGTTCACGCTCAGAATCTTAGCTGTCTTTCTAGATCCATTCCTCCAAAATTTATATTCATACTCACTAACTTGTGATTGGGAATTAATTTCAACTTTCCCAAAGATAGTACCTGGCAAGATTACTTGATATTATTCTTTCTTGTTATACTTATATATATAACCTTTTATGTGTGTGTGTGTATATATATATATATTTCAAAAGTCTATTTTGAAAACATTTTTGAAAAACTCCTTTTTTCAAAACTTTTCAAGCACGTTCTCTCAATACGTGACTAAATCATAGGAGATAGTAAACCTAAGATCCGATACCAAATGTAATCATCAGTACTACCCGACACGCTGATCCAATGCCCAGTGTGACTTTCGGACTCGCATCATGCCAAGAAATATAAGCTGTTTGGTTTTTAAAGCATTATAGAGCATAATTATAAGGATAAGTTCTAAGACATTCCACAATTCTAGATTTCACAACAGGAGGAATTAAAATATTGGTACTAAAAAATAGGCATTTTAGAAAATAGACTCTAAAATACTTTATTTGCCAAATACACCATTTCAAAGTACAATATATGTTTTATAGGCTTTTAATATAGTAAGCAACAACAAGATAGACAACAAGAATAGACAACGGGAAGCTCCTTTATCCACATACTATGCTCAATCAACAGCAAACCTGTCATCTTGTGGTGGAAAAAAATGGGAAGAAGGGAGTGGATCAAACAAAAGTCTGGTGAATGAGTACAAGTTTAATATATGATGATCATATGCAGTTACTTTAATAATACTCTAATGATATAAGGTTGTGATACAAGTGTCCGTGAATTCCTAAGGTCTGTTACCTGAGGGTTCTTGTTAAGTACATTCCTACACTTCAATTTGGGTAGGCTAATTCAATGGATCAAACTAAAGGTCGAATTTCGTATCCAACGATCGGCCACCGCTCCATGAGCTACTCAATGTAAATAATACCGTTAGAATACTAAAACTTGTAAACACTACCACAATGCTACTAAGCATGAAAACACCACCCTCTTGACTACTAACCTTGAAAACACCGCCACTAGGCTATTATGGACATAAACTTCCACTACTATAACCGCCACTAGGCTATTGGGAACGTTCGCCTCCACTACACCTAAAGAGGAAAAACTCGAAATGCTGACTCAGCGGAAATTCTCATCATCTGCATTTGCTTTCACCTCTCTATTGTAGTGTTGGCTTCTTATTGCACGCACCAGGTCCTCCTCTCTAATTGTGTCATGTGCATCAGAAATTTGTGAATACTAGGACCTCCCATTATGCTAGACTTACTCCATCAGGCATCTGCGCCAGCTACATGCCCATTGTTGGAACCTCTTATAAGTGCCATTTGTGAACTTACATCACCTTGAATCGATTACTATCCTAAATTAGGTAAACGATATTTACCCAATGCTGCCATGACCTTGCAGCCTCTCTTAGGGAACTGGCTACCCTACAAGTTCTAACATGCATCCAATTGGCCTTAAATAGGCCCATGATAATTCACTTTTATATATTCTTATTTATATATTTGGGCCTTAGGCAAAGATTCAATTTGCCAATTTTCGTTATGAACGGTGGCCCGTTGTTCCTCTACGGCGATCACTACCGGTCGACTGCTGGGGTCCAGGGTTGACCGTTCACTAACAAAAATTAGAGTTTCTTCCAGTTTCGATTGTCGATTATCTGTCTCCCTAATTTAGGTCGTTAACAGTACTTAGTTTACCCTAATTATATTTTAAGCAATAGTTTGCAATTAAACTTAGGTTTTATTGGATTAGGGTTTTCAAATCTAATTCTAAAAGAGATATAGGAGTCAATTTCAAGTTAAAAGTTTACTGTTCTTAATCTATTGCCTATTTTGCATATGCCAATTTGGGATTTACAATTCAAATTAGATTTCTTGTTCCCTAAACCAATTAAAATAGATTAACTATAACAATCATCTTACTAAAATTGTTCCCATTCACTTCAAGCCTAAGCTCTTCCTAATACCTGCGCTTGAGATTCATCTTCCCAAATCGATAGCACTGCCTTGATTTAGTTGGTTCTAGTCATCTGGGTTGAATTGTTTGATTTTGGGAATTTTTAGGATTTAGGGTAGGGAGAAAATTTAGCCAGAGTTTAGTTGCTATAAACCTTTCTATTGTTTTTAGGGTTAGCTTAGGTTCTAATTTATAGAGATTAGGAGTGAATTTAGGGCGTTGATTTGAGCTAGGAAATATTTGCTAACATGGTCATCAAAACTTGGCTGCAAAGCAACCATCGAAACCTTCACAAAACGCTACAGGTTACGGTCCATGTCTCTACCAATTTTACTATCCAGGGTCGACTTGAAAGGACCCAGGGTCGACCTATACTGATCGACCATGAAACCCTTAGGGTTAACCATGGATGTTGTATTTTTTTCTTTTCTATTTCATTTACTTCATTCGCAATCTTCTGACATCCATAAATTTCTATACGAACTCTATTTTCGAAGTGTTATATATGAAAATCGTCCAAAAAATCGCTTAGTATGC
The DNA here is from genome assembly GCA_030737815.1 of Allium fistulosum. Taxonomy (NCBI): domain Eukaryota; kingdom Viridiplantae; phylum Streptophyta; class Magnoliopsida; order Asparagales; family Amaryllidaceae; genus Allium; species Allium fistulosum. Next base: position 1,412,531,616 of record CM060903.1, read on the forward strand.
AATGGCGTCAATTTCGTTGCCAAATTCAGAAGTAAGAGGAAAATTTTTTACTCTTTTTTTAATTAAATTTACTTTCCTAATTAAATTTCTTTTGAATTCTAGTTAAATTTTATTTAAATTTCTGGGGTGTTACACTATGAGATGTTTTACAGGTTCTGTGCTTGGATTTTTATTACTTTATACTCTTGGCCACCATCCGGCATCGACCGGGTACCTGCACATCACGTTATACATGTATATTGGGTACCATTGGTGTAAGATGGTCATCATATATGCCATACATTATGAACCCCGTGATGCCTTCTTATAAAGCAAAAGAGGCGTAGCCTTGATCTAAAACGATCTATGGTGTTAAAAGAGGAACTGGATAAGACAAAGGCTAACCGCTTCATCTGCGATGCTATATACCCCGATTGGGTATCAAATATAATGTTGGTCAAGAATCCTAATGGAAAATGGTAGACGTGCATTGAATATTCAAAATTGAATAAAGCATGCCCTAAAGATAGCTTCTCATTGTCAAAGTTTGTCCCGCTAGTTGACTCAACTGCCGGACATGGGTTACTATCCTTTATGGATGCTTATTCTGGTTACGATCAAATACTAATGCATATTCCATATCAAGAGCACACCAATTTAATCATAGATCTGGGACTGTATTATTACTGTGTAACGTCGTTCGTTCTGAAGAATGTAGGAGCTACCTACTAGAGTGGTAAATTCAATGTTCAAAGATTGGATTAGATATACAATGGAGGTTTATGTGGATAATATGCTAGTGAAGTCACAACGATCGATAAAACATATGAGATACCATTCAGAGATGTTTGATGTACTTCGGACATATGAGATGAAGCTCAATACATTGAAATGTTCTTTCTGATTCACATTAGGCACATTTTATGGTTTTATAGTAAACTCAAGAGGCATAGAAGCTAATCTGGTGTAGATTAAAGCATTGAGAAATGCTAAAGCCCCAAAGATAAGAAAGGAGATGCAAAGCTTGAACGGAAAGGTCGTTGGGCTAAGATGATTTATCTCAAGAGCCACGGAAAAATGTGTGTCGTTCTTTGATGCCCTTAAAAAGGAGAACGGAAAGTTTGTCTAGACATAAGAATGTCAAAAAAGCTATTCAAGACTTACTCGATCACATGGAGAGACTGGTGGTATTATAGAAGTCTTTGGAAGGAGAAGATTTGCTTGTATATTTGGTAATATCTATTCAAGCACCGAGTGCTTCCCTGGTACATAAAGAGTCCAAAATCCAAAGGCTTGTGTATTACATCAGCAACATATTCACTGGAGCAGAGAAGAACTAACCAAAGTTAGAGAAACTAGCATACTTCTTGATGATCGCTTCGAGGAAGTTACGACCCTACTTCTGGGATCATCCAATAAAAGTGTTGACTGATCAACCTTTGGGACAAGTCTTACACAGATCCGAGACTTTAGGAAGGTTACTGAAGTGGAACATCGAGCTGAGCTAGTATTATATAACCTACGTCCTAGGAGTGCGATATGAGGACAAGCATTAGCTAATTTCTTTGTCAAGTTTACCACCCAGAATGTAGAGATAGTGGAAGACGTGGAATGACTTGCTTAGTGGAAACTGTACACAGTCGGTGCATCTAATAACGCAACTCTAGGTAGGAGTGATCTTAGTATCCCAAAGGAACAGACGACCTGTTATACCTTGAACTTGAGTTTCCCGCAATGAACCACAAAGGGACTATGAAGCACTAATCGTAGGGCTCAAGATAGAGAAAGAATTAGGAGTCAAAATATTGCATATATATAATGACTCCCAATTGGTATCTATCAGGTGAAGAAGAAATTTCAGGCTAAGGGAGTGAGACTTGCCCCTTACTTGATGAAGATCCTAGAACTGCTGAATGATATCAAATATTACACAATAACGCACATTCCCAAAGTGGAGAACACGAATGCTAATCCATTGGCCAAACTAGCCAGATCTAGAGATGCACATCTTATGTGATTGGTTTTAATGGAGTTCTATTGGCTTCGAATATTGACTAAATGGACGTCGACTGGATCTCTGAGGCCGAAGTGGAATAGGAGTCATGGTTGACCCTGACAAATGAATAATTGTTAAAGGGAACTCTCCTAAACAGAAGAAATGAATGAAGGAAACTCCTACGTAGAGCACTGTAACTTATTATTCAAGAATGAGTGTTATATAGGAGAGGGTTCTCCGCTTCGCTACTATAATGCATTGCCAACGAGGAAGCTAAAATGATCCTTGCTGATGTACATGAAGGAGGCTAAGGTGATCACACCTAGGGACTTACTTTGGCAAAGAAGATTCTTCACTATGGATACTTTTGGCCAACAATCAACAGGGACAAGGATAATTACACTAGGAAGTGGGATAGGTGCCAATGATTTGCTAAGATTCCTAGATCAATATCTATGGAGATTACATAAATGGCCAGCCTGTGGTCATTTACAGTTTGGGGAATTGATATCATTAGTGTGTGACTGATGTCGAAGGGCGGAGCGAAAATTGTTGCAGTTGACTATTTCACAAAGTGGGCTGAAGCAGAACAACTAGTCACGATCACAATAAGGAAGGTGATCAACTTGGTGGTGAAAAACATTATCAATCAATTTAGAGTTCCTAAGAAAATAATCATCGACAATGGGACCCAACTCGATAGCATTGAATTCAAAGATGCGAGAACTAACAGATTGAAAAGAGATTCGCGGTTGTAGCACAACCATATGCAAATGGACTGGTAGAGGCGGTGAATAAGATCATCAAATACATCCTAAAGAAATGACTTTCAAAGGCCAAGAGCAAGTAGGTCGATGAATTACCCCAATCATTGCGGGCAAGACTTGAAAGTCCATGACCGGTTATACTCCATTCATTCCAGCCTATAGATCAGAGGCTATGATTCTAATTGAATTGGAAGTACCTTCTCATCGAAAAATTCACTACGATCCAAAGATGAACGAGGAACTCTTACTTGAATCCCTTGATATTATTGATAAGAAGTGTGAAGAAGCTAATTTAAGGTTCGTTGCTCACTAGAAAAGAGTAGCATGAAAATTCAGTGTAAAGGTTAGGAATCGAATCTCCAAGATCAATGATCTCATCCTAAAATAAATCTTCCTTAGTCCAGTAGCTCTGGGCCCAAATTGGGAATGTCTTCTTATGATAGACCATAAGCTTGGAGATGGAACTTTCAAACTAGCAATCGTTAATGGAATCTCACTTCCAAGGATGTGGAATAGTGAACACCTGAGACATTATTTCGCTTAAATATATCTTTGTAAATATCAGACTAGGCTCTGATGTAGTAAGGAAGAATCTTCCATTCTTACGTCTATAAAAATAATTGGCATTAGGTAATGACGGAACTATAATCTCAATAGCCTAACTTTATGCTGTGTGAACAATAGTAAAATTAATTTTTCTGTGTTTTGAAAATGCAGATATTTAGGTACCTAGGATAGGTACCGACCGACTCCTTCAATCCAAATCAGATCGCAAGAGTATAATCATACTATGGTCGGTCGTGACGATTCACCCTTTACCTCTTACCTTAGACCGTAGCCCAGAGATAGAAAAGATCTAATAATGATGCCCAAAGATAGGCATTTTAAACATTAGATCCCATATATAGGACCCAACAGGAGAGTGAATCCTCCTTACCAAATTTGATCAACGCCCACAGATAGGTAAGGTAAAATATCGACGTCTACAGATAGACATTCGAAACACCACTTCTAATGAACATTTACGATCAATGCCTAGAGATAGGCAAGATCATGCATGTATGTCCAGAGATAGATGTCAAAAACATAACTTCTCGAAGATATGAAGTGATGTGGAGATTCAACATTGTCTTTGGTCAAATGAAACCTGACTAAAATAGGCCAGGTAAGCTATAGAGTTAGCCAAACGATTATAATCCTATTTGTCAACAAAGAAATGCTTTGGCAACAGATGAACATAATGAAATGCAACTAAGCAATGGAAAAAAGTTATTCATACATACAAATTTATTGTGAAAAACAATATTTTAAACACCCCGCAATTTTAACGATCGAATATTTAAATGATTAATTTAAATATTTCATCGTTTAGTGACGGAATGCCTCTTATACTTGATTTTTACAAATGAGCGAATTAGGATTCGATACATCTATGGTTGAGTTTGCTTTTTCGATGTGAGTAAAATGGGTATAAACTTGATTATGTTTGGAGACGGTGGGCATTTGGAGTGAATAGCGACTTTGAGTGGATGAGATGAATTTGTGGAAAAACCTCTTTACTTAGCCTATATGTGACTAACCTCCTCATAATTTTCATTTCACATACCTCTTCTTCTTCTTTCTCCTAACCTTTCTCTAATCACTCCATAATCCCTCCTTAATCCCTAAGCCTTAACCCCTCCGAATAAAATTCCTAAAATCAAATAAAAATAATCATAAATCATCTCTACCAATTCTCTACAAAAGCCGTGAAGGAATTAGCTTAATTCGGGATCTAGATGTGGATTTTGAAAATCAAGAGAGGCAAAAGCTTGGGTTTTGGTGATCAGAACATGATTTGGGAAAAAAAAAGGTGAGTGGGGTGATTCTCTTATTAAATTTGTGTATTTTACTACATTAATTCGTTATTTATGATTATGATGTAATACAAAATGGTTTAGATATTTCTATGCTATAATTTAGGTTTGTATTCATGTTGTAAACATGATTAAATTAACCCATTATTTGTTTAAACCCTTAACAACTACTTTTGAAATAGTTAGTGACCTAAACGTTTGATTTTTGGTTAATTGAATGATGTTAAGTGATATAACGATAGATTAAAGAGTAACCGCATGTGATAATTGAGTTCATGTCATTAGTTAGTAATAATTAAACTAATGGAAAGGGGTTTTTGAAAATGGTCACTAAGCTAATTTAGTTAGTTTTGAACTCTACATTTTTATTAAAGCGATTAGAGGGTTAATGAAGCTAAACTGGTATTTACAAACCTTGTTTAAGTAGAAAATAGTTTTTATAAGCAAAGTAGCTATTTTATACAATGATATGATATTTTATAAAATAGAAAATGAAGTTAAATTAGTATTTATAAAATGGTTAGATGATTTTATAAATAGAGCATAGATTTTATAAAATGGAAATGAGATTTTATAAACCGGTAATATGAACTATGCTTAATTTCAAGTAAGGCAATTAAGTATTTAAAGGCCTAAAATTGATGTAAAAGCTAATGATAATTTTATAAAATAGAAGTAAGATTTTATAAAATAGAAGAAAGATTCTATAAAATAGTATAAAACTATATTAGACTTTTATTGAAGAGATTTTGTGAATAAAAGTAAGATTTGATTTGAATAATAAATGAATTACTTATTTAAATGTATGTGTACATATATGAGTATGGGTAAGTATACATATATGTGTGTTTGAAGATATATAACAATCAAAACGTTGTATGAATTGTAGTTAAAATGTTTTTATGTTTTGTTTGCTTATATACGTTGCAATTATTTTATTATATAGAGAAATAATTTATTACAAGTCCGTTGCGGGCACTTCAAGTAGCCATAGCGATTATCGTGTGCGCTAAGTTACATGTGAGTACACCAGGTCGAGTAATCACTCCAGTGAAGTCTGAAATGTGACATGTGAAGTTAATATGCATTGCACGAGCGTGTGTGTATAGATGTGCATGAATAAGTGTATCAACACACGTATAAGCTACGCATGAGGAATGGAGGATGGGTATGTCGTTTTGGCATGTTAGAAGAAATCGGGTCGCTATAATCGACCATTGAACTCTACTCGTGCAAAGAGTGGATTTTGGTGTCAAAACTAGCTCTCGAACACTTATTGAATCCACTCCTAAAATGTCAAAAAATGATCTCCGAAAGAGGTCCGATGCGACAAAGGTAGACTATGGAAGCTAGGAGGCACATCAGATGAAACGACAAAGGAGGCGAAGCCCAAATCGACGACGTATTGTGCAAGACCTGGGATTTACTGCTCGGGAAATGCCACCACTGATCTATCGGTGGTGAATTAATCTAGGCAGTTGTAACATCCCCCCATTTTGAGGTCTGAAAATAACCGCTATGAATGCTGCAGTCATCCATAGTATTAATTTTCGATGACAAAATGCGGCTATGTTAATCATATCGATATTCAGAAGCACATGAATATGACAAATTGTAAACAAAATTTAATAACAATTTATCATATTTCATTCCACAAATGATATTTCATATGCATTACATAATCCAATTCAAAATCCCACATTCAGAGAAAATATAATTATGATAAAATACTCCAAGAGCGAGATAAGAAGATGCCCCTATGTTGATCAGAGTAAAATATTTGGCAATCATACAGCTTTGCCACTATATCCAAAGCAACACAGCAGATAAGACAAGAGTTCCTAAATAGCTAGATTGCCTCCTGCACGTCTCGGGAAGCTTATTCGTCCAACTAGATACCTGAAATCCCTTACTCCCGACTTACTCAAATGAGCACCCAAGAGTTTAAGGAGAAACACAAAACTTCGACTCTGACAAATAGTCTGGTGTGAATAATAACCTACCATATCAAACAAAATTAGATATCTAGCGAGACCACGCCGCTGAGCTGAACGAGTTTTCCCATCACTAGTATCTTAACCAAAACATACTAACCATATACTGTGCATCCACATCCAGAATAGTTAGAACATAGAAAATAATATTTATAGTTATGCAACATATTCTGGATGGCCCATCCCAATATATTAGACCATCCATCTTAATTTCATATGACAACCCATCACAATTTAAACTGACCATCCGTCTTGTTTTAATTTGACTACCCATCTTATAATTATGTAGACTACCCATCTCACATATAAACATATTCAAAGTTATGTGGACTATCCATCTCACATGTAATTATTACTTTGATTGCCCATCCCCTACCATATTGACTATGACATATGGTTCCATCGTTTAAATTATGTGGACTATCCATCATACATATTCCATTTAATTTGAAATGATGTGGACTATCCATCACACATCCCATAGTTTTTCTAAAATGACTGTGAACCCTTCATTAACCTCATAGAGACTATCCATCTATGGCATGATGTGGATTATCCATCTCATATTCCATAGTTTTCCTAGAATAACTATGAACCAATCACATATTCATTTAATTTATGTTTAACCCACATTTCCAACCTATGTCTACTGTGCCCCTAACTAGGTGTCTTGCCCCTTAAACGTTTAACATCCCTAATGATTAGTGTCAAACTCGTTAAAAAAAATACAATGTTATCCCCAATGACTAGTGTCGAGTTTATTCCATGTTGGTATCCTCAAGTAAATAGTATTACTTCATGTATTTATAGCATATAATGATGTAAAACATTGGTATCCCCGGTGATCAAAGTTAAAATCATACACATATGGCTTGCCGTTGTTAATTAGAACAATATAGAATGTTTTCGGCCGTTAAAAAAATATTGACCTGTATTCAAGGTTGAAAACAAAAATTTAAACTCTTTTAAGTATAAAACTTCACATCGAAAAGGATGTTGTCGACTTCCATACATGATAGGTGTTCTACCTATTAAAAAAACTTTTGATATTTGTAAATCATATGGCTATTTGCTAAAACCATAGGGTTGTCGACCCTCATGAATATCCCTATATCGCCTCTCTAAAACATAGTTTTAATTTATATAAAACTTAGTCTCGTCGGCGTTGAAAGAAAGAAAATCGACATCGATGTGGTAAGACATCGTGGCTAACATAATACAATATAAACCTCGTCGACTTTGATAAATAGGGGCATCAAGACGATCGACGTCATTATAAAACTGTATACTTAGCTTACTTCAGCTATTATGCCGCTATATATATATATATAAAGTCAAAGTTAAAACAAGTGGTATCACTACCCTTTTTATTATTGACTTTGAAAGCCTTGAAAATTGTAGAATGCGGTGTCAATTTAGATGAATCACGAAGTTGCGATGCCGCCAATGATGTTGCTGTCGATATCCACTTCAACTCAGCTGGAACTACCAAAGTAGTTATCCTATGCTTTCCTCTTTATCAACGTCGACACTCGTATATATAGCGTTGTCATAGGCTCGACGATGATACAAGCGGCATGGCATGGTCATAATTATTAAGAAAACAGATTTATTACTAAGAAAAAGCAATTACTTTTCACCAAACCACAATTCTTGTCAAATTTCTATTGGATGATACAATATTTTTCTCAATCCTTTTCAAAAGTACTGCCGCATACAGTTTTTAAAGTTCCCAAAACATATACCAAACTAATTAATTAATATCCTTAATTAATTATCATTTTAAATGCTTATCTAGCATAATAAATTCATAGTAATTCGATATCACTTGGGAAAAATCCCCAAAAATTCCAGAAATTCGTAAATACCATATTCTGTACCATACAAATTTCGGGACCAAATACCGTGTACTTATAACAATTAAAATTCGAAATTAACCCAATTTCCACCTTAGGAAATCTATAAAATATTTATTTTAACTTGGAAAATTATGATATTAAAAACCCATCTCCAGAATAATGTTTTACTCAAAATACCAGTAAATCAAAGCTATTGGAAATTAAAATCTTAGATTTGACCCTTAAAACTGACTTAAATAATTTCATAAAAAATCCCATAAGTTATTATTCTATCTAAATAATGATAAAACAACCATAACTTGGCAAAAATCATCAACCTAATTTGGATACTAACCATAATCGAATTTAAAAGCAACCAAAAGAGATGGATCATGTATTATTCACCTTAAAATTGATATTGGAATTGAGATTTGATTAGTGCTTTAGTTTCCCTATACTTTGCTTGAATCCCCCTTTTGATTTCATGCTTCTTTCTCCTTAGGTTATGGCCAGCCTCTCTTCTTCTTTTTAGCTTGCTTTTGTGAATGAATAAAGTGTGTGTGATATGAGGGGGTGAGGGTTTAAGTAAAGGATGGGTCTATTTTCTAATTTACCCCTCCTCATATCTTCTCTTATAGGTTAATTTTTTCAAAACAATCTCATTACTTAAGTTATTAAAGCACGACCTTATTAATAACCATACCATATTCTCCTTAACCACTTACTTTATTCTATTTAATCTATCTAAATAAATATCTTGAATAATGTTAAACTAAAATTAGGGGAGTTGCATGCTTCCGCCTTAAAGAATTTTGTCCTCAAAATTCAGTAAGGATTACATAAAAAGCATACCAAAAACATGCAAACAATGCTAGCATACCTACAACTACTAAGTCTATATACAACAAATATAGAATATGCCATCATAGCAGCTCAGGATAAGTATCCCTAATCTCGTCCTCTATTTCCCAAATACAGTCTCACTCATTGTCACTCCAGTGGACTTCCACTAATTTGACTGTCTTGTTTCTTAACATCGTCTTATCTCTTGCTATAACTCGAACTGGTTGTGTCACAAAAGTCAGATTTGGTTCTACTACCAAATCTTCGAATACCGTCGGAGCAATAGTAGTCTCTGGATCATGTATATATTTTCTAAGATGAGGAACATGAAAAACATTATGGACTCTTGCCAAACTACTCAGTAACTCAACTCAGTACGTGAGCTATTCAGCCTCTCTATAATATGGAACGGTCCAACATATCTCAGTGCCAGTTTCCCTGACTCTCCAAATCATACCACACCCTTCATTAGTGACACCTTAATGAAATCTAATCTCCAACTGAGAACTCTAGATTTTTAACAACCCGAGTTTTTCTAACACGAAAAACCGGACCATTTGGTTAAGAAGAAGAGGTAGAAGAAGAAGAAAAATAGAAAACAACAACAGAATCTCACATACGCAGCGGAATAAAATATAATATATATCAGCAGATCTTTACAAAAAAGAAATCTATATCTGTTTACACAATACATCAGAATACATCATCAGAGTACATCAACATCCATAACATACAACTGAATACACAGCGGAAAAATAATAACAAGTACGGGAGTACGTATCGACATCCAGCTCGTCTCCTGATTCGGATCGATAAAACTATCTCGAAATTCTGTGTTCGAATCCGGATCAAATAGCTATGCGAATAAATAATATACGTATGCCTTTTATTTGCATAACTTTTCTACCTAGATTGAGCTTCCCTCATCTTATCCTTGATTAACTCGATCTTCACTGTGGCTTCTCTCACCATATCTGGACCAAGGACCAATTTGCCTTCAGTCTCCAACCAACATGTTGGTGATTTGTACAGCCTCCCATATAAAGCATCAAAAGGTGTCATTCCTATATTAGTCTGATAACTATTATTATAGGAAAACTAAACCAAGTTCAAATGGTCTTCTAATGACCCGTAAAAATCTAGTATGCAAGCTCTTAACAAGTCCTCAAGTACCTTATTGACTCTTTCCATCTGCCCATCTGTTTGAGTGTGATAAGCGCTATTCATCTTAAGCTTGGTACCTAACACTTCATGTAGACCCTTCTAGAACACTAGTAAACAAAGTATCTCTGTCATTGACAATGCTACTAGGAATCCCATGCAGTCTAACAATGTTCTTCATGAATAACTTAGCCAAAACAGGTGCCATCCTGGTTGGCTTAATGGGAATAAAATGGGCACTCTTGGTCAGTCTATCCACTGCGACCTATATACTTTCGTTCCCTTGATTCGACCTTAGAAAACCGTCAATGAAATCCATGGATATCGAATCCCGTTTCTAAACTGGTACATCTAAAGGCTGAAGAAACCCACTTGGCTTATGATGCTCGGCTTTCGCTTGCTGGCAATTTGAACACTACCTTACCCATAAGCCTATGTCCCATTTCATACCCTCCCAGAAGAAACTTCTCTTCATATCCTAATACATCTTGGTTCCGCTAGGATGAATCGTAAACTTCAATCGATTACATTCCCTTAGAACTTCTCTCCTTAGGTCACCAACATCTAGAACACAATCGTCCCTTCTTTCTTAACTGGCCCTTCTGAGCCAAACCAAAATTTATCAAATCATCAATCTCAGTTCCATCCTCAAGCCTTCTGATATTCTAGGCTAACAATGGATTATCTCTCTGCTTAGAATCAAACCTTTCAAACAATACTGGTCGAACTTCCAAGTAAGGCAACATGGCTGTACTCTAACTAGAACTAGTAGTCAATCTTAACTTCACACTACAAGTAGTCAATACCTCTAGGTCCATCCATTCCACCAACATTGCTAACACCCCATTCTGATGTTTTCTACTAAGGGCATCCACAACTTTAGTTCCTTTCCCTGGTCTATACTCGATACCGAAATCATAAGCTGCTAAAAACTCCAGCCACCTCTGCTATCTCATATTCAACTTTTTCTGAGAGAATAAATACCTTAATGAGTTATGATCCGTATGTAACTCGAATCTTTCTCCCAAAATATAATGTCTCTACACTTTCAATGCCAAGATCATTGCTGCCAACTCCAAATCATGGGTCGGACATCTCACTTCATGCAATCTGAGATGTCAAGAAGCATAGGCAATCACTTTGACCCTCTACACCAACACAGCTCCTAATCCTGTTCCACATGCATTTGTATACATCACTAGATCCTAATTTCTATTTGGAACTACCACACGGGTGCATTGGTCAACAAATGTTTTAACTTAAGTAATGCTTCCTCACAGTTATCTGACTAAATAAACTTTAAGTCCTTTCTGGTTAGTTTCGTCAGGAGTGCTGCTATCCAGGAGAAATCCTTAATAAATCTCCGGTAATAGTCAGCTAGTCCAAGAAAACTTCTTATCTCGGTCATCGTCTAGGGTCTCTTCTAACTATTTGAAGCTTCAATCTTAGCTGGATCTACTGAAAACCTATTCTTTGAAACTTCACTTCTCTTTTCCAAAAGTGATACTTTGAAAACATCACTTTCAGTTGATGTTGCCTCAGCGTCTCTAACACTATTCTAGGGTAAATCTCATAATCTCTTTCATCGTTAGAATTTATCAAAATGTCATCAATGAACACCAACATGAACCTATCTAAGTGCTCTTGAAATATCAGGTTCTTCAAGTCCACAAAGACAGCAGGCGCATTAGTCAATCCGAGTGGCATCAGAAACCACTCGTACGAACCATACCTCGTTCAAAACGTCGTTAGAGGAATACTGCCCTCTACCACTCTCAATTGATGGAACCATATCGTCAAATCCAACTTGAAAAATACTTTGGCTATACTCAACTGATAGAATAAATCATCGATTATCGACAAAGGATACCAATTCTTTATTTCCTTCTCGTTCAACTTACGATAATCGATACATCATTTCAATAACCCATCTGGTTTCTTCATAAACACCGCGGCCGCTCCCGAAGGTAAACTACTTGGCCTAATAAATCTCCATCCATCTAAGTCCACTAGCTGCACCTTTAACTCCTTCATCTCGGTAGGTGTCATTCTACTATGTAGTCTATTTACGGGTTCAGCTCCAGGTACAAGATCTATATAAAACTCAATAACTCATTTTGGTGGTAGTTCTAACACTGGCTCAAAAACATCTACAAATTCTTTTACAACACAAACCTGATTTATCTCGTCTTCCACTTCTGTGACACCCAATAAAGCACAAACTTCTGAACTCGAATCCTCAACTAAGTATACAATTCGATGACTACTATCAAGGCGTCTTAATGATATTTTGCTATCCCGGAAAAATATCCTAGCATTATATTTGCTTAACCAATCCATACCTAAAATGATCTCGAAACCCGCAAAACCAAAAACAGATAAACTACAAGCAAAAGTATATCCTAGCAACTCAAATTCTAGATTGTCACATCAAATCCCTAGAGTTGCATGACCTCCTATCGAATTGGCTATCCTTAAGGAAGTAACAAGGTGTGATGGTCTTAGATATAACTTATCTATGAAACACCGAGAGATAAAAGAACGTGATGCACCAGTATCAAACAACACTTTAACTGGTATGCTATGAACTAAAAGCATATCTCCCATTACAGCCTTTCCCTTCTCCTCCACTGTTGGCCTAGATGCAAATGGTTCCAAAGCAAAGACCTTTCCTTTTCCTTCCTTGGCAGCTTCTGGACACTTGTTTTTGTAATGCCCCACCTAGTCACAATTAAAGCACTTCACATTCTGCTTTCACACAACCATCTTACCATCACTAGATCGACACTTATTAGCATAGTGTCCCTTCTTATCACACTTGTAGCAAACAATATTTTCTTTGCCCTTCTTGGCAGCTCCACCCTTCTGAGCTCTCTTCTTCTTAAAGAACTTCCTTTTCTTATTTTGGGAACCTTGAGTCTCCAGGACTTCTCCTTCCTGAAATTCGAAAGCATTTCCTTATTCCTGATAGCCATCTCCACCACTACATTTGATGGATCTCTAAGTTGTGGCATAGTTGCCCTAGAAATCTTCGACCTTAATCCCTAATAAACTTTTCGTTCCTCTTGATAACCGTGTCATATCATATTTGGACAGCTAATATAACTTAGTAGAGTATTCCAACACTGACATTTCCCTTTGCTCCAATTATACGAACTACCTAAGCAGGGCTGATTTAGCTGTCTCGGATAAAAAAATCCTCGAATCTCCTTCAAAATTCTTCTCAAGTCAACTCCTCTTTTGGTACCCTTACGGTTACACTATTCTATCGGAACAATGTAGCTCCTTGTAATTGTGTTAAAGCCAATCTCCTTTTCTGCTCATCATTCAAGCCCAAATAAAAAAAATCCTTTCGCAGTGTAACAGCCAGTTCTCCACTTCAATTACATCCTCAGTCTCTAGAAAAGGCTTTCCTTCCAAACTGGAGTAATCTCGGCTCAGCTTGGCATAGTTATTACCAACTGGCACTATGGGATTGATTCCTCCTACATTAGCAACATTTCCTCCAACTACTCCTACAGCTGCTCCAGATTTCATCACGTTGACGAAGAACTGCTACATAGTCCCAATATCTACTAGTGGTGTTCCAACACCTACATTAGCATTTGCAATTTGATTAGCATTTGCCTATCGACTCGGAATCTGTCTAGTATTGGGTCGAGCATTTCCATTAGTTGTGGTGCTTCCTCCACCAAGATTCACTCTTATGTTTCTTGCTTCCATACCTTGCTTTCTCGTAATCTGCATACGAGCCCTAAAAAGATATAGAAGAACAGTCTAAGAGAGAAGGGAGAATACATACATATATGTAGCAAATACAAGTACGTTACTATAGCGTTATCCCAAGCCCTAATTTTATTCTCTGATTCATTACGATTATGTTTTCAAAAACTCTTTAGGTTTAAAATTCTATTAATCATAAATCTATGCTCTAATACCAACTTGTAACAACCCCCTATTTTGAAGCCCGAAAATAACCGCTACGGATGCTACAGTCATCCATAATATTAATTTCCCATGGTAAAATGAGACTATGTTAATTATATCAATATTTAGATGCACATGAATATGAAAAATTATAATCATAGTTTAATAACAAATTTTCACATTTCATTTTAAAATGATATTTCATATTCATTAATAATCTTGTTCATAATCCCACGTTCGGAGAAAATATAATTGTTACAAAATACTCCAAGTTGGACATATAAAGATGCCCCTTTGGTTGATCAGTCAAATACTTGGCAATTGTACAACTTTGCCATTACATCCAAAGCAATATAGCAGATAGGACAAGAGTTCCTAAATAGCTAGATGGCCTCATACACATCTCTCAAAGCTTATTTGTCTAACTGGATAACCTGAAATCTCTTACTTCCGACCTACTCAAATGAGCACCCAAGAGTTTAAATGTAAAAAGCAAAAACTTCGGATCAGACAAACAGTCTGGTGTGAGTAATAATCTAGCATCTCGAACCAAACTAGATATCTAGTGAGACCACGACACTAAGGAGAACAAGTTTTCCACTCACTAGTCTTAACCAAAACATACTAACTATGTACTATGCTCCTACATTCACAATGGTTGGAACATAGAAAATAGCATTTATAATTATGCAACATATACTGGATTACCCATCCCAATTTATTAGACCGTCCATCTTAATTTCAGATGACTACCCATCATAATTTAAACCAAATATCCATCTTATTTTAATATGACTACCTATCTTATAATTATGTGGACTGCCCATCTCACATATAAACATATTCAAAGATATATGGACTATCCATCTCACATGTAATTATTACTTGGATTACCCTTCCCTTACCATATTGACTACCCATCGCATATGGTTCCAATGTTTAAATTATGTGGACTATCCATCATACATGTTCCATTTAATTTGAAATGATGTGAACTATTCATCATACATCTCATAGTTTTCCTAGGATAACTATGGACCATTCATTAACCTTACAGAGACTATCCATCTCCAACATGATGTAGACTATCCATCTCACATCTCATAGTTTTCCTAGGATAACTATAAACCCATCACATATTCATTTAATTCATGTTTAACCCACATGTCCAACCTATGTCTATTGGCGCCCCAATTAGGTTGCTTGCCCCTTAAACTTTTAAAAACTTAAAATAAAATACATTGGTACCCCCAATCATTAGTGTCGAAATCGTTAAAGAAAATACATTGGTATCCTCAATGATTAATGTCGAGTTTATTCCATCTTGGAAACCCTAAATAAGTAGTATTACTTCATATACTTATAGCATATAATGATGTAAAACATTGGTATCCCCAATGATCAAAGCCAAAATCATACATATATGGCTCGTCGCCATTAATTAGAAGAATATAGAATGTTTATGGTATTTAAAACAATGTCGACCTCTATCCAAGGCCGAAAACAAAAACTTAAACTCTTTTAAATATAAAACTTCGCATCGAAAATGATGTTGTCGACTTCAATACATGGTAGGTTTTCCACTTATTAAAACAAAACTTTGATATTTGTAAATCATATGGCTATTTGCCAAAACCATAGGGTTATCAACCCGATTGAATATCGACTAAATTGCATCTTTAAGAAATATTTTTAATTTATATAAAACTTAGTTTCGCTAGCGTTGAAAGAATGAAACGCTGCATCGATGTGGTAAGGCATCGTGGCTAACACAACTTAATATAAACCTCGCCAACTATGATGATTAGCAGCATCAAGACCACCGGGGTCATTATAAAACTATATACTTAACTTACTTCAGTTATTATGCCGCTACATATATATAAAGTCGAAGTTAAAACAAGCAATGTCACTGCCCTTTTTATTGTTGACTTCGAAAACCTTCAAAATGGCAGTATGCAGCATCAATCTAGATGAATCACGAAGTTGCGATGCCGCTAATGATGTTGCTGCTGATGTACACTTCAACTTAGTTGGAATCATTCCATAACTACATAAGTAGTTATCCTATGCTTCTTTCTTTATCGACGTCGACACTCATATATGCAACGTTGTCTTAGGCTCAGTGATGATACAAGCGGCATCGCGTGGTCGTAATTATCAAGAAAACTGATTTATTACAAAGAAAAACAATTACTTTTGACCAAACTAATTAATTAATATCCTTAATTAATTATCCTTATAAATGCTTATCTAGCATAATAAATTCATAGTAATTCGAAATCACTTAGGAAAAATCCCAAAGAATTCCAAAATTCGACAATACCATATTTTTTACCATATACAAATTTCGAGACCAAAAACCATATTTAATTATTTTTAATAATTTAAACCCGTAATTAACCTAATTTCCACCTTAGAAATTCATAAACTAGGAGATTAAAAACTTTTGTTCTACCGTAAAAACCCACTTAAATAATTTCATAAAAACCCCATAATCATTATTATATCCAAACAATGATTAAACAACCATAATTTGGCAAAAATCATCAAAATAATTCGGATACTAACCATACCCGAGTTCAAAAGCAATCAAAAGAGATGGATAATGTATTATTCACCTTAAAATTGCTGTTGGAGTTGAGATTTGATTAGTGCTTTAGTTTCCCTAAACTTTGCTTGAATCCCCCATTTGATTTCATGCTTCTTTCTCCTTAGGTTGTGGCCGACCTCTCTTCTTCTTTGCTTGTTTTTGCGAATGAATAAAGTGTGTATGATATGAGGGAGGGAGGGTTTAAGGTAAAGGATAGGTCTATTTCCTAATTTACCCCTCCTTATATCTTCTCTTATGGGTAAATTTTTTTAAAACAATTTTATTACTTAGTTTACTAAGGCACAACCTTATTAATAACCAAACCCCATTCTCCTTAACCACTTATATTACTCTATTTAATCTATCCAATTAAATGTCCTAAATAATGTTAAAATAAAATTAGGGATGTTACAGTAGTAAAGCCTGGGTCAGGTGAAATTTCGAGTGGGGTTTTCCCTAGTTTCGGGTGCGAGCTTGTGTGAACCCCTGACTTGACTTTGAGAAGACCTTGGGTTACTTAGGGAAGTTAAAGGCACGATGAAGCTAGGGATTCAAACACTAATGCAAATTTATTTGTGCATAATTAATGAAGATTGACGATGTTCGAGCACGAAGTCGGTATAGCGATTTCGATTTGTCACACAATCACGGTCGACTAGCATGTATAATCGAATGAAGTGAATTCGTTCATTTGGGGGTTGAATCGAGGTACATATAGTTATATAAATTGTATCAGTCTTATATTAGTGATCGTACATCGTATCGGTCTTATATTAATGACCGTACAAAGTATTGGCCTTAGATTAACGGCCATACATGTTATTGATCTTATAGTGGTGATCAGCCATATAGATAAACAACGACGAGATGTCGTTCTTCGTTTGTGATAGGCGTACTTGATTACGTAACGTTATATATATACACACACAATATCGATGTTCCTTTGTGGTCTCGATAGCGTATTATATGGGACGTGCCCATCATTCTCTTTCATGGAGGCATTATGCCTATTTATTAAGAAATCCTTGGTAGCTGAGGGGAGATGATGACGATTATCTACAGGTGGACCATATATTACTTATGCAAGATATGGGGTATGGTGAGGTCCGTACAAGTTTCAGATATCTAGAGTAGATCATATATTACTTATGCTCAATATGGGGTACGGTGAGATCTACACGAGTTCGATCAATCAAGATAACGCTCGAGGTCTATGGTACACTGTGGTACCGACTATATTTATTTTCGATCCTCAACGGGAGTCCTTGGATTGCAATGAGATCTATATAGGTGTAGGATATCTAGAGTAGGTCATATATCATTTATGCTCGATATGGGGTACGGTGAGACCTACACGAGTTCAATTACACTGGATGGGGCTCGGAGTCTATGGTACAATTAGGTATGACTCTATTTTTTTATGGGACCTATATAAGGATCATTGAATCATGATTATTATTCACTTCATACTTCACTCATCAGTAATGATGAGTATTAATTACACATACTATTCGTCATGTACCGCTATGATTTTGCATGCTATATTAATTGGTTGATTTCATTGTCGTGTACTCTAGGATATGCTTATATTATGGTATTTATAGTGTTTTTGCATGTATATATTTGAACCCCCATATCATGATATACCGTTACATATCAGTCGCATAATATTAGTTGTGCTGACTCATTGATTGCATGAGAAGAGCAGGTTATGGCATGACTTCCTATCTTTTGGATAGGTTTACTGTACTTGTTTATAGGCCGTCCGGATTTCCATTGTCACGGTTGTAGAGAGGGTCGGCTGTGATTTAACAGTTCTAATTTATTTGTATATTGGTTTAATATATAGTATTTTGAGATAGTTCCCCTCACACCAAACTTAATGTCTGACCCGCATTTTGTCTTTGTCTACTTATGTCATGACAACTCTTGGGCACTCGATTGAGTAGCTTAAGAGTTAGTTGCTTTTGGGGATACGCTTCTAGATGTGCAGCTAGGGCTCTTTGGAGGCGTGGCAGTGGTTTTGGATATGTACACTTGATATTGTAGTAGCATGGCAGACTTGTATTTATACATGGGACCTGTTGTATCAAATGTTTATTCCGAACTCCATTCTATTGAGAATTGATGTATTCTGATTTTCTGTATTGATATTTATTTATGAGTTGCTTCTGCTAGAGTGGTCTCTTATATATTGTCATCTTATTATGTTCATGTATATCCAATATATTATATATTGTCATTCTGTTGTGAGATCTTATCGGTGTCTTAGTTTACTGTTTGTTCTAGTTTTACCCCAACGATCTATCTTTTGTGATATTCGAAGGTCGTGCGATGATGTAAGATGCTGATTTTTTAGTATTATAAAGGGCGTGTTGTTATAGTTGGTACCAGAGCCTAAGCTCAACACTTAGACCAAATTTGAGTTAATCAATTTGGTCAAAGGAGATATGTCGAGAGAGCTATTTGTATTTTTCTACTATATTATACTGTATACACCGCTTATCTTTTAGACTTCAATTGTTTCTATTACTTTTTTCTAAGGTATCTTCGTAAGGCTAATCGTATGAGAGACGGTGTGCAAGAGAAACTTTAGATAAGCAATTTGAGATGCCTTATTAGTTCGAAGACTATTTAGCTACTGCAAAAGATGTTCCGTTGCCTATGAACATTTCCAGCAGATTGCGGTTAACGCCAGAAATGGTCTGGCCCTTAGGCACCAGTACCTTTAGCTCTAATATCTCTAATCTCTTTGATGCAGTGGCAGAATATCCTTATCCTTGAAAGGGAGCCATATCTAAGCCCTGAGGCTATTGCTGAGGCGCGGTCTTCGACTCTTGCATTAGAAAGCTTCCATCGGTATAGGTCTAGGGAAGGTTCTCTTAACGAAGATTATTTCTTGCTATTTTAAGAAGGGAGATTTTAACTGGGTTGGATGTAGTATTTGTGTGACTGATAAGCAGACCTATGATTTGGAATTTATTCAAGCATCGTTTTGCTTCTCGATTCATTTTTAAGATCGTAAAAAGCATATGGCTTGAGTTTTCCATCCATCTTGAGCAAGATAGCTTGTCAATAAAGGAGTGTTGACCAATTCAACCTTTTGATTTTGGGGTTTGAGGTGGTCGGTACTCCATTGTTGTAGGCAAAGAGATTTGTCTTGGGTCTTAAGCATTGGTTGGAGGTTCATTGCTTAGCCTTATCCATGTTAGGGCCTACTTTTGAATATCTTGTTGGGATGGTTATCCTTAGTAGGAATGCCTATGAGATACAGTAGAGGTAATGAAACTGGAAAGCAACTAAAACTCCAACCGAGGCAAAACGACCATGATACAAGGAAGATCAAGCCTTTTCGAAAAAGAAAAGCTGGCCAAGTATGTCAGTGCTATGGCATAGGGGAGGCATTTCGCTTTGGAATGTCACTAAAGAGAAGTGTAAGTCCTTCAATTGCGACCAGCTTGATCACTTGAAGAAGGACTGTCCAACATTTTCAAAGGGCATGTAAGTGATGATGACTTATGCGTCTTAGGCATTACCGGGTTCTATTGGGCTTATGGCTCAGGGAAAATCGGAAGGAGCAAATGTAGTAAGGTATGCTCTATTTTTGGGAACTCACTTCCGTTCCTTATGATACTCGACCGGTAATTTTATCTGTTGCTAGATACTTGGTAGATAGGCTAATCTTGACACCTTTTATAGTAGATAAATTCTTCGGTTGAGATAAACCTCATTAGGTCACCTTAGTTGCAAAGCTAAGGTAAAGCGACCGAAGAGTTACCATTCGAACTTGATGCACGAGCTTTCAAGTTGGGTAGGTTCGGTCGATGAAGTGTGACTTAGATTTATATCCAGGTATTGTTTGGTGGATGCCCAATAATGAGAAGATACCGAGTGGATGACTTATAGGCATTTGCCTAGAGTCATTCTTGTTGTAATTGTTCTCTTTATGTCAATAAACCTCAGGTGAAGGGAGTAATCCCATATGCCCAAAGGGACATTTTATAAAGATTGGTCCATTCATGTATTATTTCTTAACCTGTAGTTTGAGCACAAAATTTCTAAGTGATTTGTTTCAGTTAGGAAAGGTTTTCCACTTGATTCTAATAGACGAGCACTTGAGTCGGATTCTTAGGATGACTGAGAGATTTCCAAAACATTGCCTTAGTCATGCAAGGGGATTCAGTGGTTGGACCATGGGATAGATCAGAGTTCACATAGATGGAGTCAGGTGACCGACCCTAATTTAACAAAGAAATCTTGCGAGCAAACGAACGGTTGGAACTGGCATCGTGTCATTTGAAATAACCTTTGTTTATTGTAAATTTTTAATGTACTATAATAATTAATTGCGCTGGGTAATTCGGGAAGGATTTCTCGACTAGTTTTGTGGCGATTAAAATAATCTTATATGTGACGAGGTGATACTTGCCTTGGTGAGCTTCATAGTGCACTTAGTATATTATCCTTATTAACATTGTGTGGTCGAGGTAGGTTTGAACACGAGTAAACCCAAGTAATTGTAAATCATCAGTTAATGATGATTTAATTAGTATAATTTTCTCATCTAGAGAATGAGTTTTGTTCGGAAGAAAAGGAAAGTTGAGGCATAGATTGCTGGATTTATTCAAGAGTTTCGAGGCTCGATGATCCTGCATATCGTTTAGGTTTCTCTTTTCATACCGGGAGGTGTAATGGTCTTTTGTGTGTTATATTCATGAAAGGGGTTACACTAGTTGGCCGTTTATTCCTTTTAAATGTCGAACGGGCTCATAGGAGTTTATGGTTTGATATGCGCATTTAACTCTTGATGGTTACCGGGAATGTTGGTATAGACTTTTTTTAAATATTTCTTTGTTTGTATGACTTTTGTGGCTTTTCAATTTTCTTCTGTTTACTATGTGCTACCCGGCATTCCAGCCAAGCTATATTGTACTGGCTGCACGAGTTAGATCCGATTGCCATCAAAGCCAATGATTCCAGAATGATAATTGTGGGGACCAGACGTCAAGTACAGATGATTATATTAAGTCAGAATTAAAAGGATTTGATGGATGTGCGATGTTGGATGCTCAAAGCATGGAATATGGCTCAAGGAATGGAAGGGTTCGGCATAGCATAGCAAATTGTGAGGGATCAGCATACTTGATCAAGGGGGATCGGTCGGCTTCACTGAAGAGGGATCGACATCCATCAAGGATCAAGTGCATTCATGCATACAACCATCAATATCTCAGGATCCACATGTCCAAAGCCTATGAAATTTGGAGAGCAGGGTAAATGGACCCTAGGGAACCTACCCAAGGGATCACACATCATAAGAACAACCTTTGTGGGATCGACATACGTCCGTATAAAGGGTTCAACCACAAGCAGTGCACAAGTGATATCAAGTCAAAGATCGAGCAATAACTCGTGATCCAGTGGTCCAAATGACATGAGAGTTGAGGGACAAACATATTTTAGCATGGAGAAGCCATCATAGGGATCGTTGCCAAAAAATTGACCAATAAAGGGAGCGGTACTGATACCTTCTCATTGGAAACTAGGCCTAGGGACCCCTTTAGTGGGCCTATGTGGATTAGAAGGTCCTTCAGCCGAAATTTCAAAGAGATTGGTGGTCGTCATCACCTACAAATACTGGCCTAATGGGTCATTCTAAGGATCTTTATGCCGCTTGTTACTCTAGGCTCTACTGTAATCAAGTGTTTGTTATTCCTTACCGCTATAATCAGATTTATAAGTGATCAATAAAGGATAATCTTCAAAGTGGACATAGGCATTCAACGCCGAACCACTATAAATCCCTGTGTCTTTGATTATTTCTTTTTATCTATTATTAGATTAATCATTTCCTCAGTTTAATTTTGTTTTTCTTCAGTTACTTCTCTACATAAATCTATTCTTGGGTGTTTTTGACTAATTTAGTTGCAAACATTTTGGTCTTTCACTGAGAAACTTGATTGTTTGCTTTCTAGGATCCCTTTGCTACTACTGGATTGGATAAATCCCCCAAAGGAGATCTGCAGTTATCTTTAAGAAGTTGCTAATACTACTCAAATTTGTAGAAATCTAAGCAAGGTAATTAATAACGGTGAAACATACTAGATCTACTTCTCAGAACGTGGAAGGAAACGAGAATACTAGCATTCAGCAAGGAGACCCAAGAAATCAATAAACAAATGTGAATGCTAACCCGATTGAAGTTCAGAATCCCACTGAATCTATTACAAGAGCTGAATTTCATAATTTAATAAGAGAGTTGATGGAGAGTCATCGATAATTAAATCAACAAATTCAGACAAATATCAAGTTGACAAACCAAATCAATCAGCAGCAGCGGAGGAAAGCTAGGAGGGACCCTACTCCTTACTCAGCATCGGAGAGTTCTAGCCCATCAGATAAGTATCATAGGAATAGGCATCGTAGAATAGAGGAATATTGCATAGAAACTTCGTGGCGTCAACTGGCAGACCATCTGTTCTACCAAGATCGATCGGTGCCGACCCCTCCATAGGGATCGGTACCGATCCCTCCACCAGAAGGGGAATTCTTCCATGCCTTATGGCAATCAAGATGGAGCTACTATAGTTGGTTTGGATGCTGGAGTTCGATTGAATCTTGACCAAGCTCTTCCTCGAAATGACATGAAGTGAATCTAAAAGATACACATCGGGAAGATGGTGAACCAAGAAGGCATGAAATAGCCTGTAGACATTTACCGAACCATTCACGTGAGGTGGAGCACGACCACCACTTGGCACCAACCATCCAAACGCCGAACTTATCGGCAATGGTCAGACAGTTAGTGAGGGAGAGCCAAGGCTTAACCAATGATGACTGGGTAATCTCAAGAAGTCATACCCCGTTTACTGATAATGTATTACATACACAATATCCAATGAAGTTTAACATGTCGTCAATACCTTCCTACAAGGGAAAGACCAACCCCAGGAAGCATATCATGAGATATGAATGGTTGGTGGATTCTGCACGAGCTGATGATGCGACCAAGCATAAATGCTTCCCCATAACTCTCTTCGGAATAGCGAAGATGTGGTTCACAAGGCTACCCCCACTATCAATTCCTAGATTCGATTATTTGGCAACCAAGTTTGTGGAGCAGTTTCGGATGCACGTGACTCGTCCCAAAGACATGATGTCCCTTTCAACGTGATTTAGGCTCTAGGAGAGTCATTGAAAGATTATTTAGAGAGGGATTAGTCCAGAGTCTGGGTTTGGTGATTCGTTAGCCGGTAAACCACCCACAACATTAGAGTGCTTTTACGCAAAAGTGGCTCAGTATTTGAGAAAGGAGGAAGCCAGGTCCTCCAGAAAGAAGAATTTCGCGGGACTAAGTGGAGAGGGAGTACAAAGTAATATTGCAATAAAACAGTCTGATGACAGTTCTGGAAAAGTTCAAGTGAATGTCCAGAATAAACCAAATCAGCAAAAGGGAGTGGAGATAGGAACCGTGAACGAAAGAGGGATTCTAGACGAGGGAAGCTTAGGACTCCGATGTATAATACTTACACACTGTTGAATATGCCTTTGAAGAATATCTATCTCTGTCTATTTGCATTGCAATACCATGCAACATAGGAAGCCGCTTCCAAAGGAATCGACAGGGAAGCGAAAAGAGACCAGGAAATATTGTCGGTTTCGTGAGTGTTATAGGAACAATACAAATCGATGCAGGCATCTCAAGGATGTTATAGAAAAACTGATTCGAGAAAGAAAATTACTGCAGTTTGTGAAAGTCCCGCGGGATGGTGGGCAAGGGAATCTGACCCCAACCGTGGACAAGCACCGCGTAGGGCTGAGGAACCTACGTGGACTGTTGGAAGACTGGATATAAATACCATAGTCGGAGGACCACACCTAGCAGATAAGAGTTGGCAAGAGATGGAGCGCTATGCTAGCATGATTAGGTATGTGGATTTTGAATGTTGTTCGAATACGAAAGATGGAGCTCTAGAAAAATAGCAACGCATGATGGCGGATGGTATTGTTATTAGGAACAGAGATGTAGATAAGGTCGAGACTCCGACAATCGACTTAATGGTTATTTCGGCCATGATTGGCCCCGCTTTGGTGAGAAGGATATTAATTGATAGTGGAAGTTCAGTAAATATAATCTTCAAAAAAGTTTATGATCAAATGTGGATGGAAGCCAAAGACTTAAAATAGTCTAAAGCTCGTATACATGGTTTCAACGACATTGCAACTGGAGCTGTTAGTTATGTGGTGTTACCTGTAGAGTAAGGTGAAGGTGAATGAAGAAGAGTCCGGATCTTGCCATTTATTAATTCCGGGAGGCTCTTGCCCAATGTTGTTTGACTTTGAAGTTTATGATAGATAATGGGGTGGAGTTGTTCATGGCGATCAGGCGATTGCAGTGCTTGTTATGTAGCTAAGTTGAGGGATGCTTAACGCAAAGAAAAAGGAAAAGGTGTGGAATAGACTGTCCCCATCCAAGCTATCAATGATTGACAACTAGCGCCTGAGCCTTGGCTCGGGTGCCACAGTCAGTTCTATAGAGATATAGATCCGAGAGATGATGAAGAGGAGCCAAAAGAGACCAAGGCTGCACCGGCTGAGCTAACAATTGATATCACGGTCAGCCACGACGACCCATCATGAGTCCTAAAGATTGGATCACATCAAAACCCCCCAAATGATGAAAGAACTTGCTAGTTTTCTCCGAGCAAATCTAGACGTGTTCGCTTGGACTCACTCTGATATGTGTTGAATCTCGCCTGCCATTGCGAGCCATGCATTGAATATCGACCAGAGGCATGTCCCGGTGAAGCAAAAAAGACGCAGCATGGATCTGGAGTGATCTACCACTCTCAAAGAGGAGGTGGATAGACTAAAAGACAACGGGTTTATCTGCGACGCCCTCTGCCCTAATAGGTATCTAATCATGTATTTGTGAGAAAAGCGAATGGGAAATGGAGAACATGTGTTGATTATTCAGACTTGAACAAGGCATGTTCATAGGACAGTTTTCCTCTTTCGAGGATCGACCAGCTGGTGCATTCAACCGTAGGATAGGAATTGCTATCATTCATGGATGCGTACTCGGGATATAACCAAATCCTGATGCATATTCCTGATCATGAGCACACCGGTTTCATTACCGATGTTGGATTGTACTGCTGTGTAGTAATGTCGTTATGACTAAAGAATGCGGGAGCAACTTATCAGCACTTAGTCAATAGGATGCTTAAAGATTAGATCAGAAAAATAATGGAAGTGTATGTGGATGATATGCTCGTGAAGTAATGACGATCAAGCGACCACATTAGAGACTTGGCAGAAAGTTTAGCATCCTTCGATATTGCAAGATGAAAATTAATCATTTGAAGTGTTCTTTTG
The DNA here is from genome assembly GCA_030737815.1 of Allium fistulosum. Classification (NCBI taxonomy): domain Eukaryota; kingdom Viridiplantae; phylum Streptophyta; class Magnoliopsida; order Asparagales; family Amaryllidaceae; genus Allium; species Allium fistulosum. Next base: position 1,412,557,948 of record CM060903.1, read on the forward strand.
GTGTTGCATCAGGGAAATTCTTGGGTTCTATTGTTAATGCCCATGGGATTGAAGTTAATCCCAAGAAAATTTAGGCTATTTGCAATATCCAAGTGGCAAGGACTATTAAACAGGTGTAGAGTCTTAATGGGAAAGTTGCTGCTTTAAGCCGATTTATCTCCAGAGCTACCTACAAATGAATTCCTTTCTTTGATTTGATTAGGAAAAGGGAAAAGAAACTTCGAATTGATGCAGATTTGTAAAGACGTATTTCAAGCTTTGGTGAATCATTTGGAGAGAACCCCCGGTCTTGTCGAAGCCGGTGGATCATGAAGATTTGTATATTTATTTGGTTGTATCGGCACAACTTATAAGTGCCGCATTACTTCATAAGGAGGATCGAATCCAGAGGCCGGTGTATTATGTCAGCAAACGATTTACAAGAGCTGAAAGGAATTACCCGAAAATACAGAAACTGGCATATTGCTTACTGATTGCATCACGAAAGCTTCGTCCATGCTTCCAGGCACATCCGATCAATCTTTACACCGGCCAACCATTACGACGGGTCCCACGATGAACTGAGATGTCTGGGAGCTTACTCAAGTGGAATATCGAGCTCGGTTAATTTGATATTACTTATCTCCCTTGGAGGGCTATCCAGTGCCAAGCACTGGTAGATTTTATAGCAGATTTTACTACGTAGGATGATTCTTCGAAAGGCAGTGAAATAAATCCCTACCATATAATGGAAATGGTATACTGATGGAGTGTCTAATGATCATTGTTCTGGACCTGGAATTGTGCTTGTAACTCCTGAATATCAGTCAATCTGTTATGCTTTAAAGATTGATTTCCCAATGACAAACAACGAAGCTGAGTACGAAGCTCTGATTGCTGGACTTAAACTCGCTAGAGAACTTGAAATAAAATTTGTTGAAATCTTCTGCGATTCGCAGTTGGTAGTTTACCAGGTCACGAGAGATTATCAAGTTATGGGACAAAGGCTTGCCCCATACCTTACCAAAATCCAAAAGTTGTTGGCAGAATTTGAGTACTATGACATTTCACATATTCCATGGGATCGTAACAGAGAGGCTGATTCATTGGCAAAGTTTGCTAGCACCGGTGAAGCACAGCAAATGGGCTTGATCTGGTTGAAGTATTAAATGCCCCAAGTAAAAACATGATAGAAATTGACCAGACATTGGAAGCGGAGCCTGAGAGGGAATCGTGGATGACTGCAATCAAAGACTATTTGCTACACGGAGTCTTACCAGATAAAAGAAATGAAAAGCGACAAGTCCTCCTAAAGCTTTGCGATATGTTATGCAAGAAGGGATTATGTATAGAAAAGGTTTTTCATTTCCCCTACTTCGGTGTGTCACTCACGGCGAAATAAAACGTGTCCTAAAAGAAGTTCATGAAAGGGAATGTGGCGACCACACTGGGGGGGCAAACTTTGGCAAAGAAAATAATCCTTTATGGGTATTATTGGCCAACTGTTTGTCGAGACGCCACTGACTATGTAAGACGATGCGATAAGTGCCAGATATATGCAAAAGTTCCACGAGCTCCGCTAACGAAAAAATGCAAATAGTCAGCCCATGGCTGTTTGCTATGTGGGGTACAGATATTATCGGTTCTTTACCGATCTCTAAAGGTGGCGCAAAGTACGCTATCATCGCAGTTGATTACTTCACCAAATGGGCCGAAACAGAACCTTTAGCCACCCATGAACTATTGTGATAGATAATGAGACTCAATTCGACAGTGCTGAATTCAAAGACTTCTGTCGGAGGTATCATATTGAAAAGAGATTTGCAACGGTCACTCACCCTCAGGAAAATGGACAGGATGAAGCTGTAAAAAAAATCATAAAGTCCATTTTGAAGAGCGTTTGGAAAAGGCTAGAGGTAGATGGGTGGATGAACTTCCTACAACACTATGGGCTTACCGGACCACCTACAAGTCCGTGGCTGGCCATACTTAATTTGCTCTTGCTTACGGTTCCGAAGCTGTTATTCCTATTGAGCTTGAAGTTCCTTCTCATCGAGTGACTTACTACGATCCCAAAATAAATAAATATCTCCTCTTGGAATCTCTTGACTTTATAGATGAGAAGCGCGAGGAAGTCGATCTGAGGGTAGCCATGCATCGACATCGAGTTGCCCGGTATTACAATACTAAAGTCCAACCTACAACCTTTGAAATCGACAATCTCGTCCAGAAATAGGTTTTTCCTTCCCCATCGCAAATGAATCCAATCTGGGAAGGACCATATGTCATTGAACAGAGGCTTAGAGAGGGAACTTTCAAGCTAGCGACTATCGATGGCATTACACTTCCAAGGGCGTGGAATAGCGAGCATCTACGACGCTATTTCACTTAGTTTGTTTCGTTTTCATTTCAGTTGTATTTTGTTTCAAAATTTGCTTTAGCATTTGATTTTCTAGATGTGTAATAAGACAGTTTATGTTATTCCTTTCAGTTTAGCGAACAAAGTTTCAGACTTCTTTTATATATATGTTTGTTGTAGAATTATGTATTAATTACATGATGAAACTAATCGATGTCGATATGTATGAACATGCTCCCAGAGTTTGAAATTAATCAATCATTGTAATTCTCATTGGACTAAACAAGATAAGCTTGGTCCACTCTTTCATTTGATAACTCCCATTTATAATTCAACAGACGGGATACACAATAAGGAATAAAAGTAGCTCGACCATCTGATGATCGGATAAAACTTGGCAAATTGTGGATCTGAGATAAAATGAGAGTGACCGTGACATGACTGATCGCTCGCTAAGTCAAACCCCAGACCCCGAGGGGCAAATCAATCAATTAAGGAGAGTTTGATCTGACTGCTCTCTGAAATAATTCTATGTCCCTAGAGTGCGGACCGAAGTATAAACATGAGTCGGGTGTGATTCGACCACCCGCAACATAACTCTTAAGTCTTCAGAGTGTGAAACAGAGTATAAACAAAAGTCGAGTGTGAATCGAGCACCTACAACATAACTCTAAGTCCCTAGAGTGCGGCCTAGAGTATAAACATAAGTCGAGTGTGAATCGACTACCCGCAACATAACTCTAAGTCCCTAGAGTGCTGACTAGAGTATAAACGCAAATTGGGTGTGAATCGACCACTCGCGAAATAACTCTAAGTCCCAAGAGTGCGGACTAGAGTATAAACATAGATTGGGTGCGATTTGACCACCCATTAACTAACTCTTATCACCAGAGTGCGGGTATGAGCATAAACAGATAGGTGAATGAGGTTCGACCATTCACTATTCCATGAACTCCGACCTAAAACCGACAGGAGGAGTATAAACTCGCTAAGGATGGAGTTCAACCATCCAACGTCTAACCCCACTAATCCAAGACTGGGGGCAGGAGTATAGTTACTCAAAAACCACTAGATTCGACGGTGTAACATTAAGGCTCAAGGCTAGCATTTGATACGTCTCAAGGTCACGACCACATGCAGGCCTTGGGATTGAGCTAGTGGATTGTTACCAAAATTAATGAACAACGAATTACAAGTGCATTGAATGGAAAGTAACAGTTCAACTACTTAAATAGAAATTCACACGAAAGCTCAACATAAAACAATAACTTTTATTCACATGAAATTTTTCAAGATCGTGGTACAGTTATTCAAAAAACCGAGAATCATACCTGTACAACCACAACTAATAAAAGAAACTACAAACAAGCAGCTACGCAGACTATGCACACATGGTGCCAAAGTGATGGCTATTTCTTTGACCTCCTCTCCTTTTTCGATTTTTCGGAAGTGGTGCCACTTGAGCCCCGATGCTTCTCTTCGTGGATCCTTTGCCACCTTTTGCGGGAATGCTTATAAAGCTAGGAGGGAGTTCACTGGGAATCGACCCACCAGGTGGAATAACTTATAGTGGCACAAGGTGTGGATCATCGATGTTCACATCGATTGGGTCAACTTTAGCCTTTTTCTTCAACAACTCCTCGTTCGCGATATGCTCTTTCAAGCTAATCTCATCCGTGCGTTTGAAGGCACCGGTAATCAGAACGTCGTCGAATTCATCCATTGGGAGTGGATCTTTAACCTTATCATCATCAAGAGCTTCGATGACTTGAGCATCCGGCCCCAGTACATCAGTGGCCATCAGAATTTCTGCTAGTTTCTCTTGTTGTTCCATAGTAGAATCGCTTTTAGGAGTTTGGCCGGGATGCAGAAGACCTACAAATTTATTAAAACAAGGAGATAGCCTAAAACCATTAGGCACGAAGAACAAAACATTTCATAAATTAGAGGATAAAGTTGAATACCAGTATCATGCTTGCTCTCGATGGTAGTTGGAGTGCCCCTTCCAAAATAGGGGACAACACTTTGGATTGATAACCGGGCTTATCTGGATCATAACCCAAGTCCTACTCTGAGCCAAAGGAAACCGATGCTCCAACCGCTTGAGAAGAAGAGGGGCCCTTAGGATCGGCCTTCGAGGATCCGGCAATATGTTCTCTTTTGTCAAAAGGCGCAGAAACTTTGAAGTGTCAAAGTCTCGCGGCAGCCAAATCTAGGGATTCGTTTCCACGAAGGATCTCTCAAACTAGTTTTTCTTCATCAAATTTAGCTCCACCCAACTCCCTCGTTTTCATCTCAGTGATGTGCTCCCAGGCTTTAGCAAGTGATTCGAGATAACCTTCGCCAAGAAAACTCAAGTCGAGGTGGATGAGGACTTAGGCGTTATATTCGATGATCAATGGATCAAACAAGTCCTTGATTTCATTTCGACTGGACTCTTTAGCATCTTCTACTCGGATTTCAATTTCTCACATCACCTCTTTGCGGCCTACCTCTTGAGCCTCCTCTTTAAGAGCTTCTATTTTGGAAAATTTCTCATCAAGTTTAATTTTCAAGCTCCTGGCTTCGACAACCTCTTCGCAGTACCTTTGCGATTCTTCCTGAGCCTCAATTTTCGCTTCCCTTTCTTTCTTGAGAAGCTCTTAAAGTTCCTCGATGTGACAGGCCAAAACATCATTTTCCTTTTGTAAGGAATATTTTTCCAAAGCAAGTGCCCTACTACAATTGAGGCCAACATCGAGTTCTTTCTTATGAGAACCTTCTAAATAGCTCATCGCCTCCAATGTTTCCTTGGCACTTTTCTCCACCTCAACAAGTTTTGTTGTCAACTCCGGTAGTTCGTCATCTTGGTGTTCGATTATGTCTTTATCATGTATCGACTCCAACTTAAGACAATCTATTTCATATTGACGCTCAAATGACACTTCAGAGATTTTTTCCACCAAGTGTTGAAATGACTCATGTTGCACGAACACATCATTAACACACGCGAGAGAACTTGCGTTGGTGTGCCCTGGGATCATATGTATTATGGGAAGAAATTTAAGCCCATTGAAATAGATTTTCAAGAAAGTGGCCTTAACCTCGGCCAATTTCTCCATTGTAGAAGTGTTAGAAGCTGTAGCTGGTAAGGATGGATCGAAAGTGGCAATTGGATGCTTGCTCGATCTATGGTCGCGAGATTGCTTTGAGCTTGAAGAACCAGAGTGTTGCTCATGTGATGTGGTAATTTGAGGACCGCGTTAGGGAGGTCGGTCTCCACTATAAGTAGGAAAATCAGGCTGATCTCCCTGGCAAGATGCCTGAGATTGGTATTTGCACTTGGAGAGGAGGATTCCCTTGATTGATAGCTTTTTTCCCATTCGTCGTCTTTCTTCTTGCGCCTGCCAGACTTTGAGTCGCGTCTAAATCGATAATAAGTCGTAGAACCTCTATTGCGATCAAAGGCCTAGAACTGAGTCACCGCACCTGCAAAGACCAAATGAGGACATATGAGTAACTATCATGCAAAGGATTAATGAAGAGCGTGTAGTGAAGTGCATATGGTCATGAGTGTCCTAGCGTTCCCCTCTGACAGACCAGTGGCTGTAGCCATGCTTATGGGTGTTCTCTCTCCTTTATCAGTAGGATGAATATTTTCACCACTCCTAGTAGGAGAATTGAGCCCTTCGATGTTGATATTTGGAAAGTCATAACTCATAACATTATTTGGAATTTGGAGATTTGAAAATCCCTTAAGTGAACTTTCCAAGTGTTGGGAAGATGATTCTTCTTCAATTGAAGTAATGATGAATTTTGGATCTGCAGCATTTTTTCTTCTACGAATTTTGTATGCCAGCTTCTTCTTTCTCTTTGTGGGTGTTTGAGATTGCGCACCGTATGACGGTTCGACCAAGGCCCCTTGCCTAGGCCCACATCAGCATCGCTAGGTTTGTTGGCCTAAAAATCCATAATCTCACTTCTTCAATGTCATCCTGAGTCCCTACGCAATGGGTACGACTGGATTGATGGCATCCTTTTCATGCTTTGTAATGTTTCTCGGCAATGCTGCGCTTCCGGGGAGCCCAATGCTACGACCCTCTTCTAATAGCCCAAATAAAGATAGTAACTCGTCGTTAACAAGAAGTTTGATATCCTTATCTTCGATAGGGGTAGCGCGAATAGTGACGTCCGCTCTTGAAAAACTAATGCCTTCGGGACGTGGGCGGACACCTATAGGAATCCCGGATGTTAATAGATTTAAAAATATGACTTTGATTAAAGGAATTAAGAATGAAATGAAGGTAACACTTACGTCCTTCTAATCATTGCCTCACGAAGCCAGTGGACATCGAACATAGAACGACTTGTGCTTAAACGTAGAAAGTTTATTCCAAGCGCCTGTGAAGAGTTGGCAGTCAGGGGAAGGTTCAAGAAAGACATAGGAAGGACTTCCTGAACGTTGTTTAAAGTTGTAGATGAATCTTATGTCCTCGGGAGTTGGCAGACGAAATAGAACGCTCATGAATAGTAGAAAGGCTCCATGTAGGAAGGCGTAATTATTTGGATGGAGTTGAGTGGGAGATATTCCAAGATATCTCAACATCTCTTGAATAAACAAATTAAGGGTGGTACGCATCCGGCCTAGCACATAAATTTGTTACACGCCATGTACCCCTACGGTGGTTGCTGAGGCCTATCGTTTATTAAAGGAACAAGGATGTCTAAAAATGGAATTCCATGAATGGACACAACCTGCGAATGGCAGCCTCGCCAATTTGGGAGGCTTGAGAATCTATTGGGTTATCTAGTAGAATGGCACCCTCTACTGCATCGGGAGCATGACTTATATCCTCCACCAAAAGGACCGAAACATCTGAAAAAAGGTTAACCGACGGGCCAGAAACTTATGCCTATTATGCTTGATGGCTGGGAGAAAGCCTACTGGATATAGTCGCAGAACTTGATTTTACTTCAAGATCGATGTTTTACATGGACAGTTAAGAAGACATACCAGCTAAACACTCTGAGTGTCTAGAGTCCATATTAGCTATACTCAATATATAATCGAGGTTAGAAAAGTTTACCTGCTCCCCCTTGTGTTAAGTGTAAGCTAGTGCAGTGTAGTGAAGTGTATAGCAGAAATAAGCAACATAAAATCAAAAAAACAAAGTAAAACGACGAGACTTTGGATTCTGACCATAGTGACCATCATCGCTGACTGTCTCAACTAGCGGAGAGATTCATTGGTTGTAAAGGCTTTGGGATCGACTATTGGCATGTAAAAGTGTAATGTTTGTCATTCAAGTCCATATGCAAGTTTTTAGTATATGTTGAAAGTTCCATGGATTTGATTGTTCAATCTTGAGTTTAATAGTGAGTATGCATGTTTTAGTGTTCATCATCATCGCATATCCAAGTTGGCTAAGATGAATTAGTGATGATTGTCCAAGCAAGTGAAGTTGGATCAGATTGTATGTTAAAAAAGTTCCTTATGCCGATCCCTATGTTCTTGTTGATCCCTATGTTCTTGCTAATCCCTATGGTTATACCAAACCCTTTCCCAAACCATCACAACCGAGCTCTCCCTTTGACCTAAGCACACTGAGCCCTTCTACTTCATCCTCAACTCATCTAGCCTCTACGCTGAGGGATTGGCATAGAACCAAACATCCAATGCCGATCCCTCCTCCATTCTGTCTTCTTACTCCTATTTTTTCCTCCTTTCTTCCTTCCCTTACATATTCTGCTGAACCCTATCCACCAATGACTCATCACCTCCGGGCCACTTCAATCGTTATGTCATCATGGCCTCGAAAGTCATCATAATCACTAATAACATGTAATCCAGTACCTCATCGTATAATTGAAAATTATAGTTTGAAAACTTACCAATGTGAATGTATGAGTTAAAATAAGAATGAGTGTTTAGGGATATTCGAATTGGAAGGGAAGAAGAAACGAGTTTATGGGAAAAGTTGGATCGTAGATGGATTTAAGGCTGGAGGTTGGAAAGTTTGGTTTCGTGGATTGAAAGCAAGGGTTCGGTGCAAGGGCAGATGTCGAGGAAATGATATAAGTGAGAGTGAAGGGATGAAAAGTTGCTATATATATGGACGAGGGTTCGGCCCAAGCCCTTGGCGCATGGCGTGGAGAGAGAGGGATCGGCATGAATGCTCGTCGATCCATGTTAGCATGGACCCAAAAAAGGATCGGCATACATATGTGCCGAACCATACAAAAGCTTTAATAAAAAAGAGAGGGAGAGAAAAGGGTCGGTTAAATGCATGTCGATCTCTATGAATAAAAAAATGATGATGATGATGAATGAATAATTTTTAAAAAAAAAGTGGAAGAGGAAAAGAAAGAATGAATGATGGGGATTGGCTATAGGTGTGTATGCAAATAAACATAAGCATAAAAATTATTGGAAGCATGTACATGCAAAATGCTATGTAAATTGGCAACGACCTGTGAGTGTTCGAACATGTCTGGGAGCGAACGATAAAAATGTGTATTTGAACATGCACGTATATAATCCAAGAGTTCAACATTTGAGATCGACAGAAATTGAAGTTAAAACCTAGAATCTTCATACTTGAGGCTGGACCAGATAACAAAAGCTTATTAGTCTCCTAGAGCCGGGATTATATATATCAATTGATGGAATATACCATAAGTTATATTATTGGAAATCGACCAAGCGTTATGACAATCAATATGGAATTCGACACCTTGGAAAAACGATTCGATAAAAGAATAGCGACTATCCAGAAAGCTGAATGGATCTCATTCTTGACGATTCAAAGCACAGCATTTTAATCACAAGACGTACTTTGGGTGGCAAGTGTTACCTGGCATTCTAGCCCAGCTATATTGAATTGGCACACGAGTTAGATGCGACTATCATAAAGGTCGATGATTCCAGAACCTATGGAGACTGAAAGTCAAGTACAGATGATTATATGAAGTAAGAATTGAATGGATTTGATGGATGTACGATGTGGGATGCTCAAAGCATGGAATGTGGCTCAACGAATGGAAGGGTTTGGCATAGCAAAGCACATTGTGAGGGATCAGTATACTTGATTAAGAGGGATCGGTCGGCTTCACTGAAGGAGTTAGCTTAATTCGAGATTTTGATGCGGATTTCGAAATTTAAGAGAGGAGAAAACTTGGGTTTTGGTGATTAGAGCATGATTTGGGGAAAAGCAAGGTGATTGGGATGATTCTTTTATCAATGTCTTATATATGTGGATTTAGATGATGATTTGGGGAAATTTTTGTATTTTACTACATTAATTCGTTATCAATGATTATGAAGTAATATAGAATGGTTTGAAGGTTTCTATGCTATGATTTAGTTTTGTATTCATGTTGTAAACATGATTAACTTAACCCATTACTTGTTTAAACCCTTAATGACTATTTTTGAAATAATTTGTAACCTAAATTTTTTTTATTAATTGAATGATGTTAAGTGATAAAATGATAGATTAGAGGCTAATTGCATGTGAAAATTGAGTACATGCCATTGGTTGGTAATAATTAAACTAATTGAAAGGGGTTTTGAAAATGGTTAGTAAGCTAATTTAGTTAGTTTTGAACTCTATACTTATTATTAAAGTGATTAGTGGTTTAATGAAGCTAAATTGGTATTTATGAACCTTATTTAAGTAGAAAATAGTTTTTTAAGCAAAGAAGCTATTTTATTAATTTATAAAATAGCAAATGAAGTTAAATTAGTATTTATAAAATGGTTAGATGATTTTATAAATGAAGTACAGATTTTATAAAATGGAAATGAGATTTTATAAAATGGTAATATGAAGTATGCTTAAGTTCAAGTTAGGTAATTAAGTATTTAAAGGTTTAAAATTGACGTATAAGCTAATGATATTGTTATCCCGCCTTTTGACCAGGCAGTGACTTGATGAGTCAAACTTTGAAAGTTATTAAGGGAAGTTGTTCGGAGAGACGACTGCTAAGCTCAAAAACCAAACACATTCAAGGTCGAAAGGCAAATGCCAAACCAACCAAAGACCAGAGAAGCAAGATCCCACCAAGATATTAGGTCGGTACGGACCTAACACCCTGGGTCGGTACCAACCCAACACCCTGGGTCAGTACCAATCCAAAAATGCTCCTCCAGGAGGGCACATCTTTTACCTACGTGCCCTAATTGATGTCAAAACCCTATCCTAACTATTGTTCCGTTGATCTAATGCAGTTCTCTATCGATCTCCATGAACTCTTGAATCAACAACTCCATTCTTCCATGAACCTAGAAACAAGATAACAATAGTGCAAACAAATATGGAATCATGAAGCTAACCACAAGACGAGCCAAAGCAAAGAGTTCAAGATGACCAGATTGGCCATTTTTTGGATTAGTACCGACCCAAGCCCTTGGAGTCGTACTGACCCATATAAGTTGATGAGGCGGTGTCCTACTTTAGTGGAGAAACAGTCCAAGGCATGGAAATTGAGATGGGGATCTTTTGGGTGGGATTTTATCTTCCTACTTCTATAAATAGGAGGGTATGGCTCATTTTTGAGGATCAGTTGGCTCTTACTCTACTTTCTATAATTTCTTATAATCTCCATCGGAGTTGTACCGACCCGTAAGAACTTTTGCCTCCAAGTCAGAATATAAGCAATAAAATCATTAAGTGGACACAGGCCAAGATTAGCCAAACCACTATAAACTGTTTTGTACTCTTTTCTACTCGTTCTTCATTTATTTTCTTCACTTTTTATTCTTTACACTATCTATTGGGTGTTTGTGTCATTTTCAGTTCAAACATTTTGGTGCATTCACCGAGAAATACTTGAACTCGCTAATTTTTGATTTGAAAAGGATCATAATGACAAGGAAATCAACTACGAATGTAGTTTCTAGAGAAAATCAACAAAGGGGCAGCTAAGAGGCATCCTCGGGAGCCAACCACCCCGCCATCTACATAATTAGGAATGATATGGAAACTATGATGAATGGATTGTAGGAAAGGTCGATTGCTCGCTAGGGTGAGACGATGGAGAATTTCTTCAAGAGAATAGGACAGAAGGGAATAGCCAAAGTTTTTGCAAATCAGAATCAAAGACAGAAGCTAAAGCGTAGGTGACTGGAAGCGGAGTAGAACAACCCGAGGCAAACCCTGAGCCAAACCCTGAGCCAAACATACGAATTGGTACCGACCCACAAGGGCTTGGGGTAATGGGACATCCTGCCTAGGAAGGAATGATATGCGTCTTGGAGATGCTGCGGAGCATATGAATGTGAATCATAATGAAGTAGCATGACCAGAGGAGTATGTACCGGAATTCCCTTCCAGAGTGGGGAGGGGGGTAGGCTGAGAATGTGAACTTGGAAGCTCATTTGGATTATAACGACAGGCTTGCTGAGATGGTAAGACGAGCTATGAAGGGCGGACTGCCTAACCAGAGCTTGGAGGATGTGAATAGGAGTCCATTCACTCCAAACATTCGGTACGTTAGGAATCTTCTTGATTTCTAGTTATCTATATTAGAAATAGATAAAAGGGAAGACGAATCCAACGGTTCATTTGATGAGGTACATCTGGCACATGGAGGTGTTGGGTGCATCTGAAGAGGTTATAGGGCGATGTTTCCCTTTATATTCGACATATTTGATAGCGCTTTGGTTTAAACAACTGGAAAACGATCCATTGGCACATGGGCTGAGTTAGTAAACAGGTTTGTGAAACATTTCTTGGTCCATATCTCATGATCCAAGAATGTAATGACATTAACAAGCATAAAGCGGAGGCCAAAGAGACCTTTCAGGAGTTTTCTGGCAAGGTTCAATGCAGTAGTAGCCACGGGCGATAAACCAGACCCTTCACTGGTTTAGATGGCGACGGTTTTAGGAATAGCCGCTAAAACAGAATTTAAGGTTGCTTTGGAACGGATCTTCTAAGGGATCTCATAGAATTTTATCATGAGGCGGAGAGACACCTTCGTTAGGAGGACGCTGAGGCCGATCAGGAAAAAATCAATAATGTGGATGGCGGAGGACCGCCTAGAGAAGGATCTAGAAAAGGCAAAGGAAAAGGGAAGATGGATTATGACTTTGAAGCATCAAACTGGCAAAGGAGGAAACCAAAATTCTCTTTTTAGATAGACTTAAACGAAACACTGGAACGGATTTATCTAGATACTAAGGGGCAGATCCTCTATCGAAAGCCATCGGGAAGAGAGCCCACGGACCGTGAAAGGACATCTGGAAAATATTACATATTCCACGAGCTGGATGGGCATTACATAGGTGACTGTAGACACCTACGGATCTAATCGAGGAACAGGTCAGAGATAACTGATTATAGTAGTACGTGAGAAATCAAACTGCGGTGGTAGAACAAGAACAACCATTAATCACAGTGAACGGAAATGGCCTCGGACCAAGATCGAGGATAGTCATCTCTTAATCGGGATGGCAAGGATCAGGTTCAACCCTCGTACTCTATCTCCCCTTTTTAATAAAAAATGCAATAATATAGTCTAGCCACTAACTCATGTATGGGATCTCGATCGGTCTTTAGGCATGCTTTGAGTTGGATGCTAGACTATAATGCCCGGTGAGGCAACTATCTTGATATTAGGTTTTATGTTTTTATGTTTGAATTTGATTCCATTGGATGAACCTTTGATTATTAAAATCCACATTGAATGTGATGGCCGACATTGATCACTTTAAAGTCCCATCCGGAGACACATGACCGGTGTGCAATGTGCAAGTCCCTTCTTCAAAGTATGAGCGGATGGACTTGTACTATATTAATAATTGTAAAGTCCCGTTCGAAGGGACGGGACCAGAGTGCAAGGTGCAAGTCCCCATGCTGGAGCGCGAGCGGATGGACTTGTACAACATTGATTTCTTTAAGTCCCATCTGGAAAGATGGGATCGGAGTGCAAGAATTAAGTCACCTCGCTGGAGCATGAGCGGATGGGCTTGTTTGTCGTTAAGTCCCCTCGTCGAAGAGACATGGATTCGGTTAACGGCCATGAGAGACCATGGTTTTGATTATCAGCCCCAAATGACCATGGATTTGATTATCGGTCCCGAACGGCCATTGATTTGATTAACGGTCCGAAGAGACCATGGATTTGATTAACGATATGGAGAGATCATTCCCTTAACGTAAACATTAAACAATCTAGGGAGATTGCATATTGAATTAAATATTAAATAAATCCGGAGAGGTCAAACCTTATAATAGATTTGATTTTGATAAAAGGATTTGAATGCCTTGTAATTAGAACAGAATTGACAAATCCCGGGTAAACATGGGATGATTTTTATACGTAATGTAATAACTCTGAATGAAACCAAAATGATAATGATGTAAATCCTAGATGAACACAAGACGATTTTGATATGTGATGTAATGACTCTGAATGAAATCAGAATTGTGATGATTTATAGACAACACTTAGGCAGATTCTTAGACTATGACAGGTCTGAAATGACCCGTGATTGATAAGGGAATCCAAAGTAACATGATGATTTTCAATGGCTTAATTGGCTGATAATAAGGAAATTCAACTACTAACATCTCATCGAAACCAACATTTGTTCTTAAGCAAAGCACACCATTCATTCACAAGGTGTTCTTTTAGGAGCAAGTGTTATCCCACCATTTGCCAGGCATTGTACATACAAACTTGATGAGTCAAACCTTGAAGTTTTCAAGGCAAGACGCTCAGAGAGACAACTGCAAATCCCAAATCCAAACACATCCAGGATCATAAGGAAAATGCCAAACCAATCCAAGACCAAAGAAGCAAGACCCCACCAAAGTGTTGGGTCTGTACTGAACCAATAACCTGGATCGGTATCTAGCTGAAAATGATCCTCTAGGGGGACCCATCTTCTGCCTACTTCCCTACTTGATGTCAAAAGCCCATCCCTAGTGTTGTTATGTTGATTTAATGTAGTTCTGTATCGGTCTCCATGAACTCTTGAATCAACAACTTCATTCTTCCACATATCCATCATTTGGACCCAAAAATAAGCTAATAATGGTGAAAACAACTATGGAATCACAAAGCTGACCACAAGACGAGCCAAAGCGAAGAGTTCAAGATGACCAAATTGTCTATCTTTTGGATCAGCACTGACCCAAGCCCTTGGAGTCGTACCAACCCATATAAGCTGATGAGTTGGCATCCTAATTTAGTGGAGAAATAGTCTAAGGCATGGAAAATGAGGTGGAGATCTTCTGGGTGATATTTTAGCTTCCTACCTCTATAAATAGGAGGGTATGGTTCATTTATGAGGATCTTTTGGCTCTTACTGTCCTTTCTCTAATTTCTTGTAATCTTCTTTGGAGTTGTACCGACCCGTAAGAACTTCTACCTCTAAGTTAGAATATAAGCAATAAAATAATTAAGTGGACATAGGCCAAGATTAGCCGCACAACTATAAACTGTTGTGTACTCTTTTCTACTCGTTTTTCATTTATTTTCTTCGCTTTTTATTCTCTACTTAATCTAATGGGTTTTTGTGCCATTTTTGGTTCAAACAGATATATTTTAAAAAATAGAAGATTTTATAAAATAGTATAAAACTATATTATACTTTTATTGAAGAAATTTTGTGAATAAAAGTAAGATTTGATTTAAATAATGAATGAATTACTTATTTAAATGTACCTGTATGTATATGAGTATGTGTATGTATACGTATACGTGTATTTGAAGATATTTAACAATCAAAACAATGTGTGAA
The DNA here is from genome assembly GCA_030737815.1 of Allium fistulosum. Lineage (NCBI taxonomy): Eukaryota > Viridiplantae > Streptophyta > Magnoliopsida > Asparagales > Amaryllidaceae > Allium > Allium fistulosum. The sequence goes on from CM060903.1 coordinate 1,412,573,016, forward strand.
TAGTAGTTAGAAATGTTGTATGTTTTGTTTGTTTATATTTGTTGCAATTGTTTGATTATATAGAGATAAAATTTATTACAAGTGCGTTGCGGGAATTTCACGTAGCCATTGCGACTATCGCATGCGCTAAGTTACGTGAGAGTACACTGGGTCGAGTAATCGTTCCAATGAAGTTCAAAATGCGACTTGTGAAGTTAATGTGCGTTACATGAGCATGTGTGTATAAACTGCATGAATGAGTGTATCAACACATGTGTAAGCTACACACAAGGAATAGAGGCTGGGTATGTCGTTTTAGCATGTTAAAGGAAGCCGGGTCGCTATAATCGTCGGTTGAACTCTACTCACGCAAAGAGTGGATTTTGGTGTCAAAACCAGTTTTTGAACGCTTGTTGAATCCACGCCCAAAATTTCAACAAATGAACTCTGAAAGTGGTCCGATTTGGAGGAGGTAGATTACGTGAGCTAGGTGACACATTGGGCGAAGCGATGGAGAAGACGAAGCTTGAATCGGCGGCGTATTATGCAAGACATAGACTTACCTAGGCAGTAAAGCCCAAGTCAGGTGCAATTTCAAGGGGATTTTCCCCAGTTTTGGGTGTGGGCTTGCGTGAACCTCCGACTTGACTTCGAGAAGACCTTGAGCTACTCAAGGAAGTTGAAGGTATGGTGAAGCTTGGGATCCAAACACTAATGCAATTTGGCTTGTTCATAATCAACGAATATCGAGGATGATCGGGCACGAAATCAGTGTGGTGATTTGTCAAACGATCACGTCCGACAAGCGTGTATGATCGAATGAAGTGAATTTATACCTTTGAGGGTTGACCCAGGGTATGTATAGTAATATAAATAACATCGGTCTTATATTAGTGATCTAGATCATATTGGTCTCATATTAATGACCATACAAAGTATTGGCCTTATACTAGTGGCCGTACATGTTATTGATCTTATGGTACTGATCATCTGTATAGACAGATGACGACGAGATATCTTTCTTCATTTATGGTAGGGCTATTTGATTATGTGGCGTTATATTTCGATATATATATATATGGTATTAGTGTTCCTTTATGGTTCTGTTAGCGTATTATACAAGACACACCCATCATTCTATTTCATAGAGATGTTATACGTATCTATTAAGAAATCCTTAATGGCCGAAGGGGATATGATAATGATCATCTGCAAATGGACTATATATAACTTATGCTTGATATGGGGTACGGTGAGGTCCATATAGGTTTCAGATATTTATAGTAGATCATATATCACTAATGCTCTATATAGGGTACAGTGAGATCTACACGAGTTTGATCAATTAAGATACAGCTTGGGGTTTATGGTACACTATATTACAAAGTCTATTTATTTTTGACCTCAACGGGAGTCATTGGATTGCAATGAGATCTATATAGGTGTCGAATATCTAGAGCAGTTCATATATCACTATGCTCGATATGGGGTACGGTGAGACATACAACAGTTCGATCATAATGGATGTGGCTTGGGGTCTATGGTACAATTAGGTACAGACTATATTTATTATTAGCCCTATATAGGGATCATTGAATCATGATTATTGTCCACTTCGGACTTCACTCATCGGTAATGATGAGTATCAATTATACATACTATTCATCGTATATCTCTATGATTCTATGTGCTATATTAGTTGGTTGATTTCATTTCGTTTACTTTAGGATGTGCTTGTATTGTGGTATTTATAGTATTTTTGCATGTATATATTGAATTACCATATCATGATATACCATTACATATCAGTCACATTATATTAGTTGAGCTGACTCATTGATTACAAGAGATAAGTAGGTTATGATATGATTTCCTATCTTTTAGATAGGTTTATTGTACTTGTTTATAGGCTATTCGGATTTCCACTGAGCCAAGTTTATGGAGAGGGTCGGTTGTGATTTAATAGTTCCTGTTTATTTGTATATAGTTTTAATATACAATATTTTTAGATAGTTCCCTTCACACCAAACTTCATGTCTGGCCCGTGTTTTGTCTTTGTCCGCTTATGTCATGACTACTCTCGGGTACTCGATTGAATAGTTTGAGAGTCGGCTGCTTTTGGGGATACACTATCAAGATGTTCAGCTGGAGCTCTTCGAAAGCATGGAATCGATTTTGGATGTGTATAGTTGAGATTATAGTAGCACGACAGATATTTATTTACATATGGGACCTGTTGTATCTGATATTTATGTAGAACACCATTTTATTAGGAGTTGTTATATTCTAATTTTTTGTGTTGATATTTATTTATTAGTTGCTATGCTAGTGTGGTCTCTTATATATTGTTACCTTATTATATTCATGTATATTCAGTATATTATATATTTTCATTTCGTTATGAGATCTTATTGGTGTCTTGGTTTATTGTTTGTCTAGTTTTACCCTAATAATATGTCTTTTGTGATATTTTAAGGTCATGTAATGATGTAAGGCATTGATTTTTGAGTATTACAAAAGGGCAGGTTGTTACAACGTTGCTTTGATTCAGATAGAATCACAACAGACATAATTAAACTGAGTATATAGGCAAACCAAGATGAAAGTTTAAAAGAAAACACTATTTTATTGACTATTGCATGACTTTAAAAGCGAAAGCGGTTGTCGTATCTTTGCAAAACAGCCTATATACTAAGACAAAAACTAAAACAAACAAACCACAACATAAGAATGCAATAATTAAGTGTTCCACGTTTCCTTCTTCCTTTCCTTCTTTCCCTCGTAAGACATTATGACCTTCCTTTTGCCAAATCTTCCTTTTGTCCCCCCATACAGGTTGTCCTTAGGATCTTTGTCCCAATTATAGTCATCCCTCAAAGACTCGGAAGCATCAGCTTAAATGCCAAGCGTCGTAGGAGAGGAAGCTAGAATACCAAGTGGTTGTATGGGCATAAAAAGTGTTAATCCGCTTTTCAAACAGGAAAATTTCAACCATACTTAGAAGATTCAAATGAGGATAAAATGACTTGAAAATTGGCAAGCACTCTTATATGAAACAAGCAAATAGCTCAGGAAAGTTTCAACCAAAAATACACTATGGAAACAAGTAGGTGCCGACCTGTTTTGGACAACCAGTGGGTACTAATTTGTTTTTGGACAACCAGTAGGTGTTGACTTGTTTTGACAACTTGGTAGATGTTGTGACTTCTTGGGACACCTCAACATGGAATTAGAAGAATGTTACAAAGGAGTACAAGTTATTTTAAGCTTAGGAAATAGGTTTGTACCGAGCTATTTGGGCATATAGCTTGGTACCAAGCTATTTTGGACAATAAGTAGGTTTTGGACGACCAATGATCGATTGAAACAACATGTGACACATTAAAATGAAGTTAGAAGAAGGATGCAAGAAGATTCAAAGTGATTCAAACTAAAGAAACATATAGGTAACGACATGTTTAAGTAGGTACCAACATGTTTGGTTAAGTCGCAAGATTATGCAATTTGGCACATGACTTTGGGCCAATGTCTAAACTCTACTCTAGGTGGATTTCTGGCCCAACATGACTGTTTCCTTTAAAAATACAAGCCTACCTACAACCAAAGAGGGATCGTTTTATGCTATTCTCTTCCAGCTTTCTAACCCCAGGATGTGGAACTTCTTCACTCTTACTCTCCTCCTAAAACACTTAGAAACTCCGTTGTAAATCTACGATCCACTATATTGTGGTCAGATTTAAGAAAACTAGTTGTAATCCAAAGAGAGAACAACTAGTAAAGATTAAAGTGGACGTAGGCAAGAGATTACACCGAACCACTAAAAAAATTATGTCTCCTTTTACTGATTTTCTGTTTATTTAATCTGAACTGGTGCTTTCACCTGATTTCTGGGTGTTGATCCATTTTTTGGGTCAACATTTTGGTGCTTTCACTGAGAACTCGAACTGTATTTGAAGACTTGATGCTTGAATATGAGATTTGGAGAAGACAACGAGACCTTACACCAGATTTAAGGCTGGAGGAAGTCAACTAGATCATAGGGGCAACCGGGTGGTGTTCTCAAATTCTAATCAATCCTTCTACATGACCAAGGAGTATATAGAAAGATGAAGGAAATGCAAGATGCAATAATGGATTGATAGCTGGAAATGCTGAAGGGATTTTTCAGAAGGATAGATCAACAATGAACAACTGAAGCGGTTGGAATTCAGAACAAATGACTAGAAACCAATGTAGGAGCATCTAGAGTTAGAGCAAAACAAATCGAAGTGATGCCCCCGTGACCAAAACCAGTCGGTACCAAAAGAAATTTACTTGGGGGCACGATTGATATGGATTTAGGGTGAGCTTTAATGCCTGGAATGGACGATGCTGGAGCCAGATTGGAAAATTGGAATATTAATGCCTGACTATATGAGTTGGAACCAAAAGCTCACCGTTAGAACGGAGGGTAGAATGAAATTATGGATCAGAGACTTCCATTGGATGACAACCCTATGATCGGGATGGATTGGGGTCAACTTCAATTTCCTTACCCTGACCTTAAATAAATGATGCAATATAACTCTCAGACTGCTTACACGTGTACAATATCCCAAATGGTCCATAGGCATGCTCTGAGTTAGATGTTTGAGATGACTAATTAAGATAATAATAACCTCTGACCACTTACATGTGTATGAGACCAAGATTGGTCTCTAGGCATGCTTTGAGTTGGACGTCTAGGATGAATAATTAGGATTTCTGCTAGATTGCATTGACTTAGTTATTTGAATTTTGAAAATCCACATGAATATGATGACTGATATTGATCACTTTAAGTCCCATCTGGAGATACATGACCAAAGTGCAGCATGCAAGTCCTCTTGTTAGAGAGCGAGTGGATCGACTTGTACAATGGTGATTGCTTTAAGTCCTATCCGGATAGATGGGACTGGAGTGCAGGGTGCAAGCTCCCTTACTAGAGAAGAAGTGGATGGGCTTGTACAAAAAGTAAGTCCCTTCACCGGAGAGTGAGAGGATGGGCTTGGTCGTTGAGTTCCTTTATAAAAGAGCAAGTAGACTTAGCAAGGATCTGAATAGATCAAAACCCTAGATTGGGTGATAAACATTCCAGAGAGATCGAATCCTAGATTGAAAGTTAAAACGATCTGGAGAGATCTAACGTTAGAATAGGCATAGATTTGATAAAGGGATTTGAATGCCTTGCAATTAGAATAAAACAGATAAATCCCAAATGAACACGAGACAATTTGATATGTGATGTAATAACTCCGAGTGAGATCGAAATGATAATGGTGTATAACAACACTTAAGCTAGGAATGAAGTCCCAAAAACTATAATAGGTCTGGAGTGACCTCTGACTTGCAAGAGTATCCGAAGGAACTAGATGATTCACCAAGACTAAGATCAATGGATAGCCAGGGTGCTCAACTATCAAATACTGATTACTGGATATTGTTCTTGAGCAAAGCATACCTTACATTTGAAAGGTGTACTTTGGGGAAAGTGTTAATCCGCTTTATAACCAGGCAGATTTCAACCGTACTTAGAAGATTCAAACGAGGATGAAACGACTTGAAAATTGGTAAACACTCTTAGATGAAACAAGGAAATAGCTCAAAAAAGTTTCATCCAAAACTACACTAAGGAATCTTGTAGGTACTGACCTATTTTGGACAGCAATTAGGTACCGACTTGTTTTATGACAACAAGTAGGTGCCGACTTGTTTTGACAACTCGATTGATGTTGCGAGTCTTAGGACACCTCAATGTCGAATTAGAAGAATGTTGCAAAAGTATACAAGTTATTTCAAGCTAAGGAAATAGGGTGGTACCGTGCTATTTAGGCAAATAGGTTGGTACCAAGTTGTTTTGGATAACAAGTAGGTACCGACTTGTTTTGGACGACTAGCGATCGTTGGAAACAACATGGGATACAATAAAATGAAGTAAGAAGAAGGATACAAGAAGATTCGAAGTGATTCAAACTAAGGAAAATGTAGGTATCGACATGTTTAAGTACATACTGACATGTTTGGTTAAGTCGAGAGACTCTGCAATTTGGAACGTGACTTTGGGCCAATGTCTAGACTCTGGTCCATGAGATTTCTGGTCCAACACAACTGTTTCCTCTATAAATACAAGCTTACCTGCAACCAAAGAGGGAACTTTTTCTGTTCTTCTCTTCCAACTTTCTAACTATAGGATCTGGAACTTCTTCCCTCTTATTCTCTTCCTAAAACACTTAGAAACTCCATTGTAAATCTAAGATCCACTAGATCGTAGTCAGATCTAAGAAAACATGTTGTAATCCAAAGAGAGAATAATTAATAAATGATTAAAGTGGACATATGTCAGAGATTACGCCGAACCACTATAAAAATTGTTTCTCCTTTTACTGCTTTCTGTTTATTTAATATGAACTGGTGCTTTTATCTGATTTCTAGGTGTTGATCCATTTTTTGGTTAACAGTAACCAAAAGAGGAGGAGAAACATCATCGATCTTTTCCTTCTTAATTTCTCCGACCTTCTTAACTTGTAAGGTCTTGTCCTCCAGCATTGATGGCCCGGACTTATGCTCAATGGCCGCTATACAAACTATGTCCTCGTCCCCTTGTGTTACATTTGGATCATTAATGGCCTCCTCATTTAGGGCATGTAAGCATTAGGACCCGGACTGGACCTGGATGAAGAAGTTGGTATTTGTGTCGAGGTAGATACGATAATAGATTCCATCATTGTAGCTTGTGTGCCCGATGACAAGTTCCTTTCTGGTAAGGGGGCAAGAGCGGGTGGACTTGAAAATTGAGAAAGTAAAAAATAGAGATTAGAGACATCGACGGGTGTCATTTGAGCCTTCTCAAACATAGGAGAAGTTAATGATATACCTTCAAAAGAATCAAAGTTCACTTGCGAAGGAGTTCCCGTAGAATTCCCCTCCATGATTGGAGATAAGATAGGCAATTTTAGAATGGATTCTTGCAGTGTATAACCAGACTCCTCAGGATTGTGTTGTACGTCAACTAAAGATGTCAAAGTAGTTGATGTTCTCGAAGATTATGCGGTAGTTGGAGTTATAGCAATGCCAAAGAAGGAATAGTAAATGCAGTAGTAAGAGGCCCTGATGTGGAAGAAGTGACGGCACTAGAAGTAGTTGTCATTCCAATTGGAGTCTCCATTAGAAATCCGATAGAAGCGGGAGTATAACTTTTGCCCAAATCCTTAGGCTAGATTCGGAAAGGATCCCAGTGCGCACATCAGTAGAGATAGTAGCCTCAGTTTCTAACATAAATTTTCCTATGACAAGTGCATCGAAATCTTCATCATCTAAGAGGTTGTATTTCAACTTATCCTCGTCGACCTCAACGCCATCTGAGTGTTCTCTTTATTGCTTCAATATTTCCTCCTAAGCCATGGCTAAGGCCATGCAGTATCTCTTACCAAACCATCTCAAATTCCCAAACTCGACAACATTTGCATAGAATCAAACTTGGGTAGGCTCTATTTGGGACTTAATTCTATCGTCCCTAGTTTCCACATGGAGCACTATGTCCTTTTGTGTTTGCTGAGCGTCAACTAGTTGCTCTACATACTCTTGAGCTTAATCGAGAGCACTCTCTTTTTCTTTCTTTTCGGCCTCCTGTTCGGCCAGTAGTTTTTGAATTTAAAGCTTGCTCATTGATGGTTTTCCAAAAAGTTTCATTTTCAAATGAAAGGCTGTGACTTTTGTGATGTGTTGTATCAATTTGATTCTATTGTAGCTGAGACTTTTCCTCGAAAGATTTCCTTTCTTCATCTAATTTATTCTCCATGGCTTCCTGAGATTTCCTAAGCTCATCGACTTCCTTATCTGGATTGGCAATAATGTGCTTGTTATCTTTCTCTAACAACTCCTTCCCTTGAAGAGCCACTATTTTTCCCTATTGACTTCGAAAAGAGCTTCTACAAGCCTACTCCATGTGCGATACTGATCGTAAACACCACCCACACAAGCTGTGCTTCTTGGCCTATGTTACAGGAGATATGCTTCAGATTATAGATGATCTTAATTCCATCAAAGTAGAACTTAGGGAAGGCTCTTTGCATCTCTAAAAACTAGGGATTGGAAGAATATTTTGTTAGTACAATAGAATTAGGAATGATAATTTGATCTTGGTCATGCTTTCATTTATAAGGATCATAAGTTGCAATCTAGACAATTGTGTAGACTACTTAAATTTGTTGGTAGACGTCATTGGATACATGGTAGGTGGCACTGAAGTGGCCGTATTAGAGCTCTGGATGAAGGAATGGGATTGAGTTTGGTCGAGTATCGATTCATGCTTATGGAAAAGGAGATCGAGATCTATGTTTTGTAGGAGTTGTCCTACACAACCCTCTATCATGGTCATCGTAATGTTTGTAACCCCTTTCTTGTATTTCTTACTCTTCTTTATGACACCTTGCTGAGTCAGATTTATGTGATGATTCACGGTTTCAACACGAGGCTTTAGGCCTATGATAATCAATGGAGTAATCTTGGAGCTTGGCAAAAAGGTGCCGACGTACCATTGAGATTGAAAAGAAAACACAACCGAGTTAAAACTTGGAAACCCAAGAACAACACATGGAGTATATATGGATGGTGACTTTAAGTGTCGTAAAGTGTTAATGTGTGCTAGTTCCACCTATAGACTGTGCTCATGAAGTTTAACAATATGGGATATCTCCCCTACAACAGTAGTAGGAACATCTACGGTCAGACGGATAGGAGAAACTATATCACCAAGACTGATGTTGTCGAGACCGTAAGATAGGATTTTATTTGATGTACTCTGGAATGAACCATGTATATCACCAGTCGGAGGAGTCGGTGTTTCTTCCTCGATTGGAGCCCGATGTGGCTGCGGAATCAGATGGGGTGAAATAATCTTCAGCTTTGGATGATGGGAATAAGTGGTACTTAATCATCACTACTCGTATCTCCAGTGGACTAGTGACCAAGGTTCATGCCCTCACCATCACCCTCATCCTCATCATTATCGTCGTCGTCGTCGTTGCCATCATCATCTTCTCCATCTGCGACATTTTTATCGTCATCACCCTCCACATTCTCTTCTTGGTTAATAAGAGACCTTGAGCAGGAGGGATCTTTGGGTTCTCTTCAGCTTGAGGCTCGACCCTAGCCTCTAGAGTAGTTGAGCTCCTCTACGATTGGCATGAGGCCCAGAATACGATCATTATCCAAGAGATTGAAGTGTCGCATCTTTTCATCCGTCAAAAGAAATCTCATTTCTTGCTCTTCGATGGGAATAGCTTGCAAATCTTGGAGGGTATGTGCCAGAATTGCATTACTAAGCCTATTTGGAAAAGCTCGAGAGTTATGAAATAAAAGAATAAGTGATTCAGACGGATTAGCTCCATCAAAATAAAGTCTAATAATGGAATTTATGTCCTCATAGTCATTTTTAGGCAAAGCCAGGCAGACGGCGTATGAAGTAGTACTCATCCTTGAAATAACTGAGTTTGTTCCAAAGACCAATGATGATGTAGAAACCCTTAGACAGGTCCAAATAACTAAGATAAGGACTTTATTTTTGGTTTCTGAAGGCGTATTGATAACAAATCTCCTTCAGTGTAGGTACCTTGCCCAAGTGATGAAGTCATACAATATACGTGACATTTAATGAGGCATAGCTATTTGGATGAAGCTGGACAAGGGCAAGCTTCTTAAATTGGAGCATAAGTTGGATGAAGTGATTAAAAGAAAGTATGGATGCAAAGAAAAACGTACATAGATTAGAAGCAATGTTGCCCTCAAGCGGATTATGAACCCGGTGAAAGGGCTCTTAAGCTAAAATGTCCTTGAGAGGGATGTTGTGCCTATCAAAAATCCTTTTGACACTCGCTTCATTTAACTTGGATGCGGTAGAATTCAGATGATTGTTTAGAATTATAGCATCTTCGAGGCCGACATCAAGGGCAACACCTAGGAACGCTTCATCCTCTATCACAAAAGTAACTACCTCTAGAGACTGCCTTGTCGGACGATGAGGAGATTGAGGCCGAAAAACGATGAAGTAGATGGCGCTGAAGATGTCAAAGTAGAATCCGACCCTATCTTAGATGAAATTAACTTTGATGTCGATAGATACATACCCATCATAGAGATACGCAAGGAGCATCTGCAATCCATAAATATTTATATCTTCACAGATGAGCAAGGTCGGGTGGAATTTAACTTTGATCACCATGCTGAAATGAAACCATATGTGGCCGATATATAAGATCCAATAGATATCAACGTGTATTGACCAATCAGATCTTATATATGGATGGGGGAGATGATATACAATTCAATCTATGCAATGTGTGTCCTGTGTCTAGAGCATGGTGAATGCGAACACTCTATGTAGATAGCTCACCCGTGCTGGGAAACGAGCACCATCGCACAATGTAACCGTGTGTTGGATATTACCCATTATCGTAAGATCTACGATCATAGAAACATTTTTGGAGTGATACAGAACTCTTCTTTGTTGGGACATTGGAGTGAAGTTTTTGACTGAAAACAGTGATGAAATGGTTTGTTGAATGCTGGAGCATGGTCGATGTGATCGTTGCTTGAAACAGTCCCATCGAAGGTCGACCACTGATCATGTAACAACCCATCCCAAAATAGGCCTAAATTCTGACTTAGAAAAGGCCCATCGAAACTAACACCCATTCCAAAGATGGTTGTTGGTTGTTAAAAGGGATAACAATACAAAGTTATAACTATTCTTTTGGATCTCACAGCGGAAGAAACAAAGTATAATAGAAAATTGTACCCATTTATTTAAGATGAATTCAAATATCATAACATAGAATAGAACATAGTCTCAAACAATAATTGTTACATAGTATACTTTCACTACAAGAATTTTGATTTTTAGTAGCGCTCAAAAAACGCTACTAAAAGTTTTAGCAGCGTTTTGATAAACGCTGTTATAAAGCCCGCGACTAAAAATACCTGATTTTTAGTTACACTTATTTCAACGCTACCATAAATTGTTTTACTGCAGTGTTTATGAAACGCCACTAAATTCTTTTTTTGCAGCATGTATAAAACACTACCAAAATGTACTTGGTCTGCTCAAAATATTTTGGTAGCGTTTGTTAAACGCTACTATATAAACACATACACATTAAACAACCGCAAAATACATATACATATACACATACACATTCAAACATAAACACATTTAAAAACCACAAAATACATAAACAAAAGCACTAACATAAACAATATGTTAACCGTACATAGAATTTTACACAACCGAACAGTAGTTTCAAGACAAAAGGTTAACCGTATATAGAAGTTTACACAACCGAACTACGTACCACAAACAATATGCCACTGCTGCAGTTAAAGTACGATAAACATCTAAACTAAGCAAGTACAATAAACAACCAAACTACCTAACAAGTATGATAAACTAGTGCTGCTACTGCTCAATCTTCAGAAACGCCTACCTGTAGACAAAATATAATCAACAGTGAGACTCAAGTTATAATCAATACTGAGATAATAATGACAGGACCATCAATACTGAGAAAACAATGAGACTAAAATATATTTAAAGTAGGCAAGAAACATGCTGCTTAAGGTATACACTCAGAGTATCAGGAATATTTTTGTAAAGGGACTTGTGTACATGGTAAGGCAAGACCAGAACACACTCATTCAAATACAATGCAAAAGCTACAGAGGTTCTTCCCTCAAAACAGTCCCAGTTCACTCCAGGCATTTATTTATCACTTTCACTATTATATGCCATAATGTCGAGCTCTTATATCATAATATTAGCGCTACTTGTATAATAAGAACTTCAAACTTTTCATGTTTCAATGTGATTAAAGTTTAAGCAAACATTGAGTGTGTTTTGGCATTAACATTTCGGCCATGTACTTCATGATAATATAATTCAAGTGCAGGTCTATGTTTTATGAAGAATCTTGATAGATAATCTGGAGCAATTATAGAAGCCGCAAAACCAAGATTCTTTAAATAATGGATGCTAATCCCACATCATTTGAATTTGCCCATGTAAACTAAAATCTAATTTTTTTTGTAGTAGTAACAAAGAATCTATTTTCAACTAGATATCAAGTTGAATTTCAAAATATTACCTGCACAGATCCCTATGACATGTAGGAACATTCTTGTAGGTAAGTCAGGCAGTGACATCAAACATAATGATTGCTATGAATACTGAAAAAGGAAGTTCACCATGTTTAGTTTAAGCATACCATATAAAATAAGACAATTGAAGGATTCCAAAACTATTGACTGATGTTTTAAATGTTGTTATAATATATAACATATACCTAGTTTAAGTGACAATTGTAATTCCACTTTCCAGATTTTTAATTTGAGAAAATCTGAAATTTGTGCTTTGCCAGATAACTTACAATGAAATTAAATTGATACAACTATCGATGGTAACCAACAAATGCAACTAGATGACCAAATGATGGTTAAAAAAGGGAGTCATAATAGGATATCCTCTACAGGACACTCAGATCACTAAAATGTCTATCTTGAGATTGAGTCTCGTTGAAATCAAATAAACAATGTCACTATAAAAGTGACGAAGAAAAAAAACTGTAATAAACTAAGTGAAGAATGCAACATATTTCACCTTCAGGCATTCAGCAATCCACAAGACACTAATTTGGTACAAAGACACTAAAGTAGGCTTATTAAACTACACAAAAACATGCATAATCAAGTAGTAAATATGTATTAAAAAGAATAATTTAATCTTACACTGTATAAGGTTAAAAAAATATATATATAAGGTCTAAATATCATCTGCTTTATTAATTATTTTATTCGGAAGTTAAAATGTAAATTCAACTTACCAAAACATTCAAGGCTGCTAGCTTATCCATTCCTTCCCTGTCCATTGTGCAGTCTATAAGCAATGTTTCAAGCATAAATAAACTATAGCCAAATTTTGTTTGAAAAGAAAGATCAGTTTTGGTTCTGAAATTTCAATAGTTGGTAGGTTGAAATTTTTAATAAATAATATTATAGATATCGTCATGCAACCTTGTATTTTTGGTTGCAACCTAGAAATAATTGGGGATGAACTTGTTGGGAATGCTCCATAGATCAATTGTGACGACCCGCCTTCCTATGCCCAGGAAGACGCATCATCTTGAAGAAAGAAAGGGGTGAGAAATAGAAAAGATAGAGAAGAAAGAACTAAACAACATCAGAATCTCATAGCGGAACGAATAAATTATATTAATCACATAAGATATTACATAGTATAATATACATCAGAGATACACAACTTATAAAACACATACTAGACAGTTATAAACATCTGTCTAGTTATTACAATTCAAGATACAACTCAAACAAATGACTCAGAGATCAACACAGCGGAACCACTTATATAGCTACAAACGCTGAAGCCTCCTGCTCCATTGCTCCTCTAGAATTTTTCAAAGCAAACCTGAATCCCTTGGCTACTCGTAAAAATTTGAGTACCCAAGAGTTTAAGAAAAACAGAATAAACACTTGGGTCAGACATGGGTCTGGTGTGAGTAAACGGTTAAAGTTGCTTAACTTCAAAACCTTTTGAAAACAAAAGTATCACGCAAGACTTCCCACACATAAACATGGAAAAGTTTTTACCTTACGCTAACTAAAACTTTGATAGGAAATTCGATTTTATATTATAATAGGGTCTAGGGTTTTCAAATAAGTACTCATATAGCTGAAATTGTTACATTATTAAATTCCAGCATACTAGCCACAAAGTGGGTTATACAATCAGGTCCGATGGCACTTATTGGAAGTTGGATTCCATATAATGGCAGGGCTATTGGGGTACCGCCCGTCACAGTACGTGGCCTAGATCAACGTACCGAGGAGTACGCCCGCTCCCCTGCAACACAAGGCCGGAACCATCCCTTACTGGATAAATCCCGAATAAGAAACCCTGCGGTTGTAGCTAGCAATCACCCACATAGCCGAATAAAAAGGGACTCTAGACAGGGGAAATCTTATCCTACTTGGGCGCTACCCACTAACCTTGCTGCACCTCCCCTGTTTTAGCCATTCCCGGTTGATGAGGCTTGAGGCTACGATTACCTTATCAGAACACCTCTCTTAGAATGCTCATAGTCCACCTGACGATGTTCTGAAAGCATTCAATCCATACAAGTTCGTTCCGGGTTCGAACGAAACCGAAGGCATTATTTCGTTACACTTATTTTGGAATCACCCTCAGAGTTAACGACAATAACCCTTGCACTCTGAATCTTCATCTTCACTTGAGATTCACGACCTATCGTTAATTTGGATCAATGTGGTATTCGGATATCCAAATCTGGAAACCCGATCCCGGTCTCATCGAAATCCAAAACGTATCTTTTAAGGCCAAGTTGTTTTAAAGTTAAAACAATTCAATTTAATACTTGAATTCACACAGCATTTAACATAGATAAATATTACACATTTATCACAGATATATCCAATATCATATCACAGAATATCATAGCATATCATCCAATAGATATCAACCAAATCAGATATTCTACACAACAATCATATATAAGCAACAATTATTAACCCTATGTTATAATTAATTTAATTATCTTAAATTAAATTAATTACTTAAGAATTAATTATCTAACCTTGCTTAATCAATCATTAATTAATTACAAACCTTTAATTAATTAATTACTCATTAACTATTAATCATCCTTGATTAATTATTCATTAATTACATAAAGTAATTATCCTTTAATTAATTTCACAAATTTATTATTCTTAACCATTAACAGTAATTAACCTTTAATTACTCTCATTAATTAATGATCCTTAATTAATTACTTCCATTAATTAATTAACTATAATTAATTACATTGACCCTTAATTAATTACATTAATTAATTAAACTTTAATTAATCACTTCCATTAATCCACCTTAATTAAACATAAACAATAATTATCATCCTGTAATATCTTACCTTAATTAATTAACTTCTTAATTAATTATATTATTCCTTTAATTATGCGTCTTCCTGGGCATAGGAAGGCGGGCCGTCATATCAATGCTACTTATACAACTCCTGTAACAAACTTTAGGCTACATATTTATCTCATTACTGAAGATGTTGGGATATAATAACTGGTATGAGTATCATTTCTGTATACTGAATCACATATCAAGTTATTCACGGTCTTGATGCCCCTCATAACATGCAGTTACAAATTACACATATATAATTTAAATAAAAATTTCAGCTTTCAATAATCCGGGGAATAAAACTCTATAATCTCCTTCAAATTAAGCAAAAACGTAGAATCGTCTCCATTATAAACTAACCACAACATGTGTTCGAAAAGAATAGAATCAACGTCAACAAATACTTCACCTACACTATAAGTTTTTTTTCCAGCAGTCTCCAGAAGAACTTTAAAAGGATCAGTCTGCAAAACAAAAGCATCGACGAAGAAAAGTTTTCTCTCTTTATCTACTATCACTCTCACATCTCCTTCATCGTAGCCATCCATTGCAAGTGCTTGGTAGCCGTTGGATGGCCATTTTAAGAATACACATCAACCATTCATTTGTGATTTGTTTGAAAATATTTTAATGAGAAGATTAAATATAGAGAAGAGGATATATATATTTATTATGTTGAGAGTAAATATGAGAAAGAAGGCGGCATGAATATATATTAAAGATAAATAAGAACGTATATGACAGAAAGCAAACTCAACAAGAAGATTCCAAGAAGTAGTAAAGCTTCTCATGTATTGCTTTGGATTAGTAGGTAGTGTTTGTCTAATTCATTGTACTATCATATGATTATGGGGATAATGTCAAAAAACGCGTAGGAATTAAGTTTAATTTTTACGTGTTGTTATTATCAGGAAGCCGGCGGCATTCACTGCAACGTGTGACTCCTGTTCAACAATATTTAATACTAGTAGTAACAAAAGTGTAGCTGTCTCGAATATGAATACATATACTTCAAGATATTAACATACATAAGCAAGCATATGTACAAGTATGTATGTGCAATCATATACTGAAATGCTGGGCATGCCAAGAAAGACAGAAAATACTATAAACTTGAGGAAGCAAAGCGTACAGAAAGCAACATTTTAACACTATACATGGTTTTATCCCCCTATATTAATATTGGGTTCCTGTACATACTATTATATAACAGCATATGTAAGCTATTAAACAGTGAACTGGCACTAAAGTAGAAAAGAGAAGCAAAAGTAACCTCACTGAGGGCATAACTATTCGAATACAGGCAATCTTCGGCCAGTTGTAGGGCCATAGAGGGTGTGTGATGAGCTTTTCTTCTTTTTTGGTTGGAGGCCAGTTAAAGTTGGTAGGTAATATTGGCATCGATGAAATTGCTGGAATGCACTTTGATTTTGATACAGTTTTCTTGATTTCAATAGGAGAAGGGTAAGGACCAAGGTAAGGATTGGGTGATTTAGATCTAGGTGATGGACTGGAGCTACATAGTTTTCCGCTAGATCCTGCATTTTGGAGTGTTTTGTTGGCTAGATTTCCACTTAACTGTAATATATTTGAAAACATTCAAAGGATGTTAGCTGTATCAGTATATAAGTGAACTTATTTCTGTTTGAAAGTCAGGCAACAACTTATAACGAGGATAAGTCACTTAGAAGTTTACAAGTCATGAGTAACAGATACATGATCATTACTTAATCCATCTTCAAATTCAGCTTATCTATCCAAACACTTCTATTTTTTTCCTTTTTTTTCTCATTCAAAACGAACTAGAAGTTGCAACTCAAAGTCTCAAGCATATATAAAAGTTACAGCTCAAGCATATATAAATTTCATCAAGTCATCTACCATATGAAAAGGAACAACTGAATAATATCTAAATAATTTTATGATCAGATAACGTAACTGCACCTAGAACAAAGCCCCACTTCACCAATAACTTATTATTTTGAAGACAAAGTTAAACTTGGATATATTGAAGCTACCATAGTAATGCACTGTTCGTAATTCAGTAATTCTCTATATACCACCATCAAAATTTTACTTAGCACATCCTATTCTGAACTTTAGTGTTTTACGAAATGAGATTGTTGCATCATCTATGAACTATTACTTGATTTGCACCTACCAGACATATAACAACAAACCTATTTTAAACATGATTGAGTTCCACCTTACCTCCACCATAATGTGGAAATATTCCCTATGAATTAGTAGCTATCAAGTAATAAAATAGATAAATTCAAAAATAAATATCCAATTAACGAGTGGTCTTAAAATTATTCTATATCATGCATTTTCAGACTAAATCATCAATAGAAATAATATCATGGTATTTGTGTATAAATTGGGAACTACTTTTTCCCAAAGATTTTAAAGTTGAATCATGATAACCAACCATGTTTTCACATAAGAACCTGTTTCTCCACAAGCTTGCTGATCCGTTACTAAAACATGTTTTATTTATTAAGAACCTGTTTCTTCACAGGCTTGCTGATTCGCTACTAAAACATGTTTTATTCATTCAATTTTCACTTATTCTCTTATACAATAGCACTACTGTGCCTGAACGGTTGTTTTTCTCTTCCAAAAAGCTACAAGACAGTTTTTTATTACGTATATAAGGATGACCATTTAGAACTAAACATGATTATTTTTACTAAGTTGCAGTTCCATTTTTCACTGCTAAATGTAGAGAGAAAAAAACCTTGAATTTATAACTTGGCAAATCTGCTTATAAAACATTTGTACTACATTCATAAAAATAATTCTACTACATGATCAAACTCGAATCATCCACAGAGAATATAATATCATTCCCATCCCGACAAATCATGAGGATGGAACTTTGGTTACGGTTCTGTTAGGCAAGTCTAAAATGGAGGAAAAATAAAAATGAAGTACTAAGATTCCAATCTGAAAACCCAACCTTATATTTGTGGTAACCATCAGCTGCTACATCACCCGTTCTCTTGTCCACCATTTTCCCTATCATAGAGTTCATATGATAAACGAAATCTTTTCTTTCAAACAACTATTAGTACCAAATAAAAAGCTATGCAGTCCGTCCAAAACTGGAATTTATACATTTGTAGCTTACCAAACCCTTTTAGCTGGATAGCCACAACAATACACACACACACACACACATAATCAAATTTAATTTATACCAAAAAATAAATTAAAAAATGAACTGCTTTTAAATCGGACTTGAGGAACATAAGTTGGATGTAAAGTCTTACATCATTGAAATGTAAACCTTACTCCAACTAGTCTTGGTTTAAGTCTGAGGTCAGATATTATGATGAACTGAATGCTATTTCAATATAACACTAGTTAACAACCAGCAATCCATACTAAACTCAAGAATTCGCATGTGTAAGAAATAGAACAAAAGATAAAAAATGAAAACCAGAATGTGTGAAGTCATCCCAAATACTTGGACTTCTTCCATCTTCTTCTACTGCCCCTTCATACTGTTATGTTATGTGTGTGTACATTAGACTATTAGTATTAGCATCATCATCATCATCATTATGTGACCAAAATCTCATATTTTATCATTCAAATGAATTAAATAATTTGACTAGTATATAATAACACAATTGTTTACTTGGTAAGCTGAGGTCCCTGCACCAAATACAAACTCTTCTGGAAAATCAGCTCGACTATAATCTGCTGCTTGCGCTGTTTGAGATGGCAATAATACCAAACTCGAATCAACCACAGAGAATATAATATCGTTCCCATCCCGACAAATCTGATGATTGAATTCATAAGCTTGAGCAAAGATTGCAGGCAGTCCTCATCAATCTCCCTATCGATCCCTTTTTCTCTTCTTACCTGTTTGAATTGAAGAGGAAATAAATAGTTAAAACATAGACGTGCTGTTAATTTATCAATATTGTGGATTTTCAATACAGAATTGAAAGATTATTTTTCTTCTATAACCTTTTAGTATGAAATGGATCGAGGAAGAAAATATGGTGGGTGAAGGAATCTCTTCTAAAGATAAAAGGATGAATTCGGGTGATTCATGAAGAATCGTGCTAAAGTACAAAACCAGTTTTCACTCCATCTTCTGTCCAACGAAGAGAGAAGCATTCATGGGTGGCTGTCGACGGAGGAAGGAACAACCGATGAATTTGGATTTATGATCTAGGGTTGCTTATTGTAGAGAGAAAGTAAAATAAATTTTAAGCGGTAAATGAAAATAAAAGAGGGAGGAAGAGCTTTTGTGCGGCCACGAAAAGAATTAAGTCCTACCTTAAATTTTTGTTCCCTCCATTGGTTATAAGTAGAGAAACACTATTCCGTAAAATATTGGTTGCACTTAAATTTTTTTTTGATTGCACTTGATAATAAACGCCACGAATACATGCAACTAAAAATGCTTTTTCTTGTAGTGTTTCATGGTATAATAAAAGCAACATAAATAAATGATAATAACTACCACAAGCTTTGCTCATGCCGTCTTCAAGCATTATCATCATCATCACTCCTTCATTAACCTGTGTTGTTATGAGGAGGGAGTCAGAACAATAAGTGTTTGGTGAATAAAAACCTTGAGCCTTATTATTTTAGTACTTAGGCAGTATATGTCAAAATAGGAATATGTCTTACGTATTTAAAACCATTAAATACTTCATATAAGGAAAGGAGGTGGGCCCTCAATTAGCCACATAATACCTTTCATTCCCGAAGCATGTTTCTCAATCCCAAACCCATAACCAGCATCAAAATGTCTAATAATGAAAGAGATAGAACCTAAGCCGCTTAATATCTTTTAATGGAAAATAGGCATACTCTGACCATTTAAGACCTCAATTGAGGCAGGCCCCCATCATTCAATACACATTCCCATGGCAGACTCCACATAAGTACCTATCAAGCTTACATTGCATGGAAATCTCTTTGGACGCTTAATACTTCCTATTGAAGCAGACCATTTTGAGATATCCTTAACTATATCTAAACCCAATCTCGACCATTTAATACTTCATTTGGGGAAAAGAGGAAGGTCCTCAAAAAACCATTTAATACCTCCAAAACCCTAAAGCATGTCCTACATCTTATGACCCATACAGTGACGTCTCACATAGGTACTGGTAGCCAGATTAGCTGAGCAGATTTACCCTACAGAATTGGGACTAACCTCGTGTCGTCGTAGTTACTTATCATAGGTGATGTCTCACATCAGCCTCAAAGTCATACTGCTGGTAGCCAGATTAGGTTGGAAGACTTCAGTGTGTCTCTTAACTGATCTCGCATCACTATTACTTAGTCATATTTATAAGACTCTTAATATATTATCACACACCTCACTATGTCCGTTAATTAGGCTGTATAAGAATTCTTTCTTATTTTGCCTTAACAATTGGTTACTTTCCTAAAGGGGATTTATTGACAATTATTACCTAATTAACTACACAATTATATGTTATAATTGTACGCTATATATAGTCATTAATATATAAATAAATACACATTTATTATTTTCTATGCATGCGGAGATTACGCCCTAACTAGCGTTAAATGTCAATTCCTTTTTCAGCAACAATAATACAAGTCTTTTTCCATATAATCAATGGTGACATATTTCCAATATCTATAACAACGGATATTAATCCTTAACAAAGGATTCAACATTTATATTTAAAAATTGCAATAGACTTGTACAAAATAAACATTTCAATTTAATCTATCACATCAAATCAATGGAATAATCTCAAAAGAAATTGTAATTCTAGTTTCAACTTCTATTTAACACATCTTTTACAAAGAATCAAACAGTGGAATTTCCCTTATATTTTCATATGGGATAAATGGTGCAAACTACAAATAAATTCATTCTTTACACCATATTCGTTGATAGAGACTTCATAATCAAATTATATAATTCCAACCGTTTAATATAAACATTTCGAATTAAAGGAGTTTTAGGGTGTTTTAAGTATTTCTTTTTCCCAATCCCAAAGTCCTAAGGCAAACCCATATCCATCATATACACTAATCAATTGCTGAAAAAAAAGCTAAGATTTTCACTCACATATTATCTTAGCATTTTCTTCTTTTCTTTGGATTTGTAGCATGTTATAACCCCTTTCGGATCTCTCTTTTGATACACACACACACATAGCAAGAGATAGGTATATATATTCATTTGATTTAGAAAAGTTGGAGAAGAATAGGTTGGAGGAATTAATAAAAGACTAAATAGAATTCTTGCCTAAATTTCTAATGGAGTGTAACAGACCGCATTTTTGACCGTTCAAGTCGACAAAACATACACACATGCCGACTCAAACAATCCAAAATACAGATAGTTATTGGGGTTAAATAAGAAAAGAAAAGAAAGAACAGAAACAAACTCAGAATCTCGCAGCGGAAGGAACAAGATATAATAATAAAATAACAGTTCATGAAGTTGTTAAATAAATAAATTTGATTATTATTATACATCATAAATCAGAGTTACATACATATCCGAGATAATACAACAATGCAGCGGAAAATAATACAGTAGTAGAGTACAAATGATGTAATACCAAACTCCGTCTTCGTCCTCCAAAATAGATCTTCAACCTTATTTGAAATGCTCAGGCTGACCCGAGCGTAATGAAAAGACAAAACACTCGAGTCAGGACTAAAATATCTCATGTAAGTTAAATCGAATAAGTAAATATGAGTGGGACGGCGTCGGAGATGTTTACGAGTTTTAGACACCTCCTATCCAGTGTTTAACGTGCGTGCATTAACTTAAGAGATGTTCGGGATTTCCATCTCCTAAGGATCCGTTAAACTATCTACTATATAATAGAATACACTATATACAATAATGTCTATCATAAAGTAAAATATCAAACTAGCGTTAAGCCATAGCCCATTCCACCCTTAACACAGTTTTATTCCCAATAGCATATACAAGACCGTAGTTTCCCCAAAACCGGAAGTCACCAGAGGGCAATCCATATACTAAAGGTACAAACCAAAATCGTAGTGGTCGCGAATAGGATAATCAGTATGACAAGGTACATGAGGCAATACCAACTAGGATACTAGTAGTTGCGTGATCCGAACTGATGTTGGGCATAGCAGCTACTACCCCAACACCGCGAAACAACACTCCCAAAATCGAGGGGTGCACCCAAATCGAATCACAAAAGCAATAGACATGGTAACGAAGAAGTGTGTCCGCTAGAGGTGGCGAACCTCAATGGCCCGGCGCGGCTCCTGTTTTAGTCATGTCAGGGGTCATCCAAAATCGTTCTCTTTCTTCAAATCAACACGTTCACCAAAACCATCCACTTCATTCCGGATCAACACTCCGCGTATAATAGTTATTAAAGTGGTTTTCGGTATCGACAGAGAGTATGTCCATATCCGATCCCCGTCTCTTTAATAACTACGTTATATTTTTCACACCGGTTGCTCTTTTACATTTTCAAAATCAATTCATAATTGATTATCAAAATATCATATTCTCTTCAAAAATCAAAGCCATTTCAAAATCATCATATCTACTCAAAATATACGATTTCATTTCAAAATCATTTTCGCCTCAATATCTCATTTCAATTTCAAAATCGTCATATTTACTCAAAATATACGATTTCATTTCAAAAATCATTTTCGCCTCAATATCTCATTTCAATTTCAAAATCATTTTTCGCCTCAATATCTCATTTCGATTTCAAAATCATTTTCCGCCTCAATATCTCATTCCGATTTCAAAATCATTTTTCGCCTCAAAATCTCATTTTGATTTCAAAATCATTTTTCGCCTCAATATCTCATTTCGATTTCAAAATCATTTTTCACCTCAAAATCCACAAAACGATTCACATAAACTCGAATTCCAAATTTAAAATTTAATCAAATCTCAAATCATCAATTTCAACTCGATTCAGCTTCTCAATAAACCATTTCAAATTATCAATTTCAAATACATATTTGAACCACAAAATAAGCCATTTCAAGTTCAATATATCTCAAAGCTTTAAATATTCACATTTCAAATTAATTAAATCTCAATTTCAAATAAATTTTCAATTCCAAACTCAAACTTGAAATATCATTTCATATCAATTTTCTTAGAAATATTCAGAGTTCGATTAAAAGTCCAATCTTTTAAAACAAATCAACTTTCGAAAGTTTACGCCGTATTTCAATTTTTTCTTAAAAATCTAAACTTCGAATAATTAAACAATTTCATTTACCAAGTTTAAATTCCAACATCTCGAGCTTCAATTCAAAATAATTCAATTTCCATAAATTGGATTTTATTCTTAAAATCAATTCATTTAAATAATTTCAAAACAACTTTTTAAAATCATTTAATTTAACCAACCCGGTGTCCGTATATAATTTTCTAACCTATGGCCAAGTGGATAATTATTTCAGTTTTAATTTCAAGGATGGATATATATCATTTCAATCCAAATAGATGTCATAGGTATATCATTTCAACATATTTCTTAATTTATTCGAAATGATTCAGTTTACAGTTTATATGCAATAAACAATATACATGATGATAGCATGATATATCAAAATAAATAAACAACCAATATCGACCAATAGCATCCATCACAACCAATCAACCATAAAGCCAATAGCATTCACAATAATTTTATAATTATCAATATCGAGTAATATACTGCCAATTTAAATTTAAATTTACTTTAACGGTCAATTAAAATTCTATCAATTAATTCATATATCAATGCAGATGATAATTAAACCTACCAAACAACAGCCAATAATTCATATCACTTCAGAATATAAATTTAACTAACAAAAGTTATTTTAGTCAATTGTGAGCGTATAAACACTCACCTTGATATTTCCCTATCACCGAGACGTTCCGATTTGGAACTAAAATCAGACGACTTCCGTTTTTAGCCCAAATTTTGACTGTCTCCAAATTCGTCCAAACCAGTTTTATTACGAAGCTCTCGTCATCACGATCGCAACGCAAAAAGTATCGTCCCAATCGGACATCGTATGCAGAAATTATACATTTTATAAGTTCGACGATATTTAAATTTATAAAACAATTTAATTATTTTAAAACAACCCATACCCAATAGCCAAAGCCCAGCCCAACCAGAAGCTTTCTTCCTCAAAATTGAGATGCCTGTACATGAACGAACAAGAACCCAACATCACGCCGTTCATCCTCATCCACGCGCGAGGCAAACGACGACCGGACGTTGATCAGAGGATGCCATCGCGTGCGCCCCTCCTTGCTCCACCTCCGCGCCAAGTTTCGCCACCCCATGCCAAGCCATTTCCTCGAAAAACGTGAAAATACACGTGACATTCAAAGCCAGATCTGGACCAATCCGTGACGAATTAGCACGAATCAACCGTATGGATTTGAAGAGCTCGTCGAGATCTACACTTTTGCTTTTGGAATTTTTCGATTTCGTTGAACGGATTGAGAGATATTAAGGAAAGAAGATCGAAAATTTCTGGCCATAGTATAGGTGGCGGTCATGGTTTGAAATTAGGGTTTCTGAAATGAAATAATGATAAAACTGTCTCGGTTTGCAAGCATATTTATAAAGGTAGGTCCAAAATCGTCCGAACTCCTAACGAGACGTGCCGCCAGGCGTTTATAAGGTTTTACCCATATTCTGAACGCAATGGAACTAGTCCCAAGGCCTAATTCAATCGTATGTGGAAGATAGCTTTTGAAGTCGATTATTTTAGTTAAATTCGACATTAAATTTCTACGCATTTCAAGCTCGCACAGCCAAACGACAAGTCCGATTGCTACGAAAATTGAAACCTTATAATAATTCACTGTTACGGATCTGATGAAACTAGTTTCGTCGAAATCCGAGACAGTTGTAAAAATGGCTATTTCTACAGTTTAATTTCAATATAAAATTCCCAATTTTAAATTATTAACTTTTAAATCAAATTTCAATTGTTCACAAATTTCATTTTTAATTTCACAATAATTAACAATCTTTTACAATGCAGTTTTCCATTATAAATCCAGTATAAAAGATTACATTAGATTCAGCGTTCAATTATATTATAATTCAAATTCAAGTTATTTAATTCCAATTGAATTCTTTTATTTCGATTTACACTTTCATTATTGAATCAACTATTTACTTATACATTATTATCAATAGTTTATAATTCATTTACTTTCATTTTCTTTAGCTATCATCTTATTTAAATTCACAATAATATTAAATTACATTCATTTACGTTGATTTCAATATTATAACTTCAATATTAAATGTAACATTTTATTTATTTCGTTGTTTACAATCAAATTCAATTCGTTTCGATTACTTGTTACACTCAATTTAAATCTTTACTTACGTTCAATTACAAGTTAACATCCTTATCAAATTACAGTTTCAGTTATTATCTGATTTCAATCAACTGTAATATTAAGTTACATTTATTTATATTAGTTTCAATAACATAAACTTCCACTATTAAATCTACCATTTATTTATTCTTTGTTTACAATCATAACCAATTTGGTTTACAAATAAGTTATTTCAAAATTTAGTTTTGTATTTTAACTTGTAATTCACGTTTAACAACACAAAATTTTATTTCCTTCGGATTTTTATCCAAAGTTTTTATTTTAATTCGTATTTTTAAAGTGTTAAAAATACGGGTCGTTACATGGAGTTTCTGAATCAATTGGAGAGACAAGAATGGAAGGGGCTCGCTGAATTCCCAAATATTTTATGAATAAAAGTGGAGAGGGTAGAGTTTTATTTATAGAGGTTGAAACGAAACATAATTTTAGGATGAAATTAGGTCAAAAGCGGATATATCTGGAGCGTATATCTCCAAAAAAACCCTAGTTGCCACTAGTAGAGTGGTCAACCATCCCTATGTGTAACGATTGACCATTAGTTGTCGATCGATCGATCCTATGGGTCGACCGCTCTGCCTTATTTGGGAATTTTATTTTGTTTATGTTGCCGTATTAATTTTTTACCTTAATTAGTTTTAATGTTAATTATTAACGTTGATCGTTTCTTAACCCCTAAGTCGTTTCTCATTTAATTTTTAAATTTCAAGTTTTGAATTTAATTACTTATTTGAATTTGAATTAAATTATTTAAACCCGAAAACTTCAAATGCTCATAACTTTCGTTCGAGTTTCATTTTTAGCATATTATATAAGGAAATTGATTGAAATTTCGCCACAGATGCAAGGGTAAAACTTCCATGGCCAGATTCTAACTTCTACAAAATTTTCATTTTCACCCCTACCTTATTTTATCTTATTTACCCGTTTACTTATTTACTTGTAGTAAATTTTACGGGGTGTTACATTCTCTCCCAATAAAAGGATTTCGTCCGATAATCTTTTCAAAGGGTGAATAGCGTAATGTGTTATAACATCCATGTTATACAACCAAATTATCTACACATCCATCTACTCAATTAAAGAGTAATGAGATTATGTGCTACAGACATACCAAAATGAGCTTAATCCTAGCATGAGTTTGTAAACGTGTCATGCAAGTATGCATGTAAATACCCTAAACATGCATAAAAATTTCTACACGAGTGTAAAGTGATAGTGAAATAGTGTGGCAACCATCTCCTACCATCCAATCTAGCAACCATGATGCAACTAAAATCCTAATTATTGGAGATAAAAATTTACTAGTGAAAAGCTCTGGATGAGAGATCTTCATCTTCTTTTAATTTCCCATGTGCTTTCCACCAAGTTATCTCCCCATTGCACTCGGACCAATCTAATTTCTTTGTTATAGAGCCTCTTAGTTTCGTATTCCATAATACGTGCGGTGGCACGAGATGCTATTGGCTCCGACTCTACATCCCCCAACTGATAAGGCTCTACTACAACGGAGTGTTATGAAGGCATTTCCTAAGCTGAGAAACATGAAAAAAATTGTGGACTCCTGCCAATTGGTACGGAAGCTCCACGGGATAAGTAGTTCTTCTTATCCTTTCCAAAAATTGAAATGGCCCAACAAATATAGATGCCAATTTTCCCAACTTTCCAAATCTAACAACTTTTCTAAGAGAGGAGACTTTGAAAAATACCATATCTCCTACCTCAAATTCTAGCTCTTTCCTTCTCCCATCTGCATAAGATTTTTAGAGACCTTGTGCTATTTTCATTCGTTGCTTGATCAATTTGATCCAAGAAAAATTTTGTCGGTGGTTTCGCACCAACAACTTGGCGATTTGCCTGGCCTTCCATAAAATGCTTCAAAAGGGGTTGTACCAATTATCTTTTGGTAGCTATTATTATATGCGAACTCGACCGATGGTAGGTGCTACTCCTAGATCCCTTCAAAGTCCAATGTGCATGCTCTTATCAAGTCCTTCAAAATCTTATTTACCTTTTTCGTTCGACCATTTGTCTGTGGGTGGTAAGCCGTGCTAAGATTCAATAACGAAGTTCCCAAAGTTCCTTGCAAACTCCTTCAAAACTCGCTAGTGAGAATAAAGGGTCCCTATACTAAAAATGCTCATTGGGATGCCTTTTAATCAGACTATCTCCTTGATGTAAATCCGTGAGAGAGATTTTGTTGTCCTATTGTTCCTAATAGGAATAAAATAGGCACTCTTAGTGAGTCTATCTACAACAACACAAATGGCTTCATTACCACTTTGTCTCCTAAGCAATTGTTCTACGAAGTCAGTTGAAATGGGTTCCCATTTCCAAGTTGGGATATCCAAAGGTGATAGTAACCCTCCTGGCTTCCTTTGCTCGGCCTTTATCCATTGACATGTAAAGCACTTAGCAACAAACTCAGCTACCTTTCTCTTCATTCTAAGCCAAAAGAAAATCCTCTTCATATCCTTATACATTATTTCTCCTCCGGGGTGAATAGTCATCTTAGAGTTATGATATTCCATAAGCACTTCCTCTAATATGCCATCAATCATTAGGACATAAATGCATCCATCCCTTATCAACCATCCCTTCTCATCAACTGTATATCTACTGGCATGTGGAAAATGCTCTTTTCTCCTCAACTTCTCAAAAATCACTACTAACTTCTCATCCTTCATTTGCTTAAGTCCAACATGATCCATTAAAGTTGTTCTAACCTCCATTATTGCTAAAAAGCCTTGGATGGGTTCTATTAGTAGTTGGAAATTAAAATTTGAGAGGTAATCCAACTGCCTCCGTTTATATATAGCACTTAGGGTAGTGTGCCTCCGACTAAGGGCGTTGGCGACTACGTTCCCTTTTTCATGGGTATATTGCATACCAAAATCAAATGGTGCTATATATTCCATCCATGTTTACTGCTTAAGATTTAAATAATTTTTAGTAAAATAAGTATTTGATTGATTTATGTTCAGTGAATGATCAAATCTTTCCCCCAAAAGATAATGTCTCCACATCTTTAAGGAAAATACAATAGCTGCTAACTCCAAGTTGTGAACTAGATATCTCTTCTCATGATCCTTCAGTTGCCTACAAGCATAAGCAACTACCTTCTCTTCTTGCATTAGAACTGTTCCCAATCCTATACCACATGCATCTGTGAAAACCATGAATCATTTTGTCCCGTCGGGAAAGGTGAGCATAAGTGCACTTGTCAATAACTCCTTAAGCTTCTCGAATGCCTCAGTGCATCTATTATTCCAAGACAAGACTAGGTTCTTCTTAGTCAAGTAGGTTAAGGCGGCTGCTATTCTTAAAAAGTTCTTTATGAACTTCCTATAGAGCCTGCTAACCTTAGAAAACTTCTAACTTCTAATGCTTTCTTAGGAACTCTCCGTCCTTCAATGGCCTCCACTTTGGTAGGGTCCACCGATAGTTCTTACTCAGAAATAGTATGCCCAAGGAATCTAACCTCCTTTTCTAAAAGTGGCATTTAACAAATTTGACATTAAGCTGGTGCCTTCTTAAAATTCCTAACAACTCTCTTAGGTGGTCCTCATGCTCCTATTTGCCCTCAGAGAATACCAAGATATCATCCATGAATACAATGGTGTATTTATTGAGTTACTCCCTAAATACCCTACTTATCAAATCTACAAAGTTTGCAGGGGCATTCGTCAACCCAAAAGACATTACTTCCCACTCATAGAGTCCATTTGGTGTATAAAATGCGGTCTTCGACTTGCTTTCTCCTGTAATCCTCAAGTGATGGAATCCGGTTGCCAGGTCTAGTTAGGAAAAGACTTTGGCTCCCACAAGTTTTTCGAACAAGTCATCTATCTTAGGTAGAGGATACCTATTCTTTCTTGTTAACTTGTTCAGCATCCTATAATCGATGCAAAGTTTCAGTGAGTCATCTGCCTTAGGGGCAAAGATAATGGGGGCTTCCCACTCCGAGGTATTCTGATGGATGAATCCTTTCTGCAATAGCTCAGAGCTATGCTTATCTAACTCTCTTCTTTCTATGGGGACCATGTGTCTTAAAGGTAGAGCGATTGGCCTTATGTCCTCCAAATCGATTCTAAACTCGATCTACCTATGAGGTTGGAGACCCAAGACTTCCTAAAAGACATTAGAAAATTCACAAACTATGGGTATGAATGATAACTCACCAAAAGGTAGACTTAGCGAGTATAAATAGCTTGACTCCACTAGGTCTTGGGATGTACAAAGAACTTCTAGGTCACGTCCTATATAACTTTTTAATCATACAACCTTTCTATTGCAATAAAGAATCGCTCCATAGTATGCTAACCAATCCATACCCAAGATATGTCCATACCCCTTAAAGCTTAGAATGTACGCGTTACATATGAAATCAACGTCGCATATGTCAACAACTAGGTCTTTGAAAATTAAAGAGCGATGGGTCAACCCCCCAATAGGATTAGAGACTACTATTGGGCTGATGATAAATTGGGTATGAAAGTTCAAGAAGTTGACTACATTTCTTGCTATAAAGGAGTATGATGCTCTAAAATCAAATAGGGTACGAATAGTAAACCCAAAAATAAGAGTTATACCATCTAATGCTGCCTTACCCTGATCTCTAGGTAGTCCACTCAAAGTAGGGACAACCTCGATAGCATAAACTTGTCCACTTGACCCTTCCTTTGCCAATTTAGGACATTGGTTCTCGAGGTGCCCTTCTTTGTGGCAATTATATCAATTCCCTTTAAAACCATCTTTCATCAAACTCACCGTACAAACTTTAGCCTCATGACCCTTTTTCTGACATCTCTTGCGCTCTTTACCATCCTTCTTGAATTCCCCCTTTGACTTCTTGTTTGCCCAAAAGCATACCCTTTTTGACCTTTCTTGTTTTTGAGTAAGCCCAGCCTTCTTCTCCGCCTCCTTCTCTTCTGCACTCATCGACTACGGTAAAGCCATCTCAAACAATGTTTCATATGTAACGCCCACTGAAACTTAGGTCAACAACATTTCTCTTGATAGGGAATTGGCCCTTCACAAACTTCATGGCCTTTTTCATTGGTGTATTTATCAAGCCAAAAATTATCCAACTCCATAAACTTACCAATTTACTCCTTTAAGGTGGAGTCTCCTTTCCTGAGCTGTATGAATTTCTCCAGTTGTAAATTCACTTCTGCTCTTTACATAAAGCTTAACTCAAATCAGTTTTTAAGTTCATCCTAAGTGAAAACCCTATCAACATTTTTTTAGTTACTAAGTTCCACCAATCTAAAGCTTCCCCACTAAGGTGCCAAGCCACTATCCTTCTCTTTAGTGAATCCTACCAAACGAGTTCTCGGAATATTCTCTTACAATCATTAATCTATGCCTTAGCTTCCAAATAACCCTCAGTTCTAGAGTATGTTTTTCCTTCCATATTGTTAACGCTAAAAATGTACGCTAACACCCCGGTGAGATTCGTGATATAGCGAAAGCACCACCCGTTGGTACGGGAACTAAAAACAAGTAGAAAATAGCAGAAAACAGTAAAGAGACAACAATTTTTATAGTGGTTCGGCTCAAAGTCAAGCCTACGTCCACTTAATCTCTTCTACTACTGATTTGATTACAAACTTTACAATCATTCTTCGATTACAACACAATTAAGACAAGTAGTTAGAACTTTGGTGCAGAAAAGCTCTTTGAATTCATGTTGAATGAACTTGGTCTTTTTTGAAGGTTCTTTGAAGTGTCTTTTGCCTTTGAAGTGTTGGAGCAAGTAGAGAAAACAGCAGAGTCTTGGCGTTCCAAAAATTCGTCCCCTTTCTAGTGCGGAGTAGGCGGGGTATTTATAGGAGAAGTTGGGCTTAGGTCAGCCATGTTTTAGGTCATGAGCGACCTAACAAGTTGCGAGATATATGTTGTGAGCCATCCCGAGGTAACATAAGTCGCTGGCGACTTAATGGAGCCATCTTGGATGAGATATATGTTGTGAGCGACTTAGTATGTGTAGTCCAGAAGTTATCTCGGTTGGTTTAGGTCGTTAGCGACCTAAAGGAAGAGGCAGTGAGCACGCAGCTTAACTCTAGAGCTTGCTAGGTCGTTAGGTCGCTCTCTCTTAGCTCGTTAGGTCGTTAACCTGTTAGGTCGCTCTTTCTTTAACTCATTAGGTCGCTGCCTTCATTGAGTTGCTAGGTCGCTGGAGCTCCTTAATTCATTGAGTTGCTCTGTGCTTTAGGTCGTTAGGTCGCTGGAGCTTCTTAAGTCGTTAAGTCGCTTATTCCCTTAGGTAGTTAAGTCGCTTGTTCCCTTAAGTAGTTAAGTCTCTTGTTCCCTTAAGTAGTTAAGTCGCTTGTTCCCTTAAGTCGTTGAGCCGTATAGGTCACTAAGTCGTAAATAAGACAAGGTTAACACTTGCCCCTCGAAGTATACGCCTAGGAACTAGGTCGTGTGCTTCGATACCTCTTAACTCGCGCCATCCTGAGTCGCTAAGTCGTGAGCGACTTATGAGACAGATAGGTCGTTCGTGCCGATTCGAGTTCAACTGCCCCTGTATATAAGTCGCTTAGATCACTCTTTCTTCTCTTTACCTGCTCTAACACTCTAACCCGCCATTGAAGAATTTCCGAGCTCTCGAAGAAGAATTCAAACTTACAAGTCGTCGATCATCTTTACCATCACACTACGTAAGTGAATCCGACCATCATCCAACCAATCATCATCGAATCGTGAATCCCCCGTTTTTCGACCCTAATCCGATTTCACATGCCACATTTCACCACAAGTTATGTTATGATCGATTTTTGATCATTATTGGACTTGTTGTCGTTGTAATTCGTGAGAGCATAGCAGTGCATCGGATTTATGATGGATCCGAGGCGATTTGAATCGGTTTTGGATGATCTGGCGGTGTGGAGAGATGGTGGATTTTATTATGGAGATGCTAACGGGTTATCGGGTTAACGGGTTATCGGGTTAACGGGTTAGTGAGTTAGGCAAGTTGTTGAATGAAGAGGAGTTAGGTAGTGCTCGACTTAGGAGCTTTGAAAAACCTAGAGCTTAGTAGTTTGGACATGAATCGCACGACTTAACTTAGTGAACGACTTAGCGACTTAACATCAAACTCTAAACGACATAAGGGACTGCGACTTATTTGACATATGACTCACCTTGCCAGAACAGCACACGACTTAAAGCAGAACGACTTAAGGAATTAGCAACCTAACTTAACCCGCAGCATAGCTTTAACTCGTAGGAATATAACTGATGAACTCCATAATTTAAGCAAAGCGACTTAGGGAAGGCCGACCTATGTTAGGTCGTTTGGACATGATTTGGACAACCTAAAGAGTCTCGAGCTAACTTAAGTCGTTCCTACGACTTAGAGAATGAACAGGACTTGAACATTTGTAGAATTAGCCAGAACTTGATTGAATTTCCAACTTGAACTACCAGAATGAACTGCTTGAACTTGTTGCACTCTTTCACAAATCGTATTGACTTTTAAGCTAACAACCTGTTAAATACAACATTTGCTGAAAACTAGGACGAATATACTCATCATCGACTGCCCACATCGAGTGATGGATTAGGTCAAAGAGAAAATAATATGAATCTAATTAAAAGTGAAATGTTGTGAATCAACTGACTTAAATGAAGCATCAACACAAAATTTACACAGTTATAACTGCTTATCGCTGAATATTATCTGCATTGATACTTCACTTAATTTTGATCTAATAACAAGCCTTGAATCTTCCTAAATTAACATGCGCTAACCAGTATTATTTCAAGTTTTACTTTATTTACTTGTTATTTCAGTAGCTTTGCACAACACTTCACACGCTTTTAGGAAACGTGCACCTTCATATTTGAATATCCAGTTCCTTGTGTAGAATGGCTTCTCAACAAGTACAAGAAGAGATAGTAGAGCGGACCGATGAAGTTTTCCCAATTGCTGACCCTATGGAAAATCCTCCGGAAAGAGTTCCAACTTCATTGAACCAACGGACCTTCAACCAGCTATGTATTCAATTTGGCATTGCTAAAGCAGATGCTCTGCTCCCAGGGGTAAACGACACTGCCGATAGGCCGCCACATGGATTCATTGCAGTCAATCGTCAAATGTGCCTGAATGGAGCTATTCCCCCCTTCAACGACTTTCTTAGAACACTTCTCCTATGATTAACTATTTCTCCATTCCAGTTGCACCCTAATGGCTATGCCATTTTGATGGGGTTGTGCGTACTATTTAGGAGAACGCTTGACCGCCTCCCAAGCTTCGAGGAGATCTGTTATCTGTGTTCATTTGGGAGGAACAAAGATCACCCTTCCATTACTCTCGTAAAGAGCACAAGGAACCGCAAGCTAATTACGGATCTGCCCGAGAGCGCTCATGGATTTTTAAACCAATTCTTCTATGTCCGTTGCCCCTCGGGATTTTACGGTATCTGGAGAGTAGGAAGTAAGACTACCTATCTCCATTTACTTCATTTCTGAGCTTTTCAAAATTCGAGTTGTCAAGTGCTAACTTCATTCTTTATTTTTGCATCACTTTCTCCTCCCTCTGAAAATTCTAGCCACAAATCAACTTTTGAAAGATTGAGTGCCATAGCTGCCAACGAGAGAAGTATCAAGTTTCTACAAAAGAATGAATTTTTGCACCAATTCAGACTTTTGCACTCTTCTCAATCTATCCAATCCCGTGATGCCCCCAGCTCTCAAGCAGAAGCGTCAAATGCCCCAGCCCCCGCAAAAGAATTCGCATCGAAGGAACCTATTGTGGAGACCTCATTAGTGAAGTGCTCCAGTTCCGCTGATGGCGTGGGGTTATCTGGAAAATCTAAACTTCCCCCAGTTATTGAAGAAGAGGAATTTCCACAACATTCTGGGAAGGCTACTAAAGAGGCTGATAA
Organism: Allium fistulosum; assembly: GCA_030737815.1. Lineage (NCBI taxonomy): Eukaryota > Viridiplantae > Streptophyta > Magnoliopsida > Asparagales > Amaryllidaceae > Allium > Allium fistulosum. The sequence goes on from CM060903.1 coordinate 1,412,607,292, forward strand.
GGAAGCTGAGAAAGAAAGTTCTGTTTCGAAGAGTGTAGAACGTGCTAAAGAGGGCACTGTTGATACGACCCATTCCGCTGGGCACGATGGTGATGATATCTTTGGAGGGCTGAGCGATTTTATGGTGACTTCCCATGATCTCTTTAAAGATTATACCACCGCTTCTAAGCTTGTTTCTCCATCAATTGAAGCGACATCCATCTTGCGACCAATCCCATCAACCCAAGAGTTGACTCCTGCTGCAAAAGCCGACATCACTCCTAAGCTAAAGAGTGGTTTGTAGCTTGACGCGCGTAGTTCGCATGCCACACACACTTAGGGTTTTTGGCAATTATGCGCACTTAGCTTCTTTATTTCGGAGATTTCTAAAATTTGTCTCTTCTTTACTTTCAGGTTCTCCCATGGGACGCAGCGACTCATATTATGATGACTTTCAACGCTATGCAAGGTGTGACTCTTATGATCCCAGGCGCTATCTTCCTGCCCCTAGGGAGACTGATGAGGAGAGAGCAGCTAGGAAAGCTCGTGAAAGGCAGGCTTACGAAGAGCGGTATGGAAGAAGAGACGACCGTCATGACTCTTACCAAAGGGATGATGACTCCCACAAAAGAAAGTCTCATGATGATAGGGGGAAGAGTCATATAACTGAAGATCCAAGCAAGCGAGCCAAGCTCAGCGAAAAGCCTTCATCTGAAATTTCTCAAGTGCCCGCTGCTTCTGTCTCTCTAGACATCCCTTCTACCTCTCCTGCCCTTAAAAGAGCTGATATTCAAGCCATCATCAATAGGCCTCCTTATCAAGTTGAGAAGCCTCCACCTGCACTCCAAAGCCGATTTCCGAATTGGTGTTTGAAAGGAGTACGTTTCGATCTGGACTTGGTTCCAATTGACAAATAGGCCATGCTGAGGAATCTTGACGCTGTCAAACTTGATATTGAAAGAATGTCTGGCTGGCAGAAACTAGTTGATGAGCTTCAAAGAGTAAACCGCCTGAATCTCGAGGCTATGCTGACCATGGAGAGCGATAAGTCTGAATGGCAAAAAGTTCTTGACCAGCACGATACGGAGATGAAAAGCATCACCGCCTACAACGAGGAACTTGAGGCTGAAGTCAAGAAGCTTAAAGACGATCTCGCCACCTCTTCCACTTCTTATACACAAAAGGAAGAGGTTCTCCAAAAGCAAGTAAGAGACGCCCACGCTACTCAACGAGATGCTGAGGCTAAACTTGAGGCGGAGCAGAAAATTGTAGAAATCTACCGCAAAGATGCTGCTCAGCTGCGGGAAAAGACTAGCTCTCAGGACTTGGAGATTACAATGTTAAAGGCCCAGCTTGCTAAGGCTGAAAGAGAGCGTGACGAGGCCATCGCTGGAAAAGCAGCAGCTGAACACTCACATGAGGCGACTAAGGCCAACATTAGCTCCACTCTATTTCGAGTTTTATGTTCTTAGCGTCTTGGGGCATGGCAGTCTTTCATTTTTGGGCCCAAAATATGAAGTTACTCTGGCTTAAGTGTGTGAGGCAGCAGTTGAAGTGCTTAAAGACGCTGGCTACACCGAGGAGGATTTTGAGGCTCATTATTTGGATGATGAGGGTTGTGCCGCCCTTGCCAGAGGGAAAGAACAACTTGCTAAGGAGCGAGCCGAAGTAGCGGAAGGAGAGCGTCCAGGGAAGGCACCTTTGACCAACCCAACTCGTCCTTCGGCTTCGGTCGACGTCAACATTATTGGCTCCAGTTCCCATTCTCCGCCTCCTGCCAAAGCCGAAACCGAAACTGCAACTGCCCATGCTGAAGATGAGGCCCAAGAAAGCACCGAAGCCCACGATTTTGAAATCGACGTGATAAAGCCAAGCTCTCCAGGTAACTTCAATTCTGATCCAGCTCAAGTGGACTACTCGTTTGCTTCACATGAGCTCGATGAACTTCTTGCTTTTTACATAAGCCTCGACGTGCCACTATCTCCTCTCTTTTGCGAGGAATACTGATGTTTAACTTTTCTTCTACTGTAGTGAAAATAACAAGTGATGTACAAGCTTCGCCTCCTCCAGTTGTTGCCCCTCCACCTCTTCCAGTTACTCCTCCTTCTGCTTCTCCACCGGGATCGCAAGAAGAACAAATAGGAGCTCTTCAAGGCTTAGATGACCCTGCCGCTTCACAAGAGCAGAAAGCCGAAGAACTTGAGGAGGGTGAGAGGACCCTGGAGAAATTTACTGCCGATGATACAAAGCTGATTGATCTTATCACTCCGGGCAGTGAATCTTCTTCAAGGAAGAGGGGAAAGCGTGGGATTTCAAAGAAAAAGAAGGACGCTTATGCTAAGGACACTTCTGCAAGCGATGAGAAAGCGAAAGAGGACCCAATTGCACCTCTTTCTCCTTCTTCCACGACTCGTTCAGGCCGACTCACGAAGTAAACCATTAGGCCAGGCGAGGGCTCCAAAGGCGGCGGGAAGAAGAAGAAATGAGTTTGGTTTTGCCCTTCTTGTTCTGCTTTTTTGCTTTTTGTTTGTATATAAAGACTTGTATCGACCGGAGATTGTGCGGGTACCGGCCCCCGCTTTTTGGAACCTGCACATGTAAATTTTTTTATAGTATGGAATAAAATGACTCTTTTTACTTGTACAATCTTTTGTCTGTATTTGTGAATGCATTTATTCCTTATTTTCGCACAAGTTTCTTTATTTTCTTTGTGCGATACTGTAGTGAGCTCGTGGTATGCTACTTGAGTGTTGCTTTTATTAATGTAGCTATATTGCCCCCATACCACGGGCTCATTGCAATCTTCTCCATTTTGAAAAGACTTGTACTCTTACTCTGGAGAATAATTCTTCCATTTTGAGGAAATATTATTCTGCTCTAGTAGAGTGTGCCTTGTATTGGAGAAGTTTTTCTTTTTTGAAACAGTTTTTACACTTCAACTTTCGAAGATGGTCACTTTTATTTTTGAGAAGTGGATTCTCCTACACGGTGAAGCAGGCCTCCGTAGAAGGCTCTGATCTGTTTGTCAGAAAGTTATGTCTCATCGCTAAGTAGACCCACGGGATAGGCGTCAGCTGTTTTATTGGATATTTGTTTGCACAAACGATCGCGAGAATTTAGCTGCGGCCTATAACCTTCTTTTTGAGAAGGTGCCCCTTCGGTGGTTCCATCAACGACTTTTTTCAAGAGATAACATTTCTTCTTTTTTGGGCGTGCCTCGTTAGAGGGCTTTATTTGGCACTTTAACTTTTTTGGGGAAGAATGTTCTCATTATGGAGAAATTGATTTTTCCTTGAAAGTAGAAGTGTGCCTCCAAAGAGGGCTTTGAAGTGTGCCTCCGAAGAGGGCTTTGAATCGTGCCTCCGAAGAGGGCTTTGAATCGTGCCTTCGGGGAGGGCTTTGAATCGTGCCTCCGGAGAGGGCTTTGAATCGTGCCTCCAGAGAGGGCTTTGAATCGTGCCTCCGGAGAGGGCTTTGAATCGTGCCTCCGGAGAGGGCTTTGAAGTGTGCCTCCGAAGAGGGCTTTGAATTGTGCCTCCGAAGAGGGCTTTGAATCGTGCCTCCGGGGAGGGCTTTGAATCGTGCCTCCGGAGAGGGCTTTGAATTGTGCCTCCGGAGAGGGCTTTATTTGGCACTTCAACTTGTGGAAGTGTGCCTCCGAAGAGGGCTTTATTTGTTTGCTTGAAAGATATTTCTCACAGTTAAATGGATCCATGGGGCGGACGCAAGCAACCTAATTGGATGTTTGTTTGCAAAAAACGATCACAATTAAGTAGCAAGGGCCCGGTGCCTTCACTTTGGGAAGGTGCCCCTTCGGTGGTACCACCAACCTTTTTGTTTGAGAAAAACATTTCATTTTACAGCATGCCTTGTTGGAGGGCTTTATTTAGCACTTCAACTTTTTTGGGGAAGAATGTTCTCATTTTAGAGAAATTGATCTTCCCATGAGAGTATAAGTGTGCCTCCGAAGAGGGCTTTGAAGTGTGCCTCCGAAGAGGGCTTTTGTAACAGCCGGGGTTCTGTTGTTAATTTATTATCATCATTAGACGAATGTGTTTAGTAGCTAATGTTATTTGGAGTTTTTAATTCAGTAAAAATTCGTTTGAAATCTGTTGAAGAGTTGGTGGGCTTTAAATTGAAATTGGGCCATATTTTATTTTAGTGCCGTGTTAAAAATCGAGTGATAACCCGGTTTCCATTTTTCGTCTCGAAACCCTAAAGCAAACATACGAACGAAAATTAATGGCGACTTCACATCTCATTTTCGTTCGTCATTCTCTCGTTCGTTCCTCATTTCAAAAATTAGGGCTTTTCAAAATAAGGGCCGCCGATTTCAATGCTCGTTCAATCATCAGCAGCTAGAGCTTTGCTGCCGATTTCTGGTGCTCGCTCAAAAATTAGGGCTTTGGCAATCGACTTTTCGTGTTCGACTTCGATGGTCTCTGCTTTGTTTTGGCAAAGGTGAGTGATTTATGCGTCACTCACATCTAATTCAGCTATGCTCGGCAGTGATTTTGGTTCAAGTGTTGATTTTGTTCTGTAGGCTGTTCATTCTCTTGGCTATCAGTGTTCGAATTCTTTTGCTTTTGATGACGTTTAATCTATTTGATCTTCAGGGTCATTACAGTGTTTATTTTGGGTAGTTCGATTTTCACCATTTCTTTGGTAGTGATCTAATTGATTTTAGTCACTTGAATTTGTTTAAATATGCACCCTGGTTATTTCGATCCTCTGATCATCGGAGTGTAGCATTGTTTTGGTTGGAAAAACTAAGCTTCGGCTTTGAGTTTGTTTTGGCGATTCACGGTAGCATTTGTTTGTCCATTTGTTTTAATTTTGCCTATACTGGATGCTCTCGGTTTTGATTTTTGTGGTTATTATGACTTCGTTCATTCGAAGCAAATTATTTTGTTATGATGTTGATGAGTAGTTTAACTTGGACAGATTCTTGTTGTCCTCGGCCTTAACTCGAATTTTGTTTTCCTCCGAGACTCTAGCATGGTCACTACTAGTTTCGATATTACCTCTGTATCATGAATTGATTTTATTCGATATCGCACTTGTGCATATTTTCCTGTCGGTTGCCTATCCATGTGGTCTAGTTCCATCATTTGACATTGGTGGAATTCACTTGTACATATTTTTCTTTTTGTTGAAGTTGCACTTGATATCATTCAGGTATTTGTTTTCCTGGTTGTATTCTTTGTGCAGTTTCGTATCACTTATGATTTGAGTTCATGGCTATGTCCTTAGTGCATTTATCACTCGAATTCTGGTCTGTAATACTTGTATTACTTGACCTTTGGTCCCTGTTGCACTAATGTACTCAAGTCAGTGGCCTTTTGTTATTGCAGTATACGTGACCACTTTGTAGTCTGCACTTGCATGCTCGAGTCTTACCATATTTGTGCATGCATACATACGTTTTGTAAGTGCTTGTATCATCACTATAGCATAATTTGATAATCCCATTGCATGACATTTGTTTCTGGTTCATCTGTGTACTTCACCGAGCATTACTGCTTCCTCTGACCTTTTGTTCAGTGTTGCATCTGCACATTCACTATCCTCATGAACTTGTTCCGTAAGTGATGTACTGATGCACTTTGAACCTGATTTGGGTATTCATCCCTTACCTGTTGCATTTACAAGGTTTTGACATTCATGTCTGCACTCTCTCTCTTGATAGTTGCTTGTGAGATGCATCCCTTGAGTACTTGTCTGTTTCATGCTTTGATCACTGGTTGTAATTCATTTGGTTCAGTCTTGTGCCACCTACTGTTCACTTGAATTGTGATTCTTGATGTCGTACCAAGTTGAGTTAATGTAGTCATCACTTTTGTACATGTACTCTGCTCTGGCCTTGGTTGTTAGTTGTATGCCTATGCATTGCTTTGTCTTTCACGTTGCCTGACCATAGGCATGCTTCGAGTCAGTATTCATATGGCCTCATGATGCAGTGTCTTCATATTACCTTACTGTCTGCCCCTTGGAACTATATGTGTAGTTGCTATCGTTGTACAGTGCGCTTATTCTTCTTTATGTTGCAATGCTTTAAATCATATATGTTGATTTCATTTGCTGCCATGCACTTGAATTGGTTGTATTTATTCGTTTTGTGACATGGCATTGGTGCACTTAGATTGGTTTTCATATTCACTTGAGTTGAACCCGATTTCGGGGTTTGACCTTGCGATCGTTGTGATTTTCACTGAGCTTTTGTGTATCTCCTACGATAGTGGCGAGGCAGTACACGCGTGCGTGTACTGCAGCCCTATCAGATTTGACAGTTTTAAATTGATTTAGTCTATTTGATAAATTGTTTATTTATCTCTGTTCATAATTTAAATCTGCTGATTTTGTTAAACACTGTTAAGTGTTATATTGACCGTTATCCGGTTTCTTTGTTTAAAGAATCGGATAGACGGGAATTATTGTGACTGTCGTCTATTTAAATTATTACTGCCTATATACACTAATAAACTGGTTTGAATTAGACTGACCTGGGTATTATTTTCTTTTGAATGTAATACTCGGGTCAGACCCGAGTATTTCAGGTTGTAGATTTCTTTCTTTGAGTTGCTGTTCGGGATTGAAGACTTTTCACATCTTCTGAAGTTGTCAGAGTCATTTTGTAGTAGTCGTGTCATTGTATAGAATGATATGTATTCATGTATATTAGTCGATAATGTACTTGTATATATAACTTCTAGAATCGACAGTTGTAGTTGTATCATATGTATAGTGTCAACTATGTATTAACTGACATCAGTTATATATATCTGAGACTTTTGTTTTTATCTGTGTTCCGCATTTATATTATCTGTGTTATTGTTATATCTAATGTCCTAAACTATTATGAACCGTCGTAGTTCGTTTTATACTAGTATTGGGTGTGTCGATGGGAGTAAATAAATAATAGAAGAAAAATAAAAAGAATGTACCACTCCTATCGAGATAACCAATGTTAGTGTAAGGCCAATTACGGATGGTCGCTCCCATCCAGCCTTATTCTTCGTAATAATAGACAGTATTTCCTTTAATACTCTTTGTTATTATGAGCATAGAGGTGGGGCGTCACAGTTGGTATCAGAGCTTGGGGTTTATGGACATAATATAAAACATAACTTGGATGGAACATATGTTACAACTATTGGTCGATGTTTTATCTGTGATTTGAGTCAAAACTAAAGTTTTGAAATTTTGATGGAATTTTTAAATATCTTTATTTAAAAATAATAGTGAAATTATGTTCTGATGATTTGATTGATTTGTGTTCTGTTTATCAGAGTGCGCAGTGGAAACAGTAAAACTGTCTTCGCTGAGTACAACTGATAATCTTTTTGATTTAAAAAAAAATCAAAATACGAAATTGATATGAATTTCATTTGTCGTTTACATAGCTGTAATTATTTTGTTTCTTTGAGAATTTCGAATCCGAATTGAGGATTCGAAGAAATTGCAGATATGTGATTTTTGTTGAAATTTCCGCTGGCTTTCTTTGGTACTAATCATTTATTGATTAGATTTTTGCTGTTTTGAATTATCTTCATTGAAGATACATTCGAATGATTTCTTTGTTCCTTTTATAGTACGTGCAAAATTTGAATTGCACGTTACTGCATTTATTTTACGTTGAACCGATGCTTGGTTATGATACGTATTTTGTTGCCGTTATTTTATAACGGGATTTTACACCAATGCTATATTTTGAAGCACGGTGTTTTGTGGCATTTTGATGAATGAGAATTCACTGATATTACATTATGATTTAGATTGTTTTGATGTGATTTTTTTTTTGACGTTTTAAAACTACTGTCGCTTTGGCTTCAGTAACCGTCAAATTTCTTTAAAAAAAAAAAGTGGGTTTTCAAGCGGTTGTTCCGCAATGCTGTTTTGTGACCGTTTTTACGGTATTTTGAGAAGTACAATTTCCTTATCGAAATTGTTACTGATTTGCTGTTTTAATCACGTGATTGGAAAATTGTTTTATAAAATTTTAGCAGTTTGCGTTTTCAAAAGAATGAGGAAGCGACTTAAACGATTCAGCAAAATCGAGGATTATGACCCCTTTCTTTTATTGTTTCGCTTAACTCCGGACTTGTTCAGTTGAGAATGCGAATTGTTATTTTTACAAAATAAATAAAATTGTTTTCAAAAATTTTACAGTTTGCGATTTCAAAAGAATGAAGAAGCGATTTAAACGTTTCAGCAAAATCGAGGACTATGACCCCTTTCTTTTACTGATTCGCTTAATTCCGGACTTGTCCGTTTGAGAATGTAAAGTGTATTTTTACCAAATACACAATTTTGCACTTTCAAGGAAACGATGAAGTGATTTAAACGATATAGCAAAAGTGCGGAGTATGGAACCACACTTTTACTATTTCGGTTAATTCCGGACTCGTTAATTGAATATCTGTTGTTTTGATGATTCTACACTTTCAAGGAAACGATGAAGAGAATTAAACAATTTAGTAAAACTTGTGGTTATGGGACATGTGCGTTTGCTATTTTGGTTAATTCCGGACTCGTTAATTGAAACATTTTGATGCTTTCGTGTGCTTTCGAGCCACTATGAGGACCTTCGGGTCATTTGTTGGACCTTCGGGTCATTTGTTGGGCTTTCGGGCCACTCTGCGGACCTTCGGGTCAAATACCAGTACTAGACCTTCGGGTCACTCTGCGGACCTCCGGGTCAATTTGTTGGGCGCCAAAATTATGTTGAGTACTTGGTAGGCTTCGGCCATTTGTTGATGCACGTGCGGCGAATTAAAAACTCGCCATCTGATGGGATCGATCCAAGCTTTTATGTTGATTTTCTAGTCTTCTTAATTGATTTCTAGATATTTGTTGTTTCCAATTATCTGCAGGTAATTGGATATTTGTTGATATGAGTTCTGATTATCGTTTTTGATAATCGGATATTTGTTGTTTCTAATTATCGCTTGTGATAATTAGATATTTGTTGGTATGAGTTCTGATTATCGTTTTTGATAATCGGATATTTGTTGTTTCTAATTATCGCTTGTGATAATTAGATATTTGTTGGTATGAGTTTTGATTATCCTTTTTGATAATCGGATATTTGTTGTTTCCAAATATCGCTTGTGATAATTAGATATTTGTTGGTATGAGTTCTGATTATCCTTTTTGATAATCGGATATTTGTTGTTTCCAATTATCTGCAGGTAATTGGATATTTGTTGGTATGAGTTCTGATCATCGTTTTTGATAATCGGATATTTGTTGTTTCTAATTATCGCTTGTGATAATTAGATATTTGTTGATATGAGTTCTGATTATCGTTTATGATAATCAGATATTTGTTGTTTCTAATTATCGCTTGTGATAATTAGATATTTGTTGATATGAGTTCTGATTATCGTTTTTGATAATCAGATATTTGTTGTTTCTAATTATCGCTTGTGATAATTAGATATTTGCTGATATGCGTTCTGATTATCGTATTCGATAATCAGATATTTGTTGCTTTTAATTATCGCTTTAGATAATTAAATATTTGTTGATTTAAGATTTAATTATCGCTTGAGATAATTAAATATTTGTTGATTTTAAATTTAATTATCGCTTGAGATAATTAAATATTTGTTGATTTTAAATTTAATTATCGCTTGAGATAATTAAATATTTGTTGATTTTAAATTTGATTATCGCTTGAGATAATCAAATATTTGTTGAATTTGAAATTTGATTATCGCGTGAGATAATCAAATAATTATTGAATTTGAAATTTGATTATCGCTTGTGATAATCAAATAATTGTTGATTTGAAATTTGATTATCGCTTGTGATAATCAAATAATTGTTGATTTGAAATTTGATTATCATTTTTGATAATCGAATATTTGGTGAATTTGAGAAATTTGATTATCGTTTTGTGATAATCGAATATTTGTTGATTTTTGAAATTTGATTATCGTCTTTGATAATCGAATATTTGGTGAATTTGAGAAATTTGATTATCGTTTTGTGATAATCGAATATTTGTTGATTTTTGAAATTTGATTATCGTCTTTGATAATCGAATATTTGGTGAATTTGAGAAATTTGATTATCGTTTTGTGATAATCGAATATTTGTTGAATTTGAAATTTGATTACCGTCTGTGGTAATTAAATTTTTGTTGATACAAAATTTTAATTACCGTTGTGGTAATTAGATATGTGCTGATTTGTTTTTTGATTATCGTTTGAGATAATTAGAAATTTGATGTTTCTGATTACCATTTTGAGTAACTAGATAATTGCGGTTTTACATTTTGTGATTTTTGTTACCTAATTATCTTTGTTGATAATTAGATTTTACTGTCTTCTAATTATCGTATCGTTAATTAGAAATTACTATTTTGAGATTTCTGTATTCTAATTATCTAATTGATAATTGAATATTGCTGATAATTGTGTTTATTCAGTTTAGCTGTTTTCTGATTATCTATTGATAATTAGAGTGTGTTGAGAATTTGTGAATTTCTTTTATGAAAAGGAAAGATTTCTTTAGCGTTTGTATTTGCGACTTCTATTTTCTAGCTTAATCAGTTTATGATTGAAAAATAATTGTTATTGACACCTTTAATTATGAAAATTGCGGGGATGCAATTTTTATAAGGAGGGGAGTCTGTAACAGCCGGGGTTCTGTTGTTAATTTATTATCATCATTAGACGAATGTGTTTAGTAGCTGATGTTATTTGGAGTTTTTAATTCAGTTAAAATTCGTTTGAAATCTGTTGAAGAGTTGGTGGGCTTTAAATTGAAATTGGGCCATATTTTATTTTAGTGCCGTGTTAAAAATCGAGTGATAACCCGGTTTCCATTTTTCGTCTCGAAACCCTAAAGCAAACATACGAACGAAAATTAATGGCGACTTCACATCTCATTTTCGTTCGTCATTCTCTCGTTCGTTCCTCATTTCAAAAATTAGGGCTTTTCAAAATAAGGGCCGCCGATTTCAATGCTCGTTCAATCATCAGCAGCTAGAGCTTTGCTGCCGATTTCTGGTGCTCGCTCAAAAATTAGGGCTTCGGCAATCGACTTTTCGTGTTCGACTTCGATGGTCTCTGCTTTGTTTTGGCAAAGGTGAGTGATTTATGCGTCACTCACATCTAATTCAGTTATGCTCGGCAGTGATTTTGGTTCAAGTGTTGATTTTGTTCTGTAGGCTGTTCATTCTCTTGGCTATCAGTGTTCGAATTCTTTTGCTTTTGATGACGTTTAATCTATTTGATCTTCAGGGTCATTACAGTGTTTATTTTGGGTAGTTTGATTTTCACCATTTCTTTGGTAGTGATCTAATTGATTTTAGTCACTTGAATTTGTTTAAATATGCACCCTAGTTATTTCGATCCTCTGATCATCGGAGTGTAGCATTGTTTTGGTTGGAAAAACTAAGCTTCGGCTTTGAGTTTGTTTTGGCGATTCACGGTAGCATTTGTTTGTCCATTTGTTTTTATTTTGCCTATACTGGATGCTCTCGGTTTTGATTTTTGTGGTTATTATGACTTCATTCATTCGAAGCAAATTATTTTGTTATGATGTTAATGAGTAGTTTAACTTGGACAGATTCTTGTTGTCCTCGGCCTTAACTCGAATTTTGTTTTCCTCCGAGACTCTAGCATGGTCACTACTAGTTTCGATATTACCTCTGTATCTTGAATTGATTTTATTCGATATCGCACTTGTGCATATTTTCCTGTCGGTTGCCTATCCATGTGGTCTGGTTCCATCATTTGACATTGGTGGAATTCACTTGTACATATTTTTCTTTCTGTTCCAGTTGCACTTGATATCATTCAGGTATTTGTTTTCCTGGTTGTATTCTTTGTGCAGTTTCGTATCACTTATGATTTGAGTTCATGGCTATGTCCTTAGTGCATTTATCACTCGAATTCTGGTCTGTAATACTTGTATTACTTGACCTTTGGTCCCTGTTGCACTAATGTACTCAAGTCAGTGGCCTTTTGTTATTGCAGTATACGTGACCACTTTGTAGTCTGCACTTGCATGCTCGAGTCTTACCATATTTGTGCATGCATACATACGTTTTGTAAGTGCTTGTATCATCACTATAGCATAATTTGATAATCCCATTGCATGACATTTGTTTCTGGTTCATCTGTGTACTTCACCGAGCATTACTGCTTCCTCTGACCTTTTGTTCAGTGTTGCATCTGCACATTCACTATCCTCATGAACTTGTTCCGTAAGTGATGTACTGATGCACTTTGAACCTGATTTGGGTATTCATCCCTTACCTGTTGCATTTACAAGGTTTTGACATTCATGTCTGCACTCTCTCTCTTGATAGTTGCTTGTGAGATGCATCCCTTGAGTACTTGTCTGTTTCATGCTTTGATCACTGGTTGTAATTCATTTGGTTCAGTCTTGTGCCACCTACTTTTCACTTGAATTGTGATTCTTGATGTCGTACCAAGTTGAGTTAATGTAGTCATCACTTTTGTACATGTACTCTGCTCTGGCCTTGGTTGTTAGTTGTATGCCTATGCATTGCTTTGTCTTTCACGTTGCCTGACCATAGGCATGCTTCGAGTCAGTATTCATATGGCCTCATGATGCAGTGTCTTCATATTACCTTACTGTCTGCCCCTTGGAACTATATGTGTAGTTGCTATCGTTGTACAGTGCGCTTATTCTTCTTTATGTTGCAACGCTTTAAATCATATATGTTGATTTTATTTGCTGCCATGCACTTGAATTGGTTGTATTTATTCGTTTTGTGACATGGCATTGGTGCACTTAGATTGGTTTTCATATTCACTTGAGTTGAACCCGATTTCGGGGTTTGACCTTGCGATCATTGTGATTTTCACTGAGCTTTTGTGTATCTCCTACGATAGTGGCGAGGCAGTACACGCGTGCGTGTACTGCAGCCCTATCAGATTTGACAGTTTTAAATTGATTTAGTCGATTTGATAAATTGTTTATTTATCTCTGTTCATAATTTAAATCTGCTGATTTTGTTAAACACTGTTAAGTGTTATATTGACCGTTATCCGGTTTCTTTGTTTAAAGAATCGGATAGACGGGAATTATTGTGACTGTCGTCTATTTAAATTATTACTGCCTATATACACTAATAAACTGGTTTGAATTAGACTGACCTGGATATTATTTTCTTTTGAATGTAATACTCGGGTCAGACCCGAGTATTTCAGGTTGTAGATTTCTTTCTTTGAGTTGCTGTTCGGGATTGAAGACTTTTCACATCTTCTGAAGTTGTCAGAGTCATTTTGTAGTAGTCGTGTCATTGTATAGAATGATATGTATTCATGTATATTAGTCGATAATGTACTTGTATATATAACTTCTAGAGTCGACAGTTGTAGTTGTATCATATGTATAGTGTCAACTATGTATTAACTGACATCAGTTATATATATCTGAGACTTTTGTTTTTATCTGTGTTCCGCATTTATATTATCTGTGTTATTGTTATATCTAATGTCCTAAACTATTATGAACCGTCGTAGTTCGTTTTATACTAGTATTGGGTGTGTCGATAGGAGTAAATAAATAATAGAAGAAAAATAAAAAGAATGTACCACTCCTATCGAGATAACCAATGTTAGTGTAAGGCCAATTACGGATGGTCGCTCCCATCCAGCCTTATTCTTCGTAATAATAGACAGTATTTCCTTTAATACTCTTTGTTATTATGAGCATAGAGGTGGGGCATCACAGCTTTCTTGTTTCGTTTACTAGGAAGGTTGCATCTCACAGTTAAGTGGATCCACGGAACAGAAGCAAACTACCTAACTGGATGTTTGTTTGCACAAACGATCACAATTAACTAGCAAGGGCCTGGAACCTTCACTTTGGGAAGGTGCCCCTTCGGTGGTTCCACCAACCTTTTTTGTTGATAGACAAGATTCCATTTTGGCTATTTTTGTCTGCTTGCCCATGTTTTTTCACCATCTGTCCCTCAGCGATTCCTTTTTATCACCTCTAAGCACATGTTCCTTTCTTTTGCAGGTTGTTTGATTCTTCCAAAGAAGTGTACTTCATTGTTAAGTGAATTCATGGGGCAGGCGCAAGCTACTTAACCGGATGTCTGTTTGCACAAACAATCGTAATCAGTTAGCAAGGGCCTGGAAACTTCACTTTGGGAAGGTGCCCCTTCGGTGGAATCACCAACTGTTTGTGAGAAGCACTTCTTATGTAGGAATTGAATCTGGAATTTTTGTGGCCTGATATTTTTTTGTTGAGTGATTTGTAGGAATCGCTTGGCCTTGTGATGTGTTGAATAGGTAAGCTTTGCTTTGACAGCCTGCAATATTAAATCGACATTTTAGCAACATATTTAAGATATTTGCACGTCGAAAATGAGACAGGCATTTTATAGTAGTAGAAAACACAAGATTTATAGTGGTTCGGCCAAGAATTGGGCCTACATCCACTTTATAGTTTTCATTGTTGATTCACACTGATTTTACAATGGTTTACAATACAAGAATGATACATCCACAATCATTTTACAAATTTAAGCATAGCTTCTAAGTAAAATATGGACTCAAGTGATTGCTGTTCCAGGCTCTTGGAATTGGATTTCCTTCGACAGTTGTGAGTTTGAAAGTGCCATCAAGAAGTTTTTTGCCTATGACATATGGCCTTCCCAGTTTGGTCCAAACACTCCCATTGCTGTCATGATCCTTTTCAAGACTAGATCCCCAATTTCAAAGCTGCGTTGGCGAACTTTAGAATTGAAGTGCCTAGCTATCCTTTGCTGATGAGCTGCAACTCTGAGCTCAGCTTCTTTCCTTCTTTCATCAAGCAAGTCAAGTGCTTCAAGTTGCAGCTTTTCATTTTTAGCTTGGTTGAAATGAATTCTCCTGTGTGAGGGGACCTCTATTTCCATTGGAATCATTACTTCTGATCCATATGCTAATGAGAATGGAGTGTGCCCAATCATAGTTTTGTGGGTAGTTCTATATGCCCATAGTGCTAGTGGCAGCTTATCGACCCAACCACCTTTTGCTTTTTCCAGCTGTTTTTTGATGGTTGATTTGATAATTTTGTTTATTGCTTCCACTTGCCCGTTTGCCTGCGGATGAGCCACTGCTGAGAAGCTTTTTTGGATCTTGAATCGCCTGCAAAAGTCTTGGAACTCTTCGCTTTCGAATTGAGTACCATTATCTGTGATTATCTTCTGAGGCACACCATACCTGCAAATGATATTTTTAGTCACAAAGTTTATCATCTTTTTAGAGGTAATAGTAGCCAATGGTTCAGCTTCAGCCCATTTAGTGAAATAATCAACAACAACAATAGCATATTTGATTCCGGATTTGGCAATCGGCAATGGCCCAATGAGATCTATCCCCCAAATGGCGAATGGCCATGGACTGACCATCTGTGTTAGCACGGTGGAAGGTGCTCTTGGGATTTTTGCAAATCTCTGGCATCTGTCACACTTTCGGGAATAGCTAGCAGCATCTCGATTAATATCCGGCCAAAAATACCCATAGCGGAGAATTTTCTTTGCAAGAGTTTGGCCACCTGAATGATCCCCACATTCTCCTCCATGCACTTCAGCTAAAATTATCTTAGCCTCTTCCTTGGTTACACATTGGAGTAATGGCATCGAGAATCCTCGTCTGTACAAATGACCGTCTTGAATTACATATCTCAGAGCTTTTCTTAACAGCTTCTGGCGCTCTTTTGAGTTTTCTGGCAGGGAGCCGTTGAGTAGATATTCCTTGATCGGGGTCATCCACGACTCCTGCTCTTGAGATACTGCCATAATCCAGTCAATATCCATCTCATCAGTACTTGGAGCTGACAAGACTTCCACAGGGACCAATCCTAATAATTGAGCTTCACCAGAGCTTGAATACTTTGCGAGAGAATCTGCCTTCATGTTCTCTTCCCAGGGTATATGGCTTATGGTATAATGATCAAAAGCATCGAGAAGCTCCCAGGCCTTTGACAAGTAAGCAGGCAGATTTCCTCTTTTAGTCTGAAACTCTTTCTTGACTTGGCATACAATAAGTTGGGAATTACTGAAGATCTGCAATACTTTGATGTTCAGTTCTTTAGCAATCTTCAAGCCGGCAATAAGAGCTTCGTATTCTGCTTCATTATTTGTCGAAGGAAATTCTAGTCTCAATGCATAGCACAATGACCGCCCTTCGGGTGTTTCAAGCACAACCCCAACTCCGGAACAATAGTCATTTCTTGCGCTATCAACATATAATTTCCATCAGATCGGGATGTAATCAGTTACCTCTTCCTCACTTCCACCTTTATCTGTGTATTCTGCAATGAAATCTGCTAAAGCTTGTCCATTGGTTGCTCTTCGGGGATGGTAGGTGATATCGTATTGATTGAGTTCAATATTCCACTTCAGAAGACGACCCAAAGTTTCAGGGCGAAATAGGACTTGCTTTAGAGGTTGATCAGTGAGGACTCTAATAGGATGAGCCTGGAAATATGGCCTCAACTTTCTGGACGCAATCAACAGACAATAGGCGAGCTTTTCCAGCTTTGAATAATTCATCTCTGCCCCAGCGAATCTTTTGCTGATGTAATAAACCGGGTGCTGAACTTTTGTGTCTTCCCGTACCAATGCTGCACTAAGAGCATGAGATGAAACCGCTAAGGATACCAAAAGATCTTCACCATTGCTGGGTTGAGAAAGTACTGGAGGCTTTTCCATGTGACAAATCAGTTCTTCAAAAGCTTTCTGACATTCGGGAGTCCATTCAAAGTTTTTCTTCCCTTTCTTTAGAGCGTCAAAGAAGGGAATGCATTTATCAGTGACCCTGGACATAAACCGACTCAAAGCAGTGACTTTCCCGTTGAGGCTTTGCAATTCGTTCTTTGTTCTAGGGGCTTTGACTTCTCTTAAAGCAGTAATCTGAGCAGGATTAGCTTCGATGCCCCTAGCACTCACTATGAAACCCAAGAATTTTCCAGACTCTACCCCGGATGAACATTTCAGAGGATTTAGCTTCATCCCATATTTTCGGAGGACCGTGAACATTTCTGCCAAATGATCCATGTGGTCTACTTCCTTCTTCGATGTCACCAACATATCATCAACATATACTTCCATAGTCTTCCCAATCTGGGGTTTGAACATGGCATTAACAAGTCTTCGATAAGTTGCCCCAGCGTTCTTTAGTCCGAAGGGCATGACTTTATAGCAGTAAAGACCAACATCAGTGATGAAGCTCGTGTCCTCCTGATCTGGCTCATGCATCATGATTTGATTATATCCTGAGTAAGCATCCATAAAAGACATTAATTCATGCCCGGCTGTTCCATCCACCAACTGATCAATTCTGGGCAACGGGAAACAGTCTTTGGGACATGCTTTGTTCAAGTCTGAAAAGTCGATGCATACTCTCCACTTCCCATTTGCTTTTTTAACCAACACCGGATTAGAAACCCAATTTGGATAAGTGGATTCTCTGATGAATCCATTTTCCATGAGCCGATCTACTTCTTCTTTTAATGCTGTCGACCTTTCAGGACCCTGGGTTCTTCTTTTCTGCTTTACGGGTGTGAACTTTGGATCAATATTCAAAGCATGCACGGCGATTTCTGGAGATATTCCACACATGTTGGCATGACTCCAAGCGAATACATCCAGGTTTGCTTTCAAGAATGATATCAGCATATTCTGAACCGTCATACCAAGTTGTGAACCCACATTCAGCACCTTGTTCGGATCATTTGGGTCAACAGGTATTGGCACCGTCACTTCCACCGGCACCACTCTACTCTTCCCTGCACTAGTTTTTCTGGGATCAATCTCTTTACGTGCACCACTATGCTCACCTGGCGCAGCGGATTAATCAAAACAATGTAGATCGATGAAAGTAGCAATCGATGGATTGATGAATACTGAAATGCCCGAATTCGTTGTTCCGAAGATACCGAATTCTAGCTATCCCGAACTCGTTGATCACGCACGATACCGGGTTCAAAGATCTGCGATTCTTCACACGTTGATCTAGCGCACTAGATTCCGTGAATCGGCTTCAGCTGTCGTTGAATCGAGCGCACTCGATTATCCGAGAGTGGAGATAGGAGATTACACTCGACTACCAATTTGGTGAAAACACAAAGCTAACAAACAAAGTTTTTATTTCAAATCAACTAAACTATTACAAATGGCACCACCGGCCTATTTATAGAAATTACAACTCAACACTGAAAACAGGACAACACTTAGGTCGGTTCCGACCTAAAATATACGACTTACGACCTAACTAAGGTCGGCAACGACCTAACCATACAAACGACTTAACAGCATTACAAGATAACAACTACAACGTACAAGCGACCTAAAACAGACAGTGTAACGACCTATAATACAAACGACTTACGACTTATAAAAGATGCGACCTACGACTTAGTATAAGTCAGTAACGATTTATCAGCAGCTTCGTCCTACGACTTAACCAGTACATGCGACTCAAAAACAGCAGCAGTGAACGGTCTAAGAAATCAACGGCAGGGATTAAGTCGGCAGAAAAGATCCACGGCCTCTATCTTCAACGACTTATCTCTTGACTCGTTAGGTCGTTCACGACCTAACACTTAACCAATTTGCTCTGCCTTTTCACTGCGTAACTCGATAGGTCTTTCAGGCGACTTAAGGGACTCGTTAACTCGCAAGTCTTCACTAAGTCGTTGCCGAGTTACACTAGGTCGTTGATGCGACTTAAAGGACCCGTTAGGTCGTGTACGACCTATCACTTCACCAGTTGGGACGACATTATCGCTGCATAACTCGGTAAGC
The DNA here is from genome assembly GCA_030737815.1 of Allium fistulosum. Lineage (NCBI taxonomy): Eukaryota > Viridiplantae > Streptophyta > Magnoliopsida > Asparagales > Amaryllidaceae > Allium > Allium fistulosum. The sequence goes on from CM060903.1 coordinate 1,412,626,058, forward strand.
TTTTGCTTGTTAACTCGCAGGTCTTCATTAAGTCATTGGGGTGACTTAAAAGCTTCGTTAGGTCGGTCCCGAGTTACGAACTCGTTAAGTCGGTCACGACTTAGTACTTGGCCTGCATCATCCTCCCCTGGTTGAGAAAAATCGTCCTCGAATTTGTGCCATCCTCTTCCACCATAAGTTCATCCCCATGATATGGTATGAGATGTTCAACATTGAACACATCGGAAGTATACACATCCTCTGGCAGCCTCAATTTATAAGCGTTTTCATTGATCTTCTTCAAAAATTTTACTGGACCAATCTTCCGTGCTTTCAATTTATTGTATGATCCTACCGGAAAACGGTCCTTTGTTAACATTGCATAAACCCAATCACCTTCATTAAATTCAACACTCATTTGCTTCAAATATGCAGATCGTTTGTACTTCTCATTTGCCTTTTCCAATCGTTCTTGAACGATTCTATGACACTCTGTCAATCCTTCAACAAAATCAGTAGCTTTCTTAACTGTCCCCTTCGCTTGTGGCACTACCGTTAAGTCCAACTGTCCTTTTGGCAAGTTTGAATACACGACCTGGAATGGGCTGAACCCCGTACTACGATTTACCGCATGATTATGAGCAAACTCTGCTTGGCATAATTTCAGATCCCAACTCTTCAGATTACCTTTCACCAGACATCGTAATAAATTTCCCAACGATCTGTTAACCACCTCTGTTTGCCCATCAGTCTGCGGATGGTAAGCGCTACTAAAATTCAACTTCGTACCGACCATTTTCCACAGACTTAGCCAAAAATGACTCAGAAATCTAGTATCCCTGTCTGAAACAATCGATTCAGGTAATCCATGAAGTCGATATATTTCTTTGAAAAATAATTGAGCAACATTAACAGCATCCGCCGTCTTCTTACAAGCAATAAAATGTGCCATTTTCGAAAACCGGTCAACCACCACATAAATGGAATCGTTACCACGCTGTGTTCTCGGCAACCCCAACACAAAGTCCATACTCACATCAACCCAAGGCTTAGTTGGTACAGGTAACAACATATATAATCCAGCATTGGTTGCAGTTCCTTTCGAAACCTGACAGATATGACATCGTTTTACAAACCTTTCAACCTCTTTTCTCATCGATGGCCAAAAATATGATTGAGAAATTAGCTGTAATGTACGGTCTCTACCCACGTGACCTTCCTCATTAATTCTTTCACAATCTTCAACCGTAAACTGCAATTCGGTATACATAATCGATTTCCCTAGAACAGAAAACCATCCACCATCACAAACTCATCTGTCTCCCCATTCTTGACTTTATCTACAAACTTCATAACGTAAGGATCTTCAACAAATAATTCTGGTAGCACATCAAACCCCATCACTTCAACCTTCATTGTAGTTAACATGTGATTTCTTCTACTCAAAGCATCAGCCACACGATTCGTCACTCCTAACTTGTGTTTGACAACAAAAGTAAACTGTTGCAGATATCCAATCCATGATGCATGTCTCGCTGAAATCTTGTCTTGCCCTTGTAAATGCTTCAACGCCTCTTGGTCAGTGTAAAGAACAAACTCCTTCTGAAATAGATAATGTCTCCAGTGTTTAATAGATTGCACAACAGCATAAAATTCCACATCATATGTACTGTATCTCATCTTCGCTCCTGATAACTTCTCACTGAAATATGCAATAGGACGTCCCCTCTGACTCAACACTCCTCCAATCCCAACCTTTGATGCATCAGTATGTAGCTCAAACAACAACTGAAAATCTGGTAATACTAGAATTGGTGCAGGCGTCAACAACTCCTTGATCTTCCCAAAAGCATTCCCTGCTTCCTCTGACCATGAAAACTGTTTACCCTTCATTTAATCTATAACAGGCGCTATCACACTAATAAAGTGTGGAATAAATCTTCTGTAAAATGAAGCCAACCCATGAAAACTCCGAACCTCTGTAATCGTCTTGGGTGGTTGCCAATCTCTGACTGCCTCTACTTTACTCCGGTCCACTTGTATCCCTTCCTCCGAAACAACATACCCCAAAAATAAAACACTAGGCGTCATAAACACGCATTTCTTCGTTGCAGCATAAAATTGTTCTTGTCACAGTACCATCAGCACTTCTCTCAGATGATTCAAATGTTCCTCTGGACTTCCACTATATATCAGAATATCATCGAAATACACCACTACAAACTTCCCAATGAATGGTCTAAAAATCTGATTCATTACCCGCATAAATGTACTTGGCGCATTTGATAAGCCAAATGGCATTACCAACCATTCGTATAGACCCTCCCTGGTTTTAAAAGCAGTCTTCCACTCATCACCTGGCCTGATACGAATTTGATGATATCCGCTCTTCAAATCAATCTTCGAAAAGATAGTAGCTCCGCTCAATTGATCTAGCAGGTCATCCAACCTCAGCATTGGAAATCTATATCTCACAGTAATCTTATTCAATGCTCTACTATCTGTGCACATCCTCCACGTTCCATTCTTTTTGGGTACCAATAAAGCTGGTACAGCACAAGGACTTAAACTCTCCTGCACACGCCCATGTTCAAGCAATTCTTCCACCTGCCTCCTCAACTCTCCATGTTCCTTCGGACTCATTCGATAATGTGGTCTATGTGGCAACATTGCTCCCAGAACCAGATCAATTTGATGTTGAATGTCTCTCAGTGGCGGTAACTCCTTGGGTAACTCCTCTGGGAATACATCCTCAAATTCTTTCAATACTGGTTTCACTCCTTCTGGTATTTCAACCACTTCTTGACTCTCTCGCCCAATCAACAAGTACACTTCATACTCTTCCTCAACCTCCTTAACAAACTCCTTCAAAGATAATAAAGTTTTCAGCTCTTCAATCTCTTCTGACTTACTTTCTCCTTGTTGTCTCTTCTTTGGAACTAAGATAATCTTCATACCTTCAAACATAAAACTGTAGCTATTGGTCCGACCGTCATGCTGTACTGCTCGATCATACTGCCATGGTCTTCCCTAAAGTAAGTGAAAAACATCCATTTCTACTACATCACACCAGATCTCGTCTTTGTATTTCTTCCCAATAGAGAATGGAACACGAACTCGTCTATCCACTTTCACCTCTCCTCCTTTTCTCAACCATGCTAACTTATATGGATTCGAATGCTTCTCTATCTTCAACTTCAACTTTGTTACAGCCTCGGTTGAAATGATATTGTCACAGCTTCCTGCGTCAATCATGAATTTACACACCTTTCCCAGTATAGTGCATGTAGACTGAAAGATATTACTCCTCAACCAACTAGCTTCTTCCTTCTTCGGTGTCAAACACGATCTCCTCAGCATTAAATTACAACCTTCATCTCCTGACGCAATATCCTGTCCATCCTCCTCAACTGGACTAGAATATTCTCCATCACCATCCTCATCCTCAACTTCCGCAACCATGGTTCTCTTCTTTGGCTTTGGACACTCATTGCTTTTATGACCCAATTCCTGACAATTGTAACATTTGAAACCATTGTTAACCTTTGCCTTCTCAGCCTCCTTCCCCACTGGTCTACTGATAGGTTTAGAAACATTAGAACTCCCACTAACACCCTTCGCTTGATTGTTGGAATTAATAAACACACCACTTCCTCGTCTTCCATGTTTCTCCCAAGCCAACGCCTTCTGGTGTGCTTCTGCTACAGATCTGGGATCAAACATGTTAACCATATCCTGTATCTGCATTCGCAACCCCCCAACAAATCTAGCTGTCAATTGTTCCTCTGTCTCCATAATATCATTCCTTGCAATCAGTTGATAAAATTTATCAGCATAGTCATTCACAGATTTCGTCCCTTGTCTCAAGTTTTGCAACCTCTGATACATAAGCGACTGATAGTTATAAGGTAAGAATGTGGCTTTCATCATTTTCCTCATCTCCTCCCAAGATTCAACTTTTGACTTCCCCATTCGTTCACGTGTAAGTTTGGTTTGCTGCCACCATGCCAAAGCTCTACCCCTCAACCTTGTAGCAACCAACTTCACTCTACGATGTTCTCGAACTTCCTTGAAATCAAAAATTTCTTCAACATTAGCCACCCAATCCAAAAACTCTTCAGCTTGCATACCACCCTTGAATTCAGGAATTTCAGTCTTCATCCCAGATTCCCACTTATGATCATACTCTGATTGATTTCTTCCTTGTCCACGTCCTTGTCCATGAACACTTCCACCATCATACTCTTCTTCACAATCTGATGTATATCGATGTCGATCCTGACCACCAGCATCTCTACTACCATCACGTCTTCCACCAACATCCCTTCTATCTACATTCCTCCGTTCACGATCATTCACATTCCCCCCACGCCTTTGATCAACATCAACACTTCTGTCTCGATTGGAATGTGGCGAGACTCTACTTCCCCCATGGTTAGATTCAGGTGAAACCCTTCTCCGATTTTGATTCATTTCTAACATCATCTTCTCTAATCGTCCAATCCCTTCATTAAGCTTCTCACTAAAGTTCTCATTAATTCTTTGCTCCATCTCGTCAGCTTCTTCTCTTTGATACAATGCTTCTACGTTTTGGTGACGATTAGCTCTTCTTGGCGGCATGCTTGAAAACTTCACAAACACTTCAATTCTCGGTCAAATGAGGTACACGGCCTTCACTTGCTTATCTCGGCCGAAGTTCTTCACACTTCAAATTCAAACACTTTTCGAACTTAGATCCAAAATGAAATGGATCGAAAACTCCCACTTTGTTGCAAAAATATAATGAACACGATGAACACAACTTCAACACTTCAAACAAAATTGCACGGCTCAACACTTCAAGCTCGGCTAATCACTTCAAACTTCTTCAAAATAATTGGCTCCAAGACTCGATTTAGCTATGATTGGCTAAACAAGCTCTGATACCAAAACTGGTGCAGCGGATTAATCAAAACAATGTAGATCGATGAAAGTATCAATCGATGGATTGATGAATACTGAAATGCCCGAATTCGTTGTTCCGAAGATACCGAATTCTAGCTATCCCGAACTCGTTGATCGTGCACGATACCGGGTTCAAAGATCTGTGATTCTTCACACGTTGATCTAGCACACTAGATTCCGTGAATCGGCTTCAGCTGTCGTTGAATCGAGCGCACTCGATTATCCGAGAGTGGAGATAGGAGATTACACTCGACTACCAATTTGGTGAAAGCACAAAGCTAACAAACAAAGTTTTTATTTCAAATCAACTAAACTATTACAAATGGCACCACCGGCCTATTTATAGAAATTACAACTCAACACTGAAAACAGGACAACACTTAGGTCGGTTCCGACCTAAAATATACGACTTATGACCTAACTAAGTTCGGCAACGACCTAACCATACAAACGACTTAACAACATTACAAGATAACAACTACAACGTACAAGCGACCTAAAACAGACAGTGTAACGACCTATAATACAAACGACTTACGACTTATAAAAGATGCGACCTACGACTTAGTATAAGTCGGTAACGATTTATCAACAGCTTCGTCCTACGACTTAACCAGTACATGCGACTCAAAAACAGCAGCAGTGAACGGTCTAAGAAATCAACGGCAGGGATTAAGTCGGCAGAAAAGATCCACGGCCTCTATCTTGAACGACTTATCTCTTGACTCGTTAGGTCGTTCACGACCTAACACTTCACCAATTTGCTCTGCCTTTTCACTGCGTAACTCGATAGGTCTTTCAGGCGACTTAAGGGACTCGTTAACTCGCAAGTCTTCACTAAGTCGTTGCCGAGTTACACTAGGTCGTTGATGCAACTTAAAGGACCCGTTAGGTCGTGTACAACCTATCACTTCACCAGTTGGGACGACATTATCGCTGCATAACTCGGTAAGCTTTTGCTTGTAACTCGCAGGTCTTCATTAAGTCGTTAGGGTGACTTAAAAGCTTCGTTAGGTCGGTCCCGAGTTACGAACTCGTTAAGTCGGTCACGACTTAGTACTTGGCCTGCATCATCACCAGTGTAGGGTCTACCCCGTAATTGCTACAAGGTGGGCTCTTTGATGCGGAGCGGAGCTGCCGCACCTTTACCCATTTCTCTTTTCCTTCTTTCCCATAATTCTCTGAAATAGTACTCTCGCCTGTCATTTTGGTCCCCCTTCACAACACCGACGCCATCATCAGTAGGGAACTTCATAGTCAGGCACCATTGGGCGATAATGGCCTTGAATGCGGCAAGAGTTGGTCGACCCAAGAAGGCATTGTAAGTGGAGAATTCATCAACAATCACAAAAGTTTGTTTTTGGACCACTTTCTTTTCCCCTTCTTCGAGCTCTACAAATAGGTCAATAGTTCCAATAGGCTGTTTTGGTTCTCCAGTGAACCCAACTATTTTCTACGAGGAAGCTTGGACATCAGCCATGGGAATTTTCATCTGATCAAATGTCTTTCTGAAGAGGATATTGCAAGAGGCGCCGCAGTCAACAAGCACCCTTCTCACAGTGGCTGATCCGATGCCAGCAGATATTACCAAGGGATCCATGGTAGGAGCCTCAATGCCAACAGATTCTCTAGCCCAGAATATGATGTCATCGTTAAAAGTTCTTTGCTGTTTTAAAGGTGCAGCATCTTTCAAGACAAAAACATTTTCTTCCACCGGGGCATATCTCAAAGCGTGAGCATATCTTTCCATCTCACCCCAACTTCTGCCCGTTGGGTGAGGACCCCCTGTTATAACATTAATGATAGGCCTCTCAAATTCCTACGCTGCAGTCCTCTCACCTGAGTTGGATTGATGAGCAGGAAATTGTTGCCCCTGAGTAGATGAGGTCGGGTCACTTCTGTTTCTCTTCACATATTGTTGTAGTTTATTCTGTCTCAGTAGCTCTTCAATCAAATTCTTTAAATGGCGTCATTCATTAGTGTCGTGGCCAGGTTGATTGTGAAACCGACAAAATCTCCCATTATGCATAGCATTTTTCCCAGGCTTCATCTTAGGTGGTTTAGGGTATTCGATAGCTTCCTTGGTTGTGAAAAAGATATTTTCTAGAGTATCAGTTAAGGGAGTAAAATCTGAAGGTTTAAAGTAGCGAAGTTTCTTCATATCTTTCTGCCCTTTCCTACCGTCATTCTCCCTCTTCTGACCACCAGATTCCTTTTTGTTAGTAGCAACATTGTTATTCTTGACTTCAGCCACGTCTACTTTTGCTGGCACAGGAAGGTTCTCTAAGCGCATGAATTCATTGGCCTTCTTGTAGAACTTCTCAAGTGAACTTGGCTCTTTCATATTTAGTCATTTTCCGAATTCACTTGATTTGTCAATAGCTCGCATCAAGTAAGTCAGAATCATCCGAGGCTCTGCATTATCAACCTCGGCCAAGGCTATATTGAAGCGGTTTAAGAAAGATTTGATAGACTCTCCGGGGCTTTGTTCGAGGCTGGATAGTGACATTATGTCCTTGGCCTTCGAAGCATATAACCTAAACTGATCTTTGAATTTCCGAGTTAGATCAGAGAACTGATCCACGGATTGAACTGCCAACTTTGTGACCAAAGCAGGGCCACTCCCTCCAAGTACACAGGAAAGTATCTACACTTAATCTCGTCTGTCGCTCTGGCACCTGTCATATGCCAGTCATACTTGTATAAGAACTGGTTAGGATCGCTTATCCCCCGATAAGCTGGAATGGTGGAAGGAACAAACTTCTTTGGAAATTAAGCCTTCAGAATTCTTTCAGTAAAAGGAGTTTTGCTTGGAGCGAACCCCGAGTCACTTTCATCTTCCTCCCTTTGCATGCTATCCTTCATGATTTGTCGAATCATTCCCGAGAGGTACTCCTCATCGTTTAGAGGCCCCGCGGGACAGTTGTCAGCTACTTTTTCGGATGTTTGCCTAGACAAACGTTCAAAGAGTTGGCTGCGGCCTTGAACCTCAAGCTTGGGGAGGTGCCCCTTCAGCGGTGCCAGCTGCCCTTTGAGGAATACTTTTCCCTTGGGGATCATGAACATCTTCAACAAAGGTTTCTTCATTATTTTCTGGTTGCTGGTTAACCCCAAGCAAAGCATTCAGCTTGTCCAACATCAAAGTGTTCTGGACTTCTATTTGTTGATACAACCTAGACACTACAGCATCCAATTCTGCCCTTGTGACTCCAACACTAGGAGCTGCTTGATTTGACGTGGGAGAAGTGGCGGTGTTGTCATAAGCATTTCCAGATCTAGTAGATTTACTTTTCCTTCCAGGAGCCATAACTTCGGATAGACTTCTGGTTTTTAGGGAGAGCCTTTCCACAAATCTTTGTGAAGCAATGATGAGAGCACTCCTGAGTTTAATTCTCAGTGAAAGCACCAAAAATGTTAACGCTAAAAATGTACGCTAACACCCCGGTGAGATTCGTGATATAGCAAAAGCACCACCCGTTGGTACGGGAACTAAAAAAAAGTAGAAAATAGCAGAAAACAGTAAAGAGACAACAATTTTTATAGTGGTTCGGCTCAAAGTCAAGCCTACGTCCACTTAATCTCTTCTACTACTGATTTGATTACAAACTTTACAACCATTCTTTGATTACAACACAATTAAGACAAGTAGTTAGAACTTTGGTGCAGAAAAGCTCTTTGAATTCATGTTGAATGAACTTGGTCTTTTTTGAAGGTTCTTTGAAGTATCTTTTGCCTTTGAAGTGTTGGAGCAAGTAGAGAAAACAGCAGAGTCTTGGCGTTCCAAAAATTCGTCCCCTTTCTAGTGCGGAGTAGGCGGGGTATTTATAGGAGAAGCTAGGCTTAGGTCGGCCATGTTTTAGGTCATGAGCGACCTAAGAAGTTGCGAGATATATGTTGTGAGCCATCCCGAGGTAGCATAAGTCGCTGGCGACTTAATGGAGCCATCTTGGACGAGATATATGTTGTGAGCGACTTAGTATGTGTAGTTCAGAAGTTATCTCGGTTGGTTTAGGTCGTTAGCGACCTAAAGGAAGAGGAAGTGAGCACGCGGCTTAACTCTGGAGCTTGCTAGGTCGTTAGGTCGCTCTCTCTTAGCTCGTTAGGTCGTTAACCTGTTAGGTCGCTCTTTCTTTAACTTGTTAGGTCGCTGCCTTCATTGAGTCGCTAGGTCGTTGGAGCTCCTTAATTCGTTGAGTCGCGCTGTGCTTTAGGTCGTTAGGTCGTTGGAGCTTCTTAAGTCGTTAAGTCGCTTATTCCCTTAGGTAGTTAAGTCGCTTATTCCCTTAAGTAGTTAAGTCGCTTGTTCCCTTAAGTAGTTAAGTCGCTTGTTCCCTTAAGTTGTTGAGCCGTATAGGTCGCTAAGTCGTAAATAAGAGAGGGTTAACACATATTAGAAAATCCCTTACATATCTTAGGGAAGTCAACAGGGTAGGGTGCTGCATTGGTAGGCGGGGCAGCGGGTGCCATCGGTGCAGTTGGAGGAATAGGGATTTGCTTAACTTGCTTGAGGTACTATTTAAACATTCGAGCATCCCACGAATGGCGGGTCTTCCTCGGGCAGGGATCCCAGTTCTGGAAAAAATTTATTATCAACCATATCAACTATATGTAGATTAAATCTTTAGTGATGACTTCCTAAGGTAGTATTATATGCTGAAAGAAAAAGGTTGCCTAGTGTGTGCATGTATATTCAAAGAAATAAGGGTGTAAATATATATTTACATATACGAGTATATATGCATGCCCAGGTAGGCCTGCATCTAATCACAATATGTATGCATTAATTCAACAACATGTGGACATTTAAAAAGTGCTATAATGTTTAGGGGAGCTATGTGCAAATTAACGTAGACAGATGCATGCTGCCTCCAGTTGGACTGACCATGTTGTGTTATGTCGGGACTTTCTTTTTATTATATTTCTAGATTAAATTTCTTAGTGAGATTGCAAGGTTTTAGATCCCAAAACAAAGCAGAAAAGACTAGAAAAATAAAAGGTGAAAACTTTTATCTAAACCCTAACAGAGGCAACACTTTGACAATGATTTGGAGGCTACTATTTCGTATTGCTTGATAGTAGATGAAGACGTCTTATGATTTATATGACTGTATTTTCTTCATTTGATATTTCACGCAAGCCATACATTAGAATGCGGTTAAAAAATTTATTATTGTTTCTAATTTGACCGTGAGAACTAATATTTTGAGTGGTTAAAAAATAGTTAAATTGTACTGTTTTTCTAGTCGAACTTTTTCATTGTATATTACTATCAATATTTCTATTATCGAACTCATTTCCTTTTTGACAACCGTGCATTTAGTTGCCATATGCAATTCAACAAAATATATAGAAATTCAATCATAAATATAATGTTTTGAGATAAATAGGATTTTCTCTCTTTGTTTTATTTTGTTCTTAACATTTGTTATAACTTCAATTGTGAGAATGTGATCATGAAACTTCTAGCTAGATTTCTGCACAATACTTCACTGATTTTATTAATAATGCATGCTGTAATGGTCAGAGTCTTAGACTGATACAAAAATAAAGACACTGCCAACCAAAATTTATATACCTCCGACGGTAAAGTTTTTAACTTTTTCAACAATGGGATCATATAAAAATTGCTTCCATCCTCAAGGAATAGATATAAAATTCTTTAGACAACTTCAATCTATCAGGTATCATGGTCATCTTAACAAAGTGAAAGTATAGAACATATAAAGTGATTACTCCCGAATCTACACATGGTATTAGACATGTTCCTATAACAGTGCAGCCAATAGAAAATAGTCAACCCAATAGGCAGAATTGAAGTGAAAAGTTATGAATGGTACAGTGTTACATCCTTGTTCACTTTTCACTTAGCATATTCATTTACAGTAGAACTACTACCAAATTAAATTTTTACTTGATGAACTTACATAGAGTAACTTCTATATGGAGGAAAGGTTAACTGCTTAGTAGACAGAGGATGGCTACATTAAATCTAATATATCTATATATACGCTATTTATTTGAAATAAATAACCTTCGCATAATTCACAAAGTCCAAAACCCAACTGCCATCAGTATATTCTTCCAAATATATATTATTCAAAAAGTGGATACTAAGTAATACCAATATACACCATCTTCATCCTTGCGGGTCAAACAATAATCACCCTCCTCATAAGATTCTAGTACATCCAAGTCAACATCAGCTAGTAATTTAAATATGTACATACATGTGTACGTGCGTGTGTATAGATATACACATTGCTTAATATAATAATTCCAACATATTTTGTCAGTTTATCATTGGGCTTTGGACAAAATACTGTATAGAATCAGCAATCATATCAAGTTTTGACCCATTTTTCAAAAGAATGCCGAGTGGATTTTTAAGTTTTACATTACATGTACAAAAAATGATGATAATAATAATAATATCATTTTATATTTTTACCAAGTGATTAATGTAATGATATATTAATAATATTTATGTATATTATATTTTCTTATTTATTATTATCATTTGCATACTTAATTATAGTATATAATTATTATTTATAACAATTTAGAAATAAAAAAATAAACTCACATCCAATGCTATGAGCATACAATATGGGTTCTACTACTATAAGTATCAATATACAAAACTGTTCTACAAAATGAAAATCCGGTTAAAATTATCAATAAATGATAATTTGATAACTTGTTTGCATAAATGAAAAAATTCCAAAAGGTATGCAACTGTATGAATTTAAGAAGTTATATAACAAATCTGCAACTAAACAATTTCAGTGCTTAATTTATGTCAGTGAATTAATGCATTAACGTATGCATTCTAAAATCGAAGAGTTTTTTTACATAGTTTATGCAAGCATGTTTTTAGCATTATATTAATAATCTATTAATTATACTACTGTATATGCAAGGAAATTGCTGCTTTACATCAACGTATGCCTTTTATAATCGACAGTAATAAAGCATAATTTCCTTATTTAATGCTCAACATAAGTTACATGATACATTAATCTTAGTTTTCCTAATGGATAAATGAAGAAATTTTCGTTCGTTCTTTATGGTAACATGTAACATACCTCATATACAACATACCTTATATAATATATATATATATATATAACTTATATGGCCTCGGTTTAAAGAGTGTTTTGTGTGAATAAACCAAATGCAAATCCTTTCTCAGTGTTCACTCTAGAATTCACATTGGTATATTTTTAAAGGATGGTATTGAGATAATTAGAAGTACAATCCTAATTACTAAAAGGTTTCTTAGAACAAAAAAAGGACCGTTCAGAATTAATCAAATATCATACCTTTATCACACATGGTAATTTCTGAATTCTCATATTACAACCCTCACAACGCAAGCCATATTTTTTTACCCTTTTTATAGTTTTGGTTCAATTAACAAGATTCTTGGATGTAGGATAAAGGAGACGCAATTGCTTGTGCCTCCTTTTCTTTTGCAATATGTCACTATATTTTATGGTTGTATTCATTTTTTAGTTCCTACCAGAAATATGAAGTAATTTGATACTTGTCAAATGTAAAGAAATGAAATCGAGAAATAAAATAAAGAGATGGTAATACTTAAACTACAAATTAATAAAACTTATGATATGAAGGAATAAAATAATTGAAACAACTTCGTTAAAGATAAAAACTCATTCCCAAAATAGATGAACCAAATTAGAAAATATAATGGAGCATTTGAATTCATGAAGTGCACCTACCCCTTTATTTTGTGCATTACCATCGAAAAAGAATACTGCTCTTAATGAAATGCGGATTATTTAACTAATAAAAGAGGGTTGATTGAAATAGATCTTGAGGATACGGTGGAATGTAAACCATATATATATATATCTGTATGTGTTTGTGTATGCAAGATCAATAGTTTTGTGTACTGAATTTAAAATTGTAAGCTGTAAACAATAAGTGAATTAGATGATATTTCAAGTTAAATACCACAGGTACGATGAAATTTTACAGATTTTAGTTCACCTATAACTTCACCATTTATAAGTTATAGAATGAATCAATTAATTAATAACAAAAAAGGAAAATTTATACATGTATCCGTTAGAAATAAAAGTAATGTTGCATGTACTTAATTCAAAATTGTAAGCTCTACATAGTTAGTAAAAGAGATAAAAACTGTTTGCATCAAAGTCATAAGTTAGGCATTCATTCGTAGGATAATAGATTAGCAAGATATTTTGACTAATTCCATGTCTAATATATATTATTATGTCCAGCTGTTATCACTACCAGGCTTTTAAATCTCCCCGAGATGGCCGAGATGAAAAATCCGAGATATCAGCCAAAATCCGAGATTTGGCAGCCTATTTAGTTATAAGTGTTTTAAATATCGCCCGAGATAGCCGAGATATTTTCCCGAGATATTGGCCAAAATCCGAGATTTAAAACACTGATCACTACTTAAATAATCACATTGTCTCCTCTACTAATCGGAATATTGGCAACAGTTAGGAAAAATAAAGCTGGTGTGCATGTGCACTTCTTTCTGTTTTCTGGATGGTTCTTATTAAAATTCAATCTTCGTTTTTGAAGTTGAATAGTATTACAAAATCTTTAATTTAAACAGTAGACACTATTTGAATTTAAAGATTAAACAGCAGGCAGTTATTGCAGCTACTACAAGGACTTATGTATCAAGGTACTTTGCTACCATTGATATAGTAAATAAGCATATAAGAAAAAAGAAAGAACTATTTTTCCATCCCGCATTAATCTTTACTTCTGAAGATAGAGTAATGGTAAACTGTGAAAGATAGAGTAATGGTAAGCAGTAATGGGGATGGTACTAAATAGTTTATGTATAAATAATGTGACGCAAGAAGCACAAAATACATAGTTATTGTACCATCAAATTGTTGCATCCAAGACAGACGTTATTGTCAACATATAAAACAATATGAATTAACATACACTAAAGATTTGAAATACCTATGGGCAGAGCCCTTCAATTTTTGTTTGTGACAGATATTAAACTCAAATAATAAATCACTTTTAAAACAGCAGTAAGTCTCTCAATTCTGAGCAGCAAATGTTTGTCACTTGTGATCGTTAGAGGTAAAACTGAAGTAAAATTTAACAGGTAGCACTTATGATCCATCCTAGTAAATTTGAACAGATAGTGCTTAAAATTACTTGTGATCTTCGTTTAGGCTAGTCGTCGTTAATTGTACGGGCTCGGTTTTAAGCTGGCCGTAGTTGATTACCTATCGACGTTGATGCCGCGCAGGGCAACAAAATAAGGAAAATGGCCGGAGCCAGTTGACGAACATTGGCAGAGTAAGAGGTAAAAGTGCAATCAAATTCAACAGATCATAACTTAAATCCGATGCAGGAAAGGAAAAGAAAATCTAAATGGTACCTGTGTTCGACGTCCGGTAGACATTGAGTCGATGTTGGTTGAGCGTAGTCGTCGGTGAGGAGTAATCGTCGTTAATTGATGACCATATGTAATTGATAATCGTCGTTGTTGCGCAAGGTGTGGAGACCGATTGTAATTTTAAGATTTCGAATCACTGGTAAGGGGAAAGGGAATTGGGGTTTTTTTTCTTTGGGAGAAGCATGGAAAAATGCAAACGCACGGCGAGAGCAAGGGCATAGCAAGAGAAAGGGCATATTTGATATTTCCAAAAGACACGGTCGAAATCTACTCAATGAATTCTCATTATTAGTAGTAAAGATAGTAAGACTTTTTGAAAAATATTTTGAAAAACCATTTCAAAAATAACAAGTACGTCACTCATTCATATAATTTACTTGTTGATCGAGTAACCTAAGTTCTGATACTAAATGTAATAACCCACCCCGGAATAGGTAAATTACGACTTAGAAAAGGCCCATCGATACTTAGACCCATTCCAAAGCTTGCTGTTGGTTAGTAAAAGGAATAATAATATAGAGTTATAACTATTCTTTTAGATCTCATAACGGAAGGAACAAAGTATAATAGCAAATTTTACCTATTCATTTCAAGATAAATTCAAATGTCATAATACAAAACAGAATATAGTCTACAACAATAACTGTTACTTCATTTGTTCCAAAGTACACTTTCATAGGTACAATAAAAGCATCATAAATAAATGATAATAACTGCCACAAGCTTTGCTCACACTATCTTCAAGCATCATCATCGTCATCACTCCTTCTTAGCGTATGTCGTAATGTGGAGGGTGTCAGAACACACAGTGTTTGGTGAATAAAAACCTGGAGCCTTATTATTTCAGTACTTGGGCTGTATATGCCAAAATAGAAATATGTATTATGTATTTAAAACCCTTTAATACTTCATATAAGGAAAGGAAGTGGGCCCTTAATCAACCACTTATTACCTTCCATTCCCGAAGTAGGTTTCCCAATCCCATAACCCATAACCAACGTCATAACTGCCTAAAAATGCGAGAGATAGAACCCAAGCCACTTAATACCTTTTAATATAAAATAGTCAAATCTGACCATTTAAGACCTCAATTGAGATATGCCCCCATTATGTAATACCTATTCCAAAGGTAGACTCCACATAGGTATCTAACTAGCTGACATTGCACGGAAATCTCTTCAGACACTTAATTCTTTCTATTAAACCTTTTTGAGATATGCTTAACCATGCTTAAACCCAATCCGACCATTTAATACTTCATTTGAGGAAAAGAGAAGAGCCGTCAAACAACCATTTAATACCTCCAAAATCCCAAAGCAGGTCCTACATCTTATGACCCATACCCTACGGTGATGTCTCACATTAGTCCGACTATACGTAGATATTGGTAGCCAGATTAACTAAGTAGATTTACCATGTAGAATTGGGACTAATCTCACACCATCGTAGTTACTTATCATAGGTGATGTCTCACATAAGTCCCATAGTCACACTGTTGGTTGCTAGATTAGCTGGGCAGAGTTTCATATGTCGCTTGATTGACCTCCATCACTATGACTTAGTCATATTTATAACACTCTTAATATATTATCATACATTGTAACAACCCAGTTTTAGGGATAATTGATAATAAATATTTAGTTAATTAAAAATGAATTTATTTTGGATTTTAAATAAATAATTTGGATTCACCTAGAATATCAAGATTTTATTACAAAGGGAATGATAATGTAATTAAATAGGTGTTTTGAAAATTTTGAAATAGAATAATTTGGAAATGGTTTAATATCGAGTTTAAATGTGAATAATAAGTAAATGAATTTAATAAATTTAAATAGAGGAATCAAATAAATAAATAAATTCCAACTTATAAGTACATGATTGAGAATAATGAAATAGATTTTGTTTGGATTTTTATTGTAATTTGACTTAAATTTATATTATATTTAAACAAAAAGGGAAAGAAAGAAATATATCTATATATTTACTTAACTATATTTATTTACTAAAGCCAAAACCCAAGCAAATCAAGGCCAACGACATCTCAAGCTCTAAAATAATGTTTGCTGAATTCACATTCTTTGGAGATTTTGATTTCTAGATGGTTCATTCTCATTTATAAGTACATCTTCATTCGTTCATTAGAGACAAGGAGAGAATTCAAAATTTTAACCACCTCTACAACTTTAAGAATTAGATTAAAAATAAAAAAATGATTATTAATTCTCTAATTCAAGTATGTTCTACTAAGCATCAATATACTCTTGCACAAGAAAAGAATGAAGATTGATCTATAGAATTGTTCTTTTTAAGAAAAAAGTGGGCTTTTTTTCAAAAATAAATTCTCCCAAACCCCAAAGAATTAAACGGTTTCGTCTCCGGCATTAGCTTTATGGAGTGAAGGAGAGTTTTTTATATGAATTTAGGAGTGCATGGTGGTAAGGTGGTTGTTGAAATCCAAGGTTCTGATCTAGGGTCAAGTATTGTCGTTGGTTCAGGCGACGGGAGGTCGAAGCGGCAGTGGCATTGGACTTGTGATCGAGAGGAACATCTTTGGAGTTGTATGGGCATGTGCAATGGAAGGTGGTGTCGCAATTTTTTTCTTTGCTTGGAGCTGAGCATGAGTGATGCGTTTTGATTGGTGAGTCCAAGAATGATGGCGATGGTGCAGGCGAGTTGAGATGTTGAAGAGAGAGTTATTGGCAAAGACGGGAGGTGATTTCATGGACCGTAGCCCTGTATCATTGTTGTGCACGTTAATACCGGTGCTCTATGTATTCGGGTATGATTTACGGAGAAGTACGTTTAGAGGGAGAAAAAGGATGTGCTTCTATTATAATTGAGTACAGTCATACCCGCATCTTTGTTATATTTGCTTATTCCAAATGAAAATTGAAATTCTGGACTAAATATATATATGCATTCATGTGTACAGTCATACCCACGTGAATCGAGTGTAGTTTATGAGCATTGAATAATTATCTGAATAACATGCGGTGGTATGGGATGCCTTATTTTATTTGTTTGATTATTCTTTGTAAGTAAATTCACTCAAGCGGGGATTACTCATGTATGTGATGATACTCGTTATGATGAGTATATATTATAATCATGTGTTGGCTAATGAGCAGAGTCATGTGTCGATAAGGGAATAGAGCTCTCGATAACATAGCCATGTGTTGACTTATACAGAGCTGCATGTCGGCTTACATCTAGAGCTATGTGTAGATAGGATATGAGTATTATATGTCGTCAACTTGTGTCCAACTCCCTTTATGGTTCGGGAGTAAACCAGATTAGCCAGTATCCACCCTGGTGACATGATCGTGGGGTCACGCCCTGGATCCGTTACACTATTGTGGGATATTATATCAAATGCGCATCATGACGTTTGGGTTATGTGACCCATAGGGTAGGTGCCTTATAGACCTTTGTGTCACATTGTCTAGCGGTCTATTACCCATAGAGGCAAAGCATGGTCACGATCGAGGCTACGTGTTGATGAGCCATTGGTGGATGGGGTCACGATGTCCGTCGAGGTAACTGAAGACTATAGGAATATATCTGGCTACTATCGGGAGGCTAGTAGACCCTGGGTTCCTGGAGCGTGTTGTGTGCTATCAATCTCCCTTTCTGGTTCAGGATTATGTGTGTATTGTGGATTGGCATATAATATTCACTATTCCATGAGGTGGCTATCATAGAGACCATGTGTCTAAAGTTTATTCAGTCCCCATATATCTATACTATTCTGATTTATTCATTTATGAGGAGATGAGATTATATCTGGACAGGTATCCAGAGTATGATAGATCCTCATATCTTTTATTATGTATTGATAGGCAGCCTATCTTATTTGGTATGTTAATTATGATATTTTTATTAGTGAACGATGTTATATTTTGAGTATGATTGTATGATAATATGATGATAGTATTAGTGATTTCTCGGTTTTGATGTGAATATTTGGACTTGGATGATTCACCGGTTGATTCTGTGAATTAATGATTTACTTTGATATGAGTGACGACATGTGTATATTTACATGATTTGTGATACTTGGAATTTATAAATATATTCGAGAATGTCGATGATATTGTGATTAAATACTTTATATATTTTATTACGTGTTTAATAACGGGATGGAAGTTTTGTATTATACTTACACATAATGAATTAAACATATATTAACCCTCGATATAGACATAGTCTAACAAGAGTGTTATTTATAATACTCAAGTCAGTTAGATACATTTTAGGCACAAGGACGACGTGACCGACATTAGTTTTACTGGGTATAGAAGAGCTTTATTTTAAGATTGTTATATAACATTTATATGATATTAATTCACTGTATATGTTTGACTCTAAGCTATATATTAATTGTTTATCATATTATATTAAGATATTTGACATTTTGAGTTGTGTTGTACTCTTATAACTCTATTGTATTATTTATTATATGTTATTGCTGTGACTGACTTTGTGTTTTCTGTTATCTACTATATATTATGTATTGTTTTGTCCTAGAGGTATACGGGTATATTGTTTTGTGCTGATATTGGATACATATAAATGAGTTATTTATTTGATGTTTTAATATGTTCCAGTGTTAGTCCAAGATAATATTCACGTGTATACCCCTTATAGCCTCATTCTCCATATAATCTAATAGTATTACTCTGCAATACTCTCGGATTGTATGGGTATAGAGTTGGAGTGTCACAATTTGTATCGGAGTAGGTTCAGAATGGTACGTTGTATATAAGAGACATGAGTCATTGGCTTAGATAAGATGTAGAGTCCTTGTACCTTTGGAGAGTTGGGTAGTTAATCAACAATGTGTAATATTTAGTATATGATGATAAGTGGGGGGTATTCATCTCGAGACGTATTTGTTATTATATATATATATACACACATATATAATATTTGGATTTTGATATTTGAGAATGAATATAGATATAAATATAAAATGATTTACCTTAGGTGGTTTAATATGGAATTGTTGTGTTTTAATTTGATTTTAGTAAGAGTTCGCAGCGGAAAATTTATTTTTTTTCTCAATGAGTGCACGAGTTATGTTTCTTATATTTGTTTGATTGTTGTTAGTTGTTTGAGTTGGTTTGTCCGTTGGGTGCACTAAGAATTCTAATTAATGTGGGAGCGTACGTATGCGATAGGAGTTCCTAAACACTAAAATGAAACGTATGGACATAAAATTTTAAAAGTTTTGAAGCTTGGAAACAATATACTATTTTTAAAAAGATGAACATATTTTGAGCTATATTAACAACTAGTGGTTTGAAAATGATTGTATTAAGTATTTATAAGAATGAAGTTATTAGTCTTGTTATAGATTTCTCCTATGGAAATTGCGAGGATGCAATTTTATTTGGGAGAAATCTGTAATATCCCGGTTTGAGGGGTTATTAATAATAAATATTTAATTAATTAAAAATGGATTTTTTTTGGAATTTTAAATAAATAATCTGGATTCATCTTAGAATATGAGGATTTTATTACAAGGGAATTGGTAATGTAATTAAATGAGTCTTTTGAAAATTTTAAAATAAAATAATTTAGAAATTGTTTAATATAGAGTTTAAATGTGAATAATAAGTATTTGAATATTAATAAATTTAAATAGAGGAAATAAATAAATTCCAAAATTTTTACTGTAATAAGTAAATGATTGAGAATAATGAATATAGATTTTTTTGGAATTTTATTGTAATTTGAATTAAATATGTATTAAATTTAAATGAAAAGGAAAAGAAAGAAATATATCTACATATTTACTTAACTATATTTATCTACTAAAGCCCAAACCCAAGCAAATCAAGTCCAACAACATCTCAAACTCTAAAATCATGTTTATTGATTTCACACTCTTTGGAGATTTTGATTTCCAGATGATTCATTTTCTTTTATAAATACACCTTCATTCGTTCATTTAGAGGCAAAGAGAGAATTCAAAAACTCAACCACCTTCTACTACTTTAAGAATTAGATTAGAAATCAAATAAATGATTATTGATTCTCTAATTCAAATAGGTGCTGCTAAGCATCAATATACTCTTGAACAAGAAAGGGATGAAGACTGATCTACTGAGTTGTTCTTTTTAAGCAAAGAAATGGCCCTTTTCTTTGAAAAACAAAATTCTCCCAAATCACAAAGAATTAAATAGTGCCATCTATTGAATAGCTTCATGGAGTGATGGAGAAGTTTTGGTACGAATTTGGGAGTGTAGAGTGGTGGTCGAAATCAAAGGTTCCGATCTAGGGTTAGGTATTGTTGATGGTTCATGCAATAGGAGGTCGAAGCGGTAGTGGCGTTGGACTTTGATCGAGAGGAGTATCTGATACGCACACTAACCATATACAAGAAGATGTACATGCTAACAATACACAGGACAAGGCTACACGTCCAAAAAGGACTATAAAGACACCTAAAAGGCTAATGGATTCTGAGTATTAAAATGAGTATCATAAAGTAATAGCACTATGTATTTTATGTTATATGCTTGTTTGTTTTTGGCGCTACTTTTGCCTTTCTGTTATGTATTTGGAGCCAAAAATTGTGCCACGTCCTCAAAAGTTGTTATGAGGAGACGCTATATAATTGTATCCACGCTAGTAGAAAGATATGAAAGAATTAGTTGTGAAATCTCTCTCTCTCTCTTTTAACCTTCTTTTCCAGCTCTTTTTTCTTCGTCTCCCCTATTTTCTCTCCTCTCTCGTTCGATACCACATGTGATCATATCAAACTGGTGCTTTCACCAGTGATCTCCCCCCATCCTCCCCAAATACCCAAACTAACCCTACCATGACTCTCCTCGAAGAAGCCGTCCAACAACTCAATCACCACAACGACACCATCACTGCCATACAGTCAACCCAGTCCAGCCAAGGCTCCTTACTCGAATCATAAAACGCCGACATTATCGATATCAAAACAGCAATCCAATCCTTGACCAAATCTATGGCGGATCTAAACCACAAATTTGACACTCAATCACCACCTTCTCCACACAATCAAACATCCACGAATACCCAATCCTTACCAGTCCGACAACCTCCATTGCTATCAACACCAAACCAAACCCGCCAACCAAAAATCTCCCTCATTACATTCGATGGAACAAACCCACATGATTGGATTTTCCAGGCTGATCGTTACTTCACATATTATGCAACTCCCGAAGAACAGCGCGTGGAGTTAGCCAGCTTTCACATGGAGGGACAAGCTCTAACTTGGTTCCAGTGGGTGCACAGGAACAAACAACTTTCCTCATGGCCGGCGTTGGCCAAAGCAATAGAGCAACGCTTCGGCCCACCCACTTTTCTAAACCCACAAGCTACCCTCTTCAAACTTAAACAAATTACAACAGTTGACAACTATCAATCCACTTTTGAAACGTTATGCAACCAAATCACTACCCTAAACCCCGAGTCTGTGTTGCAATGTTTTATTTCAGGCCTTAAACCCATGATCCAAAACGAACTCTTACTCCTCAAACCAACAACTATCTCTGACGCCATTAATACAGCAAAACTCATCGAAAAGAAACACATGGACCAACCTAAATTTCCCTTTTCCAAATCCAACCAGAACTTCCACAAACCATCCCACTTCCAAAATAAACTACAAACATTCCCTCAAACAACTCATCTGCAAACATCCAAACCATCCATACCCATAAAACAACTCACACAAGCCGAAATGAACAACCGCAAACAGCAGGGCCTCTACTTTAACTGCGATGAAAATTACCATTTCGATCACCGCTGTAAACCAACTCACATCCTGCTGATACTTCCCGACGTTAACTCTGATGAAACCAAACCCCCAGATGACCCTATCATCGACACATCCCACACAATCAACCAAACAAACACAGTTGACATCATCGACGACCCACCACAGGAAATTTCCTTTCATGCTCTAACCAGATCTACACATCCACGAGCAATACGGCTTCCAGCCCTTGTCAACGACAACCCAATTTCAATATTAGTGGATTCGAGATCCACGCATAATTATTTACATCCTAAAACCGCAAAGTTTTTAGGCCTTAACATCAACAGTGAAAGTTCCTTTGCAGTAACAGTCGGTAATGGCGAGAAATTGCGGAGTTCCGGATGCTGCAAACAAGTTTCGGTGGATATCCAAGGGTACAATTTCTTAATTGATTTTCATTTGCTTGAAATTGTGGGTTCTGACGCGGTTTGTGGTATTCAATGGCTGGAAGAGTTGGGTCCTATTACCATGGACCATCGAAAATTGACTATGCTATTTACTATGAATGGCAAGCCCATTTGCTTGACTGGGCTAGGCCCATCTACCGACCCAACCCCTATATCTTTACACCAACTCAAACGTTTCGAAGCCACATCAGCCATTTCCAGTTATCTCTATTTGCAACCACAGCCCAACACTGGCCCAACAACCCATAACCAAATAACATCCGATAAACCCGACCTTAAAACCATTTTACATGCTTTCCAACATGCTTTCTCTCACCCAACACAACTACCACCTCACCAAAACTTAAACCATCACATTAACCTCAATCCCAACACCAATCCAATCAATATAAACCATACCGATACCCATATTTTCAAAAAAACGAGATTAAAAAACAAGTTCACGAAATGCTCAACTCCATTATTATCCAACCATCAACAAGCCCATTTTCTTCCCCCGTTCTTTTGGTAAAAAAGAAAGACGGTTCATGGCGATTTTGCGTTGACTACCGCGCATTGAATGCTATAACTATCAAAGATAGATTTCCAATACCAACGGTGGATGAATTATTAGATGAATTATATGGATCTCTATTTTTTTCCAAACTAGACCTACGAAGTGGCTATTTTCAAATTCATGTCCACCCACCCGATATCCCAAAAACCGCATTTCGCACACATGAAGGCCACTACGAATTTCTTGTAATGCCATTCGGCCTAACTAATGCACCATCCACCTTTCAGGCAACAATGAATCATATCTTTAGACCACACTTGAGAAAATTCATACTCGTTTTCTTCGATGATATCCTCATATATAGCCCCTCTTGGCCTGACCACTTAGACCACCTCCACAAAACCCTCACGATCTTATACCAACATAAATTCTATGCCAATGAAACCAAATGCACTTTCGGGCTCACCGAACTTGAGTATTTGGGCCATATAATTTCGGGCCAAGGCGTCCGTGTTGACCCAACAAACATTTCAGCTATGGTAACTTAGCCTACACCAAATTCACTAACACCAGTTCGCGGGTTCTTGGGCTTAACAGGTTATTATTGCCGATTTATTAAACATTATGCAGCAATCACTAGCCCAATAACAGACTTATTGAAGCAAAGCAAATTTTCGTGGACCACCGAAGCCCAAATAGCGTTTGACAAAATGAAAACCGCAGTCACAAATACCCCAATCCTATCTCTTCCAGATTTCACTCAACCATTTACCGTCACTACTGATGCCTCCTCCACCACCATTGGCGCGGTTCTCTCCCAAGCCGACCACCCAATTGCCTTTTTTAGCTTCAAATTGCCCCGCCCCCTTCAAAAAACTTCCACCTACTCGAGAGAGATGTTCGCGATTACTTCTTCCATAAAAAAATGGCGACACTATTTACTTGGTCGCCCCTTTCAGATAGTTACCGACCACCAGAGTCTCCGAGAGCTCACAACGCAGACGATCCAGACTCCAGAGCAACAGAAGTGGCTTACCAAGTTATTGGGATTTGATTTTACAATTCACTACCAACCAGGCAAACAAAATCTGGTTGGAGATGGGTTATCTCTCTTTTTCGCCACCGCCACCATGCACGCAATTTCAGGCCCAGTTCTTCCACTCCTTGCAGCAATTCAGTCCTCTTTGGCCAACGATGCAGCAGCTCAATCCATCATTCAACAATTAGCAGCAAGTACTTGCCCTAACACAGAATTTCAATTTCGCAATAATTTGTTATTTTGGGGAAATCGTGTTTATGTCCCTAATAATGATGAACTAAAAAAACAAATTATGAGTGAGTTGCATGCCTCAAAAATTGGTGGTCATTCCGACATTAAGGCTACAATTGCAAGAGTGTCGAGCAATTTTTATTGGCCAAAGCTAGCTGCATCAGTCCAAGAATTTGTTCGTCAGTGTCACATATGCCTCCCAACAAAACCTGACAATACGCCATACAAGGGACAACTCTAACCCTTACCGATACCATCTCAAATCTGGGAGGACATAGAAATGGATTTTGTTACACATTTGCCTCTGTCCTTTGGTTGAACAGTGATTTTGGTTATAGTAGATCAGCTATCTAAGTACGCGCATTTCTATGCACTGCCAACATCTGTGTCTGCTTCTCAGCTTGCCAATTATTTCCTATAAGAATACGTCAGACTTCATGGCTTTCCACGATCGATAATTTCAGACCGAGATATACTGTTTTCAAGCCAATTCTGGAGAGAGTTATTCCGACTTCACGGCACGAAACTGCAAATGAGTAGCACCTACCATCCAGAGACAGACGGACAATTCGAAGTGCTGAATCGCTGTTTGCAAATGTACTTGCGTGCAATGGTCGAAGATACACCGACTAGATGGATCAAATGCTTGCCGTGGGCCGAATGGTAGTATAATACCACTAAGCACACTTCCCTCGGTATGTCTCCATTCCAGGCAGTCTATGGAAGACCACCACCAGTTATAGCTGACTACATCAACGTTTCGGCCACCATCCCTGCGTTACATGAGTGGGCTTCTGCAAGAGACAATCTCCTTAACATCATCAAAACAAACCTTCAACGTGCACAGTAACGTATGAAAGCACACGCTGATCAGCATCGAAGTGACAAGCAATATGAAGTCGGCTCTTGGGTCTTCCTGAAACTACAGCCCTATCGACAACAGACATTACGCAATAATCACCACAAGCTAGTCAAGAAGTATTATGGACCTTTTCAGATCATTGAGAAAATTTGCCCAATTGCTTATAAATTGTCGTTGCCCTCAACAGCACACATACATCCAGTCTTTCACATCTCATTGCCTAAGTCGTGCCCAGATCGAACTACAACTAAAGCTACCCCACTACCAAAAAGCATTACTGATGCCTACCCCAACCTTGAGGACAAGGTCATTCTCGATGGGATGGGCAATGATATGCACACTAACCATATACAAGATGTACATGCTAATAATACACAGGACAAGGCTACACGTCCAAAAAGGATGATAAAGACACGTAAAAGGCTAATGGATTCTGAGTATTAAAATGAGTATCGTAAAGTAATAGCACTATGTATTTTCTGTTATATGCTTGTTTGTTTTTGACGCTACTTCTGCCTTTCTGTTATGTATTTGGCGCCGAAAATTGTGCCACGTCCTCAAAAGTTGTTATGAGGAGACGCTATATAATTGTATACACGCTAGTAGAAAGATATGAAAGAATTAGTTATGAAATCTCTCTCTCTCTCTCTCTCTCTTTTAACCTTCTTTTCCAGCTCTTTTTTCTTCATCTCCCCTATTTTCTCTTCTCTCTCGTTCGATACCACCTGTGATCATATCAGTATCTCTGGTTGCGGTATGGGCATGTGCAATGGAAGGTGGTATCCTGATGTTTTTCTTCGCCTGTAGGCGAGCATGGGCAACACGTTTTGATTGGTGAGTCCGAGAATGATGACGATGGTGCAGGCGAGTTGGGATGTTAAAGAGATAGTTGTTGGCAAAGACGTGAGGTGACTTCATGGACCGTAGCCCAGTATCACTGTTGTGCACGTTGAGGGTGGTGGTATGTGTGCTTGGGTATTTTTGAGGGAGAAGAAGAAGGATGTCTTACTGTTACAAGTGAGTACACTCATACCCTCAACCCTGTTATATTTGTTCATTGCAAATGAAAATTGAAATTCTAGACTAGATATATATGCATTCATGTGTGTTGAGCCCATGCCCTATTATGCGTGTTTATAAGTGCATTATTGTGTTTCAGTGATTTGTGTTGTGTGTGTGTGTCAGTAAATACATATGTGTAGTGTGCATATGTATATTTATGTCAAAGTTTCTTCATATCCTATGCTCTATTGTGCTGATTAAGCATTTGCCATTGCATTGTTATTATGTTTTCATATTTTAGTCTAATAAGTTAGATCATTTTTTCAAATGGAGCTGCTGCTATTGTATAATGTGTCTAAACTTATTGTATCACCAAAGAAACATATTTATAAGTTTAAATTGGCTGGATATGAATTTTTGTTCCGTTTGTGGGCATGCAAAATTCCGAAGCATCATAAACCTAAATCATTAATAATTAGAGTATAGTTTATATTTAAATTATACTAAACTAAACCTACAATTGAACTTTAATATAACTACTGGATATAAATATAAGCAGTAGTATATACATAAACACACACTTTATGGTCTTTTTGCTCATGAATAGTTAAGTTAACTTCATGATAGCGTGCTGGCATTATGCATATGCCTGCATGTTTCAAGAAAAATATTTAGTGCATGCTTTAGTGTTTCAGTTTTTCCTTTGTTTGTGCTAGGTGTTTTCTGATGTGTTCCATTATATTATGTTTAAGCTTCGCATAGTATTACTTTGGAGGCAATCTTTTATTAGCATGCATATCATACCTATATGCATATTATGTAAAAAAATTTGTATCTAATCATTGTCAATTAAGAAAAAATTCCTAAATGTGACATTTAGCTATATAATTTATTTTGGGAATTTATAATGAGTTTTCCAGTATTATTAATGAATATTAAATGATTGCCTAATTTTACAAAAGATTGTGATATTTGTAATTATCTAATTAATTCTGGAACACATATTTACTAACCAACTCTTAGTATTTATTTTGTTATACAAAACTATATGTTTTAGATATTTCATTATTATCTATTGATTTGTTTATTTATATTTATTTGAATAATCTATTTTTATCAGTTTCTAATTTCTGATTTCTTATCTTTTTATATTGATACCGAGGATATGAGTGATTCACCGTTAATATAGATTTAGTGGATGATTGGAAATGATACGGTGATAACATCCTTTTGTACGAATTTGTAAAATTACTAAATTTGGAATATTTTTTTATATGATGATTAATGATGCTTATATACTTACTTAGACATTTCCTCTGTATCATACATCTTATATATACCATTATATGAGATTCAAAACATGGTGTTTATATACATGTTTTATATGATTACCTTTATTATTATTGTATTTGAATATTTCTTATTTCTACGTGATGAGCAATTTGAATAAACGGTTTAGTGATATCGTCTGGTATGGGACTTTTGGTAGTACATTTTCAATTATTCATCAAACTTGTCATATAGAGATGCTTAGTATGGATCGAGTGTAGTTTATGAGCATTAAATAATTATTCAAATAACATGCAGTGGTACGGGACGTAGTTATGTTATTTGTTTGATTGTCCTTTGTAAGTAAATGTTACTTAAACAAGGATTGCACATATGTGATACTTGCTGTGATGAGTATATATTATAGCCGTGTGTTGGCTAATGAGTAGAGCCATGTATAGCTAAGGGATTATAGCTCTAGTATCACATAGTCATGTGTTGACTTATACAGAGCCATGTGTCGGCTTACCTCTAGAGCTATGTGTAGATAGGATATGAGTATTAAATGTCATCCACTTGTGTCCAGCTCCCTTTATGGTTCGAAAGTGAACCAGATTAGCCAGTATCCACCCTGACGACCTGATTGTAGGGTCGTCCTCTAGATCTGCGACATCATTGTGGGATTTTATATTTGATGTGCATCACGATGTTTGGGTTAGGTGACCCGTATAGTAGGTTCCCTACAGCCTTTTCTGTCATATAGGCCAGGAGTTTGTTACTTATAGGGGCAAAGCAGGATTGTGATCGAAGTTATGCATTGATGAGCCATTGGTGGATGGGGTCACGATGTCCGTCGAGGTAACTGAAGACTGTAGGAATAGATCCGACTACTAACGGGAGGCTAATAGACCCTATTATGTATGTGTTGTGGATTGGCATATATTATTCACTATCACATGAGGTGACTGTACTAGAGACTGTGTGTCTAAAGTATAGTCAGTCCCCATATGGATCATATTCTGATTTATTCATTTATGTGGAGATGAGATTATATCTGGACGGGTGTCCAGAGTATGATATATCCTCATATCTTTCATTACGTATTGACAGGCAGCTTATCTTATTTTGGTATATTAATTATGATATTTTTGTTATTAAATAATGTTATATTTTGGGTATGATTATAAGATAATTTGATTATAGTGTTAGTGATTTCTTTGATTTGATGTGAATGCCTAGACTTGAATGATTCACCTACTTGTCGTTGATTCTGCGAATTATTGATTTACTTTAATATGGTTGATGACGTGTGTGTGTGTATACACACATGATTTGTGATTCTTGGAATTTATAAATATATTTCAGAACACTTATGATATTGTGATTAAACACTATGTACATTGTATTACATGTTTAATAATGGGATGGATGTTTTATATTATTATATTATACATGCACATAATGAATTAAATATATGTTCACCCTCAATATAAACATAGCCTTACCTGAGTCTTATTTATACTACTCAGGTCAGTCAGAGACATTTTAGGTATAAGAACGACGTGTACACATTTGTTTTACTGGGTTTTGAAGAGCTTTATTTTAAGATTGTAATATGACATTTATATGATACTAATTCACTGTATATGTTTGACACTGAGCTGTATATTAATTGTTTATCATATTATATTAAGATATTTGACATTTTGAGTTATGTTGTACGCTTATAACACTATTGTATTATTTATTATATGTTATTGTTGCGACTTACTTTGTGTTCTTTGTTATCTACTCTATATTGTGTATTGTTCTATCCTAGAGGCATATGTGTTTATTGTTCTGTACTGATATGGGCTACGTATAGATGAGTTATTTATTTGATTTTTTAATATGTACCGGTGTTAGTCTAAGAGAATATTCATGTGTGTTTATAGTATCATTCTCCATATTATATGATAGTATTACTCTATAATACTCTCGGATTGTATGGGTATAGAGGTGGGGTGTCAAACACACCTCATTGTGTCCGTTAATTAGGCTGTATAAGAATTCCTTCTTATTTTTCCTTAACAATCAATTACTTTCCTAGGGGATTTAATGATAATTATTAGCTAATGAACTACGCAATTATGTGTAATAGTTGTACACTATTTACGGTCATTAATATATAAATAAATGCGCACTTATTATTTTCTATGCATGCAGAGATTACGCCCTAACTTGCGTTAAATGTCAATTCCTATTTAAACAACAATAATACAAGTCCTTTTCCATTTTATCAATGGTGCCATATTTCCAATATCCGTAACAAGGGATTTCAATATCCTTAATAAAGGATTTAACATTTATATCCAAAAATTGCAATAGACATATACAGAATAAACATTTCAACTCAATCAATCACTTCAAATCAATGGCATAATCTCAAAAATAGAAATTACAGTTTTAGCTTCAACTTATATTCAATCTCTCTTTTACAAAGAATCAAATAATGGAATTTCTCTTTTATTTTCACATGGAATAAAATGGTGTAAACTAAGAACAAATTCACACTTAACACCCTATTCCTTGATCGAGACTTTATAATCGAATTAGATTTAAAGAGGAGAGGAAAAGAATTTGGAATCACCAAAAACTGCAAAAACTTATAATTCCAACTGTTTAATGTAAACAATTGAGAGTTCCAACAAGAATTAAAACTTCGAATTAAAGGAGTTTTGGGTGGTTTTATAGTGTTTCATTTTCGCAATCCCAAAACCCCTAAGGCATATCCAAATCCATCATATACACTAATTAGTTACTAAAAAAATGCAAAGATTTCCACCCATAGATTATCCTTAGCTTAGCTTTGTCTTCTTTGGATTTATAGTGCCTTATAACCCCTTCTAGATCTCTCTTTTAATACACACACACACATGGTAAGGGATATGTATATATATTCATTAGATTCAGAAAAGATGGAGAAGAATAGGTTGGAGGAATTAATGGAAGACTAAATAGAATTTTTACTTGAATTTCTATTGGAATTTCCGAATCTACCGGAGAGACAAGAATGGCAGAGGTTCGCTGAATTCCTATATATTTTTATGAATAAAAGTGGAGAAGGTAGGCTTCTATTTATAAGGGTTGAAACACACCAGAACCATAGGATGAAATTAGGTCAAAATTAGATAAATCTGGAACATTTATCTCCAAAACAATCCTAGCCGCCATTGGTAGGGCAGTCGACCGCCCTTATGTGTATCGGTCGACCGCTAGGGGACAATCAGTTGATCCTATGGGTCGACTGCTCCACCTTATTTGGGAATGTTCATTTGTTTCCGTTGCCACATTAATTTTATACCTTAATTAGTTTAAACTTTAATTGTTAACGTTAACGGTTTCATAACCCCCAAGTCTATTCTCAGTTAATTTTCAAATTTAAAATTTAATTACTTATTTGAATTTGAATTCAAATTAAATTATTTAAACCAAAAACTTTAAATGCTCATAACTTCTTTGTTCAAGCTCCATTTTTAGCATATTATAAATGGAAATTGATTAGAATTTTGCCACGGACGCAATAGTAAAACTTCAACCAAATTCTTTCTTTTAAAAAATTTCCATTTTTACCCCTACCTTATTCAATCTAATTTACTTACTATATTTACTTGTTTACTTATAGTAAATTTATAGGGTGTTACAAATCAAGCTTGGCCATGAATTACCAAAAATATTCATCTTTCCCCTTGTACTTTAAATACTTAACCAAATTATTTAAGGAATTTAAGGCTACATAAAAAACTCTAGACGAAGCTAGGTCAAACTCGGAGCTAACCCAAAGCATATGGAGAAAAGTAGGAAACCCAAGTCATGCATTAGAAATTCATTAAAGAACTTTAGGTCAGCTTCGTACCTCTAAAAGTCAAATTCAAGCTTGACTTTCCTGTGTACCATAGTTGAATCAAGGAGTAAAAGCAAAAGATCATGGTCAAATAGGATGATATTCGATGACAAATGCCGGTGGCACCCAAATTTGGTGGCACCGTCTACCTATGATCTAAAGATGATGAAAGAAGTTGTAATGGTGCAAGGAAGGTGTAACTCGAATCAGATAAGGGGGAAACGCTTGGATCGGGTTTGAGTTGAATCTATGAACGTCGGTGATGACTATAGACCGACGGCGTTGAAGTTGTGGGTTAATAGATAAGTCGACGGCAGTTGGAATCAAAAGTCGACGAGGCTAGAGGGTTCAAATTGGCAATGGTGGAGGCAGTGTAAAATAAAAGTCAAGAGGTAATATGTGTAGAAGTTACTTAAGTAATTTCGAGAATTTGGAAACCGCCTCCGAAATTGGTACCGAGTCATTCTTCACAACTCCATACCGAGTTGAGAAACCTAATAAAAAAGGAAGAAGATGAAAGGAAATAATAGAATTGATTGCAATGGATAATGAAAGTGGAAGCAATCAAAGTGGAGCAGTCCTGCCTGACCAATTAGAAAAAATTTCCAGACTTCCCGTAATACAAATAACGGACTTGAACAGTACACTTTACATCTTATACCATCCAAAGGGCATGAATCCGTAGCTATTCAAAGTGATGTGACAATCAATAGAATATGCACTGCTTTGCAAGAATAGTTCAAAGGATGAAAATGCCTACTCGAATTAGAGTTTGAAGTTGATAGCTTGTTTTGATCCAAAGCATACCTTGTTAACACAAGGTATACTTTAGGGACAAATGTTATCATGCTTTTGAGCCAAGGCATATCCGGACGAATTGGAACCGTTGGATGGTTGTAAGATAAGCCAAAAGTCCTGAACCTTAGCTTTGGAAAGCATAATCCAATCGGCCGCATCCACCCACGACTTGACACCCTGCCTTCGGCTTTGCCTGCGCCTTACCCTCTGACAGCCTATCCTTCCTTCATGCGACCTCTTGCCTACCACTCCGCTGTCCTTAGCCATGCCACGCGACAGCCTCCGCCTGCCGCGTGTGGCATACTCATGCCTTGCGCGGGCCGTGAGCAGCGCTGAGATCCGCTTCCTTGAACCTGAGCAACTCGTCCATCTCATCGATCGTGCAGGCAAGCTTTATCATGTTATTTATATTTATTATATATATACTGCTCGTTTATATTCTCAGTCATAATATGTCGTTTTATAATGTATATATTTATATAGTTTTGAAAATACATATAAGTATTTGGAACTTTTTTTAATACGTACGTTTTAATGACCTGTTTTTTTAATATATAAAGCTTTTATATATATATATATATATAATCAGTTGAGTAATATATGTTGTTCGTGTTATTTTAAAGCTTTGAATTTTTAAGTATATATATAAATAATAGTTTGGTTTGCATAGGTTTATATATAAAACTTTGTTCGAATATGTACGTGCATGTAAACTGATTGCTTGTTTACATAGAATATGAGTTATACAATCTACTAGGGTTTTAAATATATATCATACTAAAGTGTATTAATTTTGAGTATCATATGTACGTTTTGTATATATTGTATTGTATCTATATTTGAAGTTATAGGTTAGTATATTTACTAGTTGATTATATATACAACAGGTAGTGTGTATATATATTTATGCTTTGCTGATGTTATAATTGAGGTATGTTTATATAGATTTTATATGTTACCTTTTTATATGAGAAATAGTTTGTATAAAGTGACATGTAGTATAGAAGTAGAGATATATTTCGTTTATACATGTTCTATTATAAGAGATATATAGTCATTTTAGTATACGTTAGTCCTATATATACATTGCTTTTGCTGTTGCATGTATAGGTTGTTGGTTTGAAAAGTAAATATATGATATTTATAATATATTGTTTATATATGTTAAAGTTGTATAAAACCTGTTCATGTATATAAGTATAGTAAAGTATATTAAGTTATACATGTCTATGTAAGTACATTCGGTTAGTTAGATTAAAGGCAGTATTACATTTATGTGAATGTATGTAAGCCTACATATTTGTTATACAATAGTTTATATAGTTGATATTGATTTACAAATGTATAGATCCTGTTTGTGTTTTTTTATGAAGTATGTAAAAAAAACTGTAAGTAATATATATAGGTTATTGTATATATATCTATTGTTGTATATTTTATTTTCTATAAGTATATATATATTGTATATTAGAGTCTGCATAATTATATGTATCGATACTGGTTTAATAGATTTATTTTTATTCTTTTATATTAATATAATTGCTGTATGAGTTATATAATATGTTAGTTGTATAGGTGTATATATTTGTATATATATATGTACATAACTTTACAACAATAATGATTTTTAAATTTTAAATTATTTGATATTTGCCTTAAATTATAATATTAAAAGTTATATATCACATATAGTAATAATGTATATATTTTCTGTTAATATCAAAATTGATTTGATCCATTCTCATCGATTTCTTATCTATCAGCTTGTTTGTCGAATTCGTGCCAATTTAGCTTTGCTTTGGAACTCGTGCTTGGATCTGTAACCCGTATCATTGTCTATTCCCTCTAGCCTCGAAAGGTGAGCAATCACTCACGATTACCGTTCTTATATATATTAGATTTGATTTCAATTGAAACGACAATTGAAATACACCGCTAAATTTGAACTGTTAATTATTTAAATTGTTATATAGGATATGCATTTATATGAAATTGTTCACCTGTGGGATATGACACCACATCCTGTTGTTTATATTATATTGTTATTGATGATATATGCTTGTTGCTGATTATTGTGTTACATTATCATACCTGTTCTCACTCTGCAAGTTCCCTGTTAGTATAGAATTCCCTATGGGTTGAAATGATACATACCCGAACGATTTGTAGAATAGGAGAAAATCGTTATGGGTTGAAATGATAAACCCAAGCGATTTTAATTAAATTGAATTTTGGATTGCGGGTTTGTAATGAGATGTACCCGTATATATTTAAATTACGGATTGAAATGATAAGTATCCGTATCACTTGACCTTAGTACAGAAACTATATACGGACACCGTTGGTTTATATATAAATATTTTGAAATTGATTTCTACGGTTTGAAAGGAAATATGCATGGTTTACTTAAATTTGAAAATATCTTGTATATGAATAAGTTTTAATATAAAATAGAAGATTGAATAATAAGCTTTAAATTTAGTGAAGTTTGATTTAGGTAAATCACAATATGTTTAAGTATTTATTTAAAATTTAACAATCGATTTTATAATGATTCTATAAGTTAAGGCTTGGAAAGGTAAATTCGAATTTATTCGAAATTTATTTAATTAAGAATTTTTGTTTAATTAAATCGATTTGAAACTTATTGAATTTGACGGTTTTAAGATATGATTTTTATAACTTGATTTTTTGATTTAAAGTGATTAAATGGATATTTCAAGTTTAAATAAATCGAAGAAAATATTTAATTTAATGTAATTTAAGGTTATTTAAATGATAATGGATTTATCAAGTGAATATTTCAAAACAAAATAATAATGAAGTTAAAATAAGGTATATATGAAATTATCAATTTAGTTTTGAAAGTACTATAATCTGGAAATATATATATTTGAAATGGAAATGATATTTTGGTTTTGAAGTATAAATTATTTTTGAAATGACCACGGTGTTATAATGAAGTTTGGTTGTTACTAGCGTATATTTCTATATAGTAGTTAGTTCCACGGATCCTTAGAGGATGGTTATCTCAAACATCCTTTAAGTTAATTGTATTTCAGTTGATATTTCACTTGAGTTGAATTTATTGATATAAGTATGTTAATCCTGACTCGAGTGTTTTGTGTTTTGCTTTACGCTCGGGTCAGACTGAGTGATACAGCATTTGAGACTCGCCTTTGAAGTTGGAGCTTCGCTTGGAGATCCAACTATCGATTCAGCTTTCAGCCTTCCAGTTGATTTGCTCGGAGATGTCATTAGTCTGTATTTGAGATATTCTATTGTATTTTATTTCAAACTTTGTTGTTTATATAGTAGCTTCATGAACTACTATTTATTAATCTATTCCGCTGCATTCTGTTATATACTCTGTGATTCTGTGATTATTTTATTTACTGTATATGCTGAGTTTTTGCCAAATTTAAATTAACAATCTGATATTTTGAGCAATTCAATTCCGACATGTGCGGATGCGAATGGTTGAAAATATCGGGATGTTACAATAAGTGTTGTTTTAAATTTATAAATGATAATTTATAAATGAGAAAATCCTTATAATAGGATTGTTTAAAAATAAAACTAAGTGAAAAATGTTTTGGGTACATAGTAATTAATGTTTTAATGACATTTGTCTTGACCCTTGTTTTAATAAACTTAGTATTATAATTTGCCCTTTTTAAAAGAGTATTTCAAAGAGTATTTTTAATGTGCTTTACAAATAATTGAAATGTGAAAATAAAGTACAAGTGTGTATTAAATGTTTTAAAAGTTTGATTCATTTATTGGTGGTTAGTGTATGCGATTTAATTCTCATACACAAATCACTTTATTATTCTCGATAGTTGGTATATACACTATCAATTTCAATTCAACTTTCCTCTTTGAGTGTCGTCAATTCAAGACGATTTGTTGCTATTTTGAGCTTTGATGACCTTTAATGGAAATGACTAAAACCAAAGCGCGAGTGAGGGCAAAGCTTTGTGGGGTTGCTCCCATTAGGGTATTTTCACATCCACTCTAGATTAGGTTCGGTCTGTGCATTGTGATGTGAAATACTCGGATACTCGGTAAGGTCTGGCGGGGTCCAACTTGGAGTTCCCGAGAGGTATCATGGAGTATATGAGCCTCTCAAGTATATTTTTATAGGTATATTTTGGTAGGGGGGGCGCACCCTCCTAGTCATTTGTTGTAAAATTTCCTTTCCTTCCATTAATTCAAATCTTTGAATTGTTTTCCTTAATTGCATCGAGAAGTGTTTTGTGCCATTCTCTATGTTTAATTATTTATGTCCATTCTTTCAAGTCTAGATTTTGATGTTAATTATGCCAATTCATTACGTATGAGATTTGTTCTTACTCGTACTTATCCTTTATTTTCGATTTGTTTCTATTGTTTATTTCCACTATGTTATGTCTGGATGTTTTTCTTATATGGTGAAACACCATTCCGCATTTGCGGCGTTGTCCCACCAATTGTTTTATGTTTATCCCATTACCTGAGTTTTCTCACGCTGGTATTGCAGACTGACCCGGGTGTTATTTTATTATAATCTCAGGTCAGATTAAGTATTTTCCCAGGTTGGCTTTGGTGATATGGAGTTCTTAGAGAAGAGATGGATGTTCACCTACCATAGTGTTTATTTTGCGCTATATTATATTGTATACCAATCAACATTGTAAGGTCGAGAATTTATATCGTCCAGCCGATAAGATTTATTTTTAACTCTGATGTACTCAAATGGAACAAAAAATGGTGTATACGTATGTACTTAATATAATATATGCTAATAATTTTATCAAATACAAATATGCTCTTTAAATACGTTCATAATCCTTAATTTAAGGAGTATTTTTTATACCAAATGTAACAACCTATCATTTTCAACCTTCCGATTTAACACAACTCACGGTGTGTAAACCCTGAAAGCCAAAAACAACATGTCGTTAGGTTAAAATAACAAGAGACAAACAAGATAATATATTCAAACTATCCCTTTCTTAAATCATAGCGGAAGGTAATACCATATAATATATCAAATAAAACTTTAGTCCAAAACAACTGATTCAATGTATAAACATAGCAAATACAGTCAAATCCAGTTCAAGTCTAATAAACATACAATATCAATGTCAGGTGATTATTTATATAAAGATTTATATACATAAGTAACGCCTTCATCATCTGCACCATCCAGCATCACTCAGTATAATACACTAGTTCCCATCAACCTAAAACAAAAGGGAAAACATATAGAGAGGGTTAGATTACAATCTGGTAAGTGATGTACGTCTACTTTACTACATACTCTAATCATTCCCAAATAATAACAAGATAATTATGGTAATCAATCATACTTTAATCTTGTTTCACCTACATCTAATAAGTTAGTCAAACAATACAATGATCATGACAAAATTCATGAAACAAGGTCTCAATCCAATAAATTTACAATGGTGGATGATATGGTCTAACCCATAAACAAAGCCTAGCCCACCCTATTGCATTAACATAAGGCTGAATCACTGAATGGACACATTTCCATATACAGCTTATGAACCCATTTTCATACGACAACATGCACCTGAGAATTTCTACACAAATTGAGCGACCATATTACCATGATAACCAATAGAGGTCTCAACACCAAAAGTCGAATAAATCACTATAGAAATTGACTTTTTGCAACAACCCACCTTTTCGATTCCAAAAGTCGACACTAATACATCCATGGAATTCATGTGTGAAACATCCAAGTGTCGGAATTGCGGATCATTAGGGTGAAATATAGAACAGAAATTCACAAATGTAACGAGTAATATATAATATATATATAATTGTTCTTTACAAAAAGAAAAAAAACTTTAATATACCTACAAACATCAAAGTACTAAGCAATCATCAGCCTGGACAGTTATAACAACATGTCTTTACAATTGATAAATACAACAAGAACAAACAGCGGAAGATAAAATACATGAATACGTCTTGGAGGATGCACCTTGTCTTCTAAAGCTTCAAAGTATCCAGCTAAATCTGGAAAATATGCTTCGGTTAACCCGAGCATTATAAGAGAAATAATGCCCGGATCAGTCTGGTAAAACCAACGTGAGAAGCACAATCAAATGGAATTTTAATGCTTTATAAAACCTTTCAAAATAAAGGTATCTCATATATCATGCCGCATGTAAACATGGATGGGTTTTTATCTTATGATAACCAAAACATTTATATAGGAAATCCAGTTATATTATAATAATGTCTAGGGGTTTAAAGTAAATTATGAATACAGCTGGAATGCTTGCATCTCACTTTCTAGCATAGTTAGGCACAACTATATTCGTACGGTGCTTATTGGAGAATGGATTCCATCAATGAAAAAACTACTGGAGTACCGCCTATCACTATAGACCTCTAGAAAAATGTACCAAGGTCAACAAGAACATATTACACCCCTGCTACAAAGAACTGTCCTACCCCTTATTGGTCATCACCTCAGTTGCATTGCAACATATTCCTAAGAACTCTCATGCACAACCAAATCCATAAATATATATATCTAGAAGGACGATGACATATCCTAATAGGTGCGACCCACATAGCCTGTCTACATCTCATATGTTTTAGTCATTCTCGGTTGATGAGGCTTAAGGCATTTTCGAAAGCCTAACAAATTCACCATTAGACTTCCAAAACTTACACAAAAATAATTTTTTGTATAATAAAATGCAATAAACCATTTTAACATCAATTTTATATCCAAAACTTTATTTCAAAATTTAAATTGATATAAAATGATGAAATAAAGTTTTGGATATAAAATTGATGTTTAAATGGTTTGTTGCATTTTATTATATAAGAAAATTATTTTTGTGTAATTTTTGGAAGTCGCTTTACCCTTTTAGCAAATCCCACTTGGAATGCTAACACGGCCCTCCATACGACAGTGCAATGATAGAATTCGTCCATATAATTTGTTCAGGATATGAACAAATGAGGGCAATACTTCTACTATATCCTTTTTGGAATCACCTTCAGGATTAGTAGCAAGTAGCCCTTGCATTTCAAAAACCTTCATCTTTGATTCCATCATCTTCAAGATGCTTCAATTTGAACGCTTGAGTTGGGTTGAAGTGGTTTTAGGATAATTCATACTTATCCAATATTCGTCTCTTCAAGCCAACACTCGATAGTTTCCGATAAACTTAACTCCGGTTCTTTTGGAAATAAATAGACAATCAATAAGAGCGAGGATCACCCCTAACAATTTAATGGATGGATATCCTTATCATTTGTCCTAGAAGAACAAAACGAGATTTATACGCATAGTACAACATCATTGAAGACGACTGTGCCATATAACTCACGTGTTTCTCCTAGATATTTCCAAAGTTAATGTAACAACCCGCAAATTTTGAAAATATTTTAAATGAAAATTCATTTGAAACTTTGAATATAATTATTTTAAAATTTGATAAATTTGGAAATTAATATAATATTTTGGGATTTGATGTGAAATGTTCTTCCAAATTTAATAAAATAAAGATTTTACTTAAAATGCAAATTTTGGTCAACTTTGGTCAAAGTTTGACTTTTTGTGAAAATTTTAAAATTTGAACTTTTACTTTTTTTTATAAAGATGAATTTTATTCTAACATTTTCTTTGTTTTTCCTTTTGTTAAATTTTGATTCCTACATTTCAAAACATACAACTTTTGGCGTAGTACACACAGTTACTTTCCCTACAACTTCTATTTTATTTTAGTTTGATTTGTTTGGGATTAGACCATTTGGGCTAGAAAACCCTTTAGTTAGATGAGGAGCCTATATAATATCCTAGGGTTTTGCTTGATGTCTCATTGTCATTTGTGCCTCCACAGAAGAAAAAAACAATGTAAGTTTTCGTCTTCATATTTCTCCTCAAAACCCTAGACCTTCTTCATCTTTTCCTCTACAATTTTCCTCCTCCTCCCCTCCACAAATTTCGGCCACACCTATCTCCTCCTTCCCCAACCACAAACCCTAGCTAAAAACCCACTTCTCCTCCTTCCTTTTCCCCATTTCCTCTTCACGAGTTTCGGCCCATACCTCCTCTACTCCAACAAAAAACCCATAGCCGAACTTCCTCAACCCCTTCCCCTTGCTTTGCCTTAGCCGTGACCACCTCCTCCATCACCTAATCCCTAGGCCGAGCCCTCCACTACCAAAACCCTAACCCTAGGCCGAGCCCCTTAACCAAAACCCTAGCCTAACCTAGCCAAAACTCCTATGGCCGAACCCTAGCCTAGTCCACACCTCTATGGTCGAACCCAAACACAAACAAAACCCTATGGTTGAACCCAAACTAACATATGGCTGAGCCTATGCATCCCTAGACAAGCCCTCTCCATATGTTTACAAATATTTTTTTTTCTATTTTTATTTTTCTATGTGAATTATTTGTTTACGTATGGAATTTATTTTATTTTTCAAAGCGTCAGATTTGGATTCTCCTCTCACTCAAGCTTGTCCATAATTTGTCGTACTTGTTGTAGTCGTTGTGTTGCGTTTCGAATCACTTCTCTAACCAAAGAAAGGTGAGTAATCACCCTTGACAACGTTCTTATATTTTGGTGAATTGATGACAGTGGAATTGTATGGATTTGTATATGCAAGTTGAGAATTTCACCTATGTTTATGTTATGTTATTTCATATCATATTTTACCTGTTATGATCATATGCCATGATATATTGAATATTGTTATGTTTATTTCATATTCTTTTCTCACACTGGAAGTGTAACGATCCCGTTTTTAAGCCAATTTTAATTTTGTAATTAATACAATTCTAGAATTAAATTGTGGAATTAATTGGTGAATTTATTTGAATATTTTCCAAAAACAAATAAAATATGTGTTTGTTTTATATATATATAAATAGACTGAAAATAGAATTTGAATTTGAAATTCAAAAATTAAATATCTTAAAAATAAATTAGATTTAAAACTCTATATTTTAAAATCAATAAAAATGAATATTTAGTAATAAGCATAATAGCTTAAGTTTGAACAGAAATTGATAAAAAGGTTTATATATTTTCTTTTACAAATTTGCTTGAACTAAATTTGGTTTGTAAATATATAAAAGTATAAAAACATAATACATAAATTTATGAAAAATATAAGTAATTAATAAATTTATATAAGTAAGGACTTAAACATAAAATAAATGTGTTTGACATTTGTAAATTTATAAAATTCATACAATAACAAATGTAAGCTTAGTATAATTGGCAAAGACAAGTGGCAATTGATTTTCTTTTGATTTGAATTATATATAATATAGTGTTTTGAGAAAAAAACCTGGTTATTCTATTTTCAGTTCAAACATTCTCAAATTTCTCTCGTCTTCAAACTAAAACCTGAAATGAAAATCTAAAAGAAAACTAAAATCAAAACTTAAAGCTTTCAATCTGGAATCAAGCAACAAACTTGAGATTCAACCTGAGCAATTCAAAGATCAAGCAAGATTCAATTCAAACTCAAGTATTTCAAAGATCAACAATCAAGTTGCTGTTCCAAAATCTAGAAGCAGTTCAAAGATCAAAGTTCAAATCTATTTCCAGTTTTCTTTCAAAAAGTCTGTTCTCTGTTCAACATCAAAAGGTGAGTAAACTACTTGAACCTGTTGATATATCTTGATGTTTTGAGATTGATACTTGAAGTATGTGGTGAAGAATGTTGTATGGATGTAAAAATATATCTGCATGTATATATATATATATGTAGATTGTGTGTGCATGTCTGTACATTTCTTTGTTCTTAGTTTATAGGCTACAAAACCTGTTCAAAATTCGAAATCTCATCCCCCAATCCTTTTTAGGCTTTGATCTCTAGAAAAAAAATGTTTGTATGTGTGTAACATCATTTCTAAAAATAGTTTTACGTAAAGATATTGAGTAAATATTTTGAAAAGGAAAAATTATAGTGTAATCTTTTCAAGACAGAAAATTCGATCATCTTAATTCCAAGTTTTGATTATATAAACAAATTCGTATTAGAAATTAATGAGTTTTGATAATGGTTTCATAATTTTTAAGTTTATATATATTGGGAATTCGTGAGTTGAATAGAAAGAACATTTTCATCAATTCTCATTGATCGGCGAAGATTGGTAAGTCGTGATCATTCTTGGTGGAAGCTAACGTGATGAAGATCACAGGAAAAATGATGAAGGAATTTTTAGATCAACGTGGAGGTGGCGCAATGGCAAACTAGGGTTAAATTGCTTGTTTTGATCAACGTTGTAATAAAGGCAATTGCATGGTCGTGGATAAACTAGAGATGATCGCATATGGGGGAATCGATGCGTGGATGACCGATGAAGCTATGGTCAGAGTCGCATGATTTCTGGTGATCTGTGGCGGCGTATCGAGGTGGTTTTGGGTGTTCGGAGTTGTTCTAGTGGAGCTTCAGGAAGCTCGATGTCGATTTCGTGTTTGATTCAAAAGTCGGGTGGTCGGAATCGAGGGAGGTGGTCGAAGACGACTTGCCAGCGATGGCATCGGTGATTAGAACGGTGGCGTTCGTCTGTGCACGTGTACGGGTGTCTACGTGTGTCAATGGGTATAGGTTGCTGCTGTAGTTTTGGAGAAGAGGTAGCCTCGGGGAAGATAGGCTCTGGCTCGAAGTTGTTCTCGGGGTTGTTACTAGGGAAATTATGGTTTGGGCTCGAGAATTTTAGAAACGATTTTAGCCAAGGTTTTAAGCAAAAGTATATTGTTAAGCAAAAGGAAATATGCTAGTTTTCAAAGTAAAATATTTTTCAAAACAAAGGTGTTGATCAAGTT
The DNA here is from genome assembly GCA_030737815.1 of Allium fistulosum. Classification (NCBI taxonomy): domain Eukaryota; kingdom Viridiplantae; phylum Streptophyta; class Magnoliopsida; order Asparagales; family Amaryllidaceae; genus Allium; species Allium fistulosum. The sequence goes on from CM060903.1 coordinate 1,412,669,025, forward strand.
TCAAACAAGTTTCAAAATATATAGATTATAAATGCAAATGTTTTTGAAATTTAATTGTTTTGATTTGGATAAATTAAATATTAGGTTGATTATTTAAGCTCTGATTGTTTTCAAATATAAAGTGATGTAATTAAGAAGTGATTATGGTGAGTATATTAAACCTTAATTAATCGAAAAGTTCTCAAAAGGTTTTGTATAAATTGATTTTCAAATATCTAATTTGAATAAGATATAAATGACAAGTAAGTGATTAATTAAGGTTAATGATTTGTCTTTGATAAATTAAGGTCTTAATCAATTAAAGATAATTAATTATTGTGATTAAAATAAAAGGTTTATCTTAAATAATGTTTTTAATTTGTTAATTAACTTAAAAGTCTTAAGTTAATTCATATGTTAATGATAAATTATTTCAAAGGTTTATTTAAGATTTAAATGATAATTCAGCAATTAATTAAGATAAAGGGTTTATCTTTAATTAATTAAGGATAATTAATTAGTTTAATTAATAAAGGATAATCACTTGATGAAATTAATTAAGTATAATTACTTAATGCGATTAATAAAGTATAATAATTACATAGTGTAAGTATTAATGAATAATTAATGAATGTAATTAATTAAAGGGTTAATTACTTAATGTAATTAATTAAAGGAGGATTAATTAATGTGAGTAATTAAAGGACAATTAATTAATTAAAAGTTAATTAATTAATGATTAAAGGTGAATAAATTAATGATTAAAGGTTAATTAATTTATGATTAAAAGATAATTACTTTTATTAAGGGTTAATTAATTATGTAATTAACTTAAGGTTAATTAATTAATGTGATTAATTAAGGGATAATTAATTAATTGAGGATAATTACTTAAGATGGATAATTAAGGATGATTAATTAATTTCATTAATTAATAACTAATGGTTTGTAATAATTAATGTTAATTAAGAAGAGTTAGGTAATTAACTCATAAGTAATTAATCTATTTTGAGACTAATTAAATTAATTATAAATTATGTGATTGATTAATCTTGCTTATGGATGATTGGATTATATTGAATGCCTTGAATTGTTTGTGATATTCTGTGATATGAATTGTTTTGGATTGAGCTGTGATAAATGTATGTTATTTATCTATGATGAATTTACCTGTTTATCTGTGAATGGAAAATAAGCGTTATAGGGTTATACCGCTTATTGATATTGTTGTGCTTGGATTAATGATGGTTGTGATATTATTGTTGTATGTAAAACCCCTGGACAACACAACTCATACACAAATATGGATTTCATGTGAAATTGGTTAAGTCATGGGTATTTTGAATTTAATATTATCTTATTCCAAAATGGTTTGGAAGTGAAATTGGGTTGAATATGGGAAACTTTTGAAAAGGAGGTTTTGAAATTAAAAATCATTTTGAATATGATATGGCTTGTTAAAGTTTTGAAATTTTGGAACCTATGGTTTTAAAAATGGTTATACAGGTTATATAATGTATATATGGACTTTAAATCATTTTTTGAAGTATTTTAAATGAATTATTTTGGGAGTTTAAATAGAGCTTGCTGAGGGTGCGGCAGTTCACTGATTTTCTGGATTATACTTTAAAAGAATATGACGTAAGCAAATTCAATCGGATTTTTCTGAAACGAAAAACCTTTATTTCCAAATGATAATAGCTTTCCTATAAAGAAAGAATTCCCAGTTTTTGTTGAATGGATTTTCCAAGTTATGGGTAAATCAAATTTGAAAAGGAAATAGTTTTGAAAGCTATGAATGAACTTTTGTTAAAGATTTGAGCAAACCTTGTTTCAAATTAAAGTTGACCTTAAAGGTGAATCTTTTTGTTTAAAAGATAAGAAAAATGAAAATTTGTTTAAACCATTCAAAAGGAAAGGTTTTAGGAAATAATGGCTGTGACTTAACTAAGATCCAAATGGATCCATATGTTTTTAAAGTTAAGCGCTCATTATTCGGATTAGCCGGGAGAGGACTTTATGTCATAAAACGCATTTCGAATAATGATATGACGGAATGGAATTGCATTTGAAGACGGTGGTTGAAGCCCGAGTATTTTCGAAAACGAAAGGATTACCTATTGATTGTCTTTGCACCGACTAGCCCCGGTATAGAGATTTAGATTACCCTAAGTGATGGGGAGTCCGGACGTGATTAGGGAATATCCGAATGTGCAAGGGCTTTTTCCTTAATTGGACGAAGTACCTTCGGTTCCATTCAAACCCAGGATGGACTTGTATGGATGTATGTCTGACGTTACACTTTGAGATATAAAGCTGGTTTCTATCAAATACATTTCTGTTTGGTGGCGAAGAATTTATTCTCTTAGCTTAACACCCTTTTCTGAGACGTACGAGCTCAGAGGCTATGTAGTTGATTGTTACTAGTGATATATTCCTAATTTGGTAATGTAGCATGCTAAGTGCTGATCATTGGTTGATCGAAGCATGGCTTTTGTGATAAGCGTATCTTTGTGGGACGAGACTTCATCGAACCTCACACCCCGGAAATGGTCGAAACAGGAAGGATGCAGCAAGGTTACGGGGGTCGCGCCCCTTAGGGTATGTACATTTCCTTCTGGATAAAAAGTGGTATAATGGTATGGAGCCCAGATATTTTACTTTTGTGGATAAAAAAGTGGTATCATGGTATGGAGCCCAGATATTTTACTTATGTGGTTATTGGTTGTTGGAATTCGAGGCGCCTCGGTAAAGGTTGGTTACGACCGGGGGATGGCATACTCGTGACAGTTAGTTACCTAGTGATGCAGCCCAAAATGATACCCAAGATAATGCATCCCAATTTGGTGAAGTGTTAGGTCGCGAACGACCTAACGAGTCCTTTAAGTCGCTCCAGCGACTTAGTGAAGCTCGCCAACGACCTAGTGGAGATGCGCAACAAAACGAAGGTCGCTCGCGAGTTAACGGGCTAAGCATGAAGACACTCGTGCGAGTTAATGAGATAGGTCGCTCAGGCGAGCTACGACCTAGCAAGGAAAACAAATCAAAGTTAGGTCGCGAACGACCGAACTCTCACATGCCGCTTACTTTAGGTCGCTCCGATCTTTCGAGTACCAGCTTTGACGAGTTACGACCTAAGTTAGGTCGCGAGATAGAATTATGACCTATGTTAGGTCGCGGAGAAGTTTTACGACCTATGATGGGTCGCTGAAGAGGATGCCGCTTTATTTTAGGTCGCTCGACCTTATACATTGGAAAGTTAGGCCGCTGCCATCCATTTTTTAGGTCGCAAGACTTAGGTTGCTGGAGGAACTTAGGTCGCTGCTGCCATGGGTGTCGTTATGTTGTATTTGTTATGTCGTGTGTTGTAATTTTCTTAACTCATATGATTGTAACTGATGTAAATACTATAAGTCGTAAGTCGCGAGTATGTTAAGCCGCTTGTTGTTGTAATAGTTAGGTCGTGTGAGTTGAGTCGCTTTTGTGTTAGGTCGCAAATGTTAGGTCGTCACCGACCTATGAGTTGTGATGTAAATATTGTGTTGTAAGCCTATAAATAGGCGGGTAGTGTCACTTGTAATAGTTTAGTTGATTTTGAATAAAATTTTTGTTTGAGAGCTTTGTGCCTCTTCTCCAATTGGTAGTTGAGTGTGATCTCCTATCTCCACTTTCGGTAATCGAGTGCGCTCGATTCAACGACTGCTGAAGCTGATTCACGGTATCTAGTGCGCTAGATCAACGTACGAAGAATCGTAGATCTTTAAACATGGTATCGTGCGCGATCAACGTGTTTGGGATAGCTAGAATCCGGCATCTTTGGATCAACGGATTTGGGCCATTCGGTATCTTCTATTCCATCGATCGCTACTTTCTCAGTTTCATCATTTTTGTTATCCGCTGCTGCATCATTTGGTATTAGAGCTAGACTTAGCCAATCATAGCTAAGCCGAGTCTTGGAGCCAATTCTTATTCAAAGAGTCAAGTCGTGTTCATCATAAGTTGCAACAAGTTTGAAGAATTCGATCCACCTCATTTCGGATCAAAGATTGAAAGGTGTTTGAGTTTGGCCGTGTAAGATTTGCGAGCCAAAGAGTTTGAAGTTGAAGGTCGTGCCTCATTTGGTATCATTTTGATTTGTTCACACCGAGAGTTGAAGTTTGTTTCATTTAACAATGCCGCCAAGGAGAGCTAATCGACATCAAAATATTGAAGATTTATACAAGAGGGAAGATGCCGAGCAAATGGAACAACGCATAAGTAACAAATTCAATGAGAAGTTAGATGAAGGTATTGGAAGGTTAGAGAAATTGATGAATGAAATGAATCAAGGTCAAAGAAAGAGGTCGCCAATCTCGAACCATGGAGGAAACCGAGTTTCGCCATCGGTTACGGAAGCGAGAAGGGTATCGCCACAATCTGATCAAGGAAGAAGAGAATCATCAGTTTCGATGAGAAGAGATCACCATGAGTATAGAGATGAAGAAAGAAGAACTCAACGTGAGTTTGAGTATGAGCCATATCATGATGAAGAACGACATAGTAGAAGAGACATGCGTGATCGAAGAGATGTTAATGGTCGAGATCGATATCGAAATTCACGTGATTATGATGAAGAGAGTGATAGAAGCAATATTCATTATCGAGATCGAGACCAAGGACAAAAAGCATATAGGGATGTTGAGGATGATCGTCGATGGGAATCGGAGATGAAGACAGAAATTCCGTAATTCAAAGGTGGTATGCAACTTGAAGATTTTCTTGATTGGTTGTCTAATGTTGAAGAGATTTTTGACTTTAAGGAAGTTTCCGAGCATCGGAGAGTGAAGTTAGTTGCTACACGTTTGAGAGGGAGAGCTATGGCATGGTGGCAGCAAACTAAACTTACACAGGAGAGGATGGGAAAGTCAAAGATTGAATCTTGGGAAAAGATGAAGAAGTTGATGAAAGCTACATTCTTACCTTACAATTATCAGTCTCTTATGTATCAACGTTTGCAGAACTTGAGGCAAGGAACGAAGACTGTTAATGATTATGCAGATGAATTTTATCAGCTTATTGCCAGGAATGATATTATGGAAACGGAAGAGCAGCTAACAGCTAGATTTGTTGGAGGGTTGCGAATGCAGATTCAAGATATGGTGAATATGTTTGATCTCAGATCTATTGCTGAAGCACATCAGAAAGCTCTAGCTTGGGAGAAACAAGGGAGACGAGGTGGTGGTGTGTTTACAAATTCCAACAATCCAATGAAAGGGGCTAGTAGCAATGCGAATGTTTCGAAGGCTATTGCAAAACCGGTTGTTAATGAAGTTGCTAAGACCAGAATCAATAGTGGTATCAAATGTTTCAATTGTCAGGAGATTGGTCACAAGAGCAATGAATGTCCAAAGCCAAAGAAGCGAGCAATGATAGCTGAGGTTGAGGATGAGGAGGCTGAATGTTCTAATTCATTACTGGTTGAGGAGGAAGAGTTGTTGTCGGGAGATGATGGATATACGTTGATGATGAGGAGGAATTGCTTGACACCAAAGCAAGAGGAGGAGACTAGCTGGTTGAGGAGTAACATCTTTCAGTCAACGTGCACTATCTTGGGAAGGGTTTGCAAGTTTGTCATCGATGCGGGAAGCTGCGATAACATTATCTCTACAGAGGTTGTGAAGAAGTTGGCATTGAAGACTGAGAAGCATCCGAAATCGTACAAATTAGCTTGGTTGAGGAAAGGTGGGGAGGTGAAAGTTGGACGTAGAGCTTGTGTTAATTTTTCAATTGGGAAGAAATACAAGGATGAAATTTGGTGTGATGTTGTTGATATGAACGTATGTCATCTGTTGTTGGGGAGACCATGGCAGTATGATAGAGCTGTGCAACATGATGGACGTACGAACAGCTACAGTTTCATGTTTGAAGGCACCAAGATTACTTTAGTTCCCAAGAAGCGACAACAAGAAGAAAGCAAGTTGGAGGAGATTGAAGAGTTGAAAACTTTGTTATCATTGAAAGAGTTTGTGAAGGAAGTAGAGGAGGAACCTGAAGTATTTCTGTTGATTGGACGGGAGAGTCATGAAGTGGTAGAGATCCCTGAAGAAGTAAAGCCAGTACTGGAAGAATTTGACGATGTATTTCCTACAGAGTTACCAACGGAGTTATCGTCGTTGAGGGACATTCAACATCAAATTGATCTTGTTCCAGGAGCTGTGTTACCTCATAGACCACACTACAGAATGAGTCCAAAAGAGCACGAGGAGCTGCGAAGGCAGGTGGAAGAATTGCTTGAACAGGGGCGTGTGTAGGAAAGTTTGAGTCCATGTGCTGTACCAGCATTGTTAGTACTAAAGAAGGATGGGACGTGGAGGATGTGTACTGATAGTCGGGCACTGAACAAGATTACTGTGAGGTACATATTTCCTATGCCTAGACTAGATGATTTGTTGGATCAACTGAGTGGAGCTACTATATTCTCAAAGATTGATTTGAAGAGTGGTTATCATCAAATTCGAATCAGACCAGGGGATGAATGGAAAACAGCGTTCAAGACACGTGAGGGGTTGTATGAATGGCTGGTTATGCCGTTTGGTCTTTCGAATGCACCGAGTACATTTATGCGGGTGATGAATCAAATCTTTAGACCTTTTATTGGGAAGTTCGTGGTGGTGTATTTTGATGATATACTAATATATAGTGGAAGTCCAGAAGAACACTTGCAACACCTGAGAGAAGTGTTGATGGTACTGCGACAGGAACAATTTTATGCTGCAACAAAGAAATGCGTGTTCCTGACGCAGAGTGTTTAATTTTTGGGATATGTTATATCAGGAGGAGGTATACAGGTGGATCAGAATAAAGTTGAAGCAATCAGAAATTGGCCACAACCCAGGACGATAACAGAAGTTAGAAGTTTTCATGGTTTAGCGTCATTCTATCGAAGGTTCATTCCACACTTCAGTAGCGTGATGGCTCCAGTTACTGATTGTATGAAAGGGAAACAATTTTCATGGTCGGAGGAAGCAGGATTTGCTTTTGAGAGAATCAAAGAACTTTTGACGACAGCACCAATTCTAGTGTTGTCAGATTTTCAGTTGTTGTTTGAATTGCATACTGATGCATCGAAGGTTGGAATTGGAGGGGTGTTGAGTCAGAAAGGTCGTCCTATTGCATATTTCAGTGAGAAGCTATCGGGAGCAAAGATGAGGTATAATACATATGATGTGGAATTTTATGCTATCGTGCAAGCTATCAAACATTGGAGACATTATTTGTTTCATAAAGAATTTGTGTTATATACTGATCATGAGGCGTTGAAGCATATGCAGGGACAGGACAAGATCGCGGCAAGGCATGCTTCGTGGATTGCATACTTACAACAATTTACATTTGTGGTGAAGCATAAATCGGGAATTACGAATCGAGTGGCAGATGCATTAAGTCGGAGGAATCATGTGTTGACTACAATGAAGGTAAAGGTGACAGGGTTTGATGTATTGCCAGAATTATTTGTTGATGATCCTTACTATGCAAAGTATGTAGCTGAAGTCAAGGAGGGGAAGACGGATGAGTTTGTAATGGTGGAGGGTTTTCTTTTTAAGGGAAATCAATTATGTATACCGGAGTGCAGCTTACGTATGAAGATTGTAAAGGAGTTGCATGAGGAAGGTCATGTGGGCCGAGATCATACTTTCCAATTGATTTCTCGATCTTATTATTGGCCTTCGATGAAGCGGGAAGTTGGAAAGTTTGTGGAGAGATGTCATATTTGCCAAGTTTCCAAGGGAACAACGACGAATGCGGGATTGTATATGCCGTTACCCGTGCCGATTAGACCATGGGTTGATATCAGTATGGATTTTGTTTTGGGATTACCGAGAACTCGGAGGGGGAATGATTCGATATATGTTGTAGTGGATAGGTTTTCGAAGATGGCACATTTCATCGCTTGTAAGAAGACAGCTGATGCCGTCCGTGTTGCCGAGTTATTCTTTAAAGAAGTGTATCGCTTACATGGTTTACCAGAATCCATTGTTTCTGATCGGGATACTAGATTTCTAAGTCATTTTTGGCTGAGTTTGTGGAAGATGGTGGGAACAAAACTAAATTTCAGTAGTGCTTACCATCCGCAGTCCGATGGTCAGACTGAAGTTGTTAACAGATCTTTGGGAAATTTATTACGGTGCCTGGTGAAGGATAATCTGAAGAGTTGGGATATGAAGTTATGTCAAGCGAAATTTGCACATAATCATGCTATCAATCATAGTACGGGTTTCAGTCCATTTCAGATTATATATTCAAGCTTACCAAAGGGGCCGTTGGATTTGACAATAGTACCACAACCAAAGGGAACAGTTAAACGGGCTGTTGATTTTGTTGATGGATTGGCAGAATGTCATAAAATCATTCAGGAACGATTGGAGAAAGCAAATGAAAAGTATAAACGAGCTGTGGATTTGAAACGAAGAAGTGTTGAATTTAATGAAGGAGATTTAGTATATGCTATACTAACGAAAGATGGTTTTCCAGTGGGAGCATATAATAAACTTAAAGCTCGAAAGATTGGTCCTGTAACGATCGTGAAACGGATCAATGAAAACGCTTATAGGTTGAAGCTGCCGGAGGATATATACACTTCTGACGTGTTTAATGTTAAACATCTTATAACATATCATAGGGATGAGCTTGTTGTGGAAGAGGAGGGAGTAAATTCGAGGACGAATTTTTCCCAACCAGGGGAGGATGATGCAGCCCAGAATGATACCCAAGATAATGCAGCCCAATTTGGTGAAGTGTTAGGTCGCGAACGACCTAACGAGTCCTTTAAGTCGCTCCAGCGACTTAGTGAAGCTCGCCAACGACCAAGTGGAGACGCGCAACAAAACGAAGGTCGCTCGCGAGTTAACGGGCTAAGCATGAAGACACTCGTGCGAGTTAATGAGATAGGTCGCTCATGCGAGCTACGACCTAGCAAGGAAAACAAATCAAAGTTAGGTCGCGAACGACCTAACTCTCACATGCCGCTTACTTTAGGTCGCTCCGATCTTTCGAATACCAGCTTTGACGAGTTACGACCTAAGTTAGGTCGCGAGATAGAATTACGACCTATGTTAGGTCGCGGAGAAGTTTTACGACCTATGATGGGTCGCTGAAGAGGATGCCGCTTTATTTTAGGTCGCTCGACCTTATACACTGGGAAGTTAGGTCGCTGCTATCCATTTTTTAGGTCGGAAGACTTAGGTCGCTGGAGGAACTTAGGTCGCTGCTGCCATGGGTGTCGTTATGTTGTATTTGTTATGTCGTGTGTTGTAATTTTCTTAACTCATATGATTGTAACTGATGTAAATACTATAAGTCGTAAGTCGCGAGTATGTTAAGCCGCTTGTTGTTGTAATAGTTAGGTCGTGTGAGTTGAGTCACTTTTGTGTTAGGTCACAAATGTTAGGTCGTCGCCGACCTATGAGTTGTGATGTAAATATTGTGTTGTAAGCCTATAAATAGGCGGGTAGTGTCACTTGCAATAGTTTAGTTGATTTTGAATAAAACTTTTGTTTGAGAGCTTTGTGCCTCTTCTCCAATTGGTAGTTGAGTGTGATCTCCTATCTCCACTTTCGGTAATCGAGTGCGCTCGATTCAACGACTGCTGAAGCCGATTCACAGTATCTAGTGTGCTAGATCAACGTACGAAGAATCGTAGATCTTTAAACACGGTATCGTGCACGATCAACGTGTTTGGGATAGCTAGAATCCGGCATCATTGGATCAACGGATTTGGGCCATTCGGTATCTTCTATTCCATCGATCGCTACTTTCTCAGTTTCATCATTTTTGTTATCCGCTGCTGCATCACCTAGTTACAGAGGTAACCCGGCCTTGTGTTGGCAGAGATCCGGTTAGGTTCTCGGGGCGTCCCTCCAGAGGCATACCCATTCGAAAATGAAGTTCCTTAGCCTTGACCATTTGTTGGAAATCCAAACAATCAATACGAGCCATGTACGGTTTTAGTTGTATAACCTGCCATTTAACATGGTAGCTATAGTAGGCATACTATAATGGTACGTATGCTGGCTAAGATTAATATTATACTTTTGAAATGTTTTCCACACTATGCACTAATAATAATATCAAAAGAATTTTCGCGTATCAAGCATGTTTGACTGCTATAAGGAGAAATTTTCCCCAAGTGTGCGATTGCATTGTGTGTGTGGCGGGAAGCCTTATGGTAGTTTCATTTTCCAAAAAGCATAGCGGATTTCTTTTTATTTCTTTTTGTTCAAATAACTGTTTTTGTTTGCTCATACCAGTCCCATGACTGACCTGGAGTTTATTGTTCCCTTTCTAAACTCTAGGTGCCCATAATTTTCACACGGGCAGCTTGGAGTCAGGTTATCAGTAGTTCAGATAGTAGATGTGGATCTATAAGTCTTTGGGTTGCATCAAGTTTGTTACAAGTTTAGCATGATGGGAGTTTGAGCTATCTTTGGTTTGGAGCTTTAGAGCTTTGGAGCTTTGGATATGAAGATGCAGTTTTGTGGAGCTCTTTTGGAAGACCATGTTGGTGTTGTATTCTGTTGTTGGTGTTATCTTTCCGCTGTTGTGTTGTATTTTGCTCTGATGGTGATGAGCAGTTGTTGTAGAATGTTGTAATTCATGTTGTATCAATGATATTCATTTCTGATTCCACTGTGTTGTTTTCACCTAATGTGTTATAGCTCCAGCGATACGGACTTCAACGTTTGAATCTACGGCAATCGAATACGGGTGACGTATTGGATGCCGATTTTCGAGCGCTGAATCTGGGTCGTCACATGTGGTATCAGAGCTAAAGTTTGAGTAATAACTTTAGCTTTGGAGTATCACTCATTAGGTGACTCATTAGAGATAGGGTGAAGAATACCCTAGAATGAGTATAACCCGAGTGTCCCAAAACCCAAAATTTTCTTAACTATTATAAAATTGTTAGAGTTCTATTCGACATTGGAGCTACACATAGGTTTATTTCCTAGGAAACCGTAGAAGAGTTAAATCTTAAACCCGAATTCGTAGACGAACCTATTTGTGTGAAGAACCCGGTAGGAGAATGATACGGGTTAGACATTCTCTTTTGGAAATCTTTTCATTCTTAACTTTAATGGATTTGAGATTTTACTTGGAATAGATTGGTTAACAAAATATGAAACTAAATTAGATTGTACCAATAGAACGATTTCGGACAAAACAAAATTTGGGAATTTTGTTGTGATTTCTTGTGAGGATCCAAGTCCGAAGAGGGACAAGTAGAAGGCTGTTCTGATTTGCGAAGTGAGAATTGTGTTGGAAAGGATTGCAAAAGTGATTTGCAATAGTTAAAAAAAAATTCACCTGGGAATCTCTAGATATATTAGGAAAGCCTATCCGGATTTGTGTGTGGATAGCTAGGAATTTTTGTTTGAATGAATTGTTTGCTTTGGTTGCTAGTATATGGCTAATATGTATGCTTTGTTTGTTTGAAATAAAAGCAAAAGATAATCAAATTAGTTTCAAATTTCGAGGACGAAATTTTCTTAAGGGTGAGGGGAATCTGTAACGATCCCGTTTTTAAGCCAATTTTAATTTTGTAATTAATACAATTTTAGAATTAAATTGTGGAATTAATTGGTGAATTCATTTGAATATTTTCCAAAAATAAATAAAATATGTGTTTGTTTTATATATATAAATAGATTGAAAATAGAATTTGAATTTGAAATTCAAAAATTAAATATCTTAAAAATAAATTTGATTTAAAACTCTATATTTTAAAATCAATAAAAATGAATATTTAGTAATAAGCATAATAGCTTAAGTTTGAATGGAAATTGATAAAAAGGTTTATATATTTTCTTTTACAAATTTGCCTGAACTAAATTTGGTTTGTAAATATATAAAAGTATAAAAACATAATACATAAATTTATGAAAAATATAATTAATTAATAAATTAATAAGTAAAGACTTAAACATAAAATAAATGTGTTTGACATTTGTAAATTTAGAAAATTCATACAATAACAAATGTAAGCTTAGTATAATTGGCAAAGACAAGTGGCAATTGATTTTCTTTTGATTTGAATTATATATAATATAGTGTTTTGAGAAAAAAAACCTGGTTATTCTATTTTCAATTCAAACTTTCTCAAATTTCTCTCATCTTCAAACTAAAACCTGAAATGAAAATCTAAAAGAAAAATAAAATCAAAACTTAAAGCTTTCAATCTGGAATCAAGCAACAAACTTGAGATTCAACCTGAGCAATTCAAAGATCAAGCAAGATTCAATTCAAACTCAAGTATTTCAAAGATCAACAATCAAGTTGCTGTTTCAAAATCTAGAAGCAGTTCAAAGATCAAAATTCAAATCTATTTCCAGTTTTCTTTCAAAAATTCTGTTCTCTATTCAACATCAAAAGGTGAGTAAACTACTTGAACCTATTGATATATCTTGATGTTTTGAGATTGATACTTGAAGTATGTGGTAAAGAATGTTGTATGGATGTAAAAATATATCTGCATATATATATATATATATATATATATATATGTAGATTGTGTGTGCATGTCTGTACATTTCTTTGTTCGTGGTTTATAGGCTACAAAACCTGTTCAAAATTCGAAATCTCATCCCCCAATCCTTTTTAGGCTTTGATCTCTGAAAAAAAATGTTTGTATGTGTGTAACATCATTTCTAAAAATAGTTTCAAGTAAAAATATTGAGTAAATATTTTGAAAAGGAGAAATTACAGTGTAATCTTTTCAAGATAGAAAATTCGATCATCTTAATTCCAAGTTTTGATTATATAAACAAATTCGTATTAGAAATTAATGAATTTTGATAATGGTTTCATAATTTTTAAGTTTATATATATTGGGAATTCGTGAGTTGAGTAGAAAGAACATTTTCGTCAATTCACGTTGATCGGCGAAGATTGGTAAGTCGTGATCGTTCCTGGTGGAAGCTAACATGATGAAGATCACAGGAAAAATGATGAAGGAATTTTTAGATCAACGTGGAGGTGGCGCAACGGCGAACTAGGGTTAAATTGCTTGTTTTGATCGACGTTGTAATAAAGGCAATTGCATGGTCATGGATAAACTAGAGACGATCGCATATGGGGGAATCGATGCGTGGATGACCGATAAAGCTATAGTCAGAGTCGCATGATTTCTAGTGACCTGTGGCGGCGTATCGAGGTGGTTTTGGGTGTTCAGGGTTGTTCCAGTGGAGCTTCAGGAAGCTCGATGTCGATTTCGCGTTCGATTCAAAAGTCAGGTGGTCGGAATCGAGGGAGGTGGTCAAAGATGACTTGCCAGCGATGGCATCGGTGATTAGAACGGTGGCGTACGTCTGTGCACGTGTACGGGTGTCTGCGTGTGTCAATGGGTATGGGTTTCTACTGTAGTTTTGGAGAAGAGGTAGCCTCGGGGAAGATAGGCTCTGGCTCGAAGTTGTTCTCGGGGTTGTTACTCGGGAAATTATGGTTTGGGCCCGGGAATTTTAGAAACGATTTTAAGCAAAAGTATATTGTTAAGCAAAAGGAAATATGCTAGTTTTCAAAGTAAAATATTTTTCAAAACAAAGGTGTTGATCAAGTTTCAAACAAGTTTCAAAATATATAGATTATAAATGCAAATGTTTTTGAAATTTAATTGTTTTGATTTGGATAAATTAAATATTAGGTTGATTATTTAAGCTCTGATTGTTTTCAAATATAAAGTGATGTAATTAAGAAGTGATTATGGTGAGTATATTAAACCTTAATTAATCGAAAAGTTCTCAAATGGTTTTGTATAAATTGATTTTCAAATATCTAATTTGAATAAGATATAAATGACAAGTAAGTGATTAATTAAGGTTAATGATTTGTCTTTGATAAATTAAGGTCTTAATCAATTAAAGATAATTAATTATTGTGATTAAAATAAAAGGTTTATCTTAAATAATGTTTTTAATTTGTTAATTAACTTAAAAGTCTTAAGTTAATTCATATGTTAATGATAAATTATTTCAAAGGTTTATTTAAGATTTAAATGATAATTCAGCAATTAATTAAGATAAAGGGTTTATCTTTAATTAATTAAGGATAATTAATTAGTTTAATTAATAAAGGATAATCACTTGATGAAATTAATTAAGTATAATTACTTAATGCGATTAATAAAGTATAATAATTACATAGTGTAAGTAATTAATGAATAATTAATGAATGTAATTAATTAAAGGGTTAATTACTTAATGTAATTAATTAAAGGAGGATTAATTAATGTGAGTAATTAAAGGACAATTAATTAATTAAAAGTTAATTAATTAATGATTAAAGGTGAATAAATTAATGATTAAAGGTTAATTAATTTATGATTAAAAGATAATTACTTTTATTAAGGGTTAATTAATTATGTAATTAACTTAAGGTTAATTAATTAATGTGATTAATTAAGGGATAATTAATTAATTGAGGATAATTACTTAAGATGGATAATTAAGGATGATTAATTAATTTCATTAATTAATAACTAATGGTTTGTAATAATTAATGTTAATTAAGCAGAGTTAGGTAATTAACTCATAAGTAATTAATCTATTTTGAGACTAATTAAATTAATTATAAATTATGTGATTGATTAATCTTGCTTATGGATGATTGGATTATATTGAATGCCTTGAATTGTTTGTGATATTCTGTGATATGAATTGTTTTGGATTGAGTTGTGATAAATGTATGTTATTTATCTATGATGAATTTACATGTTTATCTATGAATGGAAAATAAGCGTTATAGGGTTATACCGCTTATTGATATTGTTGTGCTTGGATTAATGATGGTTGTGATATTATTGTTGTATGTAAAACCCCTGGACAACACAACTCACACACAAATATGGATTTCATGTGAAATTGGTTAAGTCATGGGTATTTTGAATTTAATATTATCTTATTCCAAAATGGTTTGGAAGTGAAATTGGGTTGAATATGGGAAACTTTTGAAAAGGAGGTTTTGAATATGATATGGCTTGTTAAAGTTTTGAAATTTTGGAACCTATGGTTTTAAAAATGGTTATACAGGTTATATAATCTGTATATGGACTTTAAATCATTTTTTGAAGTATATTAAATGAATTATTTTGGGAGTTTAAATAGAGCTTGCCGAGGGTGCGGCAGTTCACTGATTTTCTGGATTATACTTTAAAAGAATACGACTTAAGCAAATTCAATCGGATTTTTCCAAAATGAAAAACCTTTGTTTTCAAATGATAATAGCTTTCCTATAAAGAAATAATTCCCAGTTTTTGTTGAATGGATTTTCCATGTTATGGGTAAATCAAATTTGAAAAGGAAATAGTTTTGAAAGCTATGAATGAACTTTTGTTAAAGATTTGAGCAAACCTTGTTTCAAATTAAAGTGGATCTTAAAGGTGAATCTTTTTTTTAAAGATAAGAAAAATGAAAATTTGTTTAAACCATTCAAAAGGAAAGGTGTTGGGAAATAAGGGCTGTGCCTTAACTAAGATCCAAATGGATCCGTATGTTTTTAAAGTTAAGCGCTCATTATTCGGATTAGTCGGGAGAGGACTTTATGTCATAAAACACATTCCGAATAATGATACGACGGAATGGAATTGCATTTGAAGATGGTGGTTGAAGACCGAGTATTTCCGAAAACGAAAGGATTACATGTTGATTGTCTCTGCACCGACTGGCCCTGGTATAGAGATTTAGATTACCTAAGTGATGGGGAGTCCGGACGTGATTAGGGAATATCCGGATGTGCAAGGGCTTTTTCCTTAATTGGACGAAGTACCTTCGGTTCCATTCAAACCCAGGATGGACTTGTACGGATGTATGTCTGACGTTACACTTTGAGATATAAAGCTGGTTTCTATCAAATACATTTTTGTTTGGTGGCGGAGAATTTATTCTCTTAGCTTAACACCCTTTTCTGAGACGTACGAGCTCAGAAGTTATGTAGTTGATTGTTACTAGTGATATACTCCCAATTTGGTAATGTGGCATGCTAAGTGCTGATCATTGGTTAATCGAAGCATAGCTTTTGTGACAAGCGTAGCTTTGTGGGATGAGACTTCATCGAACCTCACACCCCGGAAATGGTCGAAACAGGAAGGATGCAGCAAGGTTACGGGGGTCGCGCCCCTTAGGGTATGTACATTTCCTTCTGGATAAAAAGTGGTATCATGGTATGGAGCCCAGATATTTTACTTATGTGGATAAAAAAGTGGTATCATGGTATGGAGCGCAGATATTTTACTTATGTGTTTGTTGGTTGTTGGAATTCGAGGCGCCTCGGTAAAGGTTGGTTACGACCGGAGGATGGCATACTCGTGACAGTTAGTTACCTAGTTACAGAGGTAACCCGACCTTGTGTTGGCAGAGATCCGGTTAGGTTCTTGGGGCGTCCCTCCAGAGGCATACCCATTCGAAAAGGATGTTCCTTAGCATTGACCATTTGTTGGAAATCCAAACGATCAATACGAGCCCTGTACGGTTTTAGTTGTATAACTTGCCATTTAACATGGTAGCTATAGTAGGCATACTATAATGGTACATGTGCTGGCTAAGATTAATATTATACTTTCGAAATGTTTTCCACACTATGCACTAATAATAATATCAAAAGGATTTTCGCGTATCAAGCATGTTTGACTGCTATAAGGAGAAATCTTCCCCAAGTGTGCGATTGCATTGTGTGTGTGTGGCGGGAGGCCTTATGGTAGTTTCATTTTCCAAAAAGCATAGCGGATTTCTTTTTATTTCTTTTTGTCCAAATAACTGTTTTTTTTTCTCACACCAGTCCCATGACTAACCTGGAGTTTATTGTTCCCTTTCTAAACTCTGGGTGCCCATAATTTTTCACACAGGCAGCCTGGAGTCAGGTTATCAGTAGTTCAGATAGTAGATGTGGATCTAGAAGTCTTTGGGTTGCATCAAGTTTGTTACAAGTTTAACATGATGGGAGTTTGAGCTATCTTTGGTTTGGAGCTTTAGAGCTTTGGAGCTTTGGATATGAAGATGAAGTTTTGTGGAGCTCTTTTGGAAGACCATGTTGGTGTTGTATTCTGTTGTTGGTGTTATCTTTCCGCTTTTGTGTTGTATTTTGCTCTTATGGTGATGGGCAGTTGTTGTAGAATGTTGTAATTCATGTTGTATCAATGATATTCATTTCTGTTTCCGCTGTGTTGTTTTCACCTAATGTGTTATAGCTCCAGCGATACGGACTTCAACGTTTGAATCTATGGCAATCGAATACGGGTGATGTATTGGATGCCGATTTTCGAGTGCTGAATTCGGGTCGTCGCAGCAAGTTCCTTCACTATGGGTTGAAATGATACACACCCGAATGATTTTTAGATTAAGGAAAATTGTTATGGGCTGAAATGATAGGCCTGAGCAATTTTATTTGACTTGGGATTGCGGGTTTGAAATGATATAAAACCCGGAAAGTTAATAAATTGCAGACTAAAATGATATATGTCCGTATTTACTTGACCATAGGGTAGAGAATTTTATACAGACTCCATGGTTGATTTAAAATGATTTTATAAAAATTATTAAGTATTTTGGATTTCTATATATGAATCTCAACTAAAATTTAATGTAATAATTTCTGTGAATCTGTTTACATGAGTTAATTTTTTTATAAGAAATGAATAGTTAGAAATGTAAATTTTGGAATCTAATTTACAGAATGAAGGTTAATTGAAATTTAATAATCCGATTTGACTTAATAATGGTATTTTATTCTAACGTATAAATTGTAAGTTTTAATTCATGTAATAGTGATTAAAATGATAAATGGTTTTTTTGTGGAAAAAAAAATGTAAGTTAAAACGTACATTTCACATGTAAGTTTTAACTAGTGTAAATGGTATAACTTGGGTAATAAAAATGATAAATGTTATTTACTGAAAAGAAAATAAAGTGTAAGTTAATAACGTACTTTTAACTTAGCCTAAGGATTTCAGCATTAAAATTTGACATTATAGTAACAAAGTTATTTAACTAAAGGTGTGGTTTCTTTAATGACCAAATAGCTAAAATAAGAGTAATATAATAAGAATGATATAATGACTATGATAAAAACTGTAAATATGTACTATATGATTATATAAACTATTGTAGTAGGAAGTATTACAGTAACTATTCAAAACTGCTGCGATTTCTTACGGTAATAATTCAAAACTGCTGCGATTTCTTACTGTAACAATTTTGCACCGCTACGGATTCTTACAGTAACAATTCTACACCGCTGTGAATTCTTACAGTAACAATTCTGCATCGTTGTGTATTCTTACAGTAGCATTTCTGTACTGCTGCTTTTTCTTAAAAGTGACATTTTCGAAATGCTAAAAAAATTCTCTAAAGGTTTATAGTTCCGAATGTTATGGTTCTAAAGGTTACATTTTAAAGTGCTATGATCTCTAAATTTTTACGTTTCAAAGGGGTAATAATTAAATGAATTTGGAAGTGTACAACTTTGGAAAAATGAATAATATTTTAAAGAATAATGATATGGAATTTATATGGTTTTGAAATGAATATGTTTGATATGAAATATAAACCATTTGAAATTGAAATAACCACGGGTTATAATAACGTTTGGTTGGTAAAGAGACCGCGATCGGATATGGGCATACTCTATGTCGATACCGAAAACCACTTTAACAACTGTGTACGCGGTGGGGAGTCCAGATTAAAGTAGGATGGTGGAGACGATCCTAAAGGTATATTTACGTGGATCTAACTCCCGAGAGTTAGCATAAGGTGGATAAAACAGGAGCAATCGACGGGCCAAGTGAGGTAGCTCCTCCGATCGGACACACTTCATCGTTAGCCATTCTATTACTTTGTGATTGATTTGGTGCGCACCTTGATTTGGGAGTATGGATCGAGTTGGACGGTAGTTGCAGCTATGCGTTACCAACAGTCCAGAAGTGTAATTGGTATATCTACCCTGGCATTGCCTAGTTGTGCCATGTCACCTACCCTAGCGCGCCTTCTACGAGTTTGTTTTAAGTCGTACCTATGGGGTATCCTTTGGCGGCCCTAGTTTACGGGGAGTTACCGTACTGTATAGACTATTGGCATTATAAAAATGTGTTAAGGGAGAAAATGTAACGCCTTAACGCTATTTTAATAGTTTACTTTACTTTAGACATTATTATAATAGCGTATGTTACTACGTAGTAGATATTTTAATGGATACTTAAAGGGTGGGCGATCCTAAGCATCCTTTAAGTTACTGATGCATTTCTTTTACAGTTCACTTGAGTTGATTTACATTTTATAAGTATGTATGTCCTGACTCGAGTGTTTTGTGTTTTTGCTTTATGCTCAGGTCAGCCTGAGTTTCACAACTTTCGTTTCATCCTTTTTGGAGCTAGTGATCCAAAGGAGATTTAGCTGTCTACCTGATATTTCCATTCCATTTATTTCCACTCAGCTTTTTCTTTTGTAGTAGAGAACTTATGTATCTAAACTTTCTGTTGTATTTGTTTCAGACTTGGCTATTATGTATTAGTTTGGAACTATGTATCTAGGAGCTTCATGAACACCTATGTTTATTTTATTCCACTACAAGTTATTCTGATATTCTGTGTCTGTGATTCTGTGATTGATTATATTTGCCCTAAATTTTATTAACAATCTGTTGTTTTGAATTATTCAAGTCTGACATGTGTGGTTTTATTATCGATTTGAATGGACCAAAATAGTGGGATGTTACAGTTGGTATCAGAGCTTTGGTTTTAGGCAAACCTTAGCCTACGAGGCAAAAACTCATTAGAGATAGGGTAGAAATACCCTAGAATGAGTAAAATCAATCTTAGAATCATTCTTTGCGAGAGAACATATTTTCAAGTATAAAATGGTTTTCAAATGATTTTAAAGGATTATTTTGGATATAAAATTTTTCTTGTTTTAAAATCTAATTTTCCTTAGAATTTCCCTTCTTTTCGAATCTACCTTGTTTAATAGAATTCTTTGATTAGGATTTCCATTCTAGTTGAATCTTATCATTTGTCTTTCTCCTCCATCTTGATCCTAAAGAAAAAAATTCATTCTTGAATTTCCAAGATGAATCATAGGAATGCCAGAGGTCAGGGTCATGGTGTTGCCCCAGTTCCAGCACCAGTTGCACCCATTAGGTTTACCATTCTCTGTAAGTAGTTCACTCGGCTAGGTGGTACTAAGTTTACGGGATCAGAGACCATCATTGAGGCTCAGCAGTGGTTGAGAAGTTTGGAAAGGATTTTCGTTGGTTTGGAGATCATCGACGCTCAGAAGCGTTAGTTAGCAGCTTGGCAGTTATAGGAGGCAGCCATGGATTGGTGGGAGTCGGTTACAGCCAACACTATTGAGGCAGATATTTCTTGGGACAATTTCGGTATTGTCTTGAGTTAGTCCTTTTGAATTTGGTTTAGGTTATCCCTTTGGAATCTTTCTTAAGTTTGGATATCGTGTTTAGGGAGGCTTTTGTGGCGAAGTGGATGCCAGAAGCTGGGAAGTCTCAGCTGTATAGGGAGTTTATGGATCTTAAGCAAAGGGATATGTCATTTTCTGAGTATGAGCGAAAGTTCAACGAACTTTCCAAGTTTGGTCCTAGCTTGATTGATACCCCTCTTAAGAAGAATGAGAAGTTTATAGCTGGAGCTCGCCAGAGTTTTGTGATCGTCTGATTTCTCATGTGCACAGCCCTTTTACTGGATTGATGGATATGGCCATTAGATATGAGAACCCCACTTCTAAGGAATCATCTGTTGCTCGTGCACCTTCATCTCAGCCCTCTTCTGGCAACTCTAAGAAGAGGAAGTCTAATTTCCATCGACATAAGCAGAATTGGCTTAAGAATCCAAGTTTAGGATCTTCTTCTCCCCGGAGGCAGCCTATTGATCTTTCTTCCATCACTTGCTTCAAGTGCGATCAGAAGGGTCACTATGCCAACAGTTGTCAAGTACCTGCCGGTACCGCCATTCCTCTACCTCAGAATACCAAGAACAACCTCTGCCATGTCTATCTGCAACATGGCCATTTCAAGAATGATTGTCCCTTGTATCATAAGGGCAAGACATCTGGAGTCTTTTCCATGACTTCTTCCACTCATGCTCCGCCTACTCCACCTGCTCCTAGTGATACCCAAGGTACCCTCCAGGCCACTTTTACTTTGTTTGATTTTCTGGTTCGTGTTCTATTTGACACTTGAGCTTCGCATAGTTTCATTTCTGTGGACCTTTGTGATAAGTTTGAGCATATCCTTTCACCTAAGTTTGCAACCGAATCTTTGTGTGTTACTAATCCTATTGGTGGTCCCGCAAACCTTAGTAGGATTTGTAACAATGTGAAACTCTTCCATTCTGGCTATCATTTTTCTGGTGATTTCTATGTTCTTGGTTTCGATGCTTTTGATCTATTGCTTGGAGGAGATTGGCTGAAGAATCATGAAGCTATTATTTCTTGTAAAGCCTGAACCATTTCTCTTGTTGGTGATAAGGGCGATCCTTTGGTGATTTAGTGTCGTATGCCTCCGGAGTATGCAGGCAGTTTTATATATTCTCTTGACTCTTCCCCTAGTGATCTTGATTCTACCCCTATGGTCAAAATCTATTCCGATATATTTGGTGAAATCACTTCTTTACCTCCTAAACGGGAAATCGAATTCTGTATTGATCTCATTCTTGGAGCTCGACCTGTAGTTCTTCCTCTTAGAAGAATGGCACCCCGTGAGAAGGTTGAGTTGAGGAAGCAAATTGAAGACTTGTTCTCCAAAGGTTTGATCAGACCCAGTCATTCCGAATGGGGAGCAGCAATGGTTTTTGTCACTAAGTCTGATGGTTCTTTGAGAATGTGTGTTGATTATAGGAAGCTGAACAAGCTCACTATGAAAAACAGATATCCAATATCTCGTATTAATGATATGTTCGATCAGCTTTATGGAGCTACTGTATTCTCTCAGCTTGATCTGGCCGTCGGTTTCCACCAGCTTTGAATTGCTGAGGAAAGTATTCCCAAAACTACTTTCCATTCTGAGGATGGTTTCTTTGAATGGTTAGTTATTCCTTTTGGTTTGACTAACGCCCCAGCTTTCTTTGTCGACCTTATGACCCGGGTTTTCCATGATGTTCTTAATAAGTTTGTTCTAGTCTTCGTCGATGATATTCTGGTTTTCTCTAAGTCTAAGGCAGAACATGAAATACATTTGAATTTTGTTCTGAAGACCCTTAGGAGTCATCAGTTGAAAGCCAAATTCTCTAAATGCCATTTCTGGAAAGATTAAGTCCGATTTCTTGGACATATTATTTCTGGTGACGGAGTTTCTGTTGATCCAGTTAAGATCGCTACAATCAATGTAAGTCTATCTTCTCTTCTTTCCTTTGTACATTAATTATTATATCTCTTTCTCGGTTCTTAGTCCCCCTATTCTATTTTAGAATTGGGAAACTCCTAGGACTCCATCTGATATCAGTAGTTTTCTGGGCCTTGTCGGTTATTATCGGAGATTCATTGAGAATTTTGCTCGGATTGCTGCACCTCTCACCGCTCTAACTCGTAAGAATGCTAAGTTTAGATGGAATGATAAGTGTGAAGCCGCATTCAATGAGTTGAAGCGTAAGCTTACTTCCCCACCAGTCCTTACCGTTCCAAATGGAAATGAGGGATTAACGGTATACACGGATGCCAGTCGTGAAGGTTTGGTAGCCGTTCTGATGCAGGATGGGAAGGTGATCGCTTATGCCAGTTGTCAGTTGAAGACTCATGAAGCCAATTATGCAGCACATGATTTGGAATTGCTTGCCGTAGTTTTTTCTTTGAAGCTTTGGAGACATCATCTATTGGGAACTAAGTTTGAGCTCTTTACGGATCATAAGTTTTTGAAATATATTTTCACCCAGAAAGACTTGAATTTAAGGCAAGTTAGGTGGCTAGAGTTGCTTGCTTCTTATGACCTCGACATCAACTATACCCCTGGGAAAGCTAATGTTGTAGCTGATGCTTTGAGTCGAAAGAAGGCGATGTTATGTCAGTTTGTTATTTCTTCCCCTCTTATGGATCGTATTATCGCTAAGCAGGATGAAGATAGGATAATTAGGCTTATTAAGGAAAATGTTCGTAGCAGGGTTGGTGGTAGTAGCCAAGATGGAAGCGGAGCTCAGATCGATGAAAAAGGGATTTTGAGGATTAATAATCGGATTTGTGTCCCGAATGTCGATGGATTGAGGCAAGAATTACTTCGGGAAAATCATCGGTCCATACTTTCTATTCATCCAGGTGTGACGAAGATATACCATGATATGAAGAGGCTGTATTGGTGGAGGGGTATGAAGCGCGATATCTCCCTTTTTGTTAGTAGTTGTGCAACTTGTCAACAGGTTAAGGCTGATCATCAGAAGACCGTTGGATTATTGCAACACCATGAGGTTCCCAATTGGAAATGGGAACAAGTTTCTATGGATTTTATTGATGGATTACCAAGGATTAGGAGAGGTAATGAAATTATTTGGGTTATTGTGGATAGATTGACTAAGTCAGCTCATTTAATTCCGGTTAGGTCCAACCATTCTGCTTCGAGTTTAGCTGAGATTTATATGAGAGAGATTGTTCGTCTTTATGGTGTTCCTATCAGTATTGTTTGTGATAGAGATCCCATCTTTACCAGTCAGTTTTGGAAAGCTTTTCAGGAATCTTTAGGTACTCGTCTGAATTTGAGCACTGCTTACCATCCGCAGACCGACGGTCAAACGGAAAGAGTGAATCAGATTCTGGAAGATCTTCTTCGTGCCTGTGTCCTTGATTATGGAGGATCTTGGGAAGATCATCTCCATCTCGTTGAATTCACCAATAACAACAGTTATCAGTTATAATCTCAAATATCTGTTTAAGGTTTTCTTAAACATTTATCTATCTTATCCCATTTTTGAATTCAGGCTAGTATCGCAATAGCTCCATTTGCTGCTCTTTACGGACGCCATTGTAAATCTTCGTCTTGTTGGACTGAATTCCGGTAATCGTTTGGTTCTTGGTCCTGATATGATTCTAGAAGCATCTGAGAAGGTTGAGGAAATTAGAAGAAAGATGAGGATTGCTCAGGATAGACAGAAGAAGTATGCTGACAGGCATAGGAGGAGTTTGGAGTTTTTCATTGGTGATCAGGTTTTCCTTAAGGTCTCTCCATTAAGAAATGTGATTCATTTTGGTCGGAGGGGGAAGCTTGCTCCTAGGTTTATTGGTCCTTTTCGCATCTTAGAGAGAGTGGGTTCCTTAGCTTATCAGTTGGAATTGCCTGAGAAACTTTCTAGAGTGCATACTGTGTTCCATGTTTCGCATCTTCGTTGGTATCTTCACGATCCATCTTTGATTGTTCAGCCTTTTACTCTCGAGAGTTTGGATGTCGAGCCAATCCTTACTGTCGAGAGGAAGCCATTTCATATTATCGATAGAGGTACGAAGCAGCTTCAAAGAAAATCAGTCAACCTAGTCAAAGTGCAATGGAGCACTAATGATCGGGATTGTACTTGGGAAACGGAAGAGAGCATTCGTGCTTCGAATCCGGAATTGTTTGTTCCAGGTATCATTCATTACCCTACCTTATCCTTCTTTATTTTTTGGGTCTCGTTCCTTTTCGAGGATGAAAAGTTTTGAGTGGGGGAGAGTGTAACAAGCCGCAAATTTTAAACATATTTTAAATGAAAATTCATTTGAAACTTTGAATATAATTATTTTAAAATTTGATAAATTTGGAAATTAATATAATATTTTGGGATTTGATGTGAAATGTTCTTCCAAATTTAATAAAATAAAGATTTTTCTTAAAGTGCAAATTTTGGTCAACTTTGGTCAAAGTTTGACTTTCTGTGAAAATTTTAAAATTTGAATTTTGAACTTTTACCTTTTTTTATGAAGATGGATTTAATTCTAACATTTTCTTTGCTTTTCGTTTTGTTAAATTTTGATTCCTACATTTCAAAACTTACAACTTTTGGCATAGTACACGTAGTTACTTTCCCTACAACTTCTATTTTATTTTATTTTGATTTGTTTGGGCTTAGAAAATTTGGGCTAGAAAACCCTTTAGTTAGATGAGGAGCCTATATAATATCCTAGGGTTTTGCTAGATGTCTCATTGTCATTTGTGCATCCACAGAAAAAAAAACAATGTAAGTTTTCTTCTTCATCTTCCTCCTCAAAACCCTAGACCTTCTTCCTCTTTTCCTCTACAATTTTCCTCCACTACGCCATAAATGACCTTCTACAACATTTTTGCAAGGTGTTGCCAGCTAAAATGTTGCGATAGATATAAAATTTTGGTCCTACTGCAACGTTGTATTTATGGTGTTACCTTAGCCATAAAAATGTGTTGCTCTAGCTAAAAAAGTGTAACACGATGCAACATTTTTATATAGTGTTGCTATAGATGTATTCAGATTAAAAAATTAATAAAATTAGCAATCCGCGTGAATACGATCCAACGGTCTACATTTAATCCGATTGTTAAACTGGATCACCACTACAATTTGCTCCAAATTTTCGTTCTCCCGCTTTACTTTCATATCATTTTCGTTCTCACCCCCAATTTCCAAATCCCTAATTTTCAAATCATATTTTCATTTCTTTTTTTTCTTCCAAAAACAAAATCTCGTCCTTTTTTCAAAGGTTGGTAGTGATCTCAGACAAGCTTCGTTCCCCATTTCGTTCTCACCTCCAATTTCGCTGCTGTTTGCCTACATGTCGAGCCCCATTTGCTTTGTTGTCGAGATCTGGAAATGTATGTTCGGCTTGTGAATCGGCGATTGTTGTTGGAGTTAGGTCATGATTGGACTGGGTTACGGTAGTGGGTGATTGCGATTGAAATTTCAAGCGATGGAGGTGAGGCCAATGGTGATTTAAGGTAGTTCTGGTCGATGGGTTGCTGAAATTGTGGTTGGTGAATTTGATATGGGAGGCGCTGGTGGGTTCGCGATTTGGAGGAGTTTTTAACAGGTTGGTTTTCAGTTTGATTGGTGAGGAAGTTAGGGTGTAGGGGTAGTTCGGGTTGTCAGAGAAGGCAGGTAGGTGTTTGTTGTGATGGTGAAGGCATAGGGTTAGTGAGGAGATGCGAATTGGTTGTGACAGATTGTAGAGGAAGGGATTTGTTGTGCTATGTGCAGAAATGGTTCGAGTTCGTTAGGTGATAGGGGCAGGAGTTTGTGGCTGATTGTAGCTGGATGGTGAATCTGGTTGTCGCAGTTTGCAGAAGTTGGATATGAAGGTGTGATGGAGGTTGAAGTATATGAAGTGATAGGTTAGAGCTTTGTTTGTTGTTGCGCGTTTGGGATGTTTTGGTTGTGAGATGGTAGTTTGGAAGAAAATGCAGTTTGCTGGTAGGGGTTTGGATAATGAAGTATGCAGTGGTTGCTTGAGAAGGTTGTTGTTGCTTGAAATGTAGCAGGGAGGAGTTTGGGTTAAGGCAGTTTGGATTGGTGAAAGAAAGCTGGTGGTGGAATGGTAGGTTGCTGTTACTGTTTTGTGGAAGGAAGGAATGGGTGGTTATGCCAGCGATTGTGATTAGGTGATTAGGCAACATGTTCGATGAAGGGTAATGTATTACTTATTAACATGCAACATGTTCGATGAAATGTCAATTTTTATTTATCATGGTTTCAGGTCTTTTACCAAGGCAGAGCTAAGAATGATGGCTGGAAAAAGGTCGGATGATTCAGAAGAAGCCATGAAAGAGTTGCAAAAGTCAATCATCGAGGAGGTGTTCAAATTCGCAGGAGGTGTTCATTTGTGCATCATTTTACGTCGTTTCAAAGAAGGCTCGATCTTCCGAAATCGGATGAATCGGTCGATCCCCGCCGGGACTGCGGTGCCCCGGACCCCCGCCGGCGCTGCGCCCGGACCCGCTTCTCGCCTCGCCTTCGGCTCGGCACTCGGCTCGCCTTCGGCTCGGCATATATTTGTCAGTGTCTGTATAAATTGAAACTGCATATGTAATGAGTGAACTGAGTGATGTAGTGAGGAATATCTATATATGTGAATATCAGTATTATATATCATTGAATTGTAAAATAGTGGAGTCAGGAATTTGTACTATTTCAAATGTTGAAATAAAAAATTTATTTAAATAAATTACTGTTTGAATATCAAATTCTAATAGCATTTTATTAAATAAAAATTTATTTCTATTAAAAAATCAAATGTGCTCTACATTGTGGGCCCCACAAATTCAGAAAGTTAATATCTATAGCAACATTTTTGAATGTTGCTACAGACACCTATGGGTGTTGCCATAGACCCAAATAGGGTTCTATTGCAACAATATTACTTATGTTGCCTTAGATAGTCAAAATGTTGCCTTTGAGGTCTAAGGCAACGGCAAAAATTGCATCACCCTAAAAGTGTTGCCATAGACCTATGGCAACATTTTTCGGGCCTGAGCCAACATTTTTTTTGTGTTGCAGTAGGCCATTTATGGCGTAGTGCTCCTCCTCCCCTCCACAAATTTCGGCCACACCTATCTCCTCCTTCCCCAACCACAAACCCTAGCCAAAAACCCACTTCTCCTCCTTCCTTTTCCCCCTTTCCTCTTCACAAGTTTAACCCCTTACCTCCTCTCCTCCAACAAAAAACCCCATAACCGAACTTCCTCAACCCTTTCCCCTTGCTTTGCCTTGGCCATGACCACTTCCTCCATCACCTAATCCCAAGGCCGAGCCCTCCACTACCAAAACCCTAACCCTAGGCCGAGCCCCTTCACCCAAACCCAAGCCTAACCTAGCCATAACTCCTATGGCTGAACCCTAGCCTAGTCCACACTTCTATGGCCGAACCCAAACACAAACAAAACCTTATGGTTGAACCCAAACTAGCCTATGGCCGAGCCTATGCATCCCTAGACAAGCCCTCTCCACATGTTTACAAATATATATTTTTTCTATTTTTATTTTTCTATGTGAATTATTTGTTTACGTATGGAATTTATTTTATTTTTCAAAGCGTCGGATTTGGATTCTCCTCTCACTCAAGCTTGTCCGTAATTTGTCGTGCCAGTTGTAGTCGTTGTGTTGCGTTCCGAATCACTTCTCTAACCAAAGAAAGGTGAGTTATCACTCTTGACAACGTACTTATATTTTGGTGAATTGATGATAATGGAATTGTATGGATTTGTATATGCTAATTGAGAATTTCACCTATGTTTATGTTATGTTATTTCATATCATATTTTACCTGTTATGATCATATGCCATGATATATTGAATATTGTTATGTTTATTTCATATTCTGTTCTCACACTGCAAGTTCCTTCACTATGGGTTGAAATGATACACACCCGATTGATTTTTAGAATAAGGAAAATTGTTATGGGCTGAAATGATACGCCTGAGCAATTTTATTTAACTTGGGATTACGGGTTTGAAATGATATAAAACCCGAAATGTTAATAAATTGCGGATTGAAATGATATATATCCGTATTTACTTGACCTCAGGGTAGAGAATTTTATACAGACTCCGTGGTTGATTTAAAATGATTTTTTAAAAATTATTAAGTATTTTGGATTTCTATATATGAATCTCAACTAAAATTTAATGTAATAATTTCTGTGAATTTGTTTACATGATTTAAATTTTTTATAAGAAATGAATAGTTGGAAATATAAATTTTAGAAACTAAATTACAAAATGAATGTTAATTGAAATTTAATAATCCGATTTGACTTAATAATGGTATTTTATTCTAACGTATAAATTGTAAGTTTTAATTCATGTAATAGTGATTAAAATGAAATGGTTTTTTTGTGGAAAAAAATGTAAGTTAAAACGTACATTTGACATGTAAGTTTTAACTAATGTAAATGGTATAACTTGGGTAATAAAAATGATAAATGTTATTTACTAAAAGGAAAATAAAGTGTAAGTTAATAACGTACTTTTAACTTAGCATAAAGATTTGAGCTTTAAAATTTGACATTATAGTAACAAAGTTATTTAACTAATGGTGTGGTTTCTTTAATTACCAAATAGCTAAAATTAGACTAATATAATAAGAATGATATAATGACTATGATAAAAACTGTAAATATGTACTGTTTGATTATATAAACTATTGTAGTAGGAAGTATTACAGTAACAATTCAAAACCGCTGCAATTTCTTACGGTAACAATTCAAAACTGCTGCGATTTCTTACTGAAAAAATTCTGCACCACTGCGGATTCTTACAGTAACAATTCTGCAATGTTGCGAATTCTTACAGTAACAATTCTGCAACGCTGTGAATTCTTACAGTAGCATTTCTGTACTGCTGCGTTTTCTTAAAAGTGACATTTAAAAAATGCTAAAAAAAATTCTCTAAAGGGTTATAGTTCAGAATGTTATGCTTCTAAAGGTTACACTTTACAGTGCTATGATCTCTAAATTTTTACGTTTCAAAGGGGTTATAATTAAATGAATTTGGAAGTGTACGACTTTGGAAAAATGAATAATATTTTACAGAATAATGATATGGAATTTATATGGTTTTGAAATGAATATGTTTGATATGAAATATAAACCATTTGAAATTGAAATAACCACGGGTTATAATAAAGTTTGGTTGGTAAAGAGACCGGGATCGGATATGGGCATACTCTCTCTCGATAACGAAAACCACTTTAACAACTGTGTATGCGGTGGAGATTCCAGAATGAAGTAGGATGGTGGCGACGATCCTAAAGGTATATTTACTTGGACCTAACTCCCATGAGTTAGCATAAGGTGGCTAAAACATGAGCAATCGACGGGCCAAGTGAGGTAGCTCCTCCGATCGGACACACTTCATCGTTAGCCATTCTATTACTTTGTGATTGATTTGGTGCGCACCTTTGATTCGGGAGTGTGGATCGAGTTGGGTGGTAGTTGCGGTTATGTGTTACCAACAGTCCGGAAGTGTAATTGGTATATCTACCCTAGCATTGCCTAGTTGTGCCATGTCACCTACCCGAGTGCGCCTTCTACGAGTTTGTATTATGTCGTACCTATGTGGTATCCTTTGGCGGCCCCAGTTACGAGGAGTTACCATACTGTATAGACTATTGGCATTATAAAAATGTGTTAAGGGGGAAAATGTAATGCCTTAACGCTATTTTAATAGTTTACTTTACTTTAGACATTATTATAATAGCGTATGTTACTACATAGTAGATAGTTTAACGGATCCTTAATGGATGGGCGATCCCAAGCATCCTTTAAGTTATTGATGCATTTCTTTTACAATTCACTTGAGTTGATTTACATTTTATAAGTATGTATGTCCTGACTCGAGTGTTTTGTGTTTTTGCTTTATGCTTGGGTCAGCCTGAGTTTCACAGCTTTGGTTTCATCCTTTTTGGAGCTAGAGATCCGCCGGAGATTTAGCTATCTACCTGATATTTCCATTCCAATTATTTCCACTCAGCTTTTACTTTTGTAGTAGAGAACTTATGTATCTAAACTTTCCGTTGTATTTGTTTTCAGACTTGGGTATTATGTATTAGTTTGAGACTATGTATCTAGGAGCTTCATGAACTCCTATGTTTATTTTATTCCGCTGCGAGTTATTCTGATATTCTATGTCTGTGATTGATTTTATTTGCCCCAAATTTTATTAACAATCTGTTGTTTTGAATTATTCAAGTCTGACATGTGTGGTTTTATTGTCGATATGAATGGTCCAAAATGGAGGGATGTTACAGTTAATAATTGGTCTAGATTTGGTAGGCGATTATTTAACTATAAAATAAACAACAAACATAGATTTAATTCCATATGGGATCTAATAAGCCTCTATTAATAAATCTTTCATTATATAAATCACTTTCAAATATTTGATTCAAATTACCTTCATAAAAGATATTTTCACAAACCTCTTATATTCTTTTCACTAATTGTAAAAAACATTCATATGCTTATCTCACCAATATAAGTATTGTAACGACCCGTAATTTAATCACTTTAATATAAATATTTAATATATATTTTTTAAATAATTAAATTATGGAATTTATAACTTAAATAAAACTCTTTTTAATAACAATTGGTGATGGTGAAATGATTTTCAAAATTTGTTTACAAAAATATTTAATTCAATGGAAAATAGAAAATATGACCGAAAAGCTGTTTCCAAAGATTCAATTTTTCACCTTGAAAAAGTTTTTTGAAATATTGTGAACACCTTAATTAACATATCCACATATTTACAAATAATATAAGTATGGATAAGTTAATAATATGGTGAAACTGTATTTACTAAAGAATATTAAAAAGGTGAAATGTGACATTTTCTTTAAGTTTAAAGGAAAATAGAAAAAAAATGTCACATTATATGACACATAAGTACATGGAAGTGTTTGACATGGTAGTCAATAGGGGCAGCCTTCATAGTGGCGTATGCTATAAGGCATGGAGGAGGGATGTGATGATGTGGAGGAAAATGAATGGAGGGTAGGTATTTTAAGGGTAGTTTAGTAATTTGTTACCACTTTATATAAAAACAATTTCCTAATTCTTTTTCATTTCAATTTCATTTTTCAAACCTTCATTCATGTTTTCTCTATACTTCCATGGCTTCCAAAGTTGGTTTCAAAAATCCAATCTTTTCATTTCTTCTTTAAGTAAAATCAATAAAACAACCATCTCCCTTCTCTACATCACCTAACTAACCAAACAAGACCCATATCCACTCAAATCAAGCTTGGCGGAGCCTAAAACCCCCTAAGGCAAAACCACCTAAGCCCTATAAGGCTCCAAAAATTCCATCTTTTATAAGTTAAAGCTTAGATCTAGTGTCGATCAAGAGTTCGGTGATAGTTCGACTTAGTTTGGTTGCTTTTTGGTGAGCAAATTCTCACCATTTTAAATGAATTTTTGACCTTTACTATATTAATGGAGATACATGTAATTTGTTTATGTTTGTATGTGCTAAATATGTTGGATGTATTGCTAGTTAACCACCTTGAAAAGTTGACATCTTGATGATTAGTTGGAAAGTTAAGTTCTTATTTACAATTGTTGATCTATATGTTGTATAAGTTGCTATTTACTTTGGTTTATATGCTCACGCTATACTACATGATGCTTAGATAAATAAATGACATGTGAAAAGTGTTTTCGGAAGTGTCCATATAGCGAATATCACAATATCGACACTTTTGACAACAACTTCTCTTTTGGAATCTTTGTTTTAAAACTTGTGTTTGGGTTTTACAAGATTAATCAATTACTTCAATAATGAGGGTTAAATTTTAATTAATCATTTTTATAATAATGGTTCAAGTTTAATTAATTATTTTAATAATGATATTTTAAATTTGATTAATCATTTTAATTGATGATGATTAAGGTTAATTAATTATTTAATAATGATGTGATTAAGATTAATTAATCATTTTCTTAATGACGTTTTTAAAATTAGTTAATCACTTAACTAATGATGTTTAAGGCTAATTAATTATTTAATTAATGACTTATTAAAGTAATTAATTATTTTGTTAATGATATTTTAAGATTAATTAACCACTTTAATAATAATGTTTTAAATTTATTTATTCATTTTAATAATGATGTATAAAATTAATTAATCATTTTAATAATTATGTTTAAGGGTTAATCAATTATTTCTATCTCAAAGGTTAATATGTCGTCAAGGCAGTGCCTAGAGGTAACACTACCTCCACTTGCCCGGCTTCATATTCAACCGAGAGATGGAATTTGTTTGGAATCTACGAGTGGTGGTAAGAATATGAAACTTAATTTTCATATCCGATCATTATTAATTCTCTCCGATAGTTGATTTATTAACTATCGGATCAGCTTTCTTCATTGTGTATCATTAATTTAAGTCGATTTATTGCTCATTTAAGCATTGATATCCTTTGTCGGAAATGACTTAAACCAAAGCGTGAGTAGGGGCCAAGTTATGTGGGGTTTCTCCCATTAGGGTATTTTCACAACGACTCTAGGTCGGTTTTAGTTATTTGTGCAATAAGATGTGAAATACTAGATACTCAGTAAAGGTTGGTGGGGTCAGGCTTAGCGTTCCTGAGAGATTGTAGTTCTCAAGTATATTCTAGAGGTATACTTTCGATGAAGTGGGAGCAACCTTCTAGTCATTTGTTGGAAAATTTCCCTTTCCATTCTTTTGATTCAAATTTACCTCTTTCTTAGTTGCATTGGGAAGTGGTGTGAGCACTTCATGATGTTTAATTATTTGATTTCATTATGGTGTTGATGTTGTTATTATGAAGGGTAACCCTTTCCACAGCTGGCGGCTTGGTCTCACATATTGTGTTTATTTCCACTTTAACACCCTGCATTTTTATATAGTTAAAAATTAACGAATAAACGATAAGCAATGAAAATAAATATTTTTGGAATTATCGGAATATGGCTTCGAAACTTGTACCATTGCGTCCGGGGTGATTTTCTGATCGGTTTCCATATATAACTTGTCAAAATCCGAGCCAATATGAAGAAGTCAGGAATGAAACGAGAACGAGTAACAAAAAGAAGAAATACACACACACACACGTATATGGGCCGACCAGGAGGTCGACCCAATTAGCCCAACGGTCGACCGCACGGTCGACCGCACGGTCGACCAGTGTCTTTGGGCGGTCGACCGCCCGGTCGACCCGCATAGCGATATGGACGGAGCCCTATCCAGGTATGCGCAGTGACGAATTTTCTAGTTTTTAAGCGATCTGAACCGTACATTCTTCAATCCGATGGCTCTGGACTTCCCTGTGACGTGGTGGCTCCAGATTCAATCGACGAATCCAACGGTCTGAGATCCCCAAGCTCCCCTATAAATAGAACCCTAGGCCTAGCTCTTTTCTCACAATTAGATTTTCTACCAAAGGGTTCTTGGCCTGAGGCTGAACTCTAAATAGAAAATATTTCTTTGGGTCCTTGGCCAAAAGGCTGGACCCTAAAAAGAAAATATTTCTAAGGAGAAGGTCTTCTAAATTTAAATATTATGCATCTTGGAAAGGGATCCAGAAGGACCATGGAGCCAAGCTGAGCATTGGCAAAGCTAAGGACGACAAGTGAGTGGATTTAATTATATTCTTTTACGTTTATAAAACATTATCGTTGAATTCCCACTATATAATTTACTCCAGTAATTTAATTCTGTTAATTAGTTATGCAAACACTGTAAATTTTATAAGAGCATTTATATTTAATTAGGCTTGACCGTTAGAAAAAGGCGTAAGCCTAAAACTAAGAAATGTACAATTATTTACATCTATTTTAAAGTCATATTTTAGCCTTAATACTAGTTCCTTTTTATTCCCTTCTTACGCGAATGATATAGTTAGAAAGAGAATTTGCAGTTATGGATTAAAATACTAGACTTTATGAAATAGATGTAAAATAAGAAAATCGGAAAATTGGAATAAAATTAATAAGTGGGATTCTGTAATAAATTACGCAAAAAGGAAACAATAGAATTATCTAATAATTAAATTTAGGAGTAAGAAATAGATTAATTGGTTGGTTTAGAAACTAGGATACATTACTATAATTTAATAATTAAAAGACAACGATAAACGTAACTGCAAGAATAAAAGAAAGAAAAAGGGAGCTAATGTAAAATAGAGAAACCACTGTATTTTACACTATCCCAAAATAATAAAAGAAATATATTGCAGTTATGAGTTATTGTTTATAGTATTATTTAGTATTAAATTATGGAAATGGATTCTTAGTATAGTTTTAACAACCAACCAAATAAAATAGAATTACTTCCTAGAATAAAAGAAAATAAAGTAAAGTATGAAATGGATCAAGTAAATTATTAGGTAAGAAATTGGGGCTGTAAACGATAACGAAGCTAGATCGGCATTACCACGTAGATTATATAAAGAGACGTTTATTATGATAATAAGCGAATTATATAGTAAAAGAAACTTTAAAAAGAATTCTATATCATAATAAAATTTGACAAACTAGAACAGAAGAGAAACACTTGTAATTATACACAAAGTATAAAAGAAATAATAGTGACAATTACAAGTATAATTATAACATAGGTTATGATTAATAAAAGAATAGAAAGGCTTATTTTGAAACTTAGAATAAATAAGGAAACGGTAGAAGCTTATTTAAGATTTATATTAAGTTAATAAGCAAATAGAACAAAGATAACAGAAGATGCTTATTTAATAAACTTAAGACTTAAATTAAGTTAATAAGAAGTTAATAGAAGTGGCAATACCAATAGTATCCCCCATTAGATCAATAGTGGTCTTACAATAACCAGAAGTGAGATGACGGCAAGAACATGCTAATTAGGGTAAACTAGTAGCCAACAAAATAAGAGAAGCAAACTAAATGCAAATTAAAAGGTTAGACTTAGGGTCTAATAGAAGAGAGAGATGCGTTTGGAGCAGCTGAAAGGATGAAGAGCCTAACGGAGCAGTTCATCATGGATTTCACAAATGGAGAAGCACGTCCAACTTAGTATTTTCGGGCTTCAAGGAAGTACGAGACTTCAACGGGACGTGAGGATACTCTAGGATGGCCCTCTGGGTAGGCCTAACGAAGGTGTATCCCCGGAGGTAGGTCTGTAGGTGTTCCATCAAGAGAGTATGCCTTGACTGCATTTGCATTGTAGGCCTAATGAAGCAGACCTTTGTAGGAAGTCAGAAGGGCTTGGTGTTTGGAGTAGGGTATTCGTATGTCCAATACTTGCAAGTAAGTTTAAGGATAGTCGCATGCGGATATCGGCCAGCATCAAGACCAAGAGAGATTTCGGGAAAGACCATAGTTAAACCATCAGGCTAATGATTCTTTCACTATCGAGACATTGGATGAGGGGCACCGCCATTTGGACGTTAGATTGTTTGCATTAGGGCATGGCTACTTAACTCATTAGAAGTCTTTTGGTTAGTTGAGTGGTGGTTGCGCTGGGCCATTGCCATGATGAAAAAGAGATAGACCAACTAGAATATTTGTATTGTAGGCCTAACGATGCAGTCCTTTACAGATATAGAAAATCCCCGACTAAATTCCGTACAAGATAGCCTTGTTGGCAGGATTTAGATAGTAGACAGAACGATTACGTAGTCCTCAATGTAAGCACTGGGTGGTACATTGTGGATGTCCGAGCACTGGCATATACTAGTGTGGACGTGATTTACGTTTCCATAGTAAGTAGTGGAGCATCTGTATTGTAGGCCTTACAAAGCAGTCCTTTACAGATGTAGCTATGGAACGCTCGCGGAGCAAGACGATGGAGTATCTGTATTATAGGCCTTACGAAGCAGTCCTTTACAAATATCGCTATGGAGCAAGACGATGGAGCATCTGTATTGCAGGCCTTACGAAGCAGTCCTTTATAGATGTAGTTATGGAATGCTCTTGAAGCAAGACAATGGAGCCCTTTTCGAGGAGGATGCGGAAGGCACCATAGGTGGTACCTAGGACCAATATGATCATTGGGCATATAGCTGCATATATGTATATATTAGTTATTAGGTTTTAATCTACTATGGAGTAGATGGGCACGTTTCACGAACAAAGGTGAGAGTATGGTAACCTAATGAACCTAATATAAGGGTAAATGGAAATAAAACGATTTATGTAGAATTAAGCCTAGAAGTATATAATTTATTCATTCACCAGAACTTTAGTTTTGACCCCCTCCTCATAACATCGTGCAGGTTAGGTAGATGGCAGAGACTTCCCAGCTTTAAGACACTTGTTTAGAAAGTGTTATTATATTGGTGAGTATTTACTTACTATTATATTTTAGTCAATTCCGCTGTGAGATATTAAATTGAGCTCTGATATATTTGTCTTTGCCTATTTGCAGGATACCAGGTTCCCAACTCGGGTTTCAGTAGGCTTGGGTTTTAGCATTTTTGTGAAAAATTCGGACCCACTGGAACTCGGGTTGTTACACTTGGTATCTGATCCTAGGTTTAGGATTCCTAGGTAGATAGTGAGTGAACGTATATGTATTTTCGAATAAAATATAAATATATTATGTACTAAAATCCAAATAGTCCCCAACCATAGATTTTAACATATGGAAAGTTTTAAGAAGTATATTTGTGCATAGTTTGCTAGTTGGGTTTGGGATGACACAAGTATGTAGAGCTCTATGTTATTACCAATTTATAGCATATAAATTAGCCATGTTTTAAGAGAAATTTTGTATCCATATGTTTTAAGAAGTAGGGAAGTTCCTTAGGGATGGTAGGGAGAGTGTTTTTATTTTGGAAAGAATAAGAGGTTTTAGTATGAAGAAAATCCACTTTATGTCTAACCCAATAAAAAATGAAACTTTTAAACTAAAAAAAGTTGAAAAAAATATAATTGTTAATATATTTGAGGAAGTAAATATTGGGTTTTTGAAAAAATAAGTGGTAAGAAATTTAAATTGGTTTTTATATGATGTAAATTTTGTTAAAAGTGAAATTCTTTTTAAAGAATTATAGAGCATGTATAGCTCGCTAGTTTATTTGTAGGTAAACAATGATTTTAAATATAAAAACTTAGAGTGTGTTAAGTATCGAAAACGTATGTTACAACATTTATTATTGTAATAAATGTTTTCAGTAAAAATAAAGGAAGCATAGACTATGACACTATTGTTATAGTAGGTGACTCCCTAAATGTTTTTACATAGCATACGAGATTTATTAATATTTATTTTAGTTGAATCCATATATTAGTATTTTTGGGTTGTAGTAACGGTGTTTTACGCAACATCTGTTTTGACCCAAATGAGTTTTGGAGATAATTTCTGAAGTGGTTTGTATGTACACTTATTATTTAAATAAGCACATGAAAATATTTTCTAGTTATAAAGAATTTTTAAAAATGAGTTCTTTTGAAAAATAATGTACGATAAATTAATGAATTTAGTAGGAAATATCTTATGTAAGTAAATATAGAGTAAACATACCTTAATCTATTGGAATGAAATGAATAATGATATAATTTTCTATGAATCACAAATATAGATGTTTTGTGCAAGCTATAAGGAATACATGAAAGAGATGTACAAGGTATGGAAAGCACCATATTGTATAGCATATTTCGATAGAATATAAAATAAATTCCTTATAATTTCACATAAACATAAAATCCTCCTTTAAAGGATACATATAAGATTTTAGCGTTAATGGTTCCTCATAAAAGAAAGTAATTCCAATACATTAAGGTATAAAACCATTAAGTGTAGTAATTTAGTAACTCCTTTAAGGTTAAGTAATTGGAAGAGTAGGAAAGTTAATAGATTTTTGATAAAATAATTGTTCTTATTTACCCAAGTTTTAGTAAATTTGAAAATCTAAAAAAAAAAGTTGGTTTGGTGGAAAAGTAAATAAGTTTTTGAAAAGATAAAATTTAGAAGTTTTAATTTTTGAAGAAAAATTGATAAATACAAAACCAAATCAGACTTTTAAATGTAGAGTAGATAGAAATCATTTCCTAGGTCTAAAGGGAAAAGTATAAGGCTATTGTAACAACCCGCATATTTTAAAATTTTGAATATTTAAATATTTTATGTAAATAAAGAATCGTTAATCGGATTAAGGTTCGAAAAGCTACTTTTTGCAAACAGTCGAATTGGAACTCAAGACCATTTCCATTGGGTCCAAAATGGCGTTTGCGACTCTTTTAAGTATAAACATCGATATAATTGGAGTAAGTTGAATTTTTGCTATTTTCTATTGGGCTTTGGGTTTGGGTTTCACCCCAACTCTCTCTATAACCTAGTTCAGCCCTCTCCTCTACTCTTCACTTCATTTCTATTTTTTTCTCAAACACTTAAGCAAAACTGAAAATGGGGAGAGGAATGGGAAATTAAAACTCCAAGCCCTAGTTTTCATTTGCAAATCCAAGTTTAGCTCCAAATTCAAAGAGAAACTTTGGTAAGTATCTCCTTCTTCTTCTCCAACTAATTCCCTCTTTAATTTCAAAAATTTCCTAAACCTAACTTAGGAAATGTTCTTCCTTTGAGCTTAGATTCAAGCTTCTAGAGTTGGAATTGAAGTGTAGTTGATCTTCCTTGGCATTCAAGCTTCTCCTTCATCGTTTTTGGGTTAAAATGTGAGTTTTTGAACTCACATCTATTTCTATAGATATCGTTGTGGTTGGGTATGAATTCCCAACACTTATTTATGTGTATTTGCTTTCAATTTGGATCGAATTGGTGAATTGTTCAATTTTTGGTTTTTGGCATCCAATTTTTATAAAAATCCAATTTTTGATGTTTGAACACGTTAGTGGAGTGATTCGGAGGGCCATACAAGGCTAGGTTGTCGTTAGGCGTAAATCCTCAGTCTTAAATGCTCGTTCGTCAACTTCCATCAGCATTATTGAATTTGCCCCAAAGGGGCTAGACTGAATGTGCTTCTAGAGCAGGTTCAGTCGACTGAACCAACCAGAATATCGAAATTTCTCAGAAGCAGGTTCAGTCGACTGAACCAGTGGTTCAGTCGACTAAACCAGACCCAGGAAATTGCCTGGGTCTGTGTTAGTCGACTGACCATCTGGGTCAGTCGACTGACCCTGGGGATACGAAAATCATATCCCTTTGTCAGTCGACTGACCACCTGGTTCAGTCGTCTGACCTGATCGTCTCAGCCATATTGAGTATTTTGTTTTGCTTTCCAGATTTTATCGATTCATGACTTTCCGATTTGTTGTTATCTTTTGTTATATACTTTGGTGACTTCTATTTTGGGATATTTGGGTAGGTCCATCTTGATGGATTTGGCAACTATTTCTGTGGATTTGATTCACGTCTTCGTATGTGAATTTTTGATGGTTGATTGTTTCTACAATCATTTCTATGCTTTGTCACTTTAAAATATAAAGGTTTCTATACTAGTAGTAAATATTCAAACTCTTTACAAAGATGATTTCAACTCTATTTTTAATACAAAGCTCGTTTATAAAACCGTTTTCTAATCTATTAGTATTTACAAACCTTTACCTCATTCGCATGAGAAAATCTAATTAAACGGCTTAGCAAAACAAGTGGTATGAAACGCTTGCGTTTACTTCGTCGGTTAATTTATGGACTTGTTCGATTGAAAATCTTGTGACAATTTTCGAGTGGAAATCTACAATTTGTTCGTAAATATTTAAGTTAAGCTAGTGGTTATGGGACATGAAGCTAAACTCTTATATTTACCGGCTTAGTGTAATTCACACTTTTTATTGATCGTTGATGATCATTTTGTGATTTAGACTAGCGATGTGCGATGTATATTTGTCTGCGAGGGAGACTAAACCCTATTTTGTGGAACTTCGGTTCAATTTGGCAGGGTAGCGACCCGTGGTCTTCGGACCATTTGTGGAGCTTCGGCTCAATATTTATGGTTAGCGACTATGGAATAGCGTTTCGTTTGCGATACACGTGTTGGTGAGTTTTCATTCTCCAATTTGTGATAGGCTTCCCCCTTTGTGATTTCTGGATTTCTAATTGATGATTTCTAGAATTTGTGTTTCACCTCTTTATGTGATTGGCAACGATATGTTCGTCAATATTTGTGGTTTGGTGAATAAAACAAGAATATGACATTCTTATTGGTGCTTTGAGATTTCTTGAGATATTGTATGATGTTGTTGTTGTTTAAAACATACTTGTCACAGTTTGACATTATTGTTATCATACATTTCTTTTTTATATCTCTACCCTTATCTCAGTTTATATATATGATAATTATAGCTAGACTGATCCGTTTATTATTTTCTTATTAATTAATACTTGGGTCAGACCGAGATGCTACAGGTGCTTCTGCTTGACTCCTTATCTGGGATCATCTTCTGACTTTTGTCTAACTACACTAGATTGGTAGTTTTTGTCGTTATACATTTGAGATATAGACTCCATGATGTTTACTTATTCTTTTGTCTAGCACTTGTATCTATTCTTTTGTAATATTGTGGATCTTGTTTGACCACTACTCTGATGTACACTTTTATGTGTTATATTCATATCTGTTTCCGCCTTTGAGATATGAACATCTGTGACTGATTTATGTTATGTATACTTCTATATTTGTTTCTGAGGTCCACTTTGCCATTGTGTAGTCGCTTTAAGTTTGTATCGGTATGTCGGATTTCCTCTTGAAATGAAATGCATGTTATACTATATGACATATCGGTACTCGCACAAAGCAATTACACGGATGGTCTCTCCTCAACAGCCTTATTCTTCGTGCTAGTCGACAGCATTACCCAATAGTGTTCTTGGCTAGCGTGAGTATAGAGGTGGGGCATCACAGCTTGGTATCAGAGCCAAACTTTGGAACAATATAGAATAATCTAGCAAGGATCATTGTCCTAAGTCTTTCTTAGGAATCGTGCCATAGGAGTTGATTCGAGTCTTCGTACCGATCTATCCTATTTTCTTTTGTGATTCCTTGTTTTATCAATCAAGTTTGTTTGATATTCATTCTGAGATTAACATTTTTCTCTTTTCTTTCTTTCTTAAAGAAAAGAAATGGTTAGACCTGGTCGTCCTAGTGCCGGTCAATCTAGTGCTACTCCCCAGGATGGAGTATTTATGTCTGCTCAGCAACTTCTTAATCTTGTGAGAAATGCTTAGGCTGCCGGACCTATTCCTGAGCCTACTCACCCTAAATCTAGGTTTGCACGCTTGTGCAGTGATTACACCAATTTGGATGGGAAGCCATTCAAAGATTCCGAGAGCGTTGTAGAAGTCCAGGCTTGGTTTAGGACATGCGACCGCATCTTTTCTTGCATGAATCTTATTGGTCTTCATCGAGTTCAAGTGGCTTCTAGTATGTTCCAAGAAAGAGCATTAGACTGGTACGAACTTCTGATCTCCAAAATTAATGAAGCGGACCTTACTTGGGAGCAATTCCGAGAAAGGTTCGAGGTGAAATTCGTGCCGGAAGCTGAAAAAGTATCTTTAGCTCGACGCTTCATAGACCTTGTTCAAGGTGAATCTTCCGTGACCGACTACGTCGCATCTTTCAAATCTCTCTCAAAATATGGGGTCGAGTACATTAATACCCCATTGAAGAAAAACCAGAGATTTGTTTATGGCTTGAACAAGAGCCTTAAAAAGCCATTACTTCTAAAATTGGAAGTTTCTTTTGATCAACTTGTTGATATTGCTCTTCGACTCGAAGAGGCTGATAAAGAAAGTGATGTTGAGGTCAAACCAAACATCAACAAGAAGAGACCTTTTAAATTCAAGCCTAATCCCAACAAGAAGGGAAAGCAAGCAACACTTGTAGCAAATACTCTTACCTTCCGCCGTGGAGAATGTTACAATTGTGGTTCTAAGGACCATTATGCAAACAAGTGCCCGAAGCCTCTTTTTTGCCGCTATTGCAAAGAGTTCGGGTCATACTATATCTTTGTGTCCCAAACTTCATGGCAAGAAGGAGGGCAAATTAAATGTTTTACAAGCCCCTGCTAACGTTTCTCGTGGTCAAGATATTTCTCATTCTATCCTTGATGGAATTATTATATTTCGTGATCTTTCTATTCGAGTTCTTTTTTATATGGGTGCATCTCACTCCTTTATATCAAAAGAACTTGTTGATGCTTTGTCTTTGGATGTTATTGGCTTGATGACTTCTTTGAGAATTGCGAATACGGTCGGTGGATCCGCAACACTCAGTTTAATTTGTAAAGATGTCGAAATTATTTTATGTGATTACTCTTTCCGTGCCGATTTGCATGTTATGCGTTACCTTGGTTTCGAAATGATTTTGGGAATGGATTGGCTTAACCGTTATGAAG
Organism: Allium fistulosum; assembly: GCA_030737815.1. Taxonomy (NCBI): domain Eukaryota; kingdom Viridiplantae; phylum Streptophyta; class Magnoliopsida; order Asparagales; family Amaryllidaceae; genus Allium; species Allium fistulosum. Next base: position 1,412,711,745 of record CM060903.1, read on the forward strand.
CTCATATCCTATGTCCTGAGCGGACTATATATCTTCGGCATCCTCAATCTGTTAAGAAGATTTCTCTCGTTCTTAAAAACTCAGATTCCAATTCGGGGGCATCCTTGTATTCTCTAAATCCTCATGATGACGGTAACGATGATGAGGAAGATGTCATTTCTCTCATTCACATTGTTCGAGAATTTCCTGACATATTTGAGCCCGTTCTAGGATTACCACCTAAGCGAGCAATTGAGTTCAGAATTAATCTAATCCTCGGAGCTTACCTATTACTCGTCCTCCTTATCGTATGTCAAATAAAGAAAATGAGGAGATGCGCAAACAGTTATCCGAATTGGAAGCGAAGCAATTTATTCAATCTAGTTCCTCTCCATGGGGAGCTTCAGCTATTTTTGTGAAGAAATCTGATGGTACACTTAGACTTTGCATTGACTACCGCAAGCTTAACGATCTCACCATCAAGAATAAATATCCCTTGCCTCGGATTGATGATTTATTCGATCAGCTTAGTGGTGCTAAAGTCTTTTCACAGTTAGACTTAGCAACCGGTTTTCATCAGCTCCGTATTGCAGAGGATAGCATTCCTTTGACATCGTTCCGTACTCGATATGGATCTTATGAATGGCTTGTTATGCCATTTGGTTTGACGAATGCTCCAGCTTATTTCATCGACCTTATGAATCGAGTTTTCAAAGACTTCCGCGATCGATTTGTTCTTATCTTTATAGATGATATTCTTATTTATTCTAAAACCGAGGAAGAGCATGAAAGCCATCTTCGGATTGTGTTGGAAACTCTTAGGAGCAACCAATTGAAAGCAAAATTTTATAAATGCCACTTTTAGCAATCTCGAAGGAAATTTTTGGGACATATCATTTCTGAATTCGGAATATCCGTGGATCCTTCAAAGATTAAAGCGATTCAAAATTGGAAGAGACCGGAGAGTGTGACGGAAATTCGTAGATTTCTCGGATTGGCGGGCTATTACCGTCGGTTCATAAAATACTTTTCTAAAATTTCCGTGCCTCTTACTAATTTGACAAAGAAGGGAATTAAGTACATTTTGTCAGACAATTGTGAAGCTGCTTTTTAGAAACTAAAAGAACTTCTTTCCATGGCTCCTATTCTTGTGATTCCCGATAGGAACCAAGGTTTTATTGTTTATACCGATGCTAGTCGTGTTGGTTTAGGTGTCGTTCTCATGCAAAGGGAACGTGTTATTACTTATGCTTCTAGGCAATTAAAGCCTGCCAAGACTAGATATGCCACTCATGATTTAGAGCTCGTGGCTATTGTAATCGCCCATAGAATTTGGCGTCATTATCTTTTGGGAGAAAATTTTGTTCTCTACACCGATCATATATCATTGAAGTAATTATTTTCTCAAAAGGAACTTAATTTGCATCAACAACGTTGGCTCGAGTTCCTTGCATTGTATGATCTTGATATTCTTTATACTCCCGGAAAGGGAAATGGTATTGTTGATGCCCTTAGCCAAAAGCAACAAGCGGTAGTTTCTATGATGATATCCGAGTGGAATGATTTCGAGACCTTGTCCACTTGTGAGATTCGAGATCGTGAATCCGATTTATGTTCATCTCTTGTTTTATGTAGCCATGAGGCTCATCCTTCTCTTTTAGACCGCATTCTTGAAGCTCAAAAGCATGATCCCGAATTGGTTCTTCTTGGCCAAAGTTGTAGGGATAAAATTCATATTGAAGTTTTGAAAGACTTTGATATTGATGCTCGTGGCGATATTCGAAAATTTGGTAGACTTATCGTGCCAAATATTTGCGATCTTTGTAAAGATATTTTAGAAGATTCTCATCGTTCTAAATTTATCATTCATCCCGGTATTAGTAAAATGTACGCGGATATGAAGCGACTTTATTATTGGGATGGAATGAAATCTGACATTGCTAACTTTGTTAAGCATTGCATGACTTGCCAACTTGTAAAGGCCGAGCATCAAAGACCCGGTGGGTTATTGCAACCATTGTAAATTCCAATATGGAAGTGGGATCAAATTTCCATGGATTTTATTGATGGTCTTCCCCATTCTCGTTCGGGACATGATAGCCTATGGGTGATAGTTGAAAGACTTACAAAATCCACCCATTTCCTTCCCGTTCGGTCAAATCGGACCGTACCTATTTTGGCTAAACTCTTTGTCAAGGAAATTGTTAGATTGCATGGAGTTCTTACTTCTATTGTTAGTGATCGTGATCCATTGTTTACTAGTGGATTTTGGAAAGGTCTTCAAAAAGCTTTTGGAACGAAGCTTAATTTTAGCACCGCTTATCACCCTCAGTCCGATGGACAAACCGAGCGTGTGAATCAAACTCTTGGAGATTTTCTTCGTGCGTGTGTTCTTGATTTTGGTGGAAGTTGGGAAGATCATATTTCTCTTGTCGAATTTTCCTATAATAATAGCTTCCAATATAGTATTGGTATGGCACCTTTCGAGGCACTATACGGAAGGCCATGCCGATCTCCTTCGTGTTGGCTTGAAGCCGGGGAGAAGCTGGTTTTAGGTCCTGATTTTATCCGTGATGCCACAGAAAAGATTGACCTTATTCGTCATAGGATGAAAGAAGCTCAAAGTAGACAAAAGTCCTATGCCGATAATCGAAGAAGGAAATTAGAATTTTATGTGGGAGATTTTGTGTTTATTCGTGTTTCACCTATGAAGGGTGTTGTGCGTTTCAGTTGATCGGGAAAATTAGCACCTCGATATATTGGTCCATTTCCCATCACCGAACGCATTGGTTCCGTGGCTTATCGCCTTTTATTACCGGCTCAGTTTTCTGCTATTCATGACGTATTCCACATCTCTCAACTACGGAAATGCCTTCGAGATTCCGACTCTATTCTTGAGCCCAGTGTTATTGAAGAAATTGAAGTTTCACCTAATTTGACTTATGAGCAACTCCTATTTGAATCATTGCTTCGGAGGTCAAACGCCTTCGAAATAAAGATGTTTCTCTTGTGAAAGTTCAATGGTCCTCAAATCCTAAGGATTGCTCTTGGGAATCCAGAGAATTCATCGAGCGAACACATCCGGACTTGCTCTCGCGTGCTCCTTAAGGTGAACTTTTTATTTCAAATTTCTTCTTTTTGTGTTGATATGCTTTTGTTGTTGTTACTTCTTATATATTTCTTAAAGATTGTGAGGGCGCAATTTCTTTAAGGAGGGGAGTCTGTAACAACCCGCATATTTTAAAGTTTTGAATATTTAAATATTTTATGTAAATAAAGAATCGTTAATGGGATTAAGGTCTAAAAAGCTACTTTTTGCAAACAGTCGAATTGGGACTCGTGACCACTTCCATTGGGTCCAAAATGGCGTTTGCGACTCTTTTAAGTATAAACATCGATATAACTGGAGTAAGTTGAATTTTTGCTATTTTCTATTGGGCTTTGGGTTTGGGTTTCACCCCAACTCTCTCTATAACCTAGTTCAGCCCTCTCCTCTACTCTTCACTTCATTTCTATTTTTTTTCTCAAACACTTAAGCAAAACTGAAAATGGGGAGAGGAATGTGAAATTAAAACTCCAAGCCCTAGTTTTCATTTGCAAATCCAAGTTTAGCTCCAAATTCAAAGAGAAGCTTTGGTAAGTATCTCCTTCTTCTTCTCCAACTAATTCACTCTTTAACTTCAAAAATTTCCTAAACCTAACTTAGGAAATGTTCTTCCTTTGAGCTTAGATTCAAGCTTCTAGAGTTAGAATTGAAGTGTAGTTGATCTTCCTTGGCATTCAAGCTTCTCCTTCATCGTTTTTGGGTTAAAATGTGAGTTTTTGAATTCACATCTATTTCTATAGATATCGTTGAGGTTGGGTATGAATTCCCAACACTTATTTATGTGTATTTGCTTTCAATTTGGATCGAATTGGTGAATTGTTCAACTTTTGGTTTTTGGAATCCAATTTTTATAAAAATCCAATTTTTGATGTTTGAACACGTTAGTGGAGTGTTTCGGAGGGCCATACCAGGCAAGGTTGTCGTTAGGCGTAAATCCTCAGTCTTAGATGCTCGTTCGTCCACTTCCGTCCACGTTATGGAATTTGCCCCAAAGGGGCTAGACTGAATGTGCTTCTGGAGCAGGTTCAGTTGACTGAACCAGGGGTTCAGTCGACTGAACCAGAATATCGAAATTTCTCAGAAGTAGGTTTAGTCGACTGAACCAGACCCAGGAAATTGCCTAGGTCTGTGTCAGTCGACTGACCATCTGGGTCAGTCGACTGACCCTGGGGATACGAAAATCGTATCCCTATGTCAGTCGACTGACTACCTGGTTCAGTCGACTGACCTGATCGTCTCAGCCATATTGAGTATTTTGTTTTGCTTTCCAGATTTTATCAATTCATGACTTTCCGATTTGTTGTTATCTTTTGTTATCTATTTTGGTGACTTCTATTTCGGGATATTTGGGTAGGTCCATCTTGATGGATTCGGAAACTATTTCTATGGATTTGATTCACGTCTTCGTATGTGAATTTTTGATGGTTGATTGTTTCTACAATCATTTCTATGCTTTTACACATTAAAATATAAAGGTTTCTATACTAGTAGTAAATATTCAAACTCTTTACAAAGATGATTTCAACTCTATTTTTAATACAAAGCTCGTTTATAAAACCGTTTTCTAATCTATTAGTATTTACAAACCTTTACCTCATTCGTATGAGAAAATCTAATTAAACGGCTTAGCAAAACAAGTGGTATGAAACGCTTGCGTTTACTTCGTCGGTTAATTTATGGACTTGTTCGATTGAAAATCTTGTGACAATTTTCGAGTGGAAATCTACAATTTGTTCGTAAATATTTAAGTTAAGCTAGTGGTTATGGGACATGAAGCTAAACTCTTATATTTACTTGCTTAGTGTAATTCACACTTTTTATTGATCGTTGATGATCATTTTGTGATTTAGACTAGCGATGTGTGATGTATATTTGTCTACGAGGGAGACTAAACCCTGTTTTGTGGAACTTCGGTTCAATTTGGCGGGGTAGCGACCCGTGGTCTTCGGACCGTTTGTGGAGCTTCGGCTCAATATTTATGGTTAGCGACCATGGAATAGCGTTTCGTTTGTGATACACGTGTTGGTGAGTTTTCATGCTCCCGTTTGTGATTTCTGTATTTCTAATTGATGATTTCTAGAATTTGTGTTTCACCTCTTTATGTGATTGGCAACGATATGTTCGTCAATATTTGTGGTTTGGTGAATAAAACAAGAATATGACATTCTTATTGGTGCTTTGAGATTTCTTGAGATATTGTATGATTTTGTTGTTGTTTAAAACATACTTGACACAGTTTGACATTATTATTATCATACGTTTCTTTTTTTATATCTCTACCCTTATCTCAGTTTATATATATGATAATTATAGCTAGACTGATCCGTTTATTATTTTCTTATTAAATAATACTCGGGTCAGACCGAGATGCTACAGGTGCTTCTGCTTTACTCCTTATCTGGGATCATCTTCTGACTTTTGTCTAACTACACTAGATTGGTAGTTTTTGGCGTTATACATTTGAGATATAGACTCCATGATGTATACTTATTCTTTTGTCTAGCACTTGTATCTATTCTTTTGTAATATTGTGGATCTTGTTTGACCACTACTCTGATGTACACTTTTATGTGTTATATTCATATCTGTTTCCGCCTTTGAGATATGAACATCTGTGACTGATTTATGTTATGTATACTTCTATACTTGTTTCCGAGGTCCACTTAGCCATTGTGTAGTCGCTTTGAGTTTGTATCGGTATGTCGGATTTCCTCTTGAAATGAAATGCATGTTATACTATCTGACATATCGGTACTCGCACAAAGCAATTACACGGATGGTCGCTCCTCAACAGCCTTATTCTTCGTGCTAGTCGACAGCATTACCCAGTAGTGTTCTTGGCTAGCGCGAGTATAGAGGCGGGGCGTCACAGCTTGGTATCGGAGCCAAACTTCGGAACAATATAGAATAATCTAGCAAGGATCATTGTCCTAAGTCTTTCTTAGGAATCGTGCCATAGGAGTTGATTTGAGTCTTCGTACCGATCTATCCTATTTTCTTTTGTGATTCCTTGTTTTATCAATCAAGTTTGTTTGATATTCGTTCTGAGATTAACTTTTTTCTCTTTTCTTTCTTTCTTAAAGAAAAGAAATGGTTAGACCTGGCCGTCCCAGTGCCGGTCAATCTAGTGCTACTCCCCAGGATGGAGTATTTATGTCTACTCCACAACTTCTTGATCTTGTGAGAAATGCTCAGGCTTCCGGACCTATTCCTGAGCCTACTCACCCTAAATCTAGGTTTGCATGCTTGTGCAGTGATTACACCAATTTGGGTGGGAAGCCATTCAAAGGTTTCGAGAGCATTATAGAAGTCCAGGCTTGGTTTAGGACATGCGACCGCATCTTTTCTTGCATGAATCTTATTGATCTTCATCGAGTTCAAGTGGCTTCTAGTATTCTCCAAGAAAGAGCATTAGACTGGTACGAACTTCTGATCTCCGAAATTAATGAAGCGACCTTACTTGGGAGCAATTCCGGGAAAGGTTCGAGGTGAAATTCGTGCCGGAAGCTGAAATAGTATCTTTAGTCCGATGCTTCATAGACCTTGTTCAAGGTGAATCTTCCGTGACCGACTACATCGCATCTTTCGAATCTCTCTCAAAATATGGGGTCGAATACATTAATACCCCATTGAAGAAAAACCAGAGATTTGTTTATGGCTTGAACAAGAGCCTTAAAAAGCCATTACTTCTGAAATTGGAAGTTTCTTTTGATCAACTTGTTGATATTGCTCTTCGACTCGAAGAGGCTGATAAAGAAAGTTATGTTGAGGTCAAACCAAACATCAACAAGAAGAGACCTTTTAAATTCAAGCCTAATTCCAACAAGAAGGGAAAGCAAGCAACACTTGTTGCAAATACTCCTACCTTCCGCCGTGGAGAATCTTACAATTGTAGTTCTAAGGACCATTATGCAAACAAGTGCCCGAAGCCTCTTTTCTTCCGCTATTGCAAGAGTTCGGGTCATACTATATCTTTGTGTCCCAAACTTCATGGCAAGAAGGAGGGCAAGCTAAATGTTTTACAAGCCCCTGCTAACGCTTCTCGTGGTCAAGGTATTTCTCATTCTATCCTTGATGGAATTATTATATTTCGTGATCTTTCTATTCGAGTTCTTTTTTATACGGGTGCATCTCACTCCTTTATATCAAAAGAACTGGTTGATGCTTTGTCTTTGGATGTTATTGGCTTGATGACTTCTTTGAGAATTGTGAATCCGGTCGGTGGATCCGCAACACTCAGTTTAATTTGTAAAGATGTCGAAATTATTTTATGTGATTACTCTTTCCGTGCCGATTTGCATGTTATGTGTTACCTTGGTTTCAGAATGATTTTGGGAATGGATTGGCTTAACTGTTATGAAGCTCATATCCTATGTCCTGAGCGGACTATATATCTTCGGCATCCTCAATCTGTTAATCAGATTTCTCTCGTTCTTAAAAACTCATATTCCAATTTGGGGGCATCCTTGTATTCTCTAAATCCTCATGATGACGATAACGATGATGAGGAAGATGTCATTTCTCTCATTCACATTGTTCGTGAATTTCCTTACATATTTGAGCCCGTTCTAGGATTACCACCTAAGCGAGCAATTGAGTTCCGAATTAATCTAATCCCCGGAGCTTACCTATTACTCGTCCTCCTTATTGTATGTCCAATAAAGAAAATGAGGAGATGCGCAAACAGTTATCCGAATTGGAAGCGAAGCAATTTATTCAATCTAGTTCCTCTCCATGGGGAGCTTCAGCTATTTTTGTGAAGAAATCTGATGGTACACTTAGACTTTGCATTGACTACCGCAAGCTTAAAGATCTCACCATCAAGAATAAATATCCCTTGCCTCGGATTGATGATTTATTCGATCAACTTAGTGGTGCTAAAGTCTTTTCACAGTTAGACTTAGCAACCGGTTTTCATCAGCTCCGTATTGCAGAGGATAGCATTCCTTTGACATCGTTCCATACTCGATATGGATCTTATGAATGGCTTGTTATGCCATTTGGTTTGACGAATGCTCCAGCTTATTTCGTCGACCTTATGAATCGAGTTTTCAAGGACTTCCTCGATCGATTTGTTCTTATCTTTATAGATGATATTCTTATTTCAGGAAATTATTGTCAAGGACAAAATTTCTCAGCGTTTTAGCCTCAAGGACAGACCTTCAATATTTTATCCTGAAGGACAACTTTATTTAGGTATTAGTTTTTAGTCATTGATAGCAGTTTTTAGGTATCAGTTTGTAGTTATTGGTTGCAGTTTTTAGGTATCCGTTTTAGCTTGGTAGCAGTTTTGTTGTCCTTATGAATAATTTTGAAAAATGTTTGTCCTTATGAATAATTTTTAGGAGAACGTTTGTACTTGTGGTAAAAATATTGAGGTTGTGTCCTTGAGACAAAAAATATACAAATATTTGTCCTTTAAATTAATTCTCCCTTCTTATTTATTCTAAAACCGAGGAAGAGCATGAAAGCCATCTTCGGATTGTGTTGGAAACTCTTAGGAGCAACCAATTGAAAGCAAAATTTTCTAAATGTCACTTTTGGCAATCTCGAGTGAAATTTTTGGGACATATCATTTCTGAATCCGGAATATCTGTGGATCCTTCAAAGATTGAAGCGATTCAAAATTGGAAGAGACCGGAGAGTGTGACGGAAATTCGTAGCTTTCTCGGATTGGCGGGCAATTACCGTCGGTTCATAAAAGACTTTTCTAAAATTTCCGTGCCTCTTACTAATTTGACAAAGAAGGGAATTAAGTACATTTGGTCAGACAATTGTGAAGCTGCTTTTCAGAAACTAAAAGAACTTCTTTCCGTGGCTCCTATTCTTGTGATTCCCGATGGGATCCAAGATTTTATTGTTTATACCGATGCTAGTCGTGTTGGTTTGGGTGCCGTTCTCATGCAAAGGGAACGTGTTATTGCTTATGCTTCTAGGCAATTAAAGCCTGCCGAGACGAGATATGCCACTTATGATTTAGAGCTCGCGGCTATTGTATTCGCCCTTAGAATTTGGCGTCATTATCTTTTGGGAGAAAATTTTGTTCACTACACCGATCATAAATCATTGAAGTATTTATTTTCTCAAAAGGAACTTAATTTGCGTCAACAACGTTGGCTCGAGTTCCTTGCATCGTATGATCTTGATATTCTTTATACTCCCGAAAATTGAAATCGTGTTGCCGATGCCCTTAGCCGAAAGCAACAAGCGGTTGTTTCTATGATGATATCCGAGTGGAATGATCTCGATACATTGTCCACTTGTGAGATTCGAGATCGTGAATCCGATTTATGTTCATCTCTTGTTTTATGTAGCCTTGAGGCTCATCCTTCTCTTTTAGACCGCATTCTTGAAGCTCAAAAGCATGATCCCGAATTGGTTCTTCTTGACCAAAGTTGTAGGGATAAAATTCATATTGAAGTTTTGAAAGACTTTGATATTGATGTTCGTGGCGGTATTCAAAAATTTGGTAGACTTATCGTGCCAAATATTTGTGATCTTCGTAAAGATATTTTAGAAGATTCTCATCGTTCTAAATTTACCATTCATCCCGGTATTAGTAAAATGTACGCGGATATGAAGCGACTTTATTATTGGGATGGAATGAAATCTGATATTGCTAACTTTGTTAAGCGTTGCATGACTTGCCAACTTGTAAAGGCCGAGCATCAAAGGCCTGGTGGGTTATTGCAACCATTGGAAATTCCAATATGGAAGTGGGATCAAATTTCCATGGACTTTATGGATGGTCTTCCCCGTTCTCGTTCGGGACATGATAGCCTATGGGTTATAGTTGATAGACTTACAAAATCCACCCATTTCCTTCCCGTTCGGTCCAATCGGACCGTACCTATTTTGGCTAAACTCTTTGTTAAGGAAATTGTTAGATTGCATGGAGTTCCTACTTCTATTGTTAGTGATCGTGATCCATTGTTTACTAGTGGGTTTTGGAAAGGTCTTCAAAAAGCTTTGGGAACGAAGCTTAATTTTAGCACCGCTTATCACCCTTAGTCCGATGGACAAACCGAGCGTGTGAATCAAACTCTTGAAGTTCTTCTTCATGCGTGTGTTCTTGATTTTGGTAGAAGTTGGGAAGATCATATTTCTCTTGTCGAATTTTCCTATAATAATAGCTTCCAATATAGTATTGGTATGGCACCTTTCGAGGCACTATACGGAAGGCCATGCCGATCTCCTTCGTGTTGGCTTGAAACCGGTGAGAAGCTGGTTTTAGGTCCTGATTTTATCTGTGATGCCACAGAAAAGATTGACCTTATTCGTCATAGGATGAAAGAAGCTCAAAGTAGACAAAAGTCCTATGCCGATAATCGAAGAAGGAAATTAGAATTTTCTGTGGGAGATTTTGTGTTTATTCGTGTTTCACCTATGAAGGGTGTTGTGCGTTTCAGTCGATCGGGAAAATTAGCACCTCGATATATTGGCCCATTTCCCATCACCGAACGCATTGGTTCCGTGGCTTATCGCCTTTTATTACCGGCTCAGTTTTTTGCTATTCATGACGTATTCCACGTCTCTCAACTACGGAGATTCCTTCAAGATTCCGACTCTATTCTTGAGCCCGGTGTTATTGAAGAAATTGAAGTTTCGCCTAATTTGACTTATGAGCAACATCCTATTCGAATCATTGCTTCGGAGGTCAAATGCCTTCGAAATAAAGATGTTTCTCTTGTGAAAGTTCAATGGTCCTCAAATCCTAAGGATTGCTCTTGGGAATCCAGAGAATTCATCGAGCGAACACATCCGCACTTGCTCTCGCGTGCTCCTTATGGTGAACTTTTTATTTCAAATTTCTTCTTTTTGTGTTGATATGCTTTTGTTGTTGTTACTTCTTATATATTTCTAAAAGATTGCGAGGGCGCAATTTCTTTAAGGAGGGGAGTCTGTAACAACCCGCATATTTTAAAGTTTTGAATATTTAAATATTTTATGTAAATAAAGAATCATTAATCGGATTAAGGTCCGAAAAGCTACTTTTTGCAAACAATCGAATTGGGACTCGAGACCACTTCCATTGGGTCCAAAATGGGGTTTGCGACTCTTTTAAGTATAAACATCAATATAATTGGAGTAAGTTGAATTTTTGCTATTTTCTATTGGGATTTGGGTTTCACCCCAACTCTCTCTATAACCTAGTTCAGCCCTCTCCTCTACTCTTCACTTCATTTCTATTTTTTTTCTCAAACACTTAAGCAAAACTGAAAATGGGGAGAGGAATGGGAAAATAAACTCCAAGCCCTAGTTTTCATTTGCAAATCCAAGTTTAGCTCCAAATTCAAAGAGAAGCTTTGGTAAGTATCTCCTTCTTCTTCTCCAACTAATTCCCTCTTTAATTTCAGAAATTTCCTAAACCTAACTTAGGAAATGTTCTTCCTTTGAGCTTAGATTCAAGCTTCTAGAGTTGGAATTGAAGTGTAGTTGATCTTCCTTGGCATTCAAGCTTCTCCTTCATCGTTTTTGGGTTAAAATGTGAGTTTTTGAACTCACATCTATTTCTATAGATATCGTTGAGGTTGGGTATGAATTCCCAACACTTATTTATGTGTATTTGCTTTCGATTTGGATCGAATTGGTGAATTGTTCAATTTTTGGTTTTTGGAATCCAATTTTTATAAAAATCCAATTTTTGATGTTTGAACACGTTAGTGGAGTGTTTCGGAGGGCCATACAAGGCTTGGTTGTCGTTAGGCGTAAATCTTCAGTCTTAGATGCTCGTTGTTATCCCGCCTTTTTAGCAAGGCCGTGATACCAAAAGACCGACCGAGAAACCAAAGATAGTTCGTCTCAAAGATTGGTCAAGTTAGCATCTCAACAAAACAAGTCCTTGTTAGGTCGTTCTCGACCTACGACCTAAAAGCCTCAGCGATCTAGCGACCTAACAATCCCATGAAGGCAGCGACCTACGACCTAAAGTGTGAAGTGACCCAACGACCTAAAAGACCTCACGACCTAACAACTTAACAACCCTAGCGACCTAAATTCACAAATGACCTAGCGACCTAATGGACTCAGCGACCTAATAACTAAACGACCTAAGGTACCTAGCGAGTTAGCAAGTCAACGACCTACCAAACCCTATGCCTCTACTCCTTAGGTCGCCGCTCCTCCATTCTCCCTTAGGTCGCTAACGACCTACTAATCCATATGCCGCTACTCCTTAGTGTGGAATATGCATGTATATGCTTTTTGTTTGATGATAATAAACATATATACATTCATTTAAATGTATTTGATATTGTACTATTTTATTTTTCACAGATTAAATAGATATTTGCTGAATAAAATAAATAACATAGAATTTGAATTCAAACGAATATTTTATTCAAACAAATATTTATTACAACTTTGATAGTACAATTTCAAGCTCTCGCTATATACATCATTTTTGAAGACAATACAATTACATCACGATTTCATAGATACATCAGTTCCTCACTACATATCACTCACACTCGTATTTATCTTCAACTTCATTCCAGTTTGAATCCAGCATCTGAGCAATCTGCAAAAATATTCACTGACGCAGTAAAATTGAAAATGAAATGTTTTTGCAGTATAAAACAAAATGTGGATTTTGAAAATATTATTTGCCTCAGTTATTTGGGTTGTTCGTCATCATTTATATTGAATTCATCACAAACGAACATTGTGACATGCGCAGTGGATCACTGTACATGCCACAAGGCTGTGCACACCGATATATGTATATACACTTGATATATTTACAGGGACAAGTGAGCACAGGTCAAACCCAAATACAGGATTCAACTCAAGTGCAAAATAAAATGATGTCACAAGGTCAAATCCAAATCGGATTCAACTCAGGTGAAATTCGAAAATCAAATTCGAATACAATCAAGTGGTCAAGACAGTCTACACAAATTCAAGGAGGCACCAAACAATCCAACAAAGCATGCAAGCTCGAGCCCAAGACAATACAACTCACTATAAATATTAGTGCAGACATACATAACTCAAGTGACAACAGTATGCAACACTCAGATGTACACATGAAGTTCAAATGATCAACTCAACCCAACATGACCAGAGAAGAAAATGAAATAGCACCAAACAAAGATCAATGAATGCTGCCGACTCAAGAACATCAAGCATATGAACCAAACAAGCATATCAATCAACCAGACTATATGCAAGCAAGATGATGATCAAAGTGCAGTGATGTCTACAACAATTCAAGCATCGACTCCAGTGAACAGGCAAACATCACATTGAAGCAACTCGAGCAAATTACAGTGAACATGGTCAGAAGACATACAATTAAGACTACACAAAAGCTATAGTTCAAATGACAGAAAGCATGTCAAAGTCAGGCCAGTGAAGTATAGTTCGAACAAGGTCGAAAGTGCTACCAGAGGTAGTGAATAGTATGGAAAAAGTTCGAACTACATCAAGTAACTAGGAAATCACGAAATCGAGTCAGGAATTTGCAAAATTCAAGTCGAAGCCAAGAGCAATTGAACAAGTCAGAGTCACAGTATCAAACCAAGTCAAGAAATATCAATACCGTGATAACCAAGATACTAAAAACAAATATATACGCATTTTGAACAAGTCATAAATCATCTCAAACGTGCAAACATCATCAAGCGGCAGAGCAAAGAGTTTTGACAAATTCAAATACATATAGACGAACGAATATTCAGGGACTCGAACCCTATAAAAGCACAAATCATCATCGGCAAAAGAATTATTCGAGTTCAAGCAAAACAGATAACAGAAATTAATCTGCTCGAATCATCAATCAAACTCAAGCAATCGAGTTCAATCAAGCAATAACCAGCAAAGCAAAAGGAAATCTCATACCAGTATCATAGACGAACTCGAGAGAAGGAGTCGCAAGCACCAAACAGTAAATTCGACAGAACGACACCTTCAATTTTTCGCAACCCCTAATTTTCAGAGCAAAGAGGAAGACGATCGATCGATAAATCAAACAAGCAATCATCCACAAACTCGATCGATTTCAGAGGGCCGAGAGCAACTCAGAGAAACGTGCGAACGTGATAAATCATCCATCTAAAATCGGCATTCTGAAAGCCCTAACTTTGATCAAACAAGAGAGAGGGACGGTCGCCATTTTTTTCAGAGGAACGAAGATAAAAGACGGGTTAAATTATAAAAGGGGCGGCCACCAAATTATCTTAAGGCTTAGTAATTAAAACTAGGGTTATTTTTAAAGGGGTTGTTTTTGTTTTAAAGTTTCTATTTTAATTTGTTATTATTTTCTGTTTTGAAACTCAAAACTTTAGAGTTAATCACCACCTAGGGTTTAGGTGTTGTCAGATTGTCTAGTTAGGGTTAGTTCAGTGAGCAGGGAGGCTGCGAGTTTGCAAAGCTCTATAGGCGGAAGCAGAGTTTGCGAGTAAACGAAACTCTATAGGCGGAGCAGGGTGTGCGAGTCTGTAGGAGTGTTTGTGAGCGGGAGCGAGTGTCAGCGAGTCTGTAGGAGTGTTTGTGAGCGGGATACTGTTTAACTCTAATAGAAATCTGGGAATGCAGCAGTAGGCAGGGGTTGCCGAAGCTGGGTAAATTCTGTGTGTGATTTACTTTATTGCATATTTATTTATCTGCTGTTTACTTCCGCGTTTAATTTGAGAAGATTTGCGATAACCCTATTCACCCCCCCTCTAGGGTTAATCTAGATCCTACACTTAGGCCGCCGCTCCTCCATTCTCCCTTAGGTCGCTAACGACCTACTAATCCATATGCCGCTACTCCTTAGGTCGCCGCTCCTCCATTCTCCCTTAGGTCGCTAACGACCTACTAATCCATATGCCGCTACTCCTTAGGTCGCCGCTCCTCCACTACACCCACTAGGTCGCTCGAAGCTTATACCCTATCCAGGTTTACTCCATTAGGTCGCCAACGACCTACGACCTATCCATTAGGTCGCCAACGACCTACGACCTACCCAACCTGCTCCAGTTTTTCCCTATAAATACCTCACCTACTCCATATTGAAGGGGGGTTCTTTTCCGGACTTGGAAGCATGGAAGCTCCACTACTTTCTCGACCTCCACAACACTTCATTTGCCAACAACACTTCAAAGAGATCAACCATATTCAACATGAATCCGAAGAACAATTCACCGTCAAAGTTCTAGCTACTTGTCTTGATTGTGTGGTAGCCGAAGATTGATTGTAAACATTGTAAAAGTTGTAATCAAATCAGCAATAAAGAAGAGATAAAGTGGATGTAGGCTCAGCTTTGAGCCGAACCACTATAAAAAACGTTGTCTTTTTACTGTTTTTGCTATTTTTCTGTTTACCTTTAGTTCCCGTGCAAACGGGTGGTGCTTTCACTTTGTCAACTCACACCGGGTGTTAGCGTTCACAATTTTAGCGTTAACATTTTGGTGCTTTCACTGAGAATTGAACTCACGAATTTTGTCAACTAAGGGTGAGATTAGCGAATTTGTCGGTTTGGATCTGGGAAATTATGGCAAGGCGATCGAGTAGAAGGCAAAGACCAAAGAGTAGTCAGCATGAAGGAAGTCAAGAAGCTTCCTCAAGAGCAAACCAAACTTCAGCCTTTGTTACCAGGGACGAGATGGAGGCAATGATGAAAAGGCAAGAGGAGTTGATCTAGAATTTATTTCATCAGATTGGACAACTTGGAACATAGAATCAAAGAGGAACAAGAACCCAGCCAGAAGAACATATTCCACCATCCCCTCGTGAACTCGGGGGGCAAGACGAAAGTAATGGGCGAGAACTACAACTAGGAGACAATGACAGATTGGTGGAAATGGTCAAAAAGGCTATGAGAGGTGGTTTGGTAAACAAGGACTTGGAGGATGTGAATAGGAGTCCTTTTACCACGACAATCAGGCGAGCTAAGAACCCACCAGACTTTAAGCTACCATCGTTGGATATGTATAATGGAAGGACAGACCCTACGGTCCATCTAACAAAATATATGAGGCATATTGAAGTACTGGGTGCATCAGAGGAAGTTATGGCCCGGTGCTTTCCATTGTATTTGACAGATATTGCGGCGTTATGGTTCAGACAACTGGAAAGTGGATCTATCGGGACATGGAATGATTTGACTGAAAGGTTTATGAGGCATTTCAGGGTCCACATCTCGAGGCCCAAGAATGTTATGAGTTTGACAGCACTAAAGCAAAGAACTGGAGAATCTTTGAGAAGCTTTTTGACACGATTCAACGCAGCTGCAGCATCGGTGGATCGACCAGATCCATCCTTGGTTCTAATGGCAGCCGTGTCGGGCATAGCTGACGGCACAGAGTTCAAGAATTCATTGACCAGAGATCCCCCTATAGATTTAGGAGAATTTTTCCATGAAGCCGAAGGATTCTTATGATTAGAAGATGCAAAAGTTGAAAGAGAAGAAGGAGAAGGAATAGAAATTTATGCACTCAAAGGCGGAAAACCTCTTGAAAAAGATCTTGGCAAAGACAAAGAAAAACGAAAAGCTGAAGATGACGATGATAGGTCAAAGCGAGCACGGAGGGAGCCACGTTTCACCACTTATGCGGAATTAAATGAAATTTTGGAACGAATTTACCAAGATACTAAAGGACAGATTTCTTATCGCAAGCCAATAAGGAGGGATCCGGCCAGTAGTGAAAGAAAATCAGACAAATACTGCTTATTCCATGAGATGAATGGTCATAGTACAAATGATTGCAGACACTTGAAGGATGAAATTGAAGGGCATGTCCGTAATGGCCTACTATCGAAATATGTGAAAAGGGGAGCGACGGCTGTGGAACGGGAACCGCCACCACCTACACCTGTTGGCGATGTATCGGGATCGAGACATCAACTTGTCATTGAATAATTGGGATAATGACGAATAAGTAGCAAACCCCACACCAACACGATTAAGTCTTTTTACACATGTATAGGATCACGAACGATCCTCAGACATGCTCTGAAACGACTCTTAATCGTAGCAGTGTAGGTGTTTGCACTTGGACGTCCCTGTTTTGTTTTTGTTTTTCTATTCTCATGATTGGACTTGATTATGTTTGACATATCTACTAAAAACTCATTTTCAGTAAAAGAATGCTACTTGTGATTCTAAAACAGCTAAGCCGCTTACACATGTACGGGATCACGAATGGTCCCTAGGCATGCTCTGAGATGGTGTTGAACCGCCATAACCAATGATTCAGGAACTCACCCGAACGTGAATCTGGCATCGGTAACGCTAGGTCCCTCCAACATTAAGTCCCCCCCAGGCACACATCTACTCACTCCACCTCAAATGCCCCCCGGGCATGCATCAGCTCACCTCACCTCGAATGGCTTGATCCCGAACGGTCGTCATTTGAGGTCGGGAAAACTCGCCTCGAACGGCAAAAACTCGCCTCGAACGGTAAAAACGCACCTCAAATGGCTCGATCCCAAACGGTCGTCATTTGGGGTCCGCCCCCTGACCACCAACGGTCGCACTTTACCTCGAATGGCTCGATCCCGAGCGATCGTCATTTGAAGTAAGGCGCTTGACCGTGAGCGATCACACTTCACCTCAAATGGCTCGATCCCGAACGATCGTCATTTGGGGTCCACCCCTTGACCTCCAACGGTCGCACTTTACCTCGAATGGCTCGATCCCGAATGATCGTCATTTGAAGTAAGGCGCTTGACCGCGAGCGGTTACATTTCACCTCGAATAGCTCGATCCCAAACGATCGTCATTTGAGGGTCCGCCCCTGACCAGGCACGGTCGCACTTTCCCACAAATGGCTTGATCCCGAACGATCGTCATTTGAAGTAAGGCGCTTGACCGTGAACAGTCACAGTTCATCTTACATGACTCAGTCCCGAACAATCATCATATGAAGATGAGCGCTTGACCGCGAATGGCTGCACTTCACCTCAAATGACTCGATCCCGAACGATCGTCATTTGAAGTTAGGCGCTTGACCGTGAACGGCCGCACTTCACCTCAAGCGGCTCGATCCCAAACGATCGTCACTTGAGATCCGCCACTTGACCGCACACGGTCGCACTTTACCGCAAATGGCTCGACCCCGAATGGTCGTCATTTGAAGTAAGGCGCTTGACCGCGAACGGTCGTCATCTGAGCTCCGCCACTTGACCGCGCACGGTCGCACTTTACCACAAATGACTCGATCCCTAACGGTTGTCATTTGAAGTAAAGCGCTTGACCATGAATGGCACCTGACCACGCACGGTCGCACTTCACCTCAAATGGCTCGATCGCGAACGGTCGCCATTTGAAGTCAGGCGCTTGACCATGGACGGCCCACTTCATCCCAAATAGCTCGATCCCGAACGGCCGTCATTTGGGGCCACATAAAACTGTCAGTTCCTTTGCAGGTCATCAACAGGATATGAACATCCAGCTTATGGCATTACAAAACACACCTTCCTACCGCAAGGCATGTTTTGGGGGGCAAGTGTTATCCCGCCTTTTTAGCAAGGCCGTGATACCAAAAGACCGACCGAGAAACCAAAGATAGTTCGTCTCAAAGATTGGTCAACTTAGCATCTCAACAGAACAAGTCCTTGTTAGGTCGTTCTCGACCTATGACCTAAAAGCCTCAGCGATCTAGCGACCTAACAATCCCATGAAGGCAGCGACCTACGGCCTAAAGTGTGAAGTGACCCATCGACCTAAAAGACCTCACGACCTAACAACTTAACAACCCTAGCAACCTAAATTCACAAACGACCTAGCGACCTAATGGACTCAGCGACCTAATAACTAAACGACCTAAGGTACCTAGCGAGTTAGCAAGTCAACGACCTACCAAACCCTATGCCGCTACTCCTTAGGTCGCCGCTCCTCCATTCTCCCTTAGGTCGCTAACGACCTACTAATCCATATGCCGCTACTCCTTAGGTCGCCGCTCCTCCATTCTCCCTTAGGTCGCTAACGACCTACTAATCCATATGCCGCTACTCCTTAGGTCACCGCTCCTCCATTCTCCCTTAGGTCGCTAACGACCTACTAATCCATATGGCGCTACTCCTTAGGTAGCCGCTCCTCCACTACACCCACTAGGTCGCTCGAAGCTTATACCCTATCCAGGTTGACTCCATTAGGTCGCCAACGACCTACGACCTATCCCTTAGGTCGCCAACAACCTACGACCTACCCAACCTGCTCCAGTTTTTCCCTATAAATACCTTACCTACTCCATATTGAAGGGGGGGTTCTTTTCCGGACTTGGAAGCATGGAAACTCTGCTACTTTCTCAACCTCCACAACACTTCATTTGCCAACAACACTTCAAAGAGCCGAGAGAAGAGATCAACCACATTCAACATGAATCCGAAGAACAATTCACCGTCAAAGTTCTAGCTACTTGTCTTGATTGTGTGGTAGCCGAAGATTGATTGTAAACATTGTAAAAGTTGTAATCAAATCAGCAATAAAGAAGAGATAAAGTGGATGTAGGCTCGACTTTGAGCCGAACCACTATAAAAATCGTTGTCTTTTTACTGTTTTTGCTATTTTTCTGTTTACCTTTAGTTCCCGTGCAAACGGGTGGTGCTTTCACTTTGTCAACTCACACCGGGTGTTAGCGTTCACAATTTTAGCGTTAACACTCGTTCATCCACTTCCGTCCACGTTATTGAATTTGCCCCAAAGGGGCTAGACTGAATGTGCTTCTGGAGCAGGTTCAGTCAACTGAACCAGGGGTTCAGTCGACTGCCTGGTTCAATCGACTGAACCAGAATATCGATATTTCTCAGAAGCAGGTTCAGTCGATTGAACTAGTGGTTCAGTCGACTGAACCAAACCCAGGAAATTTCCTGGGTCTGTGTCAGTCGACTGACCATCTGGGTCAGTCGACTGACCCTAGGGATACGAAAATCGTATCCCTATGTCAGTCGACTGACCACCTGGTTCAGTTGACTGACCTGATCGTCTCAGCCATATTGAGTATTTTGTTTTGCTTTCTAGATTTTATCGATTCATGACTTTCCGATTTGTTGTTATCTTTTGTTATCTATTTTGGTGACTTCTATTTCGGGATATTTGGGTAGGTCCATCTTGATGGATTCGGCAACTATTTCTATGGATTTGAATCACGTCTTCGTATGTGAATTTTTGATGGTTGATTGTTTCTACAATCATTTCTATGCTTTGTCACTTTAAAATATAAAGGTTTCTATACTAGTAGTAAATATTCAAACTCTTTACAAAGATGATTTCAACTCTATTTTTAATACAAAGCTCGTTTATAAAACCATTTTCTAATCTATTAGTATTTACAAACCTTTACCCCATTCGTATGAGAAAATCTAATTAAACGGCTTAGAAAAACAAGTGGTATGAAACGCTTGCGTTTACTTCGTCGGTTAATTTATGGACTTGTTCGATTGAAAATCTTGTGACAATTTTCGAGTGGAAATCTACAATTTGTTCGTAAATATTTAAGTTAAGCTAGTGGTTATGGGACATGAAGCTAACTCTTATATTTACTGGCTTAGTGTAATTCACACTTTTTACTGATCGTTGATGATCATTTTGTGATTTAGACTAGCGATGTGCGATGTCTATTTGTCTGCGAGGGAGACTAAACCCTATTTTGTGGAACTTCGGTTCAATTTGGCGGGGTAGCGACCCATGGTCTTTGGACCGTTTGTGGAACTTCGGCTCAATATTTATGGTTAGCGACCATGGAATAACGTTCGTTTGTGATACACGTGTTGGTGAGTTTTCATGCTCCCGTTTGTGATAGGCCTCCCCCTTTGTGATTTTTGGATTTCTAATTGATGATTTCTAGAATTTGTGTTTCACCTCTTTATGTGATTGGCAATGATATGTTCGTCAATATTTGTGGTTTGGTGAATAAAACAAGAATATGACATTCTTATTGGTGCTTTGAGATTTCTTGAGATATTGTATGATTTTGTTGTTGTTTAAAACATACTTGTCATAGTTTGACATTATTGTTATCATACGTTTCTTTTTTTATATCTCTACCCTTATCTCAGTTTATATATATGATAATTATAGCTAGACTGATCCGTTTATTATTTTCTTATTAAATAATACTCGGGTCAAACCGAGATGCTACAGGTGCTTCTGCTTGACTCCTTATTTGGGATCATCTTCTGAGATATAGACTCCTTATACAAATAAAAACTACACTAGATTGGTAGTTTTTGTTGTTATACATTTGAGATATAGACTCCATGATGTATACTTATTCTTTTGTCTAGCACTTGTATCTATTCTTTTGTAATATTGTGGATCTTGTTTGACCACTACTCTGATGTACACTTTTATGTGTTATATTCATATCTGTTTCCGCCTTTGAGATATGAACATCTGTGACTGATTTATGTTATGTATACTTCTATATTTGTTTTCGAGGTCCACTTACCCACTGTGTAGTCGCTTTGAGTTTGTATCGGTATGTCGGATTTCCTCTTGAAATGAAATGCATGCTATACTATCTGACATATCGGTACTCGCACAAAGCAATTACACGGATGGTCGCTCCTCAACAACCTTATTCTTTGTGATAGTCGACAGCATTACCCAGTAGTGTTCTTGGCTAGCGTGAGTATAGAGGTGGGGCGTCATAGTTATAGCAGTGATTACTCTTAGTAATAATAAAAGTTCCCGTAAGGTGTATAGGACACTGGTGAAAACCTAGAAATGTTGCTTCATGTGTGCAGACTATGGAAGAATAGTGACATGATATTAGTAAGGTGATAGGACACACGTGATTGGGATAGGTCGACCTTAGTTGGGGGAAAATGAATGATAAAGAGAAAATTTCCCCCAAGCTTGGTTGACTTTTTAGATAGAGACTGCATAGATTGAAACCCTTATCCATTGCAGTAAACGAGACTTAGTTATTCCTTTTTTAGCATGAAATAGAAGAGATGAATAGATCTTATTCGTCATGAGTAATACAACGTAAGTTGGTAACAAGTAATAGGCGGTAGGAGGAGCATATGAGTTACTTGGATTCCTAGAGTAGGACCTTTCTGTGTCAGAGTGGACATGGCCCTAGACCTCCTTGCCCTAGATGATAGCTGTGTTTAGTTGTTATATTAAAAAAAGAGTAAAAGCAAATAAAGGTAACTAAAAGAAAAAAAGTAAGATATAAAGAAAGCAACAGAAACATTAATAGAAATAAATGAGAATTGCAAAAGAAAAATACATCTTTCCCATAAATTAAGCTTGGGAAAAAGTTTGAAAAGGAAAATTTTCTTATGTAAACCGTGCTTGGGAAATAAAATAGAGATTTTATAGGATAGCTGCATAAGTTCCAAGTACGGAGAGAGAGGTACGCAAAAGTAAAATGGAGAAATGTGAAGTTTTTCCATTTTCTACCTTCTTTCTAACATAAGAAATCGAGTTCGGAAAATTAGTTTTTTATGAAATTCGAATATTAAAAGTTGTGTGGTAGGATTTGGATGAAAAATTCGTTGAACTACACCCCTATTCAATAGGAGTGTGGGAAACAATTGGGTGAAAAATGTTTTAATTTTTCGAAAAATTGCATTCATATAGAAATTGCAAGTATATTTAGGTTGTGTTAATCATGTTTTAAAAGTGAATTTTTAAAAATAAAAAGCATTCATATAGGAGGTACCACCTAGAAATTTATGTACATGCATATATTTTGTCTTGAAAAGCACTTTTGCACAAAAGCACGGATGGTTGCAAAATTGGATGTACACAAAATGGTTGTAATTAATGCGAGGGATCACATATATTTTACCCTTTTCAAATTTCGAGGACGAAATTTCTTAAGGGTTGGAGAATTTAACACCCCGCATTTTTATATAGTTAAAAATTAACGAATAAACGATAAGCAATGAAAATAAATATTTTTGGAATTATCATAATATGGCTTTGGAACTAGTACCATTGCGTCCGGGGCGATTTTATGATCAATTTCCATATATAACTAGTCAAATCCGAGCCAATATGAAGAAGTTAGGAACGAAACGAGAACGAGTAATAAAAAGAAGACGAAAAAAATATACATATATGGGCCAACCAGGAGGTCGACCGGTGTCTTTGGGCGATCGACCGCCCGGTCGACCAGCATAGCGATCAGGACGAAGCCCCGTCCAGGTACGCGCAGTGACGAATTTTCTAGTTTTTAAGCAATCTGAGCCGCACATTCTTAAATCCTATGGTTCCAGATTGCCCTGTGACGTAGTGGCTCTAGATTCAATCCAAGAATCCAACGGTCTGAGATCCCCAAGCTCCCATATAAATAGAACCCTAGGCTAGCTCTTTTCTCACAATTAAATTTTCTCCCAAAGGGTTCTTGGCCTAAGGCTGTACCCTAAATAGAAAATATTTCCTTGGGTCCTTGGCCAAAAGGCTGGACCCCAAAAAGAAAATATTTCTAGGGAGAAGGTCTTCTAAATTTAAATATTATGCATCTTGGAGGGGGATCTTGAAGGACCATGAAGCCAAGCTGAGCACAGGCAAAGCTAAAGACGATAGGTGAGTGGATTTAATTATATTCTTTTACGTTTATAATAAATTATCGTTGAATTCGCACTAAATAATTTATTCCAGTAATTATTTCAGTACTTTAATTCTGTTAATTAGTTATGCAAACACTGTAAATTTTGTAAGAGCATTCATATTTAATTAAGCTTGACAGTTAGAAAAAGGCATAAGCCTAAAAGTAAGAAATTTATAGTTATTTACATCTATTTTAAAGTCATAATTTGGCCTTAATACTAGTTCCTTTTTATTCCCTTTTTATGCAAATAATATAGTTAGAAAGAGTATTCGTGGCTATGAATTAAAATACTAGACTTTACGAAATAGATGTAAAATAAGAAAGTCGGAAAATTGTAATAAAAATTAGAAAAGTGGGATTCTGTAATAAATTATGCTAAAAGGAAACGATAGAATTATCTAATAATTTAATTTGGGAGTAAGAAATATATTAATTGGTTGGTTTAGAAACTAGGATACATATCTGTAATTTAATAATTAAAAGGCAAAGATAAACGTAACTGCAAGAATAAAAAAAAGAAAAGGAGAACTAGTGTAAAACAGAGAAACCACTGTATTTTACACTATCCCAAAATAATAAAAGAAATATCTTGCAGTTACGAATTATTGTTTATAGTATTATGTAGTATTAAATTATGAAAATGGATTTTTAGTATAGTTTTCACAACCAACCAAATAAAATAGAATTACTTCCTAGAAGAAAAGAAAATAAAGTAAAGTATGAAATGGATCAAGTAAATTATTAGATAAGAAATTGGGGATGTAAACGATAACGAAGCTAGACCTGCATTTAGCGCATAGATTATATAAAGAGTCGGTTATTATGATAATAAGCGAATTATATAGTAAAAGAAAATTTAAAAAGAATTCTATATCATAATAAAAGAGGACAGACTAGAACAGAAGAGAAACACTTGTAATTATACTATAAAAGAAATAATAGTGACAATTACAAGTATAATTATAACATAGGTTATGATTAAATAAAAGAATAGAAAGGCTTATTTTGAAACTTAGAATAAATAAGCAAATAGTAGAAGCTTATTTAAGATTTATATTAAGTTAATAAGCAAATAGAACAAAGATAACAGAAGATGCTTATTTAATAAACTTAAGACTTAAATTAAGTTAATAAGCAAGTTAATAGAAGTGGTAATACCAATAGCATCCCCTATTAGATCAATGGTGGTCTCACAATAGCCGGAAGTGAGATGAGGGCAAGAACATGCTAATTATGGTAAACTAGTAGCCAACAAAATAAGAAAAGTAAACTAAACGCAAATTAAAAGGTTAGACTTAGGGTCTAACAGAAGAGAGAGATGCGTTTAAAGTAGCCTATGGGATGAAGAGCCTAACGAAGCACTTCATTACGGATTTCAGAAATGGAGAAGCACGTTCAACTTAGTATTTTTGGGCTTCAAGGAAGTACGAGACTTCAACGGGACGTGAGGATACTCTAGAATGACCCTCTGGGTAGGCCTAACGAAGCTGCATCGCTGGAGGCAGGTTTGTAAGTGTTCCATCAAGAGAGTATGCTTTGACTGCATTTGCATTATAGGCCTAACGAAGCAAACCTTTGTAGGAAGTCAGAAGGGCTTGGTGTTCGGAGTAGGGTATTCGTATGTCCAGTACTTGCAAGTAAGTTTAAGGATAGTCACATGCGGATATCAGCCAGCATCAAGACCAAGAGCAATTTCGGAAAAGACTAGAGTTAAACCATCAGGCCAATGATTCTTTCACTATCAAGACATTGGATGAGGGGCACCACCATTTGGATGTTAGGTTGTTTGCAGTAAGGCACGACCACTTAACTCTTCAGAAGTCTTTCGGTTAGTTGAGGGGTTGCTGCATGAGGCCATAGCCACGATGAAAAAGAGACAAACCAACTAGAATATCTGTATTGTAAGCTAACGAAGCAGTCCTTTCAGATATAGAAAATCCCCGACTAAATTCCATACAAGGTAGACCTTGTTGGCGGGATTCAGATAGTAGACAGAACGATTACGTAGTCCTCAATGTACGCACTGGGTGGTACATTGTGGATGTCCGAGCACTGGCATAGACTAGTGCGGATGCGATTTACATTTTCATAGTAAGTAGTGGAGCATCTTTATTATAGGCCTTACAAAGCAGTCTTTTACAGATGAAGCTATGGAACGCTCATGGAGCAAGACGATGGAGTACCTGTATTTTAGGTCTTACGAAGCAGTCCTTTACGGATATAGCTATGGAGAAAGACGATGGGACATCTATATTGTAGGCCTTACAAAGTATTCCTTTACAGATGTAGTTACGAAACGCTCTCGAAGAAAGACGATGGAGCCCTTTTCGAGGAGGATACGGAAGGTACCATGGGTGGTACCTAGGACCAATATGGTCATTGGTCATATAGCTACATATATGTATATATTAGCTATTAGGTTTTAATCTACTATGGAGTAGATGGGCACGGTTCACGAATAGAGGCGAGAGTATTGTAACCTAATGAACCTAATATAAGAGTAAATGGAAATAAAACGATATATGTAGAATTAAACCTAGAAGTATATAATTTATTCATTTACCAAAACTTTAGTTCTAACCCCCTCCTCATAACATCCTATGGGTTAGGTAGATGGCAGAGACTTCCCAGCTTTAAAACACTTGTTTAGAAAGTGTTATTATATTGGTGAGTATTTACTTACTATTATATTTTAGACAATTCTACTGTGAGATATTTAATTGAGCTCTGATATATTTGTATTTGCCTATTTGCAGGATACCAGATTCCCAACTCGGGCTTCAGTGGGCTTGGGTTTTAGCATTTTTGCGAAAAATCTGGACCCACTGGAATTTGGGTTGTTACATCCACCCTTTGGTTTAGAGTTTTTTCTCATTCCAGACTTATTGTATCGGGTTTCAGTGGGCTTGGGTTTTAGCATTTTCGCGAAAAATATGGACCCACTGGAATTTGGATTGTTACATCCACCCTTCTGTTTAGAGTTTTTTCTCATACCAGACTTATTGTATGACCCAAGTTGTTTGTTTCCCTAAATCTCGGGAACTTAATTATATTTAAGTGGACAGAGAGTAGCAGGTTTCCTTTAGGTTTTTTGACGGCGAAGGCCAAGCAGAAGGCTCCTTTATCATCTAGTTATTTATTTCCGATGTATGATTATGTATGTATATTTTATATTAGAAAATGTAAAGGCAGTATGTATAACTGCCTTGTTTGATAGTTGCAGTACTTTTGTGTAACTCTGATAACTCCATGTTAGGAGTAACCTGATGTGCTATATTATTTTTGTATTGTATGTAACCGTTTCGATGTGAAAGTTTTCTATTCTTTCCGTTCTGTTCTAATCTATTTTTCATTTTACCCCATGACAACTCGTCTTTCGGATGCTTGGGCAATGACACATGAACACCGAGTTTGTGTTAAGTGTCGTTCTCAAGGGTAAGAAAGGTAGGCGGTCACAGTTGGTATCAGATCTTTGGTTGAGCGAACACCTTAGCCTAATTGGGGTATAACTCATTAGAGATAAGGTAAGTGATGCCCTAGAATGAGCAATTCTTAAGAGAGCGTATTTTAATTTTCTTTATAATAATAATATCTATCCTCTTAAGTCTTGTTCTAGATCTATGGAATTGTTTCCTTAAAACTATTTTGATCTTATTCTTATGTTCTAAAGATACCTGTTATCTGTCTAGTCAATAGAAAATGAATACAAGACGAGGTGAAAGGCATGGATCTGGAACTAGCATAGCTACAAATGGTAGAGCAGCTATAAATGTGCCAACTGTAGGTCCCGTAATGGAAGTGGTACCGCAAGTTCAACCTCCTATGAACTTCGTGACTTTGTCCAAGAATTACACCACTTTATGTGGGAAATCGTTCTATAGTACTAAGGATATTCTTAGAGAGCAGACTTGGCTTAGGTCTTATGAAAGGATATTTGGAGATCTTAGGTTGGAAGATGCAGAGAAGCGTCTGTTAATAAACGTTGACAACTTCAGAAGACTACGTTGGATTGGTGGGATTCTATTATGGCTGATATCCTAGAGGAGGAGTTCACTTGGGCATAGTTTAGGAAGTCTTTGAAGTGCGATTTATCCCAGAAGCTAGAAGAACGCGGTTGTTTAGGAGTTTTCTAGATTTGAAACATGGTGATATGTCGGTGGCACAGTATGAACACAAGTTTAATGCATTATTGGATTGATAGGCATACTGCTTAAAAAAAACAAAATGTTTGTAAATGGAATGTGACCAGAAATTCAGAGAGAAATGACGAATCATCTTACAGGTACATTGACCTACCTGATTGGTATGGCTTTAAGGTTCGAAGCTCTGAATATTAAGGAAGGAATCCAGAAAGGAGCAGTGCCGGTAATCAATGCCAAGCCTTTATTGGTGATACCAATTGGAGGCAAGCCAAATTTCAAGCGTAAGTTTAAAGGGAAGAGGCAGTGGGCAGGCAGGAAACTTGTAGTTGCGGCTCCAGCGCAGAAGAAGCAGCTCGACTTGGCAAGTGTTCTTTGTTTGAAGTGTAACATGATGTGTCACTTTGCACCCAATTGCCCGACTACGATTGTCAAAAGCAAGGACATATGAGGAATGAGTGCCTTTTTCCTAAGAAGGCGATGCAAGGACAGGCATTTGCTATTGTGTAGATACCATCCACCTCTTCAGGAAAGAAGGGGAAGCAGGTGTTGCAAGGTACACTATCCATCTTTGATCTTCATATTAGAGTATTATTCGATACATGTGCCTCTCATAGTTTTATTTGATTTGACCTGGTGAACAAGCTAATCCTCAAATATGTTATAATAAATAATCCTCTTTGCGTTTCCCTATTGGGGTCCAACAAATCTTGACACTATGCGTTTACATGTTCCTATTTCTTATCGAAAATATTCTTTTCCCTTTGATCTGTTTGTTCTTGGGTTTATGGGTTTTGGAGTGTTTTTTGGGATAGATTAGTTATCCAAGTTTACGACGATCTTAGATTGTGATCGAAGGATTGTAAGAGTTAAAGATAGTGGAGTTGTTGGTGTAGATATATTTTGCAAGGAACCTTACAAGCTGATGAGTAGTTTTCTGTATTCGCTCCAAGTAGATAAGGAGGAGCTAAGGAATATACCTATAGTTTGGGATTTCACGGATGTTTTCAATGAAGTGCAAGGTTTACCTCCCCACCGTGAAGTGGAGTTCTGTAATAATTTGGTTCTAGGAACCAAACCTATTGTACAACTTCCATGAAGATTGGCTCTAAAAGAAAGCAGAGAGTAGAAAGCCGGACATTTGACTTGTTGTAGAAGAGATTGATAAGACGCGGTACTTCTAATTGAGGTTCGCTAGTCGTTTTTGTTACCAAGGCGGATGGTTCTTTAAGGTTATGTGTAGACTACCGAGAGTTGAATAAAAGGACTATTAAGAATAAATACCCTCTACCAAGGATCGACGACATGTTTGATCGCTCGACGGCGCTCGGATATTTTTCTAATTGGATCTTACCACCAATTTTCACCAATTATGGGTAGCAGAGGAGAGTGTGCCCTTAACAGCTTTTAGGACTCTAGATATTTTCAACAAGCGGTTAGTTATGCCATTTGGGCTAACTAATGCACCCATTTTCTTTGTAGACTTAATGAATCGAGTGTTCCGACATGTTCTTAATAAATTTGTTCTTGTCTTTATTGATGACATTCTTTTTTATTAAAAGACGGAGAGGAGCATGAGTACCTTCTCGGGTCGTACTTGACACCTTGAGGAGCCATGTGTTGAAGGCTAAGTTTGCTAAGTGCCATTTTTTGAAGTCTGAAGTTAGGTCTTTTGGGGCATGTTGTTTCAGGAGAAGGCATGTCATTGGACTCAGCTAAGGTTGTTGCAGTTCAAGACTGGAAGAAGCCCAAAAATATGATGGAAGTTAGAAGTTTCTTCGGATTTGCTAGTTTTTACCGAAGATTCATCAAAAATTTCTCAAAGATAGCTTCTTATCTGACGAAGTTAATGAAGAAAGATTTAAGTTCTTATGGATGCTTAAGTGTGATCAAGCATTCAAGGAATTGAAGGAGAAGTTGACTAGCGCTCTTGTTTTGACTATTCCAGATGGGAGTAGGGGTTTAACGATTGTTAGAACCTTGTAGTTTGGCGTTTTGATCATGACAACTATATAAGTAAATATTAGGTGAACCAACCATATTTGTAGGAGAAGATACTATTCTACTCGACAATAGATTGCAGACCAAGAATTCAGAGAGAAGTTTTCAATATTAATAATGGTTTGTCTATAGTCTAGTATAGTAGTTGATTATTGTTAAAACCTCTCCTAGGTGGTATATGCACAGTGCACTTGAAGGTTCAGTCGACTGAACCACCCTATTCAATCGACTGAATTATGGTTCTTTTTAATATAACACTTTTAATTTGAAATTTTTTAAATATTTAGTAGACTGAAATCTTTTCCTCGGTCGACTGAAAATGCATAACGGCTATTTTCTGAACGGTCACTTCCATTCAACGAATAGAAACAACCCTTGATTCAAGAGTTGTTTCCGTATCTTTTGACCATAACTTTTGACGAAGAATTGTAACATTTAAACTCTATATATAGCCTTCATTTCAGTTGTTTTAATCACCTAATTTCTGATTCTATTCTCATATACTTATTATCTAATCATTCTGCCATTTGCGTTCAAATTCTCGTTCTAATCACTTGCTCATTCAAGTAATTTCATTTGTGATTAAATTAACTTTCAATCTTCACGAACTACACTATATACCACAAAGGAGAAGATTATAGGAAGGGTGTACTCTAAAGACTTATCCGTGCTATTAAAAGAGCACAATCGGTCAAGAAAATTCTCTGTATTGTTGAAGTCCTATTCGGTTGCTTAGGCGGTAGGAGTCCTATTCAGTTGTCTAGGTGGTAGAAGTCCTATTCGGATGCTCAAGCGGTGTAATACATATTCCTTTGGGTTAAGAGAGGGTTGATAGTAAAATTCCATAAGGAGTCTGGGACTATACATAGAACGGGAGTTCGAACCAGTATAAAAATCCCTGGTGTCATTTACTTTACTATTTACTTTTTATATTCATATTCTGAACTAGTAGATAACTTAGATTATATTCCATATTACGATCCTTAGCAGCACTTACATTTGGTATCAGAGCAAGGCCTTCATATAACCATAACACGGTTATTTGATATTTAGTTAATATGGAAATAACACTAACATAAGTCTTGTTGAAGGTCAATCCACTGTTCGACCACCACTATTTAACGGTTTGAATTACAATTATCGTCAACTCGAATGAGAATCCTTATGCAAGCAAACGGATGTGATACTTGGAATATTACTCAAATTGAATACACTATACCTACTACATCATTTGCAGAATGGTCAAATACACAAAAGTTAGATGCTACATCGAATGCAAAAGCCATGAATATATTATTTTGTGCCTTAGATAAAAATGAATTTAATAGAGTTAGCATGTGTACAACTTCTTATGAAATTTGGAGAACTCTTAAAGTCACATATGAAGGAACTAACAAAGTTAAGCAAAGCAAGATTTCTATACTCTAAAATTAGTTCCAAAATTTCAGAATGAGACCAGATGAAACTAAAAATGACATGTATTTTAGATTCCAAGACATACATCATTCAGTATTAGCACTAGGAGAAAAAATTTCAGATTTTGATATTGTCTCAAAAATTCTAAACTCTTTAATGAATGGGAACGAAAGTCTTAGCTATCGAAGAAGCTAATGACATTTCTACCTTCAAACCTAAAGAGTTAATTGGAAATCTCATGTCATATGAAGTTAATTTTCAGGCAAAATGAGATCAAGCCCAAGATAAAAAGAATATTGCCTTCAAAGTTGAACAAGAAGATTCAGATTCGGATGAAGATGACATGACATTAGTTGCAAAGAATTTCAAAAAGTTTTTTAAATTTAGAAAGAACAATAAGTTTGGAAACAACAAGAGAGACAATTCCAGTAAACCGCCAGTTTCAAATCTCGAATGTTATGAATGTCATAAGAAGGGTCACATGAAGAAAGATTGTCCTGATAGAAAGAAAGACAGATTCAAAAATAAGAAGGACATGTAGAAGCAAGCATTCTCTATTACATGGTATTATTTAGAATCGTCTTCATCATCAGATAGTGACACAGACAGCGATTCTGAACAAGCCAACGTCTATTTTATGGCTTCGACTAACGATGTAAGTGATTTTACTTTTGGTGATTTAATCGATATAAATTTAGAGCTGTTAGACAAACTCAAAGAAGTTAAAAGGAAATATAAAGATGCACTAGAAAAATTAAACATAAATGAAATAGAAGTTGATATGCTAAGAGATGAAAAGAAAATTCTAGAAGAAGAACTTGTTAGTACACAAGAATCTTTGTTAAACATTTCTTCTCAACTCACTATTCTATCAAATGAAGTAGAAGTGCAAAAAGAAAAGAATATGACTTTAGCTTTAGAAAATCATGATTTAAAATCAAATTTCAAAATTTTTGAATTAAAAAATACCAGTCTCAAAAATGAGTTAGAGAATATCACTAAAAATGTACAAATTTTAATAAAGGAAGAGAAAATCTTTCTAAGATTATCAGTTATTCTCAAACTACTACTAATAAGAATGGATTAGGATATAAAAATTCTTCAAAGACTAGTTCAAAGAAGAATAGCATATCATATAAAAATATTAATTTACATAACAATTTTGTAAAAGCAAAAGCAAAACCAAATCCAAAGGTTTTCACTCAAAAGAAAGATATTGGCAACACAAATACTATAAAAATTTGGGTACCAAAAACTAATAACAATTTAATCAGAAATAAGTATATTAAATCTTTTATAAACTCGGTTCATAAAAATAAAGATTTTACTTATAAAGGGAATTCTAAACCCTCTTTGGTTTGGCTTCCTAAGACCTAACTCTTAGGACCCTAATAAAAAGTGGGTACCAACGTCATTTCTATATTTTTTGCAGGTACCAACTAAGAAAAGAGGAAAGTGGATACTTGACAGTGGTTGCTCAAAACATATGATAGGAAACAAAGATACGCTGACTAATGTTATCTACTCAGATGGAGGATCTGTCACTTTTGGAGATAATTCCAAATGCTATATCATCGGCAAAGGTGATGTGAGCAATGACGGTACATCTAACTTACCTCTTATTACAAATATTTTATTAGTTAAGAATTTAAAACATGATTTACTTAGTATAAGTCAACTATGTGATAAAGGTTTTAATATAACTTTTTTAGAAAATAAATGCAACATATTTGATCAAAATAATAATCTTATATTTGAAGGAATCAGAGAAAGAAATACTTATATATTAAATATGAAAGTAAATCATAACACAAATATGTATCTAATAGACAAAGAAAATGATCCTTGGTGATGGCACAAAATTTTTATCATATAAATTTTAAAGCAATAAACAAATTATCTAAGAATAATTTAGTTAAAGGTTTACCAAAAATGAATATTAAAGTAAAGAGTATTTGTGATGTTTGTCAATAATGAAAATTAACAAAATCTTCTTTTAAATCAAAAAAAATGATTTCTACATTACAACCACTTGAGTTATTACATTTGTATCTTTTTGGACCAACTCAAGTTCAGTACATAAATCAAAATAGATATGTTTTTTAATAGTAGATGATTTTTCAAGATTTACTAGGATAATATTTTTGAAAAATAAAAGTGATACTTCTGAAAATTTTAAAATATTTGTTAAAAGAATCCAAAATATTAAAGATTTATAAATTAAAAACATTCGGAGCGATCATGGTGGTGAATTGGAAAATGAATCTTTTGAAAATTGTTGCAATAAGGGTGGAATTGTTCACAATTTTTCATTTCCTAGAACTCCGCAACAAAATGGAGTTGTAGAAAGCAAAAATAGAACACTTCAAGAATGTGCTAGAACTTTATTAAATGGAAGCACTTTACCAAAACATTTTTGGGCAGAAGCCGTAGCAACTGCTTGATATGTTTTAAATAGAGTTTCCAGTAGACCATTAACAAACCATATGAACTTTTTAATGGAAGAAAACCCAACATATAATATTTTAAAGTTTTTGGTTCAAAATGTTTCATATTAAGTACTAAAGATAAACTTGGTAAATTCGATCCAAAATCTGATGAAGGAATATTCATTGGATATTCGGAACGAAGCAAAGCTTACAGAATTTAAAATAAAAGAACTACAATTATCGAAGAAACACTTCATTTGTCATTTGACGAAAATTTCAAATTTAATCATAAAATTAAAGATGAAGAAATTATTTCTAAATCAAATAACTCAGATGATGATTTTGAAAATATTGAAAATAATGTAGACAACAATAATAATGAAGTAAGAACTCCACCAAGACTTCTAAGAAATCATCCTATTGCAAATATCATTGGAGTAATAAATACTAACGTAAAAACACGAAATCAACTAAATCAAATGGGTCACGTGGCTTTTCTTTCAAATATTGAACCTAAAAATGCTAAAGAAGCCTCACTGATGATTACTGGATTATAGCTATGTAAGAAGAATTAAATCAATTTGAACGTAATGATGTTCGGGACGTAGCTCCTAGACCAAGTAATCAAGCGGTTATCGGTACAAAATGGGTTTACAAAAATAAAGCCAATAAGCAAGGAAATATTATTCGAAATAAAGCTAGGCTAGTCGCTTAAGGTTATAATCAAGAAGAAGGAATAGACTATGATGAAACATTTGCAACTGTAGCTCGTCTAGAAGCCATACGTATTTTATTAGCTTATGCGTGTTTTAATAATTTTAAACTATATCAAATGGATGCAAAAAGTGCTTTTTTAAATGGTTTTATAAAAGAAAATGTATATGTAGAACAACCACCTTTATTTACTCATGAAAAATATCCAGATCATGTCTATAAATTGAAAAAGGCTTTATACGGTCTAAAACTGGCACCTCGTGCTTGGTATGAGCGTCTTAAAAAATATTTAATTAATTCTGGTTTTAAAATTGGAAAAGTAGATCAAATTGTATTTATAAAACAAGATAAAAATGATATTTTAATAATTCAAATCTATGTAGATGACATTATTTTTGGTTCTACAAACGAAAAATTATGTTAAGAATTTTTAGAAACTATGACAAGAGAATTTGAAATGTCTCACACGGGAAAGCTTTCATATTTTCTTGGTTTGCAAATTAAACAATTAAATTTTTATTAATCAAGAAAAATATTGTAACAATCTCATAAAACGATTTGGTATGGAAAACACCACTGCTAAACCAACTCCTATGAGTACTACAGTACATCTCGATAGAGATGAAAATGGCAAAAGTGTTGACCAAAAACTATATCGTAGTATGATTGGTTCATTACTATATTTAATTGCTAGTCGGCCTGATATATTGATGAGTGTATGCTTGTGCGCATGATTTCAAGCAAATCCCAAAGAATCACATCTGCGGGCAGAAGCGAATTTTGCGATACTTAAGCAAGACTAAAGACTACGCTCTCTTTTATCCAAAAGAATGTCCTTTTGATTTAGTATCATATAGTGATGCTGATTTTGGAGGATGTCGAACGGATCGAAAGAGTACTAGTGCTACTTGTCACTTTATTGGATGCTCTTTAGCATCTTGGTTTAGTAAGAAACAAAATTGCGTTTCACATTCGACGTGTGAAGCACTATATCTCTGCTGCTTTGGCATGTGCTCAAGTAATCTACATGCAGCAAACACTACAAGATTTTGGAATAAACCTTTCTATTTCAATAATTTTCTGTGATAATACAAGTGCAATAAATTTATCAAAAAATCCAATAAATCATTCTAGAAATAAACAAATTGATATTAGACACCACTTTCTTCGAGATAATATAGAAAAAGGAAATATATCATTAGATTTTGTTCCTTCGGAAAATCAGATAGCTGATATATTTACTAAACAATTAAATGAAAATATTTTTATTAAATTGCGTCGATAATTAGGTATTATAACTTTGCATGATTTATAATAAAATTTATTTTATAAAATTTTTAAAATATTTTTTTTTAAAATGGAGCTGCTGTCACTCGATCTCAGGTCACTAGTAAGGAAGTCATATGCTATTCCGTTATGCTATGATATTTCTTGTTTTTAACAACATTTACCCACCTATAATTTCTTGTCTGGTCATTGTTCTTCAAGTTTATCTACCTCTCATTTTTTTCATTGGTTAAGATTTCAAACGTTCTGCACCTCACATTGCTCAAACCTGAAAATAGAGTTTACAAATAGTATATAAAGGCTTCATTTTTCTCTTATCAACTCACCTTTGTTAATTACCTCTCAAATTCACACTTTTTGGCTCAACCTTTTTCAAACTCTTGTACAATCTTCACAATATCTTCTTAAGAAGGATCTAATCAAGCTTCTATAATTTTTAGCACTCCAACTTCTGAATCATCAAAAAATTCCAACAACTCAACTCCTGTGTATATCCCAGTCAAGATTACACCTTCTCCAAAACATCACACTGGGTATACGCCACAGGGAAAAGGAGCTAAATGTAACCTAGGTTTTGGCTCTCCATCCACTAAAGATAAAATTGTTGATATTCACCTTTATCAAAGAGAACTCTAGAACTTCAACGTGAGATGTACTATGAATAGAAAGTGAATGCTAAACGCTTGAGCTTCTTAGAACAATTCGCCTTGAAGTTTTGCTGATCATCCTCGAAGCAATTTGTGCATCAACCATCACCGCAACATTCTCAAGTGCTACCAAACTCATGGGAACGAAGCCTTTAATGTCCTCAGGTATTGTCAAACTCCTGGTAACGTAGTAATGTATGGTCACCTATCAATCCATTACAAGAGATTACGAAGGTTGAACCGCATTCGGATGATTCAAAATCTTCTGGAAACTAAGTCTTCTTGTATATTGTTTTATTTAAATTTTGTTTGTGTCTTTCTATTAAATAAGAATATATTTTTTTTCAATAGATTACAATTAGAAAACTAATAAGTATATATATATTTATAAATTAGTTATGTTAAATAAAAGATTTAAGTAAAGCTTAGTTCAGAAAACACAACAGTTTCAGTCGACTGTTTGGTGCAAAACAATCGATTGAACATTCAAATAAAAATAATTTTCATTCCAGATTAAGTCAACTGAGCTCACCAAAACAGTCGATTGAAATGCCTTATTTTCAACTATAAACTCACGGCCGCATTTTTCCTGTATATCAGTCGACTGACCTATATTTTCAGTCGATTGAACCTTTATATGTAGTTTAATTTGTTTCAGAAACCAGTCGACTGACCATATAAAAACAGTCGACTGAATTGGCTATTTTTACACTACAAAGATGCTAGTTAGATTTTCCTGCATATCAGTCGACTATCTCTTCATTTCCATTAAACCCTTCCTTCTCTCACCAAACAAAACCCTAGCCTCCATTTTTTCCCAAATCAATCT
The DNA here is from genome assembly GCA_030737815.1 of Allium fistulosum. Taxonomy (NCBI): domain Eukaryota; kingdom Viridiplantae; phylum Streptophyta; class Magnoliopsida; order Asparagales; family Amaryllidaceae; genus Allium; species Allium fistulosum. Next base: position 1,412,748,787 of record CM060903.1, read on the forward strand.
TTTTACCTCAAATCCAATTAATTCAATGGCCCCAAGAACCAAAAGGGCGTGCGAATCTTCAGCCGAACATTTAGAAAGCCAAATCCGATCTTGGCTCCATAACGAAACTGCTGTTACAAGATTTAATGCTACGATAAGCTCCATAATTTTTGATGTCTCCTTTGTGAAGCTCCCTGATTTCAATGGCTATGCCATTCGCGAGATTGCTGAAGCTAATGGATCGATAGCTTAATTGGGTTTGACACCAACAATGTTAAGATTTATCCCCTTCTCATTAAATTAATCTTTGCAAATATGAACTTGGATCACCATGATCCAAGAAATAAAGATGATTGCATATGGACATTAGTTTGCAGTGTCTGGATCTATCTTCCGCTTCAATGACTTGGATATATCCTTCGGTGTCCATCCGATGGAGCAGATATCAATGAAATTGATGTCGATATGAATAATAGAGATGAAGTATCCCGTAGATTTCTGTCCAACAACTTGACTGTGCTCAAATCCGTTGCCTTACGACCAAAGGCGCATATTCTACACTATGCTCTTATTCGATCTCTTCAACCTCGTACCGGGAGTTACGAGAAGGTTTACAGGAGAGACTTTCAATTTCTCAATGCCATTTACTCTTCCTAAAGTGTACATTGGGCTAAATTTATCCTTGACGAATTCCTCACCATCAATTATAAGCGAAGCTATAAGACCATTTTCTACGGAGCTTATACAATGCATATTCCTATGAATTTTGGAGTCATCTTACCCGATGCCGACTTCATTACTATTGGCTAACTAAATACTAAGACTCTAAGTCTTAGGAACCTTCCCAAGCGCCCTCAACCTCAAGAAACCATAAGCTTCCAACAGTGGGTGGCCAATAGAGAGAAGGGATTCCACAACCCCGAGATACGCACATTGCCTCTTCCTCCACACAACCTTCCGGTCAAATGGAAGAAGAAAATGATGAAATCCAAGAGCTTCATGGTGAATTCAATCCGAAGCAAGCATTTGCCACACTCTCCCGCAATCAAAGCAAGCTCAAAAACGACGATTGGTCACCATCGAAAAGAATGTCATCAATACCAATAAGAAGCTTGATTCCATCAAAGGCTTCTTAAACAAGATATGGGAGAAGATATCATGTACTGGCTCTACTTCTACAGGTATTGTTGAATATCCCGCTCCCTTCACATGGTCTACATCCGAAGAGGAAGAATCAAAGAGTGACGAAGTTTAGATTATTTTTAATCTTAGCTTATGCCTATTTTTTTATAACATTATTTCATGTTGTTTATTTCTATGACTTTGCTTATTTTCTCTATTATATTGTTGTTTTTGGTGTTTTTGAATCATGTTCATCTATGAAATTGTTGTTTATTTATGCATGTGTGTCTATGCTCATATATATATACTTATCATGCTATCTATATATTCCTTTTTATCGATAACAAAGGGGGAGAAATATAATTATTCAGCAGGTAGATTATTTATTCAGAGGGAGTAACAATCATTTTTATTAAAATTTTAGACATACATAGTTGTCATCATCAAAAAGAGGAAGAATGTTAGAACCTTTTTGCAGGAGAAGATACTATTCTACTCGACAATAGATTGTAGACCAAGAATTCAGAGAATAGTTTTCAATATTATTAATGGTTTGTCTATATTCTAGTCTAGTAGTTGATTATTGTTAAAATCTCTCTAAGGTGGTACATGCACAGTGCACTTGAAGGTTCGATCGACTGAACCACCCTATTCCATCGATTGAATTATGGGTCTTTTTAATATAACACTTTTAGTTTGAAATTTTTTAAATATTCAGTGGACTAAATCTTTTCCTCAGTTGACTAAAAATGCATAATGGCTATTTTCTGAACGAACACTTCCATTCAACGAACAGAAACAACCCTTGATTCAAGAGTTGTTTCCGTATCTTTTGACATTTGCGCTCAAATTCTCGTTTCAATCACTTGCTCATTCAAGCACAAATTCATTTGTGATTAAATCAACTTCCAATCTTCACGAACTATAGTATATACCACAAAGTAGAAGATTATAGGAAGGGTGTACTCTAAAGACTTATCCATGCTATTAAAAGGGCATAATCAGTCAAGAAAATTCTCTGTATTGTTGAAGTCCTATTTGGTTGCTCAAGCGGTAGAAGTCCTATTTAGTTGTTTAAGCGGTAGAAGTCCTATTCGGTTGCTCAAGGTGTGTAATACCTATTCCTTCGGGTTAAGAGAGGGTTGATAGTTAAATTCCATAAGGAGTCTGGGACTGGACGAAGAACGGGAGTTCAAACCAGTATAAAAATCCCTGGTGTCATTTACTTTACTATTTACTTTTTATATTCATATTCTGAACTAGTAGATAACTTAGATTTTATTCCATGTTACGATCCTTAGCAGCAGTTGCAATGATATATATGGATGCTTGTAGCTCTGGCTTGGGAGTAGTTCTGATGCAGCATGGGAATGTTATTGCCTATGCGAGTCGACAACTGAAAGTACATGAGAAAAATTATGCTACATACGATTTGGAGCTTTTGGTTGTTGTCTTTGCACTGAAGATATGGAGGCATTATCTTCTGGGTGAAAAGTTCAAATTACACATGGACCACAAATCCTTAAAGTGTCTTTTTACCCTAAAAGATTTGAATTTGATACAGTGGAGATGGCTAGAGTTTCTCGCCTTTTATGATCTGGAGATTTTTTATGCCCCTGGAAAAGCAAATACTATGGCTAGTCAAGAAGTCAAGCTAGTATCGATGGAGAGGATTGCGGCTAGTCAAGAAGAAAATCATATTTTGGATTGACTCAATAAAGATGTCCAAGAAGGTATTATTTCTGGTTTTGAGACTGATCCCCGGGGAATATTGAGAACGAATGGGTGTATTTGCGTTCTAAATGTTAGTGGACTTAGAAGAGAAGTGTTAGCAAAGTGTCACCATTCAAAGTTATCTTTCCATCCAGGAGTGAACAAGATGTTCAAGGATATGTAGAGAGTCTTCTGGTGGGAGGGGACGAAGAGAGATGTTTCAATCTTCGTGAGTCAGTATGAAAACTACCAGCAGATTAAGAGTGACCAACAAAAGTCAGCTGGACTGCTTCATCCATTTGAGATCTTGAAGTTGAAGTGGGAGCAGCTCTCTATGGACTTTATTAATGGACTTTCTCGGTCAAGAAGAGGGAATGAAGGAATTTGAGGTATTGTTGATTGGCTGACCAAGAGTGCTTATTTCATTCCGGATAACCAACTAGGACCGCTGAAAACCTAGCGAGTTTGTATGTGAAGGAGATTGTGAGGCTTTATGGTATTCATTGTAGTATTGTAAGTGACCTAGACTTGATATTCACTAGCAGGTTCTGGAAGGGACTGCAAACTGCCTTAAGGAACGAGCTGAGTCTGAGTATAGCTTACCATCCCCAAATAGATGGGTAGACGGAGAGTGTGAACCAGATCTTGGAAGATTTGTCGAGAGCATGCATTCTCGACTTTAGAGGTTCTTGGGAAGATCATTTACCCTTGGTCTATATCACTTACAACAACAGCTATCGGGCATGCATTGGTATGGCCCCTTTCGAAGCTCTTTATGGTCTTCCCTGTCATTCTCCTTTATATTGGGTGGAGTCTGGTGAAAGAATTGTTCTTGGGCCTGACATGATCTTCGAAGCAAGTGAGAAGGTAGTTGATATCAAAAGGAAGATGAAGGAAGCGCAAGAGGTCAAGGAGACCAAAATATATGGTGCTTAATTCTTGAAGTTTTCTAGGATATAGGTTCATAGTAAACCCATGAAAACTATAATTAGGAAGTAATTAAGGGTAACCAATAGGTTCATAGTAAACCCATGAAAACTATGTATTAAGGATGGTTGGCAGGGGCCAATTGGTTTGTAGTTAATCCATGAAAACTATATCCGGATTAAGTATTGACATCAGTCAAAAGGTTCCTAGTCAACCCATGAAAACTAGGATAAGAAAGAAGTTAATGGAGGCATTAGTAGGTTCCTAGTCAACCCATGAAAACTAGGATAAGAAGGGAGATACTGGAATGATCCATAGGTTCCTAGTAAACCTATGAAAACTAGGATAAGAGTGGGGTTATTAGAATGACCAATAGGTTCAAAGGAACCAATGAATTTATTAGGTTAATTGGCAGAGGCCTATAGGTTCTTAGTGATCCCATGAAAAAATGGAATAGGACAGGGTGTCCATAAATTATGAAAAGATTATTAGTAAACCCATGAAAACTAATAGGTAGGGACCCTAGAAACTATAAACATGACAGGGAGTCAATTAAACTGGGGATGGGAAATCCAAATGTTTATATGTATGTCTATTATCATAATATTTTGAAATGATATGTTTCTAACCATTGTGGATGCAGGAGCACAGTATATGTTTTATAAAAGGTTTTATGACATTAGTGAGGGGAAAACCAATTCCGCTAAGAGGTGTGGTCTCACTAAATATCTAAATGGTTGAGATGTTAGATTATTATTCATACCAGGCTTTATGTCTGACTTGAAGTTTTTGTTTTCCCCTTAAACTCTCGAGTACTCAATTGATTTTGAGTAGTTTGAGATTTAATGTTTTCAGGTTCTCTTCTTAGACGAATAAAGCTTCCGGAGACGTGCATGAGACAGTTAGTTATTAGAGTTATCCTTTTCCGCTGTGTATTTTGGATGTAAAGGCAGACTTATTAGCTTTATTATATACTCTGATCAACCAAGGGGGCATCTTCATATTTCGCTCTTGGCGTATGTGTAATAATTATATTTTTCTGAACGTGGTTAACATTTTTGGGATTATGTAATGAACATGAAATATTTTGAATGAAATGTGGAAATGCGTTTTTAATTTTTAAATTTTTTTCCCTATTCTTGTGATCTGTGTATCAATATATCTAACATCGCCTATTTGGTCGTCGGAGATTAATAACTATGGATGACTGCAGCATCCGTAGCCGTTAGTTTTGGGCCTCTAAGTGGGGGATGTTACAAGGCCTGTCGCCAAATCCAATTGGGAAAACACTCTGGCTCCACACAACTGATCAAATAGATCATCTATTCTCGGCAAAGGATACTTATTCTTAATCTTCTTCTTGTTCAACTTACAATAGTCGACACACATCCTCAATGTCCCATCTGGTTTCTTCACGAACACCGCGGCCGCACCCCAAGGCGAACTGCTTGGTCTAATAAAACTTCTCTCTTCTAGATCCACTAGTTGCACCTTCAATTCCTTCATCTCGGTCGGTGTCATCCTGCTAAGTGGTCTACTAACAGGTTCAGCTCTTGGCATAAGATCTATTTGAAACTCAATAGCTTGTTTCGGTGGTAGTCCTGTAACCGGCTCAAAAACATATGTAAATTCTCTTACTACTCGAACCTAACTTAACTCTTCTTCCACTTCCATAGAACTTAACAAAGCACAAGCACTTCGGTCAGAATTCTCCACTGAGAATATGATTCGGTTATGGCTACCAGGGTGTCTCAACGATATTTCCTATCTTGGCAAAATATCCTAGCATCGTATCTACCCAAACAATCCATACCTAAGATGATCCCGAAATCTACAAAATCAAAAACATATAGACTACATGAAAACTTATGATCTAACAAATCAAGTTCTAACTGATCACACCTCGTCCCTAGAGTTGCATACCCTTCTATCTGATTCACAACTCTTAAGGAAGTAACAAGGTATGTGGTTTCTAAACATAACCTATCAACTAAATTCTGAGATATGAATGAATGTGATGCACTGGTATCAAATAGTATCATAACTGGTATATTCTAAATCAAAAGTGTACCTTTATCACAATCTTTCCATTCTCAGCAACAGTTGGCCTAGTAGACGATGGTCCAATAGCAAAGACTTTTCCCTTGTCCACCCTAACCGGTTCTAGACACTGATTCTTGTAATGCCCAACTTGGTCGCAGTTAAAACACTTCACATCCTTCTTTTCTGCAGCCTTCTTCCCCTTGCTAGTTATGCATTCATGAGCATAATGACCTTTCTTGTTGCACTTATAACAAATCAGATAGCTTTTACCTTCTTGGTAGCTTCCCCTTCTAGGTTCCTTTCGTCTTATAGAACTCCCTCTTCTTACCTTGAGAACCCTAGGTTTCAACTGGCTTCTCCTTCCCATAAATAGCAAGCATTTCCTCATGTTGGATTGCCATCTCCACAACAACATTACAAGGATCGCGGAGATGTAGCAGGGTCGCCCTTGCAATCTCGGGTCTCGATCCTCAAATAAACTTCTCATTCCTCTTGATGACGGTGTCAATGGTAGCATACCCATATATGGACAACTCATCAAACTTAGTAGCATACTCAACTACCGACATCTCTCCCTGCACCAAATCCATGGACTTTCTCAAGAATGCTGACTTAGCAACTTCAGACAAAAATCTCTGCTCGAATGTCCTTTAAAATTCTTCCCACGTCAGCTCTTCCTCAAGAACTTCGGCAGTAACACTATTCCACCAATGAAGCGTTGCTCCCTACAACTGCCTAGAGGCTAGTCTCCTCTTCTGCTCATCATTCATTCCCAAGTCAGCGAACTCTCATAATGCAACAGCCAATTCTCAACTTCTATGACATCCTCTGTTCCCACAAACGGCTTCCCATCCCTGCTTAACTTAGCATAGTTATTTCCAATTGGAGCCACGAGATTAAATCCTCCAACATTCTCAACTACTCCAGCAGCTGCTCTTGCTTGCATCAGATTGACGAAGAATTGATACATCATCCCCATATCTACTGGCGGATTTCCAGCACCTACATTGGCATCTGCATTTTGATTAGCATTTGCCTGTCGACCCAGGTTCCTTTTGGTGGGTTGAACATTTCCATTTTTTGTGGTGCTTCCTCCACCGAGATTTCCTCTTTCATTTTCTGCCTCCATATCTTCCTTTCTCATAAACCTGCATACGAGTCTTAGTAAGATACAGAAGAACGTCCTAAGAGAGAGAGGGGAATACGTACTTATACATTTATTAAGTACAAGTACATTACTATATCGTTAACCCAAACCCCGGTCTTATTTTCTGAATCAGTGGATTATGTTTTCAAAATCTTTAAGGCTTAAATTTCTTTTAAGTTTTTGTAAACATACACTATGTTACCAACTTGTAACATCCCCCACTTGGAGGCCCAAAACAAACGGCTACGGATGTTGCAGTCATCCATAGTTATTAATCTTCGGCGACCAAATACGTTAATGTTAGATACATTGATATAACAGAAACACATGGATATGGAAAAAAAATTAAAATCGTTAAACAACTTTCACATTCCATTTCAAATCATTCCAAATTCATTACATAATCCCAAATTCGAGTACCATATTCAGAGAAAAAATAATTATTACAAAATACGCCAAGTGCAACATATGAAGATGCCCCCTTGGATGATCCGAGTCTAAATATAGGCAATTAAATAACTTTGCCTTTACATCAAAACACAGCGGAATCAAAGTAAAAAGAACTCTTAATAGCTATCTTGCCTCCTGCACACCTCCGGAAGCTTATTTGTCTAAAGAGATACCTAAAAACCTCAACTCTCAAGCTACTCAAAGTTAATTAAGCACACGAGAGTTTAAGGGGAAAACATAAACTTCGAGTCAAACATAAAGCCTGGTATGAATAATAACCTACCATCTCAATCCATTTAGATATCTAGCGAGACCTCACCGCTTAGCGGAATGAGTTTTCCCCCTCATTAGTGTCTTATACAAAAATTATAAGAACCATATACTGTGCTCCTGCATCCACAATGGTTAAAACATAGCAATTTAAAATATTATGATGATATGCAAACAAGTAAATTATTCTAGATTTTCCATCCTCATTCATTTGACTACCTGTCTCAGTTATAGTTTTCTAGGGTCACTATTAACATATTAGTTTTCATGGGATGACTAATAACCTGTTTAAAGCTCATGGACTATTAGTTCGGTCTCATAGTTTTTATGGGATCACTAAGAACCTATTGGCCCCGGCCAAAACTTCAATGATTCATGGGCTCTCCCTGAACCTATTGGTATCTCAAACTAACTTCTCTCATATCATAGTTTTCATGGGTTGACTAAGAACCTATCGACTTCTGTCAATAACTTTATCCAGATATAGTTTTCATAGGATTACTACGAACCTATTGGCTCCTACCAATAACTCTTTCCAAGCATAGTTTTCATAGTTTTAGTATGAACCTGTCTAATCTGACAACTTCTTTAATTAGACTCTGGGCATCCTATGCTCTGGTCTACCTGACCTCTTGGATGCAACACTACTTATTCAGGAGTTACTTAATTTATATTCACTAACCTTTTTCTCCCTAAAAAATAGTTATAGGTCCATTATACAGTGAATATGTTTATAGAAGAAGCAAATACAATAACATAATAATACCAATATCTATGGTTTTATATCCTTGAAAGCATTTTCACATATAACATGGTTGATCCCTTTAACCTATTAATTTATCAAGGAAAGCTTCTTCAAAAACTCTATACCAAAAAGCCATTTCAAAACTCCTTTATTTTGCCATGGGTTTTTCTTTAAAAATGAGATTGGGTTCTTTGTTTTGAAAACTATGGCTTTCGATACCTTAGACCTTTACTTTCGAAACTGTTAAAATCTATCTTTCGAAAGTTTTCAAATCTTCTTTTCAAAACACTTAAACCTATGACTTTCGAAACACTTAATCTCTTTTGTAAGCATCAAAACCTTCCTTTCGAAACCATTAAATCATTCCTTTCGAAAGTATTAAAGTATATCTTTGCAACTCATTGACGCATAGCTTCGGAACCATTTGAAAATACCCCTTTCGAAACCATTTGAAAGTACCCATTTAGAAACCATGGGTTTATCCATAAAATAACTTTGGGTCAAAGTGAATATAAATGAAAGTGCCCCTTTCAAAACCATTACCCTTTAAATAAATGTGATTAGGGAAAAATCGATGGCTTGGAGACCATCCTTTCGAAAGCATTAATCATTTAAGTAAAACATTTGGAATGATAGCTTCGAAACACCTTTTGTAGCCATTGCCTTCGAAACCTTTGGCATAAGTGGCTATTGGAGCCCTTTCGAAAATATTGGGAAGTGGCTTATTACTTTTATAAAACAAAAGCTACCTTTCGAACTCGTTAATGACTTCAATCCATTCAAAAGGCATAAAGGCGGCAACATGGTTTCGACCGGGTTCAAACTACCCTTTTGAAAGCATTGATTTAAAAACAAGGCAACTTATTTGAAAGCTACCCTTCAAACTAAAATGTGGCAACCTCTTCGAAAGCTATATTAAACCCTTTCGAAAGCATTCTTTGGGAAGTAAGGCAAGTGGCACCTCCTTTGAAAGATAAACAAAAGACCTTCGAAAGCATGATTTCGACTCCATACCTTCCGCCTTTCTCCAATCCACTACGTACCAACACATTGATACTGTTTGTACCAAAATTGGGCACAACACTCTTCGGGAGTTTTTGAAGAGATAAAATGAAGAAATTAAATGGAAAAAGAGGATTATCTAACAAAAACTCCAAGAAACAGATAGGAAAATAATAAGAGCGCACAGAAACACAAGAATTTAGAGTGGTTCGGCGTGTTGCCTACGTCCACTATGAAGTTGATTGCTTTATTGATGTTTCTTTGATGATTACAATTGATTTCAGCGTGGTTACAATAGAAAATGATGATTTACAGCAGTGAAATTCGTTATTGGTAGCAGCTATGGAGTTTAGATCTGGATCCGGCAGAGTCTGGGTGTTGGAGAATTCAAAGAAGAAGAAGATCCTTTTTATGTATGCCCTGGGGCTCTATTTATAGGTGTAGGAGGCTGATATTTCGCTCAGATCTCGGGAGACCCCCTCTGGCACGTGACTAGGCCCGCACGCACGAGCCCGTGAAGTTTCGGCCCGATCCGTGATCGATACGAATGGATTTCATATCGATCAAGATTTCATCCAATGGAGTCGAAATTTGGCATGGACATTCTTCAACATGCACATCAGCTTCTATGAAAATTTCATAGCATTTCGACTTGTAGATTAGGAGATATGATCGATACGAATAAGGATCTTCGGTTGACTGTTTCGTTCGACTCCCTCATTTCGACTCGATCCTATTCGACTCGATGACGTGACGCTTGAATCACTAGATCACTCCGCCTTTGATGCTGAGTTGATCGAGTCATTCTAGGACTTTCGCCCTGTTCGTATCGATGGCATTGCCTTGTTCGTATCGATAAAATATGCGCAGTTCGCATCGATGGAGGCTCCTCAATTCGCATCAATTGTTATGCTCTGTTCGCATCGATGGTGTGGCTTAGTTCGTATCGATAAAGGCGTTCCACCTAGATGGATTCGAACAAAGGCTCTATGATGGACACGAAGTGGCGCATCCTGATGGATTCGAGAAAGGCTCTGTGATGGACACGAAGTGGTCATTGTACGATCGATTCGAACAGTGGCTTCGCCGATGGAGTCGAACTCAATCGATTCGAATTGAGGCTCTTGGACGAATGCGAGGTCGTTGCCATTCTGATCGATACGAAAGTGATGGATTCGAATAGAGGCTTAGCTATGGATATGAAAACTGAGTTGTTCCCTTCATTTTGCATCGATCGTAACTTGAGCATACGAACTCGGATTGAGTTGAAACTTGGAACATTGGCTCTCATAGCTTCGCTTGTCGTGTCATATCAATTTTAGCTCGATCCGGACTCGGACAAAATTCATCGATATCCATAGGGAGCCTGTGTATAACTGATCTCTAAGACGAACCGTCATTGGTTACTAGTCAATTCCTTGGTGTTACGGCCTTGCCAAAAGGCGGGATAACATTTTCCCCCCAAAGTACGTCTTGTGGAAACATGATGTGCTTTGAAGTGCTGCAATCTTCATTCTGAATAGTTACCGTCTTTTCGATGAAAGCTGTAATCTTCGACTATTTTCTTGATAATGTAAACTGTTGACTGTCAACTGCTGTACCCTGTATTGTTACAACTGATTGCTGTACACTAGTGATTAGCCGTTTGTTGTTGTAATCGTTATCAAACGAGTTTCCAATTCTTGTAAATCTGGAATATTAAATATTAGTCCGACATATATGCATATATGTTAATCTGACTCTCGCTGACGTTCACGAGTCGTTGTCAGTTTATCTTATATTGAATTCCGTATCGATCCTCTCCTGAACCGACGTGAAATTCGTTGTAACAATGTTCGATGGTTGTTTTTGAATGTTCCTTCGTAACGATCCTCTCCTGAATCGATGTGAAGGGTCGAAATATTATCTTTGCATCGATTTTCATTACATTGATGGATACGAAATGAGCATTTCAAATCGATGGATGTGGGGTTTGATGGATACAAAGCGGTCATTCGTATCGATGTAGTTAAGATTCGAGGATACGAAATTAACTTTTGTATCGATGGTGATGAACTTTGGTGGAATTCATTTTCGAATTGGCGCGAGCCACTAAAATGGATACGAAACGTGCCTTCGTATCGATGAATATTGACCCCTGGATGCCGCGGTTCGATGGATTCGAAATGCACACTTCATGTCGCTAAACTGGGGATGGAGTCGAAAGTGGTCGATACGAAGAAGGGCTTCGCATCGATGGATTTGGTGAAGACTTCGTATCGATACAGACCCGAGTTCATGGATTCGAACAACTTTTTCGAATCGATCCCATGGTGACGCCTTGTAACCGGTTGAACCCGTTGGGAGGCGAATCGTTTATTCCCTTTACCTTCGAGTCCATATAAATACTATGGACTTAGCCACTTTTCACTTTTTACTTCTTACTTTTGTGCTTTGCTTTCGTATCGCTTCAGAGACCAAGAAAGGAAATTGTTCTTCGCCTTCGAATCGAATCACATCCTTCAATTCCTTAAACCAGTTATCAAAATCAGGTAGTTGGACATCCCATCCACGTTATAGCGATGGAATTCGAAATCGATCGCCAATCACACAATCGATCTTCAGGGATGTTAAGGCCATAATCGGTTCAAAGTGAATTGTTGTAGATGAGTTGTAAGTGTTCGCATCGATCAATCAAGGAAAGGGTTCTCTTCGTATCGGTATGGGGATGAAGGAACTTTGTATCAATCCGTAGTTGAGTGAATATCATGTGGAGGGAGGAAACGACTTCGTATCGATGGGCAGCGGCTGGAGTTTGTGTCGATCGATACGTAATTGACTTCGACGATCAATTCGAAGTCGATTACTTGCAATTGATACGAAATGGGCGTTATAAGTTGGTTTGAAGTTGCCAACACTGATCGATACGAAATCGAAGCCCGTGATCGATATAGAATTTGTTCCCCTGATCGATACGAGACGTATCAACTTGAATATGATCGATACGAAGCATATCGAGTCGAACACGATCGATACGAAATGTATCGATTCGAAGTTGATCGATACGAAAATGGACCCCCTTGATCGATACGAGCAGCTGCATTCCAGATTGTCACGACTTGTGTCTCTGGCGATCGACCTATGTCTGAGCCCTGATGGATTCGAAATCTTACACTACTAAATATTTGACTCCGACGAGCTTCAGTCTTTGCATAACCGGACTTGACTGTAGGACTGTATATTTGACTGCATTTCGAAGCTCGTCGATGGAACTATTTATTTAACCAAAATTTAACAAACTTTAACTTGGATCGATCCCTAACATCGGGATGTCACGGTAGTGACGGTCAGCGATGAAGGTCATTCCGATGGAATTTCGAAGTCTTATCATTTACACGCGTTCTCCAATTCCGTAGAACTTTTCAAGTGATATACAGTACTGCACTGCACAACACACTCACACACTTTACACTGGGGGATGCACGAGCATTATTGTTTGTTTAACAATGATTTTTCATAAGCTAGTTAGTCATGGAACCCTCAAGTTCACAGCAGCAGGAACTCCCGAGTTCAATCGCTTCAACCATCGAGATACCGGTCATTGAAGCCGAAGTTATAGACCCAGCTCCGAACGAGCTTCAAGGCGCCCGGTTCATTTGTCGTCCGTAAGATTTTGTGTCGTCCGGTATCTCCGAAGATATGATGGAACGGATTTGTTTAAGGCATGGCTTGTCCCTCGATGACGTGTTACTGCCTGGGCCAAATGACAGGCCACATGATCCCCCGGAGGGTTTTACCGCTTTCAACCGTCATGCTTGTATGGCTGGAACACTTCCTCCTTTCAACTAATATATAAGGGAGATGCTATCATTCCTTGGAATAGCTCTATCCCAGCTACACCCCAACGGGTACGCTTTGTTGAACAGCACCTTCATTCTATTTATGGAGATTCTTTTTCGACCGCCAAAGCCAATCAAGATTAGATATCTATTTAACATTAAGAGTCGGGGAGACAGCCCTTCTTTCACCTTCTTGGAAGCGGTCAGGAACTGCCAAATTGTAACGGGCTTCTGGGAAGGCTGAGTTACTTTAAAACTGAATGGTTCTACGTTCGGTGCCCCCCTGGATTCGCTAAGCGATGGTTGGACAGACGTAAGTGTTGCAACCTTTCTCTTGAATTATCGAGATAATAATAACCGACTTCAAAACTGACATACTTCTCTTATTTTACAGCCGCAATTTCTCGACCCGATGGTGGATATTTTAGAGAGCTAGTTCGGATCCTTCAAGAGGTTCCGGGCAAAGAGAGGCATATCGACTTGGTTCTGACCGACAGAAACTTGAGGACTGTCGGGTTGATTGAGCGGAGGCAGAGCATATGACTGGAAGGTACACTTAGAGTGGTCTCGAAGAAACGGGTGAAGCGCAAGGTGCCCGGAGTCGTAATAGCTGAAGAAGTTGATCTGGAGAGAATGCCTGCTGATAACGAGCTCCAGGCTGGGCCTTCTTCCGATGTCCAGGATTCAGGAGGCAGGAAAAAAGGCAAGGCAGTTGCTCACAAGCGTTCTAAATTCGAGAGATTAAAATCTGTTGTTATGTCCTTGCCTGTTCAGGGGATTAGAATTTTGGAGGCTCCTCCCCCGCAAGTAGAGCATCCTTTTGAAGGGCTTGCTGATATTCCGATTCCGGATTACGTGTCATTTCAGCACGACACCGGGATGGAGGAGCTTGATAATGCTCTTGAACTAAGTGGGTCGCTTGCTATGAGTGCGGCCGACATTTCCGGTTGGTCGGGTGGTTGCACATACATACACTTCACTGCACTACATGATTCATAACTGTAAATCGTCCAACTTAAGAAATCGCTAACTTTTCCTTCGTCTCTCATTTTTAGGTACGATGTCCAAAAGAGGATCAATGCTTGGGAATCTTCGCTCGGCCTGATAGTCTTCTACCTATTATGATTCCCGCCGGAGAGACTCAGATAGAGACCGCGATCGCGAGTACTCTAATCAAGATAGGTATGGGCGTGACAGGGACAGAGAATACAGACATCGATCTAGATCTCGCTCTCCTCCTCTTAGACTTCCATCTCCACCCCCTGTTCTTGTTCCACATCCACCAGAGCCTCCACGTCACATGCCATCTTCTCACACTTCTAGACGTGAGACTCATCTCCAGAGAGTTGAAACCACAGCCCCCATAATTGTAGAGCAGGTCCCAACTGAGCCCACAGGAGAAGGGGTCATTAAATTGGCTCAGATGAGGAAGGATTTCCCGAACATATGCTTCGATATCTATGTCTTTCAACCTCACTTAAAGAGAATCCCATCTGGAGTGGAAAACCATGATTACATTCATGACATCTACTCTCAGTACAAAGAGTGGGTAAAGGCCGCAGAGAAGGCTTCTAAGGTGGCTTTTGATCGAGCCAAAGCAATCAACAAGATGGAATCCGAGCTCGCTCAAAGGGACCGGATCATTCAAGTGCTCACTGTTAAGGCCGAGTCTTCTCGGAAATCTAAAATCGAGGCCACCAAAAAAGCTGATGAAGCGAACGTGGCAATGGAGCGGTTGAGGAAGACACATGTTGCCTTGGTGGAGGAGATGGGCCATCGGAATACTACAGTTACCGCCGAACGGGATGCGGCGGTCAAGGAACTTAATTAGCTTAAGGCTAAATTCTCCGACATGGCCAAGGAAAAAAATGATGCAAACAACGCAGCCCAGGAGGCGTGCGAACAAGCTGTTCTACTTAGGGGTGAACGGGATGCGGCTGTGGCTAAAGTCCGCAAGGTGGAGACTGAGGTCGAGGAGAAAGTGAAGTCGACCGAGTCTAGGCTAGAAGCTGACATCGAAGACCTTCTCGTTGTTACAACGCTAACGTGCTGAAGCACAGGGGTCTAGCATGGCTCGATGATTACCCGGCACACTTATATAACGCCTAGGGCCGATTGGTTGAGGAGGAGAAAGCGGTGCATCTGGTTGAGTCTATTGATGAGTTTGAGCTCGAGAATCATCTGCTAAATGAAGATGAAAAGAAGATTCTCCATGATTCAATGATTTCTTATGAGAAGGAGAGACTCAGCACCCAGCACCTGGAAGTAGGAGAAGGCTCTGGGGTTGAACATCACAATGCAAGTCCTAAACTTCCAGCGTCAACCCAGCCTGAATCTTTGCATGCGGTTGATCCTCAAGCTGTTCATGCCTATAATCCGAATCAGCCGCAGATGTCTCCGGCTGCGGTGCAAGTTACTGAAGTCGTTCAACCGCTTACAAGTCAAACTGAGGAAGGTATTCTGAACATTCCACATATCCGCCTTAAGTCGGAATCTTTATCTGAATTAGATTCTAATAGTTCTCTTATTTTTTGTCCAGTGATCGATGCTGCACCGGCCATGCCTCCTGCTACTTAAGAATCATATCAGCCGCAGGAGGCTATCGTGACTAAAGCGATCACGGTAACTACAACTGCCCCTCTTGACGATGCGCAGGGAAGCACGCTTGTGTTTGATGAGCAGCTGATGGAAGAACTCTTTCGCCGTCACAGTGATCCTCTTGTTGACTTGCCATTCATTATGGGTGGAAGCGCTCCTGCTACAAGTTCTTCAATGCCATCTCCTGATGCCCCCAGCGAGGCTCGAGCGTTTACTGAAGAGGAGATGTTCGCACAAATCGATGCTGAAATGGCAACAGCGACTCATGGTGGCAGTTTTGGAGGTGGGATGGCGGCACCCGGTCCAGCCCCGCTCAGAATGATATCTCCTGGTGGCACTGTTTTCATCACCAGCGTGCCCATTCCACCTTCTATACTTGATCCTGTTCCTCCGACTCCGCCCGTAGGAAGCATTCCTATTCATACGAGCTCGGAGGAGGATGTTGAGATCATGCCCCCGCATGGAGACCGACCGCCGAAAGGCAAAGGCTCAAAGAGGAAAAATAGTGGCGGCTCTAGCGGGTCTACACCAAGAAGGAAGCCGAGGAAGAAGAAAGATTAGACATGCTTCCCTGGTTTATTTTGTCTTGCATTTTGTCGGCCGTGTATAGATGCGGGTTCGGCCTCTGCTAGTAGGAATTTTTTTTTCTTTAGGAACAAACTTATATATGAATTTCTTTCATAAATAGTAGAAATGAAACTTTTCTTTTTTAACTTCTTGTGTATTTTCTTAAGTGTTTCAATGTTTGAAATGCACTTGTAAGGTTCTAGCTTCCGAGTCAAGTTTGTCTTTTTGCACCAAGTCTGGAAACTGTGGACATGGTTTACGACTAGGGAGTAAGTTGAATTTTGACGTCTCACTGCTTCGGTTAATGGTCGATGCTTAAGTCCTGCCCCCCAGTCTTGGGGATGAGTTGTACAATATCAGCCAGTGATTGCATCTAACTCACAATACGTTGAGTCTAGTGTCGCTGAACGGATGTTTGAGAAAAGTGGAGATCGAGCGGTCTATCCATGCTTGTTTAATTGCCGATTATCATATCCGCACTCCAGAGATTCTCATTTGTTTATTGGCGGTTGATCACACCGGCTTAAATTTAAATCATACGTCCGCGCTCTGGGGACTTGGAATTGACATTTGTACTCCGACTCACACTCCGGGAGTTCGGAGTTGATATTTATACTCCGATTCACGCTCTGAGAACTCGAAGTTGATGTTTATACTCCGTTTCGCACTCTGGGATTCCGGAGTTGGTGTTTATACTCCGACTCGCACTCTGGGAGTTTGGAGTTGTTGTTTATACTCCGTTTCGCACTCTGGGAGTTTGGAGTTGATGCTTATATTCCGACTCGCACTCTAGGAGTTCGGAGTTGTTGTTTATACTCTGTTTCGCACTTTGGGAATCTGGAGTTGATGCTTATACTCCGACTCGCACTCTAGGAGTTCGGAGTTGGTAAGCAGACGGTCAGCCATATCTGCTGTATGTTTTTTGATTTCGCTCGCACTCTGGGAACGAAAGGTGTATCAGGATCATGGATGGTCGAATCACATCCACCCTGAGTTAACAAGTGAGGTCGTTAGATGGACGGGTCCACCCTCCTCAAACTTGGTTCAGATACGGACGAAGTCGTTAGGCGGACGGATCCACCCTCTTCATAGACGTATTTTAATACTCCAGTTCGCACTCTGGGAACCGGGAGTTAGGTGAGGGATTGTCGTGTATCAATCCGTTTCTGACTTTGATGTGATGGCATGTCCCCGAGCTCGGGTTTCACTTAGCGAGTGACCGGTTGCATCACAGTCACTCCCTATTTGAATAAATTCCACCGTATGGTGAAACTTAGCTCTCCGTGCATAGTGATGATCATATCAAGCATTTCAAGTAAATCACAGCTCTGGCTCGAAGAGATTGCATTTTATTGCTGAAATAAGAAAATATGGAAAAGTCAGTTGCCTTATTACAAATTCTAATTTCGAAATGCAGAAACAAATTGCAGAATGGAAAATAAACTAAATGAATAAACATAGCCTGTCATGTGTAGTAGTGACGAAGAATTTCGCTATTCCAGGCTCTTGGCAGAGTAAGACCGTCAACGGTCAATAATTTGAATGTGCCATATCCGAGCCTTCGTTCAATAATGTACCGTCCTTCCCATGTTGGCTTCATATGCGAAGGAACCAGATAGATCCTTTTCAGGACGAGATCGCCTAGCTCAAAGGTTCGCGGGCGGACCTTGGCGTTGTACAATTGGGCGACTCGACTTCGATGCGTGGCTGCCCTCAAATCAGCCTCTTCACGCTTCTCATCTACTAGATCGAGAGATGCAGCAAGTAATATAGCATTTGTCTTTGGATCATAGTATGTCACACGATGAGAAGGTACTTCTAGCTCAACTGGAATAATGGCTTCTGAACCATAAGAGAGAGAGAATGGACTTGTCTATTTTCTGAATAGAGTACCCTCTTATATACATGACTCCATTCTGAATAGTGAATCGTGAGGCCTTCCGAAGGACTTGTCTCTTTTCACTCCTGCGCTTCGGCAGGGTTCCGTGCTCAATGTAATTTCTGAGTGGAATCATCCATGAATCCTTTTCGGGGACGGTTTCGCATACCCAGTCTATTTTTGCCCGGTCAATGCTTGGAGAAGATAACGTCTCTACAGGAACGAGTCCCATTTGCTGAGCTTCACCTGTGCTGGCTAACTTCGCCAATGAATCGGCTTTTTGATTGCGTTCTCGAGGTATACAATAAATGTCATAACAATCAAACTGATTCAGTACTTCCTGAACTCGAGCTAAGTAGGCAGCCAGTCTTTGATCTCTCGCCTGATATTCTCCTCGAACTTGACACACAACTAACTGCGAATCACAGTAAATTTCCACAGCGATAATCTTCAAATCTCTGGCAAGCTTTAGCCCAGCTAAGAGGGCTTCATATTCAGCTTCATTATTGGTCGCATGAAAATCAAACTTCAAAGCATAACATATCGATCGGCCTTCGGGAGTTTCAAGTACAACACCAGCGCCCGAACACCGTTCGTTTGATGCACAATCAGTATACAACTTCCAGACATATTCGGGAGATTCACTGGTTTCGGGCAGGTCCTCCGGGACGGTAAATTTAGCTATGAAATCAGCTAGGACCTGTCCTTGAATCGCTCGTCTTGGAGTGTAAGTAATGTCGAACTGGCTCAGTTCGATGTTCCATTTGAGTAACCTACCAAACGTCTCAGGCCGCGAAAGGACCAGTCGTAACGGCTGGTCGGTGTAAACAATAATTGGATGTGACTGGAAATACGATCGGAGTTTTCTTGATGCGATAACAAGGCAATAAGCCAACTTCTCTAGTTTCGGATAATTCCTTTCAGCTCCAGTCAATCGTCTGCTAACGTAGTATACTGGCTTCTGTATCTTGTCCTCTTCTCGAATTAAGGCAGCGCTGATAGCGTTTTCTGATATCACCAAGTATATGTACATCTTCTCATGATCAATAGGCTTTGATAGGATAGGTGGTGTGGATAGATGCTGAATTAGTGCTTGGAATGCGCCTTCACACTCTATGGTCCATTCAAAGTTTCGTTTTCCTTTTCAGATCAGATCGAAGAAAGGAATGCATTTATCAGTGGACTTTGAAATGAACCTGCTCAATGCTGCTACTTTCCCATTAAGAATCTGGACTTGCTTTATAGTTTTCGGAGTCTCAAGGTTCCTGATTGCCCAAATCTTTTCAGGATTAGCTTCGATTCCCCGAGCATTGACGAAAAACCCAAGGAATTTTCTGGATGCAACTCCAAAATGACATTTCAGTGGATTGAGCTTCATTCTGTATTCTTGAAGTATGTTGAACATAGTTTCCAGGTCTTTAATATGGTCAGTGGAAAATCATGACTTCACAAGCATGTCGTCTACATATACTTCCATGGTTTTCCCGATTTGATTGGCAAACATCCGATTGACCAATCGTTGGTAAGTAGCCCCAGCATTCTTGAGTCCGAATGGCATAACTTTGTAGCAATAAAGTCCCAGATTGGTTACGAAGCTGGTATGTTCTTGATCAGGTAAATGCATCGGTATCTGATTTTAGCCAGAATACGCATCCATAAAGGATAAGAGCTCATGCCCAGCTGTTGAATCTACTAGCTGATTGATTCTGGGAAGCGGGAAACTGTCTTTGGGACAAGCTTTATTCAGATCGGAATAGTCGACACATGTTCTCCACTTTCCGTTTGACTTCCGGACGAGTACGGGATTTGATACCCATTCGGGGTATAATGCATCTCGAATGAACCTGTTCGCTTTAAGCTTTTCTACTTCTTCTTTAAGGGCGGAGGATCTCTCTGGATCCATACCACGCCTTTTTTGCTTGACCGGGACATGCCGCAGGTCAATATTCAAAGTATGGCTCGCGATGTCCGGCGAGATCCCACACATATCAGAATGCATCCAAGCAAATACGTCAAGATTCGCCCACAAAAATTCAACCAATTCCTCTTGAGTTTGATGGCTTAGCTGAGACCCAATCTTTATCATTTTCGAATCATCGTCATTGTTGATTGGGACATCAATCGTTAGTTCGGCCGGGGATGCTTTACTTTCTTTAGATTCTCCTTCATCTTCGGTTTCTCTTGGGTCAAGATCCCTTTGGAATTGGTTGGGGTGCCCGGGCCTAGGCCCGGGCGTTAATTGTCAATTATCAGCAAAGCGAAC
Source organism: Allium fistulosum (assembly GCA_030737815.1). Lineage (NCBI taxonomy): Eukaryota > Viridiplantae > Streptophyta > Magnoliopsida > Asparagales > Amaryllidaceae > Allium > Allium fistulosum. The sequence continues at coordinate 1,412,769,310 of CM060903.1, forward strand.
GCAGAGAGATTCCTCTACGCCCTTTCTTTCTCCTTTTGCTGCGCCTCCCGCGGCTCTGCGACATAACAGGCTCTTCTAGCAGCCTGATCTCCCCGAATGATTCCTACTCCATGATCAGTGGGAAACTTTAAAGTTAAACACCACGGGGCAATGGATGCCCTGAATTCAGCGAGGGCCGGTCGGCCCAGGAAAGCATTATAAGGGGAGTCTATGTCCAAAACAATGAACTGTAACATTCGTACTCTCCGACGTTCTCCAACTCCCAACTCCACTAGCAGTTCCACCATTCCAGTGGGTATAGTAGCACTTCCGTTGAAACCATGGATTTGAGATTGACAAGGTTTCAAGTCCGTGGCTTCCATTCTCATTTGATCATAAGCTCGCTTAAATAAAATATTAACAGAGCTTCCACAGTCAACTAAGATCCTCTTAATACAAGCAGGACCTACTTGAGCTGAGATGACCAGTGGATCAATGGTGGGGGCTTTGACTTTATCAACGTCTCTGTTTTTAAACACGATGTCATCTGTCATCGTCTTCTATTGTTTGGCCGGAGCCCCTTCATCAAAACTACTATAACACTCGAAGTCCGCATGCCTGATAGAGCTGGCATACGACTCCATTTCCTTCCAGCTTCGGTCTGCTGGATGAGGACCACCACTTATTGTATTAATAACCAACCTCCTGCCAGTACTAGCGGGTTCCTCCTGCCTTTTCGGATTTGGCGCACGATTCTGATTTGATGGGCCCGCACCACCTGACCGCGGCGCCTGCACATACTGATCCAACTTCCGTTCGCATATCAGTTTCTCAATGAGATCTTGTAAATGACGACACTCATTTGTGTTATGTCCATAGCTTTTGTGGAATCTACAAAACATTCCTGTTTGAACTTGTCTTTCCGTTGATGGTTTTGGGGCAGACTTCTTGTATTGCATGGTGTTACAAGTCTGCAAGTACACATTTTCTAACGACGTGTTCAACGGAGTATAGTTATCATACATGGGAGCTCTACGCCGTGGGCCACGATTCTAATCTCGCTTCTTGCCCTGATTTCCATTGTCCCTCTGCTGATTTTGTTTATTTTGCACGTTCAACTGAACTTTTCCAGAACTCTCTCCGGATTGTTTAACGGCGATGTTACTCTAAACTCCTTTGATGTTGGGCTCTGCGTCATCCTGCTTCCTAGACTATTTCGCATCCTCCCTTTTCAAGAATTGGGCTGCCTTGGAATAGAAACGGCCCAATGACGCAGGTGGCTTCCCAGCTAACCAATTTCTGAACTCGGAATCAGGATCAATCGCCTTTGTCAATGCCATCAGGTTAGAGTTATCATTGGGATTGCTTATTTCTGCACACGCAGCGTGGAATCGCTCCAAGTAACGTCTAAGTGTTTCTCCGGGAGCTTGAGTAACACTAGACAGAGTGTTAACATCTTTAGGCCTTGCTACATGCATACAGAATTATTCAACAAACTTGGTGGCCATCTGGTCAAAGTTAGAGATGGATCGTGGTGGCAAATGAGTAAACCACATGGTAGCAATGCCCCTTATGGAAATAGGGAAATTATGGCACTTTACTGCATCATCAGCTCTCGCAACATTCATTAGCCATTCATACTTCAGGATGTGTTGATTGGGATCAGAACTTCCTTCATAAACCGGCAAAGTTTGCATCCTGAAGCGCCGTGGTGGTTCAGCATACAATATGTCATCGGTGAAAGGGGTATGACTCCGGGAGATTCCCCAGTCGTCATTAGAGAGACCCTGACTTTCACGATCATTTGGCGGATCATCGTTGGTATATCCGGCATCCGGATACTTAGAGCATGTTTTGCCAAGGTGTGGCCGGGTTCCACAGCGCGAGTCTGGACCGGACGTGGTCGACGGTTCGTGCCTCGCCTCCTTGGTTCAACATTTTCTGGAACATAAGGCTCTGGAGTATGATCTCGTTGGCTACGCTGAGGATCAGCTTGGTTTCTAGCATCAACCCCTTGTTTAGTAGTGGTGGTAGTAGCAATGTTGCCTGTGACATGATAAGGAGGAGCACCTCCTCGGGATGAAGGTCCTGTATGATGAATAGTGGATGGTCCAGTTCTGGGTTGTCCAAGATTTAAAGCAGGTTGGTGCCCTGTGGCCTGGGTGTAGATTACATCCAGTCGTGGGCGTGTGGATCGGTGATGACCATCAGATGAGGCTGAACTCTCTATGGAAGAATAAGAACCTTGGTCTCTTCTGGATCTTCTGCGCCTTTGGCGATTCAGCTGGTTGGTCAACTCTGTGTTGGCGCGCAGTTGTTCAGTTAGCTGTTGCCGACTCTGGACCAATTCTTGGATCAGCATCTGAAACTCTTGTCTGGTTACCAGGCCTGATGGATCTGAAGGTCCGACAGCATCTTGGTTTGATGGAGGCAATTGCGCGGGATTCTGCCTGTCCCGTCCTCCCTGATCAGCAGCTGTAGAGGTAGTTCGTGTACTTATCATGGGGAATTAGTGAAATTCCTTTCCTAGATCTGATGCAAATCTGAGTAGAATGGAAGGGCTTAAAGTTCTGAGATCTGGATCTTCTTCTTGGATTTATGCAATCCGGTATTGATAGGAGATCCAAGAAGCAGGAGAAAAACTAGGTTTGCTCTCACTGAAAGCACCAAAGTTTTTGTACCAAAATTGGGCACAACACTCTTCGGGAGTTTTTAAAGCGATAAAATGAAGAAATTAAATGGAAAACGAGGATTATCTAACAAAAACTCCAAGAAACAGATAGGAAAATAATAAGAGCGCACAGAAACACAAGAATTTAGAGTGGTTCGGCGTGCTGCCTACATCCACTATGAAGTTGATTGCTTTATTGATCTTTCTTTGATGATAACAATTGATTTCAGCGGGTTACAATAGAAAATGATGATTTACAGCAGTGAAATTCGTTATTGGCAGCAGCTATGGAGTTTAGATCTGGATTCGGCAGAGTCTGGGCGTTGGAGAATTCAACGAAGAAGAAGATCCTTTTTCTGTATGCCCTGGGGCTCTATTTATAGGTGTAGGAGGCTGATATTTCGCTCAGATCTTGGGAGACCCCCTCTGGCACGTGACTAGGCCTGCGCGCCCGAGCCCGTGAAGTTTCGGCCCGATCCGTGATCGATACGAATGGATTTCGTATCGATCAAGATTTCATCCAATGGAGTCGAAATTTGGCATGGACATTCTTCAGCATGCACATCAGCTTCTGTGAAAATTTCATAGCATTTGGACTTGTAGATTAGGAGATATGATCGATACGAATTAGGATCTTCGGTTGGCTGTTTCGTTCAACTCCCTCATTTCGAGTCGATCCTATTCGACTCGATGACGTGGCGCTTGAATCTCTGGATCACTCCGCCTTTGATGCCAAGTTGATCGAGTCGTTCTAGGACTTTCGCCCTGTTCGTATCGATGGCATTGCCTGGTTCGTATCGATAAAAGATGTGCAGTTCGCATCGATGGAGGCTCCTTAGTTTGCATCAATTGTTATGCTCTGTTCGCATCGATGGTGTGGCTTAGTTCGTATCGATAAAGGCGTTCCACCTAGATGGATTCGAACAAAGGCTCTGTGATGGACATAAAGTGGTCATTGTACGATCGATTCGAACAGCGGCTTCGCCGATGGAGTCGAACTCGATCGATTCGAATTGAGGCTCTTGGACGAATGCGAGGTCGCTGCCGTTCTGATCGATACGAAAGTGATGGATTCGAATAGAGGCTTAGCTATGGATACGAAAACTGAGTTGTTCCCTTCATTTTGCATCGATCGTAACTTGATCATACGAACTCGGATTGACTTGAAACTTGGAACGTTGGCTCTCATAGCTTCGCTTGTCGTGTCATATCAATTTTAGCTCGATCCGGACTCGGAAAAAATTTGTCGATATCCATAGGGAGCCTGTGTATAACCGATCTCTAAGACAAACCGTCATTGGTTACTAGTCAATTCCTTGGTGTTACGGCCTTGCCAAAAGGCGGGATAACAGATACCTTGTGTATTGGTTTCCACTTGGTTGGGGCGGAAGTATAGAGTCGAAAGGTAGCTACTAGAAGTGGCGAAACAATAGACTTATGCAAAACTATTTTCATTTCCTTTTTAAGTAATACTTTTCAACTAACTTCCTATTTGTAAAAATATGATAGGTTGCCATAAACTTTACCAAAATATTTTCTAATAGACTACCGAATTTGTTCGGAAATTAATCAAAAATAATTAACAAAGAAGCCCTTCCCTTTAACAAAACAATTTAGACTTTTAAATCCTCCATCTTAAATAAATTAATTTACCTAGTAAATTACTTCGGAAAAATCCCAAAAATTCTCAAATTCACTTTTACTATTGTTTGTACCAAAATTGGGCACAACACTCTTCGGAAGTTTTTGAAGAGATAAAGTGAAGAAATTAAATGGAAAAAGAGGATTATCTAACAAAAACTCCAAATTAAAGATATGAAAGCAATTAAAAATACACTGAGACACAAGAATTTAGAGTGGTTCGGCGCATTGCCTACGTCCACTATGAAGTTTTTGCTTTATTGATCTTTCTTTGATGATTACAACTGATTTAAGCATGTTACAGCAGATAACAATGATTTACATCAGTGAATTTCGTTAGTAGCAGCAGCAATGGAGTTTAGATCTGGATCCGGCAGAGTCTGGGCGTTGGAGAGCTCGAAGGAGAAGAAGAACCCCTTTTCTGTTGGCTTTGGGGGTCTATTTATAGGTGTAGGAGGCTGATATTTCGCTCAGATCTCGGGAGACCCTCTCTGGCACGTGATTAGGCCCGCGCGCCCAAGCCCGCGAAGTTTCGGTCCGATCCGTGATCGATACAAACGGATTTCGTATTGATCAAGATTGCGTCCGATGGAGTCGAAATTTGGCGTGGACACTCCTTAGCATGCACGTAAGCTTCTGTGAAAATTTCATAGCATTTGGACTTGTAGATTAGGGGATATGATCGATACGAATTAGGATCTCTGGTTGGCTGTTTCGCTCGACCCCCTCTTTTCGACTCGATTCTGTTCGACTCGATTCTGTTCGACTCGATCACTTCGAATCGATGGGCGCGCATGATCTGGAGGTGACGTGGCGAGCCTTCCTTGCATCGATCTAGTTTCCTCGCCGAGTTGACCGAGTCATCGTTGATCTTCGCCTAGTTCGCATCGAAGTCCGTTGCCTACTTCGAATCGATCAGCAGCAGTCCCCTTCGTATCGAGGCACTTGTCTTGTTCGAATCGATGGGAGGAGGCCTATTTTGTATCGATAAGAGTGACCCACCTAGATGGATTCAAACAGCGGCTCTGAGATGGAGTCGAACTAGATGGATTCGAATAGAGGCTCTGAGTTGGATTCAAACTAGATGGATTCGAATAGCGGCTAGGCGATGGACTCGAACTCGATCGAGTCGAATAGTGGCCAGTCGATCGAGTCGAAGTAGTGAATGGCGATCGATTCGAATAGTGGCTGGTTTTTATCAATCTTGCATCGATCGTAACTTGAGCATACGAACTCAGATTGACTTGAAATTTGGAACGTTGGCTCTCATAGCTTCACTTGTCGTGTCATATCAATTTTAGCTTGATCTAGACTCGGACAAAATTCGTCGATATCCATAGTGAGCCTGTGTATAACCGATCTCTAGGACGGACCGTCATTGGTTACTAGTCAATTCCTTGGTGTCACGGCCTTGCCAAAAGGCAGGATAACATTTGCCCCCCAAAGTACGTCTTGTGGAAACATGATGTGCTTTGAAATGCTGCAATCTTCATCCGGATTAGTTATCGTCTTTTCGATGAAATTTGTAATCTTCGACTGATTTTCTCGATTATGTAAATTGTTGACTGTCAACTGTTGTACCCTGTATTGTTGCAGCCGATTGTTGTATGTTAGTGATTAGCTGTTTGTTGTTGTAATCGTTACCAGCTGAGTTCCCAATTCCTGTAAATCGATCCTCTCCTAAACCGATGTGATATTCGAATCGTAACAACGCTCGGTGGTCGTTTTTGAATGTTCCTTCGTATCGATCCTCTCCTGAATCGGTGTAGAAGGTTAAAACATTTTTTTGCATCAGTATTCGTTGCATTGATGGATACGAAATAAGCATTTCGAATCGATGGATGTGTGGTTTGATGGATACGAAATGGTCGTTCGTATCGATAGAGTTCAATGCCTTCTGAACAGCCGCTGCTGTGCACTTCGAATCGATTGATTTGGAGTCGTTGGATACGAACAGACAATTCGTATCGATGGAGTTGGCCTCTGAGAGCCATTATTCGATGGATTCGAACTGCACAGGAGACGGAGTCGAAGGTGATTGATAAGAACCATGGTTTCGTATCGATGGATTTGGGTGACTCGGAAAAAGCCTTCATTGGCAACTTCGTATCGATAAACACTCGTGTTGACGAAGTCAAATGGCTTAGTCAAATCGGTCTGTTGGTGATGTCTTGTAACCGGTCGAATCCACTGGGATGTGAACCGTTTTTTACCTTTGCTTTCGAGTCCATATAAATACTGTGGACTTAGTCGTTTTTCACTTTCCACTTTTACTTTTTGTGCCTTGCTTTCGTATCGCTCCGGAGCCTCACAAAAGAAAAACCCTTGTCTTCGAATCGATTCAGAACCCTTTAACCATCTATCAAAATCAGGTAAATGATTGAACAAAGACACCCCTAAAATGACGAGATTCGAATTCTCATTCTCTTCCATTCGAATTCATGTCCAGACGTGGTTTGGGGAAGTAGATATTGCGCGAGGTCGAGGAAGGAGAAGATGGAGTTCGAATCGATCTGGGGTAGCAGGAGTGTGGAGGAAGATGGCTTGGTCCTCGTGTTCGTGTCAATCTGGAGGGCTTCGAGATGATGAGATGGAGGCCTTCGTATCGATCAATGGCTAAGCTGTTGCATCGAGTCGGGATGATCGATGCGATTGTCTCGAGCATGTTGATCGATGCGAAGGGGTTGCATCTAATGGATTCAAAACCCATGGTTCTCGATCGATTCGAATTATGCACCAGGGATCGATACGACGGCGACCCAATTGATGGATGCAAACACTCACCCTGGATCGATTCGAAGTCTTCAGCCTTTTGACCGAGTCGAACTCGCACGCAGATGAATATGAACTATTGATATGAACATGGCTCTATCGATCGATACGAATTGAACGTTAAAAAATTTGTAATTCCTTGCATATTCGAACAACTGACTCCGAGGAGCTTCAAACTTGCATAATTTGGACTTAATCGTTTCACCGCATATATGATTTCCTATCGAAGCTTGTCGACGAAACTGGAACTTAACAAAATTATAACAAATTTTAACTTGGACTGATTGCTAATTTCTGGATGGCACGGTTGTGATGGTCAGCGATGACGGTCATTCCGACTGAATTTCAAAGTCTCGTCGTTTACATGCTTTCTTCAATTCTGTAGAACTTCTCAAGTGACATATAGTACTGCACAACACACTCACACACTTTACACTGGGGGATGCACGAGCGTTATTGTCTGTTTAACAATGATTTTTCATAAGCTAGTTAGTCATGGAACCCTCAAGTTGACAGCAGTAGGAACTCCCGAGTTCAATCCCTTCAACCATCGAGATACCGGTCATTGAAGCCGAAGTTATAGACCCAGCTCCGGACGAGCGTCCAGGTGCCCGGTTCATTTGTCGTCCACAAGATTCTGTGCCATCCGGTATCTCTGAAGATATGCTGGGATGGATTTGTTTAAGACACGGCTTGTCGCTTGACGACGTGTTACTGCCTGGGCCAAATGATAGGCCACATGATCCCCCGGAGGGGTTTACTGCTTTTAACCGTCATGCATGTACGACGGGAACACTTCCTCCTTTCAATAAATATATATAGGAGATGTTATCATTTCTTGGAATAGCTCCATCCCAGCTACACCCCAATGGGTACACTTTGTTGAATAGCACCTTCATTTTGTTTATGGAGATTCTCTTTCGACCGCCAAAGCCGATTGAGATCAGATATCTATTTAACGTTAAGAGTCGTGGAGACAGTCCTTCTTTCACCTTCTTGGAAGCAGTCGGGAACTGCCACATCATGATGGGTTCCTAGGGAAGGCTAAGTTACTTTAAAACTGAATGGTTCTACGTTCGGTGCCCCCTTGGGTTTGCTAGGCGGTGGTTAGATAGACGTAAGCGTTGCACTCTTTCTCTTGAAATATCGAGATAATAATAATCGTCTCCAAAACTGACATAGCTTTCTCCTTTTACAACCGCAATTTCTCGACCCGATGGTGGATATTTTAGAGAGCTAGTCCGGATCCTCCAAGCGGTTTCGGGCGGAGAGAGGAATATCGACTTGGTTCTGACTGACAGAAACTTGAGGACTGTCGGGCTAATTGAACGGAGGCAAAGTATACGGCTGGAAGGGACACTTAGAGTAGTCTCGAAGAAACGGGTGAAGCGCAAAGCGCCCGGAGTCGTAATAGCCGAAGAAGTTGATCCGTAGAGAATGCCTACCGATAACGAGCTTCTAGCTGGGCCTTCTTCCGACGTTCAGGATTCGGGAGGAAGAAGAAAAGGCAAGGTTGTTGCTCACAAGCGTTCTAAATCCGAGAGATTAAAATCCATGGTTGTGTCCATGCCCGTCCCGGTGATTAGAATTTCGGAGGCTCCACCCCCGCCAGTAGAGAATCCTTTTGAAGGGCTTGCTGATATTCCAATTCCGGATTATGTGTCATCTCAACACGACACCGGGATGGAGGAGCTTGACAATGCTCTTGAGCTGAGCGGGTCGCTTGTTATGAGTGCGGCTGACATTTCCGGTTGGTCGGGGGTTGCACATGCATACACTTCACTGCACTACATGATTCCTAACTGTAAATCGTCCAACTTAAGAAACCACTAACTCTTCCTTCGTCTCTCATTTTCAGGTACGATGGCCGGAAGAGGATCAATGCTCGGGAATCTTCGCTCGGCCCGAAAGGCTTCTTCCTATTATGATTCCCATAGGAGAGACTCGGATAGAGACCGCGATAGCGAGTACTCTAACCAAGATAGGTACGGGCGTGACAGAGACAGAGAATACAAACATTGGTCTAGATCACGCTCTCCTCCTCTTAGACTCCCATCTCCACCTCCCGTTCTTGTTCCACATCCACCAGAGCCTCCTCGTCACAGGCCATCTTCTCATACTTCTAGATCCGAGACTCATCTTCAGAGAGTTGAGACCATGGCCTCCATAATTGCAGAGCAGGTCCCCATTGAGCCCACAGGAGAAGGGGCCATTAAATTGGCTCAGATGAGGAAGGATTTTTCGAATATTTGCTTCGATGGCTATGTCTTCCCACCACACTTAAAAAGAATTCCGTCTGGAGTGGAAAGCACGATGCATGATTACGTTCATGACATCTACACCCAGTATAGAGAGTGGGTAAAGGCTGCAGAGAAAGCTTCTAAGGTGGCCTTTGAGCGAGCCAAAGCGCTTGAGAAAATGGAGACCAAACTCGCTCAAAAGGACCGGATTATTCAAGTGCTCATTGCCGAGGCCGAGTCTTCTCGGAAATCTAAAATTAAGGCCACGAAAAAGCTGACGAAGTGAATGTGGCAATGGAGAGGTTGAGGCAGACGCATGTTGCCTTGGTGGAGGAGATGGGCCATCGGAATACTACAGTTACTATCGAGCGGGATGCAGCGGTCAAGGAACTCAATGAGCTTAAGGCTAAATTCTCCGACATGGCCAAGGAAAAGGATTATGCGAATAACGCAGCACAGGAGGCGTGCGAGCAGGCTGTTCTTCTTAGGGGGAACGGGATGCGGCTGTGGCTAAAGTCCGCAAGGTGGAGACTGAGGTCGAGGAGAAAGTGAAGTCGGCCGAGTCCAGGCTAGAGGCTGATATCGAAGACCTTCTCGTTGTTTACAATGCTAATGTGCTGAGGCACAGGGGTCTAGCCTGGCTCGATGATTATCCGACGCATCTGTACAATGCCTAGGGCTGACTAGTTGAAGAAGGGAAGGAGGCGCATCTGGGCGAGTCTGTAGATGAATTTGAACTCGAGAATCGCATTCTGACTGAAGATGAAAGGAAGATTCTCCATGAGTCAGTGTTTCTGCATGAGAAGGAGAGACTCGGCGCCCAGCACTTCGAAATAGGAGAGGGTTCAGAGGTTGAACATCATGAGGCGAGTCTTGAAATTCCAGTGTCAACCCAGCCCGAATCCTCATCTGCAGTCGATCCCCAAGCTATTCCTGCTTACAATCCGGATCAGCCGCAGATGTCTCCGGCTACAGCGCAAGTGACTGAAGCCGTTCTGCCGCCGACAAGTCAAACTAAGGAAGGTTTTCTGAACATTCCACATATTGCCTTTGGTCGGAATCTTTATCTAAATTAGATTCTAACAATTCTCTTATTTTTTTGTCCAGTGATCGATGCTGCACCGGCCATGCCTCCTGCTACTCAAGAGTCATATCAGACGCAGGAGGCTATCGTGACCGAAGCAATCACTGTAACTACAACTGCCCCACTTGACGATACGCAAGGGAATACGATTGTGTTTGATGAGCAGCTGATGGAAGAACTCTTTCGCCGTCATGGCGATCCTTTAGCTGACTTACCATTTGTCATGGGTGGAGGCGCTCCTGCTACAAGTTCTTCAATGCCGACTACTGATGCCCCCAGCGGGGCTCGAGCAGTTACTGAAGAGGAGATGTTCGACCAAATCGACGCTGAAATGGCAGCAGTGGCTCATGGTGGCAGTTCTGGAGGTGGGATGGTAGCATCGGGACCAGCTCCGCTTAGAATGATATCTCCCGGTGGCACCGTTTTCATCACTAGCATGCCCATTCCACCTTCTGTACTTGATCCTGTTCCTTGGACTCCACCCGTAGGAAGCATCCCTATTCACTTGAGCTCGGAGGAAGATGTCGATATTATGCCATCGCTTGGAGACAGACCGCCAAAAGGCAAAGGCTCAAAGAGGAAAAATAGTGGCGGCTCCACCGGGTCTACACCGAGAAGGAAGCCAAGGAAGAAGAAAGATTAGACATGCTTCCCCGGTTTATTTTGTCTTGCATTTTGTTTGCCGTGTATAGATGCGGGTTCGGCCCCTACTAGTAAGAATTTTTTGGAACAAACTTGTACACGAATTTCTTTCATGAATAGTAGAAATGAAACTTTTTCTTTTTGAGCTTCTTTGTGCCTTTGTTTAAGTGTTTCAATGTTTGAAATGTACTTGTAAAGTTTCAGCTTCCGAGTCAAGTTTTTCTTTTTTGCACCAAGTCTAGAAACTGTGGACATGGTTCGTGACTGGGAAGCGAGTTGAATTTTGATGTCATATCGCTTCAGTCGATGGTCGATGCTTAAGTCCCGCCCCCCAGTCTCGGGGGTGAGTCGCGGAACATCAGTCAACGATTGCTTCTCACTTATAACATGTTGAGTCTAGTGCCACTGAATGGATGTCTGAGACGAGCGGAGATTGAGCGATCTATTCATGCTTGCCTGATTATTGATGATCATATCTGCACTCCGGGGATTCTCATTTGTTTAATGGTGGTTGGTCATGCCAGCTTAAGTTTAACTCATACGTCCGTGCTCTGGGGACTCGGAATCGACACTTGTACTCTGATTCGCACTCTGGGAGTTTGGAGTTATTGTTTATACTCTGTTTCGCACTCTGGGAATCCGAAGTTGATGTTTGTACTCCGTTTTGCACTTTGGGAATCCGGAGTTGTTGTTTATACTCCAATTTGCGCTCTGGGAATTTGGAGTTGGTGTTTATACTCCGTTTCACACTCTGGGAATCCGGAGTTGATGTTTATACTCCAACTCGCGCTCTGGGAGTTCGGAGTTGGTATTTATACTCCAATTCTCGCTCTGGGAATTCGGAGTAAATGTTTATACTCCAGTTCGCACTCTGGGAATCTGGAGTTAATGTTTATACTCCAGTTCGCACTCTGGGAATCCAGAGTTAATGTTTATACTCTGACTCACACTTTGGAAGTTCGGAGTTGATGTTTATACTCTGATTCACGCTCTGGGAATTCGGAGCTGATGTTTATACTCCGACTCGCACTCTGGGAGTTCGGAGTTGGTGTTTATACTCCGTTTCACACTCTGGGAATCCGGAGTTGATGTTTATACTCCGTCTCGCGCTCTGGGAGTTCGAAGTTGGTATTTATACTCCAATTCGTGCTCTGGGAATTCGGATTTAATGTTTATACTCCAGTTCGCACTCTGGGAATCCAGAGTTAATATTTATACTCCAGTTCGCACTCTGGGAATCCGGAGTTGATGTTTATACTCTGAATCGCGCTCTGGGAGTTCGGAGTTGGTATTTATACTCCAATTCGCGCTCTGAGAACCGGGAGTTAAGTGAGGGATTGTCGTGTATCAATCCGTTTTTGGCCTTGATGTGATGGCTTGTCCCCGAGCTCGGGTTTCACTTAGTGAGTGACCGGTTGCATCGCAGTCACTCCCTATTTGAATAAATTCAACCGTATGGTGTAACTTAGCTCTCCGTGCATTGTGATGATCATATGAAGCATTTCAAGTAAATCACAACTCTGGCTCGAAGAGATTGCATTTTATTGCTGAAATAAGAAAATATGGCAAAGTCAGTTGCCTTATTACAAATTCTAATTTCGAAATGAAGAAACAAATTGCAAAATGGAAAATAAACTAAATGGATAAACATAGCCTGCCATGTGTAGTAGCGACGAAGACTCTCGCTATTCCAGGCTCTTGGAAAAGTAAGACCGTCAACGGTCGATAATTTGAATGTGCCATCTCCAAGCCTTCGTTCAATAACATATGGTCCCTCCCATGTTGGCTTCATATGTGAAGGAACCAGATAGATTCTTTTCAGGACGAGATCGCCTAGCTCAAAGGTTCGCGGGCGGACCTTGGCGTTGTACAATCGAGCGACTCGACTTCGATGCACGGCTGCCCTCAAATAAGCCTCTTCACGCTTCTCATCTAGTAGATCGAGTGATTCAGCAAGTAATATAGCATTTGTCTTTGGATCATAGTTTGTCACACGATGAGAAGGTACTTCTAGCTCAACTAGAATAACGGCTTTTGAACCATACGAGAGGGAGAATGGAGTGTGACCGGTCGCGGTTTCGTGGGTTGTTCGGTAAGCCCATAAAGCCATAGGAAGTTCATCGACCCACTTGCCCCTAACCTTTTCCAGTTGTTTTTTTAGAATGGACTTTATAACTTTATTAACCGCTTCGACCTGTCCGTTCGCCTGAGGGTGTGCAACTGCAGAGTTTTTCTTTTGGATGTGAAATCGTTTGCTGAAATCTTTAAATTCAGCACTGTCGAATTGGGTTCTGTTGTCCGTAATAATGGTGTGTGGGAGACCGAATCGACATATGATGTTGCGAACTACAAAGTTGATTACTTTCTTCGCCATTATGGTAGCAAGAGCTTCAGCTTCAGCCCACTTTGTAAAGTAATCAACTATGACGATGGCGTATTTCGCGCCACCATTTGCCAGAGGTAAAGTACCAATGATGTCGATGCCCCACATTGCAAATGGCCATGGGCTGACCATTTGCGTTATCTCAGTAGGAGGGGCTCTAGGAATTCGAGCATACTTTTGACACCTATCGCATTTCTTTCCATAATCCGACGCATCACGATTCACGGTCGGCCGGTAATATCCGTACCGAAGTATTTTCTTGGCAAGTGCTTGCCCCCCGGTGTGATCGCCGCATTCTCCCTCGTGTACATCGTGCAACACTCGTTTAACTTCATCGTGAGCGATACACTAGAGTAAAGGGATAGAGTACCCTCTTCTATACATGACTCCATTCTGAATAGAGAATCGTGAGGCCTTCCGAAGGACTTGTCTCTTTTCACTCCTGCGCTCCGGCAGGGTTCCGTGCTCAATATAATTTCTGAGTGGAGTCATCCATGAATCCTTTTCGGGGACAGTTTCGCATACCCAGTCTATTTTTGCCCGGTCAATGCTTGGGGAAGATAGCTTCTCTACGAGAACGAGTCCCATTTGCTAAGCTTCACCTGTGCTGGCTAACTTCGCCAATGAATCGGCTTTTTGGTTGCGTTCTCGAGGTATACAATAAATGGCATAATAATCAAACTGATTCAGTACTTCCTGAACTCGAGCTAAGTAAGCAGCCAGCCTTCGTTCTCTCGCTTGGTACTCTCCCCATACTTGACACACAACTAACTGTGAGTCACAATAAATTTCCACACCGATAATTCTCAAATCTTTGGCAAGTTTCAAACCAGCTAAGAGGGCTTCATATTCAGCTTCATTATTGGTCGCATGGAAATCGAACTTCAAAGCATAACAAATAGATCGGCCTTCGGGGGTTTCAAGTACAACACCAGCGCCCGAACACTGGTCGTTTGATGCATCGTCGGTATAAAGCTTCCAGACATATTCGGGAGATTCACTGGTTTCGGGCAAGTCTTCTGGAATGGTAAATTCAGCTATGAAATCGGCTAGGACTTGTCCTTGAATGGCTCGTCTTGGAGTGTAAGCAATGTCAAACTGGCTTAGTTCTATGTTCCACTTGAGTAACCTACCAGACGTCTCAGGCCGCGAAAGGACCTGTCGTAACGGCTGGTCGGTGTAAACAATAATGGGATGTGCTTGGAAATATGGTCGGAGTTTTCTTGATGCAATTACAAGGAAATAAGCCAACTTCTCCAATTTTGGATAATTCCTTTCAGCCCCGGTCAATCGCTTGCTGACGTAGTATACTAGCTTCTGTATCCTGTCTTCTTCTTGAACTAAGGCAGCGCTGATAGCGTTTTCTGATATCGCCAAGTATATGTACAACTTCTCATGATCAATAAGCTTTGACAGGATGGGTGGTGTCGATAGATGCTGAACTAGTGCTTGGAAAGCGCCCTCACACTCCGTGGTCCATTCAAAGTTCCGTTTTCCTTTTCGGATCAGATCGAAGAAGGGAATGCATTTGTCTGTGGACTTTGAAATGAACTTGCTCAGTGCCGCTACTTTCCCATTGAGATTCTGGACTTGCTTTATAGTCTTTGGGGTTTCAAGATTTCTGATTGCCCAAATCTTTTCAGGATTAGCTTCGATTCCCCAAGCGTTGACGATAAACCCAAGGAATTTTACGGATGTAACTCCAAAATGACATTTCAGTAGATTGAGCTTCATTCTGTATTCTCGAAGTATGTTGAACATAGTTTCCAAGTCTTTAACATGGTCAGTGGAAAATTGTGACTTCACAAGCATGTCGTCTACATATACTTCCATTGTTTTCCCGATTTTATTGGCAAACATTCGATTGACCAATCGTTGATAAGTAGCCTCGGCATTCTTGAGTCCGAATGGCATAACTTTGTAACAATAAAGTCCCAGATTGGCTACGAAGCTGGTATGTTCCTGATCAGGTAAATGCATCGGCATCTGATTGTAGCCAGAGTACGCGTCCATGAAGGATAAGATCTCATGCCCAGTTGGTGAATCTACTAGCTGATCAATTCTGGGAAGCGGAAAACTATCTTTGGGACAAGCTTTATTCATATCGGAGTAATCGACACATGTTCTCCATTTTCCGTTTGGCTTTCGGACGAGCACGAGATTCGACACCCATTCAGGATATAGAGCATCTCGAATGAACCTGTTTGCTTTAAGCTTTTCTACTTCTTCTTTAAGGGCGGCAGATCTCTCTGGATCCATACCACGCCTTTTCTGTTTGACCATGACATGCCGCGGGTCAATATTCAGAGTGTAGCTCGCGATGTCCGGCGAGATCCCACACATATCAGAATGTGTCCAGGCAAACACGTCAGGATTCGCCCGTAGAAATTCAACCAATTCCTCTTGAGTTTGCTGGCTTAGCTGAGACCCAATCTTTATCATTTTCGAATCGTCGTCATCGTCAATAGGGACATCAATCGTCAGTTCGGCCGGGGATGCTTGACTTTCTTTAGATTCTTCTTCGTCTTCAGTTTCTCTTGGGTCAAGATCCCTTTGGAATTGGCTGGGGTACCCGGTCCTAGGCCCGGGCGTTAATTGTCAATTATTAGCAAAGCAGATGCAGAGAGATTCCTCTATGCCCTTTCCTTTCTCCTTTCGCTGCACCTCCCGTAGCTCTACGACATAACAGGCTCTTCCAGCAGCCTGGTCTCCCTGAATGATTCCCACTCCATGATCAGCGGGAAATTTTTTAGTCAAACACCACAGGGCAATGGCTGCCCGGAATTCAGCGAGGGCCGGTCGGCCTAAGAAAGCATTATAAGGGGAGCCTATGTCCAAAACAATGAACTGTAACATCCATACTCTCCAACGTTCTCCAACTCCCAACTCCACTGGCAGTTCCACCATTCCAGTGGGTATAGTAGCACTTCCGTTGAAACCATGGATTCGGGATTGACAAGGTTTCAAGTCTGTGGCCTCCATTCTCATTTGATCATAAGCTCGCTTAAACAAAATATTCACAGAGCTTCCACTGTCCACTAAGATCCTCTTTATCCAAGCAGGACCTACTTGAGCTGAGATGACCAGTGGATCAATGGTGGGGGCTTCGACTTTATCAGCGTCTCTGTTTCTGAACATGATGCCGTCTTTCATTGTCTTCTGTTGCTTGGCCGGACCCCCTTCATCAAAAATACTATAACACTCGAAGTCTGCATGCCTGATAGAGCTGGCATACGACTCCATTTCCTTCCAGCTTCGGTCTGGTGGATGAGGACCACCACTTATTGTATTATTAACCAACCTCCCACCAGTACGAGCGGGTTCCTCTTGCCTTTTCGGATTTGGCGCACGATTCTAATTCGATGGGCCCGCACTACCTCACTGCGGTGCCCGCACATACTGATCCAACTTCCTCTCACGTATCAGTTTCTCAATGAGATCTTGTAAATGACGGCACTCGTTTGTGTTATGGCCATAACTCTCATGGAATCTACAAAACTTCCCAGTCTAAACTTGTCTTTCTGTTGATGGTTTCGGGGCAGGCTTTTTGTATTGCATGGTGTTACAAGTCTGCAAATAGCCATTTTCCAACGACGTGTTCAATGGAGTATAGTTATCGTACACGGGAGCTCTACGTCGTGGACCACGATTCTGATCTCGTTTCTTGCCCTGATTTCCATTGTCCCTCTGTTGATTCTGGTTATTTTGTACGTTCAACTAAACTTTTCCAGAACTCTCTCCGGACTGTTTAACAGTGATGTTACTCTGGATTCCCTCGATGTTGGGCCCTGCATCATCCTGCTTCCTAGACTATTTCGCATCCTCCCTTCTCAAGAATTGAGCTGCCTTGGAATAGAAACGGTCCAATGACGCAGGCGGTTTTCCAGCTAACCAATTTCCGAACTCGAAATCAGCATCAATCCCCTTAGTCAATGCCATCAGGATAGAGTTATCATTGGGATTGCTTATTTCTGCGCACGTAGCATGGAATCGCTCCAAGTAACGTCTAAGTGTTTCTCCGGGAGCTTGTGTAACACTAGACAGAGTGTTAACGTCTTTAGGCCTTGCCACGTGCATACGGAATTGTTCAACAAACTTGGTGGCCATCTGGTCAAAGTTAGAGATGGATCATGGTGGCAAACGAGTAAACCACATGGTAGAAATGCCCCCTAGGGAAATAGGGAAACTACGACATTTTACTGCATCATCAGCTCTTGCAGCATTCATTAGCCATTCATACTTCAAGATGTGTGGGTTGGGATCAGAACTTCCTTCATAGACTGGTAAAGTTGGCATCCTAAAGCACCGAGGTGGTTCATCATACAATATGTCATCGGTGAAAGGGGTATGACTCCGGGAGATTCCCCAGTCATCATTAGAGAGACCCTGACTTTCACGGATCATTTGGCGGATCATCGTTGGTATATCCGGCATTCGGATATTAGGAGAATGTTGCGCCAAGGTGTGGTCGGGTTCCACAGCGCGAGTCTAGACCGGACGCGGTCGACGGTCCGTGCCTCGCCTCCTTGGTTCAACATTCTCAGGGACATAAGGCTCTGGAGTATGCTCTCGCTGGCTTCGATGAGGATCAGTTCGGTTTCCAACCTCAACCCCTTGTTCAGTAGTGGTGGTGGTAGCAATGTTGCCTGTGACATAATAAGGGGCAGCACCTCCTCGGGATGAAGCTCATGTATGATGCTTAGTGGATGGTCCAGTTCTGGGTTGCCCAAGTTTCGAAGCATGTTGGTGTCCTGTAGCCTGGGTGTAGCTCACACCCAGCCGTGGGCATGTGGATCGGTGATGACCATCAGATGAGGCTGAACTCTCTGTGGAAGAATAAGAACCTTGGTCTCTTCTGGATCTTCTACGCCTTTGGCGATTCAACTGGTTGGTCAACTCCGTGTTGGCGTGCAGTTGTTCAGTTAGCTGTTGCCGACTCTGGGTCAACTCTTGAAGCAGTGTTTGAAACTCTTGTCTGGTAACCAGGCCTGATGGATCTGAAGGTCCGGCGGCATCTTGGTTTGATGGAGGCAATTGCGTAGGATTCTGCCAATCCCGTCCTCCCAGATCAGCAGCTGTAGAGGTAGTTCGTGTACTTACCATGGCGAATTAGTGAAAGTCCTTTCCGAGATCTGATGCAGATCTGAATAGAATGGAAGGGCTTCAAAGTTTAAGATCTGGATCTTCTTCTTGGATTTATGCAATCCGGTATCGATAGGAGATCCCAGGAGCGGGAGAAAAACTGGGTTTTCTAAATGAAAGCACCAAAGTGTTTGTACCAAAATTGGGCACAACACTCTTCGGAAGTTTTTGAAGAGATAAAGTGAAGAAATTAAATGGAAAAAGAGGATTATCTAACAAAAACTCCAAATTAAAGATATGAAAGCAATTAAAAATACACTGAGACATAAGAATTTAAATTGGATCGGCGTATTGCCTACGTCCACTATGAAGTTGTTTGCTTTATTGATCTTTCTTTGATGATTACAACTGATTTAAGCAAGTTACAGCAGATAACAATGATTTACAGCAGTGAATTTCGTTAGTAGCATGTAACAACCCACTATTTTGGACCATTCAAATCAACAATAATCCACACATGTCTGACTTGAATAATTCAAAATAACAGATTGTAAATAAATTTGGAGCAATAAAATCAAATACATAATCACAGACACAGAATATCAGAATAACTCGCAGCGGAAATAAAAATACCATAGTAGTTCATGAAGCTACTATAACAAACTCTCAAAACAAAATACATAATATCAGTCTGAAAACATATACAATAGAAATCTCAAATACATAGAAGTTTATAATACCAGAGCTGAAATAGAACAACTGAAACTGAAATGGATAGGTAACTAGATAAGCAGAATCTCCAACGATTCCTAGCTCCAGAAAGAGATCCAAAGCTAAGCTGTAAATACTCAGGCTGACCCGAGCGTAAAGTAAAACACAAAACACTCGAGTAAGGACAATATATACTTATATAATGTAAACCAACTCAAGTGAACTGTAACAGTAATACACAATAACTTAAAGGATGCTTGGGACCGCCCATCCTCTAAGGATCAGTTAAACCATAAGTTTAAATACATCCGTGGTTAAAATTTCAAAATAGTAATTTATGTTTGAAATCAAATATCATTTCAAAATTCAATATCATTCAAAAAATCCATTTCAAAATGTCACAATATCATATCTTTTTAAAACTACATTCATTTTATTTAAAATACCATTTCAACACACATTTCAAAATAGTTTATATTTCAAACAAATTACTTCATTTTAAATCATTAAAATGAAATTATTATATTTTAAAAATTCAAATCTTTCAAAGTCCATTTATTTGCTTAAACTTATCAAAACAATGAAAATTCACCTTTCGCAGCATTTGGAAAATGTTATAGAAAGTTACTTTCAAAACAGTTCAATTTTACAAAAGGCAGCATTAAAATGCTGTAATAGGGTTACATTAGTTCAAATAAAACCTTAGTTAAATTCCACAATTATAGCACTTACAAAGTGCTATAATATTCCTTTATTAAAATTTAGCCATTTGGTTCATTTATATCAACTACAGCATTTATAATTGCTGTAATATCCTTTACCGTAGAAATAATAGCATTTTAGAAATGCTGTTAATTAAAATTCAGGGTTTTCAATACAGTGTCACAAGCAATTATATTTTTATATAAATCATTTTCAACTTATAAATTCATAATTTCTCACTTTTAAAACAATCATTTAAATGCCCGTATATTCATGATTTTATAAAGTTAAATTTCTATTCAAAAGTCAATATTTTATAATAATTCACATATTAAATTCACACATTAAATTTCAATTCTTTATAATTAAATTTTAACTTAACACTTAAGTTTAAATCTCCAATATAACTTATTTTAATTTTATTTACTTACCTTCAAAATTCACTTTTAAACAAAATTCATAAATTCCAATTTAAGCTATATTTCAAAAAAAAAATTCAACTTAATATTCATTCATTTCACATTTTTAACTTTATTCAAAAATCATTAATATATATTATAAAATCATTTTAAATTCATTTTAATTCCAAATATCATAAATTTATCATATTTCATATTAAATTTAAATTCCATTTCATCACCAAATTAGAATTTCAAAAATAACTTACATTTCAAATTTCCAACTTTACCATTTATTTATTTCACTTATAAATTCTCAGAAAATCAAAATACTTTACAAAAATCATTTTTAATTAAGTTGAAATCAAAATATTATAATATTTACAGTTCTAAAATAATTTAAAATTTTAGAAAACATATTTTAACCACGGGTCTTTAAATCATTTTCTAGCCTAGGTAAAGTAATACGGATACTATATCTTTTCAATCAGTAATTACAAAGAAAAATCCGGGTTTGATCATTTCAAACCCGCAATCCCAAGTAAGAATGAAATGAAAACCGCTCAGGCCTATCATTTCAGCCTATAATGATTTTCCCCTATTCTAAAGTCCGTTCGGGTATGTATCATTTCAACTCATAGTGATTCTAATCTACAAGGAACTTGCAGTGTGATAAACTGATATAAATAACAGAATAGCATGATATAATAGTAACATATGGTATAACAGTTGTAAATACAGGTGTGAACATCATATGAATATAATATGGCAGTTATAACAGTATGGTGTAAATTACAGATTCAAATGGTGTCAGTTTACTAGTTATATAAGTACACATCGTCTGGTGAGAATTACTCACCTCTAAATGCTGGAGATAACAAAACCAATGACACAACGGAAACAAAAGCACGATGACAAGACTATGGACTTTGAGTTGAGAGCGAGATCCAATGTTACAAGTCTTGTGTTACAACCCAAAACAAACATCAAAACAGACATAAATTCAATACACTCTGAAATGGAATAACTTTGGAATAAAAAGAGATTTGAATGCCAAGTCTTTTGCCTTGCTTTCTCTACTATTTGGCACGGCCTAGGGATGTTGTTTGGCTCAGGGTTGAACAAGTTTGGCTCAAGTTTGGGCTAGGAAATGCACGGCGTAAGCGAGAACATGTAGAGGAAGTTACAACATAAGAATGTCAAGAGGCTAGGCAACATTGGAAGGTTTGTGTTCACACTTTGAGCTCGGCTAATGGTCAAATGGCTCGGCAATGTCATGCTACAGGTCTGGCCAGAGGTAGGAGGGGTGAGTAAGGGTCTGGACAGAGGTGGTGGTGGCGGCCTAAGGTGATGGTGGTGGTGGAAATGGAAGTGGTGAACAAGTGGTGGTCAAACAACATGGTTTTAAGGGAATTAACATAGTTTTTGTGGAGTTTCTTCATAGATTGTGCGGCCATGGTTCAGACCCGAGGAGTAGGTGGTGATGATGGCAGGGAAGAGGTGTAGGAGGTGGTGGCCGTGGATATGGAGTGGAGGCCATTCAAAGAAGCAAAGAAAACAAGGCAAAAATACATGAAAAATGAGAAGAAAAGTGTAAAAAAGTAGCCATTACCCATAGATTTTTCTTGAAGCCATGAATGAATGAGAAGGTAAAATGTTTTTGGGTGAATGGAGGCTGAAAACTCACGGCTACAAACCTAAAATGCACAGCCAAGATAGTAATTGAGGAGTTATGGCAAATGAAAGGACAAAGGAGATGAAAGGACTTAAGGTAAATAAGCTTTTAAAACTCTTCATATTTCTTTTTCTTTAAATTCAAATAAAACAAAAATAAAATCAGTAAATTGACTTTAAAACCGATACAAAGTAATTGTAACGATACAGATTTTCGCCCTCGAAAATCGACATCCATACTTTACATCGTACTCGAATGCCGTAGATTCGACCGTTCAAATCCGAGTCGCCGGAGCTTATAACAACATTAAGTAAATAACACAGCGGAATAAATGAATAATACATTGATATACAATATCTGATACAACATCTGATACAACAGAGTGATACAATGAATATCAATATACATCAGAGATACGATACAACAAATAGCAGCGGAAAAGAAAACGATAACATCAGCAGCGGATAATCTCCATCTCCAAAGCACCAATCTAGAAATAGCTCGAACTCCCAGTAACGATGCACAAAGATAAGCAAGTGCAGTCCATATCCAAAGACTGAACTAGCTCCAGATAAATCTACTAATCTGACTATCTGAAAAACCAAACTCTAGACTGCTCGTGTAGAAAATTTTGAGCATCCAGAGTTTAGGAAAGAAACAATAAACTCCAGATCAGTCATGGGACTGGTGTGAGCAACAAAAACATATTATCTTTTAAAACAAATAGCAGAGAATTTTAAAGTCAAATCGCAATGCTTTTGGAAAATGAAACTACCATAAGACCTCCCGCCACACACACAATGCAAACGCAGAATTGGAGGAGATTTCTTCTTATGATAGTCAAAGATGCTTACTATGCAAAATCAAATCATTTTTGATATTATTATTAGTGCATAGTGGAAAAAGTATTTCGAAAATAGAATATCAATCTTAGCCAACATACGACCAGTATCGTATGCCTACTATAGCTACCATCTAAACAGTGGTGACCATCGTACGTAAATGGTAGGCTCTACAACTAATACCGTACAAAGTTCGTATTGGAAGATGGATTTCCAACAAATGGTCGGGCAAAGGAACTTCCCAAATAAAATAGAACGCCTCTAGAGAGACGTTCCCGGATCCTAACCGGATCTCTGCTATACATGGCCGGGTTACCTCTAGCTAGGTAACTACTGACACGAATATGTCATTCCCCGGTCGTTTGCGACCTTTTCCCGAGGATCCTCGATTCCAACAACCACAAGAAATAAATCTGCAGCATCCACAAAGTAAGTATCTGGGCTCCATACCATGATACCACTCATAATCCAGAAGGAAATGACATACACTAAGGGGTCGCTATCCCCTAATAACCTTGCTGCCACGATTCCTGTTTCGACCATTACCGGGTCGTAAGGTTCGACGAAGTCTTGTCCACAAAGCTACGCTTTGGCACAAAGCCATGCTTTGGGTCAACAGATGATCAACCAATGATCACAAAGATAAATGATCAAACAAATGATCATATCACAAATGATCAAACACTGATCATCACACAGCAACACTCAGCATGTCACATTACCAAATTAGGAATATATCGCTGATAAATTTCAACTACATAACCTCTGAGCTCGTAGGTCTCAGAGAAGGGTGTTAAGCTAAGAGAATAAATTCTCCACCACCAACAGAAATGTATTTGAAAGAAATCGGCTTTATATCTCAAAGTGTAATGTCAGACATGTAACCATACAAGTCTGTTCCAGGATCGAACAGAACCGAAGGCACTTCCAAAGAAGTCCTTGCAAATCCGGATAATTTTCTAATCACGTTCGGACTTCCCATCACAAAAAGAGTGATATAAATCTCTATACCGGAGCAACTCGGTGCAGAGACATTCGACAGGTTGTCCTTTCATTTTCGAAAATATCTGGTCTTCAACACCGGTCTTCAAATGCCATCCATATACGACGTATCACTAATTCGGAATGGGTTATATGACACAAAGGTCTTTTCCCGGCTAACCCGAATAGTGAGCGCAATATTTAAAAATATATGGATATTGGGATTTCAATTAAGTCACAACTTATTACCTAAAATCTTTCTTTCAAATGGTTTAAACAAATTACCATTTTAAATCTTTTAAACAAAAAGATTTATTTCACAAAGTTCACTCAGTTTTCACAAAGTTCATTCACAGATTTTCCAAATCAATTTCCATTTCAATTGGATTAACTCATTAAATCTTTAAATCAAAGATTTAATTCATAGCTTTCAAAACAATTTCATTTCGAATGGTTTAAACAAATCATCATTTTAAATCTGTTAAAAATAAACAGATTCAATTCATAGCTTTCAAAAAGAATTCATTCATAGTTTGGAAAAACCATTTTCAATTCAAACTTGAAATTCCTTTAATTAAACTGGAATTTCATTTCTTATATGAAAGCTTTTATCATTTAAAAACAAACAGTTTCATTTCAGAAAATCTGATTCATTCATACGAGTGGAAATCCTTGGGTTAAATCCAAATTCTCAAAATTATACTTTTAAATGGTTTAACTTCATATAAACACATTTATATCATCTTTAATCCCTAGTTTCAAATTATAGGATTCAATTTCAAACTTGAATTCAAATTTAAATCAAATTATTTAAATTTTCAAAACTCGATTAAGTTATTCAAAATAACTTTTATCTTTGAAATTCCATTTCAAAAGCTTTTCACTTTAAACCCAATCCATTTCCAATTTCAAAATCAATTGAAATTAAAATTTTCAATTTTAATAACATCAAATTTAAATTATCTGTGACTTAACCGATTTCCACGTGAAATCCATATTTGTGTGTGTAAAAGTGTAGTCCAGGGGTTTCACACACAATAGTGCAACATCATACAATCATCACAGATCAGAATATAGAAATATAGTTGATAAGCGATATAAACTATAACGCTTATCGTTCATGCACAGATCACAGATATATAAAAATCACAGATAATAAATTACATCACAGATAATTTATCACAGATCATAACGTAAATCAGGGTGTATCACAAAACATCACATATCAGAGATATCAAGTAATTCAATCATTCAATAGAATCCAAACATCCATAAGTAGGATCAATTTAAATTATCTGATAAATTTAAATCAGATTAAATTTCTATGAATAATTCTTTTCACATTTATTATCAAATAAATTTCAAGTAAATGATCCTCATTAACTATTCATAATTATTTAATTACTATTCTTAAGTAATTAAACTCACTTTAATTATTGTTAATTATCATTTAATTAACCTTTTAAATCATATATTTAATCACTAATTATTTGATTTATTTAAGTTCTAAACTATAACTTAATAAATCTTAATTTCTTGATTAAATAACCTTAATCATTTGTTTAAAAGACAACTCTTATTAAACTAATGAATCTTATTTACAAATTAATTTACCTTGATTAATTTAACTTAAATCTTAATTTCTTGATTAAATAAATTAATCAATTATTCACTTGAACTAATTTAATGAGTGCATATCATTTTATCCTCACTAATTCAAATTTAAAACATTTTCTAACTAATGTTTTTATTATCATCACAAAGCAAATTTAAACAATTTGTTTCAAATTTATTTTTCATATTTCATTTTAAATTTTCTTTTTAATTTCAAACTATTTCAAATTTTAATGTTTATATTTTATAAATTGGTTTTATTTTCAAATCTGCATTTTACATTTACTTTTAAACCAGATTTTAAAACCTGATTTAAAACTAGTTTAAATCTACTTATAGTTTTAAACAAAATCAAAACTGTTAACAGGACAGTCCACTCGCGAGCTACACGCAACCAAACCCGAGCCACCTTCGAGTCCACTGCCAATCTCACCTACTTCGAGTCGCATATCAAAATGCACGAACACTGCACTGAGTCAAATTCGAGCCAGAAGCTTCTTCCCCAAAGACGCAACCCACTGCCAAAACCCAACTACCCAAACGTGCATGTGCACATGGTCGCCGACCATCTTCGGTTATCACCAGAATGTCGAACAAGTCGACCATCGTCCAAGCACCTGCCCACGATCATCTGGCTTTCAACATCTACTCGAAATCAAAATTTAGTACTCAAAACCCAAACCTGGAAGTAACAAAGCCTATCACCATCAAAACCTGTCAGCGCCAAGTTCTCGGCGCTCCGACCACTAGGCGACTCCAAACTCCGGCCATCACTTCATCAACTACCCAACTACCACTATCCAAAATATCAAAACACTCGATCGACAATACTAGCTGTGGTGATCAATATTTTAAACGCAGTTAAAACTAGGGTTTAAATAGAATTCTCAAGGCTGCATCTTCCACCATGAAATTTAACACCAACCAATATTTTTCCTAGCAACTCCTAACCGTCCTCCATCACCTGGAAGAACCCCGAACCTTCCAGTCACATAGATCACCAGAAAACCAAATATTCCCCTTTTCAACCAAAACTCAAACTACACCCTCATCCTATTTCTAAAAATCATGATTCTTGATTTAAAAATTATGTTTTTGTATACGAATTCAATTTATATTAATGAATTTGTGAATTAAGAAACTTGAAATTTAACATATTAAAAGATTGTTCTGTTATTTTTAAATTTCCAGAGTCCATACAAATTTGTTTAACTTAAGCAAATTTTTTTAAACTTAAAACTATGACACAACAAACATACTTTGTTTAAGACTTATGCCTCAACAAAGTCTGGATCAAGAGAAAATGAATTTTGAAAGGAATTTGGGTCTGTAACAAAAATAAGAACAGAGATGCCTCAATTTGTACAGGCATACACATACCCACATATATGCATAGAAATAAAGTTTTACCCACATATTCCCAGATTTAACTTGCCAAAAATTTCAGATACTTAAGGTTTTAAAAAAGAAGATGATGAAGTTACTCACTTGGTCAAAACAAAGAAGTCTAGAAAAACAAAGTTGCTCACCTGGTTTAGTTGAAAAGCAGAGCATTCTTTGATGAATCAGGCTTTGTATTTGAAAACTGAGAATTGTTTTACTTGAATGAATTGTTGTTCAAGTTGTAGTTTGTTTAAGCTTTGCAAAGTAAAGATGTTTAAATTTCCTTTTTTTTTCTTTCAGTTATGATGGTGCTCGAACTAAAATGAGGGTAGAAGGCTGATATCATGCTTTGTACAGGGGGATTGTATTTGTTTATACAATATAGGCATGGGTGAAGTTGCTTTTAGAGTTATGGGCTAGAGATATTTGCTTTCCTTTACTTCGGCTGATATATGCTTTGTTTATTTTGTTTTACTTAATATGCTTTGTTTATTCTTTACTTTTGTCTTGCTTTTCCAGTTCACATTTGTTTTGTTTTATGCCTTGTTTTCGGCTGAGATAATTTCGACCATGCTAGAGGTAGTAGCATTAATGACTTATACAAAGTATATATATTTTAATTTGTTTGTTCATACTTGTCTTCTTTTCTATTCTTGCCTGCATAACATTTCTTACTTTAAGATGTTGTTTAAATTTAGTTATGTATGTATATGTACAGTTTGTATTGTACACAAATGTTTTGTTGTTTCTTGTCTTGCATGACTTAATTTCCATAATTCATATGTCATATTTATTATGTTGTTATACTTTATCAAATTTGTTTTACTTTATATCTTACAAAGTTCACTAACATGTTGTTTAAATTCCTTTATGTGAATTTAAATTCATTTATTGGTTAAATTTAACATTTATTTAACTCACATACTTTTAGCCTTGAAATATAAATAATTTCTATTTTAATTTGTTGTTAGAAATTTAGCTAACGGGTTACTTTTATATTTTTAAACCATTTATTCACAATTTAAATTCAAAACAACATATATACATATATTTATAACTTCAGATTGACTCATATATGTTCAAACACATATATATTCACATATATATGATTCTTAAAGTTTAAATGATTTATACTGAATTTATTTAAATTTGGGGAAACTCGAATTAATTAATCAATTAATTTTACAGATTTTATTCAAAAATCCAATTAATTATTAATTTAAATATATATAAAATCCAAGGTCGTTACAGTAATATAAAATAAAAATAAATAATAATTTTAAAGAAAATGGAAAACGAAAACAAGAAATTGCTTAAAAATCCAAAACAGTGTCCAGAAATTACAAATAAATCACTATTGACTTTGGAAAATTATTTAACTTCATTTTAAAAATATTCTAAAATAAAATTTGAAATAAAAATGATTTTTAAACATTTTCAAAGTAAAATAAATAATTACATTCAGAGAAAATAGCAAAAGAATTGAAGAAATTGTTTAAAAATAGCAAACAGGACATGAAAATTTCAAATAAATTACTATAACTCTAGAAAAATTTATACTTCACTTAAAAATATTTTAAAACCAAAATATATACATACCAAGTTATTTTACCCATATAAATATAATTTAGAACATTACATGACCAAATAAAATATTATTTATATAATTTGAAATAAACAATTTGGTTAAATACATCAAATTACACACAAAATTGAAAACAGTATAACTTCCACAATGTAAATCCGTTTCAACGAAAGGAAAAGCAGTATTCATGATATTAAATCTATTTTCATAATAAAAGATAAAATTCAAGAATTTAAATATTTATATTTAAAATTTAAAAGTCAAAGTTTGACCACAAATCCACTTTTCAGGAAAATATTCCATTTATACAAGTTTGGAATTATAATTCATATAATAATCAAAATTCATAATTAAAAATGAAATATTTGAACTAAACAAGTTTAAAATAATTTAAAAATAAAAATAAAGTCAAAATAAAATATGCAAAAATCTAGGGTTGTTACACTCTCCCCTACTCAAATCTTTTCGTCCTCGAAAAGGAAGGAAGCGGAGAAACAACTAGAAAGAACAATAGGTTTGAAGACATACCCAAAAAGAAGGTAGGGAAAAAGTAGCTAGGAGGGAAAGCACGTTGAAAGACAAGGATGAACCATTATTTTTAAACCATTATACATTTCAATTAAAATTTTATAACATTTTAAACATTTTATAATATGATGATTAGTCCTTTGAGTTAAATCTGATAGTTCAAAGTAAACAATATTTAAAACATTTTAAAATCTTTAGAAGGGAAAATAACCGATCAAAATATTCTCTATATAGTACTTTATCAAAATACTTTTATAACTCGATGTCTTAACAAGTTTATCCTCGTTCCTGCAGACTCTGGCAGTGCGTTGATCAGGCGCAAAGCTAGAATTCTCCAAGTACTTAGTAGACTTGTTTCAACACCTAGTGAAAATACTGGAAAATTTTTAAAAACAGATATGGAAAGTACAATCCAAACAAAAAACAAACAAAACCTTTGTCTAACCATGGATCGCAGATACACAAAGGTTACGCCTGGGTCCCCCAGGAAACATCCGTATCCGTAAGCTTTCTCAGCCCTGCGAATTACGCCATGATGACAAGTAGACCGCAGATACACAATGGTTACGCCTGAATCCCCTAGGAAACATCCGTATCTGTAAGCTTTCTCAGCCCTGCGGATTTCGCTACTAATACGACCTACATAGATCACGGGATACACAATAGTTATGCCTGAATTCCTCAGGAAACATCCGTACCCCTGGGCCATCCAGCCAGGTGAATTACTGTAACGACCCGTAAATTTCAACCGTTTTAATAACGTAATTAGTTGAAATTTTGCGAAATTTTAAACGATAAAATTTTGAAATAAAAATTTGATATTTGAAATACGTCTAGTTAAACATAGTAACTGGTAAATTTTCGTCCGAAAATACGAAAGTTTATTTCGCGCGTAAATTCACTTCAATTTAATCAGTTAAAAAGCAGTGAAAATAAAATGTTTCCGAAACCTAAATATTTTTCAATAGAAAAATTCTAAACCATCTTCTGAGCAAGATTTCAGTTTGTCGTTTTTCCAAATTCGGACATCTTTGGCTCCGTCGTTCTTATTTTCTGTAAAATAGCAGTATTCTGGTACCGATATCGATTTTTATCGGATGATCGTACCACTGGTTTCTATATACCGTTTTGATCGTCTCGTCGTGCCGATCCCTACGGTATATTCGATTGTCAAATTCGGAGTTCCGGTGTACGTTGCACTTTGCGTGACGCCTACCGTATCGGCACCGGTTCCTTGTTTTTGTTCTTGTGACCATTGGTTAACCATTGGGAAACTGTATAGCCGCCAGTCATTAATAGTCCCAATATCCAACTTCTGACTCTTGATTCCGAGACCATCACTATTCCACATTTTATTTTGATTGTACGTATTTGCTTGTGAACTCTTTTTGCTCTGTTACTTTTCTTTTCCAAACAAACATACTTTCTCAAAAAGAATTATCAGAGGACTTGTGAAACCATTCCTCTCAAAACTTCTTCTCGCCAAACTCCTTCACCCAAACCAAACCGACGCGAGCAACCAACCATCAGCCGTCTCCATCCCAAGACCGCGACCTCCTTTCACCTCTGCCGGATCCTTCGGCTACCTCCCGCTCGCGGCCTCGCAACCAAAGAGATCCGAACCCACTATGTTGCTCAACCAACCTCCACCTTCGCCACCACTCACGTTGGTTCCCATCACCGATTGCAGCTCATCCCACCTCTGCTCTTGTTCCTCCAGCCGTGCTCCGCCTCCACCTTCCTCAACATGCTGGCCGATGTCGTACACCATCGCTCACCAACTCGACCGCCACCACTCCAACACCACAGCCTCGCCCCGGCCTTCATCCCCTCCATGCGCAAGTACGGCCACCATCTTCTTCCCTACCACCACCTCCGACAGCTCGCATCTCCCGCTGCCCTCTATGTCGCGCTTCCCATCCTCTTCCTCAAACGCGCCTTTAGGTACATATATATAATCTTAGTTTTATAAATATATGCTAGTGAATATAGTTTGGAATCCAATGTGTAGGTAAGCTCTGTTTCATTTTGTGTTGCCGGTGCCTATTGCCTACACTTAAGCATTAGCTTGGAAAGATATAAAGGTGTGCATATATATTTTTATCTGTTGGTTTATGTTAGTGTGTACAAATTATAGATAAGTTAGTTTATAATAAATCTATATATCATGACAGTAAGGTATATATGATAGTATGATTCGAATGATCTGCTTTTGGGTATATAGGTTACAGTAATATAAAATTATATATATATAGGCTATATCTGTGGGCGTGAGTCTAATATAATATAAGTATATAATATAAGTTTGTACTAGTTAATAAAATGTGTTATCTAGATGTGATGTTCATAATTAAGTTGTATCGGCTACCAGTTCATATGAGTTAATAGGTTTGAAAGTTTATACATATTTTGGTTTACTGTATGTAATATATGTGTTTTTTTTGTATTATATATTCATACTTTATAAGTCTTACAAAATATAATAGTCTGTTAGTGGTAGTACGAAGGCAGGTTGATTTAGTAATATCATAGTATATGTATACACTGAGGCTGTAGTACGTTTGGAACCGGTTGATAATAATAAATACGATGTGTTATATATAAGTCGGTATAAGTTTATCTATATGATTATATATAAGTTTACTTGAATATATACAGTAGACGTAAGTTTTTAAACAATGCTTGTTTGCATATTGTCAGTGCTTGTTTCGATATATATATCTACTGTTTTTTTTATGATAAGTATTTAAGTACATATACGGTTATTTTTTTGAAATGTATATAGACTTTAAACTAAAATAATATATATATGAGTTTGATTTAATAATGATTTGAAAGTATATTCTTTTAATAATTGCCTTGAATTGAAATATTGAGATAAATAATATAATAATAATGTTCATATTTCTGTTTATATCAAATTGATTCTGTTTCGTTTCTCATCGATTCTTATTCATCAGCTTTGTCCGTCAACTCGTGCCAATCTTGCTTTGTTTTGGAATCTCGTGCTTGGATTCGCGACTCGTTTCATTCTCGTCCATCTCTAACCTCGAAAGGTGAGCACTCACTTACGATTAACGTTCTTTTATTTATTAAATTTGATTTCAATTGAAACGACAATTGAAATATGCTGCTGTTAGTTAATTACACTGTTATATATGCTATTACCTGTATCAGTTCACCTGTGACACCTGACACCATTATCTGTTAATTATTTATACGATGATATTACAGTTGGGCTGATAATTGATTGATTGTTGATGTTTATATTGGACGTAAAATTGTTAATGTTAAAATGATAAATAGTGTGAAATTGAACTTGATATAGGATAATTAAATGTTAAACTTGATTAACTGACATTTGTATAATATGACCCCTTTAACTGTTGAATTTATTGACACGTAGGATTTGTTTAATTACAATTTGAACCACTGAATGTATGTTGTTAAATTGATGATGTTTGAAATTGTAAATAGATGACAAGTGAAAACCGTAATGTAATAATCTTTAATCTACATGAAATGATAGTGTAGATTCTAGAAATAATTATATTAATTCGTACAAATAACAATGCGAATTAATACGATTATTTCGGGATTATTTGAATTGATTATTGGATTGTTATTGTTTGTTGTTATTGCTTGTTTATTTACTTTGACACCATCCCAGTTATCACACTGCAAGTTCCCTTTGATATGTTTGATTTTAAATTGAATTGGAATCGGGTTGAAATGATAAATACCCAAATTGAACTTTGACCTAGGATAGAAAATTAAATAAACCCGATTGGTCAATAACTTGATTTTGAAATAAAATAAGGATTTTATTTGAATAAATAATATGGTTTTGAAATGAAGTTGAAAATTGAATTTTTAATGAAAGGAAAATGTTAATAATCTGAAACGAAATATTAACGATGTAATTGATGAAAGTATATTGTTTAATTTGAGAAATGATTTGATAATTAAGTTTGAAATTAAAATCAAATTTGAAATTATAATTAAGTTTGAAATTATTAAAGTTTGAAATGATTTAATAATTAAGTTTGAAATTATTAAACTTTGAAATTATTTAATAATTAAGTTTTGAATTATTTAATACTTAAATAAGATTGAATTATTTAATGATTAAATTGAATTGGATTTTTAATTAAGAAAATTGAACTTTTAAATAAGTGAATTTACTTCGTAAATAATTGAAATTGAGTTTTCGTTATTAATTAAGTTTTGGAAAATTATTTAAGTAAGTAAATAAGTGAAATTGAATTTCTTTAACAAGAAATAAAATGTGATTTATTGAAATTAATGTAAGACTTGTAATTGAAAGAATGGATTTGACGAATCTAATATAATTCAAAATTGTAAGTTTTGATTTAATGAAGTTGAACTTAAGAATTGACTTAATGAATTGAAAATTTGAATAGAAATTGTTTTGAATGACAAATTACTTAACGAATATTAAATGAAATCGATAGATGAATTTAAACTGATTTGAATGTTAAATTAAATTAATTGAAATGATTTCGGAATGAAACTTATATACGAACTTGAATCAATATTTGATTGGTTTTAAATAAAGATTGAAATTGAATTATAAGATTTTGAAATGAAAATTTGGAAGTTTTGAAACGTAAATTATGGAAATTGATTTAGAAAGACTAACGAAATGTTGATTTACGAATTGAAATTGAAATTGAAATTGATTTGGTTTTTGAAATATATAAACGACCAATCGGTGTAATAATTACGAAAGTTATTAAAGAGACCGGAATTCGGTTATGGGTATACTCTCTATCTAAACCGAAAACCACTTTAATAACTATGCGCGGAGTGATGATCCAGAATGAAGTGGTTGGAATGATGTTCGTGTTGACTGAAGAAAGAGAACGATAATGGATAGCCTTGACACTTGTGTCAAATTGGAAATGACTAAAACAGGAGCTGTGCCGGGCCAATGGAGGATTAGCTACCTCAAGTGGACACACTTCTTCGAACTACTTATACTTGTTGTCGATTGGTGCACCCTTGATTTTGGGAGTGTTGTTTCACGGTGTTGCGGGCGCTGCGGCGTTGCGTTCTCACCAGTCCGGATCAGGCGAACGGTAGTATCACTACCTTGGGTATAGCCTCATGTGCCTTGTCATACTTGTATTCCATTTATGCGCGACCACTACGAATTTGATTTGTACCTTGAGTATATGGATTGCCCTCTGGTGACTTCCGGTTTTGGGGAAACTACGGTCTTGTATATGCTTGTGGGAATAAAAATGTGTTAAGGGTGGAATGGGCCATGACTTAACGCTATTTTGATATCTTTATATTACTGATAGACATTATCTACTTAGCGTATATTACTATCTAGTAGATAGTTTAACGGATCCTTAGAGGATGGTTATTCCAAACATCCTTTGAGTTACTTGTATTTCAATTGCTATTTCACTTGAGTTGGATTTATTAATATAAGAATGTTAATCCTGACTCGAGTGTCTTGTGTTTTTGCTTTACGCTCGAGTCAGACTGAGTAGTTCAGCTTTCGAGACTCACCTTTGGAGTTGGAGCTTCGCTTGGAGATCCAGTTATCTATCCAGCTTTCAGATATTCGATGATTCCAGTGATGTATTCTGATTTGTATCTGTTACTCTTCCGTTGTATCTAGTTTAACTCTGATGTATCGTATTACTCTTCTGTTGTAAACTCTGATGTACTTTATATATTCATATAGTAGCTTCATGAACTACTATCTCTTTTATTTCCGCTGCATTTATTACTCTATGTCTGTGATCTGTGATTATTTATTTACTGTATATGTTCAGTTTTGCCAAATTTAAATTAACAACGCGGTATTTTGAGCAATTCAATTCCGGCATGAGTGTCTACCTATACACTTATAATGGATGCGAATGGTCCAAAATTCCGGGTCGTTACAATTACGCTATGCAGTCGCGCTCGTAAGACCATGGGTAATGCCATGGAATTCGATGGACACTCATCTGGAAAACCAAAAATCAGAGAAATATCGATAGAATGAATCCACAATGTGGCCACAAAGCGGATATCAAGCAGAAGGCACTTTCCACATCTTTACTTCGAAAATATGTATCATATAGTACCTTTTCAAATCACTTTCAAATATCATACTTATATAAAGTCCATTATATATACGATTTCATTTTCAAATCAAATACTTTCCTAAATCAATAGTATATCAAATCACACTTATATAGACTTCAATTATATAAGATTTCACTTTTCAAATTGAGTACCTTTTCAAATCCATAGTTTTCGAATCAACATCATACTTATAAAAACCAAATTTTTATATAAGTTCGATAACTCCCAAATCAAGTATTTAGTAACACAAGGTTCTCAAATTTCAATTTGTTTCAATATTAATACAATTTTCAAAATCATATACGCTTTCACCAAATTATTCTTCCAAATCAAATATCTTCAGTTCCAAAGTTTCCGAAATAATAAATTTAGAAAAATAAATCCAAATTTCCAAATCAATATAATTTAAGTCAAACAATTCATTTCCAAAATCATCTTATATTTACATAAAGTCTATCTTATATAAGGATCAAAAAAACCAATTTCGCTGCATGAAGAGTCATATGGGATTGAACATCTTTGCTTCATAAAAGATTTTTAATTTAGAATAGTTTTGTATATAAAATAGTGTGCATATAAAATAGTTTTGTATATAAAATAATTTTTTGGAAAATGGTTTTAAATAAAATAGTTTTGTATGTAAAATAGAATAAAATAGTTTGTTTAGGAAGAATAAAAGGAAAATTAGTTTTGAAAAATGGTTTTAAATTGATAGTAGTTTTTCATAAAAGAAAAATTCCAATTAAATTACAAAGATATCCAACCCAACAACTTCCAATTTCAGCGTCAAGTATATCAATGATATTAGAATATAAGATGTACATATGTCATCATTTCGCAAAATCACATTCGATCACTCGCTCGATCACACAAGTTCGCTTTCGAACTAGTATTGTCCATTCGACTTCCCTAATGCGGATTTCGATATGGTTTCTCGACTAGAAACCATCAGTCTCCTTGCATAGCCATATACTATGATAGAGAATTCTAGAATCAAGCCCAAAATCCACATCAAATATTCGCCATCAAGAATCAAATGAAAAATCCTAACACGAAGTGGTGTAATTCACCTCGAACTTGTGTAGTCAAACTTGGATCAATTTAATTATGCGAATAAAACAGCATACGTACAACTTATGTATCTATTCCAACTTGTTCAATATATAGTTTTATAAAGATGTTACCCAGTTAAAACATTTAAACTAAATTTTATTAAAAATATTTTGAAGACCAAATTCTTTTCAAAACATTTCAAATCTAAATTTCATATTAGAAAATTCAAAATAGCCTTATTCATTTACTTAACAAAGCAGTTTCAACTTATTTAAATCATATTACTACATACTTTAAACATACATACCAAACCTATATACTTTATACTTTTCAAAATTACTTAGCTTTGAAAAGTTAACATTGATTTGGAAGTGCTTGAACCTTCAAAATAATCGAAGAAATCATATTTCAATCCAAGAGTTGGAAATCACCAACAAATCAGTAAATCAATTCCAAAAGATAGGGTTATATCAAATCAGATCCAAAACTCAAGGACTGAACACTGGCTCATTTCAAATTGTTCACATATATATACATATATCTTTCGAATATCACATCACACTTCGGAATTTGAAATCAAAATTGGTTTCAGAAATCAATCGCATAGCAAAGTTACCGAAGTGGCCTCTCCCCCACTCTGAAACTCGAAAATCAATGTCGATGATGCATGCATTCATCACCAAAATTATTTTCCAATGACATAAGTGGGTTCTGGACTTTTATTTTCTCAAATTTCTTTTGAAATTTCTTCGAAATCATTTGAAACTCATTAAAATCATTTGAAACATTTCATATTTGGAAAAATACTTTCAAATCATATTATTTATTATTTCAAAATCTTAAAACCAGTTCCAAAATGCCGGAGTTCAATCACTCAAATTTAGATTCAAAACCTTCAGTTATAAATCATTTTATATGAAATCATTCCTTATAAATTTTCAAAATTTTCTAATCGTTTCAAAACTTCCAATTCTCATTTAAACGGTATATAGATCCTTATAGAAAACATTTCACCTTTATATATAAAATATGGTCACCCTTATCAAAATAATAACTTTGATTAATACACAATTTTCAAAAGACAATCAACCACAAATTTTCCAAGGGATGATTCAAGGATGGATTTCAAAGCAAAATAGAGATTCAAATTTTTAAAGGAACTCTAATCAATAGAATTCTGATTCAAGGATAAGCTCGAACAAAGATGAGATAATTAAATTACCAATAGAAGATGGATAAGCTCATATAAATCGCGGGCGACCATAACCGGTCAACCGTGACTTCACGAATAATTGATGCGAAAATCTAAGGCAAATCGACCTTCGATCGCCAGAGATAGAATCTAGGTATAGCAGAAGATAGAAAACATCGTAAACCGAGGATACGAAAATCTCCGGTGAATCAATGCCAATTGTAAAGGAGTTTCACCCTTTTAGAAATCATTCAAAGTTTGGCGGAATCACCGGTCTTTATAGAGGTCATTCAAAGTGGAGTTATGGAATGCTCCAAAAATAAAAAGAATACAATTAGGGGAGACAGGAATGGATTTCAGAACAAGTGGGAGCGTTCCTAAATTCAAAGGAATCCTAATCGAAGAAATCCCAACTAAGATAGAAGTTCAGAATTTTAAGGAAATCCTAATCGAAGAAATTACTAACAAGGTGGATACGAAAGGGATAAAGTCCAGAAAATTTTCTTTCAAAACAAGAAAATTTTACATCAAAATAATCTTTAAAAATACTTTAAAAATCATTTTAAAATCATTTTATACTTCGAAAATACGTTCTCTCGCAAAGGAATGATTATGAGATTGATTTCACTCATTCTAGGGTGTTTCTACCCTATCTCTAATGAGTTTTTGCTCCGCAGGCTAAGGTTTGCCTAAAACCAAAGCTCTGATACCAAATGTAATGACCCACTATTTTGGACCATTCAAATCGACAATAATCCACACATGTCTGACTTGAATAATTCATTATAACAGATTGTAAATAAATTTGGAGCAATAAAATCAAATACAGAATCACAGACACAGAATATTAGAATAACTCGCAGTGGAAATAAAAATACCATAGTAATTCAAGAAGCTACTATAACAAACTCTCAAAACAAAATACATAATATCAGTCTGAAAACATATACAATAGAAATCTCAAATACATTGAAATTTATAATACCAGAGCTGAAATAGAACAACTGAAACTGAAATGGATAGGTAACTAGATAAGCAAAATCTCCAACGATTCCTAGCTCCAGAAAGAGATCCAAAGCTAA
The DNA here is from genome assembly GCA_030737815.1 of Allium fistulosum. Lineage (NCBI taxonomy): Eukaryota > Viridiplantae > Streptophyta > Magnoliopsida > Asparagales > Amaryllidaceae > Allium > Allium fistulosum. Next base: position 1,412,807,661 of record CM060903.1, read on the forward strand.
GCTGTAAATACTCAGGCTAACCCGAGCGTAAAGTAAAACACAAAACACTCGAGTCAGGACAATATATACTTATATAATGTAAACCAACTCAAGTGAACTGTAACAGTAATACACAATAACTTAAAGGATGCTTGGGACCGCCCATCCTCTAAGGATCAGTTAAACCATAAGTTTAAATACATCCGTGGTTAAAATTTCAAAATAGTAATTTATGTTTGAAATCAAATATCATTTCAAAATTCAATATCATTCAAAAAATCCATTTCAAAATGTCACAATATCATATCTTTTCAAAACTACATTCATTTTATTTAAAATACCATTTCAACACACATTTCAAAATAGTTTATATTTCAAACAAATTACTTCATTTTAAATCACTAAAATGAAGTAATTATATTTTAAAAATTCAAATCTTTCAAAGTCCATTTATTTGCTTAAACTTATCAAAACAATGAAAATTCACCTTTCGCAGCATTTGGAAAATGCTATAGAAAGTTACTTTCAAAACAGTTCAATTTTACAAAAGGCAGCATTAAAAAACTGTAATAGGGTTACATTAGTTCAAATAAAACCTTAGTTAAATTCCACAATTATAGCACTTACAAAGTGCTATAAATTCCTTTATTAAAATTTAGCCATTTGGTTCATTTATATCAACTACAGCATTTACAATTGCTGTAATATCCTTTACCTTAGAAATAATAGCATTTTAGAAATGCTGTTAATTAAAATTCAGGGTTTTCAATACAGTGTCACAAACAATTATATTTTTATATAAATCATTTTCAACTTATAAATTCATAATTTCTCACTTTTAAAACAATCATTTAAATGCCCGTATATTCATGATTTTATAAAGTTAAATTTCTATTCAAAAGTCAATATTTTATAATAATTCACATATTAAATTCACACATTAAATTTCAATTCTTTATAATTAAATTTTAACTTAACACTTAAGTTTAAATCTCCCATATAACTTATTTTCATTTTATTTACTTACCTTCAAAATTCACTTTTAAACAAAATTCATAAATTCCAATTTAAGCTATATTTCAAAAAAAAATTCAACTTAATATTCATTCATTTCACATTTTTAACTTTATTCAAAAATCATTAATATATATTATAAAATCATTTTAAATTCATTTTAATTCCAAATATCATAAATTTATCATATTTCATATTAAATTTAAATTCCATTTCATCACCAAATTAGAATTTCCAAAATAACTTACATTTCAAATTTCCAACTTTACCATTTATTTATTTCACTTATAAATTCTCAGAAAATCAAAATACTTTACAAAAATCATTTTTAATTAAGTTGAAATCAAAATATTATAATATTTACATTTCTAAAATAATTTAAAAATTTTAGAAAACATATTTTAACCACGGGTCTTTAAATGATTTTCTAGCCTAGGTAAAGTAATACGGATACTATATCTTTTCAATCAGTAATTACAAAGAAAAATCCGGGTTTGATCATTTCAAACCCACAATCCCAAGTAAGAATGAAATGAAAACCGCTCAGGCCTATCATTTCAGCCTATAATGATTTTCCCCTATTCTAAAGTCCGTTCGGGTATGTATCATTTCAACCCATAGTGATTCTAATCTACAAGGAACTTGTAGTGTGATAAACTGTTATAAATAACATAATAGCATGATATAATAGTAACATATGGTATAACAGGTGTAAATACAGGTGTGAACATCATATGAATATAATATGGCGGTTATAACAAGATGATGTAAATTACAGATTCAAATGGTGTCAGTTTACTAGTTATATAAGTACACATCGTCTAGTGAGAATTACTCACCTTTAAATGCTGGAGATAACAAAACCAATGACACAACGGAAACAAAAGCACGATGACAAGACTATGGACTTTGAGTGGAGAGCGAGATCCAATGTTACAAGTCTTGTGTTACAACGCAAAACAAACATTAAAACAGACATAAATTCAATACACTCTGAAATGGAATAACTTTGGAATAAAAAGAGATTTGAATGCCAAGTCTTTTGCTTTGCTTTCTCTACTATTTGGCACGGCCTAGGGATGTTGTTTGGCTCAGGTTTGAACAAGTTTGGCTCAGGTTTGGGCTAGGAAATGCACGGCGTAAGCGAGAACATGTAGAGGAAGTTACAACATAAGAATGTCAAGAGGCTAGGCAACATTGGAAGGTTTGTGTTCACACTTTGGGCTTGGCTAATGGTCAAATGGCTTGGCGATGTCATGCTACAGGTATGGCCAGAGATAGGAGGGGTGATTAAGGGTCTGGACAGAGGTGGTGGTGGCGGCCTAAGGTGATGGTGGTGGTGGAAATGGAAGTGGTGAACAAGTGGTGGTCAAACAACATGGTTTTAAGGGAATTAACATAGTTTTTGTGGATTTTCCCTTCATAGATTGTGCGGCCATGGTTCAGACCCGAGGAGTAGGTGGTGATGATGGCAGGGAAGAGGTGTAGGAGGTGGTGGCCGTGGATATGGAGTGGAGGCCATTCAAAGAAGCAAAGAAAACAAGGCAAAAATACATGAAAAATGAGAAGAAAAGTGTAAAAAAGTAGCCATTACCCATAGATTTTTCTTGAAGCCATGAATGAATGAGAAGGTAAAATGTTTTTGGGTGAATGGAGGCTGAAAACTCACGGCTACAAACCTAAAATGCACAGCCAAGATAGTAATTGAGGAGTTATGGCAAATGAAGGGACAAAGGAGATGAAAGGACTTAAGGTAAATAAGCTTTTAAAACTCTTCATATTTCTTTTTCTTTAAATTCAAATAAAACAAAAATAAAATTAGTAAATTGACTTTAAAACCGAAACAAAGTAATATAAAATAAAAATAAATAATAATTTTAAAGAAAATGGAAAAAGAAAACTAGAAATTGCTTAAAAATCCAAAACAGTGTCCAGAAATTACAAATAAATCACTATTGACTTCGGAAAATTATTAACTTCATTTTAAAAATATTCTAAAATAAAATTTGAAATAAAAATGATTTTTAAACATTTTCAAAGTAAAATAAATAATTACATTCAGAGAAAATAGCAAAAGAATTGAAGAAATTGTTTAAAAATAGCAAACAGGACATGAAAATTTCAAATAAATTACTATTACTCTAGAAAAATTTATACTTCACTTAAAAATATTTTAAAACCAATATATATACATACCAAGTTATTTTACCCATATAAACATAATTTAGAACATTACATGACCAAATAAAATATTATTTATATAATTTGAAATAAACAATTTGGTTAAATACAGCAAATTACACACAAAATTGAAAACAGTATAACTTCCACAATGTAAATCCGTTTCAACGAAACGAAAAGCAGTATTCATGATATTAAATCTATTTTCATAATAAAAGATAAAAGTCAAGAATTTAAGTATTTATATTTAAAAATTAAAAGTCTAAGTTTGACTAGTTTGACCACAAATCCACTTTTTTGGAAAATATTCCATTTATACAAGTTTGGAATTATAATTCATATAATAATCAAAATTCATATTTAAAAATGAAATATTTGAACTAAACAAGTTTAAAATAATTTAAAAATAAAAATAAATTCAAAATAAAATATGCAAAAATCTAGGGTTGTTACATAGCAGCGGCAATGGAGTTTAGATCTGGATCCGGCAGAGTCTGGGCGTTGGAGAGCTCGAAGGAGAAGAAGAACCTCTTTTTTGTTGGCTTTGGGGGTCTATTTATAGGTGTAGGAGGCTGATATTTCGCTCGGATCTGGGAAGACCCGCTGTGGCACATGACTAGGCCCGCGCGCCCAAGCCCGCGAAGTTTCGGTCCGATCCGTGATCGATACGAACGGATTTCGTATCGATCAAGATTGCGTCCGATGGAGTCGAAATTTGGCGTGGACACTCCTTAGCATGCACGTAAGCTTCTGTGAAAATTTCATAGCATTTGGACTCGTAGATTAGGGGATATGATCGATACGAATTAGGATCTTCGGTTGGCTGTTTCGCTCGACCCCCTCTTTTCGACTCGATCCTGTTCGACTCGATCACTTCGAATCGATGGGCGCGCGTGATCTGGAGGTGGCATGGCGAGCCTTCCTTGCATCGATCCAGTTTCCTCGCCGAGTTGGCCGAGTCATCATTGATCTTCGCCTAGTTCGCATCGAAGTCCGTTGTCTACTTCGAATCGATCAGCAGCAGTCCCCTTCGTATCGAGGCACTTGTCTTGTTCGAATCGATGGGAGGAGGCCTATTTTGTATCGATAAGAGTGACCCACCTAGATGGATTTGAACAGCGGCTCTGAGATGGAGTCGAACTAGATGGATTCGAATAGAGGCTCTGAGTTGGATTCGAACTAGATGGATTTGAATAGCGGCCAAGCGATGGACTCGAACTCGATCGAGTCGAATAGCGGCCAGTCGATCGAGTCGAAGTAGTGAATGGCGATCGATTTGAATAGTGGCTGGTTTTCATCAATCTTGCATCGATCGTAACTTGAGCATATGAACTCGGATTGACTTGAAATTTGGAACGTTGGCTCTCATAGCTTCGCTTGTCGTGTCATATCAATTTTAGCTTGATCCGGACTCGGACAAAATTCGTCGATATCCATAGCGAGCCTGTGTATAACCGATCTCTAGGACGTACCGTCATTGGTTACTAGTCAATTCCTTGGTGTCACGGCCTTGCCAAAAGGAGGGATAACAATTATGTTATCTAACATACATAAATTTGGACCCAAATTCCTTTATATAATTATCAAAATTAATTTCTAAATCCAATTAATCATATTTGTAACGACCCGAAATTTTCGAAGCCGAAAATTCCAGATAGTTATGAAAAAGAAGAAAGAGGTAGAAGAAGAAGAACAGAAACATCAACAACTCACATTCGCAGCGGATAAAATATAATAATAATTAAATACAGTTTACCAAAAGAATACTATATATGTTCATTACATTTAATATACATCAGAGTTTCACAAATACACAGTCACTGTATATACACTATTATCATGTCTCAGATACACAATAATATACTACCGCGGAAATACTTTATACGTCCTCGCCATCTAGCTCGCCTCCTGAGCTCCAGAACGTCCTACCTGAAAATCTGTAATACTCGGTCTGACCCGAGCATTACATCAAAGTAACACCCAGGTCAGGCTGGAAACCAGCGTGAGTAAACTCAACCAACATGGAATATCCAAGTAAACAACTTATATAAACCCGGGGTAACTTATCTCAATTTAACCAATTCACAATTTGCTATAGACAATGCTTATCTCATATATAGATTTCTAAGTACCAAACTTAGGTAAAATAATCTAATTCACTCAAATCATTTCATTCCAACCTATTGATTCCACAAATCAATTATAAAAATTCGAAGTGGTTTCGGGTATTTCCCAATACCCGACCCCGGTCTTTCGAAATTTAAGTTATTACTAACCCAAGTTATTCAAAAGCCATACACAACATTCCATATCAGAGATATTAATTCATTTCAAACATCCAAGTCCATTCGGTCATCCATAAGCAATGCTCAATCACATACAAATCAATTCAATTGACCCTAATTGAATTTCCAACCGCATTCATTTAGATTCCTTAATAATCAATTAGTTAGTCAACCCTTCACTATTAATCTTAATTAATCTCCCTGGATTAAATTTTTATCCTTCAATTACATTCAAGTAATTATCTTAAGTTAACTTCACAATATTAATTAGTCTCCACCATAAGTCACTTATTACTGATTGATTCATCTTAATTAATCAATCTTCAATTGCATCGTTGATTATATTATTTATTTATTCCCAATTGTAATTTACTTTGTTCCAATCTAAATTAATTACTTCAATTCAACCTCAATATTAATCATTTCCGATTTGTCGCAATCTATAATTAATTATCCGTTTCTTCACGTATTAAATAAATCAAGTTTCACCTTAATTAATACTCTTAATACTCTTGATTTATTCCATAAAGTAATTATATTTATTTATTTATTACTTAAAGTAATTACTTATTAACCCGTCCACTGATTATCCTAATTTCATTTCATTAAACTTCATTAATTGACTTAATCCTTAAGAAATAAATTCGACCTTTATTAACTTAAAAATGGAAACATTTCCTTATTTACGATTTGAGTTTTAAACAATTTAAAACCCCAATACTTCGGGTCAATCAACAATTACTCGAGAACCATCCAACAACCCAAAGTCACCAATTCATCAATTCTCAACACACATCAAATTGATTCAATCATTCAACAATCATTTAAATTCAACTATTAAAATTTGATAACAGCTCAGCGGAGTGAGATTTACTCACCTTTGATTTTTGTTTGGCAATCCAACTCCATCTCGATCATTATCTCCCAATTTTGGACCTTGTATAGATATTAGGTGGCTTATTAATAAATTAAACAATCAATTATTGTTTAATAATTTAATTTTAACTAATGATTTAATTCTAAACTAATTCTTTTTATATAAAATATTTCCAGTGACTAAAATTATAAATTTCGTTTATTAAACAAACTAATCACCCTAATTATATATCTTTAAAATAACCAAGTAGATTTGAATTGTGTATATTTATTTTTCTCACTTTGAAAATACATATGCACTTAAAAATAAATTATAGATTTTCGAAAACCTAATTTTACATAAACTTTACCCCTTTTAATTTTCTTATATTATATTTTCAAAAATCTTTCTATATAGACAATTGCTTCCTGAATAAAATACATACATGATATAAAATATATATGGGGAAAGAAAATATGAATCATAAAAACATATACCTCACTGGCACACTAACTCGACGATGATGAGCACAAAACCCAACATGACAGTCACCACAATTGAGAATGCCGACTTCGAGACAGCCCTTGCTGCCTCCACCCCAAGTGACGACCTTGGAACCCCTACTACAGCGAACGCATCGCCTCCACTCATCTTCCTGCCGCCGCCTCGCCTCGTTCGCATCGCGAACGCAAACCCTAGGTGAAAACGCGACCGCCCCCAACTGCTCCTCCTCCACGAATCGGCCCGGCTTCGCGAATCTACCCAATCGAACGCGAGTGCTCTCCTCAAATGCCGACCTTCCTAACTCACGAATCCCTAACAACTTCACGACCGAAGTCCTAATTACCAACGTGAGCTCGAAATCGAATGCCCCAAGCTGGACTCGATCGCCACTTTCCCCTATGAACGATTCGATTTTGAAACAGAGAGGGATTAATTCGATTTGTATTGCAAAAGAAAGCGGTCATTTTATTTTGATCGATGGATTTCTCTTTTTATTTTCTTTGTTTCGACTGTGGACATTATTGCAAGAAATGGGATGCGAGTGTTTAAAATGAAGAACAGGGGAAACAAGAAAATATTGTAGCGTGTAGGTGAAGATAAAGGAAAGGGTACGGCGATTTCGGGAGGCTTCCAGCGTACGCTTGTTTTGTTAATAAAAATATCTCTGACTAGTTGACTTTAAATTTTATTATATTATAAAACTTCAAAACGTCTCGTTAATTGCCCCTTAAATTTCAAACTCCTCTTAAGGAATGCCGCTAGACGATTATAGGGTTTTACCCACGTTTCAAACACAATAGAATGTGTTTCGAAAGATAATTCGACCATATGCGCGAGTTACGGAAGTAAACAATCAATTTTAAATTAAAATGATTAAAATAGTTTCTAAGCGTTTTGAGCTGTCAGGGTCAAATGACAACTCTGATTGCTACGAAAATTGAAATTCGATAATAACTAACTATCACGGATCCAATGGAACTAGTTTCGTTAAAATCCAAGACTCTGCCTCGGAAGGCTATTTTTAAATATCGTTTTTAACGGTATATTTTCAAAAATGAACAAATCACCTTTAAATTAAATTTCAACCATTCTATTATCATCGGTATCATCATTATAAATTTTACAAGCCTTCAAATTATTTTAACAGGCTTAGAAATTTCAGATTCAACAATTTACCCAATTTCAATTATTATTAAATTCAATATTTAAACAATATAATTCAATGGTTTAATTATCAAGTAAATATTGATATCTCGAATTCAAGTTAAATTAACTTTAAAATATTTTAAAATCAATTAATTATTCCATTTTAAATTATTCAAAAGCCTGGGTCGTCACATTCCTCCCCCCTTAAAAGAATTTCGTCCCCGAAATTACTAGTTAGGAAGAATGGTCCAAACCCGTCCACTTTTCTCCCAAAATCTACAGATCAATATCTTATCATCTATCTTTTATACTAAACCCTTAATCATCTTACTAACTTCCCAAACTCTCGCCTACAATTTCCCAACAATACCACTTTCCTCAACATCCAAATTTCAATTCCAAACCAAATTTTTATATTATCAAAAAATTTCTCAAAAATTTTCTAACTCTCTAAATTTTCGAAAAATTTTGCCAGCGTCTCCTTTGCATGGCTAGCTCGGTACTACTACAAAAGGCCTCTACAGGCTCCCAAATTCTCAAAAAGAAACAAAAGCCAAGTGGCTATATCAAAAACAAAATCCAATTTCATACAGGTATTTAAATACATACCTTTTTGTCGGGCAATTCAAATTTATCCTTTGGAATCAAATCCAATTTCCTTTTCTCTTTTATACCTGCATATCTTATTTAGCAACAATCTCCAATCATAACCTTTAAAATCATTTTATCTTTCTTATACAGGTTTTCATATTTACTTCTATTCAATTTATTTCTAATTTTGAATATTAGTTTATCTTTCGTTTATAACTGGTTCGTAGCGTTATTTAAATTTGTTTCATTTACTAATTTACTTCAATTCCCAATTTGAAATCGTTCTGTCATTAACAAAAATTTTCTAACTCCAAAATTTACGGAAAATTTTGGCAGAGTCTCCTCTGTACGGAAGGACTTCTGCGATATCGCAGGATGCACAAATATATATACATCGGCCTCAGGCCGGAAATCACAATATATATCAATATATGCAGTTCATATCTCCTATTTTGAATTCTTTTGCGTAGGCGTACCTTTATTTAGCATTTTTAAAGCAACCAGCTTATTTATTTTAGCATTTATTGCATCCAAATCCAGCCAAACGGCCTTCAGGTACCTGTACCATCTCAATTTACAAATGTAAGTACTATATATAGGAAGTTCATAACATTTCCCTTACTTTCAATAGCTAAACACATGTATTTTATAAGCAACAAGCATCAACGCTTTTCGTAAATGATCTATATAACATTAAAGCCCATTCAATTTCTTTCAACCAATTTTATATGCCATTTCATCCCAGTTTAATGGTTTATCACTCTAGTGCTTACATTCAATTTATTTTTAAGCAAAACAACTCATAATCATATCAATTGGTTCCAAATCAATTATATTCGCATCCACTAATTTATAGAATTTAATTAAATCTCATTTACGTCAAACGACAATCATTTCTACGCAATTCGATGATATCCATGTGAATAAACAATTACTTAAGTTTTATAACCAATTCAAATTGATTCCGACTCAATTTTATTTTATTCCATTCCATTTTAATTTATTCACAACCATTTTATTTAGCTTGACACATTTAATTTTCGTATACTACTAGCCATTTCCAAACTAATTTAATCCGAGCTTTTATTTAATGGCTTTTACCCTTATTCGAAGCCAAGCTGCCATAAATTATAAACTTAAGTTAATTTACTTTAATTTATTCCAACATCAAACTTAAGTTTACTTCTATTTGATTCTCATTTAATCAAATCCCATTAAATTTAATTAGCCCATCCACTAAAATTTTATTTTAATTCACTTTCTCAATTCATTCGCGAATCTATTTTATTTATACCAAACCATTCTCAATTTCTAGTGTAATTCACTTTCATTTCATTCGACAACACTCCTCTAATACCTAATATACTTGCAAATTTCATTAAATATTTTTCAAACCACACTTGAATTTCATTTGTAATTCAAACCACCACTATTTCAATCCAACTCTATTTTACTTTTATTTTTTTTTACAACATCTCCACTTATTTAATTCATTATCAAATCCCAGTCGAATTCTATTTATAATTCGAGTTCATTTCCAAACTCCATTATTGACATACAAATCCATTTATTTACCCGAGTTAAATTTTATTAACATACTCTATCAAATAATTATTGAGCTAATTAGCTTACTTCCAATGTTTAAACCAACATTCGATGTTATTACAAAAGATCACTATTAAATTTTCCTGGATTCAAAATTTTCTTATAATTCCAGTTTAGATTTTTCTTTCATTTTCCCAAAATTCCAACACTTTTATTTAAAAGTTTAGAAATGCTTTATAAATTCACATAATACTATTAAAATAGCCCTTTCTAAAAATACTTCTTATAACTCGATGTCTCAACCAGTCCATCCTTGTTCTTATAGAAATTCAGTCATCCGTTGATCAGGCGTAGGATTGAAAATCTATAAGTACTTAGCAGACTCATTTTCGACATCTAGTGAAAATACTTCAAAAGTAATTTTACTTGAAAATATCGAAAATAGTTTTTGAAAACAGTTTACTGAAAATATCTTTGGTGAGAATGCTCTGGAAATCATCACACCCATCTATGGGCACAGTTACATCCAGGGTTACGTTGCCGTCGCAGCAAAAGTCCATGTAACTGATTACACCATAGAACCCACGATAGATCGCAGTTACATCCAGGGTTACGTTGCCATCGCAGCAAAAGTCCATGTAACTGCAGGCTCTCAGCGGCCTCACGATTACGCTGTCGAAATGAAACTTCTCCACTCCTACATAGGTCGCAGTCTACCGATGTAAAATCAAACATAGACTGTTGGCTCTCAGCGGCACACACGACTTTCGCTATGTTACCATAGTGTCACAGTCTACCGATATAAAATCAAACGCAGACTGCTGGCTCTCAGCGGCACACACGACTTTCGCTATGGTACACTACTCATAATCCTCAGGAACTAGTTTTGTCCGGACTCCTCACAGGATCAACTTTAGAACCTCCCCCTTAGAGGCTCAAGGCAGTACCACCCAATGGCACTCCTGAGAAGCTCATTTCAAGGGAGCGCCTTTTTCCCCAGAGCCAATCTCAAAACACTTTATACTATACACATATAGTATTTCAAATCATACACCTAGTATGAATTTCACATAGGTACCTTTACACAAAATCGATTCCCAAAATCGATAATTCACAAATCAGGCTTTTCCAAATTCCAATATTGATTTTACCCAAAAATCAAAAGCCTTTCAAATTCACAGGTTCCCAAAACCTTTTCCAAAATTCTCATAAGATCCTTTATATATATATACAGATATATATAATTTTTAAAACTTTGGATCATTTTCAAGCTTGTATAAAACTCCTTTTATACTTCAAACACTTTCAAAAATCCTTTTCTATTTACATTCACTTGAATTTCCATTCACATACTCACAATTGCTTTAATTTCATGGGATTATCACTTCAATCCTTATCTCAATTGAGTATTTAACCAATAACAGTTTGAAGTCCGACCAGTTTATATTTAGAAAATAGCTTGAAATTTTTAAAACAGATAAGTAGTTGAAAATAATTATTAGTTCGTAAAATAGCCATAAAATAATTAACTAGTTGCAAAATAATTAGAAAATAGTTAAATAGTTATAGAAATTTTAGATAATTGCAAAATAGTTGTAAAATAGTAATTAATTCGAAACTTCGTTGAAAAACAGTAACTAGTTTAGAAAACAGTTGAAAAATGGTTAAATAGCTCCAAAAATATTTATAAAACAAATATAAAATAATTTGGCTTTAAAAGGAAAGGTTGTATATATTTAATAGCTTAGAAAAATAAGTTTATATCGAAACAATTTATATTGAAAATAGTCCAGAGTCAAAACTGTTCACTTTCCCAACAATTCAATTTAAATTTCCACTTCCATTTAAATTGACCCAATTCCAATTTAAATACTCCAATTCCTATTGGACTTGATTTATTCCCAATTCAAGTTGAATTAGTTCTCAATTTCTTTCCAATTTCAAATCAAATTCCATTTGATTCTTACTTATTCAACGATATTTATAACTTAAATTTTACACTTCTATTGATAATCAATTACATTCACATTTTGCTTTTAACTCGGAATTATGCATTTTATCTAGCCAATATATTTTTATTATTCCATAAACATTTTAATCAAGATTCTAGAGTTTAACAAATTTCCAAAATTTCAGTATCACCATAGAATTCCACTATATCCAAGATTCTTTGGTAAATTCAATTATCCCTTGAATTTCAAAATCAAACCTAGTTCACAAACAATTCCAATTTAAAACAATTTGTTAGTAATTTCACTTCTGTAAACTCGAAAATGAACATCGATGATGCTGCAGTCATCACCGACGTTATTTCCCAGTAACCGAAAGAGTTCAATGCTTTTATCTCATTAAAACATTTTCAAATATTTTTAATTTCAAATCTCCCAGATTGCAAATTCAACACAAAAATATTTTTGAAATAATACTATTATTTCTCCAAAACCTTTGGAAACCACTTTCAAATCCAAGGAATTTTAAATTTTCCCAAAAATCTTCAAATCCCCAATCCATCCAATTCATATTTAAACATTACTCTGGAATTTTCATCTTACTTTATTTTCAAATATTCTCTGGAATTCTATTTCAATTTATAATCCCATTTATTTCAATTTATAAATTACATTTACTATCTATATTTCAAATTCCAATCAATTTGGACTGATACCACCCACTTCAGTTCCAATCACTTCAATTTAATCCAATTCAAATTGTCCATTTGAATTTTTAAACTTATCCATCTTCAATCACAAATCCAATTAATTCCAACCGAATTCAATTTAAATGAATTCAATTCCAACTTCAAATTTTAACCATCTCGAATTATATAAATTCAAGTTAAATTCTCAAAGATTGGTTTAACTTTATAAACCAAATTAACCTTGTTCATTCAAAGTTTTAAACAGTTTTTTTTTTTGAGTTCTAATTCTAGAATTCCATTTTAATCAATTTGAATTTTAATTTGGTTGTATTTTCTGTTACCACTTAATTTAATTTCAATTTCAAGTTTTCAATTAGGTTATATTTTATATTACTTCTTAATTTAATTTCAATTTAACAACCAATCACCTAAATATTCATTAGAAGGAAATATTGCTTTATATATCAAATTATATTTTTATATAAATCATTTAAAACCTTTATATAAGAAAATAACAAGTACGCTCTCATATATATATATATATATACATACTCATTCTAGAGTACTACAGACTCTATTAAATGAGTAATTCCCACCAGAGCCAAGGTTCTCGCTTAACCTTTCAGCTCTGATACCAAATGTAACGACCCGAAATTTTCGAAGCCGAAAATTCCAGATAGTTATGAAAAAGAAGAAAGAGGTAGAAGAAGAAGAACAGAAACATCAACAACTCACATTCGCAGCGGATAAAATATAATAATAATTAAATACAGTTTACCAAAAGAATACTATATATGTTCATTACATTTAATATACATCAGAGTTTCACAAATACACAGTCATTGTATATACACTATTATCATGTCTCAGATACACAATAATATACTACCGCGGAAATACTTTATACGTCCTCGCCATCTAGCTCGCCTCCTGAGCTCCAGAACGTCCTACCTGAAAATCTGTAATACTCGGTCTGACCCGAGCATTACATCAAAGTAACACCCGGGTCAGGCTGGAAACCAGCGTGAGTAAACTCAACCAACATGGAATATCCAAGTAAACAACTTATATAAACCCGGGGTAACTTATCTCAATTTAACCAATTCACAATTTGCTATAGACAATGCTTATCTCATATATAGATTTCTAAGTACCAAACTTAGGTAAAATAATCTAATTCACTCAAATCATTTCATTCCAACCTATTGATTCCACAAATCAATTATAAAAATTCGAAGTGGTTTCGGGTATTTCCCAATACCCGACCCCGGTCTTTCGAAATTTAAGTTATTACTAACCCAAGTTATTCAAAAGCCATACACAACATTCCATATCAAAGATATTAATTCATTTCAAACATCCAAGTCCATTCGGTCATCCATAAGCAATGCTCAATCACATACAAATCAATTCAATTGACCCTAATTGAATTTCCAACCGCATTCATTTAGATTCCTTAATAATCAATTAGTTAGTCAACCCTTCACTATTAATCTTAATTAATCTCCCTGGATTAATTTTTTTCCTTCAATTACATTCAAGTATTTATCTTAAGTTAACTTCACAATATTAATTAGTCTCCACCATAAGTCACTTATTACTGATTGATTCATCTTAATTAATCAATCTTCAATTGCATCGTTGATTATATTATTTAGTTATTCCCAATTGTAATTTACTTTGTTCCAATCTAAATTAATTACTTCAATTCAACCTCAATATTAATCATTTCCGATTTGTCGCAATCTATAATTAATTATCCGTTTCTTCACGTATTAAATAAATCAAGTTTCACCTTAATTAATACTCTTAATACTCTTGATTTATTCCATAAAGTAATTATATTTATTTATTTATTACTTAAAGTAATTACTTATTAACCCGTCCACTGATTATCCTAATTTCATTTCATTAAACTTCATTAATTGACTTAATCCTTAAGAAATAAATTCGACCTTTATTAACTTAAAAATGGAAACATTTCCTTATTTACGATTTGAGTTTTAAACAATTTAAAACCCCAATACTTCGGGTCAATCAACAATTACTCGAGAACCATCCAACAACCCAAAGTCACCAATTCATCAATTCTCAACACACATCAAATTGATTCAATCATTCAACAATCATTTAAATTCAACTATTAAAATTTGATAACAGCTCAGCGGAGTGAGATTTACTCACCTTTGATTTTTGTTTGGCAATCCAACTCCATCTCGATCATTATCTCCCAATTTTGGACCTTGTATAGATATTAGGTGGCTTATTAATAAATTAAACAATCAATTATTGTTTAATAATTTAATTTTAACTAATGATTTAATTCTAAACTAATTCTTTTTATATAAAATATTTCCAGTGACTAAAATTATAAATTTCGTTTATTAAACAAACTAATCACCCTAATTATATATCTTTAAAATAACCAAGAAGATTTGAATTGTGTATATTTATTTTTCTCACTTTGAAAATACATATGCACTTAAAAATAAATTATAGATTTTCGAAAACCTGATTTTACATAAACTTTACCCCTTTTAATTTTCTTATATTATATTTTCAAAAATCTTTCTATATAGACAATTGCTTCCTGAATAAAATACATACATGATATAAAATATATATGGGGGAAAGAAAATATGAATCATAAAAACATATACCTCACTGGCACACTAACTCGACGATGATGAGCACAAAACCCAACATGACAGTCACCACAATTGAGAATGCCGACTTCGAGACAGCCCTTGCTGCCTCCACCCCAAGTGACGACCTTGGAACCCACTACTACAGCAAACGCATCGCCTCCACTCATCTTCCTGCCGCCGCCTCGCCTCGTTCGCATCGCGAACGCAAACCCTAGGTGAAAACGCGACAGCCCCCAACTGCTCCTCCTCCACGAATCGGCCCGGCTTCGCGAATCTACCCAATCGAACGCGAGTGCTCTCCTCAAATGCCGACCTTCCTAACTCACGAATCCCTAACAACTTCACGACCGAAGTCCTAATTACCAACGTGAGCTCGAAATCGAATGCCCCAAGCTGGACTCGATCGCCACTTTCCCCTATGAACGATTCGATTTTGAAACAGAGAGGGATTAATTCGATTTGTATTGCAAAAGAAAGCGGTCATTTTATTTTGATCGATGGATTTCTCTTTTTATTTTCTTTGTTTCGACTGTGGACATTATTGCAGGAAATGGGATGCGAGTGTTTAAAATGAAGAACAGGGGAAACAACAAAATATTGTAGCGTGTAGGTGAAGATAAAGGAAAGGGTATGGCGATTTCGGGAGGCTTCCAGCGTACGCTTGTTTTGTTAATAAAAATATCTCTGACTAGTTGACTTTAAATTTTATTATATTATAAAACTTCAAAACGTCTCGTTAATTGCCCCTTAAATTTCAAACTCCTCTTAAGGAATGCCGCTAGACGATTATAGGGTTTTACCCGCGTTTCAAACACAATAGAATGTGTTTCGAAAGATAATTCGACCATATGCGCGAGTTACGGAAGTAAACAATCAATTTTAAATTAAAATGATTAAAATAGTTTCTAAGCGTTTTGAGCTGTCAGGGTCAAATGACAACTCTGATTGCTACGAAAATTGAAATTCGATAATAACTAACTATCACGGATCCAATGGAACTAGTTTCGTTAAAATCCAAGACTCTGCCTCGGAAGGCTATTTTTAAATATCGTTTTTAACGGTATATTTTCAAAAATGAACAAATCACCTTTAAATTAAATTTCAACCATTCTATTATCATCGGTATCATCATTATAAATTTTACAAGCCTTCAAATTATTTTAACAGGCTTAGAAATTTCAGATTCAACAATTTACCCAATTTCAATTATTATTAAATTCAATATTTAAACAATATAATTCAATGGTTTAATTATCAAGTAAATATTGATATCTCGAATTCAAGTTAAATTAACTTTAAAATATTTTAAAATCAATTAATTATTCCATTTTAAATTATTCAAAAGCCTGGGTCGTCACAATATTACCCTTTGAAAATTCATAATAAATTATCCATAGCTTGGATAGTTACGAAAAACTAAACCCATCTCCAAAATTATGTTTTACATAACATATTAAATCCTCATGGCATTCAAAACCTAATATAAATGATTTTAGCCTCAAAATCGAATAAAACATTTATCAAACAAACTTGTTTGATTATAACATATCATGTAATCCAAGCATATCATCCTCTAAAATCATCATAATCTATTTAAACTTAAACCCAAAATCGAATGCTCTTTAAAAATGAAAATAGAGATGGTTTTGATTATTATTCACCTTGCTTAGGATAAAGAACTTGAGATTTGATCTTTGATTAATTCCCCTTGCTTGATTGATTAGCTTTAATTGATTTTTCTTCTCTTTTTCCCCTAGGTTATGACCGGCTTGCTCTCTTTGATTTTACATTTTTGAATAATGAAATATGAACGTGTAAAGAATAGGATCAAGGATTTAGGGGTTAAGGGGTTTTGGGTGTGGCTATTCCCTATACTGCCTTTGTCTTCTTTCCTCATTAGTCAATCTATGAAAACATTTCCATAACCCATTCTTTTTATTTAATTAAGCACGGCCCTAATTAAATTTTCAAATCTCAATCCCCTTATCACTCTAATATTTACATTATTCTGTTTAATTTATCTAACTAAATCTTCTGAATAATGTTATTTAAAATTAGGGGTGTTACAACAGTAGAAGTGTTATGCGGATCGAAGGCATATGGATCATGAGTTCTCGATTGGAGATTCGACGTCTATGAAGGTTTCTCCATTAAAGAGTGTTGTGAGGTTTAGGAAATCAAGGAAGCTAGCCCCTCGATTTATTGGCCCTTTTTCCATTCTGGACCAGACTGGTAGGCTTGCTTATAAAATAAAGTTACCAGATTGAATATCGGACATGCACAACGTATTTCGTGTATCTCATTTACGTAAGTATGTACACGACCCTTCGTCGATAGTAGAACCGAAACAATAAGAGGATTTGGAAGTTTAGTCGAACCTAACCATGCTTAGGTGGCATATTCGTATCATCGCTCAAGATATAAAGCGATTGAGGAAGAAGAAAGTGAATCTTGTTCCAGTGGACTGAGGAAGATAGTGATTGTACTTGGAAAACCGAGGATTATATTAGAGATTAGTATCTCGAGTTGTTTCCATAGTTGTTTGTATGTTGTAGCGACTTTTAAAATATTCACCGGTTGTGGTGGAGTCACTTTCTTTGTATTTGGTTGATTGAACGGTATCATTTGGGTTTCTTTTAGTATCTATTGTTGTGTAAGATAAATTTCAGGGATGAAAATTCCTTTAAGGGGGAGGATGTAATGACCCGTAATTTAGTAAATTTAAATATAAACATTTAAGATATTTTTTAAATAATTAATTTATGAAATTTATAACATAAATAAAACTCTTATTATTAATAACTAGTGATGGTGAAATGATATTCAAAATGTGTTTATCAAAAATATTTTATTCAACGGAAAATAGAAAATGTGACCAAAAAGGTTTTTCCAAAAATTCAATTTTTCACCATCAAAAGGTTGTTTGAGATATTGCGAACACCTTAGTTTACATACCCACACATTTACAAATAATATAAGTATGGATAAGTTAATAATACAGTGAAAGTGTATTTACTTAAGAGTATTAAAAAGGTGAAATATGACATTTTCTTAAGTTTAAAGTAAAATAAAAAGCAAATGTCACATTACATGACACCTAAGAACATGGAAATGTTTAACATGGTGGTCAATAGGGGGAGCCTTCATGGTGGCATGTGCTTTAAGGCATGGAGGAGGGATGTGATGATGTGGAGGAAAATGAATGGAGGGTAGGTACTTTAAGGTTAGTAATTTGTTTATTTCACTTTATATAAAAACAATTTCCTAATTCATTTTCATTTCAATTTCATTTTTCAAACCTTCATTCAAGTTTTCTCTAAACTTCCATGGCTTTCAAAGTTGGTTTCAAAGTTTAAAAATCCAATCTTTTCATTTCTTCCTTAAGTAAAATCAATAAAACAACCATCTTCCTTCTCTACATCACCTAACTAACCAAATAAGACCCATATCCACTCAAATCAAGCTTGGCCGAGCCAAAAACCCCCAAGACTAAACCACCTAGGCCCTATAAGGCTCCAAAAATTCCATCTTTTATAAGTAAAAGCTTAGATCTATTGTCGATCAAGAGTTTGGTGATAGTTCAACTTAGTTTGGTTGCTTTTTGGTGGAAAAATTCTCACCTTTTTAAATGAAGTTTTGGCCTTTACTATATTAATGGAAATACATGTTACTTGTTTATGTTTGTATGTGCTAAATATGTCGGATGTGTTGGTTAGTTAACCACCATGAAAGGTTGACATCTTGATGATTGGTTGGAAAGTTAGGTTCTTGTTTACAAGTGTAATCTATATGTTGTATAAGTAGCTATTTAGTTTGGTTTATATGCTCATGTTATACTATGTGATGCTTGGATAAATAAATGGCATGTGAAATTTTTTTACGGAAGTGTTCGTATTACTATATCGACACTTTTCAAAACAACATCTCTTTTGGAATCTTAGGTTTAAAATTTGTGTTTGGGTTTTACAAGGTTAATTAATTACTTTAATAATGATGGTTAAATTTAATTAATCATTTTTATAGTAATGGTTCAAGGTTAATTAATTATTTTAATAATGATATTTTAAATTTAATTAATCATTGTAAATAATGATGATTAAGGTTAAGTAATTATTTAAATAATGATGTAACTAAGATTAATTAATCATATTCTTAATGATGTTTTTAAAATTAATCAATCATCTTAACTAATGATGTTTAAGGCTAAATAAATTATTTAACTAATGATGTATTAAAGTTAATTAATCATTTTAATGATATTTAAAGATTAATTAATCACTTTAATAACAATGTTTTAAATTTATTTAATCATTTTAATAATGATGTTTAAAATTAATTAATCATTTTAATAATTATGTTTAAGGGTTAATTAATTATTCTAATAATGATGTTTTAAAATTAATAAATCATTTAATCAAGGATGATTAAAGTTAATTAATCATTTTAAATAGTGTTGTTTTGAAGTAACTTATCAGAATGAAAGCAAATTAATTATTTTAAATAAAAATGTTTGAAATAATTAATCATTGATTAAAGTTAATTGATTATTTTAAATAAAGATATTGAAGTGATTGATTTATGATTGAAGAATATTAATCATTGTGACAAAGTTGTCTAAACTTAATATTTTCAAATGTGAAACCCCAGCACAAGTTTGGTTTTAAAGTAAAAGTATCGATTTGGTTATGGAAAAGAAATTTCTGTAATCCGATATCGCTTATATGGAAATTATTTAGTCATACACTTAACACTAAACATCGGGGCAAGAAACCGTTTCTCCCTCGAAGGTTAAAAATGTCATCAAGGCAATGCCTAGTGGTAACACTACTTAAACTTGCTCAGCTTCATTTTCAACCAAGGGATGGCACTTGTTTGGAATCGACGAGTGTTGGTAAGAATATGAAATTTAATTTTCATATACGGCCATTTTTAATTATCTCCTATAGTTGATTTATTAACTATCGGATCAGCTTTCTTTATTGTGTATCGTCAGTCTAAGATGATTTGTTGCTCATTTAAGCACTGATATCCTTTGTCAGAAATGACTAAAACCAAAGTGTGAGTGGGGGTTAAGTTATGTGGGGTTGCTCTCATTAGGGTATTTTCACATCTACTCTAGGTCGGTTTCAGTTATATGCACAATAAGATGTGAATTACTTGGATACTCGGTAAAGGTTAGCGGGGTCCGACTTAGAGTCCCCGAGAACCATCATAGTTCTCAAGTATATTTTAGAGGTATACTTTCGGTGAGGAGGGAGCACCCTCCTAGTCATTTTTTGGAAAATTTCCCTTTCCTTTCCTTTGATACAAATTTGTTTTAGAATTTACCCTTTTTTAATTGCATTAGAAAGTGGTCTGAGAAATTCGTGATGTTTAATTATTTGTATCCATTATTGTGACTGGATGCTTTTATTATGAAGGGAAACATGTTCCGTAGTTGGCGGCGTGGTCTCACATATTTTGTTTATTTCCACCCTTTTGTTTAGCGTTTTTGCTCATACCAGACTTATTGTCTAACTTGAGTTTTTTGTTTACCCTAAACTCTCGGATACTCAATTATATTTGAGTAGTCTGAGAGTAGTAGGTTTCCTCTAGGTTTTTTGAAGCCGATGGTCGAGCAGGAGGCTCCTTTATCTATCTGTTTATCTGTTTCTGCTATATAATTATGTATGTAGATTTATATTAGAAAATGTAAAGGCAGAATGTATAACTACCTTGTTTGATAGTTGTAGTACTTTTGTGTAACTCTGATAACTCCATGTTAGGAGTAACCTGATGTACCATGCTATTTTTGTAATATATGTAACCATTCCGATGTGAGACTTTTCTGTTCTTTTCCATTCTATTCTGATCTGTTCTTTTATTTTACCCCACGACAACCCATCTTTCGGATGCTTGGGCAATGGCACATGAACATCGAGGTTACGTTAAGTGTCAATATCAAGGGTCAGAAAGGTGGGTCATCACAAGTATATTACAAACCATTATATTTTCAATTCTTAGAAAATATATCCATATAATTATCTCAACGGTATAAGTATATTTATAAAACTGAAGGGAGATTTCAACTTATCCCAAATCAATTTTTAAATAGGCCAACAAATATTATTTAAAATATTTCTTACTATAAAACCAAAACACTTATCCTTCAATGTTAAGTATGGAAAGAATGTTTCCATACCACCATAATTAAAAAGGATTAAATGGTCAAAACACAAATCTCATTCCTTATAAAAATTCCTTTTTTATAAGCTCATTTCTTATTTACAAATACTTTTATAAATCTTTAAATTTATTTATAAAACTTCTTTCTAAATCTCGAAAATGATTTATTAACTCCTTATAAAACTCCTTTGCTTAATATCGTTTAATCTCCTTTGAAAAATATCATTTGTAAATATCTTTCATTCTTTTTACTAAGTATAACCCATTTTATATAACAATTTATCAATTATAAACTACCTTATTTAATTAATTACTTACCCTTTTAAACAACATTAGTAAATAATTAATTAAATTTAAATCACCATTAATAAAATAATTATTTAACTTAAAAACATCATTAATAAACACTTAACCTCAAATTGATATAAAATTGAAGTTAATTTAAATTCATAACTTTACAAATTCGGAAAGAGGCTTAGGGACCACAATGGCACTAAATCAAGTTACCATTTAATTCAAGCTGGCTTTCAAGTCACATACCTAGTTTTTACATAAGCAACATATGTGTAAATCAAATCCATAATTAACCATCAATGGCTAATCCATCACTTATCCCATAATAACTAATCCACATATTTATTAACTGACATATGGGAAAATGTCCAAATTAATATAATAGCAGATCCAGGGATTTATTCTGCTAAATAGATGTCCACATAATCTACTTAATTTAAGTATAGCAGAATGAGGATTTATTCTGCTAAACAGATGTCATCAATAATCTATCCAATTAAATTATAGCATAACGGTGTTTTATTCTACTAAACAGATGTCAAAGGTTTAGTATAAGTAATTTATATTTGTTTATCTACTTAATGGCACAGTCAAAAAAATTAACTCTATAAACCTATTTGCTTATGAAAAGAAAACTGCTTTTAAACAAAATCGATCCTTGGAAATAAAGTAATTAAATTTAAAAAACTTTATTTAATTAATTTAAAATAAGTTTAAACCTTGATTTAATAATAATTAAATCTTAATCAATTAACAATTAATTAATAATTAACCTTGCCTGATTAATAATTATTAATTAAACCTTACTTAATTAATATTAATTAAAACTTACTTAAATCATAATTAATAAAATAATTAACTCTTACTTAAATAATAATTAACTAATCTTTACTTAATTAACTAATTATAATTATCACGGTTAATTAATAATTAAGTGCTAATTACTTTCTCTTAGTCAGTGATTAAGTACTAATTATCTTTACTTAATTAATTAATTAAATAATTGTTAAACCATTACTTAATTAATAAGTATTAATTACCTTTTAATACCTATTATATGTTTTGAAAACTTTTTCAAAAATAATTAAAAAGAAAACACTTTTATTATGCAAAAATTTTCATTTTTACGAACTGCATCCATAGCAACTATCGCTATAGATACCATAACCATAAAACTTGTTTTATAAACCAACTTATCCTTCAAGGCTTTACTTTCTATAACTTACCTTTTATCTTTTTAAGGGTTTGGAAAATAAAAGTAAAGTTTTAAACTTTACAAAACTTTTCTAAAAACACATAAGTAAAACAAGCTTTTAATACAAGGGATTCCATGTCAAAACAAACAACTTTATGTGCTATTTTCTTTAGCATACAACAATATAGCATAAGTCCGTACATTTATTCCATGCCATAACATATGTGTACATGGTAAAAATCACTACTTCAAAAACATAACTTCACTTATCGACTTCATTTCAAGTTCATAACCAATATATCATATAAACACATACAAGTACAACACAACAACACTATTTTCAACCCACAACAGACAAGAAATATTAATAACTTAAAAAGTTTAAAACTTGCATAAAGTAGTGAGCTTTACTCATCAAAACTTAACCAAATCGACTAGAACTAACACTATAACTTGGATCGGCCTTAGATCTTGGATTTTCCTTACAAAAAATTGAAGTTTAGACTTTGGGAAGTGCTTTTGGGTTCGGCCTGGGAGAAAAAGGGCACAGCCTAGGGTGGTTAAAGGTGATGTGGGCTTGCTTTTGAAGGAGAGGATGTGTAGAAAGAAGAATAAGGGTTTTAAATAAATTTTTAAGAATTAAAAGTGGAAAAAGGAATTATTTTTGCACTTTGAAAAAAAATACGGAAGCTATTAAAAAGTTTTTGGAGCCTAGAAAAGAGGATGAGTTTTTGAATGCAAGAAGTGGAAATGAAAAATGAGAGTGAAAAAGAGGAAATTGTTTTTATATAAAATGAAATAAACAGATTACAAAAATATCCTTTTAGCACATACCCCCTATCCATATCTTGCCACGTCACCACCATCCACCTCCTACTTGTTGAACTCGCCACACCCACCCCCTTCCCACATTCCATCTTCACTTCAAAGTACACACATGGGAAAACATATTCGATAATTGTGTGTTCTTATGTACCTTTGTTAATCATTATACTTAAGGAAGCTTTTTAAATTTTAAATTTAAGCTTCCTTTTTATTTAAGTAAATCACTTTTAATCTCATAAATACATATCAACCCATATAAACATATCTACTTATATATTACTATTGTATAATCATTCAATTCATTCAATCAAACAGGGAATTCAAGTAAAAAAAATGTAGTTTAAGCGTTACCCGAATACCCCGAAAGAACCCCTAGACAAAACTCTGTCGATCTAGGCCAATTGGGTCAAGAAACCTGACCCAAAAGATGCTCACTAGTGGCACGATCATTGGACCCATCAGTGCACCTATGGTGGCTGGTTGGACAGGGGTGGATTGCTCCCGTTGACACAAATTCTATTTTCTTTCTTTAGTTTTTGTTTTGCTTCTCTCTTACTCATTTTTGATCTGGTTCTCGATCTTTTTTTTAAATATAGATATGTTTCTCTACTATCTTTCTACTTCCATTTCATGGTAAAGTTTCCATCAAAATCATTTCAAAAACGCTATAGAAATCTATGTTTTCAAAACTAGTTTTCAGAAAATAAAATATCACATTTTAACATATATGTCTCAGAATACCTTTAAAAATCATTATAAATTCAAAATAAAATCATTTTACGACCCAAAATACCATTTGGGACTTTAGAAATATTTTATATAATTTTTAAACATTTTTATATAATTTTTAAAGAATTTTTATATATTTATTTCAATATAATTCATTTCACAGTTCAAAAACATAATTTTTCCATTTCTCACTAAATCATTCATAAAAATCATTTAAAAATTCATATAAAAGTCATATTAGATCCTCTAATATGTACCATAATACTCCATATTTCATTTCAAACATTTTATAATTTACTATAGTATTTATCATGTGTTTTGCAGGTATATGTCTAAATATATGTATTCAACCATTTTTTTCATCTATGTAATTATGTATAAATTATATATGCATGGATTACATTAATTTCAAAATTTATTCTCTAATTAATATAATTTACTATCATCAAATTTAGTTCCATCAATTCATTAATCTATGTATGAAATCAAACAAAAATCTATAAACATTTGCCTCAAATATCCATTCTTATTCATTAGTTTGGTCATTATCAATAAATCGTCATTGTTATCGATTATAAAATAAATTAACCCTTTTATTTCAGATAGATATTAATATAATTACTATTTAAACTCGGTTTGATTAGGCAAAACCAACTCGGTTTGATTAGAATACCCAAATTTCTCACTGTCTAGAATTGGTCTCTACTCCAAATCCTAGCATTTGTAATACTAATTAGCATTAGACTGCAACCCTTGATTCTCTCTTCGATTCAGTATTTGAATTATTGAATTTAGTGAAGGTTTTAGAGAGAATTTGATGTTTGAATTGAAAGAGGGGCTTACTGTCTTTTGAGAGAGAAGAAGAAGGAATAGATATGTGGTTGAGAAAGTGAATTTCAAATTCAAACCTCATGAACGGCGCTGCTACTTATAGCTAGAGAGAAGAGTTCATTCAAGTTAAGTTAGGCTCAGCCCATTTTGAATTCAAAATTTTGAAACACAAAAACTGCAATGTTTCTCACATCCAAACTTCGATTTGGACAATCGAATATAAAAGGTGCATTAGAGAAATGAGATGGTCACAATGCGTCTATTTCAGGTTCAAATTCAAAAGTTTGAAAAATAATGATTTTTCTCTTCAATCAAAATTATTTAATTTATTTAATTATTTTTTATAAAAATTAGGTTACTAATATTTTAGATTTTGACTCGACCCCGGTCAGAATATGCACCTGACTTGTTAGCAGCGATGGAGGTTATACCTACATTGATGGATCATATTAGGTTGAGTCAAACACAAGACACACTGTTGGTTGGTATCATAGAGCAATTGGAATGGGGTGAGCGATCGAGATATTTGTATTATTGCTCCAAAGTTCAAAAGGATTATTTAGGGAGAGTGAGAAGAATGTATGCATCGCAGATCAAGGAGTTGATATAGGAGGTATTGGGTAAGTGTTATAATTCTAGGATGACTATTCATCTAGGAGGAGATAAGATGCACAAAGACGAGAAAAGGGTATTCTACTAGCCAAGGATGAAGAGGCATGTTGTAACGACCCAGAATTTCAGTTAATTGAAATTTAGATATATAATTGATTTTGTAACAACCCGAAAGTTTTAACGGTTTTTATAACGAAATTGACTGAAATTTTGTTTGAAAATAAACAATAAAATTTTGAAATGAAAATTTGATATTTGGAATACGTCTATTTAAACATAGCAAATGGTAAATATTTATTGGAAAATATGAATGTTGGTTTTATTGTGTAATTTTCAATTTCAATTTAAAATCGGTTAAATTTGGTGAAAATAAAATATTATTGAAATCTGAATATTTTTATACAATAAAATTGTAAATCGTTTTCTAAGTGAGACATCATATTTCGTTTCACTAAATTTGGATTGTTGTAACTCCGTTTATCTTATTTTCGACGGTTTAGCAGCATTTTTGGCAGAAAATATCGACTTTTGATAGGACGATCGTATCGCTGATATCTGTGTACCATTCTGTTCGTCTCGTCGTATCGATCTCCGCAGTATATTCATTTGTGTATTTCGACGTTCGGTACGTGTCGAAATCTGTAAAACGATTTCTATATCGGTTCCGCATTTGAGCTTTTGGGTTTCTGTGTCTACTCGATTGTTCCCCATGTAATCTAACAGATGCTTTCAATTATCTCCTAAAGTGCAACGATTGGCTTTTTCTATTCCCACTGCAAATTATTTATTTTTGGTCCGTTCATTTTCTTCACTTCGTTTTGACTGTTGTTTTTGAAATGAAAATAAATATATATAGTTAATATATATATTTGGATCTGAACAGCTTGCTCTATCTTGTGCCCGCAATCATGTCACTCACGTTATTCCTCCCCTGATGCCCAATCTTCACGTAACTCACCCAAGCCACCGACCCGCCTTCCCCTCTTCCACGCAATGCCTCACCCCAGTCATGCAGCACCTCTTCAAGTGACCTCCGCCTAAAAACAACCGACCATCACCTTTCTCCAGCCCACAACCACCAAACGCCACATCGCTGCGACAATCAAAACCAATCCGCCCCTTCCATCCCACACAACTCCACACGCTCACACCATTTTCTTCGCCCACACCCTCTCTGCCTTACCTACGCCATCACCCTACTAGCCATGCAAGCAGCCCAGTCCCCCTTTGCTTCTCCACCAGCGCATCACCCTCTTGCCGACCGAACCCACTCCATCATGCGCTGCCCCTCTAACCCTAGACCCCACCTGAACAACCGAGCGACCCTCCAACCTCCTCTCTTCGCCATGCTCGTAAGCTCCGATCCAAATCCTCCACGCAGTCACCGAACCCACTAGATCTCCTCCACTCCACCCATCAAACCTGCTACCCACCCTGTAGCCGAGCAGACCCGACCACCTATCAGCTCCTTGCTTACACCTATCGAACCTGCTTACCTCATTCTCCTGCCGAGCACCACCATAACAAGCGGCTACATGTATGTCTTTATATATTGTGAGTTTTATATATTATAAGTTTATATATTATATATTATAAGTTTATATATTATAAATTATGTATCGGTTTGCAAGTATATTTACATGATTTCGATATCTCTTATACATCACTTGTATATATATATATATATTATAATTTGTACATCGCATTATCAATATGATTGATTTTATATATAATACATATACATATCATATTGTTGATATTGGGTACTGGTTTGAAGGATGTATGTATATAAATGTTAAAGTACATATACTTAAATATATGTTAATATCTGGAAATAGCTTTGTAATAGTTTTAATATATATACACACTTGATTTTGAATATATGCGTTTTAAAATATATATATAATATAAGGAGTTCACTTTAATATGTGTTTAAAATTAAATACTGATTTTAAAATATATATAGATATTTTGATTTTATTTGATTGTTTTAATTAAACAATGGTTTTTGAAAAAAAAATATAGATTTTTCTAATATGTGTTTAAATTTGAAATATGATTTTAATATATATATATATAGTTTATATATAAGTTCACTTATATAACTGATCTTCATCAAATCCGGTTCATCGTGCTTTACTTTTGTCTCACCGCTGCCTAAATTGGTCACAGCAGCTTTGTGATTTACTCGTGTCCGTATACATGTGTGTGTCCGTGTCACTGTCTTCTCCATCGTTGCACTCTAGCCTCGAAAGGTGAGCGATCCCTCACAATTGACATTCTTATATTTAATAAATTTAATCCACATTGAAATGAAGATTGAAATATGCTATTAAATTTGAATTGTTAAGTTATTTAAGTGTTAAATATGATATGCTATTATCTGTAGTTGTTTACCTGTGACATATGACACCATGATCTGTTGTATAATATTTTTATATCTGTTACTGATGATATATGCCTGTGTTGATATGTTATATTATATTTGTTCTCACTCTCCAAGTTCCCTGTTTGTTTAGAAATTCCCTATGGGTTGAAATGATACATACCCAAACGATCTTGTAGATTAAGGGAAAATCGTTATGGGTTGAAATGATAAACCCAAGCGATTTTAATTGATTTTTGAAATTTTGGGATTGCGGTTTGAAATGATATACATCCGTAAACATTAAAATTAAATTACGGATTGAAATGATAAATATCTGTATCACTTGACCATATGATAGAAAATTATATACGAACACCATTGGTCTATTTTGAAAAATGATTTTTAGGGTTTCGGAAGGAAATATATGGATTTTAATAAATATTTATTTATTATAATGTAAAGATATTTTATTTTGTAAAATTTAGATTTTTAAATTATATGTTTGGAATTATAAGTTAGTTTTGAAAATATAATTTTTAAGAGTTTCTTATAATTTTATTATTTTAAAAATATATAAAATAAGATTTAATACAAAATACATTTAATACTAAGATTTAATTTAATAAAATTTAATTTAATTGGTTTATAAAATTTTTAAGTACTTATTTAAATTTATATTGATATTTTAAAAATAAATTTTAATAACTTAATGTAATAAAGATCGGGAAGATAAATTAATGTTGACTTGGAATTTAAATTGGTTAATAATTGAATTTAAATAAGATTTGATTTAAACTTACTGATTTTGAGGTTTTGAAAGATATGATTTATAACTTGATTTGATAAAAAGTGATTAAATGAATATTCTCAACTTTAAATAAAAATTGAGACCGAATATTTAATATTGATTTATATTTATAAATTGAGATTTTATTTAATTGTTATTAAAATGATTAAGTGAATATTTTCCAATTTGAAAAAAATTAAAGTTAAATATTGAAATACCAATGCAACTTATATTGAAATTTTTTTGAATAGTTAAACCTTGAACCTTATTGGAATTGGAATGATAGTTCAAAAGAGTTAAAATCGACAAAATTGAAACAATTTATTGAGAATTTGAATTGAATCTTTAACCTTTTAAATAGGAAGTGTTGAATCGGGATTGATTTAAATTGAATTTTGAAATTTAGGTTGATTTGAATCGATTTGTGGAATTGGATGAAATAATTCTAATTTGGAAAATATTTCAGTATAATCTCTTTAAATAAATATAAACCATTTCAATTTATAACTATTTTAATATATGGACTATTTTAAATATCTAATCTGTTATGACTTCAAAAAGTGTTATGATTTCCGAAGTGTTATGATCTCGAAAGTGTTATGATTTCGAAAGTGTTATAATTTTTAATGTTTTACGATTCTGGAAATGAATTTTGTATTCTGATATGAAGTATGAACTATTTGAAATGAAATGACCACGGTGTGAAATAAGCGTTTGGTTGTTAAAGAGACCAGGATCGGATATTTTCATACTCTCTGCCAATACCGAAAACCACTTTAACAACTGTGCACACCTGAATAGACATTTAAGTTGTTTGAACCCTATTTTCAGATGTCTAAAAATGGTCTAAAATCAGCGTAATATATTCGGTTTTTCACTGTTAAATTTCATATGTCTGAATTATTATATCAGGCGCATGAGTGTTGTTAAACTCAGGCTTTCACCTTTTTTGTGTCTTTCATTTAGCAACTGCCCATCCTCATATTAACTACATTTATACTTTTAAATAAATTATAGAAAGGTAATACAATATTTATATGGTTTTTTGTTCAGATTATCTTATTAATACTCTAATTTCTTCTTTTTTATCACCATATTTAATAACATCATTATTAGTATAGTTCGTCCCTTGTCACATCTATTCCTATAGTTATCGTCATCTTTACTTGTACTAAACTATAGTAATCATCATTATAATTGCATGGCCCTGTGTCATTAAACCCGTACATCACACTTCATCATTTATATTGGATAATTCTACTTATGGTTCATATATATATTACATTTGTAAACCCAAATTTAATATCAATGTTTCAATTCAACATATACCCATGATCAATTCATGTCAACTATGGCCATCACCCAAACATAGGCTAAAAGATGAAATAGAAGCATATATTAAAATATATAGCAAAGTAAACAAGTTCTCACACACAAATTAACCAAGGTAGCTCCGATTTAGATTGGAATTCTCTCCTCTCTCATTATCCAAAATTGCTCTAATCCCCAAACTTTGTGAATCGCTTTGATTTTAGAATCTTCTTGTTGCTCTCTTCGTCCTAATCTCTTTAGACCGAAATTTTGTTGTAATTGACGGAGAATAAGCATCGGATTTATAGAGGTTTAGGTTTAAGGTTTGCTTCATTTTTATTAGTACCCTGTTTAGTATTAACGGGCCTTAATTAGGACCCAACCCGCCCTATTCGAACAGGACCTTTATTTAGTTGTAATTTTTAATCAAGTCATCTAATTTATACGTTTTTATAGTCAAACTTAACCAAGAAAATGTGCTCTATACAACGATCCATGTTTCGTCTCTAAATTCAATTACTTATAAAAATTCCAATTTTACCCTTTTTAGTAAAATTATAATTTTACGTTTCATTAAATATTTATTGTTATAGACTAAAGGAAATAAGAGAAAGAGGAAGAAAATATTTTATTCACTACAGAGATTAATCATACATTTTCATTACATTAGCTCATTTATATAAAGGCCTAGGAGCTTGGGATAGAACTAATCCTACGATGTGGGACTAAACACAAAAACAGTATATAGCATATTCACTATTTATATTTACATATATTATAACACTCCCCCTTGAATATGCGTCTTCAAAATCTTGAATCTTCTGATAACTTGAAATTTGTGACGACCCGGATTCTACGCTCGAAGATCGGCATCCGATACATCACCCGTATTCGAATGTCGGAGATTCAAACGTCGGATCCAGTATGCCGGAGCTAATAACACATTAAGTAATAACAACGCAGCGGAAACAAAATGAATATCATTGATACAACATGGATACAACAATCTGATACAAATTCCCAACAATATCAGAGCCAATTTAATACAACACCACAACGGAATACAGCACTACAACGGAACACAACAGCAAATGTGATAGTCTAGCTTGACGACCATCGACAGAGCTCCAAAAGAAAAATAACTTCAATATAGTCTTCAAGAGAGAGAGATAGAATCCAACAACTGCATCTTCATATCTAAAGCACCAAAGCTCCAAACAAAAGATAGCTTGAACCCCCTATCATGCTGCAGTAATAGCA
The DNA here is from genome assembly GCA_030737815.1 of Allium fistulosum. Taxonomy (NCBI): domain Eukaryota; kingdom Viridiplantae; phylum Streptophyta; class Magnoliopsida; order Asparagales; family Amaryllidaceae; genus Allium; species Allium fistulosum. The sequence continues at coordinate 1,412,839,425 of CM060903.1, forward strand.
AACTCAGTGCAACCCAAAGAATTCTAGATCCATATCTACTTAGCTCCATATCTACTACTAACTTGACTCTAGGCTGCCCGTGTGGAAAATTATGGGCACCCAGAGTTTAGGAAGGGAACAATAAACTCCAGGTCAATCATGAGACTGGTGTGAGCAAAAAAAAACATTTATTTGAACAAAAAGAATAAAAGAAATCCGCTATGCTTTTTGGAAAATGAAACTACCAAAAGGCCTCCCGCCACACACAATGCAATCGCACACTTGGGGGAGATTTCTCCTTATGATAGTCAAACATGCTTGATACGCGAAAATCATTTTGATATTATTATTAGTGCATAGTGTGAAAACATTTCGAAAGTATAATATTAATCTTAGCCGGCATAGGTACCATTATATTATGCCTACTATAGCTACCATTTAAGAATGGCAGGTTATACAACTGAAATTGTAAAGGGCTCGTATTGAGTGATTGGATTTCCAACAAATGGTCAAGGCTAAGGAACTTCCTTTCCGAAAGGGTACACCTCTGGAGGGACGCCCCGAGAACTTAACCAGCTCTCTGCCAACACAAGGCTGGGTTACCTCTGTAACTAGGTAAGTAACTGTCACAAGTATGCCATCCCCTGGTCGTGACCAACCTTTACCGAGCGCTCAACAACAAATTCCAACAATCCACATAAGTAAAATATCTGGGCTCCATACCATGATATCACTTTTTATCCAGAAGTAAATTCACATACCTTGAGGGGCGCGACCCCCATAACCTTGCCGCATCCTTCATGTTTCGACCATTTTCGGGGTGTGAGGTTCGATGAAGTCTTGTCCCACAAAGCTACGCTTTTCACAAAAGCCATGCTTCGATCAACCAATGATCAGCACTCAGCATGCCACATTACCAAATTGGGAATATATCACTAGTAACCATAAACTACATAACCTCTGAGCTCGTACGTCTCAGAGAAGGGTGTTAAGCTAAGAGAATAAATTCTCCGCCACCAACTGAAATGTATCTGATAGAAACTAGCTTTATATCTCAATGTGTAACGTCAGACATACATCCATACAAGTCCATCCTGGGTCTGAATGGAACCGAAGGCACTTCAAAGAAGTCCTTGCAAATCCGGATATTCACAATCCCGACCGGACTCCCCATCACATATGGAGATATCTATACCGAAGCAACTCAGTGCAGAGACAATCGACAGGTAATCCTTTCGTTCTCGAAAATTCCCGGTCTTTAGCACCGTCTTCAAATGCACTCCCATTTCGTCATATCATTATTCGGAATGGGTTTTACGACATAAAGTCCTCTCCCAGCTAATCCGAATAATGAGCGCTTAACTTTAAAAACATATGGATCCATTTGGATCTTAGTAAAGTCACAACATATTTCCCAAAACCTTTCCTTTTGAATGGTTTAAACAATTTTTTTCATTTTAATCTTTTAAACAAAAGATTCACCTTTAAGATCCTTTTAAATTTGAAACAAAGTTTACCAAAAACTTTAACAAAGATTCATTTATAGCTTTCAATCTTTTAAACAAAAGATTCATCTTTAAGATCCTTTTCAATTTGAACAAGGTTCACCAATCTTTAACAAAGATTCATTTATAACTTTCAAAATTATTTCCATTTCAAATTTGATTTACCCATAACTCAAAAATCCTTTCAACAAAAACTGGAAATTCTTCCTTTATATGAAAGCTAGTATCATTTGAAAACAAAGGAATTCATTTATCTTTTAAGTCCTAAATTCCCAAAAATCAAATTAAACCATATATAATAATGTTGGAAGAAATTTCAAACTTTTAAACTTATTAGATTTCAACTTCAATTGTTGAATTCAAATTCAATCAAATTATTTGGATTTCAAAACTTTAACAAGCCATATTATATTCAAAATGATTTAAATTTCAAAACTTCCTTTTAAAAGGTTTTCCATATTCAACCCAATTTTACTTCCAAACCATTTTGAATTCAAAATTCAATTTTAAAATAATATTAAATTCAAAACCCATGACTTAACCAATTTCCTCTGAAATCCATATTTGTGTGTGTGTGTGTGTTGTCCTGGGGTTTTGCACACAACAATAAAAAATCATCAACCATCACAAATTCAAGTACAACAATATCGATAAGCGGTATAATCCTATAACGCTTATCTTCCATTCACAGATAAGTATGTAAATTTCATCACAGATAAATAATTTACATTTAACACAGCTTAATTCAAAACAATTCACATCACAGAATATTATAGATCAGAGATATCAAACAATTCAAGCATTCAATACAATCCAATCATCCATAAGCAAGATTAATTAGTTGTTCAATCCCTAATTAATTCAATTTAATTTCCAAATAAATTAAATTAATTACCCAATCCTGCTTAATTAAAATTAATTAATTACAAACCATTGGATATTAATTAATGAAATTAACCAACCATAATTATCCATCTTAATTAATTATCCTTAATTAATTATTAATCCCTTAATTGATCACATAAATAAATTAACCTTAAGTTAATTACACAATTTATTAACCCTAAATAAAAGTAATTATCTTTCAATCATAAATTAATTAACCTTTAATCATTAATTAATTCACCTTTAATCATTAATTAATTAACCTTTAATTAATTAATTATCCTTTAATTATTAAATAATTAACCTTCAATTATTAAGTAATTAATCTTTAATTACTAATTAATTAACCCTTTAATTAATTACATTAATTAATTATTTTTTAAATCAATCACATTAATTAATTATCCTTTAAGCAATTACATTAAGTAATTATTCCTTTTTATTTATTTCCACTAAGTAATTATTCTTTAATTACTTCAACTAAGTAATTATTCTTAATCAATTACATTAAGTAATTAACCTTAATTAATCTTTAATTAAGTAATTATTTTTAATACATTAAGCAATTAATCCTTTATTTAATTACATCATTAAATCACCTTTGAAAACATTTAGAAATTAATCTATTATATAATTACTAAAAAAAATTAAAAACATTTTAAATCTTTGAAAAACTTGTTAATGCTATTATTTTACCCTTTTAAAAAATCTGGTTCATTCAACTTTAAATAAAACCCGGGCTCAAAGCTAAAATACTTGAGAAACTCACGAGACACTCGCGCACTATTCTTTCCTTCGAGAAAATCCACCTTCGACTTCGAGACACGACCCGAGCTACTTCCTTCTTCCCAAACCAACAACATTTCCAGATACATAAACCCACGCGTGCACATGCACCAGAGCTTCGACGAACTCCAGTCGTCCTCGCCACCTTCCACAAGTCAACGATCATCTACTCAATCTCTCAGACCACCCAGATCAACGAACCAACGACGAACTCGAGATCGAGATGACCGGCACCTATTTGGAACCAAAATGATCGACAAAGAAATGCCTCGACCCATCGCCTCAAGCCACCAGCAACCACGAAACTCCAACCAGAGCAGCGCCACTTGTCAACGCATCGATCCCCCCCGGTGCGATCACCTCCGATCAACCATCGATGTCACACGAACTCCGTCGACAAAACCCAGTCCTTAAACCCTATTTTGACGTTGATACGACACCATGGCAAAATATAAATCCATTCGTCATTTTTCCACTGATCCTCGATTCACAAGCTATCTCTAGACCCAAGCGCGACACCCCTCCTTCACCAGATCGTCAGAAATCGATGCAAATCGAAAAATCGATCAACTCGAAAATTCTTGATAACCCCAAACTTAAAATCATAGAAACTATATCAAAAATCATTATTTCTAAATTCGAATCAGGTTATAGAATCAAATCACAAATTCCAAACAATTTATTTTCTGCCTTGAGTTGAATTTTATTGTAAATTCTAGTTTTTGAAATAATTTCTAAATATAAACACCTGAAATTATTTTTAGAAATGAAATTACATTGTTTCAAGCTTTTCCTTTTTAAAGATCAGTAAAATTGGTTCTTTGAGATGATATGAATTTATTCATGTTGTTCTTTGAACCTGTGAACACACAAAAACAAGCATATATACATACAGACATGAATACATCCATCTATGTATATACATGCAGCCATATTTTTACATTCATACAAACAATTTCCACCACATACTTCAAGTATTAAATCAAAAGCATCAAGTTTAGATCAGTAGTTTGCACACCTTAATGAAGAACAGAGGATCTGGAAATTTGTTTTGAGTTTGAATCTGGAACTTGAATTTCATTTGCTAGCTCAGGTTGAAATGCTTCAGGTTCACAAACTGAAGTTTATTTTTTTAAGATTGGTAAATGGGCCAAGCCCAAAGAGTTACATAGGTTGATATATTTCGGGTAAACAGATACTACCCGATATCACATACAAAGATACAACCCTAGAACAGATTAGCGTAAATCATTACCGGCTCAAACACGAAAAGAAAATAAAAATGGCGGATCGCCATGAGCGATTTAGCTGTAAACTCCACAGAATCAAGCTTAAGCTCTATCTCGTCTTCTTACTACTCTCACCTCTCTCCCAGTATGAAAGACTCTGGTTGAATTTTCTTCTCATGCTCCTATCGGCATTATTTGAGCTAATATGATTTCTCGAGTCTAAGTTGTGCTTTGCATGGCTAAGATCTGCAGATCTGGTGTTAACGCAGCCCAGATCTGTAGATTTGTAGCTGCCTTCGCCTTCTTCGGAGTAAATGTTGGCTGAAGGCTCGTTGTTGACTTGATTGATTCATTGATGAATACTAGAATCAGTTTGATAATCCCTCGGATTGAGAAGATAATGCTCAATATGCTTACTGCCAGCCTCTTTGCTCCAATAATCCGCAAGGAAATCAAATCTGGTCTGATTTCTGATCTTTTTCTTAGATTTTTGGAGAATGATTTTGCTATCATTTTCAATAATAGTCCATCTTTGCTCTTTGGACAGCTTTGTTTTGTTATGAGTATGGTTGTTTCTCTCTTTCCATAAATGATAAACTGCAGTAGTTAAAAGAACATGTGCAAGGTCTCTTTCAAGGGATTTACTTTTGAAATGATTGTTAATATCAGTAATAATTTGATTAAGATCCATGTTGTTTGTATTGTTCATCCCCAGTTTAGATTTGATTTGACTCCATATATAATAACTGTAGCTGCATTCAAAGAATAAATGAGTCACTGTTTCATTCGATAAACTGCATAAGGAACAGAGTGAAGAATTATTTCTACCCCACTTATTGATTAAAGTTGGCAATCTATTTTTAATAGCAAAGTATGTGCAGATAGCCATCTTTGGATTATTCACCCTATTCCATATGCAATTGTACCAGTCTACAGTAGGTTGTTTGTTTCTGATATGCTCCCAAGTTTTTTTAAAAGAAAACTTACCATTACTGTTAGCTAACCATTCCCAGTGATCACTTTCAGCATCATGATCTAAGGGGATATTAATAATAGAATTTTTATGAGGATTAGTGATTGGATGAAGCTGGGGTTGCCAGTGATTATTTTTAATAATGAAATTTACACTAGCATTAGCTTCACCACATATAGCAAGATTATCCCAACCAACCTTATTTATAAAAGAGTCATTTTGAAACCAAAGACTAGTTTCATGTCCAGCTTTAAATTTTCTTTGTATTAAAGATTTTCCTAAAACTCTGCATTTTAAAATTTGATGCCAAGTATTGGATTGGTTGTTTTTTGGTAAAGTAGTCCAGAAGTTTTCATTTTTAAGATATTTGCAAGTCATCCATTTTGTCCATAATGAATCACCACTTATAAATCTCCAAAAAAATTTAATTGACAAGTTAAACTAAGATCATTAAGATTTCTGATACCTAGCCCACCTTCATTTTTGGGTTTGCATACTTTGTCCCAACCGATTTTATGGTATTTTCCTCTCCAAAGAAAATTAGTACATCTGCTTTCAATTTTTTTAATTGTAGCAATAGGGATGTGGTGTGTTTGAAACCAGTATAGAATAATGGCATAAACAACAGTCTTAATTAACTCAATTCTACCAGCAATAGATAGAAGCTTGCATGATCAAGTTTCCATTTTGTTTTGAATTTTTTCTATCAGATAGGAACAATCACTATCTTTGATTTGATTAGCAGACAAAGGAAGGCCTAAATATTTAATAGGAAGATTACCTTCACTTACTTTAAGAACATCCAGAACTTCTTTTTTGTACCTGCAATATTTGCTGAAATATGCCTTTGTTTTAAATTCATTAATTTTAAGACCAACATATTTGTACATATTCTCAAAAACCTTGCTAATAGCCTCTGCATTATCTTTGTTAGCTTTAGAGAACAACATAAGATCATCAGCGTAAATCAGGTGAGTAATGGATGGTTGTACTCTATTTATTGGAGAAATATTGTTTTTGATAGTTTCAATATCAATAAGAATAGAAAAATATTCCATAGCTAAGGTAAAAAGATAGGGAGAAAGAGGGTCTCCCTGTCTGATACCCCTGTTACTATTGATGAAACCCTCAGGTTTACCTTGAAATAATATAGAGAAGGTGGGTGTATTAATGCATTCAAAAATTAACCTACAAAATTTAGTAGGAAAATTCATGCATTTCATGATATGGATAATAAATTTTCTGTTAACTTTGTCATATGATTTTTGGAGATCAACTTTGAGACACATTTTAACCCTTTTTTATAATTGAAATTCCTGACCGTTTCATGTGCTAGCAAAGAATTTTTCATATATTAGTCTGCTAGGAATATAAGCGCATTGATTTTCAGAAATTAAAAAAGGGAGAAACAGTTTTATTCTATTACTTAAAATGGTAGCAATGATTTTATAAACAAAATTGCAACAAGATATTGGTCTGTAATCTTCAATACAAGTTGGATTTTTGTTTTTTGGAATTAAGGAAATGAAAGTATGATTAAAACTTTTAAGCAATTTACCTTCATTCATAAATTCATTAATTACTTTAGAAATATGATCTTTGATATTTTCCCAATGAGTTTTGAAAAATTTTGCATTGAAACCATCTGGACCAGGACTTTTGTTATCTCCAGCATTAAAAATAATTGCTTTGATTTCATCTATACTAACAGGAGCTAATAAGATGTCAGCAGCATTATCATTTAACACATTCTCACACATAATATTAGGAAAATTAATTTCATTTGAGTCAGAAAAATATAACTGAGAATAGTAATTAATAGCCTCATTGACAATCTTTTCGAAGTCATTTATGCACTCCCCTTTACTGTCAATAATTTTACCTATATTGTTGATATGCTTCCTGCAGCTCATTTTGGCATGAAAAAATTTGGTGCACTCATCTCCCATAGTAAGCTAGTCTACTTTAACTTTTTGCTTGTAATTGACAGTGTTTATATAAAGTTCTTGAGAAAGTTTAGCTTGATTAGAAAAGAATTTATCAATAATATCAGTATTGTCAGGGTTATCATCAGTAAGTTTTTGTAAAAATTTCCCTTCCTCCCTTAATTTATTTAAACAGTCATTCTTACTAAAGTTAGCCTTATTCCAGTTTTTGATTTTGTTTTTTGTATCTTTAAGAAACATGCTGAACTGGACTTGATAAGAACCATTATTTGAAAAAGTTAAACAATCTTTAATGATATCATTATAATCATTGCTTAAGACCCAACCATTTTTAAATCTAAAAGGAGCAGCTTTAAGATTATTATTATTAGTTTGATTTTGAAACAAGTTTATCAGTAAAGGGGTATGATCACTTGTATTTTCCTCAATAGAGTAACAACAGAAATTTGGAAAAGAAGTAAAAAAATCATTAATTAACACTATATCAAGCTTGCAATGAATATTTTTCTCCTTTCCAGATTTCCAAGTGTATTTATTGCCATTCATATTAGGTTCAATAAGCCCAGATTCAAGTAGAAATTTATTAATTTTTTCAAGCTTACTATGGGGGATTTTATTACTACCAAATTTTTCATTAGCATGAAAAACAGTATTAAAGTCACCCAAAATAATCCAAGGGAAAGAATAGCTTTGACTAAGAGCTTTTAATCTATACCATAAACTGTTTCTTTCATTTTCAAAATTACTACCGTATATATTGGTTATTTGAAGGGAAAAACCACCAACATTTTTGAAGTTGCAGTCAATAAATTGAATATCCTTATTAACATTAACCAAATTCCAAATATTAGAGTCCCATATGACAAGGATTCTACCTTTACTACCACAATCATTATTATTTATGGATTTCCAGTTATTGGAGAGTTTAAAACAGAATTTCTCAGTGTTAGTATCATCCATCTTGTTTTCAATGAGGGCAACTATTGATGGTTTGTAAATTCTGACCATATTTAAAATGTCAGTTTGTTTAGCAGGGGAATTCATACCCCTAACATTCCAGGCCATGATAGTCATAAAAATAATATAAGGATAAAGTGAAAGAATCAGGGTTTCAGATAGAACCTGATACACTGCTACCCTTACCCTTCTTTTTCTCTGATCTTTTAGCTTTAAGTCTTGTGGTCATTTCATTCCAGTCTGGATTGATTGATATGTATTTTTGCCCAAAAGCTTTCTTCTCTTTGCTTGTGCTTTTGTATTTACCAATTGCTTTAGTCTTGGGAATATGTAATTCTGATATATCAAATTGCTTTTCAGATTCCTTCATAACATTATCAGATGTAGATGCAATATAACTTTCTGGGATTTGAATGCGAGAGATGTCAAACTCCTCAACATTGCGAGGCAAGGTTGAGTGGATGCCAACATTGTCCTCAACTTCTGCAGCATTATCTGATGGAGGTTCACTCTCCATGTTATATTCTAGACTCTGGTTGGAACTCAAAGGCGGGATGTTGTTTGTGTCTGTATCATGATTATTTGTAATTAAACATAACTCTGAAATGGGGGGATTTCAGAGTTAAAGACCTCTTCGTTACTGATACCCTCCTTTGAGCTGCGTTGTGAACTATCTTTTATTCTTTCTATATGATGAACTTCCGGAGCAAGGATCTGGTCATCTTGATCAGTGAGCGAATGAGATGTTGTTTCTTGATTGAAGATGATACCTTTCTGGTTGATTCGATCTTTTTTCTTTTGAATTTTTGATTCTTTTAGTGTCTCCTCATTGAGATGCGAATCTTGAAGTGTTTTATCTACATCATTTTCTTGATCAGTGGCTATTTCTTTGTTTTGATTGTGAGCTCTAGGTATCCACCTTTGTTCTGAGACACATTGTTCTCTAATGTGTCCAAAGCATTTACAGATACTACACTTCGGTGGTACCCATTCATATTCAATCTTTTGAGTGATGTTTTCTCCATTGTATAATGTAAGATTTATTTCTTGAGGAAGTTCATCATCTGTAGATACCTCCACCAGAAGACGAGCGTAATTCAATCTCGTTTTCAAGGTTGTAGCTGCATCCATTTTTATGGGTTTTTCGATAATGCTGGCCATTACACTGAACGCTTCACGATCCCATAATTTGAGATTGACATTGGGTAACTTAACCCATATCGGCATCGTACTAAGGAGATCCCTGTCCATTTTCAGGGACTCAGACCATCTTCTCATTATGATGAGCTTTCCATTATAGAAGTATGGGCCATTCTGAATGATCAAATTGCAATATTGAACTTCTTTGAATTTAACAATAAAGAACCCATTTTCTCTGGTAAAAATTTCAAATTCTCCAACAGGTTTCCATACATGTTGGATGTAAGCTTTAAAAAACGTATAATATGGTTTGGTACCAACAACATAAACCAAAATCGAATTGCTCCAGCAATCGATTGCTCTTTGGCATACAGATTCTTTTATCAAACCATATTTCTTACTATTAATTTTGATAGGAGCAATAGTTTCAAGATTGCATTCATCATTATTTGGTTCTTTGGATTGCTCAGAAACGATTTCAGCCCACGATTTTTGCCCCTGTGCTTTATTCAGAGAAAAATTTGTGGGTTTCCGCGGTTGATACGATTGATTTCTCGTAATCAGAGGAGGGACGGTTGAACTTTGACCATCTGTCTTCTTTGTTTGAGTATTATTGCCCCGCAAATTTCTCTGATACCCGGGCATATAGGGTTGTCGTTTCTTTTGTGATCTTGATTGAACTAATTGAAACCCATCTTTATCTATGATGATTCCATTGCTTGATTCTCTGATGTGAGATTCAGGTGGTCTGTTTAGATGCTTTGAAAAAGAAAGATGAGAGAGATTTCTGTGAGGGGAGAGATTTTCCACCATGGCTGAGGAAAACCCTAGATTTTTTGAAAGTATGATCGCAAACTGAAGTTATTTGCTTGAAGTTTAATTTTCTTTTGAAAGATGGTGAAGAATTTAGAAAGAGGATGTAGATATGAGTAGTTTTAAACTGATAAATGGAATAACCAGGTTTTCCTTAATAACATGTTATTGTATTTAAATTTTAAGAGAAAATCAAATTGCCACTTGTAATCTAAGTTTACACTTGTTAATACATGTATCTATTTCTTTTACACTTGTTATTGCATGTATTTATTATTTTTACAAATCAAACCCTCACTTTAAATAATTTAAAAATTATGTTTAAACCCTTTAATTTAAGTATTTATGTTTTTATAAATTAAGTTTTATACTAATATATGTTTATATTTTTAATTATGTTTATGAAAGAAAAGTGTTTTAAACTTTTATATATATATATTTGTATATATATACAAGCTACATTTATTCAAGTAAAATTTGTTTAAAAAGAAAGTATATATATACCTTATTAAATCCTATTTTAATTAAAAATATTTATCTATATACATTTACTTTTATAACTATTTATATAACCTTAAGAAAAATGATTTTAAAACTAATTATACATTAATAAGTAATCACATTTATTTTTTTTGAATTCCAAATCAAAATTTTGTTTATAATCTATTATATATATATATATATTTATTTCCAAATTAATTCACAATTAATCCAAAAAATTATATTAATTACCAGATTAACCTTGGCTTAAAAACGGGAATGTTACAGATTCCCCCCCTTAAGAAAATTTCGTTCCCGAAATATGCTAGTCAGACAACAAAGAACAGATGAAAGATAGAGAAATGGTTTATTAGATCAATTAGAAATATCTATTCTACATTTGGCTTACCAAATCAGAAAATCAATAAATACGAGAACAAACTCATTCAACACTTTACGAAATATTCGGGTCATCTGATCTACGAAATATGCAGGGGCATTTGTTAGTCTGAAGGGATAACTAACCATCCATAGAATGTATCGAGACCCAATAAACAGACAAATGGATACAATTTTTTGCAATTCCCAGCTGATGGAATCCTTAGGCTAGATCCATCATAGAAAAGAATCGAGCACTATGCAATTGATTGCACAGATCGTTGATTCGGAACAAAGGAAATTTATGAACAATATGAATTCAAAACTCAGGTTGGAATACCCTAAAGTATACATTAGCTTGTCCCCCTTCAGACTTAGATCCTCACAAGAAATCATAACAAAATTTCCAAATTTGGTTTTAACCGAAATCGATCTATTGATACAATCTAATTTAGCTTCATATTTTGTTAATCAATTTATTCCAATTAAAATTTCAAATTCATTAAAGTTAAGAACGAAAAGTTGATACGGGTTATTGATGATGAAAATATGGACTAGGAATTTTTTCTACAACGTAAACAAAGATTCGCAGGGCCGCCACCACACCAAAGCTTCTTCTTGGAGCTGCCAGAAAGCCATCAAAGAATTGATATTGGATGATGATCAAAAGAGGTTGATAGAAAAAGTTGTTTCCAAACCATTGTTGTTGTTTGCAGGGTATCAACCATTTGTAGTGGTACTCCCCTGTCCCCAACCTCGTCCTCTTCTTGCACTCATTCTCACTATCAGTGAATAGTAAGAGAATTAACTGAGGCATACAGACAAGATATCTTAGGGAATATACTCATTCTAGGGTATACTTCACCCTATCTCTAATGAGTCACCTAATGTGTTATACTCCAAAGCTAAAGTTCTTACTCAACCTTTAGCTTTAATACCACTTGTGACAACCCGAGAAAACATCATCTTCCCCGATGCCTTGATCAACCCAGACACAAACGTGCACACGTGCACGTGCACCACCAACCTAATCGCCTCCGAGCCTCGCCGAGGCCTTCAACAAATCGCCGATGATCTCGTCGACGACCCAGACCACCCGGCACCCTCAATTATCCCTGGAAACGAAAACGAGCAACACAACACCTGACTGGAACCAACCACGATCGATAAAACCACCACGCGCCGCCACGTACGACCACCAGACGCCTCGTCGATCAACGCAGAGCAGCGACACGAACCCACGCTTTGATTCCCCCACCACCGGTGGATCCCGATGCACCAACATCAACGCACGCACCTCGACATCCTCTTTGACCAAAACAGGTCACTAAACATTAAATCAACGTCAATATGCCACCAGAGTGATTGATAAATCCTCCGAGCATTTTTCTGATGATCTCCACTCTTCCAGCTTCCTCCAGCGATGATCATGACATCCAACCCTCCCCCATCGCCAGAAATCACCCAAAATAGGATTTCCGTTCATCCTACGAATTCTCCCAAAAACAACATTAAAAATCTTGATTTTATTCTTAAAATTCATGGATCTCGAATACGAATCAGATGTTGTATACGAAACCAGAAATTTTGACATTTAAATTTTAACATACTTTGAGTTTTTACTGTATTTTTCTAATTTCCAGAAGATACTCAACTAATTATACTTACAAATATTTTTAAAATCAAAGTCCTGATAATTTAATCATATTTTGTTTGAACATCATAGTCTAAAAGAATTAGAGGAAGAGAGATTGAATTTCTAACTTAATTTAGTCTGTTAATATAAACAGAGACATATATATATGTATGTACAGACATGCATACAAATAAATCCTCATATATATATATACATGCAAGTATATTTTCATTTACGCAAAATACTTCACATCATAATTTCAAAGATGATCACATGCATCAAGATATCAAACACAGTTAGCTTTTTGAAAAGATGTTTACTCACAGTTTTTATAAATAGAGGAGCCTGGAATCTGTCTTTGCTTTTGAATTTGAAACTGGAACTGTTGTTGATTTGTACTTGAGTTGAATCTGTAGTTCAATATTGATTAACTTGAGTTTGAATTGAATCTCATCTTTGTTTTGCTTTGATTTCAAGTTGACTTTGAATCTGCTTTTGATTTTAGTTTAACAAATTTCCAGTTTAATCTTTTAAACAAAAGATTCATCCTTAAGATCCTTTTCAATTTGAAAACAAGGTTCACCAATCTTTAACAAAGATTCATTTATAACTTTCAAAATTATTTCCATTTCAAATTTGATTTACCCATAACTCAAAAATCCTTTCAACAAAAACTGGAAATTCTTCCTTTATATGAAAGCTAGTATCATTTGAAAACAAAGGAATTCATTTATCTTTTAAGTCCCAAATTCCCAAAAATCAAATTAAACCATATATAATACTGTTGGAAGAAATTTCAAACTTTTAAACTTATGAGAATTCAACTTCAATTGTTGAATTCAAATTCAATCAAATTATTTGGATTTCAAAACTTTAACAAGCCATATTATATTCAACATGATTTAAATTTCAAAACTTCCTTTTCAAAAGTTTTCCATATTCAACCCAATTTTACTTCCAAACCATTTTGAATTCAAAATTCAATTTTAAAATAATATTAAATTCAAAACCCATGACTTAACCAATTTCCTCTGAAATCCATATTTTTGTGTGTGTGTGTGTTGTCCGGGGGTTTTGCACACAACAATAAAATATCATCAACCATCACAAATTCAAGTACAACAATATCGATAAGTGGTATAATCCTATAACGCTTATCTTCCATTCACAGATAAGTATGTAAATTTCATCACAGATAAATAATTTACATTTAACATAGCTTAATTCAAAACAATTCACATCATAGAATATTATAGATCAGAGATATCAAACAATTCAAGCATTCAATACAATCCAATCATCCATAAGCAAGACTAATTAGTTGTTCAATCCCTAATTAATTCAATTTAATTTCCAAATAAATTAAATTAATTACCCAATCCTACTTAACTAAAATTAATTAATTACAAACCATTGGATATTAATTAATGAAATTAATTAACCAACCTTAATTATCCATCTTAATTAATTATCCATAATTAATTATTAATCCCTTAATTGATCACATAAATAAATTAACCTTAAGTTAATTACACAATTTATTAACCCTAAATAAAAGCAATTATCTTTCAATCATAAATTAATTAACCTTTAATCATTAATTAATTCACCTTTAATCATTAATTAATTAACCTTTAATTAATTAATTATCCTTTAATTATTAAATAATTAACCTTCAATTATTAAGTAATTAATCTTTAATTACTAATTAATTAATTAACCCTTAATTAATTACATTAATTAATTATTTTTTAAATAAATCACATTAATTAATTATCCTTTAAGTAATTACATTAAGTAATTATCCCTTTTTATTTATTTCCACTAAGTAATAATTCTTTAATTACTTTCACTAAGTAATTATTCTTAATCAATTACATTAAGTAATTAACCTTAATTAATCTTTAATCAAATAATTAATCTTTAATCAAGTAATTAATCCTTTATTTAATTACATCATTAAATCATCTTTGAAAACATTTAGAAATTAATCTATTATATAATTTCTATAAAAAAAATTAAAGCATTTTAAATCTTTGAAAAACTTGTTTTAAACTTGATAATACTTTGCTTTGAAAAACTTGGCAATATTTCCTTGAAACTTAATCACTTTAATAATTTTGAAACTTGTTAATGCTTTTATTTTACCCTTTTAAAAAATCTGGTTCATTCAACTTTAAATAAAACCCGAGCTCAAAGCTAAAATAATCGAGAAACTCACGAGACACTCGCGCACTATTCTTTCCTTCGAGAAAATCCACCTTCGACTTCGAGACACGACCCGAGCTACTTCCTTCTTCCCAAACCAACAACATTTCCAGATACATAAACCCACGCGTGCACGTGCACCAGAGCTTCAACGAACTCCAGTCGTCCTCGCCACCTTCCACAAGTCAACGATCATCTACTCAATCTCTCAGACCACCTAGATCGACGAACCAACGACGAACTCGAGATCGAGATGACCGGCACCTATTTGGAACCAAAATGATCGACAAAGAAATGCCTCGACCCACCGCCTCAAGCCACCAGCGACCACGAAACTCCAACCAGAGCAGCGCCACTCGTCAACGCATCGATCCCCCCAGGTGCGATCACCTCCGATCAACCATCGATGTCACACGAACTCGAACAACATCGTCGACAAAACCCAGTCCTTAAACCCTATTATGACGTTGATACGACACCACGGCAAACTATAAAGCCATTCGCCATTTTTCCACTGATCCTCGATTCACAAGCTATCTCCAGACCCAAGCGCGACACCCCTCCTTCACCAGATTGTCGGAAATCGACGCAAATCGAAAAATCGATCAACTCGAAAATTCTTGATAACCCCAAACTTAAAATCACATAAACTATATCAAAAATCATTATTTCTAAATTCGAATCAGGTTATTTTCTGCCTTGAGTTGAATTTTATTGTAAATTCTAGTTTTTGAAATAATTTCTAAATATAAACACCTGAAATTAGTTTTAGAAATGAAATTGATTCTTTGAACCTGTGAACACACAGAAACAAGCATACATACATACAGACATGAATACATCCATCTATGTATATATATGCAGCCATATTTTTACATTCATATAAACAATTTCCACCACATACTTCAAGTATTAAATCAAAAGCATCAAGTTTAGATCAGTAGTTTGCACACCTTAATGAAGAACAGAGGATCTGGAAATTTGTTTTGAGTTTGAATCTGGAACTTGAATTTCATTTGCTAGCTCAGGTTGAAATGCTTCAGGTTCGCAAACTAAAGTTATTTGCTTGAAGTTTAATTTTCTTTTGAAAGATGATGAAGAATTTAGAAAGAGGATGTAGATATGAGAAGTTTTAAACTGATAAATGGAATAACCAGGTTTTCCTTAATAACATGTTATTATATTTAAATTTTAAGAGAAAATCAAATTGCCACTTGTAATCTAAGTTTACACTTGTTAATACATGTATCTATTTCTTTTACACTTGTTATTGCATGTATTTATTATTTTTACAAATGTCATAAGCATATAATTTATGTTTTAAACCCTCACTTTAAATAATTTAAAAATTATGTTTAAACCTTTTAATTTAAGTATTTATGTTTTTATAAATTAAGTTTTATACTAATATATGTTTATATTTTTAATTATGTTTATGAAAGAAAAGTGTTTTAAACTTTTATATATATATTTGTATATATATACAAGCTACATTTATTCAAGTAAAATTTGTTTAAAAAGAAAGTATATATATATATCTTATTAAATCCTATTTTAATTAAAAATATTTATCTATATACATTTACTTTTATAACTATTTATATAACCTTAAGAAAAATGATTTTAAAACTAATTATACATTAATAAGTAATCAGATTTATTTTTTTTGAATTCCAAATCAAAATTTTGTTTATAATCTATTATATATATTTATTTCCAAATTAATTCACAATTAATCCAAAAAATTATATTAATAACCAAATTAACCTTGGCTTAAAAACGGGAATGTTACAGAATTATTCCTTCTTGTAACGTGTATGATGATTGCTCTCCCTCATTGTTATCTTGTCTGCATTTATTCATTCAGTCGACATTGATATTATTCGTTGCCTCGTTAAGAACCACTATTAGAAAAACCTAGTGGGAAAAACCTTGAACGAGGAAAAGAGTGCAACTTGTAAAATTATATTAAAAATGATATTCTTTCTAAAGGGTTTGATACTTCAAGATCAAAACAATGTCTCATTAAAACCTTACGAAGAAAAACTCTATGGCAAAAATCTTAGTGAAGGAAAAAAGAGTACAATATAGTATGACATATTTCAATAATTTATAGAATCAAATAGAGTTTGATACTTCTGGATCAATATAGTACTTCATTAAAAACCTTATAAAGGAAAAACCCGATTGGAAAAACCTTAGTCAAGGATAAAAATACAATTTAACTTAAATGACATATTTGAGATGTTATTTCTTGATAAGATGTTTGATTCTTCTAGATCAAGATAATGCCTCGTTAAAACCTTAGTAAGAAAAACTCAGTGGGAAAAATCTAAAACAAGGAAAAAGAGTACATTATAACTTATTTAAAATGTCACTGGGGAGTTGATACTTCTGGATCAAGATAATGCCTCATTAATATCTTACTAAGAAAAACCTAGTGGGAAAAATCTTAGTTAAGGAAAAAAAATGCATTATAACATTCTTATGGATGCCCCCGGATTTAGAAGTTTCCTCTGAATTCGTATTCGTCTTTCGATAACTCAAATTGGTTATAGATACTTCTGGATCCATAAATATGTATCTCATTAATAATACAATTTATTAATAGTTTCCTTCGATTAATCAAAATTTCCAAGATCGTTTCTTCCAAATATGATTTGCATTTTATGCATTTTGTTTGCTACCTTTATGAAAAACACATCACGTGCTTTCAATTTTGTGCTTCAAATCAGTTTTGCATATTGCAACTACATCTTTGATGAATATTAAAAGTTTCATTCATTACAACAATACTAAAAATAGGATGTAATCTGCTCATCATGAATTATATCAAGATTTTCATTACAACAATAATTAAAATAGGTTGTAATCTACCCTCCTTGTTCTTTGTATTCTTTATAACCACGAAAGTTATTAGTTATATTCTTTGGGAACTTGTATACTTTCATCATTTAATATGATTTAAACCATATGTATACCTTCGGGGTATATTAAGCGTTTCGAGCATTTTCACTACTTTACGGACTACATGTCCATATTTCTCTATTAGTAAAGGATACATGATGGCCAGCCATGTTTTTCACTAATTCAAGATCTTTAACCTATTTATAAACATAAGCGCTTTATTATTTACAAATTTATCATCGATGATTATTTCTTGTCAGTTCTAGACATGATTTATTGAGATATCTTTAATTATCATGTTTTAGGTACCTAAACCACTTCTAGGGTTATTTTACAATCATGTCATGGATCTCTTTCAGAGCACCCTTAAGTGTTTCTTCAAGAACACTCACCTCCTTTATTTGGCATCTTTATTACTTACTGCAAAAATATTTGAACTAACTTCTATACCACATTTCAGATGTGGTTTACACCTTCAGGGATTCAAGTCTATACTGGAGAAAGTCTACTAGAGATATTATTGAAAATTTATTCAAGTTACTTAATATTTTGCATCATTGTATATTTTAATAAATATTTAACACTGATGATCAAAATGAACTTGTATCCCTTTAACCTCCCCTTCAATGTTGACAAACATTGTCAAATTAAATAATAATCCTCTTTGGATTCTCATTTTCATCCATTATCACATTGCTACTAGCAAATACATTATATGTATATCAGTTATAGGAGGATAATCCTTTTGTTAGTTAATAAGATGCACTCAATTGATATTGCTTATTAGAGTTTGTTCTCATTCATTGATCTAGCCAATTGGAGGAATTTACTTATTGTATTAGATCATTTGAATACATATACGACTTCAGATTATTCAACATTTATGTTGATTGAATTTTAAATCACTAAATAATATCTATACATAATCTATAAGATGAGCTCATAACAAACTTCAGGTTGTTAGCTGAATATTTACATATTTTATAAATTTTCATATTCATTTCTCATTTGAATTAGTGATTTTTTTAGAACAAACTATTACAAGGATTCAAACTATTAATTTCTATTTATAAGTCAATGTCAATGTGAATTCGTCAAAACCGCATGATAATGTTCAAAAAATTTGGTTTGGAACCATATCGAACTTCTGGTTGGAACAAAATATACACACAACTTCAAGTTGTTAAGTTTTGTTCCTCAATTATATCTCAAGTATCAGTTTTGAACATTAATTATGATTACTTATAAAAGAATAATTGGTAATTGCATATAGATATTTCTACACCTCTTTTTAGAGTTCTGCAAAAAAAACAGTAAAGATAATAATAAGAGTATCTTCTGGATACTTGAAATGTTACAGATAAAAATCTCCTCAAGACCGTATGTATAGCTTGCATGAAAATTATGATATGAAATATAGACTCTATTTAGGAGAATATTTAAAGATATTTCTTCAAGAACAGTTATGCATACGATATTCAGTTCGTGGTATATTCTGGAAAGTAATAAATCACAGATCATTATTTACTCTTAAAATTTTCTAATGGAGCTACAGGTCAATGACAACGGTAGTTTGAATTTTGTAAATGTATTTTGCACCCATTTCTACTTGTTTTATTTTGATTTACGAATTCTTTGGGTTATTTGCTGCCACATCACTTCTTGAAGTGCTATATCATAGTTGAAAATATTTCATCAGCGATGCTTTTATGTGCTACATAGGGTTATAACATCTCTTCCGGAGATATTTTATAAATACCATTTTTGGAGTGTGATAGTGAAATTATGTCAACGGTCTACTTGTGGAGTATTATACTAGTACATATTTTCTCTTTTAAGGACATTTTATAAACTCTTCTAGAGATATTTTACCATCACCACTCCTGGAGCATCGCCTATCTCTTTTATATATACTTTATATATACTACTTTTTAGAATGTAATATCAACATACAAATTCACTAATCATTGTAAATGAAAACTAATATACACACACAAACACACCTAATGCAAACCAATCAACTCAAAAACATCATTAACTATTATATCATTGTAATATTATATCACTCTCAAGATAATTGAAATCAATATTATATCACTATTAATAACTAATTTAGCACAGTACGGTTAAAGTGAATAAAATGGAAAAAGCATAGCTGTTTAGTTTGTTGACTAGTTCTAGCATTGTGTGAAAATGTCCAAATGACAGTTAGCTAAGTGGTTATTAGTGTTAGAGACGTTTTGAGTATAAAATTCTTACTTATAGAAACACCATTTTAAACAAGGAGAAATCAACATGCTTAAATTACACAAATGAACCTTCGGCAAGGGACACAGGTTGCTGTACATGCACACAAGCTGCACCATTAATATTCATGCAACATTCAATTAAATAAAGTGATCTAATATACATAAAATACCAATATATGTTTCACCCTGAACCTGCTAAACATAATACCTCGAGCAATGAACATAACTGGGATAAATCTTATTACTCTCATCAATCCATACAGTTAGATTAAATAAAGAATGCATTTACATGACTATGTGAAATAATAATTAAATAAGGAAAAAAAATTGGCATATAGTTGACATTTTAAAATAATTTTGCATGTTCATTATTTTGGTTTCCAAAAATAAAAATTGCAAAGCATTTGATAAAACATGAACTCAGATATTTTGATGAGTGTGAACAAAACATTCCACCTTGGCGGAGAAATCCAAAAAGATATACCAATGATCGTAAACGATTGTTTTTTTAACCAACCAAACAAGATTATTATGTTGACACTCATGTACTAATGTTGTATCAAGTGTCATAGAGAATCTCCATCAGCAATGAGAAAAACTTCAGAAATAAGGTATTCAATTTAGAGCTTGTCACAATTTCCCAACAGTTCAATTAGCATTCATGATTCAGCTATGTTACAATTTCTGATGTAACATTGTGGAGTTTTTAAGGTAAAAATAAAATAAAAATATACGTGGGTAAAAACAAACATATGTCTGGGGGTACTTGATGAATAGACACTAAGAAGTGCAGGCATCTATCTAACATAAGGACATACTTCCAAAACCACTTTAATATAAACTTCAAACTTGAAGGAGAAAATATGCTAATTACTCAGCACTTTTTTCTTCGCGCATTGAAAGGCTATTTGAAAAGGGAAAAAAAATCAAAATTTTGAGTCATTCACCGTTCGCATGACCTTGTTGCATGTAGAAGGCCAAACAATTTCAACTGATGCCCATGTCTTCATGTTATCTCCTGAAAAATGGATAAAAATAGAGTGCTACGAAGATTAAAACAAGTTTTAAAGTATCTGTGATAGTGAAAACTGTACTTTTCAATGAAAAGAATTCTAGTGGCGTGCCAGTCTTCTGAAAGAGGATAACTTTTCAGAAAGAAACTTGATTGATATTTTGCATTAACTAATTAATACAAATGAAAATCAAATCTCCTTTGAATGTTTACGGATATGATTTAGAACACTTTCCTATTTCAATGTGAAATTTACAGTAACAAAAAACTCGTAAATTTCAACTGGTTTGATAGACTTTGGCAGTGACCTAATGACAATCTACTCAAATTACACAATACACGACCAAGTTGCATACAACGAGTCAAGCCAAATTGAGACTCACGCTTCAAATTTTGAGATCGTGTTGATAACGTGTTTTAGAGTAAAGGAAATAAGAGGAAAAAAATATTTTATTCACTATAGAGATTAATCATACATTTTCATTACATTAGCTTATTTATATAAAGGTCTAGAAGCTTGGAATAGAACCAATCCTACGATGTGGGACTAAACACAAAAACAGTATATAACATATTCACTATTTATATTTACATATATTATAACATTTATTTAATTATTAAAATTTATAGCGTGTTACAACAATTTAATCCACATTCAACACTGTCCATCATAATATTTTTTGCTTCAATGGTATTAATCCCTGAATTGTTGACCACCAAATTAATCATATCCCTTTCGGAGTATTTAAATATTTGTATTGGCAACCCTTCAATTGGAATATGTAGCAGAGAAGCGATATCACCTAATGTCATGGTCGTCTCAACAAATTGTAAGTGAAAAGTACTTGACTTGGAATGCCGATCGACTTTTGACAAAAGTATACGTAAGTAATGAGATTTTTTGGCCGTGCAATGCACGAGCATATTAAAAAGCTTCCTTAATGATATAAAATTATTAAATTTTTTATAACTTTGATAAGTAAAATTTCAAAATTATATAAAAAATATATTGTGAATATTATGTTGAGATTAAAATTTGAACTGGTGTTACAATCTATGTATCAAAATTTTTATATGGAAATAAACGTTATTATGAGCAGGATTCGAACTCTCGTTAAATTCCAATTTTTTATATAGCTTTGATAAGTGAAATTTTATAATTATAAAGAAAAACATTATGAAAATTACGATGAGATTAGAATTTGAACTTGTAATATAATTTGTGTATCAAAATTTTCATTTGAAAATAGATGTTATTTTTTTTTTGAACGGGATTCGAACTTGTGATGTCTTGTTTGTATATTAGGGCATTTTTGATACTTCGTAGAGCTGCTAAATCAAGTTCCAGTTTAGATGAAGAGAGTATGACTGCTTTACCAATAGTTGAGACTCAAGCTGTAAATCTTAAACACGGAAAAAAAATCATTGGCTTATCAAATTATCCATCAAGCCATGAAAAAGATTCAACAAAAGATGGAAATAATTCCGCTATCCATTTTACGTCAAGCAATACGTGAAGTAACTCCCGATATATAGCAGTAAAAGCAAGACATGTAGGCGGGTTGGTCAAACCAAAAAATTGTTACTGGGTTCCGACTATTGATAAAGAAGATTTATTAAACAAGCTACAACAAGTTTCAACAACAAGAGATAATGACGCAGCGGATAATTCAAAACGATCTTCAATCGATGAAAATAGCAATCTGTGGATTGATGGATACTGAAATGCCCGAATTCGTTGATCCGAAGATGCCGAACTCTAGCTATCTCTGTCTCGTTGATCCGAAGATACCGGGAAAGAGATCTACGATTCTTCAACGTTGATCTTGCGCACAAGATTCCGTGAATCGGCTTCAGCAAACGATGATTCGAGCGCACTCGAATGACGTAAGTGGAGATAGGAGATACACTCGACTACCAATTGAAATTGAAAGCAACAAGCTAACAAAAGAGAATTTTATTCAATATTCAACAACCTTTACAAATGAAAACACTTGCCTATTTATAGGCTACAACACGCAAGCAGAAAAAAAAAAACAACTCCTAAGTCGGCAACCGACTTAACAACATCTCCGGCTTAACATAAGTCGTATACGACTTACAACAGTTCAGAAAAAATTACAAGTACAATGGTCACACGACTTAAAAAAAAAATGCAACGACTTAAAGCTAACTCGGTGCCGACTCAACTATCTCGTCTTCGACTTAAGTGATGTCTCGGTAACGACTTATGGATAGCTCGGCAATGACTTCGCGATCTAAAGATAACTCGGCAACGACTTCGCGATCTACAGATAACTCGGCAACGACTTATGAAATGGCCGCGACTTATGGAGCTTCACGAGTTAGGGCAAACTCGGCAATGGGTTATGGGGACGGTATTGGAATAGGTCGCGAGTGGTATTGAGGTGGGGGTTTAAGTCGTAAGTCGGTCGTAGAGTGATGGAGTTAGGTCGGAAGTGATTTAGGTCGTTCACGATTCGATGAGGCGGGGTTAGGTCGGTCGCGACTTTGGGAAGAGGTGTTAGGTCGGTAATTGGATTGGTAGGTCTACGGTCTTGGGTAGGTCGGAGATGATTTAGGTCGGCATAGGGCTTAAGTCGGAGCTGATTTATATCGGCATAGTTGGGTCGGAGGCTGTAGCTGAGGTCGTAGGTCGCGGTTGAGGTGGGAATTAGGTCGGAGCTTCTGGTCTTCGATCCTAGGTATGCTGCTTCATCATCCTCCCCTTGTTGACAAAAATTCGACCTCGAATTTGCACTTCTCTTATTTTCAACAAGCTCATCTCCATGGTACGGAATAAAATGTTTAACGTTGAAAACGTCAGCAGTGTGAATGTGATCTGGCAAATTTAACTGATAAGCATTGTCATTGATTTTCTTCAAGATTTCTACTGGTCCAATCTTTCGAGCTTTCAACTTGTTGTAAGTCCCAACTGGAAAACGATCTTTCGTCAATACCGCGTAAACAAAATCACCCTCTTTGAAGACTACACTCCTTCGTTTCTTATCCGCCATTTGTTTGTACTTCTCATTTGTCTTTTCCAATCGTTCCTGAACGATTCTATGGCACTCCGTCAACCCTTCAACAAAATCAGCAGCTTTCTTAACTGTCTTCTTTGATTGTGGTATTACCGTTAAATCCAAAGGTCCCTTCGGTAAGCTCGAATAAACAATCTGGAATGGATTGAACCCAGTACTTCGATTCACAGCATGATTATGGGCAAATTCTGCCTGACATAACTTCACATCCCAACTCTTTAGGTTATCTTGAACAAGACACCTCAACAAGTTTCCCAACGATCGATTAACCACCTCCGTTTGTCCATCAGTTTGCGGATGATAAGCACTACTAAACTTCAGCTTTGTTCCCACCATTTTCCACAAACTCAACCAAAAATGACTCAGAAATCGAGTATCTCTATCTGACACAATAGATTCTGGCAATCCATGAAGTCGATAGATCTCCTTGAAAAACAACTGAGCAACATGAACAGCATCTGCCGTTTTCTTACAAGCAATAAAGTGTGCCATCTTCGAGAACCTGTCAACCACCACATAAATGGAATCATTACCACGCTGTGTTCTCGGCAATCCCAACACAAAGTCCATGCTGATATCAACCCATGGTTTGGTAGGCACAGGTAACGGTATATATAGCCCCGCATTCGTCGCTGTTCCTTTTGAAACCTGACAAATATGGCACCTTTCCACAAACCTTTCCACCTCTTTCCTCATTGATGGCCAAAAGTAGGACTGTGAAATTAACTGCAAGGTACGGTCTCTCCCAACATGTCCCTCTTCGTGTAACTCCTTGATAATCTTCATTCTCAGACTACCCTCCGGGATGCACAATTGACTTCCTTTAAAAAGAAAACCATCTACCATCAAAAACTCATCCGTCTTTCCCTCCTTAACTTTATCAACAAACTTCATGAAGTAAGGATCTTCAACAAATAATTCCAGCAACATTTCAAAACCTGTCACTTCCACTTTCATTGTCGTCAACAAATGACTCCTCCTGCTCAAAGCATCAGCCACACGATTGGTTACCCCTGACTTGTGCTTAACGACAAAAGTAAACTGCTGTAAATAAGCAATCCACGATGCATGTCTTGCTGAAATCTTGTCTTTCCCTCGCAAATGCTTCAATGCTTCATGATCAGTGTAAAGAACGAACTCCTTCTGAAATAGATAGTGTCTCCAGTGTTTAATAGATTGTACAACAGCATAAAACTCCACATCATATGTACTGTATCGCATCTTCGCTCCGGACAACTTCTCACTGAAATATGCAATAGGACGCCCCTTCTGACTCAACACCCCTCCAATCCCAACCTTGGATGCATCAGTATGTAGTTCAAACACCAACTGAAAATCAGGTAGCACTAGAATTGGTGCAGAGGTCAAAAGATCTTTAATTCGTTCAAAAGCAACCTCGGCTTCCTCCGTCCATGCAAACTGTTTACCTTTCATGCAATCTGTAACAGGCGCCATCACACTACTAAAGTGTGGAATAAACCTTCGATAAAATGAAGCCAACCCATGAAAACTACAAACTTCCGTTATCGTCTTGGGCTGCGGCCAATTTCTGATCGCCTCAACTTTACTTTGGTCAACCTGTATTCCTTTCTCTGAAACAACATACCCCAGAAATAAAACACTATGCGTCATGAACACGCATTTCTTCGTTGCAGCATAGAATTGTTCTTGTCGCAATACCATCAGCACTTCTCTAAGATGATTCAAATGTTCCTCTGGACTCCCACTGTAAATAAGAATATCATCGAAATACACCACCACGAATTTCCCAATGAACGGTCGAAAAATCTGATTCATCACCCTCATGAACGTACTTGGTGCATTGGATAAACCAAATGGCATAACCAACCATTCGTATAGACCCTCCCTGGTTTTAAAAGCAGTCTTCCACTCATCTCCTGGTCTGATACGAATTTGATGATATCCGCTCTTCAAATCAATCTTAGAAAAGATAGTAGCTCCGCTTATCTGATCCAACAAGTCATCCAACCTCGGCATTGGAAATCTATATCTCACGGTAATCTTATTCAATGCTCGACTGTCAGTGCACATTCTCCATGTCCCATCCTTCTTGGGTACCAATAAAGCTGGTACAGCACAAGGACTCAGACTCTCCTGCACACGCCCCTGTTCAAGCAATTCCTCTACCTGCCTCCGCAATTCTTCATGTTCCTTCGGACTCATTCGATAATGTGGTCTGTGTGGCAATACAGCACCGGGAACAAGATCTATCTGATGTTGTATATCCCTCAACGGCGGCAACTCCATTGGTAACTCCTCTGGAAATACATCGTCAAATTCTTTCAAAACTGGTTTAACTTCTTCTGGAATTTCAACCTCTTCACTGCTTTCTCGTCCAATCAACAAGAATACTTCTGGTTCTTCCTCAACCTCCTTAACAAACTCCTTCAAAGATAACAACGTCTTCAGTTCTTCAATCTCCTCCACTTTGTTTTCTTCCTGTTGGCGTTTCTTCGGAACCAGAGTAATCTTTGTACCTTCGAACATGAAACTGTAACTGTTGGTCCGTCCGTCATGCTGCACAGCTCGATCATACTGCCACGGTCTTCCCAACAACAAATGACAAACGTCCATATCTATGACATCACACCAGATTTCATCTTTGTACTTCTTCCCAATTGAAAACTTCACACAAGCTCTACGTCCAACTTTCACTTCACCACCCTTCCTCAACCAAGCTAACTTGTACGGTTTAGGATGTTTCTCGGTTTTCAACTCCAACTTCTTCACTGCTTCTGTAGAGATAATATTATCGCAACTCCCAGCATCAATAACAAATTTACAAACTCTTCCCAGAATAGTGCATGTAGATTGAAAGATATTGTTCCTCAACCAACTACTTTCCTCCTCTTGCTTCGGTGTTAAACAACTTCTCCTCATCATCAATGCGTATCCGTCATCTCCCGACAGTAAGTCTTCCTCCTCAACTGGTAAAGAATTAGAGCATTCAGCTTCTTCATCCTCATCCTCAACCTCAGCAATCATTGCTCTCTTCTTTGGCTTTGGACACTCATTGCTTTTATGACCCAACTCCTGACAGTTGTAACATTTGAAACCGTTGTTAACCTTTGCCTTCTCAACCTCCTTCACCACTGGTTTACTGATAGGTTTAGACACATTAGAACTTCCACCAACACCCTTCACTTGATTATTGGAATTCGTAAACACACCACCTCCTCGTCGTCCCTGCTTCTCCCAAGCCAACGCTTTCTGATGTGCCTCTGCTACAGATCTTGGATCAAACATATTAACCATATCCTGAATCTACATTCTCAATCCCCCAATGAATCTAGATGTCAGCTGCTCTTCCGTTTCCATAATATCATTCCTCGCAATAAGCTGGTAAAACTCATCTGCATAATCATTAACAGTCTTTGTGCCCTGCCTCAAGTTCTGCAAACGTTGATACATCAAAGATTGATAATTGTAAGGTAGGAACGTTGCTTTCATCAATTTCTTCATCTTCTCCCAAGATTCAACTTTTGACTTCCCCATTCGTTCACGTGTAAGTTTGGTTTGCTGCCACCATGCCAAAGCTCTACCCCTCAACCTTGTAGCAACCAACTTCACTCTACGACGTTCTGGAACTTCTTTGAAATCAAAAATTTCTTCCACATTAGCCATCCAATCCAAAAACTCCTCAGCCTGCATACCACCTTTGAATTCTGGAATTTCTGTCTTCATCCCAGATTCCCACTTGTGATCGTACTCCGACTGATTCCTTCCTCGTCCACGTCCTCGTCCATGAACACTACCACCATCATACTCTTCTTCACCATCCGATGTATATCGATGTCGATCCTGACCACCAACATCTCTTCCACCACCATTTCTTCCACCAACATTCCTACGATCTACATTCCTTCGATCACGATCATTCACATTTCTATCACGATTTCGATCTTCAACATTTCGATCACAATCTCGATCCACGCTTCTATGATCACTATCGACACTTCTCTCTCGATTTGAATGTGGTGAAATTCTACTTCTTCCATGTTCGATTCAGGTGAAACCCTTCTCTGATTTTGACTCATCTCCAACATCATCCTCTCTAATCGACCAATCCCTTCCGTAAGCTTCTCATTGAAATTCTCGTTGATTCGTTGCTCCATTTCGTCGGCCTCTTCTCTTCCGTACAAAGCATTAATGTTGCGATGACGTTGAACTCGTCTTGGCGGCATGATTGAATACTTCACAAACACTTCAACAAATTCACACTTCAAGTTTCAAACACCTTTCGAACTTTGATCCAAAATGAAATGGATCGAAAACTCCAACTTTGTTGCAAAATATGATGAACACGATGAACACAACCTCAACACTTCAAATTCTCGGCTCCAAGACTCGATTTAGCTATGATTGGCTAAAACAAGCTCCGATACCAAAACTGACGCAGCGGATAATTCAAAACGATCTTCAATCGATGAAAATAGCAATCTGTGGATTGATGGATACTGAAATGCCCGAATTCGTTGATCCGAAGATGCCGAACTCTAGCTATCTCTGTCTCGTTGATCCGAAGATACCGGGAAAGAGATCTACGATTCTTCAACGTTGATCGTGCGCACAAGATTCCGTGAATCGGCTTCAGCAAACGATGATTCGAGCGCACTCGAATGACGTAAGTGGAGATAGGAGATACACTCGACTACCAATTGAAATTGAAAGCAACAAGCTAACAAAAGAGAATTTTATTCAATATTCAACAACCTTTACAAATGAAAACACTTGCCTATTTATAGGCTACAACACGCAAGCAGAAAAAAAAAAAACAACTCCTAAGTCGGCAACCGACTTAACAACATCTCCGGCTTAACATAAGTCGTATACGACTTACAACAGTTCAGAAAAAATTACAAGTACAATGGTCACACGACTTAAAAAAAAATGCAACGACTTAAAGCTAACTCGGTGCCGACTCAACTATCTCGTCTTCGACTTAAGTGATGTCTCGGTAACGACTTATGGATAGCTCGGCAATGACTTCACGATCTAAAGATAACTCGGCAACGACTTCGCGATCTACAGATAACTCGGCAACGACTTATGAAATGGCCGCGACTTATGGAGCTTCACGAGTTAGGGAAAACTCGGCAATGGGTTATGGGGACGGTATTGGAATAGGTCACGAGTGGTATTGAGGTGGGGGTTTAAGTCGTAAGTCGGTCGCAGAGTGATGGAGTTAGGTCGGAAGTGATTTAGGTCGTTCACGATTCGATGAGGCGGGGTTAGGTTGGTCGCGACTTTGGGAAGAGGTGTTAGGTCGGTAATTGGATTGGTAGGTCTACGGTCTTGGGTAGGTCGGAGATGATTTAGGTCGGCATAGGGCTTAAGTCGGAGCTGATTTATATCGGCATAGTTGGGTCGGAGGCTGTAGCTGAGGTCGTAGGTCGCGGTTGAGGTGGGAATTAGGTCGGAGCTTCTGGTCTTCGATCCTAGGTATGCTGCTTCATCAGATAATGTAGAAGATTCCAATATCACTTAATAATTGCTGCATCATTGCCAATTTAAAATCTTCTTTCATCGCTGTATCATGCTCCTAGAAAACAGTTTTATGGTATAGTGGATTACTATGTTATTTTATTTTTGTAAAATATTTAATTTAATATATTTTTGCAAGACATACCCTGTCATTCCGTACTCATGAAACAATGTGTAGCATGACTGCTAATTACATCGATAACAGTCGGCCCCTCCGAAAGATGATTGCGTGTTGCGTGAAGAATCACGGAACTGTCATGAATGTGTTGTTTGTTGCTCCACATTTTCACATTTTGCTCAATGTTTTGCTCCCAACATTGACCTCATCAACTCTTTAACCCCCGCCCTCCATTTTATTGTTTTGCTTCAGCTCTCACACGCCTACTTCTTTCGGATTGTTGAAGTATCTTTAACAAAAATTGATACGCAGTAAGCAACTATGGATACAGAGATCATCACTTTGATTTCTTTCTTTTTCTATAAAAAAAAATAATAACATTGAAAAAATGAGGAAAAACCCTGATTTTTATACTGTGCCCATTCACCATGTCGGCTTGTAGCAAGTTTTAAGTGTGCTTTTAGTTAAGTAAGATAAAATCGGAGAATGAAGATGAGATTGATTAGATATTTATACACTGAAGAAGCAAAGGAAAAATAACGTGAAAAAATAGTGGTGTAAAAGCATCCAAAAATGAAGATGTAATGAGCGGGAAGATACTAAAATAGCCAACCTGTCAACTGGTCATGCCATGGTGACCATCTGTGGACAGGCTTACAAAATTCAGTGGAAACTTGGTTCCAGGTTTGCGAATATTATCGGTGAATTTAAAAGAAATAACATGGTTATCAATTTTCATTCGTGTAATAGTTATTTGCCATGATTTCTTGTTTCAGTTTCACTTCTGTAGTTTTGTTCCATATTTTACCTATGTTTTCTAGAATTGTAGTTTAAAAGAAAAAAACTCATTCCAGAAAAAACCATTGCTACACTCCAGTAGCATAGTTGAGGAATGGATTCATGATCTCATAAGAACCTCTGTAATTCAGGTCACAAGCGTTCTAGTTGTTCAACAACAGACCAATAACTCAAAAGTCTACTAAGCATATCATCGTAGACGAATTCTTATTCAGGGCATATCATATTACATATATCATATGACGAATTCTTAGTCAAGGCATATCTTATTACATATACCATATGACGAATTCTTATTCAAGGCATATCTTATTACATATATCATAAAACCTACACTTCACCATCATCGTACATCAAAGAAGAGCCTGATTACCACAGTCCAAGTTATCTCCACCTCCTCCTCCACTTCCTATACCGCCACCACATTGGCTTTGGCATCCAGCTCCACAGTATTGACTTGTGGATCCACAGTACCCGTATTGGCTACAGCATAGCCCGTTACTGCATAATGCTCCACCGGCTTGGCTACCGCATTGTTGAGCGTACGAGCTTGTGAAGAGGGCGATGGTGAGAATGGTTGTTACCAAGAAGACTGTCTTCATTGCTGTGAGTTGTGAATTGAGAAGGAGATGGGGTGGCTTTATATAGGAGTACCTAGGACGGTTTCTACTAGTTTGATTCAGTGAGTCAGCCAGTCAATTTTGTCCAGTAAACTTTAATTCTGGTTTACCAGTCCTTCTTCCAGTCGACTCTAGTTTGGATGTGGCGTATAGACATACTCTACTTGCTTATGTTACGTCAGTTCTTTTTATCAGTCTGGATCAGGGAATGTGTGGTGCTAGAGTATTGCAAACATGGTAGCAGTCTCCAGTTTAGTCTAAGCTTTTTCCACCCTAATGTTATGATATATGGTTAGATATTTGAATTCATGAGCAGTTTTTTGACGCTCAATTTGAATCATAAGTTGCATGCTCAAAATTTTCATTGTTGAATTATATCCTATTTCTGGGATTAACTCCTTATTTCATATATTTTTTGAAAAAAAAAATACTACGCATTTATTAATTAGGAATCATGGAACCATAAAAAACGTGCTCTTCCCTAAAGAACAGCCTTGGGAAGAGAGAGTGATAATCCAAACTAAAAATCATTTCTTGTAGCGATCATTCCAACTATTAAGATTCCATTTTGCAACAGCTTATTTTGAAATTGCTTAAATATAGTTTTGAATAGTTAGTTTAAAATTTGATTTATAAATAGAAATTTAAGATGATGATCGACTACTAAGTTAAATTAAGTAAAGTAATTTATAAAACCTAGTAATTAAATATGTTCATATGTACCAAGCAACAAATTGTTACTCTCATGTGTCTAATTGTTAACCGTTTTTGTAAGCGCATAGCCAACAATATCTTGTTCAGTTAAAATTATGGATTGAAGTAGACATAACGCAACTAGGTATGTCTTATTTAGTTGTCCATCATTGTTTCATTTCAATTATATGACTTATGAACTGCAAAGAAGAATGATGGATAATTTGTCATTTTATTGCAGATTGAATAAAACGGGAAAGATTTTACCATTTTTTTTAAGTTTTGATTTTTTTTAAACATGATTTTGTGGTTTGTTTTCCTTCTTCTGTGTGCACAATTCGTTCGTTCAATCTAAAAGTAAGAGAGAAGAAGTAAATGAAAAAGTTTGTTAGTGATAATGATCATCTTCTTACAAAGAGTTGTGAAAAACACTTGAATAAAGATAAGTGGTTTACATGTAAACTTGGCTATTTATAAGTAGTTGCAAAATATGCTATAAGTTTTATATTCTATAATAAACTGTTCAACGCCATGCTCCTTGTTTTTTTCCCTCTGTATGTACTTAATTTATTAATGTGGCTCGACTATTTATAGAAAAAAACTCAAGCTAATTCACTTCTATTTTTGGAAATGACCTAAACATAGGTCGGCCAACTTAAAAGTCTACCTAAAGCACCGCTCGCTTGGCAACAAAGGGACCTCCAAGTGACCACACTAAATAGGGGTTGAGGTTGGCATCAACTATTAAATTAAATTAAAATTAAGATCCAATAACTACATAGAGTTCTTTGGATGATTAAATCACTCAATTTTCTACAGTAGTAAATATGATGATTTGACAAACGATGCATTCGCAGACAAGTTTTGACCGATTCATGCTGGCGTTGCACGTCAGATATGAGATCCACAACATTAAATCATAACATTGGACCGTTTTGCTCAACGAATCAAATTTACTGGTTAGCGTCAAAAGGCAATGGCTAACCCAATTGCTACCCCAACGTCCATAATTTTAACCTCTTTATATTTCTACGCTTCTCTCGTCTTCTTCCTCACCAACATCAACCCCAACTTTAACCCAAAAATCCGCAAAAGACAATAACGTTTTGAGGTAATTTTTGATATACTCATCTAGATCTCATTTTCGTTTACTTTACTTTTTTTTTGAGTTTTTTCCCAAGTTAGAGATTTACCAAAGCAGTTCACATAAACTCCCACCATAGTCTTAAGAATAGATCGGAAGAAGTTTTTACTTCTTTGGAAGATGACGATGCCCGGAATTGGCTTCGGTTGGAGGTAGAATGTTTGCAATACACAATTAGATACCAACAGTTTATGATGGACAGTTCACTTGCCTATCATCCGAGTTCTACTTTTATTCCGTTGTATTTCTAGTTTTCTTTGTATTTTTATTTCAATTTCTAGTGATTAAATGAAATTATATTTTAATTATATTATTTAACTACGTAATTAGAAAATAATTAAACAAAAATACAACAACAAAATTATTATTTATAACAAAACAATTAGAATATCTCCTTACGAATACCTCTTTTGTAAGATAGGAACGCATTCCCCTTTCGAAAACCATGCCACTTTCAAATGCCCCTTTCGCGTCACAAACAAACACCACCAAAGAGTGACAAGTTTGCCAAAATAACATGCCTATTGGAAAAAAGAGATTATTTTATTGTGTTTTTGAGAAGCCAAAATAAATATCACCATCTAAAGAAAATCCACTTAGTGTTTCCATTTGCAATCAAGACACTCAATGAATCTATAATGATTGAGCTGCAAAAATCTATAATGGAAATAAGAGAATGATATCACGGAAAATACCGTAGAGTCAAACAGCTTTATTGTAGATAAACTTCAATATTCAAAGTTAACTTGTTAACAATCCCTAATATTTTTTGTAAGAAAAAGAAATATTTCTTACTTCTATATATATATATATATATATATATATATATAACAAAAACAAAATAAATTATTATACATGCAGTTTATAAATCTTGACTAAAATATGGTTTTGGCTTACATTGAGGGTTTAGGCCTTGATTTTAACTTAGACCCGAACTTTGTTGATTTGATTTAAAAGAGATCTGACCAAATTAATATTTTTATTAACGTTTCTAAAGCAAGTGCTAAAAATATTTAATTTAGTGCATGTAGCAGTAAATAACGTAGCTTTAATAGATTTGTTAATTAATAGTGCTAATAAAAAAACAGAGCGGTCCAAATGCATTTAGCGTTTTAACATTGATTTAATTTAAGAGGAGATTAGAAAGAAGGACAAACTTTGAAAAAAAATTCAACTGAATGACCTAAAGTTTCATTTTTGGTTTGACGGACAAACTTTGAAAAAAAAATTAGGCAGAACGATAATTCTTGTTATAACTAGCATTATTTTTAGTTTTTACACTATACAAAATGCTAGTTATAACTAGAATTATATTCAGTTTTACACTATACAAAACACTAACTATAATTAGCATTGTCCTTCAGCCTAATTTTTTTCAAAATTTATCCTCCAGCTCAAAAATGAAACTTGTTGTCCTTCAGCCTAATTTTTTTTAAAGTTTGTCCTTATACATATTTTCCACTTAATTTAACGTGTATTTAACAAAATAGGAACCTCGAATCTACAGACCACGTTTTATTTTGGTTTGAGGAGTGGGGCTTTATTATATTTTAGGTTTGTATCTAAATGTATCCAACGAGAATATGTTATATTTACGTGTTGGTTGTTATTCACACACACACACATGTGTGTGTGTGTTACGTATTTGCTCTAATACGTAGAGTATTATGTGATTTCTTGGACGATGCTTACATCCCGTGATTAAGCAGTACGAATTGTAACGCTCCCATGGCATGCATAATATTTGTTAAATTCTTTATATGATTAATTCTTGTTGGTTTATGGATAATATGAAACCAACTTTGCAAGACATTAAAAGCACGTTGGGTCATCTTCCTTTTACTTTTATGAACCTTCGTAAAATAAGATTTGACTAAATGACTTAGTTATTACTTGAACAAGTTTACTTCAAAAATAATCCATGCAGTTCAGTGGGCAGCTATTTCAGGATTCCATGCACTAGATCCCACGACTAATATGACTGCTCCAATACATTAATACTAGTGAGCAGGGTCTGTTCGGATTATTCAATTGCCCTATGAGAAATAATTTTGTTGCCACTCACTAATAAAATAAAATAAAAACCTTGGAAAATATAAAACCAACAATATTTTTTTTTCTTGAGTTCATACATAGTATATATTCAGACAAAAATATTCGACGAAAGAAACTCCTTATTGAGTTTTTAGAAGCAAACAATTATATCATCATATTCTAGCATATCCATATATTCTTATTTAATGGAAATCGTTATCAACTCACTTAATTTTTCTGGTGACATAATAGTTTGAAGATAAGTTTTATTAGCTTTTAAAGAAATTTCTTTCTGCTGACGCCACCGTAACCGAAATAGTTAATATGATTCAATATGCAATGCATACATGTAGAAACCTACTCATATCACAGTAAGATCTTAAGAAATCAAGGATGCTATTTGATTTGGTTAATTCTGATGGAAAGATTATTCTTGGTTGTGTAAGTTCAAAATATAATTCTTTTCCACAAATATCACCCTCTCCGTTGTGTTTTGAAAAAGTCTCTAGTTCAATTGTTTATCTTCAATGGTTTTAAATTTTTCACTCAACAAAATCCATAAGTTCTTTCATAAATCTCAAATTGTTCAAATCGATCCTTAAGCGAAGTAAGAGCTTGGTGTATTATATGAAGAAAGTATGTAACTCTAAAATTATCTTCCAAGGATTGAGTTTCATTAGCATTAACTTCTACATCCTCGTCGATATTACTATTAGTACCATTATTACTAATTATATTATTATTATCATGGTTTTTATCATTATTGTTGTTGTTGTTGTTATGACTTTTAAGACTTTGTCATTTAGTTTTGTGTTCCATCTCTATCTGATCCCAACTTGTTTGGAAATAATAGCTTAGTTGTTGTTCGTTGTTGTTGTATTATTTTGTGGTTTATTTGCCTTCTTCTGGGTGCACAACCCAATTGTTCAATCTAAAAGTAAGAGAGAAGAGGTAAATGAAAAAGTTTGTTGGTGATAATGAACTAATCTTCTTATAAAGAGTTGTAAAAAACACTTGAATAAAGTGGTTTACATGTAAATTTGTCTATTTATACATAGTTGCAAAATATGCTATAAGTTTTATATTCTATAATAAACTGTTCAACGTCATGCTCCTTATTTTTTTCCTCTGTATGTACTTGATTTATTAACGCGGTTCGACTATTTATAGAAAAAAAACTCAAGCTAATTTACTTTTGTTTTTGGGACTGACCTAAACATAGGTCGGCCAACTTAAAAGTCTACCTCAAGTCGTTTGGCAACAAAGGGACCTTTAAGTGACCACACTAAATAGGGGTTGAGGTTGGCGTCAACTATTAAATTAAATTAAAATTAAGATCCAATAACTACATAGAGTTCCTTGGTTGATTAAATCACTCAACTTCATATGGTAGGTATGATGATTTGACAAACCATGTGTTCGCAGACAAATTTTGACCAGTTCATGCTGGCGTTGCACATCAGATATAGGATCCACAACTTTGGATCATTTGGCTTAACGGATCGCATTTGCTGGTTGACGCCAGAACAACAGTTATCCCAATGACTACCCCAACGTCCATAATTTTAACCTCTGTATATTTCTACGCTTCTGACTTCTTCCTCCTCTCTAACATCAACCCCAACTTTAATCCAAAAAATCCGCATAAAAAACAATAATGTTTTTGAGGTAATTTTTGATATACTCGTATAAATCTCATTTCCGTTTACCTACATATTTTTTTGAATTTTTTTGAGTTTTTCCCGAGTTAGAGATTTGTCGAAGCAGTTCACAATAACTCCCTCCGTAGTCATAATTAAATAAGAATTGGTCCGAACAAGTTTTTACTTCTTTGGAAGATGACGACGTCCGAAATTGGCTTCGGTTAGATATACAACTTTCACAATACACAGTTAGATACCAACGGGTTATGATGGGCAGTTCACTTACCTATCACTCAAGTTCTTTTCCATTGTATTTCTAGTTTTATTTGTATTTTTATTTCAATTTCTAGTGATTAAATAAAGTTATATTTTTTAATTATATTATTTAACTACGTAATTAGAAAATAATTAAAACAAAAATACAACAACAAAATTAATTATTTATAACAAAACAATTAAAATGCCCCCTTACAAGTACCCTTTTGTAAGATAGGAACACATTTCCCTCTTGAAAACCATGCCCCTTTCAGACGCTCATTTCGCATCGCAAACAAACACAACCAAAGAGTGACAATTTTTCCAAAAACCTTGCTTATTGGAAAAAAGAGACTATTTTATTTTGTTTGTTAAAAGCCAAAATAAATATCACCATCTAAAGAAAATCCACATAGTGTTTCCATTTGCAATCAAAACACTCAATGATTCTATAATAATTGAGCTGCAAAAAGCTATAACGGAAATAAAATAAATGATATAACGGAAAATAACAGAGAGTCAAACCGCTTTATTATAGATAAACTTCAATCTTCAAAATTGATTTATTAAAAGTCCCAAATTATTTTTGTAAGAAAAAGAACCTATTTCTTAGTTCTATATAACAAAAGTAAAAAAAATATTACTCATCTAGTTTAGACATCTTGATTAAAATAGAGTACTAGCTTACATCGAGGGTTTAGGCTTTGATTTTAAAATTATATCCGAACTTTGTTGGTTTAATTTAAAAGAGATCTGATCAAATTAATTTATTTTACTAAGTTTTCAAAACATGTGCTAAAAAATCTTTAATTTGGTGTGTGTAGCAGAAAATAACAGAGCTTTAAGTAGATTTGCTAATTAATAACACTAGTTAAAAAAACATAGCGGTCCAAATGCATTTAGCGCTTTAATGTTGGTTTAATTTAACATGTATTTAACCGCATAGGAACCTCGAATCTAAAGACCATGTTTTATTCTGGTGGATTTAACTGCGTCATTTGAGGAGTGAGGCTTTGTTATATTTCAAATTTGCATCTCAACGTGTCTGACGTGATTTTGTTATGCTTATGTGTTGGTTCTTATTCACACACACACACATATTACGTACTTGCTCTAATACGCAGGATATTATGTGATTTCATGGTTGTGAATTGTAATATTCCCATGGCATGCATGATATTTGTTAAGTTCATTATATGATTAAATCTTGTTGGATTATGAATAATATGAAACAAACTATGCAAGGCATTAAAAGCACGTTGGATCATCTTTCTTTCACTTTTATGGACCTTCTTAAAATAAGCTTTCTTCAAACAAAGTGAATTAATTATTACTTGAACAAGTTTACTCCAAAATAATCTATGTACGTAGTTCAGTGGGCAGCTATTTTAGGATTCCACGTACTAGATCTCACGACGACAAATATGACTACTCCGATACTTCCATATGCATACGTCAAATAATCCGTGCATAGCACATGATAATATTATAATATGTCGTATTTATACTTTTAATGTTAACGTTGAAACTTTGTCATGCAACGTATGATAAATTCAGTAAAATAAACGAACTATAAATATAATTTTTGAATAGAATAAATTATATTGTGTTTAGGTGAAATTTCTAATTTCACATACTGTTTTCCGATGTGATGTCTTTATCATTTGTTGACAAATTGATGCGGCAGCATACCTTGAATCGAGCGAACAAACCCATGTCGTGGGTCACTCCTCCTCCGCCCTAGGTCGCGAACGACTTTCGCTCCACCTCCACTTAAATCGCGAAGCCCTAAATCGCGAAGGCCTGAATCGCGGAGCCTAG
This sequence comes from Allium fistulosum, assembly GCA_030737815.1. NCBI lineage: Eukaryota > Viridiplantae > Streptophyta > Magnoliopsida > Asparagales > Amaryllidaceae > Allium > Allium fistulosum. The sequence goes on from CM060903.1 coordinate 1,412,878,180, forward strand.
GTCACCAGTCTTCTGATGCCTTAGGTCGCCAACGACCTAGCAAGTCGATAAGTCGCCAATCTTCTGATGCCTTAGGTCGCCAACGACCTAGCAAGTCGATAAGTCGCCAGTCTTCTGATGCCAGTAGGTCGCGAACTCCAGATTGCCAATGCCGCATCTTCCTTATGTCGCGAGCAGTTAGGTCGCGATTCTTTAAGTCGCCAGCTAGTAGGTCGCGAAGAAGCTTAAGTCACTGAAGCTTTTCTTATGTCGCGAGAAGATGTTAGGTCGCTGCCATTTCTTATGTCGCGTACGAAGTCCAGTAGGTCGTGAAGCCTAAGTCGCTGCATCTTTATGTCGCGAGATTTTTTGTTAAGTCGCTGATGTTTTAGGTCGCTGCTTTGTTAAGTCGTGTACTGTTGTGTTGTAACTTTCTTTAAGTCGTTTGTATTTTGTTTCTTAGGTCGTTGATGTTGTAACTTGTTAAGTTGTGTGTGTTGTAACCCTATAAATAGGGACGTTGTGTCATTTGTAATGTTAGTTGATTTTGAATAAAACTTTGTTTGTGTGCTTTGTGCCACTTTGAAATTGATAGTTGAGTGTTATCTCCTATCTCCACCTTCGGCATTCGAGTGCGCTCGAATCAACGATTGTTGAAGCCAATTCATGGAATCAAGTGCGCTTGATCAACGTTCGAAGAATTGTAGATCTTCTTTCACGGCATCGTGCGCGGTCAACGTGGTGAAGATAGCTAGAATCCGGTATCTTTGAGATCAACGGATTTGGGCGTTTGGTATTTTCAATCCACTGATTGCTACTTTCATCGTTGTATTCATTTCGTGAATATCCGCTGCATCATTTGGTATCAAAGCTAGACTTAGCCAATCATAGCTAAGCCGAGCCTGTTGGAACAAGTGAAGTGTTGAAGTGTAGATCCGAGCTAGTTGAAGGTCGTGCATCACTTTTGTAAGTCCAAGCCGAGTTGTAAAAGATCGTTTGATTTGAAAATGCCGCCGAAAAGAGTTAATCGTCATCAGAATATTGCCTATGTGTATAGAAGAGAAGAAGCCGAGCAAATGGAACAACGTATCAATGAGAAATTTGATGAAGACATTGGGGAGTTAGAGAAACTGATGATGGACATGAATCAAGGTCAAAGGAGAAGGTCGCCAATCTCGAACCATGGAGGAAACAGAGTTTCGCCATCGGTTATGGAAGCGAGGAGGGTGTCGCCGCAACCTTACTGAGAAAGAAGAGAATCTTCAGTTTCATTGAGAAGAGAACATCATGAGTATAGAGATGAAGAGAGAAGAACTCCACGTGAGTTTGAACATAAGCCATATCGTGATGTTGAAAGACAAAGTAGAAGGGATATGCGTGATCATAGAGATGTGGTTGGTCGAGATCGTTATCGAAGTACATCTGTTTTTGATGAAGATGGTGATAGATGTAGTGTTCATTATCGAGATCGAGACCAAGTACGAAATGCATATCGGGAGGTTGAAGATGATCGTCGATGGGAATCGGGGATGAAAATGAAATTCCAGAATTCAAGGGTGGTATGCAAGCTGAGGAATTTTTGGATTGGTTATCTAATGTTGAAGAAATTTTTGACTTTAAGGAAGTTCCCGAGCATCGGAAAGTTAAGTTGGTTGCTACTCGTTTGAGAGGAAGAGCTATGGCATGGTGGCAACAAACTAAACTTACATGGGAGAGGATGGGAAAGTCAAAGATTGAGTCATGGGAGAAGATGAAGAAGTTGATGAAAGCTACTTTCTTACCTTACAATTATCAATCTCTTATGTATCAACGTTTGAAGAACTTGAGACAGGGAACAAAGTCAGTGAATGATTATGCGGATGAATTTTATCAATTGATTGCGAGGAATGACATCATGGAGACGGAGGAACAGTTGACCGCTAGATTTGTTGGAGGGTTGAGAATGCAGATTCAAGATATGGTGAATATGTTTGATCCCAGATCTGTTGCTGAAGCACATCAAAAAGCTCTAGCTTGGGAGAAGCAAGGTAGGAGAGGTGGTGGTGTGTTTACAAATTCCAACAATCAAATGAAAGGGGCTAGTAGCAATGCGAATGTTTCCAAGGCTGTTTCAAAACCGGTTGTTAATGAAGTTGCTAAGACCAAGGTCAATAGTGGTATCAAATGCTTCAATTTTCAGGAGTTTGGTCACAAAAGCAATGAATGTCCGAAGCCAAAGAAGTGAGTGATGGTAGCTGAGGTTGAGGATGAGGATGTAGAAGCTGAATGTTCTAATTCACCACATGTTGAGGAGGAAGAAGAGTTGTCAGGAGATGAGGGTTGTAATTTAATAATGAGGAGGTCTTGTTTAACACCAAAACAAGAGGATGATTCTAGCTGGCTGAGGAGCAACATTTTTCAGTCAACATGCACTATTCTGGGGGAGGTTTGCAAGTTTGTTATTGATGCGAGCAGCTGTGATAACATCATTTCTACCGAGGCTGTGAAGAAGTTGGCATTAAAGACTGAGAAGCATCCAAAACCTTACAAGTTAGCTTGGTTGAGGAAAGGTGGGGAGGTGAAGGTTGGACGAAGAGCTTGTGTTAATTTTTCGATTGGGAAGAAATACAAAGATGAAATTTGGTGTGATGTTGTGGATATGGATGTATGTCATCTGTTGTTGGGGAGACCGTGGCAGTATGATAGAGCTGTGCAACAAGATGGTCGTACCAATAGCTACAGTTTCATGTTTGAAGGCACAAAAATCACTTTAGTTCTCAAAAAGCGACAACAAGAAGAAAGCAAGTTGGAGGAGATTGAAGAACTTAAAACTTTACTATCTTTGAAGGAGTTTGTTAACGAAATAGAAGATGAGCCTGAAGTGTTTTTGTTGATCGGACGTGAAAGTAGTGAAGCAGTTGAAATTCCTGAAGAAGTGAAGCCAGTGTTGAATGAACTTGAAGATGTCTTTCCTACAGAATTACCCAAGGAATTACCACCGCTAAGGGACATACAACATCAAATTGATCTAGTGTCGGGTGTTGTGTTATCACATAGACCACATTACAGAATAAGTCCAAAGGAGCACGAGGAGTTGAGAAGGAAAGTGGAAGAGTTGCTTGAACAAGGGCGTGTACAGGAAAGTTTAAGTCCTTGTGCAATTCCAGCCTTGTTAGTGCCGAAGAAGGATGGAACGTGGAGGATGTGTACCGATAGTCGGGCACTAAACAAGATTACTGTGAGGTATAGATTTCCAATGCCCAGATTGGATGACTTGTTGGATCAGTTGAATGGAGATACCATATTTTCAAAGATTGATCTGAAGAGCGGTTATCATCAAATTTGAATTCGATCACGGGATGAATGGAAGACATCATTCAAGACACGTGAAGGATTATATGAATGGCTGGTCATGCCGTTTGGTCTTTCGAATGCACCTAGTATGTTTATGAGGGTGATGAATCAGATCTTTAGACCATTTATTGGGAAGTTCGTGGTGGTGTATTTTGATGATATACTGATATATAGTGGAAGCACAGAAGAACACTTGCATCATCTGAGAGAAGTGTTGCTGATACTGCGACAGGAACAATTTTATGCTGCAACGAAGAAATGCGTGTTCATGATGCATAGTGTTTTATTTTTGGGGTATGTTGTTTCTGAAGAGGGTATACAGGTGGATCAGAATAAAGTTGAAGCAATCAGAAATTGGCCACAACCCAGAACGATAACAGAAGTTAGAAGTTTGTATGGTTTAGCATCATTCTACCGAAGATTTATTCCACACTTCAGTAGCGTGATGGCACCAGTTACTGATTGTATGAAGGGGAAGCAATTTTCATGGTCAGAGGAAGCAGGATTTGCTTTTGAGCGGATCAAGGAACTTTTGACGACAGCACCAATTCTAGTATTACCAGATTTTCAGTTGTTGTTTGAGTTACATACTGATGCATCTAAAGTTGGGATTAGAGGGGTGTTGAGTTAGAAAGGACGACCAATTGCATATTTCAGTGAGAAACTTTCTGGAGCCAAGATGAGATATAATACTTATGATGTGGAATTTTATGCTATCGTGCAAGCTGTGAAACACTGGAGACATTACTTGTTCCATAAGGAGTGTCTTGTATACAGACCATGAGGCGTTGAAGCATTTGCAAGGGCAGGATAAAGTCGCAGCTAGACATGCTTCATGGATCGCATACTTACAACAGTTTACATTTGTGGTGAAGCATAAGTCGGGAATTACAAACCGTGTGGCAGATGCATTGAGTCGAAGGAATCATTTGTTGACTACAATGAAGGTTGAAGTGATGGGGTTTGATGTGTTGCCAGAATTGTTTGTTGATGACCCTTACTTTGCCAAGGTGGTTAATGAAGTCGAGAAGGGGAAGACGGATGAGTATGTGTTGGTGGATGGTTTTCTTTTTAAAGGGAATCGATTGTGTATACCAGAGTGCAGCTTACGAATGAAGATTGTGAAGGAGTTGCATGAGGAAGGTCATGTGGGTAGAGATCGTACTTTGCAGTTGATTTCTGAATCATATTTTTGGCCATCCATGAGGAAAGAAGTTGAAAGATTTGTGCAGAGATGTCATATATGTCAAGTTTCCAAAGGGACAGCTACAAATGCAGGGTTATATAAGCCATTAACCGTGCCTACTAGACCATGGGTTGATATTAGCATGGATTTTGTTTCGGGTTTGCCGAGAACTCAACGTGGGAATGATTCCATATATGTGGTGGTGGATAGATTTTCCAAGATGGCGCATTTCATAGCTTGTAAAAAGACCGCGGATGCAGTCCATGTTGCTCAGTTATTCTTTAAGGAAGTGTATCGACTACATGGGATACCTGAATCCATTGTTTCTGACCGGGATACGCGATTTCTAAGTCATTTTTGGTTGAGTCTGTGGAAGATGGTTGGAACGAAGCTGAATTTTAGTAGCGCCTATCATCCACAATCAGATGGTCAAACGGAAGTGGTGAACAGATCATTGGGAAACTTGTTGCGATGTCTTGTGCAGGATAATTTGAAGAGTTAGGATATGAAGTTGTGTCAGGAAGAATTTGCACATAATCATGCTGTTAATCGAAGTACTGGATTCAGTCCATTTCAAGTTGTATATTCAGCAATTCCGAAGGGACCGTTGGATTTGACGACAGTGCCATATCAAAGGGGAGTTGTTAAACGAGCTGGTGATTTTTTTGAATGAGTTGCAAGAATGTCACAGAACTGTTCATGAACGATTGCTTAAATCAAATGATAAGTATAAAAAACTGGAAGATTAGAAACGAAGAAGTGTAGACTTCAAGGAAGGTGATTTTGTTTATGCAGTATTAACGAAAGATCGTTTTCCAGTTGGAGCTTACAACAAGCTGAAAGCTCGAAAGATTGGTCCAGTAGAAATTTTGAAGAAGATCAATGATAATGCATATCGGTTGAAGTTGCCAGATCATATTCACACTGCAGACGTTTTCAACGTTAAGCATTTGATTCCGTACCATGGGGATGAGCTTGTTGTGGTAGAGAGAGGTGCAAATTCGAGGGCGAATTTTTGTCAACAAGGGGAGGATGATGCGGCAGCATACCTTAAATCGAGCGAACAAAGCCATGTCGTGGGTCGCTCCTCCTCTGCTCTAGGTCGCGAACGACTTTCGCTCCACCTCCACTTTAAATCGCGAAGGCCTGAATCGCGGAGCCTAGGTCGCCAGTCTTTTGATGCCTTAGGTCGCCAACGACCTAGCAAGTCGATAAGTCGCCAGTATTCTGATGCCTTAGGTCGCCAACCACCTAGCAAGTCGATAAGTCGCCAGTCTTCTGATGCCAGTAGGTCGCGAAATCCAGATTGCCAATGCCGCATCTTCGTTATGTCGCGAGCAGTTAGGTCGCGATTCGTTAAGTCGCCAGCTAGTAGGTCGCGAAGTGGCTTAAGTCGCTGAAGCTTTTCTTATGTCGCGAGAAGATGTTAGGTCGCTGCCATTTCTTATGTCGCATACGAAGTCCAGTAGGTCGCGAAGCCTAAGTCGCTGCATCTTTATGTCGCGAGATTTTTTGTTAAGTCGTTGATGTTTTAGGTCGCTGCTTGTTAAGTCGTGTACTGTTGTGTTGTAACTTTCTTTAAGTCGTTTGTATTTTGTTTCTTAGGTCGTTGATGTTGAACTTGTTAAGTTGTGTGTGTTGTAACCCTATAAATAGGGACGTTGTGTCATTTGTAATGGTAGTTGATTTTGAATAAAACTTTGTTTGTGTGCTTTGTGCCACTTTGAAATTGATAGTTGAGTGTTATCTCTTATCTCCACCTTCGGCATTCGAGTGCGCTCGAATCAATGATTGTTGAAGCCAATTCATGGAATCAAGTGCGCTTGATTAACGTTCGAAGAATTGTAGATCTTCTTTCACGGCATCATGCGCGATCTACGTGACGAAGATAGCTAGAATCTGGTATCTTTGAGATCAACGGATTTGGGCGTTTGGTATTTTCAATCCACCGATTGCTACTTTCATTGTTGTATTCATTTCGTGAATATCCGCTGCATCACAAATAAAAATTAAAATCTTCGTCAATATTACAAAATGATAATGAATTTCTTTTCTTTTTTGGAACGAAGTTGAAGGAGCTAGAGCTTTATTAATCAACTAAATTATATACAAAGTAAGTACAAATCATGCACTTAGAGAATATTTACAAGTATAAGTGGATTAACATAAAAAGGGAAAGTCCAAATATGTTTTTGCTAGCCCTACCCTTCGCCGACATAATAAGAGTTAACCTCACATGCACTCATTTCTACTCTAGTTCATTCAATACTTCTCCTTTCTTCCTGCGAACAAAAATGGCAGAAGTGCTACCACTCGAAATAACTTCAAAACGAACTGGTATTTACCGCATGCACTTCTTGAACTTACAATCGCTCGTCGTCCATCTTCAAAACTTTGATTACTCGCTACTTTTTTTCTAAAAGTATGGGTGAAAAACGTAGATCTACTCAAATCTAAGTCAAATCTGAGTAGATCCACTTACCCTCTTCACGAAATAGCATCTTTGACCCTTTGGTTTCTTCTGTCTTGTGATTTGCGGCTTGGGATAAGCAAACACTATTCTAACGAGTCATATCAATATCGATCTAGTAGATCTGATGATCTAAACAACATGCTTTGTGGGATTAGATTTACCCTTGAGGATGGTACATGTAAGTATTTACTTTGTTCGGTTCCTTTCACAACACCAACCGGTCTTTATCAAATCATGATTGTGTTGTTATATTTGAGTGTCATGTGGACAATTAATTTGCTGACGGTTCTGTAGGTGTAACACCCCATCTCTTTACCCATATTATTCAAGAGTATCACTGGTATGTATTAAAACATCAAATATAACTCACCAATAAACATACACAGTAGTAACACAAAGCAATAAATACATGTGCATTCGAGATAGAAAAATGAACAAAATATAGAAATCGCAGCGATAATATATAATATAAAAATATACAACATATGTCCCAGTATATATCACAATAATATACACATAAAAGACTATACAATACATGATGATCATTTATAATAATGAATAGCTAGTCTCCTCTATGCCCAGAAAATACAAGCTGGTCTCACAATCCATGTACCTGAAATGTCTCGGTCTGACCCGAGTATTGTACAAATAATAAATGGGCCAGATTATATCTAAATTCAATATCAATAACTATATTGAACTCTGAATATACTGGGTATAAATAAATATTATATAGTAATAATGTTGACTCAAACAATCCAAATAACGTATACATAGAACAACACAATACATAGTATAAAGGTGCCATCGCCCATCTAAAACTCGTTAAATCAAAAACCATAAAACAACATTAAACTGGTGAATCCTCCATGTCCAGAAATCCATATTTGAAATCTCGAAAACATCTATAAGTTTAGTAATGGCGACACATGCCAAAGGAAAATATAATTGGCGACACACATTTGTGAAAATATAGTTGGTGCGAATAATGTATAATCGACGACACACGTTTAGGATAGATAATTGGCAACACATGCCAATGAATAGAAGTTGACGACATACGCCAATGAGATATAAAAGCAACACATGAAAATAAATAATGGTTGGCGACACACGCCAAAGAAGAATAATAGGTGACACAAGCCTAAAAAGGATATAGGGATTGATTACACTCAGGAAACAGTCTTTGGCATAATTACAATATACTTGTCTAAATCACATCACACCAGAACCAAACGGAAGACTGACGGACACACCTGCTTTAGGTGACTACACACGTAATTGGTGAACACGACACACTTGCCCAAATAGCATAGCTCTTATAGTCATCAGTTACCTCGACGGACATCATGGCTCTTGTCCACCGCATATCATAAACACGCTGCAGGACTACGCTCTTCATTGGTCACGACCCTGCTTTGCCCCTAATGATCACAGAAGGTTGGCCTAGGCGACACAAGGGACTAACCATCGCCAAGACACGGCTCTATAATTGCCGACACAAGGCTCTATATGTTGTCGACACATCTTCATGGTTATTCATCATTATTAATTTAGTTACCATTCACATCGTTTCAACGGAATCATTCTTATGAACATAACACCTAACTAAACCATCAAAAACATAAAATGACGACAAGGCCGACAACATCCCGCCATTGGTCATTCAAGGCGACGACAAAGGTCAATAACACCTCCAAACTGATACTCTTTACAACTATTTAACGTACCATATTGTCTTTAATTTTATTACCATATGTACTGTAAGAAGGACCACTTGTATGGTGTACCTTCACCCTACCACAATCTAAGATTCTGGTACAGACACTACAGTGAATTAGATAGACACATCTAATATCCTCCAATCTATACACCGTATGTGATAGGACCTAGCTACATATAGTAATCGACTCGTATCATATCAATTATATCGAACATCTTCTCATTTTCAAATTTCTTATAGCAATAGACATTCACAATGGTTATTAACTTGAGTATTACTTTATGCATATCCGTATACATCGCTCAACGTTGTGATGTTTTTGTCCGATCGAGATAAAACACCCTTAATCGTTTATATAGGCCTCTGTTGGTCTAGGTTCGATTTGCGCAAACCGTAGACATTTAGATGTCTGGTTACAAATTCAAACGTCTGGATTATTTTTCAAACGTTTGATCATACCACTCAAGCGACTAACTTACTGATGAAAATAGTGCCAGCTCTTCAAATGTCTGAACCCTTAATTCAGGAACCTAAATCAGCATTTCAGATGTTTGAACCCTATTTTAAGATGTCTAAAAATGGTCTAAAATCAATGTAATATATCTAGTTTTTCAATGTTAAATTTCATATGTCTGAATTATTATTTCAGGTTCCTGAATGTTAAACTCAGGCTTTTGCCTTTTTGTGTCTTTCACTTAACAATTGCCCATCCTCATATTAACTACATTTATACTTTTAAATAAATTATAGTAAGGTAATACAATATTTATATGGTTTTTTGTTTAGATTATCTTATTAATACTCTAATTCCTTCTTCTTTACCACCATATTAAATAACTTCGTCATCTATATAGGTCATCATTTGTCACATTCCTATAATTATCATCGTCTTTACGCGTACTAAAACTATATGTTATCTGGCTTTTTGACCGGCTATACCCGAACTGACTGGACAAGTTAGACTCGACCGTCATCAAGATTTACCATCATATTAATGATCATGAACCTCAAAGATCAAGCACAAATGATTATATAAAGTAGCTGTGAAGCGAAAGCGGAAGATGAACTTAATAGAACACTTAAAATATTAAAATACAAAACTCCCTAAAAATGGATCGGGTACGACCCATATTCATCAATTATGGATCGTACCATATCGATTTTACAACTCAACTCAGCAGAGAATGATTGATATCTCAAAATCTATATCTCAACTACTTATACAACTTTGGGAACATCGATATATTGAAGAGTAAAGCCCACCATATTGATCGCATGCCAAAAGGAGCTCACAAAACAATCGATGTCGATCGTTATTACAAGTGATGTGGGACCCACGATCGATACTGTGACTTCTTCGGGATCTGGAGACTCTGCTGCCAAAATTTCAAAAAGATATTTTATCGTCTTCCCTTATAAATACAGAATTGATTGTTCATTTTCAGATCTTTACGCTGCTTGTTGATTTGTACTCTTTTGTAAGTAAGGATTCTAATTAGATTCCTATTTTACTTAGTTTACAAAGTGATTAAAGAAGTTATCTCTTCAAAGTGGACATAGGCAAACAACGCCGAACTACTATAAATTGCTATGTCGCTGTTATTAGCTTGTTTCTGATTACTTTACTGTTATATTCTCTTTGTTTACATTTATTATTCTTCATTTATTCCTCTATAAAATCTCTATTGGGTGTTTGTGATAATTTTTAGTGGAAACATTTTGTTATGTATCGTACCGTATCGACTTTCAGCTCAACTCAGCGGAAAACGATTGATATCTCAAAATCTACAAGTCAACTACACCTGAAACTTTTGGAACATTAATATATTAAAGAGTGGAGCCCACCATATCGATTGCATGCTAAAATAATCTCATAAAACGATCGGTGCCGATCGTTATTACAAGTGATGTGGGACCCACGATCGATACCGTGACTTCTGGATTTGGAGATTTCGCTGCTGAAATTTCAGGGAAGAAATTTTCCCCTCTTCCCTTATAAATACAAAATTGATTGTTAATTTTTGAGATCTTTACGATGCTTGTTGTTTTTACTCTTTTGTAACTAAGGATTCTAATTTGGTCCCTATTGTACTCAATTTACGAAGTGATTAAAAAAGCTATCTCTTCAAAGTAGACGTAGGCAAACAACGTCGAACCACTATAAATTGTTATGTCTTTGTTATTAGCTTGTTTTTGATTACTTTACTGCTATATTCTCTTTGTTTACATTTATTATTCTTCATTTATTCCTCTAAAAAAATCTCTATTCAGTGTTTGTGCCAATTTTTGGTGGAAACATTATTGTGCTTTCACTGACAAGACGAATTCTCAACTCGAGTGGACCTCATCATCTACTTGTGGATTCTTATATTTGCGAGATAGATCTAGCTTTCTGCTAACAAGCTTCTGTTTCAACTCAGATTTGAAGAAGAGATCTATAAGGAAAACTATCAACAATGGTTAGGAACACCAGATCTACCACTCAAAACGCAGAGGGAAATGAGAACGCCATCATCCAGCAAGGAGGTCAGAGCAATTTACTAGTCGATGTTAATGCTACCAGTCTAGTTGATGTCCAAAATCCAACTGATTCTGTCACAAGAGCTGATTTCCAGAACCCGATGAGAGAACTCATAGATATCCGCTGACAGTTGAACTAGTAGATTCAAGCCAATATCGATCTAATGAATTAACTCAGGGATCAACGATGTGGGAAAATTAGGAGAGAACCAACTCCCTATTTTACATCGGAGAGCTTAATTTCGTCAGGTGACCATCACAGATGCAGACGTTGCAGAACTGACGGATATCATGCAGAAGGATCAGGAAATCGACACATAACTAATCCCGGGCTGCCAGGACCGATCGAACCCGATCCTTTTATAGGGATCGGGGCCGATCCCTCCTCAAAGAGGGGATCCTTACCTTTTTCTAATGGAACTTGAATTGGAGCTACTGTGGTTAATCTAGATGCTGGAGTTCAAGTTAATGTAGATCAGTTACCTCTTCAAAATGACGATGATGTGAATGCACATCAAGAGGATGTTAAGCCAAGAAGGCATGGAACGGCCCATAAACATCGATTGGACCATTCATGTGAGGTGGAGAACGACTACCGCTTGGCTCCAACTATCCAAACGTCAGACATGACTGCTATGACCAAGTAGCTAGTAAGGGAGAGCCAAGCCTTGACCAATGATGATTGGGGATCTCAAGAAGCTCTACCCCGTTCACAGACAATATTTTACACATGGAATATCCGTGAAGATTTAGCATACCGTCGATGCCTGCCTACGAGGGAAAACCTACCCCATGCAACACATCTTGAGATATGAATGGCTGATCGACTCCGCACGAGCGGATGATGCCATAAAATGCAGTTGTTTTCCCATTACTCTTTTTGTCATAACAATGATGTGGTTCATGAGATTGCCCCAAGGTCAATCTCTAGACTTGATGATTTAGCAAAAAAATTGTGGAGCAGTTCCGTATGCATGCCACTCGCCCCAATGATGTAATGTCTCTATTAAGCATGATCTAGGCTCCGAGAGAATCATTGAAAGACTATCTGGAGAGATTTCATACAGCCATCATAGAAGTCGGTAATCCGAATGGCCATTCAATATTGATGGCAGCAATAAGAGGGATTGACTTAGAGTCTGATTTTCACGATTGGTTAGCTTGCAAACCACCCGCGACGTTGGAGCGTTTCTATGCAAAAGCAGCTTAGTATTTGAGGAATATGGAAGCTAGATGCTTTAAAAGGAAGAATGTTGTGGGACCGAGTGGAGAGGGAGTGCAGAGTAACATTGCAATGAAATGGTTCGGGGAGAGTTCCAAAAAAGTTCAAGTAAATGTCCAAAATAAACCGAATCAGCAAAAGAAAGGCGGTGATAGGAACCATGAACAAAAGAGGGATTCTGGAAGAGGAAAGTTTAGGATTCCAATGTACGATACCTACACCCACTAAATACATCTCTAGAGAACATCTACTTGTCAATATGCAATGCCAAGCAGTATAGGAAGCCACGTCCAAAAGAATCGGTAGAGAAACAAAAGCAGACTGGAAAATATTGCCGGTTCCATGAATGCTATGGTCAAAACACGAATGAATGTAGACATCTCCAGAATGTTATCCAGAAACTGAGTCGGGAAAGAAAACTACAACAGTTTGTTAAAGCCCTACAGGATGGTGGGCAGGGGACACCCAACCCCAACCGAGGACAAGCGCTGCACAGGGCTGAGGAGCCTACGTGAACTGGTGGAAGATTAGTTATCAATACGATAGCTGAAGGGCCATATCCAGCTGATAAGAGCTGGCACGAGATGGAGAGTTATGCTAGTGCAATCATGCATATGAATTTTTAGTGTTGTTCAAATACAGAAGATGAGACTCGAGCCAAATAGCAGTGTACAATGGCAGACAACATTGTATTCAAAAACAGAGATGCAAATAAGATAGAGGCACGGACGATCGACCCAATGGTCATTTCGGCAACGATCGTCCCCACCTTAGTAAGGAAGATCTTGATTGACTGTGGTAGTTCCATGAATATAATTTTTGAAAAAGGCGTACGATCAGATGAGGATGGAAGCTAAGGACTTAATACCGTTTAAAGCCCATATTCATAGCTTTAAGGGTACTATGACCGAAGCTATCGGTTATGTTGAATTTCCATAGAATTGGGAGAATATGACCACAACAGAGTGTGGATTTTGTCATTTGTTGTCTTGGATGTTGACTCTCCATACAATGCCTTTCTGGGCTGATCGGCCCTAGCTGAATTTCGGGTAGCTCTTGCCTCGTGATGTTTGACTTTGAAGTTCCCAACTGATAACGGTGTTGGAGTTTCACATGGTGATCAGGCAGCTAGATGTGCCTGCTATGTAGCTGAGCTGAGAGAGGCACAGTAGAGAGAGAAAGGTAAGGGCATTGATAAGTCTCTCCGCATCCAAGCCACCGAAGATTGACGACCGGCGCTACAATTGGTTCTATAAAGACATAGATCCGAGGGATGATGATGAGGAGCCCAAAGAAACTAAGGCTGCATCGGCTGAGCTGATGATTGACATCATAGTTAGCCACAATGACCAATCGTGGGTCTTAAAGATCGGATCACAGCTCATCCCCCTGATGATGAAAGAACTTGCTGGTTTTCTCCGAGCGAATCTCGATGTGTTATCTTGGACTCATTTTGATATGTGTGGGATCTCGCCTGCCATTGTGAGCCACGCATTAAATATTGACCCGAGGCATGTCTTGGTGAAACAAAGAAGGCATGGCATGGATCCAAAGAGATCTACTGTCCTTAAAGAGGAGGAGGATAGGCACAAATACAATAGGTTTATTCGCGATGCCCTCTATCCAAAATGGGTATCAAATCATGTACTTGTGAGAAAGGCGAATGGAAAGTGGTAAACCTGCATTGACTATTCGGACTTAAACAAGGCGTGTCCAAAAGATAGTTTTCCTCTTCCAAGGATCGATCAGTTAGTGGATTCAACCATAGGACACGATTTGCTATCTTTCATGGATGCATACTCCGGATATAATCAAATCCTGATGCACATCCCCGAACAAGAGCACACTAGCTTTATTACCGACATGGGATTGTATTGCTATGTGGTAATGCAATTTGGAATGAAGAATGTTAGAGCAACTTATCAACACCTATTCAACTAAATATTTAAAGAACAAATTGGAAAGACGATGGAGGTATACATGGATGATATGCTCATGAAGTCATGACAGTCAAGTGACCACATCAGAGACTTAGCAGAAATGTTCGATATCCCTCGATATTATAAAATGAAGATCAATCCTCTAAAATGTTCTTTTGGCGTTGCATCAAGAAAATTCTTGGATTTTATTGTCAATGCTTGCGGAATCAAAGATAACCCTGAGAAGATTTGAGCAATTCACAACATCCAAGTGCCAAAGACTATCAAACAAGTATAGAGCTTGAATGAAAAGGTTGCCGCCCTAAGCCAGTTTATTTCCAAAGCCATTGATAAATGTATTCTCTTTTTTCGACCTGATAAGAAGAAGGAGGAGGAACTTTGAATGGACACAGGAGTGTGAATATACATTCCAAGCTTTGGTGAACCACTTAGAGAAACCTCCTATCTTGTCAAAGCCGGTGGATCATGAAGACTTGTATATCTAATAGGCCATATCGGTACACGCTATAAGAGTCGCATTGCTTTGCGAGGAGAATCAAATCTGGAGACCGGTCCATTATTTTAGCAAGCAATTAACAGAAGCTGAAAGGAACTAGCTAAAGATAGAGAAATTAGTGTTGTTGATTGCTTCACGAAAGCCTCGCCCCTATTTTCAGGCTCATCCCATCAACATTTACACCGATCAGCCGTTACAATAGGTCTTATAGAGACTCGAGATGTCTAGAAGGATATTGAAGTGGAACATCGAACTGAGCCAATTCGACATCACTTATCTCTCTCGGAGAGCCATCTGGGGACAGGCACTGGTGGACTTTATAGCAGAATCCACTGCACAAGATGATCTCCCAAAGAGCGGTGGAGCCCCTACCATTTGGTGGAAAATGCATACAGATGGAGCATCCAATAATCATTGTTCTGGAGCCGGGGTCATGCTAGTAACCCCAGAGGATCGATCAATTTGCTATGCTTTGAACCTTTACTTCCCTGCAATGAACAATGACATTGAGTATGAAGCTTTAATTGCTGGACTCAAACTTGCCAGGGAACTAGGAATAAAATCTCTTGAAATCTTTTGCAATTCCCCATTCGTGGTATACCAAGTCAGGGGAGATTGCCAGGCTAATGGACAATGACTTGCCCCATACCTTATCCAAGTCCAAGAGCTATTGATTGACTTTGACTATTATGACCTCACGCACATTCCCTAGGATCAAAACAAAAAGGCCGACTCATTGAAAAAGTTTGCTAGCACTGGGGATGCACAACAAATGGGCTTGGTTCCAGTCGAAGTACTAGTCGCTCCGAGCATAAAATAGATGGAAATCGACTAGGTACTAGAGATGGAGCCTAAGAAGGAGTTGTGGATGGATCCGATTAAAGATTATTTGCTACAGGGAGTCCTTTTCGAACGGAGGAATAAAAGACGATAAATCCTTCGCAAAACTCCATGATATATCATTCTAGAAAGAGTCGTGTATAGAAAGGGTTTTTCCATTTCCCTGCTCCGATGTATCATTCATGATGAAATAAAATGAGTCCTAAGGGAAGTTCATGAAGGGGAATGTGGCAATCACACTGGGGGCAAACCCTAGCAAAAAATACTAAGTTATGGGTATTATTGGCCAAATGTCAATCGAGATGCTGCGGATTACGCTAAGCGATGCGAAAAATGCTAAATGTATGCAAAATTTCCGAGAGCTTTGCCAACGGAAATTACACAAATAGCCAGTCCATGGCTATTTTCCACATGGAGCATAGATCTTATCGGTTCCTTACCAATCTCTAAAGGTGGTGCGAAGTATATCATCGTAGCAGTTGATTAATTCACCAAATAAGCCAAAGTAGATCCTTTAATCATGATCATGAGGAAGAAAGTAATCAACTTCATTGTCTAAAACATCATCTGTCATTTTGGCCTTCCATGAACCATTGTAACTGATAATGGAACCCAATTCGACAGCGTTGAATTCAAAGACTTCTATCGTCGGCAACATATTGGAATGAGATTTGCGGCAATTGCTCACCCTTAAGCAAATGGATAAGTTGAAGTTATGGATGAAACCATAAAGTCCATTCTGAAGAAATGTTTGGAAAAGGCTAGAGGCATGTGGGTGGATGAACTCCCGACAGCATTATGGGCTTACAAAACCATCCACAAGTCTGTGACTGGCCATACTCCATTCGCCCTTGCTTATGGCTCTGATGCCCTTATTACTATTGAACTCAAAGTCCCTTCTCATCGAGTGACCTATTACGACCCCAAAACGAATAGAAATCTCCTCTTAGAAACTCTAGAATTGGTAGATGAAAAGAGTGAAGAAGCTGATTTGAGGTCAGCTGCACATCGATATCGAGTTGCCTGATACTACAACACTAAAGTTCGACCTAAGACCTTTGAAATCAGCGATCTTGTCTTGAAATGGGTTTTTCCTATCCCGTCACACATGATTCCTACATGGGAGGGACTGTACATCATTGAATAGAGGCTTGGAGAAGGAACTTTCAAGCAAGCAACTGTTGATGGCGTCACACTCCCGAGGGCGTGGAACAACAAGCATTTATGGCGTTGTTTCACTTAGTTTATTCTTTTTCATTCAGTTGTATTTAATTTCCGAATTTTCTTTAGCATTTGATTTTACGAATACGTAATAAGACAAATTATGTCATTTCTTATCATTTGGCGAATAATATTTGAAATTTCCTTCATATATGTGATTGTTGTAGCATTACATATTAGTTATGATACCTGACAACCTAAAACTGACATATCTGAGTCGTTTCCCAGAGTTTAGAGCTAACAAATTGCATAAGTTTGCGATTAGACTAAATGAAATGAACGTGATTCAACCGTTCATTCGATGATTCTCGCTCACAACCCGATGGGCGGAGTACCTAATGAAAAATGGATGTAACTTGACCATCCAATAATCAAATTGATCCTACCAAGCAATGAGACAAACGTGAATCAAAAAGTGATCATAACACGACTGATCTCTCTATAAGTTAAACCCTGGGCATGGGGGCAAGTCAATCAATCAAGGAAAATACGGTTTGACTATTTTTCGAAATAACTCTAAGTCTTCGGAGCGTGGATCAGAGTAAAAACACAAATTGGGTGCGATCCGACCATCCGCCAACGAATTCTTATCCCCAGAGTGGGGATATGAGTATAAACAAATAGCTGAGTGTGATTCGACCAATCACTATTCCATTAACTTCGACCTAAAATCGACAGGAGGAGTATAAATTTGCTAAAGATGGAATTCGACCATCCCCTATCTGACTCCTTTTACCCAAGAAATGAGAGCAGGAGCATAACCACTTAAACCACTAAATATGATAGCATAATACTAGAGCTTGAGCTTAATGTCTAGTACGACTTGAGGCCACGACTGTATGAAGGCCTTGGGATAAAATTAACAGATTATCAACTGAATCAATGAGCGACGAATTACAAGTACATTGAATGGAAAATGTAATAGCTCAACTATTCAAGCAAATTCACACAAATTTTTGACAAAAGTAAAAGAACTTTATTTACATAAGCTTGGAAAGTCAAGTACAAGTATTCACAAAAAAGAACCAAAAAATGGAGGCAGAGCCTATACAAATTCGGCCAATAAATCCCAAAAGACTTGGGAGTTTGAGTACACACAAAGAATTACTTCCTCCTTGGCTTCCTCTTCTTCTTCTTAGAATTGGGAGAGATTTCACTCGAACTTTCGCCACTAACTCTTCTCTCCTCTCTTCCCGCTTCCTTGGCTTTTCACTGGAGTAGTCTGGGTTGACCCAGTAGGTGCATCTTGAGCAGGCTATGGCTGAGGAGTGGAAGCATCCATAGTTTCTCCAGGCCAAAGGATGGAGATGGTAGGAGGAACGAGCTCCATTTTCTCCTTCTTGACTTTCGTCTCAAGGACAATGTCCGCCTAGAGTTTCTATGCCATTTCTTACATAGAGGGGCCTGACAAGGATTGAGAAGCTCTGATAATCATAACGTCATCATCAGTAGGAATCTCTTGACGTGAATCGCTTTCTTCCCTCAACAAACTGTCCACCAAGTGCTTGTCGATCACAAAAGCTTCCTCTTCCAGGACATAGTTATTACCAAAGCCATGATAGTTATGGACTTCGTCGCAGGCACCTCAGATCCTGGTAGAGATTCTTGAGGAAGAGGTGGAACTCCAACCGGAAGATCTAATGTTGAGGAAACATAACAAAAGAGATTAGATATAACGACCGGAGACGCTC
The DNA here is from genome assembly GCA_030737815.1 of Allium fistulosum. Classification (NCBI taxonomy): domain Eukaryota; kingdom Viridiplantae; phylum Streptophyta; class Magnoliopsida; order Asparagales; family Amaryllidaceae; genus Allium; species Allium fistulosum. Next base: position 1,412,896,804 of record CM060903.1, read on the forward strand.
CAGCTTCCTGAAGGATGGGTGAGGTTAATGAAATACCTTCTCCATATCGGTCACCCACGTGAGACGGAGTGCCACAGAACCTCCTTCCATAATCAGGGTGAGCATACTAGATGTATCGATATGCAGCTTCTCTAGATTGTAACCAGGCTCAATAAAAGAATCCACAGTGCTGCTGGGAATAACTTGGGTCACCGAATTCTGGTTATCTGCGACATTGTATGACACAGATTCGGAACCTTCACCAGCTTCCTGTTGAGAGGTTATGGCATGCTATTTTTGGAGTATAAGTTGGGTTTCATGTAGAACCTTGGGTTCGTCACCCAATAGAATTTTGCATTCCAGCCTCATCAGATCGATTCCTTCAGCGCCGAGAGCCTTTTTCTCCCACTGAACAAGATGCTCCCAAGCACGTACAAGATGGTAGGGATAGTCATCCCAGAGCCACTCCAATTTTCCATGCTTTAGGATGTTGGCATTGTAAATAATAAGCAGTGTGTCTTGTTCTTCCATAGCCTCCTCCTTGGCCTTCTCTTTCACGGCCAACACTTCACATTTAACGAGGGCATCGATGTCTTTGGCCTTTTCAACAACCATGTCTCTTTCAATCCTGAGAGTAACTAATTAGTCACAGGCATCCTGGCTTATTTTTAGCGTTTCTTTTTATCTTTAGATTCATGCTCAAACTTTTTTTTGTATTCAACTGCGCTTCTTTGGACCGCATCCATTTCTAACACAAATTTATGGTTTCGATGACGAAGCACTTCAACCTTAGCCAAGTGCCTGGCTTTCTCATCCTCAAGTGCCTTGATGGTCGTTTCTGCTTTTTTCTTGGTTTCGGCCTATGAGCTCCTTGAAGCTTCTATCTCATTGGTTAGAGTTTCGATGATCTGCTTGTTCAGGGCCTCGTGGTGTTTCAATTTCTTAATCTTTGCCGCTCTCTCTCAAGATACTTTAGAAATCCTCTTCGTCGCTCTCATCCACTCATTGTACTGCTTGTAGATATCGTTCACACAATCCATAGTCATTTGCTGGACTTTTTCAAGAACTTTTTTTAGATTAGGTACAAAGAAAAATCCATCGAGATATACATATGGAAAATCTGACTTCCACCTTAGACCTTAAACAAATGCATTCCATCCAATCTCAACATCGCATCCACTATCGAGCCATCATTCCTAGAATTTTACTTCGAGTGTTCGCTCAACCACTAAAGCAAATGATTGGTACAACCACAATCGTTTCAATTGCTCCATTACCATCTCCAAAAACTTATCGTCGTCTTCCATTTCAAAACACAAACGCCAACGAAATGTCATGACTCACTTCGACCAACTCAAGTCGACCCCAAATGTCTCATCACAAAAACGAAATGTACGAAAAGAATCGAACCTACCTATGTATATGTTATACCACCTTTTGACTAGGCAGTATATCATAAAAGTTGGCTAAATGGCTTTTGTCATCATCAAGCAGGAAGCTCGAAGAGATGGTTATCAGGCTCGGAAATCGGTAATATTTGGAACTATGGAAAATAGTTGGACGGACTTGGATTGGGTCCCAATCAAGGTGAAATTAATATAAAGTAGCAAGGAAGGCCCCACGAGGATACATTTCAAATTTCAAGTTAATTGGAGTTTATATGCTCGAGTTATAGGTAAAATAATAGTTTATATAGATCGATCGGGAACGATCCATAAAACAATCTAAATCAACGACGATTGATCAATAACCCAAGATCTACAACTCTATTACTCATAAAACTTTGGGAACATTAATATATTGAAGAAAGGAGTCATCAAAATCGATCGCATGTTAAAACTCACAAAAATCAGAAAAACATACCGATCGTACAAAATCAGCCAAAACGATCCATAGTTTCCCGGAAAACACGATATCTCACAAAAGATATGGCGGAATTGCACAAAATATGGACATAAAGTAGCTTACATCATGTGGGACCTAGATGATTGATCGTAGCTCAAAATTCACAAATATCATAAAAACATAACGACCGTACAAAATCAGCCAGAACGATCCATAATTTCACGGAAAATGCTATATCTTAATAATGGTACGTCAGAATTGCATGAAATTTGGAGAGCAAGTTGCTTAAATCATGGGGAACCTACATGATCAATTACTGTGATGAAGCATGGAATGATCGCATTTGATTTACTATGTCCCAACTCAACTCCACGGAAAATGCGATAGCTCACAAACGGTACGTTGAAATCGCACGAAATTTAGAGAGCATGTAGCTTGCATCATGGAGCACCCCCATGATTAATCATAGCTCCATTATAGCTCATATGAATGATCAATCTCAATCATTTTAATGGTTGCGATTGAACCAACAATTGATGGACCAGGTCATGTGGATTTGGAGGTTCTTCTGGCGACATTTCAGCCCGATCCATGCACGTCTTCACCCATAAATACAACGGATTTGGCTCACCGCAATGGAATTTTTTCGGCTAGCTCTCCTTCATTACTTCTTATCCCTTCATCCATTAATATTTCTAAGGCAAAAATAACTGTACTTGTAATCTTACAATATAAATAAAAGATTTTTAGAGTGGACGTAGACCGGAGTTTGCCGAACCACTATAAAACTTGCGTGTTCATTTACTTTTCAACAATCTATTCTATGATCTGTAAATCTATATTTCTCTATTTGGATCTAAATATTGGACATTGGTGCTTTCATTATAACAGGGTGTTTGTGACCAGATTTGTTCACAAACATTTTGGTGCTTTCATTTAGAGGGACTTGCACCTGTAGATTTGGAAGTCAGGATCTTGGATTTGGAAGATTGGATACTTGGATTTAGGAAGCAATGGCTAGGTAATCAACAAGGGGACCGTTAGCAGATAGGAGCCATCATGGAGGGAGTCAGGAGGCATCCTGTGAAGTGGAGCAAATCAAACATCTATCTACATCAACAGAGATGAAATGGGAACAATGATGGATGCAATGCATTAAAGGATGCAAAAGAGATAGTAGGAGATGATGTTGAATCTACTTCAACAGATTGGGCAAGCCGGTGCGCAAAACCAAGGAAATAAAGTAGCAGGAAATGATGGAAATATAGATCACGGAGTTGGAGTAGCAGGAACTAAGGAAAACTAGAACCAGGACTTGTAGCGGAAACTAGCTGGCTTGATATGGATTGGAACAAACTAGGGGCAAGCCCCGACTGAGGAAGATGGATCAGCATGCATCTATTCAAATGGATCGACACTACTCCCCATGGAACTGGAGGCACTGATTTAGATGACTTTGTAAGGAAATGGATAGCGGTGATGGAACAGGAGCAGCCATCATCCACCATAAATCAGAGCGAGCCCAGCTTAAGGGCACTGGTTGCTATCTCTTGATTGGGATGGCATGAACTAAATATAAAGTAAACTCTACATTAAAACGGCTAAGTCACTTACACATATATGGGATTCCTTGAATAGGCACTCGATCTCGAACAATCATATTACGCCTCGAACAGGCACTCGATCTCGAACGATCACATTTCGCCTCGAATAGGCACTCCATCTTGATCGATCACATTACGCCTCGAACAGGCACTCGGTCTTGAACGATCATGTTTCGCCTTGAATAGGCACTCGATCTCAAACAATCACATTACACCTCTAATAGGCACTCGATCTTGAACGATCGCATTACGCCTCCAACAGGCACTCGATCTCGAACAAACACATTATGCCTCGAACATGCACTCGATCTCGAACGGTCGCATTTCGCCTTAAGAGGGCATTCGATCTCAAATGATCAAATTATGCCTCGAACAAACACTCGATCTCATGCGATCATCATCTACCTGGGATGGCTATGAATTTGATTATTGGTCCTGAATGGTCGTAACTAACTATCAGGCAAGATCACGGATTTGTTCATAGGTCATCAACGGGTTTCGAACATTGGACTTATGGCAATTCAAAACACACCTTCCTCACGCAAGGCATTTTTTGAGGGAGCAAATGTTATACCACCTTTTGACCTGATAGTATATCATAAAAGTTGGCTAAATGGCTTCTGTAATCATCAAGTAGGAAGCCCGGAGAGACGGTTACCAGGTTCGGAAATCGATGATATTTGGAACTATGGACAATAGTTGGACAGATTCAAACCGGGTCCTAGTCAAGGTGCAATCAATATGATGTGAAAAGAAAGGCCCCGTGAGGCACATTTCAAATTTCAAGTCAATCGGAGTTCGTATGCTCGAGTTGTGGGCAAAGGAAGAATTTATATGGATCGATCGGGAACGATCCATAAAACAACTTAAATCAACGATGATGGATTAATAACTCAAGATCTACAACACAATTACCCTTAAAAGTTTGGGAACATCAATATATTGAAGAAAGGAGTCCCCAAAACCGATTTCATGTCAAAACTCACAAATATTAGAAAAACATACCCATTTTTCCATAACGATTTTACAAAACTAACCAAAACGATCCATAGTTTCATGGAAAATGCAATATCTTACAAATAATACGTCGGAATTGCATGATTAGAGAGCAAGTAGCTTGCATCATCGGGACCTACATGATAGATCGCAGCTCAAAATTCACAAATATCATAAAAACATACCGATCGTTCCATAACGATCTTACAAAATCAGTTAGAACAATCCATAGTTTCAAGGAAAATGGGATATTTCACAAACAGTAAGTCGGAATTGCACGAAATTTGGAGAGAAAGAAGCTTACATCATAGGTATCCTACATGATTGACCACAACTCAATTGGACGAAGCATGGAATGATCACACTTGATTTACTATGACTCAACTCGACTCCACGGAAAATGTGATATCTCACAAATAGTACGTCGGAATTGCATGAAATTTGGAAAGCCAGTAGCTTGCATCATGGAGCACCCCCATGATCGATCGTAGCCTCATTTGAGCTCATATGAACAACCAGCCTTGATTGTTCCAATGGTGTGTGATCAATCTGAAAATTGGTGGACCGAGTCATACGGATCTGGAGGTTCTTCTGGCGAAATTTCAGCCTGATCTATGCACGTCTTCACCAATAAATACAGCAGATTTTGCTCATTGCAAAGGACTTTTTTTGGCTGGCTCTACTTCATCACTTCTTATCCTTTCCTTCATTAATTTTTCTATGACAAAACGAACTATACTTATAATCTTACAGTATAAATAAAAGATTATTAAAGTGGACGTCGGCCGTAGTTTGCCAAACCACTATAAAACATGCGTGTTCATTTACTTTTATGCAATCTATTCTATGATTTGTGAATTTATTTTTCTCTATTTGAATCTAAATATTGGACACTGGTGCTTTCATTTATAACAGGGTGTTTGTGATCAGATTTGTTCACGAATAGTATAAAAGTGGAAGACAGAGGTGATTTGGTTTCGGCTGCAAAGCGAATCGGTGGGTCTAAGGATGAGATCTGTAGGAGATGGTGGCGGTAATGGTTGATGTAGCAAGTAGTCGGATCGACTTATGTAGTTGGGTATGTGAAAACTATGGAGTTGGATCGAGGAGCTCAATTGATCGATGGTGAAGGAGAAGATGATGTTTCCTCTTTTGGTTTGGATAGCAACGATGGAAAATAAAGTGAAGAAATGAAAAATGTTTAAGTGTTCCGTATTTATACCTAAGAGTGGACCGAACCAACAAAGCCCGCAATTTAATCAAATGGCCAAACCAATAAATTATCCGATGCGAACGTTCTGTGATGGATGTATACCGATCCTTCTCATTAGATCGTGGTACAATTGGATTTTTCAACATAAATATGGATTATATACGATCCATGACTAATGGATTTGGACAGATCCATTATTTTTTTAAAAAAATGGAGAAGGGAGAACGATCGGACATGATCCAATCTGAGATAAATTTGACCCGGTCCATATTAAAAATGGATCAAGTACGATCCATTCTTGATGGATTCATGCCGATCCATCTAAAAAAGGGTGAAACATATGCAGAAAGTTGACAACAACCCGTGAACGTGCAGTCGTGATCGGGAGTCAGGGATGAATATGTATACATGCTAGTGTACATCCCAAAAATTTTGATTTCTTGAAATCGACATAAATTGAATTCTCGGTTGTATTAATTGGAGGAAATTTTGAATCAGACAACCAAGGCCTACTGACTAACCGAAAAAAAGACTTAAATGACACCATCAGGATGTGATCCAGAATTTATACTATTGGAAATCAACCAATCATTGTATCAAACAGAAAGAGATGGGACTCTTCAACGAAAACAATTCATCGATGGGATAACCACTGTTCAGAAAACTAGATGGTTTCCTTTTCGATGAGACTAACTTGCATCAATTCAAAGCATGTCATGTTGAAAAAAGATGTACTTTGGGTGGCAAGTGTTATCCGGCCTTTTTGCCCGGCTATACCTGAACTGACTGGACAAGTTATACTTGACTGTCATCAAGATCGACACGTCAAATTAATGATCATGAACCTAAGAAATTAGGCACAGATGATTATATGAAGTGGTGGCGAAGAGAAAGCGGAAGATGAACTCAATAGAACGCTTAAAATATTAAAATACACAACTCCCTGAAAACAGATTGGGTACGATCTATATTCATTAATTATGGGTCGTACCCTATCAATTTTACAGCTCAACTCATTGGAAAACGATCGATATCTCAAATTCTACAAGTCAGCTACACATGATACCTTGGGAACATCAATATATTAAAGAGTGGAGCCTACCATATCGATTGCATGCCAAAAGAAACTCACAAAATGATCGGTGTCAATCGTTAGTACAAGTGATGGGGGCCCATGACCGATACTGTGACTTTTTATGGATCTGCAGACCTGTGCAGTTAAAGCGCTCGGCAGATTCAAAGCGGTGGAGGTGCAAAAAGTCATAGCGGGGATACAGCGAGGATATAGCAGGATATAGCGGATGGCTCTAAAATAGCATATAAAACTCGTACTTAATGTTTTTACAAATATATAAATGGTAACTAAATGAAAAATTATCATTCAATTGAATTATAATTAATACATAAATAATTTTAAATAAAAACATGTGCTAATATACTTTAAATAAATGTAAAACTGTTATATAACATAATTGAATTTAGTAGAATATTAGAGTATTTTCATTTCTGAAAATATATTAAAAATTAAATCAAATAAATTAGTTTATTAATTTTTATAATGTATAAATGTAATTTTTCAATTCATTTTATTAAAGAAGATATAGCGGAAATAGCGGAATATAGCAGGAATAACGGGATATATCGGAAATAGTGGGGCTTAAAGCGGAAAGGCTATATTTTGGGGCTATATGGAAATATCGTAGCGGTAGAAATCTGCTATAAGATATAGCGGGTTTATAGCGGGGTAATAGCGGGGCATTAACTACACAGCTGGAGACTCCCCTACCGAAATTTTAGGAAGGTATTTCATCGTCTTCCCCTATAAATATATACTTGATTGTTCATTTTTGGGATCTTTACACTGCTTGTTGCTTTGTACACTTTTGTAACTAAGGGTTCTAATCTGATCCTTATTGTACTCAGCGATTAAAAAAGCTATCTATTCAAAGTGGATGTAGGAAAATAATGATGAACCACTATAAATTGATGTGTCTTTGTTATTAGCTAGTTTCTGATTATTTTACTGCTGTATTCTCTCTGTTTACATTTATTATTCTTCATTTATTTCCCTACAAAATCTCTATTGGGTGTTTGTGCCAATTTCTGATGGAAACACTATAGTAATCATCATTTTAATTGCATGACCTTGTGTCATTAAAATCCATACATCGTACTTCAATTATACTTATGGTTCATATATATATATATAGCATTTGTAAACCTAAATTTAATATCAATGTTTCAATTCAACATATACCCATGATCAATTCATGTCAACTATGGCCATCACCTGATCATAGGCTATAAAGGTCAAATAGAAGCATATATGGTAATATATAGCAAAGTAAACAAGTTCTCACACACAAACTAACCAAGGTTGCTCTGATTTAGATTGGAATTCTTTCCTCTCTCGTTATCTAAAATAGCTCTAATCTCTAAACTTTGTGAATCGCTTTGATTTTAGTATCTTCTTGTTGCTCTCTTCGTCCTAATCTCTTTAGACCAAAATTTTATTGAAATTGATGGAGGATTAGCTTCGAATTTTAGAGTCTTAGGTTTTAGGACTGCTTAGTTTAGAGAGAAGAAGCAAATGAATAAAGTAACTATACGTACTTTCTTTCTGAATTAAAAGAAAAATTTTAGTACCCCGTTTAGCACTAACGGGCCTAAGGACCCAACCAGCCCAATTTGAACATGACCTTTATATAGTTGTAATTTGTAATTACGTAATCTGATTCATATGTTTTTATAGTCAAACTCAACCAGAAAAATTTGCTCTATGCAACGATTCATGTTTCGTAGCTAAATTCAATCATTTATAAAAATTACAATTTTACCCTGTTTAGTAAAATTATAATTTTACGTTTCATTAATTATTTATTTAATTATTAAAATTTATTGCGTGCTATAATAAGTTCATCCACATCCAACACTGTCCATCATAATATATTTTTCTTTAATGGTATTAATCCCTGAATTGTTGACCACCAAATTAATCATATCCCTTTTGGATTATTTAAATATTTGTATTGGCAACCCTTAAATTGGAATATGTAGTAGAGAAGCGATATCATCTAATGCCATGGTCGTCTCAACAAATTGTAAATGAAAAATACTTGAATCGGAATATCGACCCTTGACAAAAGCATATACAAGTAACGAGATTTTTTTGGCCGTGCAATGCATGTGCATATAAAAAAGCCCGCTTACATAATGATAAAAAATTGTTAAATTTTAGTTTTTTTATAACTTTGATAAGTAAAAGTCCAAAATTTTAAATAAAAATATTGTGAATATTACGTTGAGGTTTGAATTTGAACCGGTGATATAATTCATGTATCAAATTTTTTATTTGGAAATAAATTTTATTCCAAGTAGGACTCAAACTCTCGTTAAAATTTTATTTTTTATATAGCTTTGATAAGTGAAAATTTTAAATTATAAAGAAAAAAATTATGAAAATTACGATGAGATTGGAATTTTAACTTGTTGTGATTTAATTTATGTATCAAAATTTTCATTTGGAAATAGATGTCATTATTTTTGAATGGGATTCGAACTCCTGATCTCTTATTTATATATAAGGGCATTTTTGAAACTTCGTTGTCGGACCAAAAAATTGTTACTCTATTCCAAATATTAATAACGAAGATTTATTAAATGGCTACAAGTTTCAACAAGAAAATATAATCTAGAAGATTCTAATATCAATTAATAATTGATGCATCATTGCCAATTTAAAATCTTCTTTCATCACTATATCATGCTCCTAGAAAACAGCTTTATGGTATACTAGATTACTTTTTTTAAATATTTCATTTAATATATTTTTACAAGACATACCTTGCCATTATGTATCCATGAAACATTGCGTGTAGCATAATTGCTAATTACATCGATAATTGTCGGACCGTTGAAAGATGACTGTGCATTGCGTGAAGAATCACAGAACTTTCATGAATGTGCTGTTTGTTGCTCCACATTTTACAATTTCACATTTTGCTTAATATTTTGCTCCTAATGTTGTCCCCATAAATGCTTCAACACCACCCTGCCCTCATTTTATTGTTTTTCTTTCAGCTCGCACATGCCTACCTCTTTCAGATTTTCTTAGTGGGTTATGTGCTTCTTAAGTATCTTTAACAAAAATTGATATGCATTTAGCAAGTTGGATATATATATCATCATTTTGATTTCTTTCTTTTTCTATAAAAATGAGAATATTGAAAAAATGAGGAAAAACCATGATTTTTATAGTATGCACATTCACCATGTCAGCATGTAGCAAGTTTTAAGTGTGTGTTTGTACTCTTAAAGCTGTATCTTCAATATTTCAATGGTCTATCTATCAAACGTTAAAATCCCTTAATATGAGATCTTCAAGAATAAGTTTATACGGAACCCCTCCTTGTGTTCCACATGATTCTAGATATGGTTGCAAACTCAAAAATGCATTATATGATATAAAACAAGCTCTTCGGGCTTGTCTGAGACATTTTACATTGTTATATCTTCTTTGGGTTTGTTTCTAGTAGTCATGATCCTACTCTCTTTATTAAGTGTAGAAATGGAAGATGTATCATTTAATCTTTAAACGTTGATGACATAAGTATTATTAGTGATCGTGTTGATGGTATTCCGGTTTTGAAGGTAGAGTTACCTAGGCAGTTTATGTGATAACATGCACTTTCCGTCAAGAATTATGCCAAGAAAATACGAGTTGTTGGGTTTTTAAAACATTACACACCATACTTACAGAGATAAAGATCTAAGCCATTCCACACTTTGAGATCTCACATTAGAAGAAATTAAAATATAAATACAGAAACATAGTCATTTCATAAAAACATTCTAAACTACTTGATTTATTAAATACATTATTTCCAAATTACAATATAAGTTACAGACTTCTAATATAATAAGTAACTATAAGAGAACAACGGAAAGTATTAGAACTTCATCATTGAGCTTCTTTCTCCTTGTATTATATCAAATCACTGCTAACCTGTCATCCTATGGTAGGGGGAAAATGAAAAGAAGGAGGTGGGTCAGGCAAAAGTCTAGTAAATGAAAAGAAGGCTAATAAGATGATTAAGTGCAATTAATTCTAAATCTACTTTAAGTGATATAGAGTGCATATACTGTGTCCGTGGATTCCTAAGGTCATATACCTAAGGATACTTATCTAACTCAATGTGTAATCTACAAATCGAATCTCACCCGAACGATTGACCAATTAGGGATCTACTGTCCCATTCTAGCTCACACTATGTCTGGAAAGGAAGAATACCAAATGCAAACTCGTAGAGTAACTCATCGTACACACCCGCATCGATCCCTTGATCGTAGTGGCAAAATACCTCTTACGCACCACTTAGGAGTCACCGTGCGTGTACTCCCACTAGTACTCATCCCCACCTAGCTTTATATCGTTGTAGAGCCCCTTACAATCCTAGCCAGTGTCCACACATGCCATGTTTGCGCAAGAAAAACATGCAACACCTGAATCTCCTGTTAGGATCGGACTCTTAGGGATGCCCTTGACTAGTGTTGCGCCCAAAGATCATAACACCCTGAGTCTAACGTGAAATAAATCGCCTATCTCTCAACAAATCTCTACGCCCTACCTTATAACAGGAAAATGCAAAATAAATTTTCACCAACAACCCTAATAGAAACCAGTTTCCCTATCATCTCTCTAGCACATAACACAGTCCATAAACAATTCAACACAATCCAGAAATTTCAAGGTTTCATTCTTTTATTGGGCTCAAGGTACAAAACAATCAAAACACCTAATTAATACTACAGATGGATGACTTAGGCATACCATAGGTCGACCACCTACGGTCGACCGTCCCTATGAAAATTTAGGGTTCGGATCTTTTAACTTCTGCGCAATTGTTATAATATTAATGTTCATTAATTTCATGCAACTTCTTTACTGTTAACCCTACTTTTAAATCAATTAATTACCTTCAATTTCTCTAACAATTTTAGGGTTTATAATTGAACAATTTGATATGTAAATCTTACAATTTCTAGGTCCAATCCAAGTTTAGATTTAGGGTTTACAGTTTAACATATCCAAATAAATAGTTTAAGCATCAAATTCGTTTTGATTTATAGATCTATGATTTAACAATTTAATTTAGATATTTCTAGGTCTAATCGACTTAAAATAAAATTAAAATTAACTGATTTAACCATTTTATTAGATATGTGCCCACTTACCTTTTAGCATAAGCTCTAGATATGAGATAATTGACCTCCAATTAATAGCCCTTCTCTTGGTCACCTTAGTCTTCTACTTGAGTGCTTGCTTTACCCCTTAATTTTTCTTTGGATTTAATTTGGATTTTGATTTGGGTTGATTTTGATTTTAGGATCTTAAGAATTAGGATTTTGAGGAAAGATTTTAATAGAGAATCTTATAGTAAGTTTGAGCAAAAGGATTTGGGTTCATTAGCATCTTATTTATAGATCTAGAGTTAGGTTTAGGGCCATTAGATTAATCTTATTTATCATCTTAACCAACCATCAATTACTTCGGATTCAAGTAATCAATCAATGCCATTAAATTAAATACATCGAAGCTAGATGCTTTCCAAAACATTAAATTATTTATATATTTAAACTTTCTTTTTAGGTTAATATGTGTACATTCCATTAACTTAATCAACTGATCGATCAATTTATATCTTAATTTATGTTTATAAAATTTATTTATTAATTTATGCATATACGTATATATATTATTAACCATTTAAGCATATGTGCGTGTCTATACCATATATGCATCATAAAAATGATTAAGAAGTTTTACTTTTCTTTTCTACTTACTTAACTCATACTTAACTTTCTATATCAGGTTATTATTTTTCAATCTCAATTACCCTTAGTTACCATTATATATATATATATATATATATATATTAGACACACACACACATTATTAACTAGCATCTTTGTCTACACATTTCCCATAAAGTAATCTTTTACTTATATGTATATACATTTACTTTCCAAGCATATAATTTTAGACATATCATTTTCTTTTCAAAATGTGCAACTTTTATTAAATGCTTCCTTTTCAAAATAAACCTTTACTTTTATACATATACTGTTATTCTTACTTTTCAAACATATATAAAAGTAGCTTATTATTTCCTTATAAAATCACACTTGTCATTATAACATCTGTCATTTTTTTCATTCTTCTTAGGGTAATCTAAACATATCCAACTTATTTCTTAATAAATAAGTTTTTTTATTCTTTCTTTAGATTTAAATTTACTTCCAAAATTGGCGTAAAACACAAAATGCGTGCTACATTAAAAGTTCTATATCCTCTTCATATGGAATCCATTTCTAACAACATATACAAGAATTTAGGCTAGAAAATCCTACTTGAACCAATGGAAAAGTCAGATTTTTCAAATTCCTTCATTTATTAAAATTTTACTATTTTGTCCTTTTATGAAAAATTATGTTTTTACCCTTATTAATAGTTTAATTTTTTATTAAAATTCTCGGGGTGTTGCATTCTCTCCCCTTTAAAAGGAATTCATTCCCGAAATCTCTGAGAATGGAAAAAAGTAATTTACACATGCTATAATCAATAGCTACAACCATCTACTCATCCATCAACCACAGACAATCATTGTCCTTAGAAATTTTCTAATCCAACTATGTATGCATATGTGCAACGTGAAATGCACGTGAACCCAATCTAATGCAAAAGAGTAGTCAGTCTACTGATACAATCAACCTCTTGTTTATGCAAGAATGCTCATGTCATGTGTCCAAAAATATGAAAAATCCTAATGACAAACTAGTAATTCTACATGCATGCCCAACCATACAACAATATGCAACATTCATATGCATAAAATTCATATGTAGCAACAAATCGAGAAATAATATGCCATGATACAAGTGCGTGTACCTATATGGCCGAGTATCCTAACATGTGGAAATGCAACCGGTTACATCCATTAACATCCATTAGCATCCATCACTCATAACATGTCCTATTGATACGTTTACAACCATCCTACCATGCAATGGTCTCTGCCTAAAGGGCGATTGAAAGAAATCCTACCATTTCCTTCCTAAGGTCTTATACAAATCTTTCCAATCCCATTTTCCATAAAAGTCGCCTCCCCATTCTCAATGTGTGCGACTAATTTTCTTCAATATAACTTGTCACCATTTTTTTCCTGCTATCCCATACTCAATACAAACTCCATAAAGAATAGCGACTTGCCATTTTAATCCAATAGTCGTAATGGCCAATACTTTGGTTCATACTTAGGGATTTCTACATTTTAATGCGTTGGAATTTCATTTTTCCCACAAGGAAATGTGAACTTTATAACTTTCCACAAACTATCTAAAAGAGGGATTTGTATTATGGTTGGAATTACAAGAAACTATCTTTTCTATTATTATTGAAATAGATAGTACAAAATACGGTAAAAGTCCCATTTTTTGTACATCTCTTTCTTTCGAGTATATTTCTTATCATTTCAAACGATACACTTTGGTATAAAACTGGATAATTTACAGAAATTTACAATGCTACACACATCATTCCAACAAATTAAAATACTACCTAAATCCCACTCCATTTTATGACAACTTCCACTTTAATATTTACTAATCCATATCGACAACTTACTACGATGACTAATTCTACATTTTCACTTGCTCAAGTCATGTAGGTTTTCAAATATGAACTTATCATTTAACTTCCTTGATGGAGTTCCTCATCAATTTAAAGACCACTTTCCCTTTATTTTTCATATTTCAAAATATGCTACTATTCAAAGATTCACATCTAGGTATCCAAAGAATGCAACTACAATAATATAAACCCAATAGCATTTGAAAAATACGTACTTTCCCATTCTTGTCTACCTGGTCCGTCTGTAGCCTGTAGGTGACAACACAATACCTAGACCGTCTAGAGCCTACAGGTGTCCTATCCTTACATATATGATTCTGATCAATACCATGCTGCCAAGCTTATACTCACAGCTTGGTTTAAGATTGCCTTATGTAATCAAGGAATTTCCTATTTGTTACATAACACACTTAATAAGGATTGATGTAGACCCTACTTGTCCTTCTTATACTTCGAATTGAAAAGTTCCTTGCACCATAGCATCCTTTGATACAACTAAAACATCTCGAGGCTCTTCCCTTACTTGAAAATATGTTCGATCAAATCATACTCTTCAATATTCCCTACATGAAGATTTTTCAATTCCAACCATACTTGGGTGGAGAGACATAAGGTTGTGTTCTCCTCTAAGTATTAAAGGAAGTTCAACCTAATACTCTTTCCTTCCAATTCGACTGTTAATAGAAAAGGTTACCAAATTCCCATATTGCTCTTTTACCTCTATCTTAACAATTAATGCTTTTAAATTCCATAGTCAATTCCGTCCTAGTGGGCTATTCAATCCAATTTATCTAACTCCAACTTATTTCTTTTAAATTTTAAGTGATAATCAAAACACTTTACATTAACTTTTTAATCAAAGTCTTCTTATTTTTACATCATTTACATAAAACTAATAAGCCTTTGAAACCGTAAAGTCATCTTTTTGTTTCTACCCTTTAAATCAAACCTTACATTTTACCATTTTCACAAATCTAATAAGTTGCCTAAAACTTAAAAATCTTTCGATTTTTTAAACTTTATTTTCCACAATACTAGAAAGTTTTAAAAAACTGTAAAACTCTCTTTTAATTTTTAGCAAGCGTTTCCTTTTTTTTACTAAGATCATGATATTTTTCTTTAATCAAATCATCAAAAATGATCAACTTAACTCGGTAAAAATATACATAAAATACGTCATTTTAAAATTTTCTTTCATAAACAAGAAATTTTTCACAAAATGTATCTCTAAAGAAAATGTGTTATTTTTACTTATTATTTTCAATGTTTGGCCAAAGCAACTATAAAAGGCATTTCAAAATATTAACCATTTCTTATTTATTAAAATAATTCTAAAGTCGGATCTTACATACTTCTTAATTTTTATTTTTAATATCCAAAAGTTCTATTATTAAAAACAAAGTGCACATTGGAAACAAGTGTAACAATATGCATAAAAGACAAAACAAAAGTTCTAAAACAGTTATTGGAAAATAGCTTTTCACCAATTTCTCTACTTTATACTTCTTGAACAATTCCTTAAAGTTTGTTTAATTATTTATGTAAAATCACAAACCAACCCTTTTTTTTTCCAAAAGTATCATTTTAAAGCATAATGCACATTGAAAGTAAGTGTAATAATGTGCCTAAAAGGCAAAACAAGAGCTTTATAACAATTATTGAAAAAATTTGCTTTTTATCAAATCCTTTTAATGTCACTTTTCAAATAAATTTTACATAGTTTGTTTGATTATTTTATAGAAAACCACAAACTAACTTATTTCTCTTTTTAAAATATCAAACTCTGCTATTTTTCATTTTCCAAAAAACATTTTCACTGTTTTACTACTTAAATTGGAGTAGACAATCGCAATGTATTTGCACCAGCCCATATGTTCCTAATAAGGCTTTAAGTGCTTGAGGTTATGTTCTTCTTTGCAATGATGGTCAAACCAAGTTTATTTTCAAATACAGTACCTTGGTTAAATATTAAAATAATCTAGTCATATCCTTTGAGTAAATATGAGTTCTTACAACTACTACCAATAGGGTTTCCATTTTGACTGGGAATATGGCCTTAAGGAATGAGTTTTTTTCCATATCCTTATGCTTTATCTTTATTTTATTCTCATTATATGGGTCTCTTGTTATTAATCTTCTTTATTCACCCTTAAATCCATAGTTTATTTGTCATTGCTAGTTAGGATAAGAAACCACTACTCGCATTTCTTATCAAAATAAATGTGTAACGTCCATCCAGTCCTCTAAAACTTGTTCTCATTCTCATTATCTATGTTTGGGAATTATATTTCAACTTCGCCATAGATAGTATAGACACGAATTGAAGGAATTTCGACATATATAGATAAAATATTTAGATATTTCTTTGAAAAATTATGTTATATATATATATATATCTATATATTTCCAAAACCCATATATATATTTCCAAAATCCATTTCTGAAGAAAAAAAATTAAAAACCCATTTTTTTCAAAATCTTTTCTAGTACGTTCTCTCAATACATGCCTAATCCCTAGGGAATCCTAAACCTCAGCTCTGATATCAAATGTGACAAACCACACTCTCCGACATGAATCATGCCGAGAAAATACGAGCTGTTGAGTTTTTAAAACATTATGGAGCATAATTACAGAGATAGAGTTCTAAAACATTCTACACTTTTAGATCTCACAACGGAAGGAATTAAAATATAAATACAGAAAACTAGACATTTCATAAAAACATTCTCCAAAATACTTGATTTACAAAATACATTGTTTCCAAATTACGATATAAGTTACGGACTTCTAATATGATAAGTAATTATAAGAGAACAACAAAAAATATTAGAACTCCATCAATAAGTTTCTTTCTTCCCCATACTATGTCAAATCACTGCTAACCTGTCATCGTATGCTGGGAAAAAAATGAAAAGAAGGGGGTGGTTCAGAAAAATTTCTAGTGAATGAGAACAAGACTAATAAGATGACTAAGTGGTATTAATTCTAGATCAACTCTAAGTGATATAGAGTGCATATACTGTGTCTATGTATTCCTAATGGTATATACCTATGGATACTTATCTAACTCAATATATCAATCTATAAATCGAACCTCACCCGAACGATTGGCCAATTAGGAATCACTGTCCTATTCTAGCTCACATTACGCTTAGATAAGAAGAACATTTAATGCAAATTCGCAGATTGACTCAATATATGCACCGCGCCCACCTTTGATTGTAGCAGAAAAATACCTCTTACGCGCCACTTCGGAGTTACGGCGCATGTACTCCCATCGGTACTTGGCCCCACCTTGCTTTATATCATTTTACAGCCCTTTACAATCCTATCCAGCGTCCATCTGTGCCACTTTTGCGCAAGAAAAACATGCAACACCTGAATCTTCTAATAGGATCGAACTCCCAGGGATGCCCTTGACTAGTGCTACGCCCACAATCGTAACACCCTAAGTTTAACGTGAAATAAATCGCATATCTCTCAACTACTCTCCACATCCTACCTTATGACATGAAAACACGAATCAAATTTGCACCAACGACCCTAATAGGAAACTCGTTTTCCTATCATCTCTCTAGCACATAACAGGGTCCACAAACAATTCAACACAGTCTAAAAATTTCAAGGTTTCATTCATTTATTGGACTCAAGGCCCAAAACAATCAAAACACCCAATTTATAATACTAACGGTCGACCTGGGCATAATATTGGTCAACTGCCTACGGTCGAAAACTGTTGCCACATTCGACCGTCCCTATTAAAAATTTAGGGTCTGGGTCTTTTATCTTCTACCCATTTGTTATATTATTAATTCTTTTTGATTTATAGATCTATGATTTAGCAATTTAATTTAGGTATTTCTTGGTCTAATCGACTTAAAATAAAATTAAAATTAACTGATTTAACCATTTTATTAGATCTGTACCCACTCACCTTTTAGCCTAAGCTGTAGATCTGAGATAATTGACCTCCAATCAATAGATTTTCTGTAGGTCTCCTTAGTCTCATTCTTGATTGCTTGCTTTGCCCTTTAATTTTGCTTTGGATTTTGATTTTGGTTGATTTTGATTTTAAGGTTTTAGGAATTGGGGGTTTGAGGAAAGATTTTAATAAAGTGTCATTACAATAAGTTTGAGCAAAACGGATTAAGGTTCGTTAGCATCTTATTTATAAATTAGAGTTAGGTTTAGGTGCATTAGATTAACCTCAGTTATCATCTTAACCAACTATCAATTACTTCAGATGGAAGCAATCAATCAGAGCCATTAAATTAAATACATCAAACCTACACGCTTTCCTAAACAATGGATTATTCATATATTTAAACATTCTTTTTAGGTTAATATTTATACGTCCATTTACTCAATCAATCAATTAAGCAATCAATCAACCAATTTATATCTTAGTTTACGTTTATCAAATCAATTTATTAAGTCATACATATACGTATATATATATATATATTATTGACCATTTAAGTGTGTGTCTATAGACATGCATACATTATTAACTAGGATCTTTATCTATACATTTCCCTTAAAATAATCTAGTACTTATATGTATATACATTTACTTCCAAACATATAATTTAGACTTATCCTTCTCTTTTTGAAATGTGTAACTTTTGTTAAATGCTTCCTTTTCAAAATAAACCTTTACTTTTATACACAAAATGTTATTCTTACTTTTTAAACATATGTGAAAGTAACTGTATTCTTTCCTTGTTAAATGCATACTTGTCATTTTACCATCTTTCTTTTTTCTTTTTCCTTGGGGTAATCTAAACATGTTCAATTTATTTCTTTGCAAATAAGTTTTATTTATTCTTTCTTTAAACTTAAATTTACTTCCACGAATAGGAGCAAAACACAAAATACACAGTAAACATTCCATATATTCTTTAAACGGTATACATTTCTAACAGTATATATATGTATATATTAATTTGGGTTAGAAAATCCTACTTGACCCAATGGAAAAGTAAGATTTTCCAAATTCCTTCATTTATAGTAATTTTACAATTTTGTCCTTTTATGAAAAATTATATTTTTCCTTTATTAATATTTTAATTTATTATTACAATTCTCGGAGTGTTACTGTTTGAAATAAAGGATTTGGGCCAACTGAAATATTCCTTGGGTACCAGGGTAACCTATTCATCCAAAAGATGTCTTCTTTCTCAATCGAAAGATATTGTAGATATTCTTCATTAGGCAATTGTTACAGATAATAAGACTATTGATACTCTCACCGAAGCTAAACGCAAAGTATTCCTTATCTTATGGTAAATATTTATCAGATCCTACTTTGTATCACACTTCCATTGGAAGTTTAGTATATCTTACTAATACTAGTTGAGATATTTCATATGTTATTCATATATTTAGCCAGTTTCTAGCTTCTCCTGGTACAGTTTTTTAGGCTACTATTCTTCGTATATCACAAGTATTTATTGCCTTCTACTTTCTTCCAC
Source organism: Allium fistulosum (assembly GCA_030737815.1). Classification (NCBI taxonomy): domain Eukaryota; kingdom Viridiplantae; phylum Streptophyta; class Magnoliopsida; order Asparagales; family Amaryllidaceae; genus Allium; species Allium fistulosum. Next base: position 1,412,916,605 of record CM060903.1, read on the forward strand.
CTCTTCTTTGGAGTTGCTTGCCTACTCTAATGTTAATTATAGTAGTCATTACACTTAATGCAAGTCAGTTACCGGTTATTGTATCTTTTTCGGTGAATTTGTTATCCCTTGGAAGAGTAAGAAATAGTTTTTTGTTTCTCATTCTTTTACCGAAGTAAAATATTATGCTATGTGATCTACTACTAAGGAGATTGTTTGGCTACGATAGTTACTAGAGGATATAAGAGTATTTCTCTATTGTCGCAATCCTATATCTTATGATAAATGGAAATTCCAATTGTTCAACTCAATCTTTCATGAACGAACCAATCGATCATCATCTTGAGAAAGATGCCAACTCTTTGCTTTTTATACCTTCTTCATTGCAATATCCAGATTTATTTACCAAGTCACACTCCGTTTTTCATTTTCGTTTTCTAGTGGGCAAACATCTAATGCTCATAGCAAGCACATCGAGAGTTTGAGGAGATGTTAGAAAATGTTTATATATTTCCTGTTACTTTACTTATTATGTTGTAATTTATGGGCAAATTAGTCTTTATTATTCTAACATATACAAATTTAAAACTATGCACTTTGATGATTTACTTGACAAAATAAACAAAAAATTAGATGCGTGGAGTAGTAGATTTTTAAACAGTAGGGACAGATTAGAGCTTATAAAATCTGTTATTTACCTCATCCCTTGATTTTGGATGCAAATATGCCAGGTTCCAAAGGCAATATTAAAAAAGATAGAACGAGCATGCTCAAATTTTATTTGGTAAGGTAAAAAAACAAAATCAGCTAGAATAGGATCTGCATCCCCATATGAAGGGGATTTAGAACTGAGAAAATTAGAACACTTGGAAATAAGCATATGCAAAAAAATTATTCTGGAACTTCCCAAAAAATAAATCACTTTGGGCAACATGGATGAAAAGCATATATTTCAATAACAAAACCTTCTAGGTCAGAAATTTTGACAACAACTCCTCATATACATGGAAACTTCTACTAAATACAAGAGAAATAGGAAAGTACCAATCACAAGAAATATAGTAAAAGGTAGAGTAATAGGCCTCTAGTTAGACCCTTGCGTCAATGGAAATTTGCTAACAATCACGCTAGGATGGCCATACATGCAACGGTCAGAACACACAACCATAAAGTAAGCAACATAATAGAAAATGGTGCATGGAATTTAAATATAGCAGCACCGCCAACAAATTACTGCAACCAAATAAACAAGATCAAAATTCACAATGATAAGCAACATGATTATTGGCAATGGAATGCCAACAAAGGTAAATTCTCCTTAAAATCAGCATGGGATGCTATCAAGTATAAAAAGAAACGGTTTCAGTGTCATAACCCGACTTTCTTAGCCCAGAAAGACGCATCATGATTTAAGAAAGAAAGGGATAGAAGAAGAAAAGATAGAAAAGAAAGAACAACAACATAAATGAATCTCACAGCGGAACGAATGAAATATAATATATCACATAAGATATTACATAGTATCATATACATCAGAGTTACACAACTTATACATCTCATATTAGACAGTTATAAACACCTGTCTATCATACATCTCAATACATCAATACAATACAGACACAACACTAACACAACGGAATCACTATATCTACACGCTAAAGCCACCTGCTCCAAATCTCCTCCAGAATTCGTCAAAGCTAACCTGAATCCCTCGACTACTCAATACAAAATTGAGTACCCAAGAGTTTAATAAAACAGAAAATAAACACTTGGGTCAGACATGGGTCTGGTATGAGTAAACGGTTAAAATTGTTTAACTTTGAAAAACCTTTGAAAGAAAAGGTATCTCATAAGACTTCCCGCACATAAACACGGAAAAGTTTTTACCTTACGATAACCAAAATATTGATAGGAATCCAATTATATTATAATAGGGTCTAGGGTTTTCAAGTAAATAAGAAATAGCTGAAATTGTTACATTATTAAATTCCAGCATACATAGGTATACAATCAAGTCCGTTATCACTTATTGGAGTTTGGATTCCATACAATGGCAGGGCTACCGGGGTACCGCCCATCACAGTACGGGGCCTAGATCACCGTACTGAGGATTACTCCCAATCCCCTACAACACAAGGTCGGAACCATCTAAGGATAATTCCGAACAAGACAACCCCGTAGTTGGCGCAACCAACTACACACTAAGCCGAATAAAAAGGAACTTCTAGACAGGGATATATCTTGCTCTCAGTGGGCGCTACCCACGAAGCCTTGCTGCACCTCCCCTGTTTTAGTCATTCCCGGTTGATGAGGCTTAAGGCTACGATTACCTTTATAGAACACATCTATCTTAGAATGCTCATCGCCCTTCTGACGATGTTCTGAAAGCATTCAATCCATACAAGTTCGTTCCGGGTTCGAACGAAACCGAAGGCACTATTTCGTTACACTCGTTTTGGAATCACCCTCAGAGTTAACGACCATAGTCCTTGCACTCTGAATCTTCATTTTCGAATCTGAAAGTACTATCTCCGTGAACTCATTTTGGAATCACCCTCAGAGTTATAACGGTACATAGTTCTTACACCTCGAGTCTTCACTTCATTTTAGATTCACGACCTATCGTTAATTTGGATCGATGTGGTTTTCGGATATCAAAATCTGGAAACCCGATCCCGGTCTCATCGAAATCCAAAACGTATCTTTTAAGGCCAAGTTGTTTATAGGTTTAAACATTTAAACTTATATTCAGGATGATATAAATAGATAGATAAATCACATTATCACCATAGATAATTCATATCAAACATTCATCTCACAAAGCAGCATATAGATATCATATCCAAATCATCCAGTATCAACCAATCACCCAATATCAATCATCCAATATTAACCAATTATCCAAAAGCAGAATTGATTAACTCCAAATCAATTTAATTAACCTTTAATTAAATTAATTACTATCCTTTATTCACTTGGATTATCTTAATCCTGCTTACTAACATTAATTAATTACAAATTAATTAATCATCTCTTAATGATCTTCCTTAATTAATCATCCTTGATTAATTATACTTTAATTACATTCAAGTAATTATCCTTAACCATATACAGTAATTAACCTTTAATTACTATCATTAAATTACAATAATTAATGAACCTTCATTAATTAACTATAATTAATTATATTAATCCTCAATTAATTACAATTAATTAATCATACTTAAATTAATTACTTTTATTATTCAAACTTGATTAATTCCATTAATTATATTAATTAATGATCCTCTAAATACTTCATTAATTATTTAACCTTTTAATTAATTAATCTTTAATTAACCACCCTCATTAATTAGTCTTAATTAATCATAATTAGTGATTAACTATCTTGTAATTACTTACCTTAATTAATTAACTCCTTAATTAATTATATTAATCTTAAATTAATCTCATCCATTAATTAATTAATCATACTAATTAATTAATCAAATTTGCTAAGTAATTAACCCTTACTTACTTCCATTAATTATCTTCTAATTACTTTCATTAGTTAATTACTCTCTTAATTAATTACATTAACAAGTAATTAATTACATCGCCGAAGAACCCAACCACGATAAACCTCGCTATCCTCATCGAAGCATCGTCTCGATCTCCAGCAACCTCCTGCATCTTCGCGAACGACTCCGGTATCTCCACGAAAATACACGAACCACAAAAACTTCGACGAACAAAAACCGGAACAAAACCCTACCTGACCTATTTCCGACCACCACGTCGCACTAAAAATCATGCGACAATTTTTCCTCTGATCGCCGATCTACCCTTCTCCTCCAGTCCAAAGCTCAACGTCGATCTCAACTCCGTTCATCAGAATTTGATAAAAGTTCCAATTCCGATCATCACAGAAAAGCACAACCATTTCTAACCTAAAGATCATGATTATACCACCTAAATTCACGATTCTCTACCACGAATACGACTATGCAATCCAAATCTAAAATTAAATTGGTTAATTTTTGACATATATGTGCATTTCACTGTTATATTTATTTTAAAAATCATCAGTTGAATTTAAAACCCTGGAACCATTTTTATAATCTTCATTATACTTTAACAAACAACTTTTATTTATATATCAAAGTCTAATATAGATTCTACTGTGAGATTTTGAATTTTTATTTTTATTTTTTTTATATCAGACTAAAACTTGAAACAACAACAGAGCATATATACACAGGTATCATTACTTCTCAACTATATATATACATACATTCATATCAGATCCATATAAACAATTTAATCTATCACTTATATCAATTATAATCATTAGGTTAAAACTGTTTTTAAAGTAAATTTACTCACCTCTTTTTCAAAAAGAACAGAGAATCATATATATACATATCTACAGAAATTTACAGACATACTACTATATGTATATGCATTCATATTCAAATCATACATGTAAACATTTTATATTATGTTACTACAACATTCATCACACAGAACAAACACATGAACAGATTCAAAACTGTTTTTAAAAGAAATTTACTCACCGGTTAAAACAGAGAACAGTATTTCTTGTTTCCAGGAACTTTGTATTTGAATTTGTATTTGCTTAATTGGTTTGAATGCTTTGATGTTGAAACTGAAACTGATGTTGAAATGAATTTGAACTGAAACTTGCATCTTCGTTTGATGTTAGAGTTGAATCTGATCTTACTTTACTTGGCTAGGCTTAGTTGAAATGAAGCTTGAAAGAAGTTGTTGTTTGAGTTTGTAGTTTGATTTCAGTTTGGTTTCCAGATTTTAGTTTAGGAAGAAGAAAAAGTTTTAGAAAGAAAAAGATTTGAACTGAGAAAATAAAAGCCAGGTTTCTTACTAATACATATTTAAATTTCAATTTTAACTAAGAAAGAGTATGCCACTTGTATTTTTTTATTGCATTACAAATGTACTTGCATGCTTAAATCATTTTACAAATGTCCAAACTTGTTTTATATGCTTACAAGTGTTAAAATCCTTGCATAATTATGTTTCAAACCTTATTATAAAAGTAATTATATTTTATATTTATGTAATATGGAATTTGTATTTATATTCATTTATGTTTACAAACCCTTTAAATTAAAGAGGTACTAAAAAGAAAGTTTTAATTAAAAACTATATATATATTTAACCATTTTAGTTTAAGTACCTTTTTAAAAAGAAAACAAAATAAATCTTTTATTAAATCTTATTTAAAACTATCACTCTTTAAAAATAAATAATTATCTTATATTTTGAAAATATAAAATTAACCTTAAATTAGCTTTTGAAAAATATTAAATTTAAAACAAAGCTTCAAATCACAATATATACATACATATATATTATAATTTGAAATCATATCTTTAATTATTAAATTTAAATCAAAGATTTCCTATTTACAATATATATATACTAATATATACATTATAAATAGAATAAAATTTTATTAGCTTTAAAAAGATAAATTTTACAAATTTTAAATTGTTAGAAAAAATCTAATATTACCAAATTAAATATTGCCAGATTAAATATTTATTAACCTTTAAAAGATTAAATTACCAATTTAAATTAAAGTTATAAAGGAAAATTATCAATCCAATTAAATTATTAATAAAGATTATTAAATTTATATTCCCCAAAATCCCGGGTCATCACATTCCTTCCCCCTTAAAAGAATTTCGTCCCTGAAATTAAAAGCAAAGATAATTTAATAACCCAGCAAAGAATTTAATTTCAAACAGCAAATCATACCTATTATCCAGTTACTAACAACCAAAGCAACCAATCAAACAATCAAACCTAACTAACTATTCTGATACAAATCAGGATAGATCTTCATAATACTATCTAGAGTTTCCCAGGTATAAATCACCGGAATACTCGCTCTACAGAATCTAACAATACCACTATGATCCAGAGCTCCTCTCTTCTCTAGATCCACTAATCTGAACAAAATATCATATCATACCCATGTCTAGCACAACTACTAAATCTATCTGAACTGTTGATTCCAGAACCAGCGATGAATCATACACGTACACCCTTAGAGATACGTGAAATACAATGAATTCCAGTTATCCAAACCGGCCATTCAATCCTGTAGATCAAAGAACTACTTCTCTCGAGAACACAGGAAAATCCAAAATACTTCGGAGCTAGCTTTCCAAACTTACCAAATCTTATAGCTCTATAATCAAGGAAAAACTTAAACAACTTCCAACTTCCAATCTCCAATTCCGAATTCCAAATTATGTCTCATTTCTGCATAACTCACTAGACGATCCTGGGCTACCTCATCTCTTCCTGATCAGCTTAACCCTTGCTGATGCTTCTTGAAACAAATCTGAACCAAGCACAAAACTGATCTCTAGATCCTATTCAACAATACGATCTTTCCAAAATCAGTTGACTACCTCAGTAGCTCCTACTTCCACATGAGAAACCTCAATCTCAAACAAAAGATTGCTCAAGATAAATTCCCAAACTAATCGCAAGTCACTTTTGCGATCCTACCTAGTTTGGATTCCAAAGAAACTGTTGTCTCTTTACCAATTAAAACAGCCTTAAGCTTTTCCAAACAAGGTTAACCCTTCAATAAAACATTCACCATCTACCGGACTGCTGATAGAAGAACCACAAAGATTCCTAAACCATCGGAGAAACGGGCCACACTACTGCTTCCAAACTCTATCTCTAGAACACTGCTAAGCCAGAAAATCTTCTTGTCGGCACACAAACATCTCCGAGCTGAAACTGCTACCACAGCTAACCAAAAACTTCTAATCCATAGGCTCCTCGAACTCCAAAACCATCAACTAACTTCACAAAAGACCCCTTGAGATGGGCAGACAATCTCTTAAGAAACTCGGGACTCCCAACCAAGCGCCAATAACTTACTCTTCTTAATCTTGCTCCAAAAAGAACATCTCCTTCGGGAACATCCATAGATATTGCGTCTCATCACACAGCTGCCAAGATACCATTTCTCACTTCTGCTTATACAACTGATCCAAACTCTAGAAAAATCTGCTCACCCGAGCTCAACCAAGCTTACACTTCAATAATGGACTCCGAATCTTGAAAAATATTTCCTTCAGAGATCCAAGAAATCCTTACACCATACTGCCAAACTTACTCGAGACGGTATTAGGTCTACAGTCTCGACAGATTCACTTCCAACCTCAAACATTCAACTCTAACCATTGGTAGTCGTGTTACACACACCACTACCCATCTACCTTTATACTCATATTGGAAAACCCGAACAGGTATCCCAACAAATAGGTAGAAATATATATATATATATATATAGTTATATAAAAATTACAAATACGCTCTCTCAAGATAGACACCACTCCAGAGCCTAGGTATTCACTCAACCTAGCGCTCTGATACCAACTTTAATAACCCGACTTTCTTAGCCCAGAAAGACGCATCATGATTTAAGAAAGAAAGGGATAGAAGAAGAAAAGATAGAAAAGAAAGAACAACAACATAAAAGAATCTCACATCAGAACGAATGAAATATAATATATCACATAAGATATTACATAGTATCATATACATCAGAGTTACACAACTTATACATCTCATATTAGACAGTTATAAACACCTGTCTATCATACATCTCAATACATCAATACAATACAGACACAACACTAACACAGTGGAATCACTATATCTACACGCTGAAGCCACCTGCTCCAAATCTCCTCCAGAATTCGTCAAAGCTAACCTGAATCCCTCGACTACTCAATACAAAATTGAGTACCCAAGAGTTTAATAAAACAGAAAATAAACACTTGGGTCAGACATGGGTCTGTATGAGTAAATGGTTAAAATTGTTTCTTTGAAAAACCTTTGAAAGAAAGGGTATCTCGTAAGACTTCCCGCACATAAACACGGAAAAGTTTTTACCTTACGATAACCAAAACATTGATAAGAAATCCAATTATATTATAATAGGGTCTAGGGTTTTCAAGTAAATAAGAAATAGCTGAAATTGTTACATTATTAAATTCCAGCATACATATGTATACAATCAAGTCCGTTATCACTTATTGGAGTTTGGATTCCATACAATGGCAGGGCTACCGGGGTACCGCCCATCACAGTACGGGGCCTAGATCACCGTACCGAGGATTACTCCCAATCCCCTACAACACAAGGCCGGAGCCATCTAAGGATAATTCCAAACAAGACAACCCCGTAGTTGGCGCGACCAACTACACACTAAGCCGAATAAAAAGGAACTTCTAGACAGGGATATATCTTGCTCTCAGTGGGCGCTACCCATGAAGCCTTGCTGCACCTCCCTTGTTTTAGCCATTCCCGGTTGATGAGGCTTGAGGCTACGATTACCTTTATAGAACACATCTATCTTAGAATATTCATCGCCCTCCTGACGATGTTCTGAAAGCATTCAATCCATACAAGTTCATTCCGGGTTCGAACGAAACCGAAGGCACTATCTCGTTACATTCGTTTTGGAATCACCCTCAGAGTTAACGACCATAGCCCTTGCACTCTGAATCTTCATTTTCGAATCTGAAAGTAATATCTCCGTGAACTCATTTTGGAATCACCCTCAGAGTTATAACGGTACATAGTTCTTACACCTCGAGTCTTCACTTCATTTTAGATTCACGACCTATCGTTAATTTGGATCGATGTAGTTTTCGGATATCCAAATCTGGAAACCCGATCCCGGTCTCATCGAAATCCAAAACGTATCTTTTAAGGCCAAGTTGTTCAAAGGTTTAAACATTTAAACTTATATTCAGGATGATATAAACAGATAGATAAATCACATTATCACCATAGATAATTCATATCAAACATTCATCTCACAAAGCAGCATATAGATATCATATCCAAATCATCCAGTATCAACCAATCACCCAATATCAATCATCCAATATTAACCAATTATCCAAAAGCAGAATTGATTAACTCCAAATCAATTTAATTAACCTTTTAATTAAATTAATTACTATCCTTTATTCACTTGGATTATCTTAATCCTGCTTACTAACATTAATTAATTACAAATTAATTAATCATCTCTTAATGATCTTCCTTAATTAATCTTCCATGATTAATTATACTTTAATTACATTCAAGTAATTATCCTTAACCATATACAGTAATTAACCTTTAATTACTATCATTAAATTACAATAATTAATGAACCTTCATTAATTAACTATAATTAATTATATTAATCCTCAATTAATTACAATTAATTAATCATACTTAAATTAATTACTTTTATTAATCAAACTTGATTAATTCCATTAATTATATTAATTAATGATCCTCTAAATACTTCATTAATTATTTAACCTTTTAATTAATTAATCTTTAATTAACCACCCTCATTAATTAGTCTTAATTAATCATAATTAGTAATTAACTATCTTGTAATTACTTACCTTAATTAATTAACTCCTTAATTAATTATATTAATCTTAAATTAATCTCATCCATTAAATAATTAATCATACTAATTAATTAATCAAATTTGCTAAGTAATTAACCCTTAATTACTTCCATTAATTATCTTCTAATTACTTTCATTAGTTAATTACTCTCTTATTTAATTACCTTAACAAGTAATTAATTACATTATTAATTAACCTTAATCCTCTAATTAATTAATTACTCTTCAATTAATTAACTCCAAATCAATTATATTAATTAATCCTTTAATTAATAACATCAAGTGATTAACCCTTAATCACTTCCATTTAATTACTTCCATAATAATTTCTATTTTCTTAATTACATTCAGTAATTATCCATTAATTACTTTACTAAGTAATTACACTTAATTAATCATAAGTGATTATCTTTAATTAATTAGACTAATTAATTAACCTAAAATTAATTACATTAATTAATTACTCAATTAATCATCACTTAATCTTAAATTAATTTATTTCTTAATTACCTTCATTTCCACTGATTACTTCATTAAGTAATTGTCCTTAATTACAATAAGTAATAAATCTTTAATTTATTTTACTCAATAATTATCCTTGATTAATCTCCACTTTTAAAGATAAACTCTTCATTTAAATTAAATACTTATTTCTATCTTTAAACTTCATTTAAACCATTTAGAAAACAAGTATATATTTGAAATATATAATTTTACTTAAGAACAACACAATTTAAACATTTAAATTTGATATATTTAAAATCTTTGAAAAACCCTTTTCAAACTTTCTTAAATAAATTTTATTCTTAAAAACTTAATTATAATATCTTTTAAACTCACTATTTAAAATATAATTTAAAACTTGTTAAATCTTTATCTTTGATAAACTAATCATTTCCATAATTTAAAACATGTTTTTACTTTGCCTTGAAACATATTTATTTAAAATCCACTTTAATTTGACTAATTATTCTTTGGAAATTAAATAAATTTAACTTGCTCCTCGTTTCACTCGCGAACCTTTCCTTCTCCGAGTCAACTCACGAAACAACTCGAGCCCGACCCAAGAAAAAGCATCATCTTCCTAAACTCAGACTTCACCTGACACTGACGTGCATGCATGCACGTGCACGGCGGCGTCCCATCGCTTCGACCAACCACGATGGCTCCAACGTCTCACCGTCGACTCCCACAGTCCCTCCGGCAACTCAGATCGGCGAGGATGCGAGCAAAACGAAATTGAACTCTTCGATCCCCATGCAAGAAGCTAATCCGATCGGAAAACTATCCATCGCCGAAGAACCCAACCACGATAAACCTCGCTATCCTCACCGAAGCATCGTCTCGATCTCCAGCAACCTCCTGCATCTTCGCGAACGACTCCGGTATCTCCACGAAAATACACGAACCACAAAAACTTCGACGAACAAAAACCGGAACAAAACCCTACCTGACCTATTTCCGACCACCACGTCGCACTAAAAATCATGCGACCATTTTTCCTCTGATCGCCGATCTACCCTTCTCCTCCAGTCCAAAGCTCAACGTCGATCTCAACTCCGTTCATCGGAATTTGACAAAAGTTCCAATTCCGATCATCACAAAAAAGCACAACCATTTCTAACCTAAAGATCATGATTATACCACCTAAATTCACGATTCTCTACCACGAATACGACTATGCAATCCAAATCTAAAATTAAATTGGTTAATTTTTGACATATATGTGCATTTCACTGTTATATTTATTTTAAAAATCATCTGTTGAATTTAAAACCCTGGAACCATTTTTATAATCTTCATTATACTTTAACAAACAACTTTTATTTATATATCAAAGTCTAATATAGATTCTACTGTGAGATTTTGAATTTTTATTTTTATTTTTTTTATATCAGACTAAAACTTGAAACAAGAACAGAGCATATATACACAGGTATCATTACTTCTCAACTATATATATACATACATTCATATCAGATCCATATAAACAATTTAATCTATCACTTATATCAATTATAATCATCAGGTTAAAACTGTTTTTAAAGTAAATTTACTCACCTCTTTTTCAAAAAGAACAGAGAATCATATATATACATATCTACAGAAATTTACAGACATACTACTATATGTATATGCATTCATATTCAAATCATACATGTAAACATTTTATATTATGTTACTACAACATTCATCACACAGAACAAACACATGAACAGATTCAAAACTGTTTTTAAAAGAAATTTACTCACCGGTTAAAACAGAGAACAGTATTTCTTGTTTCCAGGAACTTTGTATTTGAATTTGTATTTGCTTAATTGGTTTGAATGCTTTGATGTTGAAACTGAAACTGATGTTGAAATGAATTTGAACTGAAACTTGCATCTTCGTTTGATGTTAGAGTTGAATCTGATCTTACTTTACTTGGCTAGGCTTAGTTGAAATGAAGCTTGAAAGAAGTTGTTGTTAGAGTTTGTAGTTTGATTTCAGTTTGGTTTCCAGATTTTAGTTTAGGAAGAAGAAAAAGTTTTAGAAAGAAAAAGATTTGAACTGAGAAAATAAAAGCCAGGTTTCTTACTAATACATATTTAAATTTCAATTTTAACTAAGAAAGAGTATGCCACTTGTATTTTTTTATTGCATTACAAATGTACTTGCATGCTTAAATCATTTTACAAATGTCCAAACTTGTTTTATATGCTTACAAGTGTTAAAATCCTTGCATAATTATGTTTAAAACCTTATTATAAAAGTAATTATATTTTAAATTTATGTCATATGGAATTTGTATTTATATTCATTTATGTTTACAAACCCTTTAAATTAAAGAGGTACTAAAAAGAAAGTTTTAATTAAAAACTATATATATATTTAACCATTTTAGTTTAAGTACCTTTTTAAAAAGAAAACAAAATAAATCTTTTATTAAATCTTATTTAAAACTATCACTCTTTAAAAATAAATAATTTTCTTATATTTTGAAAATATAAAATTAACCTTAAATTAGCTTTTGAAAAATATTAAATTTAAAACAAAGCTTCAAATCACAATATATACATACATATATATTATAATTTGAAATCATATCTTTAATTATTAAATTTAAATCAAAGATTTCCTATTTACAATATATATATACACTAATATATACATTATAAATAGAATAAAATTTTATTAGCTTTAAAAAGATAAATTTTACAAATTTTAAATTGTTAGAAAAAATCTAATATTACCAAATTAAATATTGCCAGATTAAATATTTATTAACCTTTAAAAGATTAAATTACCAATTTAAATTAAAGTTATAAAGGAAAATTATCAATTCAATTAAATTATTAATAAAGATTATTAAATTTATATTGCCCAAAATCCCGGGTCATCACATTCAGTGGCACAAAAGTGAATGGAATAAATGTCGTTCACCTAAAATGTCCTTAACAACTTCTTTTGAAAAATTAGACAGACTCCCTACTAGAAAGAGAATCAAAAAATGGTCAAACACCAACATACCGGAATGTTTGTTGTGTAACTCAAAGTGTGAGTCCGCAACATATCTTTTCTACAACTACAGCTACTATAAGTTCATCATAGGTCAACTTGCTACTTGTCTAGGCATTCAAATAAACAATAATGGAACACAGGATCTAAATGAAATCATGATCAATAGGTGAATAGCGAATGAGTCGAAGTTTATAGTAGAGAGTAATATAAAAGAAATCTATGCTATATGCTTTTGACAACGTACGACTGAAAATCTTAAGTTCACCACTGATAAACTCTAACTACAGACCACCATGCAATTGAAGAAGAAGTACAATAGAGTCAAAGTTCTTTAGGTTTTCCAGCAAAGGCGCCTGAATCGTTCGATCTAGGTTTCCTGATGTCGCCATTTTTAGTATTTTTAGTCAAAGTGGTGAGTTTATTAAGGAAGTAATAATTTTCTAGCACCGTATTTTCTAGTTGTCATGAATACATACCCTACCACTGTATAGGAAAGATTTTATTGCAACTAGTGTGTTATTTTCTTTTAGTGTCCTATTTGGAGTGGTGTTAACCTACTATGTATTCAAACCACCTTCTTTTTCCGATGTATAATAAAGTACCAAATTTCTTTTTAAAAATATTCTCTAAACCCCAGTCAACCTACCATAGATACAAAATACAAATCTAGTGTGGGTCTGACATAAGTGACATGAATGAGAACACATCTCTAAGTATACGATACCAATATGCTAATAAAAATATTTTTATAGACTACTCCTACACTTATCACCTTTAGGGTTATTCATCATTATCGATTTAGTTTATCATTCATAGCGTTTAAATGGAATCATTCTCATGAACATAACACCTAACTAAACCATCAAATAACATCGAATAACGACAAAGGCAGACAACATCCCATTACTGGTCATGCGAGGCGACGACAAAGGTCGGTAACACCTCCAAACTGATACTCTTTACAAATACTTTAATGTACCATATTGTCTTTATTTTCATTACTGTATGCTTTGTAAGAAGGACCAGTTGTATGTTGTAACAGTCGCCCTTTTGACTCTTAAATATCGACACTAATACATCCATGGTATTCAAGTGCCGAGCATTCATGTGCTGAAAAGACAGAACGTTAGGGTAAAATAAAATGAAGAAAACAAAAAGAACAAGAAAGAGGAGATCACGATATCAGAATCACATAGCGGAACGATAACATATTATATCTGAATGATACTTTTACAAAACGAACTATTTAATATATATACAACAATCAGAGAAAACCTAACATATCATCAGCCTAGACAGTTATAACAACATATCCTTATAATTGGTGATAAATAAAAAAGGTAATGGAACGGAATAAAATCTTCGGTAGGAAATCATCCAGCTCCTCTCTCCAGGAGCTCCAATGACCATCAATGAAACCTGGAAATATACATAGGGCTGACCAGAGCATTATAAGAAAAATAATATTTGGAATAGTCTGGTAAACCAACATGAGAAAACCTAAGTCATGTGAATTATTTAATGTCATAAAACCTTCTAAAATAAAGGTATCTCGTAAGACCACGCCGCACATAAACACGGACGAGTTTTTACCTTATGATAAACAAACCATTTTATAGGAAATTTTAATGATATTATATTATAATAATGTCTAGGGTTACAAACATATATATCAAGTAGCTGCTTGTGAGTGAGTGTACGACACAACAGTAATTGGCATATAAATTAAATCGCTAAGGGACGTTTGAATAAATGGATTTTCCACGGTGACCTCCCCAGTATACTCGTAAGCCATACGGGGACCGATCACCTATGACAAGGGTCAGAAACTACCTTTCAAACGCCATATATCTCTAGATAAAATATACCATAAAGTAAACACAACCAGCCCATGCCCTAACACGTGAATCAAGTATCATCAACTCCTTGTGCGCAACAAATTGATAAGCATACTCTAGATAATGGAGTTGATGTACTCCCTATTTGGGTTAGCTAAACCCAAGATCATGCATCATACTCTGTCTTTAGTCATTTTCTGATGTTTAGGCTACATTCGGCATCTTCACATGAGTTTCCAACGAGACTCGATCCCATAATGAATCCCATATGGATTCCCATACCGTCAACGGGTCTTGGAACCATACATAGGTTCCACCATCTAAGATAGAGCTTAAGGCTCATCCACAGAAAACGTATGTGGTTCTTGGAGTAGTTACAGTACGAGTTATCTCTTATAAGTACATTCCCTCACTTACCGGATGCCCCATAAACCAATCGATGATTTTTCCAGAATGCTCAATACTAGTTCTTTTGGAAATAAATAGACATACATAAGAGCGGAGGTCACATCTTAACCGTTTAAGTGGACGGATTTTTTTATCATTGTCCTAGAAGAGCCAATGGGTTTATATGTATAGTATAACATCATCGAAGAAAATTGTACCACATAATTCTCATGTTTCTTCTAGATATTTCCAAAGTTAAAATGCTTCGGTGCTAAGTAGGGAATATTTCCATACCACCAATATTAAGAAGGATTGCATATCTAGGCCAAGATTTAGTAGTCGGTTGTTTAACTATCAAATAAAATGAACAATCAAGCATAAGTTTAATTTCATAATAATTTAAGCATGGTAAAATCCATAATCAAAATTAAGTCATATAAACGACTTTTAATCTCTTTTTAATTAATTTATCTTTTACAAATTAAAAACCCTTTTTATTAGTCAAACTTCTTTATATCTAATAAAACTTCTTTCATTAGTCAAAACTTCCTTTATTAATTAATACCCCTTTATTAATTAAAACTCCCTTTATATACTTGTATATATTGTTTAATTTTTCACTTACCCTTTTAAATACTTAAAAACTATTCATATACTTATTCCAATGGTATAAGTATATTCACAATTTCTTAACAAGTTTTATTTACTTTAAAATATAATCAAGGAGATTAAAATAATTACCACCAAAACATTTTTATAATAAACCCCTTTTCTTTTATAAATTAAACATATAACATATTGTATCTTTTCATAAAAGATTCCTATATTTGTTATTATCTTTAAAATTCCAGTATTAAAGATTTGAATATTTTTATAATATTTCTTCCAAATTATACTTTAAGGGTTTTAAAAAACAAATGTTGTTAAAACATTGTTTACTACAAATCCAAACCATTCAGTTTAATCATTATATTTAAAACTATCTTTTAAAAGTTTAATTCCATTTAAGGGTTAAAGACAAGTGTTGCTAAAAACAATTGTCATAACAAACCCAAAATCGTTTACTTGTATTTTTCTACTAAACAATCATTAGTAAATATCTAATTATATTCCCAAGTATAATTAATAATAAGGCTAAATAAAGAAGTGTTGCTAAAACACCATTTACAATAACCCCAAAACCATTCCTTATCCTTATAATTATTCTCTAAAACATATATTTAAAGACTAAGCATATCTAAAATTTTATAAATTTAGATAATACACCTTTAGTTAAATTTTCCCAAACCACTTATTTGACTTAAGTGTCAGAACCCAAATCCCCTTTTTTATTATGTTGATGAAATACTTAATTTAATATTTAAAAAATATATATTTATATATATGTATATATAGGAACTTTTGAAATACTTAGTTATCCCACCTTTTGGTCAAGGCCGGAATATCAACAAGTTGGCAAGAAATGATTGATATCAGGATTGGAGTTCGATTGGAAACAAGGCTGCAATGGATGACGTCAAAATCTGACCGGGCTCCGATCAGGACGGAATCGATTGGGGATGTTGATCAATGCTAGAGAAGGCTACATTTCAAATTTTAGGTTAATCCGAGTTCGTGTGATCAAGATATGATCGATGCAAATTGGAGGAAGTAGCCTTATCTTCGTATCCATCATCACGCCTCGGTTCGAATCCATGGACTTCGCACCAACGTCTTCGTATCCATCGGCAGTAGCTATGTTCGAATCCATCGCCTCCGCATCAATCAGAATGGCAGAGACCTCACACACATCTGGTTCGTATCCATCAAGTTGAGTTCCTTCGAATCCATGAAGCTACTCCACTTCGTATCCCTCAGGTGGAAGTCCTTCGAATCCATCTAGCGACCCTGCTTCGAATCCATCCGGCTGTAGTACTTCGAATCGACCCTGTGGAAACAACTTCGAATCGATCAATACTTTCTTTGATCGATTCGAACGAACATCCATTCGATCGATTCGAAGAAGCATGGCTTCGAATCCATTACCTCGAAACCAAGAGGAAGCGGCTAAAATCATGGAGTCGACCCAGTCAACTCGGCATAGAAGTCGGATCGATACGAAGGAGGCGCTCCACGTCATCACAGGAGCGCACGCTTGGATCGATTCGAAGCAATCGATTCGAACGTAATCGATTCGAACGGAGCACTACAACCAGAAAAGCGACCTTGAATCGATCATAACTCGAGATCTACAAGTCCAAATGCTATGAAATTTTCACAGTAGCTTGAGCACATGTTGAAGAATGTTCACACCAAATTTCAACTCGATTGGACAATTTCTTGATCGATTCGAACGTTGCTTCGAATCGATCCCAAAGTGGGCCCGGATTTCCAGAAAGCGGGCGTGTGGGCCCCCTGACGTACTGGAACTGGTCTCCCTTCAGTTTAGGCGAAATATCAGCCTCCTACACCTATAAATAGACCCCCAGGTCATTCAGAAAAGAGGTCGGATAATTTGGAGAACTAAAGAGCGCCCAGACTCTGCCAGATTTACTCCAGATCACCATTGTTGCCTTTGATTCAGATTATAATCATAAAGTCTATTGTACTACACAGTAGGAAATTGTAATCTTCAAACATCAAGCAATAAAACCATAAAAACTTTGGAGTGGACGTAGGTCGGAGATAGCCGAACCACTATAAATCTCGTGTTTTAGTTCGTTATTTCTAGATTGCTGTTTGTTGTTTGTTTAGATCTGAGATTTGTGTTTGAATATTGCTGATTTGTATTCATACACTGGTGCTTTCACAACATTCGGGGTTTGTGACCATTTTTGGCGCAAACACTTTGGTGCTTTCACTGAGAAGAACTAGCACCCGCTACACCAGATTCAAAGTTTAGATTTGAAATTTTAAGGATTCCGATTTGGCTCTACAATGACTCGACAAACTAGACAAAGAACTGAGAGGAGCCAACAGGCAGGAAGTCAGGAGGCATCCTCTGGCGCTGGAGAAGGACAAGCTTCGATCTACATTACCAGAGACGAAATGGAAGCTATGGCGAATTCATTACATGAGAGGTTGCTGAAGAGTCAACAGGATATGATGCAGACTTTCTTCGAGCGGATAAGAGCTGCAGGAACACAGAACCTTGGACCAACTATAGCGGCTGCAAATGCGGAACAAGGAACTAGGGTTGCGGAACCCAATGGAGGACAGAATACAAAACCGGAAGGAAATCAACAAGGGCTTGGGGGCAGGCCCGCAGGATCCAATGCAGAAGGACCTTTGGAAGGGGTTCAGCAGGCTAGAGCCAACGTTGCGGCTAATGAGCCACATGAAGAATATGTGCCGGAGTTCCCTCGGGAGCGTGGGGGGCAACCCCTAACAGGCAATGCTGGATTAGTGGAAATCATTAGGAAGACTATGTGTGGAGGTTTGACCAATCGGGATTTGGAAGGAGTGAACAGGAGTCCATTCGCTCGGGAAATCAGGATAGCTCAGAATCCACCTAAGTTCAAGTTACCTAGCGTGGAAGTATATGATGGCAAGTCCGATCCAATTGATCATTTGATGAGATACACTAGACACATGGAAGTGCTGGGGGCATCAGACGAAGTAATGGCCAGATGTTTCCCTTTATACTTGACAGACCTAGCGGCAATGTGGTTTAGGCAGTTGGAGGAAGGATCTATCAGGAATTGGAGGGAATTGGTGGACAGGTTTTTGGGACAGTTTCGGGTTCATATCAAAAGACCTAAGAACGTGATGACGTTACCATCGGTAAAGCAAAGAACGGATGAATCGCTTAGGGCATTTTTAACTCGATTTAATGCGGCGGTTTCTTCGGTGGATCGGCCAGATCCATCGATGGTTTTGATGGCGGCAGTGTCGGGAGTCAGAGAGGATTCAGATTTCAAGGTATCTTTAGTACGGGACCCGCCACTGGATCTCGAGGAATTCTTCCATGAAGCTGAAAGGTTCCTTCGGCAGGAAGACGCATGTACTGATTTAAAGATAAAAGAGGTGAATGTGACCGGGGATGGAGGACCATCCGACGGAAGCTCGGATAAGGATAAAGGAAAAAGGAAGCTGGACGAAAATTCTGAAAAAGCTAGGAAGCGATGGAAGGATCCAAAGTTTTCCACATACACAGAATTGAATGAGACGCTGGAGCGGATTTACTTGGAAACTCGGAATCGCCTTCCTTACCGAAGGCCGGCTAGAAGAGAACCATCTGAACGGGAAAGGGCATCAGGAAGGCACTGTGTCTTCCACGATCTGGACGGGCATGATACAAACAGCTGCAGGCATTTAAAGGACATAATTGAGGAGCATGTGAGGAATGGACAGTTGAGGCAGTATTTTGGAGTACGGAATGCAGCGGTGGAGCAGGAGCAACCACCGCCTACCTCGAGCCATGATGGTGCGAGGCCCAGGAATGATGGTCGATTGGTCATCCATTGACCAGGATAATATGAAATAAGTAACAAACCATTGGCGAGCAACTGAGTCATTTACACATGTATGGTGACGGAGATAGCCCCTAGGCATGCTCTGAATGACGATAAACCGCAAGGCCATGGTTTGCGAAATCTGTTTTTTGTTTTTGATTGGACACTTGGTTTTCTGATTTGGTTTTTGGAGTTTGGATTGAACTTTTGATTTTGCTTGTTTTTCTGGTTTCGGCATTCATTCAGATGATTGTTCTCCATTTTGGATGATGATTTCGATTTTTGATATGGATTTCCGGTTTTCCGATTTGATTTGGATTTTGGATTGGATTTCTGATTGGACTTTGATTGGATCCTTTTTGGTTTTTGATAAACGATCGCCGGGTGTGAATTACGCCTGGCAAGGGGTGAGTCTTTTTGCCCGAACGTGGTAGATTGGCTCATTCAGGTCGTCGAGTATGGACTATGCTCGACAAGGGTCCGGAGTGACCAGAATTCGGCCTAGGACTTAGGCACCCTATTATCGATTATTATTTCAGGTCGTTGAGTATGGACTATGCTCAACAAGGGTCTGGAGCGACCAGGATTCGGCTTAGGACATAAGCCACGGCGTTACTAACGTCCAGGGACACTGGACCATGGTCGTCAGGTGTGGATGGTGCTTGGCAAGAACCCGGAGAGGTTAGCTCAACGTCCAGGGACACTGGACCACGGTCGTCAGGTGTGGATTGCACTTGGAAGAGCCCAGAGAGGTTACAGATTTGGATATCGACCCGGATAGGTCTTGGATTCGGTTGTTGGATAAGGATGGACTAATAACCCAGTCTTCGAGTTTGGGCATGGAATTGGCTATGAACTTTGGATATCGGATACGGAACTATTCAAAACACGCCTTATTATCATAAGGCATGTTTTGGGGGGCAAATGTTATCCCACCTTTTGGTCAAGGCCGGAATATCAACAAGTTGGCAAGAAATGATGGATATCAGGATTGGAGTTCGATTGGAAACAAGGCTGCAATGGATGACGTCAAAATCTGACCGGGCTCCGATCGGGACGGAATCAATTGGGGATGTTGATCAATGCTAGAGAAGGCTACATTTCAAATTTCAGGTTAATCCGAGTTCGTGTGATCAAGATATGATCGATGCAAATTGGAGGAAGTGGCCTTATCTTCGTATCCATCATCACGCCTCGGTTCGAATCCATGGACTTCGCACCAACGTCTTCGTATCCATCGGCAGTAGCTATGTTCGAATCCATCGCCTCCGCATCAATCAGAATGGCAGAGACCTCACACACATCTGGTTCGTATCCATCAAGTTGAGTTCCTTCGAATCCATGAAGCTACTCTACTTCGTATCCCTCAGGTGGAAGTCCTTCGAATCCATCTAGCGACCCTGCTTCGAATCCATCCGGCTGTAGTACTTCGAATCGACCCTGTGGAAACAACTTCGAATCGATCAATACTTTCTTTGATCGATTCGAACGAACATCCATTCGATCGATTCGAAGAAGCATGGTTTCGAATCCATTACCTCGAAACCAAGAGGAAGCGGCTAAAATCATGGAGTCGACCCAGTCAACTCGGCATAGAAGTCGGATCGATACGAAGGAGGCGCTCCACGTCATCACAGGAGCGCACGCTTGGATCGATTCGAAGCAATCGATTCGAACGTAATCGATTCGAACGGAGCACTGCAACCAGAAAAGCGACCTTGAATCGATCATAACTCGAGATCTACAAGTCCAAATGCTATGAAATTTTCACAGTAGCTTGAGCACATGTTGAAGAATGTTCACACCAAATTTCAACTCGATTGGACAATATCTTGATCGATTCGAACGTTGCTTCGAATCGATCCCAAAGTGGGCCCGGATTTCCAGAAAGCGGGCGTGTGGGCCCCCTGACGTACTGGAACTGGTCTCCCTTCAGTTTAGGCGAAATATTCGCCTCCTACACCTATAAATAGACCCCTAGGTCATTCAGAAAAGAGGTCGGATAATTTGGAGAACTAAAGAGCGCCCAGACTCTGCCAGATTTACTCCAGATCACCATTGCTGCCTTTGATTCAGATTATAATCATAAAGTCTGTTGTACTACGTAGTAGGAAATTGTAATCTTCAAACATCAAGCAATAAAACCATAAAAACTTTGGAGTGGACGTAGGCCGGAGATAGCCGAACCACTATAAATCTCGTGTTTTTGTTCGTTATTTCTGGATTGCTATTTGTTGTTTGTTTAGATCTGAGATTTATGTTTGAATATTGCTGATTTGTATTCATACACTGGTGCTTTCACAACATTCGGGGTTTGTGACCATTTTTGGCGCAAACACTTATTAATGTGTTAAAACTACTTAAAATGATATTTTGACATATATACTCTAATTTATTTATAGGGTACAATATTTAATATTAAGAAAGATTCAAAAAGATAATATAATATAAAACTTCTATTTATTTAAATAAAATATTTAACTTGCAAAGTAAAAACTATATATACTTAAAATACTTTAAAAGCTATTATGATCTTAGAAATACTTTAAAAAGTATTATATTATTATTACGAATACTTTAGAAACTATTATATTATTATTAGAAATACTTTAGAAACTATTATATTATTATTTAAAACATTTATATTAAATATTCCTTAAAAATACTTATTTAAAATCCATAAAACATATTTAATATGAAAACGCCTTTACGTTTGAAATTGAGAAATAATTATAAAACTTTTTTAAACTTCAAAACTTCATAATTTAATTTCTTTAATTAAATATTTAGAAAATTACTTCAAAAAGATTTGAAAGGATATATATAAAATAAAAGTCATTTTTACTTTATTAAATCAAGTGTTCCCACCACCACTTGTTATCTAATGGTAATAACTTCCCAAATTATCCATTTATTTCCAACACGCCAAAAAGTGTGTAAACAACCCAATATATATTTATCCCAATTTAGCCAATTTAGATGCACGTTTAGTTTCAGGGATTTCAAAGCACATTTATAACTACCATATCATTCCAACCATTCACAATAGAGTTTCCAATAGATAATATAACACAATATATGAAAAGTAAAATCAATAGTATAAGGAATCCTGTTGGATCCCTCCAACCTATCCCCTTGCACCACAACTCATATATCAACACACGTATTGTGTGTGTGTAAATCAATAGTGATAAGGAATCATGTTGGATCCCTCCAACCTATCCTCCTACATCACATACATTATATAATCATAAAATATAAATTAACCGCTTCGAGGCGGGATCGTAAATAAAGGATCATCCACTCATACACGGGAACGTATAATGTCTCATCCGCTCCAGGGGCGGAAATATATCCAAACCAACTAATAAAAGATTAACTCATTCAAATAAGTAACAAACATCATAAATAAAAATATCCGCACTTATATTAAATATAAGTGGACCAAAGCGGTGAGTTTAACTCACCGAAATTCCAGTTATCGTCAAAGCGTTTCAGTTTGAGTTAAAAACGTATGGGCATTCGATTTTAACACAAATTCCTATAAGCTCCAAATTATTTCAATCCAACTCTATAATGTAGATTTCGTCCATACAAATGCAATGTAGCCCGTCGCGTTCAAATTCGACCTTGTATGAAAAAGTTATACATTTATAAGCATTCGATTTTAAATAATAATTAATTACAAGTCATTAATTACTAATCCACTAATTAACTTAACTTAATCATGCTCGTTTTCGTTCCAGATGTGCAACATTTCAAAACCGCGACATCGTGACCCACGCCCCCATCGTTGCCAACCACCATCCACTGTCGCGCCGCGCCTTCGCCTGACGTCGACTCAACCTCCCTTCATCCAACACCACCGACCATGTTGCCTATAATGCCTCCACGACCAAGAAAACTACCAACATGCTTCCAAGAACGGAGCCAAATTTTAAGCCATCTCCATCCATCACCACCCAATCGCATCGTCCATTGAGTCGAGCTCCACCACGCGAATGTTTTCTTAGTTGACAATTTCACCTAACTCCGCCTCTAGAGGCGCCTAGTAATGTCGACCGTTTGATTGTGGGTTTTCTAAGTGGGGGCTCTGAACTTTAGTTCTAGGGTTTGCAAATAATGAGAAATTCAAGTCCTTTTATAGAAAATTTAGCAAACACTATTCATGTCCAATATTTTCGAACTATAATCGAAGTGTGCCGACTGGCGTTTTTATGAAATACCTCTATTCTGAACACAATCGAACTAGTAGGAGACCCAATTCCATCATATACAGAAGTTAGCTTTTAAAATCAAACTATATTATAAATTCCTTAAATTGATTTCTATGCGTTTCAAACTCGCATGACCAAACGATACATCCGGTTACCACAAAATTCAACGACATATAATAATTCACTATTATGGATCCAATGACACCGGTTTCATCAAAATTCAAGATGGTGCCCCAGAATGATATTTTCAAACGTTAATTAAAACAAGTTATTATTAAAACCAATTTAATCATTTTTAATCTAATTTAAAAGTTTACTATTAACATTCTCTTTTTAAACAGAATTTAACAAGTTTATGAAATCACTTTTATTCGCATAAAAATCCAAGATTCAATTATTAAATATTCCAATTATTTAAATTCACCATTCAAATAAATCCCTATATTTTAAATTTAAGCTCTATTACTTATTCAACCAATATTTCATATTTAAAATCAATTAAATATTTCAAATTCAAATGACTAAAATTCTGAGTCATTACGTATGTTGTACCTTCACCCTACCACAGCCGACCTGTAGAAACTAAGATTCCAGTACAGATGCTGCAGTGAATTAGATTGTAACGATCTGAGAATTTTCAGCGATTTTATAACGTAAATAACGAAAATTTCTTGAGATATAAATGATAAAATTTTGAAATGAAATTTTGATATTTGGAATGCGTCTATTTAATTTGAGTGATGTGTAAAATTTCATTGAATCGTATTAAAGTAAATTTATTTGCGAAATTTAAATTCTAAATTTAATCCGTTAAATTGATGGAATTTAAATATTTTCGGAAACTGAATATTTTTATATAATAAAAATGTAATTCATTTTCTGAGGAAGTCGTCGAAATTCGTTTTGGCAAATTTGGACTTCTACAGCTCCGTTTATCTTATTTTCTGCGTTTTAGCAACATTTTCGGTAGCGAAAATTTGAGTTTTTAAGATTTGATCGGATCGCAGATATCTGTGTACCATTTTATTCGCCTCGTCATGCTGATTTCCGCAGTATATTTATTCATACACTTTGAGATTTAGTACGCGTCGAAACGGGAAAAACGGTGCGTTGTATCGGTACCAGAAATCTTGATATTTTCTTTCCTTTCCTTTTCCCTGATGTGAACCGCGCAGGCAAAGTGAAACGCGCAGACAGAGTAATAAATGAATTGCAATTATAACTTTTCACCTCAATTCACAGAGAAACTTGACAGCTGATATTACTTTATTCTTTTCCTATTATATATTCACTTTGCCTTTTCCACTCTACTCACATTTTTCATTCACAAAGCAGGTGCGTTTGTTTATTTCTTCTTCTTGTAAGCTCTCTGCTTCTCTCCTCTTATCCTTTTCTCTCCCTTTATTTTTCTGTTCTCTGTTCTACTTTTGCCTTTTTTTTTCTTTTTTTCTTTTTTTGCCGTGCCCTCTTCTTTGCCAAGCAAGTCCAAACTTCCCTCTAGCGCACGAGCCACTGGCTTCACTTCGCCTAAGCCCTATAACCGAGACATCAATATCACTTTGCAAATGCTAATTTGTATGTTTTTGTTGAAAATTTATATTTAAAATGTTGTTGCATGCATATAGCCTCTGTTAGCCTCTGTTAGTCTCCTATAGGAATCTCATATAGGCTGTGCATATAGGCTCTGTTAGTTTATATAAGATACGGCCACAAAAAATAAAAAATAAAAAAAAAAAATTGAAAGGAAAGAAAAATTATATTTGTTGTGACCTATGCATTCTCACGTTGACAGCAATCCACTAATCCAAGCTTTATATGTATTATGTGGGTTGCGTGTGTATGTTTTGTGTGCTGCAACAATAACGTTGCACATAAAAAAAAAAAGAAACAGCAAAGAAAATATACAATACAAAACACGTGAGATGTATTCTAATGTACCTGTCATGTTATTATATACAAGTCATTATATAGGTTCTGTTGGTTACATGGCCTCTTGGAACTTTTCTCTGTTGCTAGTGTATGAGTGGGATAATAACTCATATTGATATTGCATGTATACATATTTTCCTCTAATATATAACACGTGTAGATATGGTGTTTGTTTTTGTTTTGTTTTTTTTTTGTTTTTTGTTTTTGGTGACGTGCCGCTACATATATGTGTACGTATATATGGATATATATAAGTATATATATTTTATTCTTCGAAACAAATTTTCGGTGGCAGTACACTTGCCTTGTATCACATATGTGCTGCATATCTGGATGAGTGATAGAGTGATTTTATATATTAGTATAATATGTATTGAGTATACGTGTGTGCTTAGGGCAGCCTGTTCTTGCAAATTTGGAACATTAAAAAAAATATATATAATTTGTTTTTTTTTTAATAGAAATGTAGGTATGTATATTCTGCATCTTTAGATGTATGTTTACACTTATATTTGATTTTTCTCCATAAAATTTATCGTGCTAAAATTCGATTTCCTATTGTCGCAGCGATTTGAAAACATCGTGCCGTGTCAGTCGCTCTCGAATTCCATCGTTCTTCAGCCACAAAGGTGAGCAATCACTCACGATTAACACTCTTATGCTTATTAAATTGATTTCGTAGGAAATGACAATTTAAACGTACTGTTAAAATTTAATTGATAGCCGTTAACTGTTAAATATGATAAGTTGTTAATAAAATTGATCACTTATATAAACTGACACCGTTAACTGTTCATTTTTTTTTTTGCATAACTGTATTATTATCGCTCACATTTGCCAGAAATTGTTGTTTATTGTTCTCACTCTGCAAGTTCCCTTAGTTTAGAAATCACTATGGGTTGAAATGATACATACCCGAACGGACTTTAGAATAGGAGAACTTCGTTATGGGTTGAAATGATAAACCCAAACGATTTTCAGTAAATTATTGAAATCTTGGGATTGCGGGTTTAGAAATATAAACCCGTAAAATTTTTTTTAATCATTACGGATTAAAATAACAAATATCCGTACCACTTGACCATAGGATAGAAAATTTTATACGGACACCATTGGTCTGTTTTGAGGAAATATGATTTCCAAATATTTGAAAGGATAAAAAAATGAGCTTGAGTTTGAAATGTAATAAGTATTCTATTTTATTATTTAAATTTAAAATTTTAAAGGTATATATATTGAAGATACAAAGGATGAGTTTTAAATTAAAGGTAATTGTAAAATAATTTACTAATACTTTCATATATATATAATAAAATTTTAATTTGAAAGGAGTCATTTAAAATTTTATTTAAATTAGATTTTTATAACTTTAAATAAATAAAGGTTTGGAAAGATACACTGGAATTTTATAGGTAATTTAAACGAGTTGATAATTGAATTTAATGGAAGATTCATTTAGGACTAAATGATTTTGAAGTGATTTGATATTGTTTCAGAAAAGGGGAATGGATACTTTCAGAAAAAAATTATATAATTAAATTTGAATATTCGTTTTGACCTAAATTTGTATATTTGATTTAAATATTTATAAAGAAATTTATAAATGACCGCGGTGTGAAATAAGCGTTTGGTTGTTAAAGAGACCGGAATCGGATATTGGCATACTCTCTGCCAATACCGAAAACCACTTTAACAACTATGTACGTGGTGGAGATTCCAGAATGAAGTAGGATGATTTGACGAACGACTCTGTATGGTATTTACGTAGCCCTGACTTCCGTGAGTCAGCTTGATGTGGCTAAAACATGAGCTATACCGGGCCAAGTGGGGTCATTCCCCCTATCGGGCACATTTCTTCGAAACCTTATCTATTGCTTTTGTGATTCGATTTGGTGTGCACACCTTTGATTTGAAGTGTGTCACGAGGTGGGCGGTAGTAGCTGTTATGCGTCACCACCAGTCCGGGAGTGCAATTGGTATATCTACCCTGGCATTGCCTCGAGTGCCTTGTCACATGCCCTATCGCGCCTTCTACGATTTTGGTTTGTACCATACCTATGGGGTACCCTCTGTGTAAACCTCCAGTTTACGGAGGAGCGTACGGTACTGTATAGAGTATGGGAATATATACAATGTGTTAAGGGGGATATGGGTAACGCCTTAACGCTATTTTTTTTGATACTTTACTTTACTGTAGACATTATATATGTATCGTATTGTACTATGTATGTAGATAGTTTATCGGATCCTTAAAGGATGGAATCCCAACATTCCTTTAAGTTATATTGCATTTACCTGACATTTCACTTGAACTTGATTTATCTGCATAAGAAAGTTAATCCTGATTCGAGTGTTTTGTTTTGCTTTACGCTCGAGTCAGCTTGAGTGTCACAGTACGAGATTCATCCTTTGGAGCAGGAGTTCGTTGGAAGATCTAGCTTTTCTATTTTCAGTTTCCAGTTTATCTCTGTTATTCCAGTTGTATGTTCAGTCGTGTCATTTGCTTTGTACTAGAGACTTCTATGTACAGGGATTTCTGATGTATTCTGTTTATGACTATGTTATTTCTGTAGTAGATTCATGAACTACTATTTATTCTATTCCACTGCTCTGTTGTAAACTCTGTGTCTGTGATTCTGTGATTGACTTATTTACTATATGTGCTAAGTTATGCCAAATAAATATATTAACAATCTGTTATTTGGAGCAATTCAAGTTTGACATTGTCAATTTGGATGGTTCGAAATGGCGGGTCGTTACAGTTGGTATCAGAGCTCTGGTTTTGGCAAACTTAGCATATGGAGTAAAACTCATTAGAGATAGGATAGTGGTACCCTAGAATGAGTTGAGTTAATTTCAGAATCATACTCGTTTGTGTTTGAAATTCTATGTTGGAACTCTCTTAAATTAGGATTTCTTTTGAAACTTAAATTGTATCCTTGTTCTGAAATCAAAATTCTTGTTTTTCAGATGAGTAACCGTAGGAATGTCCGTGGAAGGGGTCGTGGAAATGCTCCTATACCGCCAGTTGTCCCTGTCGCACCTGTTGTTGCTCCGGTTGTTGCGCCAGTTCAGCCTGTTAGATTCACTCAGCTTTGTAAGGAGTAGTCTCAGTTGGGAGGCACTAAGTTCACTGGGGCCGAGAGCATTATTGAGGCCCAGCAATGGCTGAAAAGTCTTGAGAGGATTTTTACGGGACTGGAAATCACCGATGCTCAGATGCGTCATCTTGCTACTTGGCAATTGCAGGAGTCTGCCCAAGACTGGTGGGAATCCGTTACTGCTCAGACTGTTGAGGCTAACATCACTTGGCAGCAATTCAGGTGAGATCCTTAGTTGTCTTTCCTAGTTTTCTATCAAAAATCTATTCCTTTGAAATTTTATCTCCTTTATCTCCGTCTTATTTTGGATCCCTTCTTCTCAGGGATGCTTTTGTAGCCAAGTGGATCCCCGAAGCGGGGAAATCCCAGTTATACAGGGCATTCATGGATCTCGAGCAGGGAGACATGACTTTCACCGAGTATGAGAGGAAGTTCAATGAGCTTTCCAAGTTTGGTCCTAGTTTGATTGATACTCAGCTCAAGAAAAATGAAAAGTTTATTCATGGTGCCCGTCCAGAGTACTATGATCGCTTGATTAGTCATGTTCACGGCACTTTCACTTCTCTGATGGATATGGCCACCAGATTTGAGAACCCTACTTCCAAGGGTAAGCAGGCCGTTTCAGCATCTCAGGGTACTTCCAGTGGTCCAAAGAAGCGGAAACCCAACTTCCAGCAGCAAAAGAAAAATTGGCAGAATTCTCATGGTATTGGATCTGTTCCCCAGAGGCGATCTCTTGATCTTTCTTCTATCACTTGTTTCAAGTGCGATAAGAAGGGTCACTATGCCAACAGCTGTCCATCTCCTGCCAGTGCCACTATTCCTCCACCTCAGGTTACCAGAAACAATCTCTGCCATGTTTGTTTGCAACCTGGACATTTCTAGAATGATTGTCCCTTGTATCAAAAGGGCAAGACATCTGGAGTCTTTGCCATGACATCTTCTGCCCCTCCGCCACCTGCCAAGGATAACCAAGGTACTCTTCAAAGCTCTTTTTCTTTGCATGGTTTTCCTGTTCGAGTCTTATTTGATACTGGTGCATCCCATAGTTTTATATCTATGTGTGACTTCATCATTATGTGTGACTAATCCCATTGGTGGTCCCACCAATCTTAGTATGATTTGTAAAGGAGTGAAATTTCTTTACGATTTGCACCGATTCACCGGAGATTTCTATGTTTTGGGTTTTGATGCATTTGACATTTTACTGGGAGGTGATTGGTTAAAGCGCTACGATGCTGTCATTTCTTGTAAATCCCGGACCGTTTCCTTAGTGGACGACCTGGGAAATACTCTTGTAGTTATATGTCGAATGCCTCAGGATGTTGCAGGCAGCTTTATCTTTTCTCTTGATGCCCAGCCTAGTGATCTGGACTCCACCCCTATTGTTAAGAACTTTCCTGATGTATTTGGTGAAGTCGTTTCTCTTCCTCCTAGGCGGGAAATTGAATTCCGCATTGATCTTATTCCGGATGCTCGACCTGTTGTTCTCCCTCCCAGACGGATGGCACCCAAGGAGAAAGTTGAGTTGAAGAAGCAGATTAAGGATTTGTTCTCTAAGGGTCTGATTAGGCAAAGTTTTTCTGAATGGGGGGCTGCTGTGGTCTTTGTCCCCAAATCTGATGGTTCTTTGAGAATGTGTGTTGATTATAGAGAGCTGAATAAGCTTACTCTCAAAAACCGATATCCGATGCCTCGCATCAATGATATGTTCGATCAGCTCTACGGAGCTAAAGTATTCTCTCAACTTGATCTTGCCACCGGTTTCTACCAGCTTCGTATTGCTGAGGAAAGCATTCCCAAGACTGCTTTCCGAACCGAGAATGGCTTCTACGAATGGTTAGTCATGCCTTTTGGATTGACCAATGCTCCTGCCTACTTTGTCGACCTTATGAATCGCGTTTTCCGCGATGTCCTCAACAAGTTTGTTCTGGTTTTCGTTGATGACATCCTTGTCTTTTCTAAGTCACAGAAGGAGCATAGGGAACATTTGGATCATGTTCTCAAAACTCTTAGGAGTCACCAGTTGAAAGCCAAAATTTCTAAATGCCATTTTTGGAGAGGTGAAGTCCGATTCCTTGGGCACATTGTTTCAGAGAATGGAGTCTCGGTTGACCCGGTTAAGGTCGCCGCGATTAATGTAAGTCTATCCACCTTTCTCTTTTGGATTCATTCATCTTATCTACCTTTGAACTTATCCCCTTATTCATTTCCAGGATTGGGAGACACCTAGGACTCCAACTGATATTCGTAGCTTTTTGGGTCTTGCCGGTTATTATCGGAGGTTTATAGAGAACTTTGCCCGTATAACTGCACCTCTCACCGCTTTGACTCGAAAAAATACGAGGTTTAATTGGAATGAGAAGTGTGAAACCGCATTCAATGAGTTGAAGCAAAAGCTTACCTCTGCTCCTGTTCTAACCGTTCCGAATGGGGAGGAAGGATTATCGGTTTATACCGATGCTTGTAAGGAAGGATTGGGTGCTGTGTTGATGCAAGATGGGAAGGTCATAGCTTATGCTAGTCGTCAGTTGAAGCCCCACGAAGTTAATTATGCCACCCATGATTTAGAGTTGCTGGCTGTTGTGTTTGCTTTGAAGTTGTGGAGACACCACCTTTTGGGAACCAAGTTCGAGCTTTTTACCGATCACCAGTCTCTTAAACATATCTTCAACCAAAAGGATTTAAACCAGAGGCAAGTTCGATGGCTAGAGTTCTTAGCATCCTATGATCTTGACATCAACTACACCCCTGGGAAAGCCAATGTTGTGGCCGACGCTTTGAGCCGGAATAAAGCCTTGATGTATCAGATTGTTGTCACCCCATCTCTTTTGGATCGGATTGCAGCTAAGCAAGATGAGGATGAAATGCTTAAGCTTATGAAGGAGAATATTCAAAGTATGGAGGGTAATAATCAGAATGAGTTAGGAGCATAAATTGACCAGAATGGAGTTTTGAGGATTAATGGCCGCATTTGTGTTCCAAAAGTTGATGGTTTGAGGCAAGAAGTTCTTAGAGAGAATCACCAGTCCAGGCTCTCCATCCATCCAGGTATTACAAAGATGTTTCAGGATATGAAGAAGCTATATTGGTGGAATGGTATGAAGCGGGACATTTCTATCTTTGTCAGTAGATGTGCCACCTGTCAACAGGTTAAGGCTGATCACCAGAAGGCCGCTGGATTGCTGCAACCCCTTGAGATTCCCATTTGGAAGTGGGATGAAGTTTCTATGGATTTTATTGATGGTTTACCAAGGACTAGACGGGGTAACGAGAGCATTTGGGTAGTTGTCGATCGATTGACCAAGTCCGCTCATTTCATTCCGGTCAAGTCAAATCGAACTGCTTCGAGCTTGGCTGAGATCTATATGAGGGAGATTGTCCGCCTCCATGGTGTTCCTTCTAGCATTGTTTGTGATCGTGACCCCATCTTTACTAGCAAATTTTGGAAAGCTTTTCAGGAAGCCTTGGGTACTCGTTTGAACCTTAGTACGGCTTATCATCCTCAGACTGATGGTCAGACGGAAAGGGTGAATCAGATTTTAGAAGATCTTCTTCGTGCCTGTGTTCTTGACTATGGAGGATCTTGGGAAAATCATCTCCATCTCGTTGAATTCACCTATAATAATAGTTATCAGGTGTGATAACCCGAATTTTTGGGCATCTGTTAATTGGAAATTAACAGAATTAAATTTAATAAAGTATTTATTTGTAAATTGAACAAATGAAACCCTGAGATATATTTGAAAATATATATATATAAATCTGAATTATAATAATGCTGGATTTTAAATATGAGATAGATATGTACTTGATAATCTCCTAATATAATTATTTAAAATTTGGCAAATTATTCTTTTAAAATAAATAATAATGTGTTGTTATATGAATATATATACATATGAGTAGATTTTACATAGAATTGGATTGGAAATTAAAGAATAAATATATATGATTATTTTTAGATCATGTATGAATATAAACATAAAACATAAGAAAAGATTTAAATAAAGAATCAATACTCTTTCTTTTAAATTACACATAAATAAGAGTATTTAAAATAGGTATAGATTTAAAAACATATTCATTTATTAATATAAAAACAAATTGATATATAATATAAGATCATATAAAAACATTTAATACATGCAAATTACATGTGTAAGCATCATAATAAGAAATTAGGCAAGTGTAATGATTCTAGCATATAATTTAAACAAGTGTCATCTTTTTAAATTATTTCTAATGAGATTATATAATATCTTTATTTTCCTCTCTAACATTTTTCTTTCACCTTCACCTTTCAAACGAATAGCCTGTAAACAAAATTTAAAACCAGAAATTAAATCAAACAATTACTGTTTCAAGATTAAAAACAAAGGCAAAGATTTCAACTCAGCAAAAACATCAAGGCAAGCTGTAGATCTGTTTTAGGTAGCTCAAACTTGAAGAGATTTTCAGATCAAGGCTGTTGATCAACAACCCAAGATCAACTCATCTCATATATATATAAAAAAAAGAGGATCTAAGTTCAACATCGAGCAACTTCCAGTTTTTTTCAAAGTAAAATTGATTCTCTGTTCAAAAGCTGCAATTTATAACAATCAAGTAAAACCCATCTCAGTTTAAACAAGATTTGATCATCTCAAAACCTTCTGAGTAAAACTGGAAGTAAACTAGTTCAAGGATCATCAAGTCCAGTTTGCAGACATTCAAACTCTCTGTTCAACAACCCTTACAGGTGAGTAAACAATTTTTTTTAAAAAAAAAAAAACAGTTTAATCTAGTTTTAAACTAAAAATGCATGTGATGGTATTGATTTATATTGAATTCTTTAGCTCGAATTTATCTGAATTTGTATGCATGTGTATGTGAGATGTCTGTATATATGTATCAGGTTCTCTGTGTCCAGTCTATGATTTGTTTGGCCTTCAAAAATTCGAATTTCTCAATCTACTCAATATTTGACTTTGATATATAGATGGAAGTTGTTTGTTAGGATATGAAGATGATTTTAAAAATAGCTTTAAGATTTTTAATTCAATAAATAAATTTTAAAAAGGGAAATTACAGTGAAACCCAATTTTTGTAAAAAAAAATCAACAGTCTTAATTCTTGATTTAAATTACATAAGTGAATTCGTGATTGCAAATCACGAATTTTAAAATACTTATCATGATTTTTAGATTGTTAAACAATGGGAATTTTCGAGATGAACGAAAATGGGTTTTTCGTCAATTGTGGGAGATCAAGTTGACTGGAATGGTTGGGGTTTCCTGTGGTGATCGAGAAGTGAATGGGGGAGCCGGGAAAAATGATCGAAGCTGCCGTAGTTTGTCGTAGAGACAACGGCGACGAAATTGATTCTGTAAACCTAGTTTTTGTTGTGGTCTTGTATTGGTCTCGTTCGAATGCCACAAGACATCGAGTTCGACCGGTGTTTGGGAATGCGTAGAGGGGGAGTAGGCGAAGGCGTGGCCGGTGGTGGTGATGATTCTGGTGGTCGGAAGTGGGGGTACGACGCGAGTTTCCAGGAGGATGATGAGGGAGTTCTGGTTCCAGTAGTCGAGATTTTAGCTCGACTTTGAGTATGGGTTCGTGATGATATCTGGGTAGAGGAAATTGTTAGAGGAGGAGATCGACGACTTGTGAGCATCGGCGGCGATGAGCCAATGTCGCTCTGATGAACGTGCACGGGCACGTGCACGTTTGAACATATCTGATATTATTTGGGTTTGGGAAAGAAGGGGGACTCGGGGAAGCCTCGTGTATATTGCCTGACGACTCGAAGTATACGAGAGGGGAGATAGACTCGGGGTTTTAAAATTTTTGCTCGGGATTTCTTTTAGACTCGGGTCTGGGAATTAAGTGTTATAACAAGTTTTACTCATTTTAAAACTTGGTCAAGTTTTATATAATTTCTTAACCCATTTCTTTTTAATAAATTTTGATTTAAGTTAGGATTAATTAAGAGTTTAAAACAAATTATTTTAAGTTTTTAAAATATTTTAAATTATATATATAAACTTTAATTTTAAAGTTTATTTTAAATAAACTTGATGTTAAAATTAAGAAAGTTAATTAAGAAGATAAAATGTTTTAATTGTTAATTAACTTAAAGGTTTAAGTGAATAGGTTAATGACGATTAAATTCCAAAGGTCATTAAATAAGATTTAAATGATAATTGAAATAATGGTTTATCTTTTAAGATCATAAGTAATTAAAGATTAATTAATTAAAGTAATTTAAGGATAATTACTTAAAGGATAATTACTGAATGTAAGTAATTAAAGAATAAATAAGGTTAATTAATTAATCAATGTAATTAATTAAGGTTAATTAATCAATGTAATTCATTAAAGTTAATTAACAAATGTAATTAATTTAAAAAGTGGTTTATAATTAATCAAAGATAATTAAGCAAGATTTAAGGAAATTAATTTAATTTATATTAGGTGATTAAATTAAATTAATTGAGAATGGTTTGACTATTAATCTTGCCTATAGATGATAAACCTGAATTGAATACCTTAGTTTGTCTGAATATCTCTGATATATGAATTGTGATATACTGTGATATGATATGATGGGTTGAACAGTAATATTGTGGGTTATCTATCGATAATGAATTGCTGTGTGAATATGATACCATGTATTTAAAATTGATATGTATTCACATAAACGACTTAGATAAAGATGACATTGATTTCGAAGAGACCGGGGTCGGGTATCAGTAAATACCCGAAACCACTTCGATTTGAAATCTTCTATAATTCTTTATAGATTGATATGTGAAATCAAATAGGCCGGTTTGGAATAATATGGACCATTTAAACTAAGTTGGATACTTAGATATTGTTTTGTGAAAATAAGTGTTGACTATATAAGTTGTTTACTTATTATGAAGTATGAGTTACCCCGGGTTTATATAAGTTCTATGAATTGAAATTTCATGTTAGATGAGTTTACTCACGCTGGTTTCCAGCCTGACCCGGGTGTTACTTTGATGTAATGCTCGGGTCAGACCGAGTATTACAGATTTCCAGGTAAGGACGTTCTGGAGCTCAGGAGGTGAGCTGGATGGCAGGAACGTATGGAGTGTATTCCGCTGTGTATTTGAGAGCTTATTGATAGTAGTCTGGGACAGGTGGATAACTGTCTAGTCTATTTGTAAATGGTTGTAACTCTGATGTATTGAATGTAAATTAACAAATACAGTTTTCTTTGTATAACTGATATTATTATTTGATATTATATTTTATCCGCTGCGAATGTGAGATGTTGTGTTTTCTGTTTTTTTTTTCTTTCTTCTTTCTGTTTCTTTCTTCTATCTCTTTTCTTTTTCTTCTAACTATCTGGAATTTTCGGGTTCGAAAATCCCGGGTCGTTACAGTTGGTATCAGAGCTGAAGGTTAAGCGAGAACCTTGGCTCTGTTGGGGATTACTCGTTAAGGATAGGGTCAATGGTACCCTAGAACGAGTTGAGTGTATATATATATGAGAGCGTATTTGTTATTTTCATATATAAAGATTTCAAATGATTTTTATATAAGATTATATATAAAGCAATATTTCTTTTTAATAAATATTAAGGTAATTGGTTGTTAAAAATATTGGAATTAAATTAAGTGGTAATAGAAATACAACCAAATTAAAATTTAATAAAGATAAGTTTGAAATGAATCCAAACTGAAATTAAAATCTTGAATTTGTAGAAATAAAGATAATAATGAATTGGTTTCCAGATATGATAATCTTGGTTATTATCATAAATGGTTGTTGTGTTTGAAAATGAAATGTTGTTAATGATTAAGCAAAATGAAATGTTTAGGGAAGTAAACTTTTGGGTGAATATGACTTATAAATTGGAATTGAAGATAATTTAAAATTGTGAAGTTTTAAATCTAAATCGAGGAAACTTGAAATTATTTTAAAGGAATCTGTTTGAAATTAAAAACCAAGAATGATTTAAAAATTTAAGGTATAACTTGGTATTTAAAGGAAATAAATATCTATATTTGGAAATAAACTCTAAGGTTGAGTTTTAAATTTTCCTTGGGATGTATTGTGAAACCCAAAGTGTAGTAAGTTTTTAAACTTAAAAAGGGAAAGACTATTAATCTAAAGTTTAAAATTTGAATGGGAATTCAAATTGTGAAAAGTTGACCGGATTAAGTAAATTTAACTTGGAGGAAGTTAAATAAGTTTGAATAAATAACTTGAATTGGAAATTTCAACATGAAATTTAAATTTAACTTGGGTAGTTAAATGGTTAATTTAAATGGGAGTTATGAGTGATCTCAAAATGGGTTTGAGATTTGGAAATTGAAAATGGAAAATAAATTAGAATCTGAAGATTAAATTGTTTTTGAATTCTTATTTGAACTTTGTAATAAGTTAAGTAAAGACAATTTTAAAATAGAATTTTGAAATTTGAATTTAGAATTAAATGGTTTAAAGATTTAATTTGTTAAAATTAAAAATAAAGGTTGATTTGATTTTAAAGTAAAGGTTAATTTGATTTAAAGGATTAAATCAACATTTAAAATATTTAACTCAAATTTATATAATTCAAGATGGTTTTAAGTTGAGATTTGAATAGAATTAGTTCAAATTGAGTTTGATTTGAATTAATTAGAATTATGATTTAAGATGGATAAGCATAAGTTTAAATGATAAATTAGAATTGAAATGATTTGAAATTGAAGCTGGTTCAATTTGAAATTAATCCAAATTGAATTGAAATAATTTGGAATTGTGATTAAAGTTGAATAAGTTTAAAAATCAAATGGAATTTGATTTGAATTAGGAAAGAAATTGAGGATTAATTCAACTTGAATTAAGGATAAATCAATTTCAATAGAAATTGAAGTTATTTAAATTTGGAATTGAGTTAATTTAAATAGGGTGGAAATTTAAATTGAATTGATGAGAATTGAACAGTTTGGCTCTGGATTATTTTCAAAATAAATTGTTTTAATACAAATATATTTTTCCAAAACTATTTACTATACAATCTTCTTCTTAAACCCCAAACTATCTTATGCTTATTTTATAATTATTTTGGAACTATTTAACTATTTTGAAACTGTTTTATAAACTAATTACTATTTTTCAGTTACTTATATCTAATCGCTATTTTAAAAACTATTTTGCAATTATCTAACTATTTTATACCTACTTAACTATTTTACAGCTATTTTACAAACTAATAACTATTTTTCAACTACTTATCTATTTTAAATTTTTTTCAAGTTATTTTTAAATTAAATAGGTCAGAGTTCAGACTGTTTGTAATTGAAGTAATAACTCAATTGGAAATGGAAGCAATTGAGATTAAGTGAATGAAATTAAAGGAAATATGAATAGAAAAGGAAACTGATTTGGCTAATAACCAATAAAGTTAAATACGTAGGATGTATGTATATTATTCTATTCGCATAGTGATTTGATCCAGATTCGAACACAAAATTTCGAGATAGTATTATAGATCCGAATTGGGATTTCTCGCTCGATTTTCGACGGCGAACCTGGATATGGATTTTTGATTGGTTCTGGATATTCTCTATCATAGTTGTGACTATGCAAGGAGAATGACGGTTTCTGATCAAGAAACCAGATCTGAGTCCGCACTAGGAAGTCGGGTGGACGATACTAGTTCGGAAGTGAAATTGTGTGATCGAGGGAGCGATCAAATTGATATGGCGTACGGATGATATGTGTACATCGTACGAGTTTGGATGAAATTGATATTGAAATTTGTGAATAAGGATTGTAAAATGATCTTTGAAATGAAAAGTATATTTGTGAAATATAATGGAATTGGATATTTCTTTGGTTGAAATTTACTTTATGGAGATAAGTAAATGGTAAATAAGTTTATAAAAAAAAAAAAATCAAACTTGAATATTTGATTTGGCAATAAATAGTTATATTTTGTAATATGAGTAACTTCCCTTATTGAATCTAGCCAGAATAAAAAGGGTTTTGAAATATTTGAAGTATAAAAGAGATTTATACAAATTTGAAATGATCCAAAGATTTTTAAAGTTATATATATCTATATCTATATATATAAAGGATCTTATGAGAATGATTTTGAAAAAGGTTTTGGGAACCTATGAATTTGGAAAAGGCTTTTGATTTTTGGGAAAATCAATTTTGGATTTTGGAAAGCCTAGTTTGAGAATTATCGATTTTTGGTAATCGATTTTGTGTAAAGGAGATTTTGATAAATCATAAAGGATATGATTTGAAGATACTATAAGTATATA
Source organism: Allium fistulosum (assembly GCA_030737815.1). Lineage (NCBI taxonomy): Eukaryota > Viridiplantae > Streptophyta > Magnoliopsida > Asparagales > Amaryllidaceae > Allium > Allium fistulosum. The sequence continues at coordinate 1,412,955,737 of CM060903.1, forward strand.
GTATAAAGTGCTTTGAGAATAGCTCTGGGGAAAAAGGCGCTCCCTTGAAATGAACTTCTCAGGAGTGCCACTGGGTGGTACTGCCTTGAACCCCAAGGGGGGATTCTAAAGTTGATCCTGTGAGGAGTCCGGACAAAACTAGTTCCTGAGGATTATTTGTGTAGCGAAAGTCGAGGGGCTGGTGCCCACAGAGGCATTTGAGTTATGCTGTGACAACAATTTGACTCAATGTCACTGCGATCTACTGCAGACCATAGCGAAAGTCATGTGTGCCGCTGAGAGCCAACTGTCTACGTTTGATTTTATATCGGTAGACTGTGACACTATGGTAACATAGCGAAAGTCGTTTGTGCCGTTGAGAGCCAACAGTCTGCGTTTGATTTTATATCGGTAGACTGCGACCTATGTGGAGGAGTTTCATTTTGACAGCGAAATCGTGTGTGCCGCTGAGAGCCAACAGTTACATGGACTTTTGCTGCGATGGCAACGTAACCCTGGATGTAACTGCGATCTGTTGTGGGTTCCTTGGTGTAATCAGTTACATGGACTTTTGCTGCGATGGCAACGTAACCCGTGATGTAACTGTGACCTTGGATGGGGGTGATGATTTCCAGAGCATTCTCACCAAAGTTATTTCATCTATTTTCAAAAACGTTTTCAATATTTTCAAATAAAGTATTTTCCAAATATTTTCACTGGGTGTTGAAAATGGGTCTGCTAAGTACTTATAGATTTTCAGTCTTACGCCTGATCAACGTATGACCGAATTTCTGTGAGAACGAGAATGGACTTGTTGAAACATCGAGTTATAAAAATTATTTTTATAAAAACTATTTTATAATATTATGTAGATTTTAAAAGTATTTTAAAATTGATAAAAGAAAAATTTATCAGATTTTAAGAATTGAATAAATTCTGGATTCATTTCTTTTCGAGGACGAAAAGATTCTAAGGGGGGAGGAATGTGATAACCCGAATTTTTGGGCATCTGTTAATTGGAAATTAACAGAATTAAATTTAATAAAGTATTTATTTGTAAATTGAACAAATGAAACCCTGAGATATATTTGAAAATATATATATATAAATCTGAATTATAATAATGCTGGATTTTAAATATGAGATAGATATGTACTTGATAATCTCCTAATATAATTATTTAAAATTTGGCAAATTATTCTTTTAAAATAAATAATAATGTGTTGTTATATGAATATATATACATATGAGTAGATTTTACATAGAATTGGATTGGAAATTCAAGAATAAATATATATGATTATTTTTAGATCATGTATGAATATAAACATAAAACATAAGAAAAGATTTAAATAAAGAATCAATACTCTTTCTTTTAAATTACACATAAATAAGAGTATTTAAAATAGGTATAGATTTAAAAACATATTCATTTATTAATATAAAAACAAATTGATATATAATATAAGATCATATAAAAACATTTAATACATGCAAATTACATGTGTAAGCATCATAATAAGAAATTAGGCAAGTGTAATGATTCTAGCATATAATTTAAACAAGTGTCATCTTTTTAAATTATTTCTAATGAGATTATATAATATCTTTATTTTCCTCTCTAACATTTTTCTTTCACCTTCACCTTTCAAACGAATAGCCTGTAAACAAAATTTAAAACCAGAAATTAAATCAAACAATTACTGTTTCAAGATTAAAAACAAAGGCAAAGATTTCAACTCAGCAAAAACATCAAGGCAAGCTGTAGATCTGTTTTAGGTAGCTCAAACTTGAAGAGATTTTCAGATCAAGGCTGTTGATCAACAACCCAAGATCAACTCATCTCATATATATAAAAAAAAAAGAGGATCTAAGTTCAACATCGAGCAACTTCCAGTTTTTTTCAAAGTAAAATTGATTCTCTGTTCAAAAGCTGCAATTTATAACAATCAAGTAAAACCCATCTCAGTTTAAACAAGATTTGATCATCTCAAAACCTTCTGAGTAAAACTGGAAGTAAACTAGTTCAAGGATCATCAAGTCCAGTTTGCAGACATTCAAACTCTCTGTTCAACAACCCTTACAGGTGAGTAAACAAATTTTTTTTTTAAAAAAAAAACAGTTTAATCTAGTTTTAAACTAAAAATGCATGTGATGGTATTGATTTATATTGAATTCTTTAGCTCGAATTTATCTAAATTTGTATGCATGTGTATGTGAGATGTCTGTATATATGTATCAGGTTCTCTGTGTCCAGTCTATGATTTGTTTGGCCTTCAAAAATTCGAATTTCTCAATCTACTCAATATTTGACTTTGATATATAGATGGAAGTTGTTTGTTAGGATATGAAGATGATTTTAAAAATAGCTTTAAGATTTTTAATTCAATAAATAAATTTTAAAAAGGGAAATTACAGTGAAACCCAATTTTTGTAAAAAAAAAATCAACAATCTTAATTCTTGATTTAAATTACATAAGTGAATTCGTGATTGCAAATCACGAATTTTAAAATACTTATCATGATTTTTAGATTGTTAAACAATGGGAATTTTCGAGATGAACGAAAATGGGTTTTTCGTCAATTGTGGGAGATCAAGTTGACTGGAATGGTTGGGGTTTCCTGTGGTGATCGAGAAGTGAATGGGGGAGCCGGGAAAAATGATCGAAGCTGTCGTAGTTTGTCGTAGAGACAACGGCGACGAAATTGATTCTGTAAACCTAGTTTTTGTTGTGGTCTTGTATTGGTCTCGTTCGAATGCCACAAGACATCGAGTTCGACCGGTGTTTGGGAATGCGTAGAGGGGGAGTAGGCGAAGGCGTGGCCGGTGGTGGTGATGATTCTGGTGGTCGGAAGTGGGGGTACGACGCAAGTTTCCAGGAGGATGATGAGGGAGTTCTGGTTCCAGTAGTCGAGATTTTAGCTCGACTTTGAGTATGGGTTCGTGATGATATCTGGGTAGAGGAAATTGTTAGAGGAGGAGATCGACGACTTGTGAGCATCGGGGGCGATGAGCCAATGTCGCTCTGATGAACGTGCACGGGCACGTGCACGTTTGAACATATCTGATATTATTTGGGTTTGGGAAAGAAGGGGGACTCGGGGAAGCCTCGTGTATATTGCCTGACGACTCGAAGTATACGAGAGGGGAGATAGACTCGGGGTTTTAAAATTTTTGCTCGGGATTTCTTTTAGACTCGGGTCTGGGAATTAAGTGTTATAACAAGTTTTACTCATTTTAAAACTTGGTCAAGTTTTATATAATTTCTTAACCCATTTCTTTTTAATAAATTTTGATTTAAGTTAGGATTAATTAAGAGTTTAAAACAAATTATTTTAAGTTTTTAAAATATTTTAAATTATATATATAAACTTTAATTTTAAAGTTTATTTTAAATAAACTTGATGTTAAAATTAAGAAAGTTAATTAAGAAGATAAAATGTTTTAATTGTTAATTAACTTAAAGGTTTAAGTGAATAGGTTAATGACGATTAAATTCCAAAGGTCATTAAATAAGATTTAAATGATAATTGAAATAATGGTTTATCTTTTAAGATCATAAGTAATTAAAGATTAATTAATTAAAGTAATTTAAGGATAATTACTTAAAGGATAATTACTGAATGTAAGTAATTAAAGAATAAATAAGGTTAATTAATTAATCAATGTAATTAATTAAGGTTAATTAATCAATGTAATTCATTAAAGTTAATTAACAAATGTAATTAATTTAAAAAGTGGTTTATAATTAATCAAAGATAATTAAGCAAGATTTAAGGAAATTAATTTAATTTATATTAGGTGATTAAATTAAATTAATTGAGAATGGTTTGACTATTAATCTTGCCTATAGATGATAAACCTGAATTGAATACCTTAGTTTGTCTGAATATCTCTGATATATGAATTGTGATATACTGTGATATGATATGATGGGTTGAACAGTAATATTGTGGGTTATCTATCGATAATGAATTGCTGTGTGAATATGATACCATGTATTTAAAATTGATATGTATTCACATAAACGACTTAGATAAAGATGACATTGATTTCGAAGAGACCGGGGTCGGGTATCAGTAAATACCCGAAACCACTTCGATTTGAAATCTTCTATAATTCTTTATAGATTGATATGTGAAATCAAATAGGCCGGTTTGGAATAATATGGACCATTTAAACTAAGTTGGATACTTAGATATTGTTTTGTGAAAATAAGTGTTGACTATATAAGTTGTTTACTTATTATGAAGTATGAGTTACCCCGGGTTTATATAAGTTCTATGAATTGAAATTTCATGTTAGATGAGTTTACTCACGCTGGTTTCCAGCCTGACCCGGGTGTTACTTTGATGTAATGCTCGGGTCAGACCGAGTATTACAGATTTCCAGGTAAGGACGTTCTGGAGCTCAGGAGGCGAGCTGGATGGCAGGAACGTATGGAGTGTATTCCGCTGTGTATTTGAGAGCTTATTGATAGTAGTCTGGGACAGGTGGATAACTGTCTAGTCTATTTGTAAATGGTTGTAACTCTGATGTATTGAATGTAAATTAACAAATACAGTTTTCTTTGTATAACTGATATTATTATTTGATATTATATTTTATCCGCTGCGAATGTGAGATGTTGTGTTTTCTGTTTTTTTTTCTTTCTTCTTTCTGTTTCTTTCTTCTATCTCTTTTCTTTTTCTTCTAACTATCTGGAATTTTCGGGTTCGAAAATCCCGGGTCGTTACATCAGGTATAACTCTATCTTTGAATTTGAACCATCTTAAGCTTAACCCATCAATTAATCTCAATCTTTTGAAATCAGGCAAGTATCGAGATGTCTCCATTTGCTGCTCTGTACGGACGATCCTGCAAATCTCCATCTTGCTGGATTGAGTCCGGTGATCGCTTAATGCTTGGACCTGATATGATTCTGGAAGCATCTGAGAAGGTTGAGGAGATTAGGAGGAAGATGAGAATCGCTCAAGATAGGTAGAAGAAGTATGCAGATAGGCGTAGGAGGGATTTGGAATTTTCAGTAGGTGATCAGGTCTTTCTTAAGATCTCGCCGCTGAAGAATGTGGTTCGATTTGGAAGGAGGGGGAAACTTGCTCCCAGATTTATTGGTCCTTTCCGCATTCTGGAAAGAATTGGTCCTTTGGCTTATAGAGTTGACTTGCCGGAGAAACTAGCGGGTGTGCACAACGTGTTTCACGTTTCTCACCTTCGTAGATACCTCCATGATCCATCTTTGATCGTTCAGCCTGCCTTGTTAGAGAATTTGGACGTTGAGCCAAATCTCACCATCGAGAGGAAGCCACTTCGTATTATTGATAAAGGTACGAAGCAACTTCGAAGGAAATATGTCTGTTTAGTTAAAGTACAGTGGAGTACAGATGATCGGGATTGCACCTGGGAAACCGAGGAATCCATACGTGCTTCAAATCCTGAATTGTTTGACTCAGGTACAATTCGTTGCCTTCCATTGTCTTTTCGGATATTTCTATTTCTTATTCCGTTTCTTTTCGGGGACGAAAAGTTTTGAGTAGGGGAGAGTGTAACGATCTGAGAATTTTCAGCGATTTTATAACGTAAATAACGAAAATTTCTTGAGATATAAATGATAAAATTTTGATATTTGGAATGCGTCTATTTAATTTGAGTGATGTGTAAAATTTCATTGAATCGTATTAAAGTAAATTTATTTGCGAAATTTAAATTCTAAATTTAATCCGTTAAATTGATGGAATTTAAATATTTTCGGAAACTGAATATTTTTATATAATAAAAATGTAATTCATTTTCTGAGGAAGTCGTCGAAATTCGTTTTGGCAAATTTGGACTTCTACAGCTCCGTTTATCTTATTTTCTACGTTTTAGCAACATTTTCGGTAGCGAAAATTTGAGTTTTTAAGATTTGATCGGATCGCAGATATCTGTGTACCATTTTATTCGCCTCGTCATGCTGATTTCCGCAGTATATTTATTCATGCACTTTGAGATTTAGTACGCGTCGAAACGGGAAAAACGGTGCGTTGTATCGGTACCAGAAATCTTGATATTTTCTTTCCTTTCCTTTTCCCTGATGTGAACCGCGCAGGCAAAGTGAAACGCGCAGACAGAGTAATAAATGAATTGCAATTATAACTTTTCACCTCAATTCACAGAGAAACTTGACAGCTGATATTACTTTATTCTTTTCATATTATATATTCACTTTGCCTTTTCCACTCTACTCACATTTTTCATTCACAAAGCAGGTGCGTTTGTTTATTTCTTCTTCTTGTAAGCTCTCTGCTTCTCTCCTCTTATCCTTTTCTCTCCCTTTATTTTTCTGTTCTCTGTTCTACTTTTGCCTTTTTTTTTCTTTTTTTCTTTTTTTGCCGTGCCCTCTTCTTTGCCAAGCAAGTCCAAACTTCCCTCTAGCGCACGAGCCACTGGCTTCACTTCGCCTAAGCCCTATAACCGAGACATCAATATCACTTTGCAAATGCTAATTTGTATGTTTTTGTTGAAAATTTATATTTAAAATGTTGTTGCATGCATATAGCCTCTGTTAGCCTCTGTTAGTCTCCTATAGGAATCTCATATAGGCTGTGCATATAGGCTCTGTTAGTTTATATAAGATACGGCCACAAAAAATAAATAAAAAAAAAAATTGAAAGGAAAGAAAAATTATATTTGTTGTGACCTATGCATTCTCACGTTGACAGCAATCCACTAATCCAAGCTTTATATGTATTATGTGGGTTGCGTGTGTATGTTTTGTGTGCTGCAACAATAACGTTGCACATAAAAAAAAAAGAAACAGCAAAGAAAATATACAATACAAAACACGTGAGATGTATTCTAATGTACCTGTCATGTTATTATATACAAGTCATTATATAGGTTCTGTTGGTTACATGGCCTCTTGGAACTTTTCTCTGTTGCTAGTGTATGAGTGGGATAATAACTCATATTGATATTGCATGTATACATATTTTCCTCTAATATATAACACGTGTAGATATGGTGTTTGTTTTTGTTTTGTTTTTTTTTTGTTTTTTGTTTTTGGTGACGTGCCGCTACATATATGTGTACGTATATATGGATATATATAAGTATATATATTTTATTCTTCGAAACAAATTTTCGGTGGCAGTACACTTGCCTTGTATCACATATGTGCTGCATATCTGGATGAGTGATAGAGTGATTTTATATATTAGTATAATATGTATTGAGTATACGTGTGTGCTTAGGGCAGCCTGTTCTTGCAAATTTGGAACATTAAAAAAAAAAAATTGTTGTTTTTTTTTAATAGAAATGTAGGTATGTATATTCTGCATCTTTAGATGTATGTTTACACTTATATTTGATTTTTCTCCATAAAATTTATCATGCTAAAATTCGATTTCCTATTGTCGCAGCGATTTGAAAACATCGTGCCGTGTCAGTCGCTCTCGAATTCCATCGTTCTTCAGCCACAAAGGTGAGCAATCACTCACGATTAACACTCTTATGCTTATTAAATTGATTTCGTAGGAAATGACAATTTAAACGTACTGTTAAAATTTAATTGATAGTCGTTAACTGTTAAATATGATAAGTTGTTAATAAAATTGATCACTTATATAAACTGACACCGTTAACTGTTCATTTTTTTTTTTGCATAACTGTATTATTATCGCTCACATTTGCCAGAAATTGTTGTTTATTGTTCTCACTCTGCAAGTTCCCTTAGTTTAGAAATCACTATGGGTTGAAATGATACATACCCGAACGGACTTTAGAATAGGAGAACTTCGTTATGGGTTGAAATGATAAACCCAAACGATTTTCAGTAAATTATTGAAATCTTGGGATTGCGGGTTTAGAAATATAAACCCGTAAAATTTTTTTTAATCATTACGGATTAAAATAACAAATATCCGTACCACTTGACCATAGGATAGAAAATTTTATACGGACACCATTGGTCTGTTTTGAGGAAATATGATTTCCAAATATTTGAAAGGATAAAAAAATGAGCTTGAGTTTGAAATGTAATAAGAATTCTATTTTATTATATAAATTTAAAATTTTAAAGGTATATATATTGAAGATACAAAGGATGAGTTTTAAATTAAAGGTAATTGTAAAATAATTTACTAATACTTTCATATATATATAATAAAATTTTAATTTGAAAGGAGTCATTTAAAATTTTATTTAAATTAGATTTTTATAACTTTAAATAAATAAAGGTTTGGAAAGATACACTGGAATTTTATAGGTAATTTAAACGAGTTGATAATTGAATTTAATGGAAGATTCATTTAGGACTAAATGATTTTGAAGTGATTTGATATTGTTTCAGAAAAGGGGAATGGATACTTTCAGAAAAAAAATTATATAATTAAATTTGAATATTCGTTTTGACCTAAATTTGTATATTTGATTTAAATATTTATAAAGAAATTTATAAATGACCGCGGTGTGAAATAAGCGTTTGGTTGTTAAAGAGACCGGGATCGGATATTGGCATACTCTCTGCCAATACCGAAAACCACTTTAACAACTATGTACGTGGTGGAGATTCCAGAATGAAGTAGGATGATTTGACGAACGACTCTGTATGGTATTTACGTAGCCCTGACTTCCGTGAGTCAGCTTGATGTGGCTAAAACAGGAGCTATACCGGGCCAAGTGGGGTCATTCCCCCTATCGGGCACATTTCTTCGAAACCTTATCTATTGCTTTTGTGATTCGATTTGGTGTGCACACCTTTGATTTGAAGTGTGTCACGAGGTGGGCGGTAGTAGCTGCTATGCGTCACCACCAGTCCGGGAGTGCAATTGGTATATCTACCCTGGCATTGCCTCGAGTGCCTTGTCACATGCCCTATCGCGCCTTCTACGATTATGGTTTGTACCATACCTATGGGGTACCCTCTGTGTAAACCTCCAGTTTACGGAGGAGCGTACGGTACTGTATAGAGTATGGGAATATATACAATGTGTTAAGGGGGATATGGGTAACGCCTTAACGCTATTTTTTTTGATACTTTACTTTACTGTAGACATTATATATGTATCGTATTGTACTATGTATGTAGATAGTTTATCGGATCCTTAAAGGATGGAATCCCAACATTCCTTTAAGTTATATTGCATTTACCTGACATTTCACTTGAACTTGATTTATCTGCATAAGAAAGTTAATCCTGATTCGAGTGTTTTGTTTTGCTTTACGCTCGAGTCAGCTTGAGTGTCACAGTACGAGATTCATCCTTTGGAGCAGGAGTTCGTTGGAAGATCTAGCTTTTCTATTTTCAGTTTCCAATTTATCTCTGTTATTCCAGTTGTATGTTCAGTCGTGTCATTTGCTTTGTACTAGAGACTTCTATGTACAGGGATTTCTGATGTATTCTGTTTATGACTATGTTATTTCTGTAGTAGATTCATGAACTACTATTTATTCTATTCCACTGCTCTGTTGTAAACTCTGTGTCTGTGATTCTGTGATTGACTTATTTACTATATGTGCTAAGTTATGCCAAATAAATATATTAACAATCTGTTATTTGGAGCAATTCAAGTTTGACATTGTCAATTTGGATGGTTCGAAATGGCGGGTCGTTACATAGATAGACACCTCTATATCCTCCAATCTATACACCGTATGTGATAGGACCTAACCACATATAGTAATCGACTCGTATCATATCAATTATATCGAACATCTTCTCATTTCAACTTTCTTATAGCGATCGACATTCACAATGGTTATTAACTTGAGTATTACTCTACACATACTCGTATACATCACCCAATGTTTTAACGCTTTTTGTAACGACCCGTAAATTTTAATAATTTTTATAACGTAATTAATTGAATTTTGTGAAATTTTTTAAACAATAAATTTTGAAATAAAAATGTTATATTTGGGATACGTATTTAAAAACATAGCAACTGGTAAATTTTCACCTGATAATATTAAAGTTTATTTTCTTGTGAAATTCTATTTCAATTTAAGTCAGTTAATTATTGATGAAAATAAAATGTTTTTCAAACTTGAATATTTTTATACAATAAATTTCTATATCATCTTTTGAGTGAAACATCAGTCTTCGTTTCGTCAAATTTGGACTTCTATTGCTCCGTTTATCTTAATTCTGGCAGAATAGCAGCATTTCTGGTACCGATTATCGACTTTTGATCGGATGATCGTACCACTAATATCTGTATACCATTTTGATCGTCTTATCGTGTTGATCTCCACAGTATATTCATTTCTGTATTTTGAGGTCCGGTACGCGACGGAAACAATAAAACTGTGTGTCGTATCGGTACCAAATGGAGACTTTTAACTTACCGTGCCTTTTCAAAATTCAAACGTGATGTCCAATCAATCAAGAAATTAATTGCTTTGAATATTTCAGTTGAATCAATCTGAGACTATTCCATTTCTTTCTTTTTTTTCGGTTACTTTTATTTATTTCTTACTCTGCCTAACATTCGTTCAAAGGCTTACTTCCAGATCTGCATCTCACTTCTTAAAAATCTCTTCTCCTCTCCCATTCGTTCTCTGCCTCCCACTCTCTTTCCTTCCCCTTTAAATTTTCTCACCACCACTTGGCTTCTCGTCCACCGATTCTGCCATCACAGCCAAGACAAGCAACCAGATCCATCGTTTTCCCTCTCGACCGCATCCTCACCCGCCACCATCTAGTTGGCCGAGCACCACATTCCAGACCCTAATCCCACGTGGACCCCATTCCCCTCCTCTCTGTTGTGTAAATGTAAGTTTTGTACGTATATATTTTGTAGTTTATATATGTAAGTTGATGTATGAAAACTGTTAATATATAACTGGTTACATCTTAGTTTATTAAGTATGTATATATGTATACTTTTCAAGTATTATTTAGTTAATGCAAATGTTTGGCCGTATGTATCTGGTTATACAAATGATCATTGAAATTTGGTTTATTATTTAGTTATATATATTTGTTTATTTAAACCATTGATATAAAAAATATATATATATAGAGTTTGTATAAAGTCTATTTTAAGAGATGTATGTATGAGTTTTAGATGGGCTGTATATATATAGTAAGTTGTATTATTCTAATTTTATAAGTTATATGGTATTATTGAATATATATATATATATTGTTATGTTCTCATATAACACGTTTTATTTCATTCTTAATATATGTTTAAATATATATGGTTATATATATCAGGTCTGCATGTATATATGGTTATATATCAAGTCGGCGTAAAGGTGGTTGCATATCTAGCATACATATATGTGTATAGTCTGCATACATAGTGACCCACATATATACATTCTGCATAAATATGTTTTAAGGCATTTATATGTTGAATTTGTACAGCCTGCATATGTGTAAGTTTAACTGGTGATAGACATATTTTATTAGATCAAGAATTCAAAGTATATTTGCCATATAAGTTGTCTGCATATAATGGCTTATCTATATAAATGCATATGTGTTTGAGTAACATGCATTTATTAGCTGTACACATATTTATACATATTTGTCGTAGTGGTCTGAATAGTTGCAGAGCCTGCATACGTATTTTGTTAGTATATAAGTAAGTATTTTGACAGCTACTTATATTTGAAGTATGAAATTTTAGGTTGGTATATATATAAATCTTATATATGTAGAGTTACTGTGTATATATGTGTTGTTGGTTATAGTAGATTTGAAATATAATTCTAAGTATTGTTTGGTAGCACATACATATATATATATATATATAATTGCAGATGAACATACTGTATATATGTAAGTATTTTGCATTTTTATTTGATATATATATATATATATTCATTTCAAATTTTATAATGTTGATATGTTGTTATATATGTGTTTATTTAAAGCAATGATTTTGATGTATATATAATTAGTCAATATGTGTTAAAGTAATATTGCTTTGAAATTTAAATAGATATACTCTGTCTCTATCTAATTGATTTTTGATTGGTTCTCCTCGATTTCTGTTATCAGCTATACCTGTCAAATTCATGCCCATCTAGTTTTGTTTTGGAATTCGTGTTGGGATTCGTAACTTGACTTCATTCTAGTTCATCTCTCTCTAGCCTCGAAAGGTGAGCAATCACTCACGATTAACGTTCTTGTATTTATTAAATTTGATTTAAATTGAAACGACAATTGAAATATGATGCTGTAGTTATTTAAATTGTTATATATGCTATTATCTGTATTATGTTCACCTATGACATCTGACACCAATATCTGTTATCACTCTGCAAGTTCCCTGTTAGTATAGAATTCACTATGGGTTGAAATGATACATACCCGAACGGACTTTAGAATAGGGGAAAATCGTTATGGGTTGAAATGATAAACCCAAGCGATTTTCATTTGAATTGAAATTGGGATTACGGGTCGAAATGATTTCTACCCGTATATATTTAAATTTCGGATTGAAATGATAAATATCCGTATCACTTAACCATATGATAAATATATATACAAACACCGTTGGTCCATATATATAAATATTTTGAAAATGAATTCTATGGCTTTGGAAAGAAATATATGGTTTTATCAAATGTTGATTCTTAAAATTTTTATATAAATGGAAATGATATATATAGATTTAATAACGATATTTAATTTAATTAAGATGGATTTAATACATATAATATGTTAAGTATAAAATTTATATTTCGAAATAGATTTTTTGTAAAAATTTGAATAAGTTAAGGTTGGGAAGATAATTTGAATTTAGTAAAGAATTTTATTTAATTCAACCAATTTAAAGCTTATTGAAATTGGGATTTAAGATATGATCCATAACTTGAGTTTGATTTAAATAATTAAATGAATATTTCTTGTTTAAATAAATTTAAGGAAATACTTAGAAAAATGAAACTTAAGGCTAGTTAAATGATATTGAATTTATTAAGTGAATATTCCCTGATTAAATAATAATAAAGTCAAATCAAGTGCTATATGAAATTGTTAAATTAAAATTTGAAAATGTTGAATATTAAAGCTTTGAAATATATTGAAATTTTAAATGGTATATTTAGAACTGAATGGAATTGATGAATTGAGCTTTGAATAAATTTGAATTTGGAATTTGAGTTAATTTGAATCGATTTGTGAGACTTGAGGAAATTATAAGTACTTTACTTTATAAATTATTTAATGAACATACATTATTTGGGAAAAATAGATATATTTGAACTGAAAATGATATTTCGTTTTTGAAGTAAATAAATTTAAAAATGACCACGGTGTTATAGTGTATATTTCCACCTTGTAGATAGTTCTGAAGATCCTTAGAGGATGGTTATCCCAAACATCCTTTAAGTTACTTGTATTTCAGTTGATATTTCAATTGAGTTGGATTTATCGATATAAGAATGTTAATCCTGACTCGAGTGTTTTGTGTTTTGCTTTACGCTCGGGTCAGACCGAGTGATACAGCATTTGAGACTCACCCTTGGAGTTTGGAGCTTCCTTTGGAGATCCAACTATCGCCTCAGCTTTTAGCTCTTCTAGTTGATTTGTTCAGAGAAGTCATCTATTCGTACTGAAGACTTCACTGTATTTGAGATATTCTGTTGTATTTTATTTCTAACTCTGATGTGTATATAGTAGCTTCATGAACTACTATTTTATCTATTCCGCTGCGTATTATTGTATTACTCTGTGTCTGTGATTCTGTGATTGATTTATTTACTACATATGCTGAGTTTTGCCAAATTTAAATTAACAATCTGATATTTTGAATTATTCAAGTCAGACATGTGTGGATTTATTGTCGATTTGAATGATCCAAAATAGCGGGTCGTTACAGTTGGTATCAGAGCCAGGTTCTAGGCAAACTTAACATATATGGTAAACTGATTTGCGGAATCACTTTTGTTCTGGCCTCTCCCTAATTATATTCTTATTTGAGTATATCCATCTTCTCTTTTTGAATTTTAATTATCTCATCTTCGTTCGAGTCCTTTCCCTTTTGTTTTGAAACTCCCTTTGAGTTAATTTCCCCTTGAATTTTGAACTTCTATCTTGTTGATTTTGACTCATTGAATATTTGAATGATAGGAAACTATCTTGTAATGGCAAAATCAAAAGAGCAGAAAGCAGCCCGTCGGGCACGAAGAGCACTGGCCCGTAAGGAACGGGAGGAAGCAATCGAGGGACAAGAGAGGCTATGGAGAGAAAGAGCAGAACCGGGTCCTTATGACCATGTCATTTGTTATCGGTGTCAGGAAAAGGGACACTATGTAGTCATGTGCGGGAAAAGGAATGTAGGAAAGAAGAAAGAGGGCAAGCGTTTTCGATCCAAGATCTTCTGTTTTAGATGCCGTAGTGAGGGGCACTTTCCCAGTCGCTGCTAGAAGGTGAAGAAAGTGAAATCTGCACCCACTACATCAGTCGAACTATCAACCATTTGCTATCACTGTAAGAGGCCTGGGCATATAGCCAGGAATTGTTCTGTGCGAAAGTATGGAAAGAAGGTTGCGTACCCGCAGTTCATTAAGGAAGATGGGAGTGTAGTGCACCTATGCCAGAAATGCAGATGTTGGGGGCACATTGAGGGGGAGTGTTCTGGACCCGTTGATGTACCACCTGGAAGAATTAATACTGATGCTTTGTTTATATAGGAGTGGTAAATCTATGGACCTTTTGTTATCTGTTGTATGTTAGGTTGCTTTAAGCGAACTCTATTGTATCTTTTGCTTAGCTGAAGTTGTCAAACTGGAGACATTTATGCTTCTGTTTCGTATGTTATGAATTCGAGTCTTTCCAAATTTTGAATGGAAATTCTTTTGTATCGATATAGGTTATATATCTCTAATCTTGGTGGGGATTTGCTTCGATTAGGATTCCTTTGAACTTTGGAACGTTCCTTGCGGTTCAAAAATTCAATTCTTGTCTCTCTCTATTGGTATTCTTTTGATTCTGGAGTATCCCATAACTCCACTTCGAATGATCTCTATAAGAATAGGCGATCCCGCCAATCTTTGAATGATTGTAAAGGGGTGGAACTCCTTTACAATAGGCATTGATTCACCGGAGATTTATATATCCCTCGGTTTTGATGTTGCCACCTCTTGTTATGCCGAATTCTATCTCTAGCGATCGAATGTCGATTTGCTCTAGATTTTCACATCGATTATTCTTGAAGTCACGGTTGACCCGGTTAAGGTCGCCCGTGATTTATATAAGTGTATCCGACTACTGCTTTGTAATTAATTATCTCATTTTCGTTCGAACTTATTTACGAATCAGAATCCTATTCGATTAGAGTCCCTCTAATTTGAATTTCCATCTTTGTTTTGAAATCCATTCTTGAACCATCCTTTGAAAAATCAGGCTTGTTTATATTTTAGAAATTGTTTTATATATCGTATTATATTCTATATATAAAAGCGTAATGTTTTCGATAAAGATTATAAACCCTTTTAAAATAAGAACTTGAGGTTTCGAAAGGATTTGTAATTTTGGAAAAACTATATAAGAAATTTGATTTATCTAAAAATGATTTATAACTGAAGGATTTTAAAATTTGAAATTCGAGAATTGAACCCCGGTATTTTGAAATTGGTTTTAAGATTTTGAAATATATTATAATAATAATATGATTTAAAAGTATTTTCCGAATAAGAAATGTTTCAAATGATTTTAATGAGTTTCGAAGAAATTTCAAAAGAAGTTTGAGTAAATAGAAGTCCAGAACTCACTTATGTTGCTGGAAAATAATTTCGGTGATGAGTGCACGCATCATCGACATTGATTTTCGAGTTTCAGAGTGAGGGATAGGCCACTTCAGTAGCTTTGCTATGCGAGTGATTTTGTGAAACCATTATGATTTCAAATTCCGAAGTAAGATTTGATATTCGAAAGATATATGTATATATATATATATATTTGAAATGATTTAAAGAAAGCCGGTGTTCAGTCCTCGAGTTTCGAATTTGATATAACCCTATCTATTAAAATTGATGTCACGTCCCGACTTTCTAGCCACAGAAAGACGTATCATGAATTAAGAAAGAAAGGGATAGAAAAGAGATAAGATAGAGAAGAAAGAAAAAAACACATCAGAATCTAAACAGCGGAACGAATAAATTATATTAATCAAATAAGATATTACATTGTATCATATACATCAGAGATACACAGCTTATACAACACATACTAGACAGTTATAAACATCTGTCTAGTCATTACAACCCAAATACAACTCAACAAATGACTCATACAGACTAACACAGCGGAACACTATATCTACGAACGCTGAAGCCTCCTGCTCCATTGCTCCTCCAAAGATTCGTCAAAGCAAACCTGAATCCCTTGGCTACTCGTAAAAATTTGAGTACCCAAGGTTTAATAAAACAGAAAATAAACACTTGGGTCAGACATGGGTCTGGTGTGAGTAAACGGTTTAAATTGCTTAACTTCAAAACCTTTTGAAAACAAAGGTATCACGTAAGACTCCCCACAAATAAACATGGGTAAGTTTTTACCTTACGCTAACCAAAACATTTGATAGGAAATCCAGTTATATTATAATAGGGTCTAGGGTTTTCAAGTAAAATACAGAAATAGCTGGAATGCTTACATCTCACGTTCCAACATAGTTGGGCACAACTAAATCGTACGGCACTTATTGGAGATTGGATTCCATACAATGGCAGGGCTACTGGGGTACCGCCCGTCACAGTACGTGGCCTAGATCACCGTACCGAGGATCACTCCCAATCCCCTGCAACACAAGGCCGGAACATCCCTTACTGGATAATTCCCGCATAAGAAACCCCGCGGTTGTAGCTAGCAACCGCCCACAAAGCCGAAATAAAAGGGACTCTAGACAGAGGAATCTTATACTACTTGGGTGCTACCCACTAACCTTGCTGCACCTCCCCTGTTTTAGCCATTCCCGGTTGATGAGGCTTGAGGTCACGATTACCTTTAATCAGAACACATCACTTAGAATGCTCATCGTCCACCTGACGATGTGCTGAAAGCATTCAATCCATACAAGTTCGTTCCGGGTTCGAACGAAACCGAAGGCATTATCTCGTTACACTCGTTTTGGAATCACCCTCAGAGTTAACGACAATAACCCTTGCACTCTGAATCTTCATCTTTACTTGAGATTCACGACCTATCGTTAATTTGGATCGATGTGGTATTCGGGTCTCCAGACCTGGAATACCGGTATACGGAAACCCGATCCCGGTCTCATCGAAATCCAAAACGTATCTTTTAAGGCCAAATTGTTTTAAAGGTTAAAACAAATTCAATTCATTATCTTTATACACAAAGAAAGATAATTCACAACAGATAATCAACATTATCAGATAATCCATACAATTCAACTAACATCCATATCATACAACATATATCTCATCAGAGATATCAATCAATGCCAAGTATTCAATACTATCACCCATTCATAAGTAATGATTTATATTATCTTTTAATTAATTTAAAGAATTAAATTAATTACTTCATTTTATAAATCCTTCTTACTTAACCATTAATTAATTATAATTTAATTAATTAATCATCTTTTAATGATCTTCTTAATTAATCTTCCTTGATTAATTATACTTTAATTACATTCAAGTAATTATCCTTAACCATATACAGTAATTAACTTTTAATTACTATCATTAATTACAATAATTAATGAACCTTCATTAATTAATTAAGCATATAATTAAGCATACTTTAATTAATTACTTTCATTAATCAACCTTGATTAATTCATTAATTAAATAATCCTTACTAATTAATTAACCTTTTAATTAATTAAACAATTAATTTTAATCAACCACTTCATTAATTAGTCTTAATTAATCATAAACGGTAATTAACAATTTGTAATTGCTTATCTTAATTAATTACTTCTTAATTAATTATATTAACCTTGATTAATCAATCTAATTAATTAATCTTCAATTATTTCATTAAGTAATTATTAATCAATTTAAATTAACAAATAATCCTTAATTAATTACTTTATTAATTAATTACTCTTAGTAATTAATCTTAAATTAAACACATTTAATTAATCACATTTATTAATTAACTAAACTAAAATTAAGTAATTAATTCTTAATTACTTACATAAGTAATTATCTTCTAATTACTTGCATTAAAAATCTTGATTACTTTCTTAATTAATTACTTAACCAAAATTAATTCCATCATTAAATAATTCTTAATACTTAAATTAATTAATTACTTCATAATTAATTTACTTTAAAATAATTATATTAATTAATTCCTTAATTGATAATATTAAGTGATTACCCATTAATTACTTCAGCTAATTACTCCATGAGTAATTTACTCCTCCTAATTACTTTAAGTAATTATCCATTAATTACTTTATTAAGGAATTTACTCATTTAATCATAAATTGATTTCTTAAATTAATTAGGCTAATTAATTAATCTAAAATTAATTACATTAATTAATTAACTAATTAATCATTTCTTAATCTCTAATTAATTCATTAACTATTCACTAATTACTTTATTAAGTAATTTATTATTAATTACAAATAGTAATTAAGCTCAAATTTATTTTATTAATTAATTGTTCTTAATTAATCTCTACTTAACTAATTAAGAATAAACTTTACATTTATTAAACATTTACTCAAATCATTTACTTTATTAAAAGTAAATTAAAAATCAATTTTGAAATAAAATTTACTTTAACAAAATAATACAAACATTAAATTTTTATATACTTAAATTTTTGAAACCCAGTTTCAACATGTTTAATCAAATTAAACAATATTCATTTTTGAAACAATTATCATATCCTTTAAACTTATTTGTTTAAAAATATATTTGAAATCAAATCAAAACATTACTTAATAATTTCTTTAAAGTTTTAAACTTGTTTAAACACTTTTCTTTTAATTTAAACTTGATTAAAAACTTGTTCAAGCTTTAAACTTAAAACTTGGTAATGATTTCTTTAAGATTTTTAAACCTGGAATACTATTTTAAATTTGAAACCCAGATTTAAAAACAAAACAACTCGGCCAGCTTATAATATCTTCCCGAGCCAACTTCGAGTCGTCCCAATCAAAAACTCGAGCCTGCCTCGCGTTTCCCTAAATTCATCTGCTTCGAGTCGTAACCCCCAAATGCTCGAACCATCACCGAGACGAACTCGTCTTCCCCAAACGCGAAAAACCCAGTCACCCCAATGTGCACACGTGCACGTGCACGTACACCGGTGTCTCCGACCACCATAGTTCATCGTAGCGACCCTCGACAGTCACACAAACCCACGTGATCCCGAAACCAAACCCAGATCGATGATAACTCAATCGAAACGAAATCGAGCTAATCTCGCCAAAAACTGGAACTCATATCACGATCAGAAATCAATCCAATGTTGACGAACTCTGCCTCGAGAAGCCTCGCCATTCACATCGTAGCTCCGCCTCGATCTCCTGCGTCTCCAGTAATCCATGCGATCGACTCCGATCAACCATAGCCATCGCGAGAGCCCTTTAAACATCATCGTTCCACACTTCCTCTAGAACCCTAGTTCATCGTCCTCCGACCACCACAGTTCTCTAAAAATTACCTCACTATTTTTCCTGTGATCATCAACTCATCGGCCACCTCCATGCCAAAATTCGACAAACATTACCACTCCGATTACCAGAAATCGGCAGAGAACAATTTCCCGTTCAACTCAAACCTTTTCAATAATTGTTTACTTAAAAATTATGAAACCAATATCAAAATTCATTATTTTCTAATTCGAATACGATTGTGAAATCAAATCATGAAATTATGAACATTGATTTTTCGACTTGAATTCATTCTAACTGACATTCCTACTTTCCAGCCCTCCTATTCATTTATTCTACTCAATAATATTTTTAAAAATGATATTATAATGGTACAAACATATCTCCTTTACAAATTATAGCTTGAATTCAATTAGATGGGAAGATATGAAATTTTTGTGTGAAAATCTTGGGTCTGCCATTAAACAGAGAAGTATATACAGGCATGCATGTTTAAATATCTACATAATCATCTACATACAAACATATTTTCATCATGCAAACAATTTTCACAAGATCATTACAAATATTTATCACAAACATCAGATTTAAACAGATTCAAGTCTTTAATAGGGAAATTTGCTCATCTTAAAAAATAACAGAGAACAGGTATACAATAATATTCATGCATTCTCATCAGCTTCATATAATCATTTTAATCTTATGTAACAGCAATCATTTATCATTGATATAAAATTTAGCATCAGATTTTAAAACTGTTTTTAAAATAAAATAAAATTTACTCACCTTTTTTTTTTCTTTCCAAAGAACAAAACAGAGCAGTGTTTCCAGGCTTGAATATTTTTGATTTCCTGAAACTTGCAAACTTGAAATCCTTGCATGCTTGTACTAGTTGAATCTTTAACTTGATTGTTGTTGATACTTTGCATGCTTGTTTAATGTTGAGTTAATTCCCTTGCTCAGGTTAAATTAGTTGAATAGAATGCTTTCAGATTTGATTTTTGTTTCTGTTTTGATTTTGTTTTTAGTTTCAGAAAAGAGGAGAAAAAGAATTGAGAAAGTATGTTTGAACGATTTTGAACTGAAGAAAAAGATGAAGATCAGCTCTTCTTCTATATTTACTTAAAATTAAATTTCAAAAGAAACTAAGTATGCCACTTGTATTATTATAAATTAGACAAATGTCCATGCAATTTTATTTAGCTTACAAGTGTTAAAATCCTTGCATAATTTTGTTTAAACCCTCTTTAATAAAGGTAATTATGTTTTTAAAACCTTATTTACAAAAGTATTTATGTTATATTAATTATGTAAATATAGTTTTATATAAATTCATGTTTTATTTATTTATTTACAAACTATTTAGTTTAAGTATCTATATCATATTATTTATGAAATGTGAATTTAATTTACTTATGCTATATTATTTAAATTTTTACAAACCTTCTAAATCCAAAAGATATTTAAAAAGAAAGTTTATTCTAAACCATATATACATACTTATAACCATTTTAGTTTAATACTTATTAAAAGAAAACAAGATAAAAATTAAAACCTTTATTAAATTTTAAACACCTTAAAGAATACAAAATAAAACTTTATTTAAACTATCATATTTAAAATAAACAATTATCTTATATTTTGAAAACAATTGAATAAATCTTAACTAACCTTTGAAAAATATTAATTTTAAAACAAAACTTTAAATCACAATTCATACATATATAAATTATCAATAGATTGAAATTAAATTCATAACAATACAAATTATAACATATACATACATATATATTACAATTTGAAAATTTATCTTTAATTTAAAACAAAAGATATTTCTATTCACAATATATATCAAATATATATATATTATAAATAGAATAAAATTTTATTAATTTTAACAAACAAATCTCATCAATATTAAATTATTAGAAAAGATAAGTATTACCAAATTAAATTAAAATTATAAAGAAAATTATCAATCCAATTAAATTATCAATACAGATTATTAAATTTATATTGTCCAAAATCCCGGGATATCACATTCCTCCCCCCTTAAAATAATTTCGTCCCCGAAATTAAAAACAAAGTTAATTTTAATAATCCAGCAAAGATTTAATTTTAAACAGCAACCACGTACATATCATCCAATTCCTAACAACCAAAGCAACCAATCAAATAATCAAACAAACCATCTAACTATCCTAATACAAATCAGGATAGATCTCATACTACTATCTCGAGTTTCCCCGAGTATAAATCACCTGGAGACTCGCTCTACATAAGCTAAACAAACTACACCACCATGATCTAAAGCTCCTCACTTCTCTAGATCCACCAATCAGAACAGAATATTAGATCACACTCAAGTCCAGCTCAACTTCCAAATTCAACTGAACTGCAGATTACATACCAGCAATGCATCATACACGTACTCCCTCAGAGATACGTGAAATATAATGAATTCCAGCTATCCAAACTGGCCATTCAATCCTATAGACAAAAGAACTTTCGAGAATACAGGAAAATCCAAAATACCTCGGAGTTAACTTTCTAGACTTACCAAAACTCATAGCTCTATAATCGGAGAAAAACTTAAACAATTTCCAATTTCCAACTCCGAATTCCAAACTCCGACTCATATCTACATAACTCACCAGACAATCTTGGACTACCCCATCTCTTCGTGATCAGCTCAACCTTTGCTGATGCTCCTGAAACAAATCTGAATTAAGGACAAAATGATCCCCAGATCCTATTCAACAATATGATCCTTCCAAAATCTATTAATATCCAAACTTGAAAACTAGATCTGACCAATCCATTTCCAAAAATTTCTGAGCTGCTACACCAACTCTTCTTTCTCTAAGAACCATCCTACTACCAGACTAACCACCGGTATCGCTTCTGGAATCAAGTCGATACGGAACTCAAACTCTAGATGCAGACAAACTTCTACTACCTCGAAAACATCCAGAAAAATCTCTAACTACTTCAGTAGCTCCTACTTCCATATGATAAATCTCAATCTCAAACAAAAGATTGCCCAAGATAAATTCCCAAACTAATCGCAAGTCACTTTTGCGATCCTACCTAGTTCGGATTCCAAAGAAACTGTTCTCTCTTTACTAATTAAAAAGAGTCTTAAGCTTTTCCAAACAAGGTTAACCCTTCAAGAAAGCCTTCACCATCTTCCCGGACTGCTGATAGAAGAACCACAAAGATTCTTGAACCATCGGAGAAACGAGCCACACTACTGCTTCCAAACTCTATCTCAGGGACACTGCTAAGCCAGAAAATCTTCTTGTCGGCACACAAACACTTCCGAGCTGAAACTGCTATCACAGCTAATCAAAGACTTCTAATCCATAGGCTCCTCGAGAAACTCGGACCCCAAACCAAACGCCAATAACTTACTCTTCTCAATCTTGCTCCAAAAAGAACATCTACTTCGGGAACATCCATAGATATTGCGTTTCATCACACATCTGCTCCTTCCTGAAGTCGCCAAGCTACCGTTACTTACTTCTGCACAACCGACAGATCCAAGTCTAGAAAATCTGCTCACCCGAGCTCAACAAAACTTATACTCCAATAATGGACTCCGAATCTTGAAAAAGATTTCCTTCAGAGATCCAAGAAATTCTTACACCATACTGCCAAACTTACTCGAGACGGTATTGAGTTTACAGTCTCGATAGATACACTTCCAACCTCAACATATAAACTTCAACCAATGGTAGTCGTGTTACACTCACCACCACCCTATCTACCTTTATAACTCATATTGGAAAACCCGAACAGATAATCCAACACATTAGGTAGATATATATATATATATATATATATATATATAGTTTTTAAAAATTACAAATACGCTCTCTCAAAATAGACTCCACTCCAGAGCTAAGGTATTCACTCAACCTAATGCTCTGATACCAACTGTCACGTCCCGACTTTCTAGCCACAGAAAGACGTATCATGAATTAAGAAAGAAAGGGATAGAAAAGAGATAAGATAGAGAAGAAAGAAAAAAACACATCAGAATCTAAACAGCGGAACGAATAAATTATATTAATCAAATAAGATATTACATTGTATCATATACATCAGAGATACACAGTGTAACGACCCGAAAATTTCAACTGTTTTAATAACGTAATTAGTTGAAATTTTGTAAAATTTTTAAACGATAAAATTTTGAAATATAAATTTGATATTTGAAATGCGTTTAGTTAAACATAGCAACTGGTAAATTTTCGTCCGAAAATACGAAAATATATTTCGCGCTTAAATTCACTTCAATTTAATCAGTTAAAAAGCAATGAAAATAAAATGTTTTCGGAACCTAAATATTTTTACATAGAAAAATTCTAAACCGTCTTCTGAGCAAGATGTCAGTTTGTTGTTTTTCCAAATTCGGACATCTTTGGCTCCGTCGATCTTATTTTTCAGCGTTTTTCTTGCATTTTCCGCTAGTAGAAAATTCGAATTTTTAGAATTAAATCATACTGCTAATATCTGTATACCGTTTTGATCGTCTCGTCGTGCTGATCTCTACGGTATATTTATTTCTCCGTTTTGAAGTCCGGTTCGCAGCGAAAACCGTAAAACGGTCAATCGTATCGGTACACGTTCTAGTTTATTTGTGTTCCGTGACCATTCAAATCTTTTTCCAACGGGCATCAGCTTTTATTATCAACATTGAATTCGCGTCTTGACCCTTGCTATTCCCGGAGTTCATGACATTCTTGGTTTGTCTACTCAAAATTTTCTTTCGGTTATGTTATAAAAATTGGAAAGGAAAAAGCAAGTTACGTATATCTTTAGCCACTGCATGCTTTCCCTACCTACTTCCTCTCATGTATTCTTCCCTCTCCCTCTCCAACCACCGCACAAAGCTAGCCATCCTCTTCCCCCTCAAATGCTCCGCCATTCCCGGCCCATTAGATCCACGTTCATCTCCAAAGCTCTCGCCAGCCCCATGCTATCACCACAAATCATCGCTTCATCTCTCCCCTCCGCTTTGCACCCGTTGCCCCTCACCTTGGCCTGCGACTCCGCCCTACCATCCCACTGCTGTAGCTGCCACCAACCCTTCCTCCGCCGCCTCGTTCTCTCCTTCCCTCAATCTTCCACCTCCCTTAGCCTTGTGACCAGCCCCAGCACCCACCTCCGCCTCTCACTCTCGTACTCCATTGCCTTTCCCGGAAGCTTGCAGCCCACCATTAAAGCCATCTCCCTCCTGCCAGTCGAAACCCAACAGCCACCTCACTCCAATACGCCATGGCAGCCTCCCACGCATGCTGCAACCCGAACCACCGCTTCCTCCCTCCTCCTCGTGATCTGCCGAGCCTCCATTTCTCCAGTTCCGCCGCTTCTACCTTCTCTCTCACGCGACACCTTCACCTCCTTCCTCTACTTTATTGAAGGTACAGTTTGAAGTTTATATATGTTTAAAATAAGTATATTGTATTAAGGACAGATTTTGGTATAAATAGTATATGTCAGTTTCCAATATTTTTGTTTGCAAATTCGCATAACCATGTATACATGACTTTATATATATTTATATGTTCTAGTATTATATAATAAGGTCACTGTATATATTATATTTTGGTAAATGCATATAGGTGTGTTAAACTGTTAAGCTTTAAAATGTATTAATTCAAAAGGTTATTATTATAAATAGATTGTTTTGACTAAAGCAGTTGGCTTGAAATAATATACATGTATTTATACAGTCCAATTATATATTTATAAGTTTACTTTCATCTTCAAGTTACAAGGTATAAAGTCACTTTAGCGTGTGTACACGATTTACATTTGTTATTGAAAGGTAATACTATATATATACATTTCACGTTAAAAGTAAACAAATGTAAGATCTGTAAAAGCTCTGTCATATATGCATCGGTTAAAGATTTTGTTTACATAAGAGCACTAAGTACTTTATATATAGTTCAAAAGTTTTATATCTATATCTATATATTTTACAATAGTATCCCAGTACTATATATATAATATGGTTTGTAGTACAAGTACATGTGTTTTAATATTGGTAAAAGAGTACAGTAGATGATTTATATTAGCGGCGTCTGTTAAAGTATGAACATCAGTTTGCACTTATATATATATTATGTATAGTTCATATAAATCTGTTAGTTGAAGTGTTAAATGAGTTGTATGCATACGTATATATGGTTACTTGAGTTTTAGATAATCGGTTCCGCGGTGAAAAGAAAAAAATAAAGTAATGTTGTATATATATAATATGTTGTGTGGTCGGTTTATTTATACATGATTAGTTGATATACTAGTTTATAAATTATATAATCTGTTAATCATTTAAGTTTTGATATATTGGTTCAAATTTTAGTCTATATGTATGTTGTACTTTAATGTATGAAATTTAATCTTTAACAATGAATTTTGAATATATATATATATATGTATTTAATTTAGTATGTGTTTAAATTTAGAATATGATATATATAAATGAACGGTTATGTATATATTTATATATAGGTTCACTTATACCAATTATCTTCATCGACCCCGTTTTGATTTGTTCCATCTATACTTATTATCAGCTTGATCGTTGAATTCATGCCAATTTTGCTTTGCTTCAATCCGTCATTCAAAATTTCAGTGTGCGTATCCGTGTCAGCTCCCGTTCTGTCCAGCCTCGAAAGGTGAGCACTCACTCACGATTAACGTTCGTTTATTTATTAAATTTGATTTCAATTGAAACGACAATTGAAATATGCTGCTGTTAGTTGATTACACTGTTATATATGCTATTACCTGTATCAGTTCACCTGTGACATCTGACACCATTATCTGTTAATTATTTATGCGATGATAATATAGTTTAACTGATAATTGATTGATTGTTGATGTTTATATTGGACGTTAAATTGTTAATGTTAAAATGATAAATAGTATGGAATTGAACTTGATATAGGATAATTAAATGTTAAATTTGATTAACTGACATTTGTATAATATGACCCCTTTTACTGTTGAATTTATTGACACGTAGGATTTGTTTAATTACACTTTGAACCACTGAATGTATGTTGTTAAACTGATGATGTATGGAATTGTAAATTAAATGACAAGTGAGAACCGTAATGTAATAATCTTTAATCTACATGAAATGATAGTGTAGATTCTAGAAATAATTATATTAATTCGTACAAATAACAATACGAATTAATACGGTTATTTCGGGATTATTTGAATTGATTATTGAATTGTTATTGATTGTTGTTATTGCTTGTTTATTTACTTTGACACCATCCCTGTTATCACACTGCAAGTTCCCTTTGATACGTTTTGATTTTGAATTGAATTGGAATTGGGTTGAAATGATAAATACCCAAATTGAACTTTGACCTAGGATAGGAAATTAAATTAAAAAAACCCAATTGGTCAATAATTTGATTTAAAATAAAACGAAGATTTTACTTGAATAAATAATATGGTTTTGAAATGGAGTTGAAATTTGAATTTTTAATGAAAGGAAAATGTAAATTTTTAATAATCTGAAACAAAATATTAACAATGTAATTGATGAAAGAACGATGTTTAATTTGAGAAATGATTGAATTAAGTTTGAAATTATAATTAAGTTTGAAATTGTTAAACTTTGAAATGATTTAATAATTAAGTTTGAAATTATAATTAAGTTTGAAATTATTAAACTTTGAAATTATTTAATAATTAAGTTTTGAATTATTTAATAATTAAATAAGATTGAATTATTTAATGATTAAATTGAATTGGATTTTTAATGAAGAAAAATTGAACTGTTGAATAAGTGAATTTTTACTTCGTAAATAATTGAAATTGAGTTTTCTTTATTAATTAAGTTTTGGAAAATTATTTAAGGAAGTAAATAAGTGAAATGGAGTTTCTGTAACAAGAAATGAGAATGTGATATTTTGGAATTAATGAAAGACTTGAAATCTAAAGAATTGATTTGACGAATTTAATATAATTCAAAATTGTAAGTTTTGAAATAAGGAAGTTGAATTTTAAATAATTGATTTAATGAATTGGAAATTTGATAGAAATTGTTTGAATGATAAAG
Source organism: Allium fistulosum (assembly GCA_030737815.1). NCBI lineage: Eukaryota > Viridiplantae > Streptophyta > Magnoliopsida > Asparagales > Amaryllidaceae > Allium > Allium fistulosum. Next base: position 1,412,983,353 of record CM060903.1, read on the forward strand.
TAACTTAACGAATATTGAATGAAATCGGTAAATGAAGTTAAACTGATTTGAATGTTAAATTAAATTGATTTAAATGATTTCGGAATGAATCTTATATACGAATTTAAATTGATATTTGAATTGTTTAAATAAAGATTGAAATTGAATTATAAGATTTTGAAATGGTAATTTGGAAGTTTTGAAACGTAAATTTTGGAAATTGGTTTCGAAAGACAAATGAAATGTTGGTTTATAAATTCTAATTGAATTGAATTTGATTTGGTTTTTGAAATACATAAACGACCAATCGGTGAAATAATTACGGAAGTTATTAAAGAGACCGGAATTCGGTTATGGATATACTCTCTATCTAAACCGAAAACCACTTTAATAACTATACGCGGAGTGATGATCCAGAATGAAGTGGTTGGAATGATGTGCGTGATGACTGAAGAAAGTGAACGATGATGGATAGCCTTGACACTTGTGTTAAATTGGAAATGACTAAAACAGGAGCTGTGCCGGGCCAATGGAGGATTAGCTACCTCAAGTGGACACACTTCTTCGAACTACTTATATTTGTTGTCGATTGGTGCACCCTTGATTTTGGGAGTGTTGTTTCACGGTGTTGCGGGCGCTGCGGCGTTGCGTTCTCACCAGTCCGGATCAGGCGAACGGTAGTATCACTACCTTGGGTATTGCCTCATGTGCCTTGTCATACTTGTATTCCATTTATGCGCGACCACTACGATTTTGATTTGTACCTTTAGTATATGGATTGCCCTCTGGTGACTTCCGGTTTTGGGGAAACTACGGTCTTGTATATGCTTTTGGGAATAAAAATGTGTTAAGGGTGGAATGGGCCATGACTTAACGCTATTTTGATATCTTATTATTACTGATAGACATTATCTACTTAGCGTATATTACTACCTAGTAGATAGTTTAACGGATCCTTAAAGGATGGTTATTCCAAACATCCTTTGAGTTACTTGTATTTCAATTGCTATTTCACTTGAGTTGGATTTATTAATATAAGAATGTTAATCCTGACTCGAGTGTTTTGTATTTTGCTTTACGCTCGGGTCAGACTGAGTGGTTCAGCTTTCGAGACTCACCTTTGGAGTTGGAGCTTCGCTTGGAGATCCAGCTATCTATCCAGCTTTCAGTATTCGATGATTTCAGTGATGCATTCTGATTTGTATCTGATGTATCGTGTTACTCTTCCGTTGTATCTGGTTTAACTCTGATGTATTGTATTATTCTTCTGTTGTAAACTCTGATGTATTTTATATATTTATATAGTAGCTTCATGAACTACTATCTCTTTTATTTCCGCTGCATTTATTACTCTGTGTCTGTGATCTGTGATTATTTTATTTACTGTATATGTTCAGTTTTGCCAAATTTAAATTAACAACGCGGTATTTTGAGCAATTCAACTCCGGCATGAGTGTCTACCTATACACTTATAATGGATGCGAATGGCCCAAAATGGCGGGTCGTTACAGTTGGTATCAGAGCTTTGGTAGCTCAAGGCAAAACTCAGCATATAGGGTAAATGTATTTACAGAATCACACTCATTCGAGTTTCAATCTCTTCTTTTGACCCAATTCCTTTGAAATTTTGGAACGTTCCCCTCGGTTCCGAAATTCATTCGTGTCCTTCACTATTCGTCTTCTTTCTAATTCTGGAGCACCCCATAACTCCATTTTGAATGATATCTATAATAAGGTCGGCGGTCTCGCCAATCTTCGAATGATTCGTAAAGGAGCAAAACTCCTTTATAATAGGCATCGATCTACCGGAGATTTTTGTATCCTCGGTTTACGATGCTATCTATTTTCTGCTATACCTGAATTCTATTTCTTGAGATCGAATATCGATTTACCTCGAAATTCTACACCGATCTTATTTTGAAGTCACGGTCGACCCGGTTAAGGTTGCCCGCGATTTATATAAACTTATCCATCGCCTTATTTTGTTAATTAAATTATCTTATCTTTGTTTCGAACTTATCTTCGAATCAAATTTCTCTTTGATTTGAGTCCATCAAAAATTTGAAACCCTATCCTTATTTTGAAAATTCATTTTTGTATCGTCGAGCAAAGAAGTGTATTTCTAAATTAATATTATAAATGTTTTAATATATACTGTGTTGTTTGAGTTGTTGATGTTGATTTGGGTTTCCGATCGATTCGTCTGATCAACGCTATCGATAGGATTTCCAAAACACTTGAACAGAGCAAACTGACACAATAGTATTTTCGAAATTTGGTAAATAAAATAATCTTGTATGATTATATTTTTTTTATTTTTATATAAGTATAAATTTTCTGAAATTGAAATGTTAACTGAATTGGTTGTCAAAAAGGTAATATTTGATTTTTCACTATTTGTTTTGTAAATCATTGATTATTCCAACATAAAAATAAATGGAATTATAAAAGTTGGTTTATAAATTTATTTAGAAATTTAAATGTATTTAAAGTAAGAATTTGAGAATTTAATTTCCTAAAATTTCAAGCTTTAGTTTTAAAATTTTAAAGTATATATTATTGAAAGTATTTTCGAATAGAAATCGTTTTCAAAGAATTTTAAAATGTTGAAATCAGTGCTCTTCTCTTTGTCGCTGGAAAATAATTTCGGTGATGGCGGCCGCATCATCGACATTCATTTTCGAGTTTCGAAGTGAAGATACCATTCTGTAGCTTTGCTACGGTTTTGTTTTAAGAAAAAATAAATAATATTTGATTTGAATTTCTTCAGTATATTTTGATTCACATATATATAGGTATCTTATTTTAAAATTAAATTTGATTTGATATAAGTATATTATATATCTCTAAATTGTTTAAAGTTAGTCGGAAAATCTAATTCTTAAATTTTGATAAAGGATGATTTTAAATTATAAACAAAACCAAAATTTTGGATAAATATTTAAACTAGAATAATTGAATTGGGAAAATTTTATTTGTATATTGTTCAACTGCATTCTAATACAACTTGCCTAAATCATTCAGAAGTTGAATATGTAATTGGGTAATATATAATATAAATTGAATTTATAAATAAATTTGAGTGTTTATAATAGATGTTATACACTAAATTTTGATTATAAAGTTGTTAATAGAGTTAGATAGGATAATAAGTAAACTCAGTTAATAATGAAATAAATTTGTTTTGAAAGAATTAATAAATTGAAATTTGATCAACTTATGAAAATACCTTGAATTTAAAAGCAATTAGTAAATATAAATTAATTTAAATCGAAACTTTTATGGTTTAAATTAATTTATATGGGGTAAATATATGTGATAAGATATATTAAGTAGAAAATTTAACAATAATTTGGAATAAAAGAAGAACTTAAATTGTTGAAAATAAAATATGATTATAATAAAGGACTGTTCAAATTTATGGTTTAGAAATTGTAAATTTAAGAAAAAATGGGATAATAAGATAATGAATTTAGAAATAGTTGAGATTGATTTTAGTGAAATCAAATGGATTAAATAAATTATTGAATATTAATTAATTTAAATTTGAATTTATAGGGTTTAAATTAATTGTTATTAGTATTTCAAATCTGTTTTTCTTTTTGGTTGTTCTATTCTCCTACCTTATTCCTTTTCGGGGACGAAAAATTTTGAGTGGGGGAGAGTGTAACGACCCGAAAATTTCAACTGTTTTAATAACGTAATTAGTTGAAATTTTGTAAAATTTTTAAACGATAAAATTTTGAAATATAAATTTGATATTTGAAATGCGTTTAGTTAAACATAGCAACTGGTAAATTTTCGTCCGAAAATACGAAAATATATTTCGCGCTTAAATTCACTTCAATTTAATCAGTTAAAAAGCAATGAAAATAAAATGTTTTCGGAACCTAAATATTTTTACATAGAAAAATTCTAAACCGTCTTCTGAGCAAGATGTCAGTTTGTTGTTTTTCCAAATTCGGACATCTTTGGCTCCGTCGATCTTATTTTTCAGCGTTTTTCTTGCATTTTCCGCTAGTAGAAAATTCGAATTTTTAGAATTAAATCATACTGCTAATATCTGTATACCGTTTTGATCGTCTCGTCGTGCTGATCTCTACGGTATATTTATTTCTCCGTTTTGAAGTCCGGTTCGCAGCGAAAACCGTAAAACGGTCAATCGTATCGGTACACGTTCTAGTTTATTTGTGTTCCGTGACCATTCAAATCTTTTTCCAACGGGCATCAGCTTTTATTATCAACATTGAATTCGCGTCTTGACCCTTGCTATTCCCGGAGTTCATGACATTCTTGGTTTGTCTACTCAAAATTTTCTTTCGGTTATGTTATAAAAATTGGAAAGGAAAAAGCAAGTTACGTATATCTTTAGCCACTGCATGCTTTCCCTACCTACTTCCTCTCATGTATTCTTCCCTCTCCCTCTCCAACCACCGCACAAAGCTAGCCATCCTCTTCCCCCTCAAATGCTCCGCCATTCCCGGCCCATTAGATCCACGTTCATCTCCAAAGCTCTCGCCAGCCCCATGCTATCACCACAAATCATCGCTTCATCTCTCCCCTCCGCTTTGCACCCGTTGCCCCTCACCTTGGCCTGCGACTCCGCCCTACCATCCCACTGCTGTAGCTGCCACCAACCCTTCCTCCGCCGCCTCGTTCTCTCCTTCCCTCAATCTTCCACCTCCCTTAGCCTTGTGACCAGCCCCAGCACCCACCTCCGCCTCTCACTCTCGTACTCCATTGCCTTTCCCGGAAGCTTGCAGCCCACCATTAAAGCCATCTCCCTCCTGCCAGTCGAAACCCAACAGCCACCTCACTCCAATACGCCATGGCAGCCTCCCACGCATGCTGCAACCCGAACCACCGCTTCCTCCCTCCTCCTCGTGATCTGCCGAGCCTCCATTTCTCCAGTTCCGCCGCTTCTACCTTCTCTCTCACGCGACACCTTCACCTCCTTCCTCTACTTTATTGAAGGTACAGTTTGAAGTTTATATATGTTTAAAATAAGTATATTGTATTAAGGACAGATTTTGGTATAAATAGTATATGTCAGTTTCCAATATTTTTGTTTGCAAATTCGCATAACCATGTATACATGACTTTATATATATTTATATGTTCTAGTATTATATAATAAGGTCACTGTATATATTATATTTTGGTAAATGCATATAGGTGTGTTAAACTGTTAAGCTTTAAAATGTATTAATTCAAAAGGTTATTATTATAAATAGATTGTTTTGACTAAAGCAGTTGGCTTGAAATAATATACATGTATTTATACAGTCCAATTATATATTTATAAGTTTACTTTCATCTTCAAGTTACAAGGTATAAAGTCACTTTAGCGTGTGTACACGATTTACATTTGTTATTGAAAGGTAATACTATATATATACATTTCACGTTAAAAGTAAACAAATGTAAGATCTGTAAAAGCTCTGTCATATATGCATCGGTTAAAGATTTTGTTTACATAAGAGCACTAAGTACTTTATATATAGTTCAAAAGTTTTATATCTATATCTATATATTTTACAATAGTATCCCAGTACTATATATATAATATGGTTTGTAGTACAAGTACATGTGTTTTAATATTGGTAAAAGAGTACAGTAGATGATTTATATTAGCGGCGTCTGTTAAAGTATGAACATCAGTTTGCACTTATATATATATTATGTATAGTTCATATAAATCTGTTAGTTGAAGTGTTAAATGAGTTGTATGCATACGTATATATGGTTACTTGAGTTTTAGATAATCGGTTCCGCGGTGAAAAGAAAAAAATAAAGTAATGTTGTATATATATAATATGTTGTGTGGTCGGTTTATTTATACATGATTAGTTGATATACTAGTTTATAAATTATATAATCTGTTAATCATTTAAGTTTTGATATATTGGTTCAAATTTTAGTCTATATGTATGTTGTACTTTAATGTATGAAATTTAATCTTTAACAATGAATTTTGAATATATATATATATATGTATTTAATTTAGTATGTGTTTAAATTTAGAATATGATATATATAAATGAACGGTTATGTATATATTTATATATAGGTTCACTTATACCAATTATCTTCATCGACCCCGTTTTGATTTGTTCCATCTATACTTATTATCAGCTTGATCGTTGAATTCATGCCAATTTTGCTTTGCTTCAATCCGTCATTCAAAATTTCAGTGTGCGTATCCGTGTCAGCTCCCGTTCTGTCCAGCCTCGAAAGGTGAGCACTCACTCACGATTAACGTTCGTTTATTTATTAAATTTGATTTCAATTGAAACGACAATTGAAATATGCTGCTGTTAGTTGATTACACTGTTATATATGCTATTACCTGTATCAGTTCACCTGTGACATCTGACACCATTATCTGTTAATTATTTATGCGATGATAATATAGTTTAACTGATAATTGATTGATTGTTGATGTTTATATTGGACGTTAAATTGTTAATGTTAAAATGATAAATAGTATGGAATTGAACTTGATATAGGATAATTAAATGTTAAATTTGATTAACTGACATTTGTATAATATGACCCCTTTTACTGTTGAATTTATTGACACGTAGGATTTGTTTAATTACACTTTGAACCACTGAATGTATGTTGTTAAACTGATGATGTATGGAATTGTAAATTAAATGACAAGTGAGAACCGTAATGTAATAATCTTTAATCTACATGAAATGATAGTGTAGATTCTAGAAATAATTATATTAATTCGTACAAATAACAATACGAATTAATACGGTTATTTCGGGATTATTTGAATTGATTATTGAATTGTTATTGATTGTTGTTATTGCTTGTTTATTTACTTTGACACCATCCCTGTTATCACACTGCAAGTTCCCTTTGATACGTTTTGATTTTGAATTGAATTGGAATTGGGTTGAAATGATAAATACCCAAATTGAACTTTGACCTAGGATAGGAAATTAAATTAAAAAAACCCAATTGGTCAATAATTTGATTTAAAATAAAACGAAGATTTTACTTGAATAAATAATATGGTTTTGAAATGGAGTTGAAATTTGAATTTTTAATGAAAGGAAAATGTAAATTTTTAATAATCTGAAACAAAATATTAACAATGTAATTGATGAAAGAACGATGTTTAATTTGAGAAATGATTGAATTAAGTTTGAAATTATAATTAAGTTTGAAATTGTTAAACTTTGAAATGATTTAATAATTAAGTTTGAAATTATAATTAAGTTTGAAATTATTAAACTTTGAAATTATTTAATAATTAAGTTTTGAATTATTTAATAATTAAATAAGATTGAATTATTTAATGATTAAATTGAATTGGATTTTTAATGAAGAAAAATTGAACTGTTGAATAAGTGAATTTTTACTTCGTAAATAATTGAAATTGAGTTTTCTTTATTAATTAAGTTTTGGAAAATTATTTAAGGAAGTAAATAAGTGAAATGGAGTTTCTGTAACAAGAAATGAGAATGTGATATTTTGGAATTAATGAAAGACTTGAAATCTAAAGAATTGATTTGACGAATTTAATATAATTCAAAATTGTAAGTTTTGAAATAAGGAAGTTGAATTTTAAATAATTGATTTAATGAATTGGAAATTTGATAGAAATTGTTTGAATGATAAAGTAACTTAACGAATATTGAATGAAATCGGTAAATGAAGTTAAACTGATTTGAATGTTAAATTAAATTGATTTAAATGATTTCGGAATGAATCTTATATACGAATTTAAATTGATATTTGAATTGTTTAAATAAAGATTGAAATTGAATTATAAGATTTTGAAATGGTAATTTGGAAGTTTTGAAACGTAAATTTTGGAAATTGGTTTCGAAAGACAAATGAAATGTTGGTTTATAAATTCTAATTGAATTGAATTTGATTTGGTTTTTGAAATACATAAACGACCAATCGGTGAAATAATTACGGAAGTTATTAAAGAGACCGGAATTCGGTTATGGATATACTCTCTATCTAAACCGAAAACCACTTTAATAACTATACGCGGAGTGATGATCCAGAATGAAGTGGTTGGAATGATGTGCGTGATGACTGAAGAAAGTGAACGATGATGGATAGCCTTGACACTTGTGTTAAATTGGAAATGACTAAAACAGGAGCTGTGCCGGGCCAATGGAGGATTAGCTACCTCAAGTGGACACACTTCTTCGAACTACTTATATTTGTTGTCGATTGGTGCACCCTTGATTTTGGGAGTGTTGTTTCACGGTGTTGCGGGCGCTGCGGCGTTGCGTTCTCACCAGTCCGGATCAGGCGAACGGTAGTATCACTACCTTGGGTATTGCCTCATGTGCCTTGTCATACTTGTATTCCATTTATGCGCGACCACTACGATTTTGATTTGTACCTTTAGTATATGGATTGCCCTCTGGTGACTTCCGGTTTTGGGGAAACTACGGTCTTGTATATGCTTTTGGGAATAAAAATGTGTTAAGGGTGGAATGGGCCATGACTTAACGCTATTTTGATATCTTATTATTACTGATAGACATTATCTACTTAGCGTATATTACTACCTAGTAGATAGTTTAACGGATCCTTAAAGGATGGTTATTCCAAACATCCTTTGAGTTACTTGTATTTCAATTGCTATTTCACTTGAGTTGGATTTATTAATATAAGAATGTTAATCCTGACTCGAGTGTTTTGTATTTTGCTTTACGCTCGGGTCAGACTGAGTGGTTCAGCTTTCGAGACTCACCTTTGGAGTTGGAGCTTCGCTTGGAGATCCAGCTATCTATCCAGCTTTCAGTATTCGATGATTTCAGTGATGCATTCTGATTTGTATCTGATGTATCGTGTTACTCTTCCGTTGTATCTGGTTTAACTCTGATGTATTGTATTATTCTTCTGTTGTAAACTCTGATGTATTTTATATATTTATATAGTAGCTTCATGAACTACTATCTCTTTTATTTCCGCTGCATTTATTACTCTGTGTCTGTGATCTGTGATTATTTTATTTACTGTATATGTTCAGTTTTGCCAAATTTAAATTAACAACGCGGTATTTTGAGCAATTCAACTCCGGCATGAGTGTCTACCTATACACTTATAATGGATGCGAATGGCCCAAAATGGCGGGTCGTTACACACAGCTTATACAACACATACTAGACAGTTATAAACATCTGTCTAGTCATTACAACCCAAATACAACTCAACAAATGACTCATACAGACTAACACAGCGGAACACTATATCTACGAACGCTGAAGCCTCCTGCTCCATTGCTCCTCCAAAGATTCGTCAAAGCAAACCTGAATCCCTTGGCTACTCGTAAAAATTTGAGTACCCAAGGTTTAATAAAACAGAAAATAAACACTTGGGTCAGACATGGGTCTGGTGTGAGTAAACGGTTTAAATTGCTTAACTTCAAAACCTTTTGAAAACAAAGGTATCACGTAAGACTCCCCACAAATAAACATGGGTAAGTTTTTACCTTACGCTAACCAAAACATTTGATAGGAAATCCAGTTATATTATAATAGGGTCTAGGGTTTTCAAGTAAAATACAGAAATAGCTGGAATGCTTACATCTCACGTTCCAACATAGTTGGGCACAACTAAATCGTACGGCACTTATTGGAGATTGGATTCCATACAATGGCAGGGCTACTGGGGTACCGCCCGTCACAGTACGTGGCCTAGATCACCGTACCGAGGATCACTCCCAATCCCCTGCAACACAAGGCCGGAACATCCCTTACTGGATAATTCCCGCATAAGAAACCCCGCGGTTGTAGCTAGCAACCGCCCACAAAGCCGAAATAAAAGGGACTCTAGACAGAGGAATCTTATACTACTTGGGTGCTACCCACTAACCTTGCTGCACCTCCCCTGTTTTAGCCATTCCCGGTTGATGAGGCTTGAGGTCACGATTACCTTTAATCAGAACACATCACTTAGAATGCTCATCGTCCACCTGACGATGTGCTGAAAGCATTCAATCCATACAAGTTCGTTCCGGGTTCGAACGAAACCGAAGGCATTATCTCGTTACACTCGTTTTGGAATCACCCTCAGAGTTAACGACAATAACCCTTGCACTCTGAATTTTCATCTTTACTTGAGATTCACGACCTATCGTTAATTTGGATCGATGTGGTATTCGGGTCTCCAGACCTGGAATACCGGTATACGGAAACCCGATCCCGGTCTCATCGAAATCCAAAACGTATCTTTTAAGGCCAAATTGTTTTAAAGGTTAAAACAAATTCAATTCATTATCTTTATACACAAAGAAAGATAATTCACAACAGATAATCAACATTATCAGATAATCCATACAATTCAACTAACATCCATATCATACAACATATATCTCATCAGAGATATCAATCAATGCCAAGTATTCAATACTATCACCCATTCATAAGTAATGATTTATATTATCTTTTAATTAATTTAAAGAATTAAATTAATTACTTCATTTTATAAATCCTTCTTACTTAACCATTAATTAATTATAATTTAATTAATTAATCATCTTTTAATGATCTTCTTAATTAATCTTCCTTGATTAATTATACTTTAATTACATTCAAGTAATTATCCTTAACCATATACAGTAATTAACTTTTAATTACTATCATTAATTACAATAATTAATGAACCTTCATTAATTAATTAAGCATATAATTAAGCATACTTTAATTAATTACTTTCATTAATCAACCTTGATTAATTCATTAATTAAATAATCCTTACTAATTAATTAACCTTTTAATTAATTAAACAATTAATTTTAATCAACCACTTCATTAATTAGTCTTAATTAATCATAAACGGTAATTAACAATTTGTAATTGCTTATCTTAATTAATTACTTCTTAATTAATTATATTAACCTTGATTAATCAATCTAATTAATTAATCTTCAATTATTTCATTAAGTAATTATTAATCAATTTAAATTAACAAATAATCCTTAATTAATTACTTTATTAATTAATTACTCTTAGTAATTAATCTTAAATTAAACACATTTAATTAATCACATTTATTAATTAACTAAACTAAAATTAAGTAATTAATTCTTAATTACTTACATAAGTAATTATCTTCTAATTACTTGCATTAAAAATCTTGATTACTTTCTTAATTAATTACTTAACCAAAATTAATTCCATCATTAAATAATTCTTAATACTTAAATTAATTAATTACTTCATAATTAATTTACTTTAAAATAATTATATTAATTAATTCCTTAATTGATAATATTAAGTGATTACCCATTAATTACTTCAGCTAATTACTCCATGAGTAATTTACTCCTCCTAATTACTTTAAGTAATTATCCATTAATTACTTTATTAAGGAATTTACTCATTTAATCATAAATTGATTTCTTAAATTAATTAGGCTAATTAATTAATCTAAAATTAATTACATTAATTAATTAACTAATTAATCATTTCTTAATCTCTAATTAATTCATTAACTATTCACTAATTACTTTATTAAGTAATTTATTATTAATTACAAATAGTAATTAAGCTCAAATTTATTTTATTAATTAATTGTTCTTAATTAATCTCTACTTAACTAATTAAGAATAAACTTTACATTTATTAAACATTTACTCAAATCATTTACTTTATTAAAAGTAAATTAAAAATCAATTTTGAAATAAAATTTACTTTAACAAAATAATACAAACATTAAATTTTTATATACTTAAATTTTTGAAACCCAGTTTCAACATGTTTAATCAAATTAAACAATATTCATTTTTGAAACAATTATCATATCCTTTAAACTTATTTGTTTAAAAATATATTTGAAATCAAATCAAAACATTACTTAATAATTTCTTTAAAGTTTTAAACTTGTTTAAACACTTTTCTTTTAATTTAAACTTGATTAAAAACTTGTTCAAGCTTTAAACTTAAAACTTGGTAATGATTTCTTTAAGATTTTTAAACCTGGAATACTATTTTAAATTTGAAACCCAGATTTAAAAACAAAACAACTCGGCCAGCTTATAATATCTTCCCGAGCCAACTTCGAGTCGTCCCAATCAAAAACTCGAGCCTGCCTCGCGTTTCCCTAAATTCATCTGCTTCGAGTCGTAACCCCCAAATGCTCGAACCATCACCGAGACGAACTCGTCTTCCCCAAACGCGAAAAACCCAGTCACCCCAATGTGCACACGTGCACGTGCACGTACACCGGTGTCTCCGACCACCATAGTTCATCGTAGCGACCCTCGACAGTCACACAAACCCACGTGATCCCGAAACCAAACCCAGATCGATGATAACTCAATCGAAACGAAATCGAGCTAATCTCGCCAAAAACTGGAACTCATATCACGATCAGAAATCAATCCAATGTTGACGAACTCTGCCTCGAGAAGCCTCGCCATTCACATCGTAGCTCCGCCTCGATCTCCTGCGTCTCCAGTAATCCATGCGATCGACTCCGATCAACCATAGCCATCGCGAGAGCCCTTTAAACATCATCGTTCCACACTTCCTCTAGAACCCTAGTTCATCGTCCTCCGACCACCACAGTTCTCTAAAAATTACCTCACTATTTTTCCTGTGATCATCAACTCATCGGCCACCTCCATGCCAAAATTCGACAAACATTACCACTCCGATTACCAGAAATCGGCAGAGAACAATTTCCCGTTCAACTCAAACCTTTTCAATAATTGTTTACTTAAAAATTATGAAACCAATATCAAAATTCATTATTTTCTAATTCGAATACGATTGTGAAATCAAATCATGAAATTATGAACATTGATTTTTCGACTTGAATTCATTCTAACTGACATTCCTACTTTCCAGCCCTCCTATTCATTTATTCTACTCAATAATATTTTTAAAAATGATATTATAATGGTACAAACATATCTCCTTTACAAATTATAGCTTGAATTCAATTAGATGGGAAGATATGAAATTTTTGTGTGAAAATCTTGGGTCTGCCATTAAACAGAGAAGTATATACAGGCATGCATGTTTAAATATCTACATAATCATCTACATACAAACATATTTTCATCATGCAAACAATTTTCACAAGATCATTACAAATATTTATCACAAACATCAGATTTAAACAGATTCAAGTCTTTAATAGGGAAATTTGCTCATCTTAAAAAATAACAGAGAACAGGTATACAATAATATTCATGCATTCTCATCAGCTTCATATAATCATTTTAATCTTATGTAACAGCAATCATTTATCATTGATATAAAATTTAGCATCAGATTTTAAAACTGTTTTTAAAATAAAATAAAATTTACTCACCTTTTTTTTTTCTTTCCAAAGAACAAAACAGAGCAGTGTTTCCAGGCTTGAATATTTTTGATTTCCTGAAACTTGCAAACTTGAAATCCTTGCATGCTTGTACTAGTTGAATCTTTAACTTGATTGTTGTTGATACTTTGCATGCTTGTTTAATGTTGAGTTAATTCCCTTGCTCAGGTTAAATTAGTTGAATAGAATGCTTTCAGATTTGATTTTTGTTTCTGTTTTGATTTTGTTTTTAGTTTCAGAAAAGAGGAGAAAAAGAATTGAGAAAGTATGTTTGAACGATTTTGAACTGAAGAAAAAGATGAAGATCAGCTCTTCTTCTATATTTACTTAAAATTAAATTTCAAAAGAAACTAAGTATGCCACTTGTATTATTATAAATTAGACAAATGTCCATGCAATTTTATTTAGCTTACAAGTGTTAAAATCCTTGCATAATTTTGTTTAAACCCTCTTTAATAAAGGTAATTATGTTTTTAAAACCTTATTTACAAAAGTATTTATGTTATATTAATTATGTAAATATAGTTTTATATAAATTCATGTTTTATTTATTTATTTACAAACTATTTAGTTTAAGTATCTATATCATATTATTTATGAAATGTGAATTTAATTTACTTATGCTATATTATTTAAATTTTTACAAACCTTCTAAATCCAAAAGATATTTAAAAAGAAAGTTTATTCTAAACCATATATACATACTTATAACCATTTTAGTTTAATACTTATTAAAAGAAAACAAGATAAAAATTAAAACCTTTATTAAATTTTAAACACCTTAAAGAATACAAAATAAAACTTTATTTAAACTATCATATTTAAAATAAACAATTATCTTATATTTTGAAAACAATTGAATAAATCTTAACTAACCTTTGAAAAATATTAATTTTAAAACAAAACTTTAAATCACAATTCATACATATATAAATTATCAATAGATTGAAATTAAATTCATAACAATACAAATTATAACATATACATACATATATATTACAATTTGAAAATTTATCTTTAATTTAAAACAAAAGATATTTCTATTCACAATATATATCAAATATATATATATTATAAATAGAATAAAATTTTATTAATTTTAACAAACAAATCTCATCAATATTAAATTATTAGAAAAGATAAGTATTACCAAATTAAATTAAAATTATAAAGAAAATTATCAATCCAATTAAATTATCAATACAGATTATTAAATTTATATTGTCCAAAATCCCGGGATATCACAATTGATTTACTGATTTTTGCTGATTTCCAACTCTTGAATTTGAAAATGATTTCTTCAACTATTTTGAAGGTTCGAGCACTTCCAAATCAAGGTTAACTTTTCAAAGCTAAGAAATTTTGAAAAGTATGAATTATTTGATAAAGTATATAAATTTGTTTTGAATGTTTAAGTATGAAGTTATATGATTTAAATAAGTTGAAACTGTTTTGTTAAGAATATGAATAAGGAAAATTTAATTTTTTCTAATATGAAATTTAGATTTGAAATGTTTTGAAAAGAATTTGGTCTTCAAAATATTTTGAATAAAGTTTAGTTTAAATGTTTTAACTTAATAACATCTTTATGAAACTATATATTCAACAAGTTGGAATAAATATATAAGTTGTACGTATGCTGTTTTATTCGCATAATTAATTTGATCCAAGTTGGAGTACACAAGTTCGGGGTGGATTACACCATTTCGTGTTAGAATTTTTCATTCGATTTTTGATGGCGAATATTTGATATGGATTTTGGGCTAAATTCTAGAATTCTCTATCATAGTATATGGCTATGCAAGGAAACTGATGGCTTCTAGTCGAGAAACCATATCGAAATCCGCATTAGGGAAGTCGAATGGACAATACTTGTTCGAAAGCGAACTTGTGTGATCGAGCGAGCGATCAAATGTGATTCTGTGAAATGATGACGTATGTACATCTTATATTTTAATATCATTGATATATTTTGACGCTGAAATTGAAAGCTGTCGAGTTAGAATATCTTTGCTTACTAAAAGAAAATTTCCAATTTAAATTACAAAGATATATAACCCATAAAAGCAAAGATATCCAATCCCATATGGCTCTTCATACAGCGGAATTTATTTTGAAAAATTTGATCCTTATATAAGATAGACCTTACGTAAGTATAAGACGATTTTGAAAACATTTGATTTTGGAAATGAATTGGTTGACTTAAATTATTGACTTGGAAATTTGGATTTATTTTCTAAATCTATTATTTTGGAAACTTTGAAACTAAAGATAATTAATTTGAGAAGAAATAAATTGGTGAAATTGTATGTGATTTTGAAATTGAACTGATATTGAAACAAATTGAAATTTGAGAACCTTATGTTACTAAACACTTGATTTGAGAGTTGTCGAACTTATATAAAAGTGATTTGTATGAGTATGGAATTGATTCAAAAACTATAGATTTGAAAGGGTACTCAATTTGAAAGTGAAATCTTATATAATCGAAGTCTATATAAGTATGATTTGATATATTATTGATTTTCGAAAGTATTTGATTTGAAAATTAAATCTTATATATAATGGATTTTATATAAGTACGATATTTGAAAGTGATTTGAAAAGGTACTATATGATACATATTTTCGAAGTAAAGATATGGAAAGTACCTTCTGCTTGATATCCGATTTGTGGCCACATCTTGGATTCATTCTATCGATATTATTCTCTCTGATTTTGGTTTTCCGGATATGATACTCGAGTGTCCTTCGAATTCCATGGCGTTACCCATGGTCTTATTGTTCTCTCATGACTGCATAGCGCAACTGCCTGGCTGAGTCTTGCCTAGGGGTACGGATTGTTTCCTGGGGGATCCAGGCGTAATCATTGTGTATCCTGCAATCTGTGTAGGTCGCGAATAGTAGCGCAAATGCTTGGCTGAGTCTTGCTTGGGGGTACGGATTGTTTCCTGGGGGATCCAGGCGTAACCATTGTGTATCCTGCATTCTACTAGTCATCATGGCGTAACTCGCAGGGCTGAGAAAGCTTACGGATATGGATTGTTTCCTGGGGGATCCAGGCGTAACCATTGTGTATCTGCGAACCATGGTTAGACAAAGGTTTTGTTGTTGTTGTTTTGTTTGGATTGTACTTTCCATATCTGATTTTAAAAGTTTTTCCCAGTATTTTCACTGGGTGTTGAAACAAGTCTACTAAGTACTTGGAGAATTCTAGTTTTGCGCCTGATCAACGCACTACCAGAGTCTACAGGAACAAGGATAAACTTGTTGAAACATCGAGTTATAAAAGTATTTTCGAAAGGAAATTTTTCGATATAGAGGTAATTTATTATAAAAGTGTTTCCAACAAAGAAATTCTGTATTAATATTCGAAATTGAAATTCTCATGGTTTAAATTAATTACTCGTGCCCGATTCTATTCTTTTGAATCTACCTTATCCGTTCAGCTTTATTTATTCACCTTTATCCTATTTTCTGAATCCAATTAGTGCCCTTCAACCAACCAAACACCTTTATCTAGTTGTTTCTATTCTCCTACCTCCTTCCTTTTCGGGGACGAAAAGTTTTGAGTGGGGGAGAGTGTAACGACCCGTAAATTTTAATAATTTTTATAACGTAATTAATTGAATTTTGTAAAATTTTTTAAACAATAAATTTTGAAATAAAAATGTTATATTTGGGATACGTATTTAAAAACATAGCAACTGGTAAATTTTCACCTGATAATATTAAAGTTTATTTTCTTGTGAAATTCTATTTCAATTTAAGTCAGTTAATTATTGATGAAAATAAAATGTTTTTCAAACTTGAATATTTTTATACAATAAATTTCTATATCATCTTTTGAGTGAAACATCAGTCTTCGTTTCGTCAAATTTGGACTTCTATTGCTCCGTTTATCTTAATTCTGGCAGAATAGCAGCATTTCTGGTACCGATTATCGACTTTTGATCGGATGATCGTACCACTAATATCTGTATACTGTTTTGATCGTCTTATCGTGTTGATCTCTACAGTATATTCATTTCTGTATTTTGAGGTCCGGTACGCGACGGAAACAATAAAACTGTGTGTCGTATCGGTACCAAATGGAGACTTTTAACTTACCGTGCCTTTTCAAAATTCAAACGTGATGTCCAATCAATCAAGAAATTAATTGCTTTGAATATTTCAGTTGAATCAATCTGAGACTATTCCATTTCCTTTCTTTTTTTTCGGTTACTTTTATTTATTTCTTACACTGCCTAACATTCGTTCAAAGGCTTACTTCTAGATCTGCATCTCACTTCTTAAAAATCTCTTCTCCTCTCCCATTCGTTCTCTGCCTCCCACTCTCTTTCCTTCCCCTTTAAATTTTCTCACCACCACTTGGCTTCTCGTCCACCGATTCCGCCATCACAGCCAAGACAAGCAACTAGATCCATCGTTTTCCCTCTCGACTGCATCCTCACCCGCCACCATCTACTCGGCCGAGCACCACATTCCAGACCCTAATCCCACGTGGACCCCATTCCCCTCCTCTCTGTTGTGTAAATGTAAGTTTTGTACGTATATATTTTGTAGTTTTTATATGTAAGTTGATGTATGAAAACTGTTAATATATAACTGGTTACATCTTAGTTTATTAAGTATGTATATATGTATACTTTTCAAGTATTATTTAGTTAATGCAAATGTTTGGCCGTATGTATCTGGTTATACAAATGATCATTGAAATTTGGTTTATTATTTAGTTATATATATTTGTTTATTTAAACCATTGATATAAAAAATATATATATATAGAGTTTGTATAAAGTCTATTTTAAGAGATGTATGTATGAGTTTTAGATGGGCTGTATATATATAGTAAGTTGTATTATTCTAATTTTATAAGTTATATGGTATTATTGAATATATATATATATATATATATATATATATTGTTATGTTCTCATATAACACGTTTTATTTCATTCTTAATATATGTTTAAATATATATGGTTATATATATCAGGTCTGCATGTATATATGGTTATATATCAAGTCGGCGTAAAGGTGGTTGCATATCTAGCATACATATATGTGTATAGTCTGCATACCTAGTGACCCACATATATACATTCTGCATAAATATGTTTTAAGGCATTTATATGTTGAATTTGTACAGCCTGCATATGTGTAAGTTTAACTGGTGATAGACATATTTTATTAGATCAAGAATTCAAAGTATATTTGCCATATAAGTTGTCTGCATATAATGGCTTATCTATATAAATGCATATGTGTTTGAGTAACATGCATTTATTAGCTGTACACATATTTATACATATTTGTCGTAGTGGTCTGCATAGTTGCAGAGCCTGCATACGTATTTTATTAGTATATAAGTAAGTATTTTGACAGCTACTTATATTTGAAGTATGAAATTTTAGGTTGGTATATATATAAATCTTATATATGTAGAGTTACTGTGTATATATGTGTTGTTGGTTATAGTAGATTTGAAATATAATTCTAAGTATTGTTTGGTAGCACATACATATATATATATATATATATATAATTGCAGATGAACATACTGTATATATGTAAGTATTTTGCATTTTTATTTGATATATATATATATATATATTCATTTCAAATTTTATAATGTTGATATGTTGTTATATATGTGTTTATTTAAAGCAATGATTTTGATGTATATATAATTAGTCAATATGTGTTAAAGTAATATTGCTTTGAAATTTAAATAGATATACTCTGTCTCTATCTAATTGATTTTTGATTGGTTCTCCTCGATTTCTGTTATCAGCTATAACTGTCAAATTCATGCCCATCTAGTTTTGTTTTGGAATTCGTGTTGGGATTCGTAACTTGACTTCATTCTAGTTCATCTCTCTCTCTAGCCTCGAAAGGTGAGCAATCACTCACGATTAACGTTCTTAGATTTATTAAATTTGATTTAAATTGAAACGACAATTGAAATATGATGCTGTAGTTATTTAAATTGTTATATATGCTATTATCTGTATTATGTTCACCTATGACATCTGACACCAATATCTGTTATCACTCTGCAAGTTCCCTGTTAGTATAGAATTCACTATGGGTTGAAATGATACATACCCGAACGGACTTTAGAATAGGGGAAAATCGTTATGGGTTGAAATGATAAACCCAAGCGATTTTCATTTGAATTGAAATTGGGATTACGGGTCGAAATGATTTCTACCCGTATATATTTAAATTTCGGATTGAAATGATAAATATCCGTATCACTTAACCATATGATAAATATATATACAAACACCGTTGGTCCATATATATAAATATTTTGAAAATGAATTCTATGGCTTTGGAAAGAAATATATGGTTTTAGCAAATGTTGATTCTTAAAATTTTTATATAAATGGAAATGATATATATAGATTTAATAACGATATTTAATTTAATTAAGATGGATTTAATACATATAATATGTTAAGTATAAAATTTATATTTCGAAATAGATTTTTTGTAAAAATTTGAATAAGTTAAGGTTGGGAAGATAATTTGAATTTAGTAAAGAATTTTATTTAATTCAACCAATTTAAAGCTTATTGAAATTGGGATTTAAGATATGATCCATAACTTGAGTTTGATTTAAATAATTAAATGAATATTTCTTGTTTAAATAAATTTAAGGAAATACTTAGAAAAATGAAACTTAAGGCTAGTTAAATGATATTGAATTTATTAAGTGAATATTCCCTGATTAAATAATAATAAAGTCAAATCAAGTGCTATATGAAATTGTTAAATTAAATTTTGAAAATGTTGAATATTAAAGCTTTGAAATATATTGAAATTTTAAATGGTATATTTAGAACTGAATGGAATTGATGAATTGAGCTTTGAATAAATTTGAATTTGGAATTTGAGTTAATTTGAATCGATTTGTGAGACTTGAGGAAATTATAAGTACTTTACTTTATAAATTATTTAATGAACATACATTATTTGGGAAAAATAGATATATTTGAACTGAAAATGATATTTCGTTTTTGAAGTAAATAAATTTAAAAATGACCACGGTGTTATAGTGTATATTTCCACCTTGTAGATAGTTCTGAAGATCCTTAGAGGATGGTTATCCCAAACATCCTTTAAGTTACTTGTATTTCAGTTGATATTTCAATTGAGTTGGATTTATCGATATAAGAATGTTAATCCTGACTCGAGTGTTTAGTGTTTTGCTTTACGCTCGGGTCAGACCGAGTGATACAGCATTTGAGACTCACCCTTGGAGTTTGGAGCTTCCTTTGGAGATCCAACTATCGCCTCAGCTTTTAGCTCTTCTAGTTGATTTGTTCAGAGAAGTCATCTATTCGTACTGAAGACTTCACTGTATTTGAGATCTTCTGTTGTATTTTATTTCTAACTCTGATGTGTATATAGTAGCTTCATGAACTACTATTTTATCTATTCCGCTGCGTATTATTGTATTACTCTGTGTCTGTGATTCTGTGATTGATTTATTTACTACATATGCTGAGTTTTGCCAAATTTAAATTAACAATCTGATATTTTGAATTATTCAAGTCAGACATGTGTGGATTTATTGTCGATTTGAATGATCCAAAATAGCGGGTCGTTACAGTTGGTATCAGAGCCAGGTTCTAGGCAAACTTAACATATATGGTAAACTGATTTGCGGAATCACTTTCGTTCTGGCCTCTCCCTAATTATATTCTTATTTGAGTATATCCATCTTCTCTTTTTGAATTTTAATTATCTCATCTTCGTTCGAGTCCTTTCCATTTTGTTTTGAAACTCCCTTTGATTTAATTTCCCCTTGAATTTTGAACTTCTATCTTGTTGATTTTGACTCATTGAATATTTGAATGATAGGAAACTATCTTGTAATGGCAAAATCAGAAGAGCAGAAAGCAGCCCGTCGGGCACGAAGAGCACTGGCCCGTAAGGAACGGGAGGAAGCAATCGAGGGACAAGAGAGGCTATGGAGAGAAAGAGCAGAACCGGGTCCTTATGACCATGTCATTTGTTATCGGTGTCAGGAAAAGGGACACTATGTAGTCATGTGCGGGAAAAGGAATGTAGGAAAGAAGAAAGAGGGCAAGCGTTTTCGATCCAAGATCTTCTGTTTTAGATGTCGTAGTGAGGGGCACTTTCCCAGTCGCTGCTAGAAGGTGAAGAAAGTGAAATCTGCACCCACTACATCAGTCGAACTATCAACCATTTGCTATCACTGTAAGAGGCCTGGGCATATAGCCAGGAATTGTTCTGTGCGAAAGTATGGAAAGAAGGTTGCGTACCCGCAGTTCATTAAGGAAGATGGGAGTGTAGTGCACCTATGCCAGAAATGCAGATGTTGGGGGCACATTGAGGGGGAGTGTTCTGGACCCGTTGATGTACCACCTGGAAGAATTAATACTGATGCTTTGTTTATATAGGAGTGGTAAATCTATGGACCTTTTGTTATCTGTTGTATGTTAGGTTGCTTTAAGCGAACTCTATTGTATCTTTTGCTTAGCTGAAGTTGTCAAACTGGAGACATTTATGCTTCTGTTTCGTATGTTATGAATTCGAGTCTTTCCAAATTTTGAATGGAAATTCTTTTGTATCGATATAGGTTATATATCTCTAATCTTGGTGGGGATTTGCTTCGATTAGGATTCCTTTGAACTTTGGAACGTTCCTCGCGGTTCAAAAATTCAATTCTTGTCTCTCTCTATTGGTATTCTTTTGATTCTGGAGTATCCCATAACTCCACTTCGAATGAACTCTATAAGAATAGGCGATCCCGCCAATCTTTGAATGATTGTAAAGGGGTGGAACTCCTTTACAATAGGCATTGATTCACCGGAGATTTATATATCCCTCGGTTTTGATGTTGCCACCTCTTGTTATGCCGAATTATATCTCTAGCGATCGAATGTCGATTTGCTCTAGATTTTCACATCGATTATTCTTGAAGTCACGGTTGACCCGGTTAAGGTCGCCCGTGATTTATATAAGTGTATCCGACTACTGTTTTGTAATTAATTATCTCATTTTCGTTCGAACTTATTTACGAATCAGAATCCTATTCGATTAGAGTCCCTCTAATTTGAATTTCCATCTTTGTTTTGAAATCCATTCTTGAACCATCCTTTGAAAAATCAGGCTTGTTTATATTTTAGAAATTGTTTTATATATCGTATTATATTCTATATATAAAAGCGTAATGTTTTCGATAAAGATTATAAACCCTTTTAAAATAAGAACTTGAGGTTTCGAAAGGATTTGTAATTTTGGAAAAACTATATAAGAAATTTGATTTATCTAAAAATGATTTATAACTGAAGGATTTTAAAATTTGAAATTCGAGAATTGAACCCCGGTATTTTGAAATTGGTTTTAAGATTTTGAAATATATTATAATAATAATATGATTTAAAAGTATTTTCCGAATAAGAAATGTTTCAAATGATTTTAATGAGTTTCGAAGAAATTTCAAAAGAAGTTTGAGTAAATAGAAGTCCAGAACTCACTTATGTTGCTGGAAAATAATTTCGGTGATGAGTGCACGCATCATCGACATTGATTTTCGAGTTTCAGAGTGAGGGATAGGCCACTTCAGTAGCTTTGCTATGCGAGTGATTTTGTGAAACCATTATGATTTCAAATTCCGAAGTAAGATTTGATATTCGAAAGATATATGTATATATATATATATATATATATATTTGAAATGATTTAAAGAAAGCCGGTGTTCAGTCCTCGAGTTTCGAATTTGATATAACCCTATCTATTAAAATTGATTTACTGATTTTTGCTAATTTCCAACTCTTGAATTTGAAAATGATTTCTTCAACTATTTTGAAGGTTCGAGCACTTCCAAATCAAGGTTAACTTTTCAAAGCTAAGAAATTTTGAAAAGTATGAATTATTTGATAAAGTATATAAATTTGTTTTGAATGTTTAAGTATGAAGTTATATGATTTAAATAAGTTGAAACTGTTTTGTTAAGAATATGAATAAGGAAAATTTAATTTTTTCTAATATGAAATTTAGATTTGAAATGTTTTGAAAAGAATTTGGTCTTCAAAATATTTTGAATAAAGTTTAGTTTAAATGTTTTAACTTAATAACATCTTTATGAAACTATATATTCAACAAGTTGGAATAAATATATAAGTTGTACGTATGCTGTTTTATTCGCATAATTAATTTGATCCAAGTTGGAGTACACAAGTTCGGGGTGGATTACACCATTTCGTGTTAGAATTTTTCATTCGATTTTTGATGGCGAATATTTGATATGGATTTTGGGCTAAATTCTAGAATTCTCTATCATAGTATATGGCTATGCAAGGAAACTGATGGCTTCTAGTCGAGAAACCATATCGAAATCCGCATTAGGGAAGTCGAATGGACAATACTTGTTCGAAAGCGAACTTGTGTGATCGAGCGAGCGATCAAATGTGATTCTGTGAAATGATGACGTATGTACATCTTATATTTTAATATCATTGATATATTTTGACGCTGAAATTGAAAGCTGTCGAGTTAGAATATCTTTGCTTACTAAAAGAAAATTTCCAATTTAAATTACAAAGATATATAACCCATAAAAGCAAAGATATCCAATCCCATATGGCTCTTCATACAGCGGAATTTATTTTGAAAAATTTG
This sequence comes from Allium fistulosum, assembly GCA_030737815.1. Lineage (NCBI taxonomy): Eukaryota > Viridiplantae > Streptophyta > Magnoliopsida > Asparagales > Amaryllidaceae > Allium > Allium fistulosum. The sequence continues at coordinate 1,413,007,310 of CM060903.1, forward strand.
ATCCTTATATAAGATAGACCTTACGTAAGTATAAGACGATTTTGAAAACATTTGATTTTGGAAATGAATTGGTTGACTTAAATTATTGACTTGGAAATTTGGATTTATTTTCTAAATCTATTATTTTGGAAACTTTGAAACTAAAGATAATTAATTTGAGAAGAAATAAATTGGTGAAATTGTATGTGATTTTGAAATTGAACTGATATTGAAACAAATTGAAATTTGAGAACCTTATGTTACTAAACACTTGATTTGAGAGTTGTCGAACTTATATAAAAGTGATTTGTATGAGTATGGAATTGATTCAAAAACTATAGATTTGAAAGGGTACTCAATTTGAAAGTGAAATCTTATATAATCGAAGTCTATATAAGTATGATTTGATATATTATTGATTTTCGAAAGTATTTGATTTGAAAATTAAATCTTATATATAATGGATTTTATATAAGTACGATATTTGAAAGTGATTTGAAAAGGTACTATATGATACATATTTTCGAAGTAAAGATATGGAAAGTACCTTCTGCTTGATATCCGATTTGTGGCCACATCTTGGATTCATTCTATCGATATTATTCTCTCTGATTTTGGTTTTCCGGATATGATACTCGAGTGTCCTTCGAATTCCATGGCGTTACCCATGGTCTTATTGTTCTCTCATGACTGCATAGCGCAACTGCCTGGCTGAGTCTTGCCTAGGGGTACGGATTGTTTCCTGGGGGATCCAGGCGTAATCATTGTGTATCCTGCAATCTGTGTAGGTCGCGAATAGTAGCGCAAATGCTTGGCTGAGTCTTGCTTGGGGGTACGGATTGTTTCCTGGGGGATCCAGGCGTAACCATTGTGTATCCTGCATTCTACTAGTCATCATGGCGTAACTCGCAGGGCTGAGAAAGCTTACGGATATGGATTGTTTCCTGGGGGATCCAGGCGTAACCATTGTGTATCTGCGAACCATGGTTAGACAAAGGTTTTGTTGTTGTTGTTTTGTTTGGATTGTACTTTCCATATCTGATTTTAAAAGTTTTTCCCAGTATTTTCACTGGGTGTTGAAACAAGTCTACTAAGTACTTGGAGAATTCTAGTTTTGCGCCTGATCAACGCACTACCAGAGTCTACAGGAACAAGGATAAACTTGTTGAAACATCGAGTTATAAAAGTATTTTCGAAAGGAAATTTTTCGATATAGAGGTAATTTATTATAAAAGTGTTTCCAACAAAGAAATTCTGTATTAATATTCGAAATTGAAATTCTCATGGTTTAAATTAATTACTCGTGCCCGATTCTATTCTTTTGAATCTACCTTATCCGTTCAGCTTTATTTATTCACCTTTATCCTATTTTCTGAATCCAATTAGTGCCCTTCAACCAACCAAACACCTTTATCTAGTTGTTTCTATTCTCCTACCTCCTTCCTTTTTGGGGACGAAAAGTTTTGAGTGGGGGAGAGTGTAACGACCCGTAAATTTTAATAATTTTTATAACGTAATTAATTGAATTTTGTAAAATTTTTTAAACAATAAATTTTTAAATAAAAATGTTATATTTGGGATACGTATTTAAAAACATAGCAACTGGTAAATTTTCACCTGATAATATTAAAGTTTATTTTCTTGTGAAATTCTATTTCAATTTAAGTCAGTTAATTATTGATGAAAATAAAATGTTTTTCAAACTTGAATATTTCTATACAATAAATTTCTATATCATCTTTTGAGTGAAACATCAGTCTTCGTTTCGTCAAATTTGGACTTCTATTGCTCCGTTTATCTTAATTCTGGCAGAATAGCAGCATTTCTGGTACCGATTATCGACTTTTGATCGGATGATCGTACCACTAATATCTGTATACTGTTTTGATCGTCTTATCGTGTTGATCTCCACAGTATATTCATTTCTGTATTTTGAGGTCCGGTACGCGACGGAAACAATAAAACTGTGTGTCGTATCGGTACCAAATGGAGACTTTTAACTTACCGTGCCTTTTCAAAATTCAAACGTGATGTCCAATCAATCAAGAAATTAATTGCTTTGAATATTTCAGTTGAATCAATCTGAGACTATTCCATTTCCTTTCTTTTTTTCGGTTACTTTTATTTATTTCTTACACTGCCTAACATTCGTTCAAAGGCTTACTTCTAGATCTGCATCTCACTTCTTAAAAATCTCTTCTCCTCTCCCATTCGTTCTCTGCCTCCCACTCTCTTTCCTTCCCCTTTAAATTTTCTCACCACCACTTGGCTTCTCGTCCACCGATTCCGCCATCACAGCCAAGACAAGCAACTAGATCCATCGTTTTCCCTCTCGACTGCATCCTCACCCGCCACCATCTACTCGGCCGAGCACCACATTCCAGACCCTAATCCCACGTGGACCCCATTCCCCTCCTCTCTGTTGTGTAAATGTATGTTTTGTACGTATATATTTTGTAGTTTTTATATGTAAGTTGATGTATGAAAACTGTTAATATATAACTGGTTACATCTTAGTTTATTAAGTATGTATATATGTATACTTTTCAAGTATTATTTAGTTAATGCAAATGTTTGGCCGTATGTATCTGGTTATACAAATGATCATTGAAATTTGGTTTATTATTTAGTTATATATATTTGTTTATTTAAACCATTGATATAAAAAATATATATATATAGAGTTTGTATAAAGTCTATTTTAAGAGATGTATGTATGAGTTTTAGATGGGCTGTATATATATAGTAAGTTGTATTATTCTAATTTTATAAGTTATATGGTATTATTGAATATATATATATATATATATATATATATATATATATATATTGTTATGTTCTCATATAACACGTTTTATTTCATTCTTAATATATGTTTAAATATATATGGTTATATATATCAGGTCTGCATGTATATATGGTTATATATCAAGTCGGCGTAAAGGTGGTTGCATATCTAGCATACATACATGTGTATAGTCTGCATACCTAGTGACCCACATATATACATTCTGCATAAATATGTTTTAAGGCATTTATATGTTGAATTTGTACAGCCTGCATATGTGTAAGTTTAACTGGTGATAGACATATTTTATTAGATCAAGAATTCAAAGTATATTTGCCATATAAGTTGTCTGCATATAATGGCTTATCTATATAAATGCATATGTGTTTGAGTAACATGCATTTATTAGCTGTACACATATTTATACATATTTGTCGTAGTGGTCTGCATAGTTGCAGAGCCTGCATACGTATTTTATTAGTATATAAGTAAGTATTTTGACAGCTACTTATATTTGAAGTATGAAATTTTAGGTTGGTATATATATAAATCTTATATATGTAGAGTTACTGTGTATATATGTGTTGTTGGTTATAGTAGATTTGAAATATAATTCTAAGTATTGTTTGGTAGCACATACATATATATATATATATATAATTGCAGATGAACATACTGTATATATGTAAGTATTTTGCATTTTTATTTGATATATATATATATATATATATTCATTTCAAATTTTATAATGTTGATATGTTGTTATATATGTGTTTATTTAAAGCAATGATTTTGATGTATATATAATTAGTCAATATGTGTTAAAGTAATATTGCTTTGAAATTTAAATAGATATACTCTGTCTCTATCTAATTGATTTTTGATTGGTTCTCCTCGATTTCTGTTATCAGCTATACCTGTCAAATTCATGCCCATCTAGTTTTGTTTTGGAATTCGTGTTGGGATTCGTAACTTGACTTCATTCTAGTTCATCTCTCTCTCTAGCCTCGAAAGGTGAGCAATCACTCACGATTAACGTTCTTGTATTTATTAAATTTGATTTAAATTGAAACGACAATTGAAATATGATGCTGTAGTTATTTAAATTGTTATATATGCTATTATCTGTATTATGTTCACCTATGACATCTGACACCAATATCTGTTATCACTCTGCAAGTTCCCTGTTAGTATAGAATTCACTATGGGTTGAAATGATACATACCCGAACGGACTTTAGAATAGGGGAAAATCGTTATGGGTTGAAATGATAAACCCAAGCGATTTTCATTTGAATTGAAATTGGGATTACGGGTCGAAATGATTTCTACCCGTATATATTTAAATTTCGGATTGAAATGATAAATATCCGTATCACTTAACCATATGATAAATATATATACAAACACCGTTGGTCCATATATATAAATATTTTGAAAATGAATTCTATGGCTTTGGAAAGAAATATATGGTTTTAGCAAATGTTGATTCTTAAAATTTTTATATAAATGGAAATGATATATATAGATTTAATAACGATATTTAATTTAATTAAGATGGATTTAATACATATAATATGTTAAGTATAAAATTTATATTTCGAAATAGATTTTTTGTAAAAATTTGAATAAGTTAAGGTTGGGAAGATAATTTGAATTTAGTAAAGAATTTTATTTAATTCAACCAATTTAAAGCTTATTGAAATTGGGATTTAAGATATGATCCATAACTTGAGTTTGATTTAAATAATTAAATGAATATTTCTTGTTTAAATAAATTTAAGGAAATACTTAGAAAAATGAAACTTAAGGCTAGTTAAATGATATTGAATTTATTAAGTGAATATTCCTGATTAAATAATAATAAAGTCAAATCAAGTGCTATATGAAATTGTTAAATTAAATTTTGAAAATGTTGAATATTAAAGCTTTGAAATATATTGAAATTTTAAATGGTATATTTAGAACTGAATGGAATTGATGAATTGAGCTTTGAATAAATTTGAATTTGGAATTTGAGTTAATTTGAATCGATTTGTGAGACTTGAGGAAATTATAAGTACTTTACTTTATAAATTATTTAATGAACATACATTATTTGGGAAAAATAGATATATTTGAACTGAAAATGATATTTCGTTTTTGAAGTAAATAAATTTAAAAATGACCACGGTGTTATAGTGTATATTTCCACCTTGTAGATAGTTCTGAAGATCCTTAGAGGATGGTTATCCCAAACATCCTTTAAGTTACTTGTATTTCAGTTGATATTTCAATTGAGTTGGATTTATCGATATAAGAATGTTAATCCTGACTCGAGTGTTTTGTGTTTTGCTTTACGCTTGGGTCAGACCGAGTGATACAGCATTTGAGACTCACCCTTGGAGTTTGGAGCTTCCTTTGGAGATCCAACTATCGCCTCAGCTTTTAGCTCTTCTAGTTGATTTGTTCAGAGAAGTCATCTATTCGTACTGAAGACTTCACTGTATTTGAGATATTCTGTTGTATTTTATTTCTAACTCTGATGTGTATATAGTAGCTTCATGAACTACTATTTTATCTATTCCGCTGCGTATTATTGTATTACTCTGTGTCTGTGATTCTGTGATTGATTTATTTACTACATATGCTGAGTTTTGCCAAATTTAAATTAACAATTTGATATTTTGAATTATTCAAGTCAGACATGTGTGGATTTATTGTCGATTTGAATGATCCAAAATAGCGGGTCGTTACAGTTGGTATCAGAGCCAGGTTCTAGGCAAACTTAACATATATGGTAAACTGATTTGCGGAATCACTTAATAATTGCTGCATCATTGCCAATTTAAAATCTTCTTTCATCACTGTATCATGCTCCTAGAAAACAGTTTTATGGTACACTGGATTACTTTTTTTTTCGTAAAATATTTAATTTAATATATTTTTGCAAGACATACCCTGTCATACCGTACCCATGAAACAATGTGTAGCATGACTGCTAATTACATCGATAACAGTCGGCCCCTCCGAAAGATGATTGTGTGTTGCTTGAAGAATCACGAAACTGTCATGAATGTGTTGTTTGTTGCTCCACATTTTACAATTTCACATTTTGCTCAGTGTTTTGCTCCCAACATTGACCTCATCGACTCTTTAAACCCCGTCCTCCATTTTATTGTTTTGCTTTTAGCTCTCACACGCCTACTTCTTTCGGGTTGTTCTAGTGGATTATGTGCTTCTTTTTAGAAGTATCTTTAAAAAAATGTTGAAATAATTAAACTTGATTTATGCGTATATATTAATAATCATGTTCTGTTGAATTAATGTAATAGTCATGTTCTGTTGAATTGTCAGGAGGTGAATTTGAAATGTTAGGAATCATAAAGTTGAAGAGTCTAAAAGCATTTATGATCAGTTATGTATTTGTTCAGTTGTTGAGGCTATATATAAGTCTCATTCAAGTTATTTGTTAGCCAAGAAAAGTCAATATATTTATATTCAGTTTCTTCTCCATTATTAGCCAGTCTTTCCTGTTTCATATTTTGTTTGCCAACAAAAAATTGATACGCATTTAGCAACTATGGATACAGATATCATCATCTTGATTTCTTTCTTTTTCTATAAAAAAATAATAACATTGATAAAATGAGGAAAAACCCTGATTTTTATACTGTGCCAATTCACCATGTCGCCTTGTAGAAAGTTTTAAGTGTGCTTTTAGTTAAGTAAGATAAAATCGGAGAATGAAGATGAGGTTGACAAGATATTTATACATTGAAGAAGCAAAGGAAAAATAACGTGAAAAAATAGTGGTGTAAAAGCATCCAAAAATGAAGCTGAAATGAGCGGGAAGATGCTAAAATAGCCACTGTCAATTGGTCATGCCATGGCGTCCATCAGTGGACAGGCTTACAAAATTCACTGGAAACTTGGTTCCAGGTTTGCGAATATTATCGGTGAATTTAGAAGAATAATATGGGTTATCAATTTTCATTCATGTAATAGAACATTTTAGTTATTTGTCGTGATTATTTGTTTCAGTTTCACTTCTGTAGTTTTGTTCCATAATTTACTTAGGCTTTCTAGAATTGTAGTTAAAAAAAAAAACCTACATAAAAGTCTACCTCAAGCATGCTCGTTTGGCAACAAAGGGACCTCCAAGTGACCACACTAAATAGGGTTGAGGTTGGCATCAACTATTAAATTAAATTAAAATTAAGATCCAATAACTACATAGAGTTGCTTGGATGATTAAATCACTCAACTTCCTACTACAGGTATGATGATTTGAAAAACGATGGGTTCGCAGACAAATTTTGACATGTTCATGCTGGCGTTGTACGTCGGATATGAGATCCACAACATTAAACCACAACATCGGACCGTTTGGCTCAACGGATCAAATTTAATGGTTGGCGTCGAAGCCAATGGCCAACCCAATTGCTACCCCAACCTCCATAATTTTAACTTCTTTATATTTCTACGCTTCTCTCTTCTTCCTCCTCACAAACATAAATCCCAACTTTAACCCCAAAAATCCGCAAAAGACAAAAACGTGTTGAGGTAGTTTTTGATATACTCATCCAGGTCTCATTTTCGTTTACTTTACATTTTTTTTTGGGATTTTTTCCCGAGTTAGAGATTTGCCGAAGCAGTTCACAAAAACTCCCACCGTAGTCCAAAGAATTGATCCGAACAAGTTTTTACTTCTTTGGAAGAGCTTCGGTTGGAGATAGAACGTTCGCAATACACAATTAGATACCAACAGTTTATGATGGACAGTTTATTTGCCTATCACCCGAGCTCTAGTTTTCTTCCGTTGTATTTCTAGTTTTCTTTGTATTTTTATTTCAATTTATAGTGATTAAATAAAATTATATTTTTTAATTATATTATTTAACTACATAATTAGAAAATAAAAAAGGTGGAACCTGGTGCACGAGGCTTCCGCACGATATATAGTGAGCTCTGGAGAGGTCGATAATGTACGCAGCATTTTCCTCGCATTGCGAAGAAGCTGTTTTCGGACTCGAACCTGCGCGCCCAATTCACCATGCGGATGACCAAACCGTTGCGCCATGGCTCCACCTCACGTAATTAGAAAGTAATTAAAACAAAAATACAACAAAAAAATTATTATTTATAACAAAACAATTAGAATATCTCTTTACAGATACCCCTTTTGTAAGATAGGAACGCATTCTCCTTTCGAAAACCATGCCACCTTCAAATGCCCCTTTTGTGTCGCAAACAAACACCACCAAAGTGTGACAAGTTTTCCAAAAAACATGCCTATTGGAAAAAAGAGACTATTTTATTGTGTTTATGAGAAGCCAAAGTAAATATCACCATCTAAAGAAAATCCACTTAGTGTTTCCATTTGCAATCAAAACACTCAATGACTCTATAATGATTGAGCTGCAAAAAACTATAATGGAACTAAGAGAATGATATAACGGAAAATAACGCATAGTCAAACAGCTTTATTGTAGATAAACTTCAATATTCAAAGTTAATTTATTAACAATCCCTGAATATTTTTGTAAGAAAAAGAAATATTTCTTACTTATACACACACACATAACAAAAACGAAAAAAAAAGTTATTATTCATGCAGTTTAGACATCTTGACTAAAATATAGTTCTGGCTTACATTGAGGGTTTAGGCTTTGATTTTAAATTTAGACCCAAACTTTGTTAATTTGATTTACAAAAGATCAGATCAAAATAGTTTTTTTATTAACATTTTTAAAGTAGGTGCTAAAAAATCTTTAGTTTAGTGCATGTAGCGGAGCTTTAAATAGATTTGTTAATTAATTGGGCTAACAAAAAAAACGGAGCGGTCCAAATGCATTTAGCGTTTTAACATTGGTTTAATTTAACGTGTATTTAGCCGCATAGGAACCTCGAATCTACAGACCACGTTTTATTTTGGTTCACATCACTACGTCATTTGAGGAGTGGGGCTTTATTATATTTTAGGTTTGTATCTAAAAGGTATCCAACGAGAATTTGTTATATTTACGTGTTGGTTGTTATTCTCACACACACAAATATATATATATATATATATATATATATATATATATTACGTATTTGTAGAGTATTATGTGATTTCTTGGACGATGCTTACATCCCGCGATTAACCAGAGAATTGTAAGGGCATCTCCAGCGGATTACGTACATAATATTCAAGAGGCTGAATATTACGTGTGTAATTGCACAGGAAGGCCCAATGGTCAGGCGCCTCAGGCGCCCATTTAATGGGCGCCTGACATATATTCGGTTTTCTTTTTTTGTTTTTTTAGCATTTTTTTATTTTTTTTAAATGTCAGGCGCTCATTTAATGGGCGCCTGAGGTCAGGCGCCCATAAAATGGGCGTCCAAACCCAATTACAGATCTTGAATTCAAAACGTAATATTACCCTTAATATTACGTTTGTAATTGACGACTGGAGTGCGAATTCGTAATATTACGTACGTAATATGAACCATTGGAGATGCTCTAATACTCCCATGGCATGTATGATATTTGTTAAGTTCTTTACATGATTAAATCTTGGTGGATTATGCATAATACAAAACTAACTTTGCAAGACATTAGAAGCGTGTTGGATCATCTTTCTTTCACGTTTGTGAACCTTCTTAAAATAAGATTTGACAAAGTGACTTAATTATTACTTGAACAAGTTTACTTCAAAAAATGATCCATGTAGTTGAGTGGGCATCTATTTTGAGATTCCACGCACTAGATCCCAAGACAAATATGACTGCTCCAATACATTAATACTAGTATGCAGGCCGGTTCGGATCATTGAGTTGTCCTATGAAAATCAATTTTGTGGCCATTTACGAAAATATAAAAAATATAAAAAAATAAAACCAACAATGTATTTTTTTTCCTTGAGTTCATGCATAACAAAACACTCAACATATATACTCAGACAAAAATGTAAATATGTTACACATCTTTTACAATAATACGTTCAACGTAAACAACTCCTTATTGAGCTTTTATAAGCAAACTTTTCAATTATATCATCATATTCTAACATATCCATATATTCTTTTTTAATGGAAATCGTCATTAACCCACTTAATTTTTCTTATGACATGGTAGTTCGAAAATAAGTTTTATTAGCTTCAACTTAAAGAAACTTCTTTCTACCGATGCCACCGTAACCGAAATAGTTAATATGATTCGATATGCAACCCATATACATTTAGTAATCCACTCATATCACGATAAGATCTTAAGAAATCAAGGATGCTATTTGATTTGGTTATTTTCGATGGAAAGATTCTTCTTAGTTGTGTAAGTTCAAAATATAATCATTTTTCACAAATATCACTCTCTTCGTTGTGTTCCGAAAAAGCCTCTAGTTTCATACAGTACTCTTTCAATTGTTTATCTTTAATAGTTTTAAATTTTTCATTCAACAAAACGCATAAATTCCTTTATAAAACTCAAAATAGTTTTACACTATACAAAACGCTAACTAAAATTAGCATTGTCCTTCAGCCAAAAAATGAAACTTGTTGTCTTTCAGTCTAATTTTTTTAAAGTTTGTCCTTATACCTATTTTCCACTTAATTTAATGTGTGTTTAATCGCATAGGAACCTCGAATCTACTGACCACGTTTTATTTTGGTTTGAAGAGTGGGGCTTTATTATATTTTAGGTTTGTATCTAAATGTATCCAACGAGAATTTGTTATATTTACGTGTTGGTTGTTATTCTCACACACACACACGCACACACACACACACACACACACATATATACTAGTGTGAATCCGTGTTTCGCACACGGTTTGGCCAGAAAAGATGCACATATTTAAACCATTGTTATTACAACAGATTATAATTGCAAATACAATTTTAGGTGTAACTTTCTTTCTTTTGTCTGTTCAGTACAAATTCATACAACATTCAGTATATAAAAGAAAAGTATCCACGTTAGTAATTATTCACCTTGTTCACCTCTTCTCAATAAAGCTACTTAGCCCTTGTATATACAAAAATGAGCATTGTTCGGTTGAAATTGTGAATAGAAATAAACGGAGAATATTTTTTGACAATAGAGTACATACATGGATTGGACGGTTCACTTTAGATTAATCTTAGTATCCATGAGCCATAGGATTCAACAATTTGCATGAAAACAGTTAGAATGGGTATGCAAGCAAATTTGTACCATGTCCAAAATATAAGAATATCAAAAACATAAGCGATCTCTATCCTCGGTACAGATTAGTTCAATGCAAAAGTTAGATTTTATCAACAGTGCGCAACAAAGAAGCACATCAATAAATATGTAGAAGTTGACCTGCTATTCTTGCACATGCAGATTAAGCGATCTTATGGAAAGTGAATAATAAACATATAATTAAGTACAATTAAAAAGAGTGTTAATGGAAACATGGAATAATTAAAAAAGTAATTGGCTCATAACTAAAACCATATAATCTACATTTTAAATCCAGAGTTATGTGCATGAATAGAAAGTTGTAAAATTTTACATGCCATGTGACCAATTAAAATTACAAAAAATGAAGTAGCATTATAAATTATAGTAGTAAAAAGGTAAAGTTGTGCTGACTTGGGAAAATGCAAATGTCGAAGTTCTGATTAATTTTTCAAATAGTTTCCCCAATAATAGTTAGTCCTTCCATATCCCAATCTTACTCAACTGGTTGTAGAACCTCCATCTGCATTTCGTGAACAATTTCAGTAACTAAGTAATAATATTAGTAAAAGAGACATACTGCACTGCAAATGCATGAAGGAATTTCGGATTCATAAGGAAAAAAACAACATGATAACATGTAGAAAATCCCAAACATGTTTTTCTCACAATTTCATAGTCAGTCATAGCCGTTCCATTTTTACAACCCATAATTTTCTCTCAATCTCATAGTCATTTATATTTTTGATTTACAGCAGTTGAAATGTTTGCATTCATACGTTATTGCAATGATAGAATGATGGAAAAAAATTAGATGGACCTTAACAATGTCGTCGACGAACATTAATTTGGTCAATATAATGTTAATTGCAAACTTACTGATGTTTGAAATCGGGTGCATGGGTAAATTTGTTGTAGGACGAATTTTCGGTGTTAAAGCTATGAGTGGTAAGAACGTTCAACGAGTCTAAGCTGGTAATGTACACACCAATAATGGAGTTGTTTAGTCGTACTGTAACCTGTTTAGAAATGAGGTAATGTTATTTAATTATAGCGATACGACAGCTAGTCGTGACTCTATTAGGTGGATTACCTTATAGAGTCCATTGTCCAATGAGTTTGTGTGGAATGGAATGGAGTTTTCAAGGTTTTTTATTTTTTTGTCCAAAACTTGTTCTGAGCACATGTATTTATGGACCTATGTATGAGTTGAAGAAGCTTAGAATGTAACTAAGTGAATTCATTAACGGTGAATAGTTTTTTCAGGTGCTGGATGGTGTGTACCTTTTTTGAGCGGATTTGTTGCTTCAGAAAGTGAAGACGTCTTTTTTCAATCCTCGCTCGCTCCAAGGTAGAAGTTAGTTCCTGTGGGGCCTGCAGCGAAATAGATTATAGCATGAGTATAATGTAGAAAGTAGATAGGTTTAGTTACTATGTTTGTGTTATATGTAAGTGGAGGACATAACCATCAGTGGGGATATGGTAACTTGGATTCCCTTAGAGACCAGAATGGATTGTAGTAGTGTGATGTGTTCGTCAACCTGTTGAGGAAATCAATGAAATAAAACAGCATGCAGAAATGTAATATCGGTGAAGAGAGGAAGGATAATAACAGGATAAGGTTATGGACTTACCTGTCCATCGATGTCAACCTGGGGTGATGATTATAAATGCATTAGGATAATTAGTAATGTTGAGGGAAAAAAAATAGTAGGTGGGAATATAAGTTTTTTTTGGGTAAGTATAGGCATTGAATTAATACCTTAAGTATCGGAAGGTAAGATTTGTTGTCCTCGTTATATCGGTTAGTGGCAGTTGGTTGTTTGAGTGGATTGTTCGATACATAGAGTTCATAACCCCAGTTCCGTGCATGTATTACGTAAGTGTTACCTACGTTAAATTGATGGAAGAAATGTGGATATGTATGCAAATGCAGTAGATAAAGAAGTTTGGCCTTTTGTCGGTAATTGAGGAGAGCTTAAATGTTTGAATCATATATTCAACGCTATTTGCCGATATTTGTCTACGTGTTGTTTATAATGATGATTATATTACATTCTATTCTATTTGTGATAGAGATTATATAATATATAGAAATTGATTAATTAACAATATTATTAGAAATGAACAAAGTGAACTTATCACTTGCTGAGGCTTGAACACATAAAGATTAATATAAACATAAAATGTGAAAGCAGAGCAAATTGCGATTCCATCCATTAGTTGTACACTGCAGAAACTTAAATTGATTTAAATCCAAAACATTCATTTTTTCAATACAGCTACATTTTACAACTTATTGAGTGGCAGCTATCTAGCAGTAAGAATGAACAATATACCGAGGCCAACAATATGGGAAATATACATACAATGCATGATGAAGAGTGGTTAACAGTATCAAAGTAAGGAGTACCAAAATATGCAAAAACAGACATATGAATGCACGCATACCCTTACACGCACTAATGAATAATCTCTGCATAGTAAGCTTTAATTATATGATTAACAGGTTTGGGTAGTTGGGGCAGTTAGTGGATATATAGTTTAAAATCATTGCTGTAACTGCAAATGAGAAATGCATATAGTACAGTTTAATGAAAAAGTGCAATGTACGGAATAGTAAATGTATTTGCGTTACATCGGTGTGGCCTGAATAAGTTTGCAGTATATTTAGAGATATGTAGTGGACAGAAAGTTGCAATACTTTATTTGAAACCAAACAGAGGACAAGTAACAGAAGTCTGACAACAAAGAACAGAAGTACTTGCACTACAATAATTAAGATAACTTGAGCTGCGTTAAGAAACAATATAGAATCTAAACAGCAGTAGTACGATTTTTCTTTCTGGGATTTCCTTTAGGCTGACTGATCTTACCGTCCGAGAAAGGTGGAACCTGTAGTGTTATACCATGTCAGTTAAAATAAAAGTCAGTTTGCAAACAAATGGTTCATAGGTAAATGGGAAAAAAAGGAAAGTATCAATGCAGCGTGTTGGACATAATAGTTGTTTGCAGGAAGACATACGTACAGTGATGGTGAAATAGGTACCTTAGTATTGCTTTGTTCAGGTGGCGAAGTGTTTCTGTCGGCAGATGTAGAAGAAATTTTAGTTGCGGTTAATTTTTTCCTTCCAACAGAAGTAGCATATGTGTCAACCTTGGCTTGAAAATTTTCAGTTTTTCCTACTATTTGTTCGAGAATGGTTGTTACTTTTTTGGCACCCCAACCTTCATGTAAAATAAATGTTTTGTTAGTGGCAAATATCTTGTATAATGTTGCATTAGAGAAGGTAGACTAATTTATGTTTAGTGAGTTGTAGTAGGCATATGATGACTACGATGAATTCAGAAGTACCTCATTTCTTTGAATTAGGTATAAAGATTCATCCTTTTGTCTCAGAACAAACTCTGCCAACTTGTCAAATAGGAGGATTGGAACAGACGCGGTGCTATCATCAACAATTACTTCCAAACGAAACCTAGTAAGGGAGAAAAGATAAAGGATGATGAGTGGTAAAAGTAGGTATACATGGAAGCATAATTGTGATGTCATTACCTATGCAATGGAAACTCGATATCTCTAACGCACTTGCTGCAGTAATTCTTATGTCCCGATGTGCTTATTCTAGATTTGCAAATGTTGCAGGATAAGTATTCCCATCCATTGTCGAGAGAAAGTCCTGTTATTTTTGCTTCGAAAGCATAGATTTTTCCCTAAAATAGAAAGGTTGATGTTGTGAGTGGTTGAAATAGTATCATAAATGAAGTAGAAGTCTGTTATGGATCTGTAATGTAAATGAATATTGTAAATACAGTAATGAAGCATCCTGATGATCAAATATTTATTTGTTGTTATGGCAAGAGAAAACAAATAGTTAAACGTAGTTAGAAAACATAGTAACTGTAACTATGGTAGACATACAGATATAAAACAGCAGAGATAAGGAAGTAAGGTATAAACTGTCCAAGTTTAAACTCTTAGAATTAATTTGTTGAAATATTAAAATGCAAGATAAGGATGTAATTTTCCCTGATTCTAGCCTAGTTGTAAGCACAGTGAGAAGTTAAATTGAGAACTGCAACATGGTGAGAAGTGAAAAATTCGATTGTGACAAATAGGCAGGCTAAATGGTCGGAAGAGGAGTTCAAAAAATGGATAGCTTACTTTACTAAGAGGACATGCAACATGGTGAGAACCATAGTATTAAAAACAGTTTGGTAGACAGATATTTGAAGGAGTGCATTGTATGGAAGGAAAAAAAATTTGTGCCATGCCAGGCAGCTAGGCAGGCAGTGAGGAGAACTGTACTTACCTCATACGCAGGTGGGAGATCTGAGCTGATTATTTCGGATATGCACTTATCAGTGATTATCCCAGCTGGTATTTTGGACTGAACGTCTTCAGATGAAAACGCAGGGAGTTTCCTTTTGCGGAAGTTGGGAAAACAGTAGAAAATGGGAGGGTTAGTAGGAGGCTGAAAGAAGTTTGTTTTTTTCATAGTAAGTAGTATTGATATGCGGTTAGTGGGATCGACCTCTTAAGTATATCAGATCCCTCAGCAACATCCAAATCGGTGTAAGCAAACGTTGCAGTAGTTGAGCTCATGCTTGGCTTACCTATACGCCAAAGCATAAGCAATGTGTTAGTAGTAACAAACATATAAACAAAGTATATGAGGATATGTAGATATAGGAAATATACCGTGGTAATTCTTTACGGTCATTGACGTAAGGATAACTGTTTTAGTTGTGTCATTGACAGCGGAGTCGTCTATCAAGTTTGTTTTGTTGCCCCACAGTGTAGCGGCAATGTGGTTACCACTGCAGTTGAGATAAGTTAATGGTCATATAAGAATATGTTAGAAATTAAATGGCATTTATGTCGATGGTTGGAAAAATACAGAATTAACAGATACCAGTGAAGATATAGGATAAGCTCGCGCTTAGGAGTCACTGAACCATTCCTGACAGATTGATTGACGACATTACCAACATGATGGAGGACTCCAATGACATCTGATTTGAGGTGTTGATTAGTACTTGATTTGAAAATGGTAACTGGCAGGGTTATAAGATGAAATGGAAAGTAGATGGGATGTAGTATACTTACCAGTCAAGCATTTAACAGTATCGGTTCTGTTAATTATGGACTGGTAGTCTGCGAAGGAAAACTTATGTGCAGGTATGGTGTCATCATGGTTGTCGATTTCGGTCACTTTTGTCAACGCAGTGAAGTTGATCTTAATTGGTTTATGCACCGGAAGATAACTGTCACCAGCAAGTGCGACATTGAATTCACCTATGTCGTAAATCAACCCTTCCTTAAGCTTGCCGAGGAAAAGTGGCATGAAACGGGGCCCTACAACTGCATGTATTTCTCCATCCTGAAATAAGAGGAAGCATTAGTACGCGACTACGTGTATACTTTCATTTAGTAACTGTGAACAACAGGTGCAGATGCTCATATGAATGTACTAAGTAAAAACCTGATGATGAAATTTTTTAATTTGAAACAGTAGGCATGAGCTATCGTACTGCAGCCGTTGCCATTCTATGATGGCAGGCTGTGCAAAAAGTAAATTTTTTAAGTGGTGAAAAATAATAGTTGTCAGTATTGTCTAAATATGCAAGGGGAGAGTATAACAGCAGGCTTACAAAATTACTCAATATTGGGAAATTAATGCGGCATTGGAGTAAGTTAAAATTATATTAACAGTAAATGTGAAGTGGAAATATAAACATTTGTAGTAGAATGGATACGGCAGTATCGGTTTTATATGTACCATGATCAATATTAAAATATTTGGATAATGGACATGAAGAAACAGTAGATGGGACATGATCGACAAAGAATTCATCTCAAATGAAGTAAAAAAAGATATATATATATATATATATATATATATATGACCAATTGTTGGATTAACGAAATTCGTAAGAGCAGTGGGAGAAAAAAAACAATGTAGAGGACGACAGTTTAACATGTACACTAACATCAGTATAAGAACAAAATAATATCCAATGCAGCAACAAATAGCTTAGTAATTTCATCGATTATTTGCTACAAATCAGGCAACTTTATACTTATATGTAATCCAAATATGCAAAGCACAAAACAATGAGTAATAAATGCATTGGGATGCATGCGTCTGTAGCACAAACACTAAGCCTGCAATCATGATTCATAGGTTAGCATGTATGCAATGTGGTAAATAAAGTAAAACTGATGTAACCAATTGGAACTACATGGTTATCGGTGATGAATCCCTATCACATTGTATCACACATGTAGGAATATAAATGGGATACATGGTAAATTATCAACTATGGAATCAATTGAAATTAAGTAAAGAAATTTCATAGTAATACCGAAGAGGAATATATTTCGCCAAACTTAGGCAACTGACCTTTGGCCATCACAATTGCAGAAATGAAAGAACCAAAATAGAAATAAGTGTATAATCAAAATAGACTAAAATATTATTAATTGGCTGACGTTTGAGTTTTATAATAGAGTAAAAGCATATTGTAAGTTTGTACGATTTTTAAAAATTGAGAAATAAAAAAGGTAAACATGAAAGGATGAAAAGAGAAAAATGAAATCAGAAGGTGAAGATATTTTCATTAAAAGTTGGAAAAAAAATTCAGAGAACATTAAAAGCCAAAATTATAAATTTTTTAAAGGAAAGGATACATAATATTGGGTAAAGAGTATGTATTATTTAAAGGCCGAAGACAGAGTACGAAATGCCAAATGCAGCTTAGAAGCTAATAATTTCAAGGAAAAAAAGCAGAAAGTTGATGTTTTATTTGCAATAAAATATGAAAGCAGGGGACAAAATTTTGAAGATCATTTTAAGCTTTTAAATCATCGTTGAGAGGATAAAATACATAGTTAATGTGGATTAAAAAAGTAGATAAACACATGTACAAAAAATTTGGGGCAAAAGACAAATGAGAAATTAAATCTATAGTAAATATTTAGGAATATTATCCAAATCTGTCATAGTAAAATAGAACGTGAAAATATTTCAGAATTTATGTTAGTTGTAGGAAAGGCATAGCACGTCACCAACATTTTAGGTATATAAAAGTACATATAACAATGTAATCCAGACTTGTACTGACAGTAGTATGTAAAACAGAGAGAAGAAAACGAATGTATGGGAGGTGGGGTAAATGTAAATTTGGAAATCAAGAACAGAACTAAAGTTCAGAGATTTTAGAGAAATTAGGTAATCATATAAAGATAAGTGAAGAAGGCGTATAACAGTGTGAAAATGTAACATTGTGAAAATGTTGTTAAAGGCAATAACCATCAGCAAAAAACATACAGGGAAAAAATTAGGATGTAGAAAAATAACAAAGTCAGAAACGTCTTGAAGGCTAACCTTGTTATCGAGCAACTGCATATTAAATCCAAAAACATCATTGCTCTTTAGGTTTACGGTGTCCCACATCCTTGCAACACGGACTCGGATTATTGCTCTAACAGTGTCAACAATCAGTGAATCTATAGATGAGTGTGAATTTTCCATGACTGTGAGAAGAGAATAATTTTTTTTCTGAGAAGGTGATTTGTATATGAGTAATAATAGATAAACATCAGGTTATAAACGATTGCAATTGTAATACTGGAAGTCTTTTCGTAACTTGTCAGTTTAAATGTGGTGGAGGCTAAATAATTAAAAAACTGCTAATTTTAATTTATGCTGTGCTGTAAATGGCATCAGGTACGAAATATAAACAGGCATCACCATAAATTATGAGTAAAATAACTCTAATGTTAGTAGTCCAGAAGTCATACCGAAGACAGTTTAATATGATAGTGTAATTTGTTTTCTGTGTGGTAATAAATGCAACTGCTATTGCCTTGCTTTGTTATGCAATTTATCAAAACAGTGGTTTCTTTTCCTGCATAAACTAATAACCAAATAGAATTTATTCCAACTTTAAAAATCAATTTTTATTCACATTAAATTCAATTTAAATTATTTCAAATATTAAATTAACAATTTAATTATCCAATTAAAACCTTTCAAAATATGATGTAGTCTGATCGATAACTACTACCTATGATGTTAGCCTACTCCCTAAACTATAGTGCTATAGCTATGTGTGTATGTGTGTTAGTCAGCTAACTGTGAACTAAGTAGCATGAGGGGCAAACTATTTATCGATAGCTATTTCTTGTAAGAACCTATGTGAATAATGGATAACCTAGTCTCAGACTTTTAGTAATAAATCACGATGCAGTAGTGGTGAAGTTTTCTGACCATTGAAGTTAGGATCATTTGATAGCCATATTTGACATTATTTCCACCAATCAGGCTATAGAATCACCTTGGTTCAACGAAAAAAAAACATATTAGCTATAATAAACAACATGTTTTCTTACTCTTGAAGGGGTTTAAAAAAGTTAAACATAGCTCGTGATAAGAGATCATGCAGGTGGAAGAATGTATATCTTCCGTTAACAGAGCAGAACCATCGTCGAAGCAATAAGACTGAAACCTAAAGGGACAGTTGTAATACAATATAAATTGTTGGCATAGTTATTCGCTATTTATGTTAATTAAACTGTCAAACAAAGTACGATTGAAAATATTCAAATAATTGAATTGAATTTCATTTGTTGATGAAATATTAAAACTATATAAAATAATTGAACCTTTCCAGCAAGGATAGTGGTAGAAATTTTAAGCTGAATCTAAAAAATTTCTGAGTTCAGTATATTATTATTCATCAATTATACATATCCATGTAACCTGCAAAGATAGAAGTTTTGATTAAGATAAAATATATCACTAAAGCTAACAATTTCATTTCAACTTTAATGTCCAACTGATTGTAGGCAGAAATATCAGGTAAATATACTAACCATTACATACATGATAGTATAATTTTATTGACCAAAAACACATGAGTTGGATGTAATTTGTATTGAATTTTGTATAGCTTAAGTGATTACTTATAGACGCTGACAACGTTTATGAAAAATGGAAAAGTCGGTCAATCATTGCAGAGAATAGGAACGTAAGCAGGAGAGAAAATCACTTTAAAAAATGCAAGCTCTCTTTGTCAAACATCTACGTATATAAAGTAGAACGATCCCGAAATTGAAATCACACCTAATATCGCATAAAATTAATTAAACAAAAAATTACATTTGGTAGGTCAATATTTTGCCGTACGCTTTATTTTGAAATAGGATTAAATTAACTGATGAATAAAATTTGAAATTTCCTAAATTACTAAATTGAATTTGGTGAAACAGTCATATGCTTTTGTAATATGAAAAAAACATTTTTGGGAAGAAGAAAAATATTCTCAGTATTATGTGGGTTGTATTATAACATTTTTTGTTCTTGATGGCCAATCATAATTTAGTTCGAGAGGAAAAGAAGAAAATTCGTAACATTTAAGGAGAAGTAATGTGGCTAAATGTATTGATTTCCATTTTACTAAAACGTGGCCATTAAATCCAAATATTTTGTTGAAATCTTAAAAAATGAAACAATTCATATGTGATGATATAGTTGTCTGGTTTTAGTCCATAATAGTATATAAATATCCAACTGTACTACAATACTTCTTAATTCACCAAATTAAGATATATGGTTCACCCAACTGAGTAAACATTTGCTTGTCCAATTCAGTAATACTGTAAAAAAACAAGTCGAAAATCTAAGTGCGGGTTATATCAACGGGAAATTATTTAATGGCTCTAATGAAATGGTATTTTTTGGCACAATGAAACGTTGTAGAACGTTAAGGTTTTTTTTTAATTTGTTACTTTGAAGTTCATAAGCCTATAATTTAGACAAATTAGCATAAGGGAGCATTAAAAAACCCTATAGTGTTTGTGCCCCTATCGTGTAGTTTATACATGCATGTACACATGCCAATAAAGTCATAAATACAATCAAATATCAATTAGTGCCAACAAATGCACAACCTAAGATTAATTGGAAGTAATTTTGTATATTCTTTATCAAATATAAAAGCATATAAATCTGATATAGTAATTCATATATGTGAGTTAGAAATTTGTTTGTATTTCATATATAACTATCATGTTTGTAAAAAAAATTGGATATAACATTTCATCGAAGTCTGTAGAAACAGAAAATATAAAATTGAAACAGTTTACAGTGTGGTACCTTATCAAATTCTGTTTGACCTTAAAAAAAGTAGTAAATTTATATGCTTCATTGCATTGAGAGCATAGGTTGAAAGGTAATGAGTATTGGAAATTAAAGTTCACTAAACATAACGAACAAAAGTTCAAGCCATGTCGACAACCTGGTAAGCTAAGACGGTAAAATAAAATGCATATGACATGATTTATTTTGCGGAAGACCGAATGACCAAAATGAGCAACGGATAAAAATATCAATAAACATTTAAACCCAAATTATTTATGGCAATATTTTAAAATGAAGTAATCCATATGTAATGATATAGTCGTCTAGTTTAAGCCTTTTAGCAAGTAAGAGTAAACAAATATTTATAAAGAGATAACTGTGGTCAAGTTGAAGACGCATAAATTCATGACAATGTAGAAGTTACTACTACTGCAATCAGATTTCCATTATTTTAAAACTCAGAGGTAACATGGACCATCATCTAGCAGGATTATCTCCAACATATTCCCTTACATTAAATGCAACAAAATTGTTCGTCTACGCAGTAAGGTACATAATATACATGGATTAAATATGGCTGTTACATGTTGTTTACTGAAGCTGAAAATTGACGTTATATGGAAAAACACATATTCTCAGCTTAAAACAAAAATTATATGATATCTTGTATCTTTTGAACAATAATAAGAAAAAGTGCTGAATACTTTGCTATAAATCTATGAAGAATGTTTGTCTTTTTGTCTTAAAATGAATCGTTTCTTTCTATTTGTATACAAATTTTGGGAAAATGAAAGCGGCAAACAGAGTTTGCTCAGACAATGGTTAACCGAACCCAAAAGGTGGATGACTAAAATTTCTATGCAGTTTAATTTTCAGGAGGAGGTAAGCCTTTTATTAATGTGAATGAAAGCCCAAGGGGAAAAAATGTCTTGGGAAAAGAGAAAAACACTGTACTTTGAAAACGAAGTTGAAAAATAATGCTAAGTCAAGTAGGACTGCTGAACAAAAAAATAGCTTCTAACATAGTAAGGTAAGACAAAGGGGGAAAAATACGATGAAAGTAGCTTATCACATTGTTAAGCCGTAATAGTAATCAATTATGAGTTAATTAGCATAAGTTAAAAAGTCTGATATTTTTCAGCCATGCAACAGTGTTGCATGTTAAAAATATAGTACCGTATGTCATTATTGTTCAATCTGTTAGTAAAATTACGTACTAAGAAAATGGAAACTAAAAAACAAACCAACAATTACAGTAACCACTAATCACAGGAGTGAAAATGAAGATATATTTCATCGTCTGTTAAATTAATATATCTATCTTTAGTTTAAGCTTTAATGTAATGGGTTGAAGAACTAAAACGTGATAATCATTGAAAGTTTAGGTTTAAGTTTTAATGTTGAAGTTGGCAGTTGGGTAATTTGGAATTGAATGGGCGAGTTCAGAATTTGAAAGAGTCTTAGAATTTAAAGGTGATAATCATTGAATTTTTTTAGTCGGAAAGTGAAATTGTTTAAAGTTAGGGAAAAAAGTCATGACAAACCATTAACATTAAATTAATGGGTAATAAATAATTCTTTAGTGGTAGTGGGACAAATAATTAGTACATTAACCTTAACAAATAGATCTGTACTTATCCAGTACATTTATCAAACATCAGCGAAAATAGTAAATATAAACTTTGTAATTTCAGCAGCATAAAGGATTAACAAAATACTGCAGTAGAGGTGACCTACTGCAAGGATCCACGTTGAGGATAAGTGGTAACAGAAATGTTATATGTTAAACCACTCGGCAGATAAATCGAGTAATCCAAACAATTAATTAACTAAGAAAGTAAGAAGGTCGAAAAAATTTCTTCTAGTAGGCAGAAAGTCGAATGAATTTTTCAGCCAAGGTAAAATCGAGCATTGAAAAGAGCCTCGTATATCATTGTGAATGAAATGCAAAGACTAATCTGTATTAGGGTTAACAATGGATCAATGTCTAGAGAAAAATTTCCATTTTTTACAACACTGGAGAAAATGCAGCGTAGTAAACTAAACTACATAGGAATCAACTTCTCTAAATGGGTTTTAAAACGGAATATTCAACACAAACAGAGTGAAAGTAGCTACAAATCTTCGAATATTTCGTGGAAAACAATATTTTCAGTATACCCAACTTCTTCCACTCCTTGTTGTTTGATAAGCATTTTAAGACCTCGTTCTGATGTTGTTCTTGATATGGCGACGTACAGTTGACCGTGGGAAAACACAGGTCGTGGCAAAAATACATCGACATGATCTAAAGTCTGTCCTTGACTGTTAACGTAAAAATCGACGCTAACACCCCGGTGCGAGTATTAATAATGTGAAAGCACCACCCGTTGGTACGGGAACTAGAAATAAGCAGAAAATAGCAGAAAAGTAAAGAGACAGCAGTTTTATAGTGGTTCGGCTCGAAATTAAGCCTACGTCCACTTTATCTTCTTTATTGATGATTCGGTTACAACTCTTTGCAATACAGTTTGATTACAACACACTTTAGACGAGTAGCTAGAACTTTGATGTAAGAGAGCTCTTTGAATCCATGTCGGATGTGTTAGATCTCCTCTTGAAGTTCGTTGAAGCGTCTTTGGTGTTTGAAGTGTCGGATGAGTCGAGAAAATGGCAGAGTATAGGTATTCCAGAAATGATCCAAAAGTCCCCTTGAAGTTGGAGCTGGTGCTGTATTTATAGAGGAAAATCTGAGCAGGTGATAGGTCGTGAACGACCTAAGATAGGTCGTAGGTCGCGAGCGACCTTAGTTAGGTCGTGGGTCGCCAGCGATTTAGAAGACACGGCTTTATGGCTTGATAGGGTCGCACTTGATCTGTCTGAATGGGGTAGTAAGTTGTAGGTCGTGAGCGACCTAGGGGTAGGTCGTAGGTCGTGGGAAACCTAGTAGGCACAGTTTACGGCTTAACAGGGGTGCTCCTGATCACTTGAACACACTGGCAAGTCATAGGTCATGAACGACCTAAGGTAGGTCGCGATATCTTTAGGTCGCTAGGTCGCTCCATCCTTTAGGTCGCTAGCAGTGTTCAACCCCTTAGGTCGCTAGCTCGTTTATACTTTTTAGGTCGTTAGGTCGCTGGAGTTTTAGGTCGTTAGGTCGCTGGTGTTTTAGGTCATTAGGTCGCTGGTGTTTTAGGTCGCTTCAAAAAGAGGAGTTAACACTTGCCCCTCGAAGTACAGGCCTATGTCATAGGTCGTGTGCTTCGATCTGATTCTGCTAGGTCGTGAGCGACCTAAAACATGTGCTAGCTCGCGTGCCCATTCGCCTTCTTCTCTTTGCCCCATATAAACTGTTAGCTCGCTTCTTCCTCTTTACTTTACTGCTTTGACAACCCTCTCTGCCATTAACGAAACTTCATGATTTCAAAGGCGAATTCGAGCTAATCAGTCGACGATTCATCTTTACCATCATATTTCGTAAGTGAATTCGATCTTTATTCAACCATGATCACCTCCGAATTAAGAATCCCCATCCTTTGACCCTAGTCCAACCCCGTACGTCGCATTTCACCTTCGAGTCATGTTGCGATCGACTTTCAATCGCCATTATCTATGTTGTTGAATTTATGATGGATCTGAGATGATTTGAATCAGTTTTCGGGTGATTTGGTTGTATGAAGAGATTATAGATTAAGAGGATGATGGATTTCATTGTGTAGGTGATAATGGGTTATCTGGTTTGCGAGTTAGGCGATTTGCTGAGTGGAGGGGAGTGAACGGGAATCACATGACCTAACTTATTTGCGACATAGGTTTTAGGTCGCGGCCGAGCTAGGACTTGGACGAATTTGCATTATCTTGACCTGAAGCCTCATTCCTTAATATGCATCATGACTTTGAACAGAACGACTTAATGGAACTTCGACCTATGCTAGGTCGTTTGAGCACAGTCTGGGCGACCTAGGAGATGAACAAAACTGGAACACTTGTAGAATTTTGAAAGAACTTGCTTGATCTGTTTGAACTTGAACTGTTTGAATTTTGTTGCACTTCCTTACAGATTATGCTAACTTTTAAGCTAACAACCTGTTAAACACAACATTTGCAGAAAACTAGGGCGAATATACTGCCATTGACCGCCCACATCGAATGACAGATTAGTCGATAAAGAATAATCAACTTAAATGAACTATGTGAATGAAATGCTGTGAATTAACAAGTTCAAGTGAAGTATTAAAGCAAAACTAAAATAATCAACTAAAGCCGATTTATTTGCATCAACACTGTACTTGGACATAAAATAACAAGCCCTGAAACTCTATAATTGACAGGTGTCAACTAATTTGATTCCAGTTATATTTGCTTGTCATTTTACTAGTTCTGCACAACACTTTACACTTTTAGGAAACGTGCACCTTCATATTTGAATGTCCAGTTCCTTTTGTAGAATGACTTCTCAACAAGAAGAGACAGTTGGACAAGCTGAAGAAGTCTTCCCTATAGCTAATCTCTTGGATAGTCCTCTAGAAAGAATTTCAACCACTTTGAATCATCGGGCGTTCAGTCAATTATGTATTCAGTTTGGTATTGCCGAAACGGACGCTTTGCTTCTTGGAGTAAACGATACTGCTGACAGGCCACCTCTTGGTTTTGTCGCAGTTAATCGTCAGATGTGCTTAAGTGGAGCTATTCCTCCCTTTAATGATTTTCTTCGACAGCTTCTTCTTCGATTAACTATCTCTCCCTTCCAGCTACACCCCAATGGTTATGCCATCTTGATGGGGTTGTGTGTGCTGTTCAGGAGGATGCTCGACCGTCTTCGAAGTTTTGAAGAGATTTGCTATTTGTGCACTTTTGCGAAGAACAAAGATCACCCTTCAATTATACTTGTGAGAGGCGCAAGAAACTGTAAATTGATTCTAGACTTGCCCAAGAGTGCACACGGGTTTTTAGGCCAATTTTTCTTCGTTCGCTTCCCCCCGGGGTTCTATGCCATCGGAGAATTGGAAGTAAGATTGCTTATCTCTGCTCACTTCGCTTTTTCCGAATTTCTTGAAACTCGAATTGCCAAGTACTTAACTTCAATCTTTACTTTTTGTAGCACTTCCTCCTCCGCTTAGAGATCCCAGCCACAAGCCAACCTTCGAAACATTAAGTGCTGTGGCTGCTGCAGAGAGAAGTATTAAATTTTTGCTGAAAGACGAGTTTTTGCACTAGTTCGGACCTTTTACACCCCTCTCGATCTACTCAGATTCACGAAGTTCCTAGTTCCGAGACTAAAACATTAGTTGCCCCGGTTTCTACCAAGGAAGTCGTGTCGAAGGAACCTGACGCAGGGGCTTCGTTAGTGAAATGTTCCACCCTTGCCGATGTCGCGGGGTCATCCGTCAAGCTCACACTTTCCCCGGTAATCGAAGAAGAGGAGCCTCCTCAACACTCCGGGAAGGCTGATGATAAAGGACTTGAGAGAAAGAGTCCCGTTAAGCTTGACGGTGACGACACTTTTGAGGGATTGAGTGATTTAATGATTACTTCACAGGAGCTCTTCAAAGAACGACACTTCCACAACTAAAGTTACATCTCCAGCAGTTGAGGTGACATCTGCCTTGCAGAAAATTTCATCAGACCAGAATTTGACTCCTGCTTCAAAATCTGTCATCACTCCCCAACCAAAGAGTGGTTTGTAGTTTGACGCGCGTAGCTTGCACATCACACACACTTAGGATTTTTTGGCACTTATACGCACTTAGCTTCTTTACTTCGAAGATTTTGAAGTTTCGTATCTTTTTCATTTTCAGATTCTCCGATGGGGAGCAGTAGCTCGTACTACGACTATTTCCAGCACCATGGAAGGCGTGGCACTTATGATCATAGGCGCTATCTCCCTGCCATTAGGGAAACTGACGAAGAAAGAGCTGTTATGAAGGCTCAAGAAAGGCGGGACTATGAGGAGCGATACAAGAGAAGGGATGAACGATATGACTCTTCTCAAAGAGATGATGATTCCCATAAACGAAAATCTCACGATGTTAAAGGGAAGAGTCATGTCACTAAAGATCCAAACAAGCGGGCCAAGCTTAGTGACGCGTCTGCAATTTCTGAAAAGACCGCTGTTTCTATCCCTCTTGACATCCCCTCTGGTTCTCCTTCTCTCGAGAAGACTGATATTCAGACAATTATTAACAGGCCTCAGTATCAAGTCAGGGATGCTCCACCTACACTCCAAAGCCGATTTCCAAATTGGTGCTTAAGAGGAGTGCGCTTCGACTTGGATTTGGTTCCCATTGATAAGCAGGCCATGTTAAGGAATCTCGACGCCGTTAAGCTTGACATTGAGAGCATGTGTAGATGGAAAAAGCTGGTTGACGAGCTTCAAAGGGTTAATCGTGCAAATCTCAAAGCCATGTTAACTATGGAAAATGATCATTCTGAATGGGAGAAAGTTCTTAACTAGCACGATACAGAGATGAGAAACATTGCCGATCATAATGAGGAGCTCGAGGCTAAAGTCAAGAAACTTGAAGATGACCTTGCCGCCTCTTCCACCTCTTTTACTCAAAAGGAAGAGGTACTTCAAAAGCAAGTACGGGATGCTCATGCCAGTTAACGAGACGCTGAGGCCAAATATGAGGCACAAGAGAAAATTGTCGAGAGTTACCGCACTGATGTTGCTCGGTTGCGAGAAAAAACCAGCTCCCAATACATGGAAATTGAAATGTTAAAAGCTCGACTTCTTAAAGTTGAAAAAGAGCGTGATGAGGCAGTTGCTGGCAAAGTTGCAGCCGAAGAATCTCATGAGGCTACTAAAGCCAATATCAGCTCTACTTTATTCGATTTTTACTTGCACAACGTCCTGGTTCGTGGTAGTCTCTCATTTTTGGGCCCTAAGTATGAGATTACTTTGGCCGAAGTGTGGGAGGCCGCAATTGATATGCTCGGAGGTGCTGGCTATGACGAAGCAGACCTTGAGGCGCATTATTTTGATGATGAAACCCGTGCCGCTCTTGCCAGAGGAAAGGAGCAACTCGCTAAAGTGCAAGCCGGATCGACGGAAGAGGAGCATCCAGGGAAGGAAGCACCTTTAACTACCCCTGTCCATACTTCTATTTCGGCCGACGTTGATTTCATAGGCTCCAGTTCCCATTCTCCACCTCCTGCTAAAGCCAAAACCGAGATTACAACTGCACAGGGCGGAGACGAAGGCGAAGAAAGCACCGAAGCACAAGCCTATGAAGTTGACATTATAAAGCCGACTCCTCCAGGTAACTTCTACGCTGAACCAGGTCAAGCGGATTACTTGTTTGCTTCAACTGAGCTTGATGAATTTCTCGCTTATTACTTAAGTCTCGATGAGCCACCATCTCCTCTCTTTACGAGGAATACTGATTTTGACTTTTCTTCTTCTGTAGCGGAAATACCAAGTGCTGCACAATCTTCTCCTCCTCCAGCTGCTGTTCCTCCATCTTCTCAAGTTACTCCTCCTTCTGCTTCTCAACCGGGGTCGTAGGAAGAAAAAATAGAAGCTCTTCAAGACTTGGACGATTCGGCTGCTTCGCAAGAACAGAAGGCGGAAGAACTTGAGGAAGGCGAGAAGACTCCGGATCAACCTTATGACGATGACACAAAGCTTTCTGCATTGATTACTCCAGGAAGTGAGTCTTCTTCAAAGAAGAAAGGGAAACGCGCAGTTTCGAAGAAGAAGAAGAAAAGCGCTCCTGCTGGTGAAGAAAAAGTGGAGGCAGATCCAGCTACACCTCCTTCTCCTTCTTCCCCGACCCGTCCATGCCGGATTCAGAAATTAATCATCAAGCTGGGCAAGAGCTCTAAAGGTGGCGGGAAGAAGGAGTAATGAGCTGGACTTTACGCTTCTTGTTTTGCTTTTTTGCTTTTTGCATGTATTGACCGGAGATTGTGCGGGTACCGGCCCCCGCTTGAAACCTACATATGTACAAAAATTTTATAGTATGGAATAAAATGATTCTTTTTTACTTGTACAGATTCTTGTCAGTATATGTGTGAATGCATTTATTCCTTGTTTTTGCACAAGTTTCTTTATTTTCTTTATATGATACTGCAGTGAGCTCGTGGTATGTTGTTTGAGCGTTGTTTTTATTAATATAGCTATATGCCCCCATACCACGGCTCATTGCAATATTCTGAAAAGACTTGTACTCTTATTTTAGAGAATAATTCTTCCGTTTGAGGAAATATTATTCTGCTTTTAATAGAGTATGCCTTGTATCGGAGAAGTTTTTTTTTAAAAGAACACTTCAACTTTCGGGGATGACCACTTTTATTTGTTGAAAAGTGGATTCCCTTACGCAGTGAAGTGGGCTTCTGAGGAACGCTTTGATCTCCTAGACGTGCCTCGTTAGAGGGCTTTGTTTAGCACTTCACTGTTAAGGGTAAAAGTGTGCCTCTGAAGAGGGCTTGTTTGATATGCCTTTGGGAAGGGCTTTTTTTATTGTGCCTCGGGAGAGGGCTCCTCCGAAGAGTTGTGCCTCTGAAAAAAGCTTGTGCCTCGTTAGAGGGCTTTTGTTTGGCACTTCAACTTGGTGAAGTGTGCCTCTGAAGAGGGCTTTTGCCTCCAAAGAGGGCTTTGTTTGTTTTGCCTGAAAGTTACTTTCTCACAGTTGAATGGTCCCACGGAGCAGACGCAAGCTACTCGACTGGATGTTCGTTTGCATAAACGATCACAGTCAAGCAACAAGGGCCTGGAACCTTCTATCTTGGGAAGGTGCCCCCTTGGGTGGTCCCACCAACATTCTTGGGCAAGAGAAGCATTTCGATTTGGGCATGCCTCGTTGGAGGGCTTTTGCCTCCGAAGAGGACTCCTTCGAAGAGTTATGACTCCGAAGAGGGCTTGTGCCTCCGAAGCAGTTTTTTGCCTATGAAGAGGTCTTTGTTTGCGTGCCTCCGAAGAGGTCTTTTGTTTGGTTTGCTAGGAAGTTTGCATCTCACAGTTAAGTAGGTCCACGGGGCAGACGCAAGCTACCTGACTGGATGTTCGTTTGCACAAACGATTGCAATCAAGTAATCAAGGGCCTGGAACCTTCTATCTTGGGAAGGTGCCCCCTTGGGTGGTCCCACCAACATTCTTGGGTGAGAGACAAGATTCCATTTCGGCTGTTTTTGTCTGCTTATCCGTGTTTTTGCATCAACTGTCGCAGAGCGATCCCTCGTTATCATTCTCAAGTTTATATTTTTTTCTTTGACAAGCTGTTTGATTTTTCCAGAAAAGTGTATTTCGTGGTCGAGTGAATCCACGGGCAGACGCAAGCCACTTAACCGGATGTCTGGTTGTACAAACGATCACAGTCAGTTAGCAAGGGCCTAGTGCCTTCCTTTTGGGAAGGTGCCCCTTTGGTGGAATCACCAACCATTTGTGGGGATTGAGTCTGGAATTTTTGTGGCTTGACATTGGTTTGTTGAGTGATTTATGGGAATCGCTTGGGTTTGTGATTGCCTGCAATATTAAATCGATATTTTAGCAACATATTTAAGATATTTGCACATCGAAATGAGATAGGCAATTTAAAATAGTAAAAGACACAAGATTTATAGTGGTTCGGCCAAAAATTGGGCCTACATCAACTTTATAGTTTTTTTTATTACTTTGCACTGCTTTTGCAATGGCTTACAATACAAGTATGATACATTCATAATCATTTTACAAATTTAAGCATTACTTCTAAGTA
Source organism: Allium fistulosum (assembly GCA_030737815.1). Classification (NCBI taxonomy): domain Eukaryota; kingdom Viridiplantae; phylum Streptophyta; class Magnoliopsida; order Asparagales; family Amaryllidaceae; genus Allium; species Allium fistulosum. The sequence continues at coordinate 1,413,038,071 of CM060903.1, forward strand.
AAATATGGACGCAAGTGATTGCTGTTCCAGGCTCTCGGGATTGAATCTTCTTCGACAGTTGTGAGTTTAAAAGTGTCATCGAGAAGTTTTTTGCCTATGACATACGGCCCTTCCCAGTTTGGCCCAAACACTCCTGTTGCTGTCATGATCCTTTTCAAGACTAGATCCCCAATTTCGAAACCGCGTTGGCGAACTTTGGAATTGAAGTGCCTGGCTATTCTTTGCTGTTGAGCTACAACTCTGAGTTCAGCTTCTCTCCTTCTTTCATCAAGCAAGTCAAGCGCTTCAAGCTGCAGCTTTTCATTTTCAACTTGGTTGAAATGAACTCTCCTGTGTGAGGGGACTTCTATTTCCACTGGAATCATTGCTTCTGATCCGTATGCTAATGAGAATGGAGTGTGCCTAGTCGCAGTTTTGTGGGTAGTCCTATATGCCCATAGTGCTAGTGGCAGCTTATCAACCCAACCACCTTTTGCTTTTTCCAGTTGCTTTTTGATGGTTGATTTGATGATTTTGTTCACTGCTTCCACTTGCCCGTTTGCCTGCGGATGAGCCACTACTGAGAAGCTTTTTCGGATTTTGAATCGTCTGCAAAATTCTTGGAATTCTTCGCTTTCGAATTGAGTACCATTGTCTGTTATTATCTTCCGAGGCACTCCATACCTGCAAATGATATTTTTAGTCACAAAATTTATCATCTTTTTAGAGGTAATAGTAGCCAATGGTTCAGCTTCAGCCCATTTAGTGAAATAATCAACAACAACAATGGCATATTTGATCCCGGATCTGGCAATCGGCATAAGCCCAATAAGATCTATTCCCCAAATGGAGAATGGCCATGGACTGACCATCTGTGTTAGCACGGTGGAAGATGCTCTTGGGATTTTTGAAAATCTTTGGCATCTATCACACTTTCAGGAATAGCTAGCAGCATCTCGATTAATATCCGGCCAAAAATAACAATAGCGAAGAATTTTCTTTGCAAGGGTTTGACCAATTGAATGATCTCCACACTCTCCTCCATGCACCTCAGCCAAGATTGTCTTAGCCTCTTCTTTAGTTACACATTGGAGTAATGGTATCGAGAATCCATGTCTGTACAGATGGTCGCCTTGAATTACGTATCTTGGAGCTTTTCTCAAGAGCTTTTGACGTTCTTTTGAGTTTTCTGGCAAGGAACCATTGAGCAGATATTCCTTGATTGGAGTCATCCATGATTCCTGCTCTTGAGATACAACCATGATCCAATCAATATCCAGCTCATCAATACTCGGAGCTGTCAAGACTTCTACAGGGACCAATCCCAATAATTGTGCTTCGCCAGAGCTTGAGTATTTCGCGAGAGAATCTGCCTTCATGTTTTCTTCCCGGGGGATATGGTTTATTGTATAGTGATCAAAATCATCGATAAGTTCACAGGCTTTTGACAGGTAAGCAAGCAGATTTCCACCTTTAGTCTGAAACTCTTTCTTGACTTGGCATACAATTAGTTGGGAATCACTGAAGATCTGCAACACTTTGATGCTCAGTTCTTTAGCAATCCTCAGACCGGCAATAAGAGCTTCGTATTCGGCTTCGTTATTTGTCGAAGGAAATTATAATCTTAATGCATAACATAATGATCGTCCTTCAGGGGTTTCAAGTACAACCCCAGCTCCTGAACAGTAATCATTTCTTGCACCATCAACATATAATTTCCATCGAATCGGAATGTCTTCAGTTAACTCTTCCTCACTGCCACCTTTATCTGTGCATTCTGTAATGAAATCTACTAAAGCTTGTCCATTAATTGCTCTTCGGGGATGGTAAGTGATATCGTATTGACTGAGTTCAATATTCCACTTCAGAAGACGACCCGAAGTTTCAGGGTGAAATAGGACTTGCTTTAGAGGTTGATCAGTGAGGACTTTAATAGGATGAGCCTGGAAGTATGGCCTCAACTTTCTGGATGCGATCAATAGACAATAGGCGAGATTTTCTAACTTTGAATAATTCATCTCTGCCCCAGTGAATCTTTTGCTGATGTAGTAAACTGGACGCTGAACTTTTGCGTCTTCTCGTACCAACGCTGCACTGAGAGCATGAGATGAAACTGCTAAGTATATGAATAGATCTTCACCATTGTTGGGCTTAGAAAGTACTGGAGGCGTTTCCATATAATGAATCAGCTCATCAAAAGCTTTTTGACATTCAGGAGTCCATTCGAAATTCTTCTTTCCTTTCTTCAGAGCATCAAAGAAGGGAATGCATTTATTTATGGCCTTGGAAATGAATCGACTCAGAGCAGCGACTTTCCCGTTGAGGCTCTGCAATTCTTTCTTTGTTTTAGGGGGTTTGACTTCTCTTAATGCAGTGATCTGAGCAGGATTAGCTTCGATGCCCCTAGCACTCAACCTAAGAATTTTCCGGACTCAACCCCAAATGAACATTTCAGAGGATTCAATTTCATTCCATACTTTCGGAGGATCGCGAACATTTCTGCCAGATGGTCCATGTGGTCTACTGCCTTCTTTGATTTTACTAACATATCATCAAGGTATACTTCCATAGTCTTGCCAATTTGAGGTTTGAACATGGCATTCACGAGTTTTTGATAAGTTGCCCCTGCATTCTTTAATCCGAAAGGCATAACTTTGTAGAAGTAAAGACCAACATCGGTGATGAAGCTCGTGTTCTCCTAATCTGCCTTATGCATCATGATTTGATTATATCCTGAGTAAGCATCCATAAAAGACAATAATTCGTGCCCGGCTGTTCCATCCACCAACTGATCGATTTTGGGCAATGGAAAACAATCTTTGGGACATGCTTTATTCAAGTCTGAAAAATCGATGCATACTCTCCACTTTCCATTTGATTTTTTAACCAACACCGGATTAGAAACCCAATTTGGATAAGTGGATTCTCTGATGAAGCCATTCTCCATGAGCCGATCTACTTCTTCTTTTAAGGTTGTTGACCTTTCAGGACCCTGGGTTCTTCTTTTCTGCTTCACGGGTGTGAACTTCGGATCAATATTTAAGGCATGCACTGCAATTTCTGGAGAAATTCCACACATGTTAGCATGACTCCAAGCGAATACATCTAGGTTTGCCTTCAAGAATGATATCAGCATATTTTGAACGGTCGCACCAAGTTGTGAACCCACATTCAGTACCCAGTTTGGATCTTTTTGGTCAACAGGAATTGGTACCGTTACCTCTACCAGCACAACTCTATTCTCCCCTGCACTGGTTTTTCTGGGATCTATTTCCTTTCGCGCACCACTATGCTCACCAGTGCAGGGTCCACCCCGTACTTGCTACAAGGTGGGTTCTTTGATGCGGAGCGGAGATGTCGCACCCTTTCCCATTTCTCTCTTCTTCGCCTCCCGCAACTCTGTGAGATAACATTCCCGCCCAGCACCCTGGTCTCCCTTTAAAACACCAATGCCATTATCAGTAGGGAATTTCATAGTTAGGCACCATGGGGCGAGAATAGCTTTGAATGCAGCAAGAGTTGGTCGTCCCAAGAAGGCGTTATAAGCAGAAAATTCATCAACAATAACAAAAGTTTGCTTGCAGACCACTTTTCTTTCCCCTTCGCCAAGTTCTACAAATAAGTCGATGGTTTCGATGGGCTGTTTCGGTTCACCAGTGAACCCAACAATCTTTTGCGAAGAAGCCTGAACATCAGCCATCGGAATTTTCATTTGATCAAAGGTCTTCTTGAAGAGGATATTACAAGAAGCGCCGCAATCGACAAGCACTCTTCTCACAGTAGCTGGTCCGATACCGGCGGTTATTACCAACGAATCCATGGTGGGAGCCTCAACTCCCATAGAATCTCTATCTGAACACGATATCATCGTGACAAGTTTTTTGCTGTTTTGAAGGCACAGCATCTTCCAAAACAAAAACAGTTTCTTCTTTTGGGGCATGTCTTAGAGCATGAGCATACCTTTCCATTTCTCCCCAACTTCTGCCTGTTGGGTATGGACCCCCTGTGATTACATTAATTACAGGCCTTTCAGATTCCTGCACCACAACCTTTTCACCCGAGCCAGATTGACGAGCAGGAAGTTGTTGCCCCTGAGTAGATGAGGCAGGATCACTTCTATTTCTCTTGACATACTGCTGCAGTTTGTTCTGTTGTAGCAGCTCTTCAATTAAATTCTTCAAATGGCGACACTCATTAGTATCATGGCCAGGCTGATTATGAAATCGACAGAATCTTCCATTAGGCACAAATTTTTTCCCAATCTTTATCTTAGGTGGCTTAGGGTACTCGATAGCATCCTTGGTTGCGAAGAAGATATTCTCTGGAGTCTCAGTCAAAGGAGTAAAATTCGAAAAACGGCGTGGTTTCTTCATGTCTTTCTGCTTTTTCCCACCGTTATTTTCCCTTTTCTGACCACCAGATTCTTTCTTGTTAGAAGTTTCAGCCACATGGTTGTTTTCAATTTCAGCCACAACCACCTTTGCTGGTGTAGGAAGATTTTCCAAACGCATAAATTCGTCAGCCTTCTTATAAAACTTCTCCAGTGAATTCAGTTCCTTCATCTTCAACCATTTTCCGAACTCACTTGTTTTATCGATGGCTCACATCAAGTAAGTTAGAATCATTCGACGCTCAGCGTTATCCACTTCGGCCAAAGCTATGTTAAAGCGATTTAAGAAGGATTTGATAGATTCGCCGGAAGCTTGCTCTAGGCTGGACAGTGACATTATGTCCTTGGCCTTTGTAGCATACAACCTAAACTGATCCTTGAATTTACGAGTCAAGTCAGAGAATTGATCCACAGATCGGATCGGTAACTTCGTAAACCAGAGTAGAGCCACTCCCTCCAAATAGACAGGAAAATATCTGCATTTAATTTCATCTGTTGCCCTAGCACCAGTCATATGCCAATCGTATTTGTACAAGAACTGATTAGGGTCGCTTGTCCCCCGATAAGCTGGGATAGTAGGGGGAACAAATTTCCTTGGAAATTCAGCTTTTAGAATTCTTTCGGTAAACGGAGTCTTGCTTGGAGCAAACACCCAGTCATTTTCATCTTCATTCCGTTGCATAATTTCTTTCATAATCTGGCGAACCATTCCTGATAGATATTCCTCATCATTCAGAGGCCTTGCCGGGCAGACGTCAGCCACCTTTTCGGAAGTTTGTGCGAAAAAACGTTCGCGAAGAGGCGGCTGCGGCCTTGATCCTCCAGCTTGGGGAGGTGCCCCTTCGGCGAAGCCAGCTGCACTTTGAGGAATATCTTTGTCTTGGGAATCATGAGTTTCTTCAGCAAAGGTTGGTTCATTGTTTTCTGGTTGTCGGTTCATCCCAAGCAGAGCATTTAACCTGTCCATCATCAAAGCATTTTGAGCTTCCATTTGATGGTATAACCCCGACACAACATCGTCAAGTTCAGCCCTTGTGACTCCCACAGCAGGAGTTGCCTGATTTGGCGCTGGAGAGGAAGCAGCCCTGTCATTAGCATCTCCGGATCTCGTGGATCTACTCTTTCTTCCAGGACCATGATTTCAGATAGACTTCTGGTTTTTAAGGAGTTCTTTCAACAAATCTTTGCGAAGCAATGGTGAGAAGACGCCTGAGTTCGATCTTCTCAGTGAAAGCACCAAAAATGTTAACGTATAAATCGACGCTAACACCCCGGTGTGAGTATTAGTAATGTGAAAGCACCACCCGTTGGTACGGGAACTAGAAATAAGCAGAAAAGTAAAGAGACAGCAGTTTTATAGTGGTTCGGCTCGAAATTAAGCCTACGTCCACTTTATCTTCTTTATTGATGATTCGGTTACAACTCTTTGCAATACACTTTGATTACAACACACTTTAGACGAGTAGCTAGAACTTTGACGTAAGAGAGCTCTTTGAATCCATGTCGGATGTGTTAGATCTCCTCTTGAAGTTCGTTGAAGCGTCTTTGGTGTTTGAAGTGTCGGATGAGTCGAGAAAACGGCAGAGTATAGGCGTTCCAGAAATGATCCAAAAGTCCCCTTGAAGTTGGAGCTGGTGCTGTATTTATAGAGGAAAATCTGAGCAGGTGATAGGTCGTAAACGACCTAAGATATGTCGTAGGTCGCGAGCGACCTTAGTTAGGTCGTGGGTCGCCAGCGATTTAGAAGACACGGCTTTATGGCTTGATAGGGTCGCACTTGATCTGTTTGAACGGGGTAGTAAGTTGTAGGTCGTGAGCGACCTAGGGGTAGGTCGTAGGTCGTGGGTGACCTAGTAGGCATAGTTTACGGCTTAACAGGGGTGCTCCTGATCACTTGAACACACTGGCAAGTCATAGGTCGTGAACGACCTAAGATAGGTCGCGATATCTTTAGGTCGCTCCATCCTTTAGGTCGCTCCATCCTTTAGGTCGCTAGCAGTGTTCAACCCCTTAGGTCGCTAGCTCGTTTATACTTTTTAGGTCGTTAGGTCGCTGGTGTTTTAGGTCGTTAGGTCGCTGGTGTTTTAGGTCGCTTCAAAAAGAGGAGTTAACATTGACTTTTATTAATTGTAATGGCGAAGCAAACTTTGATTGGAAACTGCAAGCGATGGAGAATAAACACCCATTTTGTATTTTCTGATGTATGGACAATCCAAGGAATGAAAACTTTATTTCCAACATAAGTACTAGTAATAATTTCAGCTTCAACTACTCTTGCAGCTAGTTGGGTAACGATCAAACGTGTTCCGTTGCATAGGCCTATACTTTGATTTATATTATGAAGAAGCATTATCGGAATTCCTACTTTAAGGTTTAGTTTATGGCTAGAAACGCCTGAAGGGTTCAAAGTGTTTAAAAATTCAGTAGGAAACAATATATGTTGATCCTCAATTCCTTCAGAGGCCGGGCTTATCGTGTCTGCGCTTAGGTACGTAGTTAAAGATCCTGAAAGAGTAGATGTTATGTAGCTGTTAATTTCTTCAACGCAATCATTTGTTGGAGCCAAAATGCATCGAAGATGCAAATAATTTGGCTCCTTCAATCGTTTCTGCAAGTCAGGGTATGTATTACGTACTATTGCTGCAGTTGGATTTGAAGTTTCCTCGATCAACAAATGTTGTGGTATTTTTATCCACGTTGGCTCAGCTCCTTGTTGCAGTGCTGTGGCAGGAATTTTTCCATCACCCATAGAGAGAACCCATTTTGTAAAATTTTCCAATTTTTTAACTTCAGAAGGTGTACCATCAGTCGACTTTAGACGCATGTTAATGTTTAGTTTGAAAACTCAACATTTGGACCATAAATGAGACTTGTTTGTGGACGATTGGACGATTGCATTTCTCGATCCTTTTGGTATGACAGGAAGCATTTGTCTAAAATCTCCCCCCAACAAAACAGTTTTCCCACCAAAGGTACGTTCATCCAAACAGTTGACGCCGTCGTCCATTAAGTCTCGAAGGGTGCGATCAAAAGCTTCCAACGAATTTCGATGAACCATAGGAGCCTCGTCCCAAATAATTAAATCTGCTCGTATTATTAGCTGTGCAAGGTTTGGTTGCTTTGAAATGTCGCATGTCGTGTCTTCTCCGACGTCAATTGGTATTTTAAACCTAGAATGGGCAGTTTGACCATCTAGAAGTAGTAGAGATGCTATACAGGACGATGCAACCGATAAAACAATTTTACCTTGTGAACGCATTGTTGTAATTATCGTATTCCAGAGGAAAGTTTTTCCCGTGCCCCCACTTCCATAGACAAAGAAAAAACCTCCTGCTTTTTCGTATACTGATGCGGTGACAACATCGAAAACAGTCTTCTGCTCCACGTTTAATTGACACAACATCGTACATGCTTCCTGTTGTAAAGTAGGACAATCGTAGCTTAGTTCCTCCTCTATTAGTCTATTGTGATGTGGATGTGTTAACGATAAATTTGGCATTGGCATAAGGGGAAAGTTGGCTAAAGAACGATTGTTCAAATTAAGTATATTTTCAAGCTCTATCAAACAATAGTTCTTTAGTTCTTCATCTGTTAACAACAAATCTGTGTTTTTTCGAATGCGCCGTTGTTGCCATTGTACATCGTCGGAGAGCAGTTGCCAGTTGTTGTTCCAAACCTCAAATGGGTTGGAAATTTTGCAGAAAAGTAGCATCGTCGCAAACATTTGACGTAAAGTTTTTCCAGAAGACCAGTTTCCAGCTTCAAAGAGCGCAGTATTCCATTCGTTGTCATTTTCTAACAAATCCTAGAGAAACACATGCAGATTGGAAGTCTGAATATAGCGTACCATTTACTGTTCTATTGTCCTCATAACAGGTTGGACCTTTAACAACGGTTAAAAGCATTCGTAAATAGAATCTTTCCCCGGAAGTTGGATGCGCATAGTATATTCTGCCTATTTTATCACCTTGTTTACTTCTTCTCCACTGCTTATCTTTTTCGTACCATACCCATTTTGATGGAAAATCAACATATGTCAAACATCTTGCATCTACATGTACTGTATTAGTTCTCATCCATTCTGTGAACATAGTTCTTTCAATATTTTGCCTACCTACAATTTCAGATATGTTATCACTATCGGTGAAAGTAACTGTATGCTCCCCTGGAAGATGAAATTGTAGTCTTTGTACTGATGGTTTACGATATTGCACCTCAAATTCAAATATACGCCAGCATGCTTCAGAAGCAGAGACATATCGACAATCAAGATACCTTTTGATCTCATCATGTTGATACATCGCCATTTCTTTATTTGCAACATTTTCTTCGATGATAACTATTGCTCTATCATGTCCCTTATTGATATATTTAAACAAATATTTAACAGACTTAGTTTTATTACATACCTAAACATTTATATGCACATTATATTTAACCAATAGGTCAACGTTATGAGGTACAATCCAGCGACCGTCAACTGTTATTTCCATAGATGTGCATATGGAATGGCCATTTTGTCGACGTTTATAAATCGGAAAACCATCTTTGTCAAAGCTTGTATCATTCGTAAAAGATTTTGGATAATGTTTTCCACATACACCACCTTCCATGCACTGTGCACGTTTATAAGCTAGACCACAAGGGCCATGCACCATGAATTGCCCAACTGAACCATAACCGATTGGATCTACGGCAGGGTCTAGCACTTCAACGCTTACAATCCGGTCAACCTGCAACGTGGTCTTTGGTTTGTCATCGGCGTGTAGAAACAATAAGATATGTGCATGTGGCAGGCCTCTTTTCTGAAATTCTATTGTGTATATAACTGTATAGGAAAAAGAAATCGTAAAGTTAGAGATCCGTGAGTATGATCAAATATGAAGTATAGATGGACAGTGCGTATATGTCTATACGTAGTTAGGCACGAAGATTCTACCTGCTTTAGCTCGTCCAAAATGTCCATTTTTAAATACATCTTCGACAAATTGTTTAAGTATTAAGTGGAAGACATGGGCAATGATGTCCGGTCGATGATGAGGTTGTTGACCTGGAAGTAACTCAAGCATATATCTGATTTCTGGCCACTTTGAATTACATGTGAACATTATAAACAAATCTGGACATCCACCCCATCGACAAATAGCCACCGCATCTTGATAATTTTGAACCATATATCTGGGACTGCCGGTGAAACTGGAAGGCAAGATTGTTCGTTTACCAATCGATTTAGCAGACGTATCCCTTGCAAGAACAGCATCCTGCAACCTTTATAAAGGTCTGATCGTATGTTCAATTGATTATGTTTAATCCATCTCAATCTATCTTCCTCAATGCATGTGTATGCGTCAACAATATATTGTTGAAGCAAACGGCCTCCTCTAAGTAAAGTTTGCCCTTCATTCTGTCTATTCTGCGGTCGAAAAGCATAATACTCACGCATCATTAGAAAAATCCTTTCACCATCAGAGGCAAAATGAGCATTGCGATAGTCAATACATGACCTATATCCATCTTCAGCGTAAGGAAATAGAATTGGATACTGCATTGCCATGAAGCTGGGATGCTTTTCATTTATACGACACAAGATGCATGTTTTCTCTTCCAGCACAATATCTCTATGGACACCTGGCTGATTGTCATTACCAACTATTAAAGCAGCTATCTCAGAAGAAGTGGGTAAGTTATATTGCTTGCCATCATTGTTCCTTCCAGAAAGAATTTGAATGCTAACATCATGTAAAGTGCCAACTTTGAACCTATCTCTTGCCATTCGAAATACCTTTGCAAGTTCATTTGTTTCATCGAATATGTGTATTAATTTTTGTACTAAATTTGGATCCACATCTCTGGTGTTGTTTCTCGAACAAACGCGCAAACCTATTTTCCCGCTCATTTTCTGTATCATAAATATACAATTGTGAAAATTTGGGAACGCCATCAACAGGTAGCAGAGATTCAATTTTATGATGATTTTGACCATTTAATCTGAATACATAAACTCCTTTACCATCATTAACACTATTGTCCACATGTACGCCCATTGATGTGAATGCAAACATAGAATTATACATTTGGATTTGTTCTCGGAAACGGGAAGCTGTTCTGCCTTGTTTATAATCCAATAAATTTTTCAACAATTGAGGGGGGGTTCCTTTAACAGAGGTAAGCAAACTTTTCCACCTTGACAACAAACCGAGAAGTTTGCAGAGCTGGGGATATCATCCTTCTGATTTCTCTCCTCGAACCAAACATTGGCACCGCAATTACGACATCTGTTAGTGGGAGGCCCGAAATCCCATGATTTAAAAATACAACCTAGCAGAGGTAAATAACGGGAAAGAAATAAAGCTCACATGACCAAGTAATGTGAGTACACATTCAGAAGACTGAGGATTACTTACGTTGATGTATGTTATTTTTTGCTAGGTTAGGGTTGTCATGGAAAACATTTGTCAACGGACTACAAAACCAAAGCTTAGAGCTGGATATGTCACTATTTGTTATATTTTGTACGCCTATATGCCTCCTCGTACTTGTGATCGAAGAACATAAATGAAGAGTGCACACTGCAGTGAAGATTTTGTTATTAAGTTATGGAGCCTTCGTATTGAACTTTGGAAAACTATGAAAAAACATGTAGGAATTGGAAGAACGAAATAATTGATCACCATTTCGTAAATTTGTTGAATTGTAGATTCTCTTTGATTGCAATGAAAGAACTCGATTACGTCGTTTCCTCCATTTACCTACAGGTTCATTATGGTTGGTCAAATTGTTTAAATGAACAAGAGCATAAGGAGGGAAGACAAACTATTAGTTGGAACAACACCTATATCTTGAAGTAGGTAAACTGGACGCAAAGAAGTTGTGGGTCTACTTGTCGCTAGTTCATCCAAACTATTATTCGTAGGGAACGAAGATCGTTGGAGAACGGGAGGCGAACCTGCAACGTGATGGTGTCAAAACTTTTTGAATATACTGAAAGTAACATACAGGAAGCAACAGTTGGAGTTTGGTTTCCTCCAGCTGTGCATCAGCCGATAGTGGGATTTTTTTGTACAGAGAGAAATATCAAAACCACATAATGGGTACAATGCAATAAAATGATTTTTGGTACGGTTTAGCAGCAATAAAGTTTTGTGAGAAATAAGGTTTGACTTTGACACTGTGGGGCACATTTTATGGAGCCATGATTTATAATATTGACTGAATAACCTTGACAGAGGTGCGGTGGAGGGAAGTTAACCGAGGAAACATACTAGTAATCAGTGGAATGGACGAATGGTTTGTTTGGGTGTTGCATGGTGGTTCAGGAACAGAGCCTAATGGATTAGAATCAAAGGAAGAAACAGTAGAGGCGATAGAGAATGGTGCTGAAGACGGCAATGGAGAAAATTTTTCACCAACATCCGATGTACGTTGATTGTTCGTTCGATGATATGCAACTTCAAAAACATCGGGGTTTGCAGAAGTGAATTTCCTTAGACTTGCGGCTAGCGGATTTTTGGTTGAATTGTTGTATCTTCGTTTTACAGTTGGAGCAGGAAGGCCAACATCCGATGTACACACCGGCTAGTACAAAAGGAGATGGTAGATATGTCAAGTAATATTTGTCAGCAAAAGAGGAAGAAAATAAAGGAGAAAACATACTCACAGTAAACAGGGATAAGTTTAATTGGCTAATTTGTGTACTGGATGACGATGCTGGGGGAAGATTAGTGCTCCTCTGTACACCACCAACACAGAGTTTGGCAGCAGGTTCAAACAACGGGGGTGAATTGTCAAAAGGGGAGGTTGTCCTGCTGATTGATTTCCTCTTTCTATTTTTGTCAACAACCTCCATCTCCAAAATTATGTCTGGTACAAACAGAAAAGGTATGAAATCCCTGTTGGTATTTTTCATTATATGAAACTCCTGACGCATCAATTATGTTTGAAGCGGCTAGAAATGAAGAAAGGGGGTTAATATATGCACGGCTAAGAAACAAATTGTCATGTAGTTTAAATTCAAAAAGGGTAGTACAACTGTGTATATGGATTACAAATGGTTCAGGCCTTTCGGTGAAGTAATTAAGTGGAAATACTACCGATTGCCATACATAAGACCAATTTTATACGGTTTCGTACATGCTTGGGTTACAATTGGCTTAAACAAAGAGTACATGGAATAGAGAGCAGAACCCTATTCGTAGTATGAAGGAAAATAAAGGCAGTAAAAATTACCTGCAGTTAGGCGAAGACGAAGGCCAACAAAACGGACAGCTCCACTGCAGCTGTAAATTGTGCTGAACAAAGCGTGTGTAAGATCTGATGCGCAGAAAGCAGACCATGTCATACAACAGTAAACTAATGAACAGGCATGGAAAATAAGCCAGGAGGAAGAGCATCTTACTTTTAACACAAACTACATATACAAAAATTATTATTACCTACGACTCTTTGAAGATTAAAATACCTCTAAATTAAGCGCAATACGTTATGTGCAGATGATGTAAAACAACATTACAATATCTTCGTCAGTTAGGGAGTGGATTCCACCTAAATTGGCATAATGGTTCGACCAAAACGTTTTAGCCAATTCAAAAGGAAGTCCATGAAATTGTATAAGTGCTCTATGTATTCTTGCTTTTTTCTACTGCTAGGTTTAAGTGTTGTATTACAATCCTTCTCCGCATAAAAAATGCAACTTTGATATATTATAACAACTACTTCCCAGTAGGTTAGATATGTCATAGATTTATTAGATGTATTCTCAGTGGGATGTAGAGGTGAATTATATGTTTAGTTGTTTACAAAAGGGAGCCGGTATTTAAACACAAAATTTAAAAAAATAATGGGACACAACAAATGTAGACCTTGGATCCTTCCGTCTTTACACGGAAGGTGGAAATCATAAGGAGATCTAATGGTCAAGATCCCTTGTGTTCTGGTTTGTGTCTATGTTTTGTGTGTAAATAGAATTTCAATTACAAATATTAATCAGTAATAATCTTATATTGACAAACACTTCGTCCATATTAACTATAAACCACTTTGAAGCAATGTTAGAAACTACCCAATGTTTTAGGCCACCTAATCAATATAATTAAGGCCGCTTAATCAATATAGTAAGTCAATGACAATGACTCCAAATTATCCCGATTCTCTTATTTTGAGAGAGGAATATGAATTGTATCCACCTTTGACAAACATATATTCAGACCTCCCAAACTTTAGAACCCGTTTCAGTTATCTATTTGAGGGAGAAATATGAAAACGACTCCAAATAAGTAATGTAATAGCATATTAATTCACTTTGATCAGAACTTCATATTGAAAAATAGATTGAACAAAGGAATAAAATAATAGATACAATTGCCTAATAAATTTCAATTTCATCGTGCATGCAAATATTTTTTTTATTAAGATTAAATAATGACATATTTTAGCCTTACCCAATAGCAACATAAACAAACAGGCATCAACAGACCAGTGGGTTATGAATTACAGTAGAACGTGCAGATCATAATGCAAACCCATAGCTAGAACACTTTCCGTATTTAAGACATAATTAATGAAATTATTGCTTTATTACCTCATGACTACTGAGCTATCCATAACTGAAAGGAAGAAAAGCACAAAACATATACGGATAAAGTGTGAAGCCATGGTTGCCTGACATTATAACATAATCCCCTATAAATCCAAAGCTTTAAAATTTAAATACTACATGAGTGGCTAAACTAAAAGATTACTTTCTCGAACTACTTCTTTAATAAAAGGAAGAAAATATTTCACATAAAGAAAACCCAAGGAAAAAGAGAAGAGGTATGGAATATAATATAAATATTGTTTTTGTTATATGAATAAGGGACATACTTAGTTTTAAAAAGCGAGTAAGCTTGGCTTAAAAAAACTGAGCATTACACGGAACTAACAGTCATCTTTTATGAATAAATAACTTAGGTTAAAAAAGCCGAGTACTACTCAGGTAAAAACTGAGAGATACTCAATTTATAACTGAGCAGTGCGCAGTTTAAAAAACTGAGCAATAATGGCTGTGAAAAAAATGGCCATTGACTAACCTCAGTTTTAAACCGAGTTACTTGGCTTATTTGAGTCATTATTTTCCGCTTTGCAGTCAGTAAATTGATATCCAAAACATGTGTGTATGTATTATTGGATAAAAATATGTATGTCTATTATTATTAGATTTATCAGAAGAAATTGTAAAATTCAGTTTCGTACCATAGAAAAGAAATAAAATTCCATCACCTATCATATAGGTCAAATTCACTAAAGTAATCCAAAAGAAGGAAATAAAAAAGCAAGTAAATAATAAGATAAAATCCAATATATTAGGAGTATTATAAACGTTCATATACTGCACATGGTAAGATAACTCCTCATAAGGTTTTGATATAGCAATTAAAGATGCAGTTACGGCATCTAAGGTAGATATGATTTTATTTATGGAAAAAATTAATTTTAAGGTAACCTAAACACAAATAATTGATTTATTTTTAATATCCACACAGACACGCATAAAAACAGACATATATGCATATCCACAAATAAATTTAAAATAATGATTAAAAAATAAGATACAAATTATTATGAAATATAAGGTCCACAATTTGTAGCATGTACATCTATTCTATAAGTCAAAAGTTACAAATCATACCACTATACTCAAATCTGCAAGTAAAGACAGGAGGACAACAAACAGGTGGAAAATTTCAAATGTTCGAGCAATCTAATATACCATTCCATACTCTAGTGTGCCATATATATAGATATATATGTATATGTATATAATTATGAGCAAGTTAAAGCCATTGTATAAGCAGGATATAATTACTGTTAATGGAAAACTTCAATTTTCTATAGTATATTTAACACTATTTAAGAGCATAGCAGACTGAGACATTGACCAATATGTACATGTCTATGTTTTATGCAACGAAAAAAGATTGGTCAAGGTACACAGAACCGAAGACAAAATGCATAATTAACTCAACATTAAATAGCAGAATATTCTTGCAACCGTCTACAACACCTAAGAGAAGAGAATGGTTTTGTACTGTGAACAATGATGCAGTAATATACCCATTTTCTTATCGATGATAATGCATTACAAAAACACATTTTTGTAATTCAAACAGTCGTCGAAGTCTATAACTGTAAAAATACGTTAATTTCATAAAAGCTTTAGAGTAATATTAGGGGAAGTAAAGATGGAGCCCATGCTACGAAAGGTTAAGCACACATGATCCTAGTTTATGCCTAAAAGTCCGCTTAAAAAGCCTGCGAAAGTTTGCTTCAAAAATCAAGTATTGCTCATTTTGTTTAGACCGAGCAATACTTAATTTTTTAAACTGAGTAATACTGAGGTGGAAAAAAAGGAGTAAGCTCGGTTAAAAAACTGAGCATTACTCAGTACTGCTTAGTTTTTTATGACTAAGTAACGCAGTTTAAAAAACCGAATATTACTCAGTTAATTATCCTCTATAGAGTTTTACCTATATGGATGCAAAAATTATCTCTATCAACTAAGAGTAGAATTCTAGACCATGACCAAAATATATATATTTATGTACTTAAATAAGCAATAATTTACAAATATATTTCAAAACTTTTTAAATTTTGTATATGTTAAAAAAAATCTTTTAAATATAAATTCATATGGACTATTAGTTTTGCAATAAAAGGAAGAAAATATTTCACATAAAGAAAACTCAAGGAAAAAGAAAAGAGGTAATAAAAGCAAGGGTCAAGTGAACATCACTATTGTACCTTTCCTGGATGTTGTCATTTGGCTAGTACCATTAAAATAATTGTTAGCTCACTACAACAACACAGATACATTGTATGCCCTACGTTATCATTTGATTATGGATTAAAACCATGGTCGTTAGACTTTCTATAAAAAAAAAATCAAATAGTAGATAACAATAGTAGGTTGGGCATTCATAACCCAAAAGTTCAAAAGTAATGGTTGAACCGAAGGAAGTGTTATTGAGGGAATTTAAACAACTATCAATTATCAGACAACTAACATGAAAGGGAAAATCAAACCAGCGATCCTTCAGGATGATTATTTCTCATTAAAATAAAGGCATTTGGAAAAATCAAACAAATTGTTGGCACAATGATATGTTCCTATCATCAAATAATGACCATGACTTTTATCTAACTCTACCCTTCCCATTAGTACTTTTATATTCAACCTCTCAATTCGATGTACTCTTAAGAAACCTAACCTTTTACTGCCTTCCATATTCAACTCTTTTCGAGGCAGTGATACACATAAGAATACAATTGAGAATTTGTGAAATGATGAGTTGAGAGTTAATTTGTGAATTGTTTATATTGGGGGTGCATTTAAATAGACTACCCAAGCATGTTATATGCATCTTCTCAAAAAGTGGAAATCTCTTATTATATTAGACCACAATTAGTACAGAAGATAGTACTGTACCACTAACCAGAGTTATATGTCAAACTAAATAAAAAAGAAAAACCCAAAAAAAATCATAGTAGTAGAGTATATTATATCTTTAAGAAGCATTGTTCTACATCAATCTATAGTTTAAAAGAAACTAAATTTTGTAAATAGGCGGTCAAACACCAAAGTGTACATGTCTTTTTTATTGATTGTTAATCATAGTAAAACCATTAAATAGAAGTACACAAATATGTACATTTTTTAATTAAACACAGAAATAATATAAGTATAGGTTTGAAATCAAATAATTTACCTTTTGCAAATAATAAAGTCCACCAAAAAGGAGAAAAGAAATGAAACATACGGTGATGTCAGTGATAATAACAGAGATGAAGTCGATTGCAAACAATAGAGGTATAGGTTTGAAATCAAATAATTTATTTTTTGTGAATAATAAAATTCGCCAAAATAAACCCCCAAGGTAGTGTAGTGGTTAGGACATGCGGCGCTCACCTTAAAGGTCGAGGGTTCAATCCCCACCAACTACATATCCTTGTGAATTAAAAAAAAAAAAAATTCGCCAAAATAGAGAAAAGAAATGAAACATACTGTAATGTCAGTGATAATAACGGAGACGAAGTTGATCGCAACCCTAGGTGAGGAGCACGATACTAAAAGGGAGCAGGCTGCGACGGTGGGGCGCAGGCTGTAATAATGCATAAACTGGCATAGATAGCAGCTGAAATAAAACCACCAAAAATGAATAATGTGTGTTTTCGACACATAAGATAAGTAACATCTAACTTTTTAAAGTTGATTAGTAATATATTTTATGAGTAATAATATATTTAAAATACCATAGACAGTAAAATGTGTATCACAAAGCTTTGGAAGTAAAATATCTAATTTTGTTTATAACAGAACAAAACTTGCCACTTTATGAGTTTACAGAGCACTTTCAACACGTTTATTACTAAGAAGATGGCCAATTTAGAGCATAACCATATTTACTCAACTTTAATAACCAAAAAACGACTCTTTCATCTTAGGAAGGTAGAAAATAAGATCGTAAATTAGAATATGTAATGCAATTACCATGTAATTAGTTGAGTCGATTGATTCGCACATCAAAGTTTGAGTAACAAAAAACTATTTTCATCATTTTTAACCAACAAAGGACAAATTAAATTTACCTGATGAATAAAGGTGGCAGGGAAGTAGACGTCTATGGCAAGAATTGGCAAGAATCCTAATTCTGTAGCATTCTTCAAAAATCTTTTGGTTCCAAATCCATTCGAATTGTTCAAGCAAAATCAGTAAACAAAATAGTGAGAAAATTCATATTAGACCATTTCCACAATCAAATACTAAACAAAAAATAGAAAATCTAATCTTAACTTAATTGAGCAATCAAATTAATTTACAAATTAACGAAGTGGAATGATTTACTTACCATGTCTACCAAATTTGGACAATGTAGATAACAATCAAGAATAAATAGAATAACATGATGGGATTATATGAGATATTAATAGATTTTAGGAATTAAAAGAAGAAAATTTGAGGAACCATAGGATGAATTCTGAGTAGATTGATTTGTACATCAAAGTTTGAATAATAACAAAGCCTTTTCATCATTTTTAACTAAAAAAGGACGAAGTAAATTCAGGAAAATGAGGCAAGAAATAATTACTGATGAATACATGTAGGAGGGAAGTAGACATCCATGCCAAGAATTCCAGTTCCATGGCTTTCTTCTAAATCTTTTGATTTCAAATCCATTCTCATTCTTCCAGCAAAATTATTGCAACTACAACAAATAAAAAAGAGTTACTCAATAAACAAAACAGCAAGAAAATTCATGTTAGATAATTTCCACAATCAAACACAAAATAAAAAATAGAAAATCTAATGCTAATTTAATTGAGCAATCAAATTCATTTACTAATTGATGAAGTAGAATGATTTTTTACTATATATATAATTTGTACAATGCAGACAACAATCAAGGATAAATAGAATCACGTGATGGAATTAGATGAGGTAATAACAGATTTTAGGAATTAAAAGAAGAATTCGAAGGACCCTAGGATGAGTAGTGAGTCAAATGATACTGGCATCATTTTCAACTGACAGAGGACAAATTAAATTCTAGAAAAGCAGGCAAGAAATAATAACCCGATAAAGACTGGTGGGAGGGAAGCAGACGTCTAGGGCAAGGGGTCTAATTCCATAGCTTTCTTCTAAAATCTGTTGTAACAATGCAAGCTCAAACTGGAAAGCAATGACAACATAATGGATTCATAAAAAAAAGTAGGTTTTTTACCTCCAATTGGATATAGACGCAGGCAAACAGCACGTACAACTTCTCTACATGTTTAAACGCAAGCCGACCAAGCATCTCCGAGATCCGCTACAGTGAAAGCAGACGTAAAACAATGGCAAGCAAGGAAAGCGATAGTGGAAACGGATGAAGAGGCAAAAACGGTTTTGACGTCGAGTGTAGGGTTTGTATAATGTTTGACGATGTGGGGCAGAAAGCGGGGGTAAAGGAACGGCTGAGTTAAAAATCGAAGGGAATTTATCGATTCCCAATGAAACAAAGGAAAAGGGGGGAAGAGGAGAGAAGCGGAAGGGATCCGATCGATTTCAGGTGGAGGAAATTGGGAGGAGGAGAGTAGGGCTGGAGAGAACAGAAGGTTTTGGTGACGAAAAGAGGGAAGATAAAAATACGTACAAAAAGAGGGAAGATAAAAATACGTATAGATTCGGAGACGGTTCAGTTGCCAAATTTCAATGGGGCCTGTGTGAGCTTGAAATTCATCTCACTAATAATAATATAGTGTGTGTATATATATATATATGTATGTATGTATGTATGCTACGTATTTGCTCTAATACGCAGGGTATTATGTGATTTCTTGGACGATGCTTACATCTCATGATTAAGCAGTACGAATTGTAACACTCCCATGGCATGCATGATATTTGTTAAATTCTTTATATGATTAATTCTTGTTGGTTTATGGATAATATGAAACCAACTTTGCAAGACATTAAAAGCACGTTGGGTCATCTTCCTTTCACTTTTATGAACCTTCGTAAATTAAGATTTGACTAAGTGACTTAGTTATTACTTGAACAAGTTTACTTCAAAAATAATCCATGCAGTTTATTGGGCAACTATTTCATGATTCCAAGCAATAGATCCCACGACTAATATGATTCCTCTAATACATTAATACTAGTGAGCAGGGCCGGTTCGGATTATTCAGTTGCCCTATGAAAATCAATTTTGTTGCCATTCACTAATAAAATAAAATAAAAACCATGGAAAATATAAAACCAACAATATATTTTTTTCCTTGAGTTCATACATTGTATATATTCAGACAAAAATATTCAACGAAAGCAACTCCTTATTGAGTTTTTAGAAGCAAACAATTATATCATCACATTCTAACATATCCATATATTCTTATTTAATGGAAATCGTCGTTAACTCACTTAATTTTTCTTGTGGCATAGTAGTTCGAAGATAAGTTTTATTAGCTTTTAAAGAAACTTCTTTCTGCCGACGCCACCGTAACCGAAATAGTTAATATGATTCAATATGCAACGCATAAATATAGAAACCTACTCATATCACAGTAAGATCTTAAGGAATCAAGGATGCTATTTGATTTGGTTATTTCTGATAGAAAGATTCTTCTTTGTTGTGTAAGTTCAAATTATAATTCTTTTCCACAAATATCACTCTCTTCGTTGTGTTTTGAAAAACTCTCTAGTTTCATACAATACTCCTTCAATTGTTTATCTTCAATGGTTTTAAATTTTTTACTCAATAAAATCCATAAGTTCCTTCATAAAGCTCAAATTGTTCAAATCGATCCTTAAGCGAAGTAAGAGCTTGGTCTATTATATGAAGAAAGTATGTAACTCTAAAATTATCTTTCAAGGATTGAGTTTCATTAGCATCAACTTCTACATCCTCGTCAATATTACTATTAGTACCATTATTACTATTGGTACTATT
Source organism: Allium fistulosum (assembly GCA_030737815.1). Taxonomy (NCBI): domain Eukaryota; kingdom Viridiplantae; phylum Streptophyta; class Magnoliopsida; order Asparagales; family Amaryllidaceae; genus Allium; species Allium fistulosum. The sequence continues at coordinate 1,413,058,906 of CM060903.1, forward strand.
ATTATTATCATCATGAGTTTTTTTTATCGTTATTTTACTTAGTTATTATTATTATGATTATTTGTTTACTTATTTGACTTTATTTTGTTATTATTATCAGGGTTTTTATTATTATTTCTGTTGTTGTTGTGACTTTTAAATTGACTTTGTCATTTAGTTTTGGGTTTCATCTTTATCCGATCCTACCTTGTTTGGAAATAATGGCTTAGTTGTTGTTCGTTGTTGTTGTATGATTTTGTGGTTTATTTTCCTTCTTCTGGGTGCATAACCCATTTGTTCAATCTAAAAGTAGGAGAGAAGAAGTAAATGAAAAAGTTTGTTAGTGATAATGATCTAATCTTCTTATAAAGAGTTGTAAAAAATACTTGAATAAAAATTAGTGGTTTACATGTAAACTTGGCTATTTATACGTAGTTGCAAAATATGCTATAATTTTTATATTCTATAATAAACTGTTCAACGTCGTGCTCCTTTTTTTTTCCTCTGTATGTACTTGATTTATTAATGTGGTTCGACTATTTATAGAAAAAAACTCAAGCTAATTCACTTCTATTTTTGGGAATGACATAAACATAGGTCGGCCAACTTAAAGTCTACCTCAAGCACTGCTCGCTTGGCAACAAAGGGACCTCCAAGTGACCACACTAAATAGGGGTTGAGGTTGGCATTAACTATTAAATTAAATTAAAATTAAGATCCAATAACTACATAGAGTTCCTTGGATGATTAAATCACTCAACTTCGTACGGTAGGTATGATGAATTGGCAAACCATGTGTTCGTAGAAAATTTTTGACCAGTTCATGCTGGTGTTGCACATCAGATATAGGATCCACAACTTTGGATTGTTTGGCTTAACGGATCAAATTTGCTGGTTGGCGCCAGAACAACGGCTATCCCAATGACTTCCCCAACGTCCATAATTTTAACCTCTATATATTTCTGCGCTTCTGACTTCTTCCTCCTCGCCAACATCAACCCCGACTTTAATCCAAAAAATCCACAAAAAAACAATAACGTTTTTGAGGTAATTTTTGATATATTCATATAAATCTCATTTCCGTTTACTTACATATATTTTTTGAATTGTTTTGAGTTTTTCCCGAGTTAGAGATTTGCCGAAGTAGTTCACAATAACTCCCGCCGTAGTCCTAATTAAATTAGAATTGGTCCGAACAAGTTTTTACTTCTTTGGAAGATGACGACGTCCGAAATTGGCTTCGGTTAGATATACAACGTTCACAATACATAGTTAGATACCAACGGTTTATGATGGCCAGTTCACTTGCCTATCACTCAAGTTCTATTCCATTGTATTTCAAGTTTTATTTGTATTTTTATTTCAATTTATAGTGATTAAATAAAGTTATATTTTTTAATTATATTATTTAACTACGTAATTAGAAAATAATTAAAACAAAAATACAACAACAAAATTAATTATTTATAACAAAACAATTAAAATGCCCCCTTGTAAGTACCCTTTTGTAAGACATGAACACATTTCCCTCTCGAAAACCATGCCCCTTTCAGATGCCCGTTTCGCGTCACAAACAAATGCAACCAAAGAGTAACAATTTTTTTGAAAACCATGCCTATTGAAAAAAAGAGACTATTTTATTGTGTTTGTGAGAAGCCAAAATAAATATCACCATCTAAAGAAAATTCACTTAGTGTTTCCATTTGCAATCAAAACACTCAATGATTCTATAATGATCGAGCTGCAAAAGGCTATAACGGAAATAAGAGAATGATATAACGGAAAATAACGGAGAGTCAAACAGCTTTATTATAAATAAACTTCAATCTTCAAAGTTGGTTTATTAAAAGTCCCAAAATATTTTTGTAAGAAAAAGAACCTATTACTTAGTTCTATATAACAAAAATAGAAAAAAATTATTATTCATGCAGTTTAGACATCTTGATTTATATAGAGTTCTAGCTTACATCGAGGGTTTGGGCTTTGATCTTAAACTTATATCCGAACTTTGTTGGTTTAATTTAAAAGTGATCTGATCAAATTAGTTTATTTTATTAAGTTTTCAAAACATGTGCTAAAAAATCTTTAGTTTGGTGCGTGTAGCAGAAAATAACAGAGCTTTAAGTAGATTTGCTAATTAATAACACTAGTTAAAAAAACATAGCGGTCCAAATGCATTTAGCATTTTAACGTTGGTTTAATTTAACATGTATTTAACTGCATAGGAACCTCGAATCTACATACCACGTTTTATTCTGGTGGATTTAACTACGTCATTTGAGGAGTGAGGCTTTGTTATATTTCAACTTTGCATCTCAACGTGTCTGACGTGATTTTGTTATGTTTATGTGTTGGTTCTTATTCACACACGCACGCACGCACGCACGCACATATATATATATATATATATATATATATATATATATATATTATGTATTTGCTCTAATACGCAGGATATTATATGATTTCATGGTTGAGAATTGTAATATTCCCATGGCATGCATGATATTTGTTAAGTTCATTATACAATTAAATCTTGTTGGATTATGAATAATATGAAACAAACTTTGCAAGACATTAAAAGCACATTGGATCATTTTTCTTTCACTTTTATGTACCTTCTTAAAATAAGCTTTCTTCAGACAAAGTGAATCAATTATTACTTGAACAACTTTATTCCAAAAATAATCTATGTATGTAGCTAAGTGGGAAGCTTTTTCAGGATTCCACGTACTAGATCCCACGACGACAAATATGACTACTACGATACTTCCGTATGCATACGGAAAATAATCCAGGCATAGCATATGATAATATTATAATATATTGTATTTATACTTTTAATGTTAAAATTGAAACTTTGTCATGCAACGTATGATAAATTCAGTAAATTAAACGAACAATAAATATAATATTTGAATAGAATAAATTATATTGTGTTTAGGTGAAATTTCTAATTTCACATACTATTTTCCGATGTGATGTCTTTATTATATGTTGACAAATAAAAATAAAAATATTTGTCAATATAACAAAATGATAATGATTTTATTTTATTTTTTGGAACGAAGTTCAAGGTGCTAGACCTTTATTAATCAACTAAATTATATACAAAGTAAGTGCAAATCGTGCACTTAGAGAATATTTACAAATACAAGTGGATTAACATAAAAAGGGAAAGTCCAAATATATTTTTGCCAGCCCAGACCCGCATACCCTTCGCCAGCATAATAAGAGTTAACCTTTCACATGCACTCATTTCTACTCCAGTTCATTAAATACTTCTCCTTTCTTCTTGCCAACAAAAATGGCGGAAGTGCTACTCCTCGAAATAACTTCAAAACGAACTGGTATTTACCGCATGCACTTCTTGAACTTACAATCGCTCGTCGTCCTTCTTCAAAACTTTGATTACTCACTACTTTTTTTCTAAAAGTATGGTTGAAAAACATAGATCTACTCAAATCTAAGTCAGATCTGAGTAGATCCACTTACCCTCTTTACGAAATAGCATCTCTAACCCTTTGGTTTCTTCTGTCTTGTGATTTGCTGTTTGGGCTAAGCAAACACTATTCTAACGAGTCAGATCAAAATAGATCTAGTAAATCTGACGATCTAAACAACATGCTTTGTGGGATTAGATTTACTCTTGAGGACGGTACATGTAAGTGTTTACTTTGTTCGGTTCCTTTTACAACACCAACCGGTCTTTATCAAATCGTGATTAATTGTGTTGTTATATTTTAGTGTCATGGTGGACAATTAATTTGCTAACGGTTTTTCAGGTGTAACACCCCATCTCTTTACCCATACTATTCAAGAGTATCACTGGTACGTATTAAAACATCAAATATAACTCACCAACAAACATACACAGTATCGGCACAAAGAAATAAACACATGTGCCTTCGGGATAGAAAAATGCACAAAATATAGAAATCGTAGCGATAATATATAATATAAAAATATACAACATATGTCCAGTATATATCACAATAATATACACATAAGAGACTATATAATACACGATGATAATTTATAATAATGAATAGCTACTCTCCTCTATGCCCAGAAAATACAAGCTGGTCTCACAGTCCATGTACCTGAAATGTCTCGGACTGACCTGAGTATTGTATAAATAATAAATGGGCCAGATTATATCTAAATTCAATATCAATAACTATATTGAACTTTGAATATACTGGGTATAAATAAATATTATATAGTAATAATGTTGACTCAAACCATCCAAATAACGTATACGTAGAACAACACAATACCCAATATAAAGATGTCATCGCCCATTTAAAACTCGTTAAATCAGAAACCATAAAACAACATTAAACGGGTGAATCCTCCATGTCCAGAGATCAATAATTGAAATCTCAAAAAACATATATAAATTTAGTAATGGCGACACATGCTAAAGGAAAATATAATCGACGACACAGGTTTATGAAAATATAGTTGGTGCTAATAATATATAATAGACAACACACGTTTAGGATAGATAATTGGCAACAAATGCTAATGAATAGTAGTTGATGACACATGCCAATGAGATATAAAAGCAACACATGAAAATAAATAATGGTTGGCGACACATGCCAAACAATAGGTGACATATGCCTAAGAAGGATACATGGATTGATTACACTCAGGAAACTGTCTTTGGCATAATTACAATATACTTGTCTAAATCACATCACACCAGAACCAAACGGAAGACTGATGGGCACACCTGCTTCAGGAGACTACACAGGTAATTGGAGAACACGACACACGTGCCCAAACAACACGGCTCCTATAGTCATTAGTTACCTCGACGGACATCGTGGCTCTTCTCCACCACATATCATAAACACGCTGCAAGACTACGCTCTGCATTGGTCACGGCCCTGCTTTGCCCCAAATGGTAACAGAATGCTGGCCTAGGTGTCACAATGGACTAACCATCGCCAACACATGGCTCTACAATTGCCGACACATGGCTCTATATGTTACCGACACATCTTCATGGTTATTCATCATTATTAATTTAGTTACCATTTACATCATTTCAACAGAATCATTCTCATGAACATAACACCTAACTAAACCATCAAAAACATGGAATGACGACAAAGGCCGACAACATCCCACTATTGGTCATGCAAGGCGACGACAAAGGTCGATAACACCTTCAAACTGATAATCTTTACAACTACTTAACATACCATATTGTCTTTAATTTTATTACCGTATGTACTGTAAGAAGGACCAGTTGTATGTTGTACCTTTACCCTACCACATCTAAGATTCCGGTACAGACACTACAGTGAATTAGATAGACACCTCTAGTATCCTCCAGTCTATACAACGCATGTGATAGGACCTAACCACATAAAGTAACCGACTAGTATCATATCAATTATATTGAACATCTTCTCATTTTAAAATTTCTTATAGTGATAGACATTCACAATGGTTATTAACATGAGTATTACTTTATGCATGTCCGTATACATCACTTAACGTTGTGACGTATTTGTCTGATCGAGATAAAACACCCTTAATCATTCATTAGGCCTTTGTTGGTCTAGGTTTGATTTGCGCAAACCGTAGACATTTAGATGTCTGATTACAAATTCAAACGTCTAGATTCTTTTTCAAACTTCAGATCATACCATTCAAGCGACTAACTTACTAATGAAAATACCACCAGCTCTTCAAACGTCTGAACCCTTAATTCAGGCACCTGAATCAGCATTTCATATGTTTGAACCCTATTTTTAGATGTCTAAAAATGGTCTAAAATCAACGTAATATATCTAGTTTTTCAATGTTAAATTTCATATGTCTAAATTATTATTTCAGGTTCCTGAATGTTATTAAACTCAGGCTTTTGCCTTTTTGTTTCTTTCACTTAACAACTGTTCATCCTCATATTAACTACATTTATACTTTTAAATAAATTATAGTAAGGTAATACAATATTTATATGGTCTTTTTTTTAAGATTATCTTATTGATACTCTAATTCCTTCTTCTTTACCACCATATTAAATAACTTCATTATTAGTATAGGTCGTCTTTTGTTACATTCCTATAGTTATCATCGTCTTTACTCATACTAAAACTATATGTTATCTGGCCTTTTTGCCTTGCTATACCCGAACTGACTGGAGAAGATAGACTCGACTGTCATCAAGATTTACACGTCATATTAACGATCATGAACCTCAAAGATTAGGCACAGATGATTATATAAAGCAGTGGTGAAGCGAAAGTGGAAGATGAACTTAATAGAACACTCAAAATATTAAAATACAAAACTCCCTGAAAATGGATCGGGTACGATCCATATTCATCAATTATGGATCGTACTGTATCGATTTTAAAGCTCAACTCAGCAGAAAACGATCGATATCTCAAAATCTATAAATCAACTACATACAAAACTTTGGGAACATCGATATATTGAAGAGTGGAGCCCACCATATCAATCGCATGCCAAAAGGAGCTCACAAAACGATCGATGTCGATCGTTATTACAAGTAATGTGGGACCCACGATCGATACTGTGACTTGAGGATCTGGAGACTCCGCTGTAGAAATTTCAGAAAGATATTCTATTGTCTTCCCCTATAAATACAGAATTGATTGTTCATTTTCGGATCTTTAGGCTGCTTGTTGCTTTGTACTCTTTTGTACCTAAGGATTCTAAACAGATTCCTATTTTACTCAGTTTACAAAGTGATTAAAAAATCTATCTCTTCAAAGTGGATGTACGCAAACAACGCTGAACCACTATAAATTATCGTGTCTCTGTTATTAGCTTGTTTCTGATTACTTTACTGTTATATTCTCTCTGTTTACATTTATTATTCTTTATTTATTCCTCTATAAAATCTCTATTGGGTGTTTGTGCTAATTTTTGGTGGAAACATTTTGTTATGTATCGTACCGTATCGATTTTACAGCTCAACTCAGCGGAAAACGATCGATATCTCAAAATCTACAAGTCAACTACACGTGAAACTTTAGGAACATTAATATATTGAAGAGTGGAACCCACCATATCGATTGCATGCTAAAAGAAGCTCATAAAATGATCGGTGCCGATCGTTATTACAAGTGATGTGGGACCCGCAATCGAAACTATGACTTCTGGATTTGAGGATTTCGCTGCCGAAATTTCAGGGAAGAAATTTCCCTCTCTTCCCTTATAAAAACAAACTTGATTATTCATTTTCGAGATCTTTACGATGCTTGTTGCTTTTACTCTTTTGTAACGAAGGATTCTAATCTGATCCCTATTGTAGTCAGTTTACAAAGTGATTAAAAAAGCTATCTCTTCAAAGTGGACGTAGGCAAACAACATCGAACCACTGTAAATTGTTGTGTCTCTGTTATTAGCTTTTATTGATTACTTTACTGCTATATTCTCTTTGTTTACATTTATTATTATTCATTTATTCCTCTAAAATATCTCTATTCGGTGTTTGTGCCAATTTTTGGTGGACACATTATGGTGCTTTCACTGAGAAGACGAATTCTCAACTCGAGTGGATCTCATCATCTACTTGTGGATTCCTAAATTTGTGAGATAGATCCAGCTTTCTACTGACAAGCTTCCGTTTCAACTCAGATTTGAAGAAGAGATCTATAAGGAAAACTATCAACAATGGTTAGCAGATCTACCGCTCAAAATGCAGAGGGAAGCGAGAACGCCATCATCCATCAAGGAGGCCAGAGCAATTTACTAGTAGATGTTAGTGCTACCAATCTAGTTGATGTCCAAAATCCAACTGATTCCGTCACAAGAGCTGATTTCCAAAACCTGATGAGAGAACTCATAGATGTCCGCTGACGGTTGAACTAGTAGATTCAAGCCAATATCGATCTAATGAATCAACTCAGGGATCAACAATGCTGGAAAATTAGGAGAGAACCAACTCCCTATTTTACATCGGAGAGCTTAATTTCATCAGGTGACCATCATAGACGCAGACGTTGTAGAACCGACGGATATCATGCAGAAGGATCAGCAAATAAGCACATAACTAATCCCAGGCTGCTAGGATCGATCAGACCCGATCCTTTTATAGGGATCAGTGCCGATCCATCCTCCAAGGAAGGAGCCTTACCTTTTTCTAATGGAACTCGAATTGGAGCTACTGTGGTTAATCTGGATGCTAGAGTTCAAGTTAATGCAGATGAATTACCTCTCCGAAATGACGATGATGTGAATGCACATCAAGAGGATGTTGAGCCAAAAAGGCGTGGAACGGCCCATAAACATCGATTGGACCATTCATTTGAGGTGGAGAAGGACTACCGCTTGGCTCCAACTATCCAAATGCCAGACTTGACAGCTATGACCAAGTAGCTAGTAAGGGAGGGCCAAGCCTTGAACAATGATGATTGGGGGATCTCAAGAAGCTATACCCCGTTCATAGACAATATTTTACACGTGGAATATCCGAGAAGATTTAGCATGACGTCGATGCCTACCTATGAGGGAAAAACCTACCCCATGCAGTACATCATAAGATATGAATGGCTAATGGACTCCGTATGAGCGGATGATGCCATAAAATGCAGATGTTTTCCCATCACTCTTTTTGTCATAATAATGTTGTGGTTCACGAGATTGCCCCAAGGTCAATCTTTAGATTTGATGATTTAGCAACAAAATTTGTTGAGCAGTTCTGTATGCATGCAACTCGCCCCAATGATGTAATGTCCCTATTAAGCATGATATATGCTCCGAGAGAATCATTGAAAGAATATTTTGGGAGATTTCATACAGCCATCACAGAAGTCAGTAATCCAAATAACCATTCAATATTGATGGCGGTAATAAGAGGGATTGACCCAGAGTATGACATTGGTGATTGGCTAGCAGGAAAACCACCCGCGACGTTGGAGCATTTCTATGAAAAAGCAGCTTAGTATTTGAGGAAAGAGGAAGCTAGATGCTTTAAAAGGAAGAATGTTGTAAGACCGAGTGGAGAGGGAGTGCAGAGTAACATTGCAGAGAAACGGTCCGGGGAGTGTTCCGAAAAAGTTCGAGTAAATGTCCAAAATAAACCGAATCATCAAAAGAAAGGTAGTGATAGGAACCGTGAACGAAAGAGGGATTCTGGAAGAGGAAATTTTAGGATTCCAATGTAAGATACCTACACACCACTAAATACATCTCTAGAGAACGTCTACTTGTCAATATGCAATGCCGAGCAGTATAGGAAGCCACCTCCAAAAGAATCGGCAGAGAAACAAAAGCAAACTGGAAAATATTGCCGGTTCCATGAATGCTATGGTCAGAACATGAATAAATGTAGAAATCTCTAGAATGTTATCCAAAAACTGAGTCAGGAAAGAAAACTACAGCAGTTTGTTAAAGCCCCACAGGATGGTGGGCAGGGGACATCCAACCCCAACTGAGGACAAGCGCTACACGGGGCTGAGGAACCCGCGTGAACTGGTGGAAGATTAGTTATCAATATGATAGCCGAAGGACCACATCCAGTTGATAAGAGCTAGCACGATATGGAGCGCTATGCTAGCGCAATCATGCATATGAATTTTGAGTGTTGTTCAAATACAGAAGATGAGACTCTAGCCAAATAGCAGTGTACAATGGCAGACAACATTGTATTCTTTCAAGGATCGATCAGTTGGTGGACTCAACCGTATGACACAATTTGCTATATTTCATGGATGCATACTCCGGATATAATAAAATCCCAATGCACATCCCCGACCAGGAGCACACCAACTTTATTACCGACGTGGGATTGTATTGCTATGTGGTTATGCAATTTGGAATGAAGAATGCTGGAGCAACTTATCAATGCCTGGTCAACCGAATATTTGATGATCAAATTGGAAAGACGATGGAGGTATACATGGATGATATGCTCGTGAAGTCATGACAATCAAGCGACCACATCACAGACCTAGCAGAAATGTTCGATATCCTTCGACATTACAAAATGAAGATCAATCCTCTAAAATGTTCTTTTGGCGTTGCATTAGGAAAATTCATGGATTTTATTGTCAATGCTCGCAGAATCAAAGCTAATCCTGAGAAGATTCGAGCAATTCACAACATCCAAGTGCCAAAGACTATCAAATAAGTATAGAGCTTGAATGGAAAGGTTGCCACCCTAAGCCAGTTTATTTCCAAAGCCACTAATAAAGGTATTCCTTTTTTCGACCTGAAAAGAAGAGGGAGGAGGAACTTTGAATGGACACAGGAGTGTGAAGATGCATTCCAAGCTTTGGCGAACCACTTAAAGAGACCTCTTATCTTTTCAAAGCCGGTGGATCATAAAGAATTGTATATCTACTTGGTTGTATCAGTACACGCTATAAGAGCCGCATTGCTTCGCGAGGAGAATCGAATCTAGAGATCGGTCTATTATTTTAGCAAGCGATTGACAGAAGCTGAAAGGAACTATCCAAAGATAGATAAATTGGCATTATTGAATTCTTCACGAAAGCCCCGCCCCTATTTTCAGGCTCATCCCATCAACATTTACACCGATCAGCCGTTACAATAGGTCATATAGCGACCTGAGACGTCTAGAAGGTTACTGAAGTGGAACATCGAACTGAGCCAAATGGACATCACTTATCTCCCTCTGAGAGCCATCCAAGGACAGGCACTGGCAGACTTTATAGTAGAATCCACTGCACAAGATGATCTCCCAAAGAGCCATGGAGCCCCTACCATTTGGTAAAAAATGCATACGGATGGAGCATCCAATGATCGTTGTTCTGGAGTCGGAGTCATGCTAGTAACCCCAGAGGATCGATCAATTTGCTATACTTTGAAGCTTGACTTCCCTGCAACGAACAATGACACTGAGTATGAAACTTTGATTGCTGGACTCAAACTTGCCAGAGAACTAGGAATAAAATCTCTTAAAATCTTTTGTGATTCCTAGTTGGTGGTATACCAAGTCAGGGGAGAATGCCAGGCTAAAGTACAATGACTCGCCCAATATGTTATCCAAGTCCAAGAGCTATTGATTGACTTTGACTATTATGGCATCACGGACATTCCCCAGGATCAAAACAAAGAGGCCGACTCATTGGAAAAGTTTGCTAGCACCGAGGATGCACAACAAATGGGCTTGGTTCCAATCGAAGTACTAGACGCTCCGAGCATAAACCAGATGGAAATCAACTGGGTACTAGAGATGGAGCCTAAGAAGGAATTGTGGATGACTCTGATTAAAGATTATTTTCTACAGGGAGTCCTTCCCAAACGGAGGAATGAAAGACGATAAATCCTTCGCAAAACTCTATGATATATCATTTAGGAAGGAGTCATGTATAGAAAGGGTTTCTCCGTTTCCTTGCTCTGATGTATCATTCATGATGAAATAAAACGAGTCCTAAGGGAAGTTCATGAAGGGGAATGTGGCGATCACACTGGGGGCAAACCCTAGCAAAAATACTCCGTTATGGGCATTATTGGCCAACTGTCAATCGAGATGCAGCGGATTATGCTAAGCGATGCAAAAAATGCTAAATGTATGCAAAAGTTCCGAGAGCTCTGCCAACGGAAATTACACAAATAGCCAGTCCATTGCTGTTTTCTACATGGAGCATAGATATTACCGGTTCCTTACCAATCTCTAAAGGTGGTACGAAGTACATCATTGTAGCAGTTGATTTATTCACCAAATTGGCCAAAGCAGATCCTTTAATCATGATCATGACGAAGAAAGTAATCAACTTCATTGTTTAAAACATTATCTGTTGTTTTGGCCTTCCATGAACCACTGTAACTGATAATGGGACCCAATTCGACAACGTTGAATTCAAAGACTTCTACCATCGGCATCATATTGGAAAGAGATTTGCGGCAGTTACTCACCCTCAAGAAAATGGACAAGTTGAAGTTGTGGATGAAACCATAAAGTCCATTCTGAAGAAACGTTTGGAAAAGGCTAGAGGCAAGTGGGTGGATGAACTCCCGACAGCATTATGGGCATATAGAACCATCCACAAGTCCGCGACTGGCCATACTCCATTCACCTTTGCTTACGGCTCTAAAGCCCTTATTCCTATTGAACACGAAGTCCTTTCTCATCGAGTGACATATTACGACCCCAGAATGAATAGAGAGCTCCTCTTAGAATCTCTAGACTTGGTAGATGAAAAGCGTGAAGAAGCTGATTTGAGGGCAGCGGCACATCGATATCGAGTTTCCCGATACTACAACACTAAAGTTCAACCTAGGACCTTTGAAATCAACGATCTCGTCTTGAAACGTGTTTTTCCTATCCTATCACACATGAATCCTACATAGGAGGGACTGTACGTCATTGAATAGAGGCTTGGAGAAGGAACTTTCAAGCAAGCAACTATTGATGGCGTCACACTCCCAAGGGCGTTGAACAACGAGCATTTATGACGTTGTTTCACTTAGTTTATTCTTTTTCATTCAATTGTATTTATTTTCAGAATTTGCTTTAGCATTTGATTTTACAAATACGTACTAAGACAAATTATGTCATTTCTTTTCATTTGGCCAATAAAATTTGAAATTTCCTTCATATATGTGATTGTTGTAGCATTACATGTTAGTTATGATACCTGACCAACTAACACTGACATATCCGAGTAGGTTCCCAGAGTTTGGAACTAACTGATTACACAAGTTCATGATTGGACTAAATTAAATGAACGTGATTCGACCGTTCATTCGATGATTCTCGCTCACAACACGATAGGCGGAGTACCTAATGAGAAATGGATGTAACTTGACCATCTGATAATCAAATTAATCCCACCAAGCAATGGGACAAACGTGTATCGAAAAGTGATCGTAACACGGTCGATCTCTCGACAAGTTAAATCCTGGGCATGGGGGAAAGTCAATCAATCATGGAAAATACGGTTCGACTATTTTCCAAAACAACTCCAAGTCTCTGGAGTGTGGATCGGAGTAAAAAAAAATGGGTGCGATTCAACCATCTGCCAACGAACTCTTATCCTCATAGTGGGGATATGAGTATAAACAAATAGATGAGCGTGATTCGGCCACTCACTATTCCATTAACTCCGACCTGAAATCGACAGGAGGAGTATAAATTCGCTAAAGATGGAATTTGACCATCCACTATCTAACTCCTTTATCTCGAGAAATGAGGGTAGGAGTATAATCACTTAACCACTAAATCTGAAAGCATAACACTAGGGCTTAAGCCCAATGTCTAGTATGACTTCGGGCTACGATCGTATGAAGTCCTTAGGATAAAATTAATAGATTATCAACTGAATCAATGAGCGACGAATTACAAGTACATTGAATGGAAAATGTAATAGCTCAACTATTTAAGCAAATTCACACAAAAGTTTGACAAAAATAAAAGAACTTTATTTACATAAGATTGGAAAGTCAAGTACAAGTATTCACAAAAAAAGAATCAAAAATGGATGCATATCCCATACAAATTCGGCCAATAAATCCCAAAAGACTTGGGAGCATGAGTTCACACAAAGAATCACTTCCTCCTCCTCTTCTTAGAATCGAGAGAGATTTCACTCAAAATTTCCCCACTCCTCTTCTCTCCTCTTTACCCGCTTCCTTGGCCTTTCACAGGAGTAGTCTGGGTTGACCCAGTAGGTGCATTTTGAGCATGCTCTGGCTGAGGAGCGGAAGCATCCATAGTTTCTCCAGGCAAAAGGATAGAGTTGGGAGGAGGAACGAGCTCCATTTTCTCCTGCTTGACTTTCGTCTCAAGGGCAATGTTTGCCTAGAGTTTCTGTGCCATTTCTTGCATAGAGGGGCCTGACAAGGATTGAGAAGCTCTAATAATCATAACGTCGTCATCAGTAGGAATCTCTTGACATGGATCGCTTTCTTCCCTCAACAAACTATCCACCAAGTGCTCATCGATCACAAAAGCTTCCTCTTCCGGGACATAGTTATTACCGAAGCCGTGTTAGTTATGGACTCCGTTGCAAGCACCTGAGGTCCTGGTTGAGATTCTTGAGGAAGAGGTAGAACTCCAATCGGCAGATCTAGTGTTGAGGAAACATAACTAAAGAGATTAGATATATCGACCGGGGACGCTCCAGCTTCCTAAAGGACATGTGAGGTTAATGAAATACCTTCTCCATATTGTCACCACGTGAGCCGGAGTACCACGGAACCTCCTTCCATAATCAAGGCGAGCCTGCTAGATTCTGGTTATCTACGACACTGTGTGACACGGATTCAGAACCTTCACCAGCTTCCTGTTGAGAGGTTATGGCATGCTATTTTTGGAGTATAATTTGGGTTTCAATGTAAAACCTTGGGGTTCATCACCAAATAGAATTTCGCCTTCCAACCTCATCAGTACTGAACAAGGTGCTCTCAAGCACGTACAAGAAAATAAGGGTAATCATCCCAGAGCCACTCAAAGTTTCCGTGCTTCAGGATGTTGACATTGTAAAGAATAAGCAGAGAATCTAGTTCCTCCATAACCTCCTCCCTGGCCTTCTCTTTCATGGCCTCCACTTCTCATTTAACGAGGGCATCAATGGCTTTGGCCGTTTCAACAACGGCGTCTCTTTTAAGCCTGAGGGTAACTAATTAGTCACAGGCATCCTGGTTGATTTCAGCGCTTCCTTTTATCTTTAGATTTGCGTTCAAACTTTGTTTTGTATTCAGCTGCGCTTCTTTGGACCGCATCCATTTCTAACACAAATTTATGGTTTCGATGATGAAGCGCTCAGCCAAGTGTCTGGCTTTCTCATCCTCAAGTGCCTTGATGGTCGTTTTTGCTTTTTTCTCGATTTTTTCCTATGAGCTCCTTGAAGATTCTAACTCATTGGTTAGAGTTTCGATGATCCTCTTGTTCAGGGCCTCTTGGCATTTCAATTTCTTAATCTCCGCCGCTCTCTCTCAAGATACTTTAGAAATCCTCTTCGTCGCTCTCATCCACTCATTGTACTGCTTGAGGATATCGTTCACACAATCTATAGTCATTTGCTGGACTTTTTCAGGAACTTTCTTAAGATTAGGTACAAAGAAAATCCATCGATATATACAACTGGAAAATCTGACTTCCACCTTAGACCTTAAACAAACGCATTCCATCCAATCTCAACACCGCGTCCATTATCGAGCCATCATTCCTAGAATTTTACTTCGAATGCCCACTCAACCACTAAATAAAATGATCGGTACAACCATGATCGTTTCAATTGCTCCATCACCATCTCCAAAAACTTATCGTCATCTTCGATTTCAAAACAATAATGCCACCGCAACGTCATGACTCACTTCGACCAACTCAAGTCGACCCTAAATGTCTCATCACAAAAATCGAAATGTACGAAAAGAATCGAACCTACCTATGTATATGCTATACCACCTTTTGACTAGGCGGTATATCATAAAAGTTGGCTAAATGGCTTTTGTGATCATCAAGCAGGAAGCTCGGAGAGATGGTTATCAGGCAGAAATCGATGATATTTGGAACTATGGACAATAATTGGACGGATTTGGACCAGGTCCTAATCAAGGTGAAATCAATACAAAGTGGCAAGGAAGGCCCCATGAGGCTACATTTCAAATTTCAAGTCAATCGGAGTTCATATGCTCGAGTTATAGGCAAAAGAATAGTTTATATAGATCGATCTGGAACGATCCATAAAACAACATAAATCAACGATGATTGATCAATAACCCAAGATCTACAATTCTATTACTCATAAAACTTTGGGAAAATTAATATATTGAAGAAAGTAGTCATCAAAATTGATCGCATGTCAAAACTCACAAATATTAGAAAAACATACCAATCGTTCCATAACGATCGTACAAAATCAGCTAAAACGATCCATAGTTTCACGGAAAATGCGATATCTCAAAAATGATATGTCGGAATTGCACAAAATTTGGAGAGAATGTAGCTTACATCATGGGGGGCCTAGATGATCGATCGTAGCTCAATATTCACAAATATCATAAAAACATAACGACCGAACAAAATCAGCCAGAACGATCCATAGTTTCATGGAAAATGTGATATCTTACAAACGTTACATCAGAATTGTTCAAAATTTAGAGAGCAAGTAGCTTACATCATGGGGAACCTACATGACCAATCGCCGCGATGAAAAATGGGATGATCGCATTTGAGTTACTATGTCTCAACTCAAATCCACGGAAAATGTGATAGCTCACAAACGATATGTCGAAATCGCACGAAATTTGGAGAGTAGATAGCTTACATCATGGAGCACTCCCATGATCAATCGTCGCTCCATTGTAGCTCATATGAATGATCAATCTCAATCGTTTCAATGGTATGCAATCGATTTGAAAATTGGTGGACCAGGTCATATGGATTTGGAGGTTCTTCTGGTGAAATTTCAGCCCCATCCATGCACGTCTTCAGCTAAAAATATAGCGGACTTGGCTCACTGCAAAGGAATTTTTTTCAGCTGGCTCTCCTTTGTTACTTCTTATCCCTTCCTCCGTTAATATTTCCAAGGAAAAAATAACTGTACTTGTAATCTTACAGTATAAATAAATGATTTTTGGAGTGGACGTAGGCCGGAGTTTGCCGAACCACAATAAAACTTGCATGTTCATTTACTTTTCTACAATCTATTCTGTGATCTGTGAATCTATTCTCTATTTGGATCTAAATATTGGACATTGGTGCTTCATTTATAACAGGGTGTTTGTGACTAGATTTGTTCACAAACATTTTGGTGCTTTCATTGAGAGGGACTTGCACCCGCAGATTTGGAAGTCAGGATCTTGGATTTGGAAGATTGGATACTTGGATTTAGGAAGAAAGGGCTAGGTAATCAACAAGGAGACCATTAGCGGATAGGAGCCATCATGGAGAGAGTCAGAAGGCTTCTTTTGAGCTGGAGCAAATCAGACATCTATCTACATCACCAGAGATGAAATAGGAACAATGATAGATGCTATGCAGGAGAGGATGCTAAAGAGACAGGAGGAGATGATGTAGAATCTACTCCAATAGATTAGACAAGCTGGAGCACAAAACAAAGGAAATAAAGTAGCAGAAAATGCTGGAAATATAGATCATGGAGTTGGAGCATCAGGAACTAAGGAAAACTAGAATCAGGACTTGCAGCGAAAAATAGCTGGCTTTATATGGATTGGAACAAACTAGGGGCAAGCCCCGACTGAGGAAGATGGATCAGCGTGCATCTATTCAAATGGATTGGCACTACTCCCCATGGAACTGGAGGCACGGATTAGATGGTTTTGTAAGGAAATGGATAGCGGTGATGGAATAGGAGCAGGCATCATCCACCACACATCGGAGCGAGCCCAGCTTAAGGGCACTGGTCGTTATCTCTTGATTGGGATGGCATAAACTAAATATAAAGTAAACTCTATATTAAAACAGCTAAGTCACTTACACATATACAAGATTGAGGATGGTCCCTAGGCATGCCTGAGATGGCGATAAACTGCGATAACAAATGATTCTGGAACTCACTTGAATCTGAAAAACAAGTATTTCGCCTTAAATGGAAAACGATCTTGAATGATCAAATTCCGCCATGAATGGCACCCGATCTCAAACGATCACATTTCGCCCTGAATGGCACTTGATCTCGAACAATCACATTTCGCCTTGAATGACACTCGATCTCGATTGATCACATTTCACCTCAAATAGGCACTCCATCTTGAACGATCACATTACGCCTCGAACAGGCACTCGGTCTTGAACGATCACGTTTTGCCTTGAATAGGAACTCAATCTCAAACGATCACATTACACCTCTAACATGCACTCGATCTTGGATGATTGCATTACGCCTCCAATAGGCACTCGAACTCGAACGATCGCATTACGCCTCGAACATGCACTCGATCTCGAACGGTTGCATTTCGCCTCGAGCAGGCATTCAATCTTGAATGATAAAATTATGCCTCTAACAGACACTCAATCTCGTGCGATCATCATCTACCTGGGATGGCTATGAATTTGATTAATGGTCCTGAACGGTCGTAACTAACTATTGGGCAAGATCACAGATTTGTTCATAGGTCATCAACGGGAACATTGGACTTATGGCAATTCAAAACACGCCTTCCTCACGCAAGGCATGTTTTGACGGGGCAAATGTTATACCGCCTTTTGACCTGGTGGTATATCATAAAAGTTGGCTAAATGGCTTTTATGATCATCAAGCAGGAAGCCCGGAGAGACGGTTACCAGGTTCGGAAATCGGTGATATTTGGAACTATGGACAATAGTTGGATGGATTCGAACCGGGTCCCAGTCAAGGTGCAATCAATATGAAGTGAAAAATAAGTCCTTGTGAGGCACAATTCAAATTTCAAGTCAATCAGAGTTCGTATGCTCGAGTTATGGGCAAATGAAGAATTTATATGGATCGATCGGGAACGATCCAAAAAACAACATAAATCAACGATGATCGATCAATAACTCAAGATCTACAACACCATTACCCATAAAACTTTGGGAACATCAATATATTGAAGAAAGGAGTCCCCAAAATGATTGCATGTCAAAACTCACAAATATCATAAAAACATACCGATTGTTCCATACCGATTGTACAAAACTAGCCAGAACGATCCATAGTTTCACGGAAAATGCAATATCTCACAAACGATATGTCAGAATTGCACGAAATTTGGAGAGCAAGTAGCTTACATCATGAAGACCTACATGATAGATTGCAGCTCAAAATTCACAAATATCACAAAAACATACCGATCGTACAAAATCAGCCAGAACAATCCATAGTTTTACGGAAAATGAGATATTTCACAAACGGTAAGTCGGAATTGCACGAAATTTGGAGAGAAAGTAGCTTACATCATAGGGAACCTACATGATTGACCACAGCTCAATTTGATGAAGCATGGAATGTTCGCATTTGATTTACTACAACTCAACTTAAATCCACGGAAAATGTGATATCTCACAAACAGTACGTCGGAATCGCCCAAAATTTGGAGATCAAGTAGTTTACATCATGGAGCACCCCCATGATCGATCGTAGCTCCATTGGAGCTCATATGAACAATCAACCGCGATCATTTCAATGGTGTGTGATCAATCTGAAAATTGGTGGACTGGGTCATATGGATCTGGAAGTTCTTCTGGCGAAATTTCAGCCTGATCTATTCACGTCTTCACCTATAAATACAACAGATTTTGCTCTTTGCAAAGGACTTTTTTTGGCTGGCTCTCCTTCATCACTTCTTATCCTTTCCATCATTAATTTTACTATGACAAAAGGAATTATACTTGTAATCTTACCGTATAAATAAAAGATTATTAGAGTGGACGTAGGCCGGAGTTTGCCAGACCACTATAAAACTTGAGTGTTCATTTACTTTTCTACAATCTATTCTGTGATCTGTGAATCTATATTTCTATGTTTGGATCTAAATATTGGACACTAGTGCTTTCATTTATAACAGGGAGTTTGTGATTAGATTTGTTCACAAATAGTATAAAAGCGGAAGACAGAGGCGATTTGGTTTCGGCTGCAAAGCGAATCGGTGGATCTAAGGATGAAATCTGTAGGAGATGGTAACGGTAATGGTTGATGTAGCAAGGAGTCGGACCGACTTATGAAGTTGGTTATGTGAAAAGTGTGGAGTTGGATCTAGGGGCTCAATTGACCGATGGTGAAGGAGAAGATGGGGTTTTCTGTTTTGGTTTGGATAGCAACAATGGAAAATAAAGTGAAGAAATGAAAAATGTTTAAGTGTTCTATATTTATACTTAAGAGAGGACTGAACCAACAAAGTCCGCAATTTAATCAAATGGCCAAACCAATTAATGATCGGATGCGAACGTTCTATGATGGATGTATACCGATCATTCTCCTTAGATCGTGGTACAATTGGATTTTTCAACATAAATATGGATTATATACGATCCCTGACTAATGGATTTGGACAGATCCACTATTTTCTTAAAAAAGGAGAAGGGAGAACGATCGAACATGATCCAATCTGAAATAAATTTGACCTGGTCCATATTAAAAATGGAACAAGTACGATCCATTCTTGATGGATTCATGCCGATTCATCTAAAAAATGGGTGAAACATATGCAGAAAGTCGACAACAACCCATGAATGTGCAGTCGTGATCAGGAGTCAGGGATGAATACGTATACATGCTAGTGTACGTCCCAAAATTTTTGATTTCTTGAAATCGAACAAAATTGAATTCTCGGTTGTATTAATTAGAGGAAAATTTGAATCAGACAACCAAGGCCTACTGACTCACTGAAACAAAGACTTAAATGAAACCATCAGGATATGATCCAGAATTTATACTATTGGAAATCAACCAATCTTTGTATCAAACAGAAAGAGATGCGAATCTTCAATGAAAACAATTCATCGAACGGATAACTACTGTTCAGAAAACTAGATGAATTCCTTTCTGACGACACTAACTTGCATCAATTCAAAGCATGTCATGTTGAAAGAAGACGTACTTTGGGTGGCAAGTGTTATCCGGCCTTTTTGCCCGGCTATACCCGAACTGACTGGACAAGTTAGACTCGACTGTCATCAAGATCGACACATCAAATTAATGATCATGAACCTCAGAAATTAGGCACACATGATTATATGAAGCGGTGGTGAAGCAAAAGCGAAAGATGAACTCAATTGAATGCTTAAAATATTAAAATACATAACTCCTTGAAAACGGATTGGGTACGATCCATATTTATCAATTATGGGCCGTATCGTATCAATTTTACAGCTCAACTCAGCGAAAAACGATCGATATCTCAAATTCTACAAGTCAACTACACATGATACCTTGGGAACATCAATATATTAAAGAGTGGAGCCCACCATATCGATTGCATGCCAAAAGAAGCTCATAAAATGATTAGTGTCGATCGTTAGTACAAGTGATGGGGGCCCACGATCGATACTGTGACTAGTTATGGATCTAGAGACTCCCCTGCCGAAATTTTAGGAGATATTTCGTCGTCTTCCCCTATAAATACAGAGTTGATTGTTCATTTTCGGGATCTTTACACTGCTTGTTGCTTTGTACTCTTTTGTAACTAAGGGTTCTAATTTGATCCCTACTGTACTCATTTTACAAAGCGATTAAAAAAGCTATCTCTTCAAAGTGGATGTAGGAAAATAACGATGAACCACAATAAATTGATGTGTCTATGTTATTAGATTGTTTCTGATTATTTTACTGCTGTATTCTCTCTGTTTACATTTATTCATTTATTTCTCTACAAAATCTCTATTGGGTGTTTGTGCCAATTTTTGATGGAAACACTATAGTAATCATCATTTTAATTGCATGACCTTGTGTCATTAAAACCCTTACATCATACTTCATCATTTATATTGGATAATTCTACTTATGGTTCATATATGTATATATATATATATATATATTGCATTTGTAAACCTAAATATAATATCAATGTTTCAATTCAACATATACCCATGATCAATTCAGGTCAACTATGGCCATCACCCGAACATAGGCTATAAAGGTCAAATATAAGCATATATGGTAATATATAGCAAAGTAAACAAGTTCTCACACACAAACTAACCATGGTTGCTCCAATTTGGATTAGAATTCTTTCCTCTCTCATTATCCAAAATAGATCTAATCTCCAAACTTTGTGAATCGCTTTGATTTTAGTATCTTCTTGTTGCTCTCTTCGTCCTAATCTCTTTAGACCAAACTTTTATTGAAATTGATAAAGGATTAGCTTCGAATATATAGAGGCTTGGGTTGTAGGTTTTCTTAGTTTAGAGAGAAGAAGCAAATGAATAAAGTAATTATACGTACTTTCTTTCTGAATTCGAAAAAAGTTATTAGTACCCCATTCAGTACTAACGGGCCTTAGGACCCAACCCGCCCAATTCGAACACGACCTTTATTTAGTTGTAATTTTTAATTACGTAATCTGATTCATACATTTTTATAGTCAAATTTAACCAGAAAAATATGCTCTATGCAACGTTCCATGTTTCATAGCTAAATTCAATCATTTATAAAAATTCCAATTATACCCTTTTTAGTATAATTATAATTTTATGTTTCATTAAATATTTATTTAATTATTAAACTTTATAGCATGTTACAATAAGTTCAACCACATCCAACACTGTCCATCATAATATATTTTTCTTTAATTGTATTAATCCCTGAATTGTTGACCACCAAATTAATCATATCCTTTTGGAGTATTTAAATATTTGTATTGGCAACCCTTCAATTGGAATATGTAGTAGAGAAGCGATATCATCTAATGTCATGGTTGTCTTAAAAAATTGTAAATGAAAAATACTTGACTTGGAATATCGACTCTCGACAAAAGCATATATAAGTAACGAGATTTTTTTGGCCGTGCAATCCATGTGCATATAAAAAAGACCACTTACATAATGATATAAAATTGTTAAATTTTTGTTTTTTTATAACTTTGATAAGTAAAAGTCCAAAATTATAAATAAAAATATTGTGAATATTACGTTGAGGTTAGAATTTGAACCGGTGATATAATTCATGTATCAAATTTTTTATTTGGAAATAAATTTTATTTTGAGTAGGACTCAAACTCACATTAAATTTTAATTTTTTATATAGCTTTGATAAGTGAAATTTTAAAATTATAAGGAAAAAATTTATGAAAATTATGATGAGATTAGAATTTTAACTTGTTGTAATATAATTTTTGTATCAAAATTTTCATTTGGAAATAGATGTCATTATTTTTGAACGGGATTCGAACTCCTGATCTCTTATTTATATATAAGGGCATTTTTGAAACTTCGCTGTCAGACAAAAAAATTGTTACTCTATTTCAACTATTAATAAAGAAGATTTATTAACTAGCTACAACAAGTTTCAACAAAAAGCTATAATCTAGAAGATTCTAATATCACTTAATAATTGATGTATCATTGCCAATTTAAAATCATCTTTCATCACTATATCATGCTCCTAGAAAATAGTTTTATGGTATACTAGATTACTTTTTTTTTGTAAAATATTTTATTTAATATATTTTTGCAAGACATACCTTGCCATTATGTATCCATGAAACATTGTGTGTGGCATAATTGCTAATTACATCGATAACTGTCGGCCCATTGAAAGATGACTGTGCATAGCGTGAAGAATCATAGAACTTTCATGAATGTGCTGTTTATTGCTCCAAATTTTACAATTTCACATTTTGCTCAATATTTTGCTCGTAATATTAACCCCATAAATGCTTCAACGCCACCCTGCCCTCATTTTATTGTTTTGCTTTCAGCTCTCACACGCCTACCTCTTTCAGATGTTCTTAGCGGATTATGTGCTTCTTAAGTATCTTTAACAAAAATTGATATGCATTTAGCAAGTATGGATATAGATATCATCATTTTGATTTCTTTCTTCTTCTATAAAAATGAGAATATTGAAAAAATGAGGAAAAACCATGATTTTTATACTATACATATTCACCATGTCAGCATGTAGCAAGTTTTAAGTATGGGTTTGTACTCTTATTGCTGTATCTTCAATTTTTCAGTGGTCTATCTATCAAATGTTAAAATACCTTAATCAAAGATCTTCAAGAATAAGTTTATACGAAACCCCTCCTTATGTTCCACATGATTCTGGATATGGTTATGTTTGTACCAAAAATGGGCACAACACTCTTCGGTAGTTTTTGAAGAGATAAAAGTGAAGAATGAAAATTAAAAATGTGGGTTATCTAACAAAAACTCCAAGTAACAGAAAGTAAATTGCAAAGACAAGTGATTTAGAGTGGTTCGGCGTTTTGCCTACGTCCACTATGAAGTGTGATGATTTTATTACTCGATACTTGAAAATTACAATTCTTGATAACGTAGTACAACTGAAATTATATGCTAAGTCTCAATCTAAAGCAGCGGTGGTGTTCTGGAGTAAATCTGGCAGAATCTAGGCGCTCTTTAGTACTTAGAATTGTCTGACCCCTTTTCTGAATGACCAGGGGCTCTATTTATAGGTGTAGGAGGCTGATATTTCGCCTAAATTGAGGGGAGACCAGTTCTGGCACGTGAGGTGGCCCGCATGGCTGAAATCTGGAGATCCGGGCCCACTTTGGGATCGATTCGACCCTTGGTTCGAATCGATCAAGAAAGAGTCCAATCGAGCTGAAATTTGGTGTGGACATTCTTTATCATGTGTTTAAGCTTCTGTGAAAATTTCATGGCGTTTGGACTTGTAGAACTTGAGTTATGATCGATTCAAGTAGTTGTTTTTCGCTTCCTCGAGTCGTTCGAATCGATACGCTCGAATCGATCCTCCTGTATGCGAAGACTACGGCGTGGTGCGCATGCCTCGGGTCAACCCTCCTTTATCTCCGAGTTTTACTGAGTCGCGGCCGGGGTTTTAGCTATGTGGATGTGGTGGATTCGAGGGAATGCAGGGGCGATGGATTCGACCTTAGGGCTTCTGTGCTAATGGAGTCGAAGCTAAGGTACTTTTCCCAGATTCGAAGCAAGGCTATGCTCCATGGATTCGGGGCACCTTCTTTCTACGGATTCGAAGTAGAGAAAGCTCGATGGAATCGAAGCAGGGGTACTCCTCATGGATTCGAAGCACTACACGTCTGATGGATTCGAACATAGGCCTCGCCTATGGATTCGAACTAAGGATGGTCTACTCCATCTTTCATCGATGATATCTTGAGCATACAAACTCGGATTGACTTGAAACTTGGATCGTTGGTTCCCACGGCTTTGCTTGACGTGCCTTATCAATTGTAGCCTGATCCGGGCTCGGACAAATTTCAGCGATATCCATGGCGATCCCTGCGCGTAGCTGGTTTTTGATACGATCTGTCATCGGTTTCTAGTTAAGTCCTTGGTGTCACGGCCTTGCCAAAAGGCGGGATAACATTTGCCCCCCAAAGTACGTCTTGTGTAAACATGACGTGTTTTGATAAGCTGCAGTTTCTCATTGGTCAGTTATGACATGCTTTACTGAAAGTTGTATTCTGTATCGCTGTAATTGACCGTCGTATAACTGTGACTGGCTGTTAGTTTTGGATATTTTTGTGTTATGACGAGATGAACATCTGATCCCTGTAAATGACAAAGATTAAACACTAGTCAGACATATGTGCGTATATGTACCACTTTGACTTTGGTGAACGTTGCATGTTTGCAAGTCGTTGCCCGTTTAGTTTGTTATCGAATTCTGCATCGACCCTCTCCTGAGTCGATTTGAGATTCGAGTTTAATCAGTGCATTAATGATTATTTATGACTGTTCCTTGGTATTGATCCTCTCCTGAACCGTTGTACAAGGTAGGCAAATAATAATTTTATATTCGAAGCGATGCGTTTATTCCCATTCGATCGTTTTCGATGGATTCGAGAGTATTATTCGAATCTATGTTTCTCGATCCGCTTCGAGTCGATGGTCTCGAAGTAGGCACTTCGAATCGATGGGGCACAATGACCTAGGTTCGTCTTCTATTGACTGCTTCGAATCGAAGATTCTTCGAATCGATACTGTGTGGATTCGACGTAGTTGTCTGAGTTGGTGGAGTCGAAGTCGTGAATGCTCGTGAGGTTTGTGCTTCGAGTCGACGTTGCCTTGTATCGATGTTGCTGAGATGGATTCGAACGTGCAAGAAGATTCGCAGGAGATGGATTCGAAGTAGTGGATTATAATCGATTCGAGGTCGCCGTAACGAATCGAGTTGACGTCCTCACCTGTTGAAGCCGGTCAGGTATACCGGGAGGCGAATCGTCATTTTTCTCCTATATATACCGGGGTCCCATTCATTTCTCACTTTTTACTTTTTGCTATTGCCTTCTCCTTCGTATCGATCCCCCCAGACTCGAGAGAGAGGCGCTTTTTCGATTCGAACAAACACCTTCATTCCTTCAATCATAATCGTAACAAATCAGGTACTGGATTAAACCAAGCTGAGAACGATAAAATGGGAAATCTTCACCATCACCCTCAATTTTTTCTTCTGAAATTACTCTTGGAAGGTTGCAAGATCTGAACGAAACGGGTCGAATCGATGGATGGAGCGCGACAAAGTGCTGAGGCTTTCTTGGAATATGAGAGATTTTGAAGGATTTCATTTCTCTTCGTATCGTATCGATCCGGGGTGAATTAGTTCGCATCAATCCTGATTATGGGGCTTCGAATCGATGCTTGTGAGGTGACGTGGTTCGTATCGATCGATTAGAACTAATAACTTCACGATCGATTCGAAGGTATCGAACTCGATCGATACGAAGTTGCTTTCCTGGGTTGGTACGAACGCCCTCCTGATGGACTTGAAGCGCTCCTTCACTTGATGCTATGGATATCATTCCAACGAGCTACATCGATACGAAATGCATCGAGTCGACTTTTTTATCGATTCGAAGCACATCGATTCGACTCGTATCGATCTGAGGTGATCGATTCGAATGTCTTCAGTTCAGGGAATGCAACTCTTTTGACTCGCTCAATGGATTCGAACGTGACCAATTTTCAATCGAAACTTGACGAACTTAATGACATTTAGCATACTTCACTCCAATGAGTTTCGGCCTTGCCTAATTGGACTTGACTGTAGGACTATACTATACTATACTTGACTCCCTTTTGAAGCTCGTCGATGGAACCATAACTTAACCAATAATACGACTGATTTATACTTGAAGTGGTCAGTAGCGTTTGGATGGCGTGGAAGTGACGGTCAGCGATGACGGTCATTTTCATTCTCAAATTCCCAAGTTTTGTTGTACGGACATCTTACTTTAATCTGTAGAATCTGCTTAAGTAACGTACAATACTTGTACTGCATGACACGTTCACACACTCCACACTGGGAATGCACGGGCTGTTTATGAACTTAACGTTGCTTTCTGATGAGCTAGTTAATTGTGGAATCTTCGGGCTCCCCACAACAAGAGGTACAGAGCTTGACTCCTCCAGTGCTTGAGATTCCCGATATTCCTGCCGACGTAATCGACCCGGCTCCAGATGAACTGCCGGAGGCTATATTTATCGAGGACCCTGTTGATTCCGTCCAATCTAATATTTCCGCACCCTTAATGGGCCGAATTTGCTTGAAACATAACATATCCCCGGACGATGTGTTATTACCCAGTGCCGATAATAGACCGCACAATCCTCCCGAAGGATATACAGCTTTCTATCGCCATGCTTACGCGGCCGGAACTCTCCCTCCTTTCAATCAATATATCAGAGGGATGCTATCATATTTAGGAATCGCTCCTTCGCAACTTCATCCCAACGGGCACGCGTTGCTGAACAGTGCCTTTGTCATATTTATGGACTGTCTCTTTCGCCCGCCAAGGCCAACCGAGATTAGACATATATTTAACTTCAAGAGTAGGGGTGATAGCCCGTCTTTTACATTTCTGGAAGCAGTTAGGAATTGCCAAGTTGTTGTCGGAGCCTGGACCCGACTGAGTTATTTCAAGAACGAATGGTTCTATGTTCGATGCCCTCCGGGTTTTGCTAGGCGATGGTTGTCTAGACGTAAGCGCCTTAACTTATTCTTTTGACCAATAGCTTTTTGGCGTTAGTATTGACATCTTATTTCTTTCACAGCCATTATCTCCAGACCCGATGGTGGGTACTTCAGGGGTATAGTCCGAAGTCTTCAAGAAGTTCCGAGTGAGCTAAGACATATCGACTCGGTGATGAATGACTATTACTTAAGAACTCTCGGTCTGATCGAAATCAATCAAAGTATAGCTATCGAAGGGTTGGCAAAGCCCGCCTCCAGGAAGGAAAACCAAAAGAAAACCAAGAAGAAAACGGCGAAGAAACCGCTCGGAATCACCATAACCGAAGCGAGTGACGAAGAAAGAACCCATACAGATTCGGAGCCGATGGCTGATCTCTCGGGAAACTTTGAAGAGTCGGGAGAAAAACGGAAAGGCAAGGTCGCCGTTTCCAAAAAACTTAAGTCCAAGGGGTGGAAATCTGTAGATGTGTCTCCTCCCACTTCCGGAGTCATGATTTCTGAGGTCGCCCCTTCTCATTCGAGAGATTCTTTTAAAGGGCTTGACGATATTCCTATCCCAGATTATATATCGATTTCTCATAATCCTGGGTTGGAGGAATTTCAAGATGTCCTAAATATGAACAAGCCCTTTCCTTTAAGTGCGGCCAACACTTCCGGTCGGTTTGGGGGTTTACACATTTACACACACTTCCACAACACTTCATGACTTTTGCATAGTAAACATTGCTTTATCGGATCCTAACCCGCAATTCTTTTTTATCGAAGGTGAAATGTCAGGCAGAGGATCTACTCTGGATAGGCTCCGTAATGTGCGCCAATCTTCCCCATATTATGATTACCGTCGAAGAGAATTGGATAGAGATCACGGGCATGGTTATACTAGCTAGGAGCGTCATGATAGGGATAGAGACTATTGGCGTGGCCGCTCTGGCCATGATCGCACTGACAGAGATCGGGGGCACCAGCACCGATCCCGATCTCGTTCTCCTCCGCCTCCTAGGGCCCCCGTAGATCTCCCTGGGCCTTCTCAGCAGCTGCAACAGCCTTCTCTATCTTCACGGCCCGATACTCAGCGGTTAAGAGTGGAACCAACAACAGCTGCTATGGTAGAACAGGCTCCGGCTGAATTGACAAGTGAAGGAGCCATCAAACTTGCGCAAATGAAAAAAGATTTTCCTGAAATTTGTATGGATGCCTTTGTCTTCCCTCCTAATCTTAAAAGAATTCCTCCGGATGCTGAGAACATTGCTCATAATTATATCCGTGACTTCTATGCTCAGTATAAGGAGTGGTGCAAAGCGGCAGCGAAAGCATCGAAGGTAGCTTTTGACCGGGCGAGGATCATTGAGGAACGTGATGCTGACATTGTTAAACAGAAACGCATTATTCAGGTTCTTCAATCCGAAATGGAGACGCTCCGTAAGTCAGAGCTTGAAGCACTTCAGAAACATGAGGATGCCATGGCCAAACTGGCGAGGATGCAACAGGAACACTGCGCCACGGTAGAAGAGATGGGTCACCGCAACACCACTATTGCAGCTGAGCGAGACTTAGCCATTAAGGAGTTGAACGAGCTCAAGGCCAAATTCGCCGAAATGGTGAAGGAGAAGGACGATGCAAACACCACTGCCCAAGAGGCTTGCGACCAAGCTATATCTCTTAGAGCCGAACTTGCGGCGGTGGCGGCTAAGTCTAAGTCTGCGGACGTGGAAACTCAAGAAAAGATTTTGGAGGAGCGGTCCAGGATGGACGCTGAGTTTGATGATCTCTTGGTCACATACAACGCCAATGTGCTGGAGCACAGAAATTTAGCGTGGCTGGGAGATGACGCCATGATTCTTTACAACGCCTGGACCAGGCTGGTGGAGGAGAAGAGAGCAGCACATCCAGATGAAACACTTGATGACTTTGAGGTCGAGATGCGCTTGCTCACTGAAGATGAAAGGAGAACTCTCCACGAAGCGGTGATTTCCTTGGCAAAAGAGAGACTTGGTGTTCAACCTTTGGAGACAGGCGAAGGCTCAGGGATGGCGCATCACGAGGCAAGTGTTGAAGCTGTTGTTCCAACATTGCCCAAAACCACTGGTGCGGTAGATCCTCCGTCCGTTCCTGCATATAACCCTGACCAACCGCTATTATCTTCCGCCGATGATTCTACCCATGTTCCGGTCCAGACTAAGGAAGGTATTTGAATGCTTCTCGCATTTTAGTTGTGAAGAACCTTAAGCAACACACTTGGCTAACAATCTTCGCTTTGTCGCATTTCAGTGACTGAAGTCATTGTTTCTGCGCCTCTTGCACTATCAGTTCCATATCAAACGCAAGGGGCTGTTTTTACTGAAGCCATCACGACTTCTACCTTGGTTGGCGAAGAGGGAGATGCAAACATGTTTTCTTTTAGCGCTCAAATGATTGAGGAGCTTCTTAATGAACCCATCAATCCCTCCGTCAACCCGTCCGATGCTATGAGTGGAGCTGCTCTGGTTGTTAGTTCATCTATGCCAGCTACTGTCGCATCTGATGCGGCCCAAGCATCTCATGAGGACGAAGTTTTTGCTGAGATCGACGCCAAGATGGCAGCAGGGACTGCTGGTATGAATTCGTCAGGGCCTGCTCCATTAATGGTGATCTCACCGGGCGGTACTGTAGTTATCGAAGCTGCTCCTGCCCCACTCCCTGTTACTGCTCCCATGCCTTCAACTCGTCCTCCGAGAAGAATTTCCGTCGTCTCAAGCTTTGAGGAAGACGTTGATATTATGTCGCTGCCGGAGGACAAGCCCGAAAAGAGCAAACGGTCGAGGGGAAAATCAGGCAGCGAATCTGGTGGAGCTACCCCGAAGAAGAAACTAAGGAAGAAGAAAGATTGAACTCTTTCTTTAATTTTCTGTTGCATGGGGTAGTATTTTGTTGATTTTTTCTATAGCCGTGTATAGATGTGGATTCGGCTCCCACTAGTAGCAATTTTTTGAACCACTTTGTAATCAGATTCTTTTTGTTGATAGTGGAAATGAGAATGTATTCCCTTTTGTCTTCAACTTGTTATGTGTTATGGTTCTGCCCCCAGTATTGGGGATAAGTGTGAAGTTGACGTATGTTTACACTCCGCCTCGCGCTCTGGGAGTACGGAGTTAAGTAAATGTTTATACTCCACCTCGCACTCTGGGAGTACGGAGTTGAATGAATGTTTATACTCTGCCTCGCACTCTGGGAGTACGGAGTTAAGGAATGTTTATACTCCGCCTCGCACTCTGGGAGTACGGAGTTAAATGAAGGGTTGTCGTGTATCAACCCGTCTTTGGCCTGATGTGATGGCTTGCCCCCGAGCTCGGGTTTCATTTAGTGAGTGGTTGATTGCTTCATAGCCACTCCCTACTTGAATAAATTCCACTGTGTGATGGAATTTAGCTCTTCATGCATCGTGATGTTGTACATTGTATTTAATGAATCACAGCTCTGGCTCGAAGAGATGGCATTTTATTGCTGAAATAAGAAAATATGGCAAAGTCAGTTGCCTTATTACAAATTCTAATTTCGAAATGCGAAAGTAAATTGCTGAATGAAAAACATAATGAAATAGATAAAGCCTGTCATATGTAGTAGCGACGGAGACTTTCGCTGTTCCAGGCCCTTGGTAAAACTAAACTGTCCACGGTTGATAGTTTGAATGTGCCATCTCCAAGTCTTTGTGTAATCGCGTACGGTCCTTCCCAATTTGGTTTCAAGTGTGAAGGGACCAGATATATTCTCTTGAGGACAAGATCGCTGAGTTCAAAGGTTCGGGGTCGAACTTTGGTATTATACAACTGGGCGACTCGACTTCGGTATGCGACCGCTCTCAAATCAGCTTCTTCCCGTTTCTCGTCTAATAGATCCAAAGATTCAGCGAGTAATATAGCATTTGTTTTTGGATCGTAATAAGTTACGCGGTGAGAAGATACTTCTGTCTCAACTGGAATAACGGCCTCCAAGCCATAAGATAAGGAAAATGGGGTGTGTCTGGTTGTGGTCTTGTGAGTTGTTCGATAAGCCCATAATGCCATAGGGAGTTCATCAACCCATTTGCCCCTAGCCTTTTCTAGTCGTTTCTTTAAAATGGATTTTATAACTTTGTTAACAGCTTCGACCTGACCGTTTTCTTGTGGATGTGCGACCGCTGAGAACTTTTTATGAATATGAAACCGTTGACAGAAATTCTTGAACTCCGAACTCTCGAATTGGGTCCCATTATCGGTGATGATGGTATGCGGGAGTCCAAATCGACAGATGATGTTGCGAACCACAAAGTTTATCACTTTCTTCGTTGTGATCGTTGCTAGAGCTTCGGCCTCGGCCCATTTCGTGAAGTTGTCAACAGCGACGATGGCGTACTTCGCTCCTCCTTTCGCCAGAGGTAAAGTGCCGATGATATCAATACCCCACATAGCGAACGGCCAGGGACTGACCATTTGAGTTATCTCGGTAGGCGGGGCTCTTGGAATTCGAGCGTGTTTCTGGCACTTGTCGCACTTTCTGGCATAGTTGGCTATATCTCGGTTCACTGTCGGCCAGTAATATCCATATTGGAGTATTTTCTTAGCAAGCGCTTGTCCACCAGTGTGATCGCCACATTCTCCTTCGTGCACGTCTTGTAACACTCGTTTGACTTCGTCGTGAGCGATACACCGGAGGAGTGGAACAGAATAACCTTTTCTATACATTATCCCGTCCTGAACGATGAACCGTGAAGCTTTTCATAGAACTTGCCTTTTCTCATTTTGGTGCTTAGGCAATATCCCACTCTTAATGTAATTTCGGTATGGGGTCATCCATGATTCTCTACAGGGAGAGGTTTCAAACACATCGCTCGTTTTTATTTGATCAATGCTTGGGGAGGACAAAGTTTCGACGGGGACTAATCCCATTTGATGTGCCTCACTTGTGCTGGCTAACTTTGCCAATGAATCGGCCTTTTGATTGTGATCTCGTGGTATATAGTAAATGGCATAATAATCAAACTGATCCAGTGCTTCCTGAACTCGGACTAGGTAAGCAGCTAATCTTCGGTCTCTTGCTTGATATTCTCCCCGTACTTGGCACACAACCAACTGTGAATCACAATAAATTTCTATAGCGATAATTCTCAGATATCTGGCAAGTCTTAACCCAGTCAATAGAGCTTCATATTCGGCTTCATTGTTGGTTGCGTGAAAATCAAATTTCAAAGCATAGCATATGGATCGACCTTCGGGGGTTTCTAGTACAACACCAGCTCCCGAACACCGATCGTTTGATGCACCATCTGTATAAAGTTTCCAAACATATTCAGGAGATTCGCTGGTTTCGGGTAAGTCGTTTGGAACAGTAAATTCAGCTATGAAGTCAGCTAGGACTTGCCCTTGAATGGCTTTCCGCGGAGCATAAGTAATGTCAAATTGACTCAGTTCGATATTCCACTTGAGTAACCTTCCAGACGTCTCAGGCCACGTGAGGACCTGTCGTAACGGCTGATCGGTATATACAGTAAGCGGATGAGCTTGGAAATAAGGACGAAGCTTTCTTGAGGCAATGACTAGGCAATAAGCCAGTTTCTCCAACCTTGGGTAATTTCTTTCAGCTCCGGTCAATCGTTTACTAACATAATAGACCGGTCTCTGCACTCGATCTTCTTCTCGGACCAGAGCAGCACTGATTGCATGCTCCGATACTGCCAGATAAAGGTATAACTGTTCGTGATCAACCGGTTTTGACAGAATCGGTGGCGTAGAGAGATGTTGAACCAGCGATCGGAATGCACCTTCACACTCCATGGTCCATTCAAAGTTTCGTTTTCCCTTCCGGATCAAATCAAAGAAAGGAATGCATTTATCAGTGGATTTTGAAATGAACCTGCTTAACGCTGCTACCTTCCCGTTGAGACTCTGGACTTGCTTTATGGTCCTCGGAGTTTGCAAATTCCTTATTGCCTAGATTTTTTTGGGATTTGCTTCTATCCCACGAGCGTTGACGATGAAACCGAGGAACTTTCCGGATGCAACGCCGAAGTGGCACTTCAACGGGTTAAGCTTCATTCCATATTCTCGTAGGATGCGGAACATTGAATCTAAATCCCTGACGTGATCTGTGGAAAATCGGGACTTTACTAACATGTCATCCACATAAACTTCCATGGTCTTCCCGATCTGGTCAGCGAACATTCGATTAACCAACCGTTGGTAAGTTGCTCCGGCGTTCTTTAAACCAAAAGGCATGACTCTGTAACAGTAGAGTCCCAGATCGGTCACGAAACTGGTATGTTCTTGATCGGGTAGATGCATAGGTATTTGATTATAACCGGAATAAGCATCTATAAAGGATAATAATTCATGGCCTACGGTTGAGTCTACGAGTTGGTCAATTCGAGGAAGTGGAAAACTATCTTTTGGACAAGCTTTGTTTAAGTCGGAGTAGTCGACACAAGTCTCCATTTCCCATTCGGTTTTCGAACCATTACCGGATTTGACACCCACTCCGGGTATAGAGCATCTCGGATGAAACCATTTGATTGCAACTAGTCAATCTCTTCTTTAAGGGCGGCAGATCTCTCTGGATCCATACCACGCCTTTTTTGCTTGACCGGAACATGTCACGGATCAATATTCAAAGAGTGACTCGCAATGCTTGGTGAGATTCCGCACATATCAGAGTGCGTCCAGGTGAAAACATCGAGATTCGCTTGAAGAAATTCAACCAATTCCTGTTGTATCTGTTTTCCCAGTTGAGATCCAACTTTTAGTACTTTTGAGTCGTCATCTTCACTGACTGGGACGTCCACAGTCAGTTCGGCTGGAGAAGCCTGATTCTCTTTAACTTCATCTTTATCTTCGTTATCTCTAGGGTCAAGATCTTTAAGGAATTGGTAGTGGTGCCCGGGCCGGGGCCCAAGCGCTAGTTGTCAATTATCGGTAAAACGAACGCAGAGAGATTCCTCTACGCCCTTTCCTTTCTCCTTCTTCTGCGCTTCACGCAATTCAGCAACGTAACAGGCTCTTCCTGCTGCCTGATCCCCTTGAATGACTCCAATCCCATGGTCAGTTGGGAACTTCAAAGTCAAACACCACGGGGCAATGGCTGCCCTGAATTCAGCAAGGGCTGGTCGGCCCAAGAATGCATTATACGGTGAAGCGATGTCTAGAACAACGAATTGCAGCAGTCGGGTTCTCCTGCGTTCTCCAATCCCCAGTTCTACTGGTAGTTCCACTATCCCAGTGGGTATCGTAGCACTCCCATTGAAGCCGTGAACTCGGGATTGGCAGGGTTTCAAGTCCTTTGCTTCCATCTTCATTAAATCATAAGCTCGTTTGAATAAAATGTTTACAGAACTCCCACTATCGACCAGGATCCTCTTCATCCAAGCAGGACCGACCTGGGCGGATATGACCAGTGGGTCGATTGTTGGGGCTTCGATTTTGTCAGCGTCTCTGCTTCTAAATATGATGTCATCAGACATTGTCTTTTGTTGTTTAGCCGGGGTTCCATCCTCACAATTACTGCAGCATTCGAAGCTCGCATGCCTGATAGAGCTAGCATACGACTCCATTTCCCTCCAGCTTCTGTCCACTGGATGAGGACCACCACTTATGGTATTGATAACTAGCCTCCCGCCTGTACGAGCGGGTTCCTCTTGTTTTTCTTGGTCTTGCGCACAGTTTGGGTTTGATGGGCCCGCACCACTAGACTGCGGTGCCCGCACGAATTGATCTAACTTTCTCTCCCTGATCAACTTTTCTATGAGATCCTGCAAATGACGAAATTCATTAGTATTGTGGCCATAACTTTCATGAAATCTACAAAACTTCCCTGTCTGAATCTGCCTCTCTGATGACCGCTTCGGAGCGGGTTTTTTATACTGTGCAGTGTTGCAAGTTTGTAGGTACACATTTTCCAGCAATGTATTTAATGGTGTATAATTTTCGAACATCGGAGCCCTACGCCGTGGGCCTGGATTTGGATCTCTTTTCTTATTCTGACCATCGTTACCTCTTTACTAAGTTTGCTTGTTCTGTATGTTCAACTGAACTTTTCTGGAATTGCCACCAGACTGCTTAACCGCTACATTGCTTTGTATTCCTTCACTTCCGGGCTTCGCATCGTCCTGCTTCCTAGACTGTTTCGCGTCCTTTTGCCATAAGAATTGAGCGGCTTTGGAGTAGAAACGGCCCAACGATGCGGGTGGTTTTCTAGCTAACCAGTTTCCAAACTCAGAATCGGGATCGATTCCCTTAGTCAGTGCCATTAAAATTGAGTTATCGTTGGGATTACTAATCTCCACACATGCCGCATGGAATCTCTCTAAGTAACGCCTTAACGTTTCCCCACAAGCCTGGGTAACATTGGACATGGTATTAACATCTTTGGGTCTAGCGACATGCATGCGAAATTGTTCAACAAATTTCTTAGCCAATTGATCAAATGAAGAGATAGATCTTGGAGGTAATCTTGTAAACCACATTGTTGCAATTCCTCCCAGGGAGATGGGGAAACTTCGACATTTTACCGCATCGTCGGCCCTTGCGGCGCTCATTGACCATTCATATTTCAAAATGTGTTGATTGGGATCAGAATTTCCTTCGTACATAGGGAGAGTTGGCATTCTGAATCGCCGAGGAGGTTCAGCGTATAGTATCTCGTCCGTGAAAGGAGTATGACTTCGAGAAATCCCCCAATCGTCGTTGGTAAGACCTTGGCTTTCGTGGATCATCTGACGTATCATAGTCGAAATGTCGGGCATTGCTACATTTTGAGCCTGCTGAGCTAAGGTGTGGTCGGGTTCCACAGCGCGAGTTCGGACCGGGCGCTGTCGACGGTCCAAATTTCGCCTCCTTGGCTCAGCGTCTTCTGGGACGTATGGTTCAGGAGTACGCCCACGTTGCTGATTATTTGGCTCTGAAAGATTTCGGGTATCAACCCTTGTTTCTATTGTGGCAGTTGCGGCATGATTGTCCACGGTATGCTGTGTAGTAGGGCCTCCTTGTGTTGAGGGCCCAGCCTGAATGCTGGTCGACGGTCCTGCCCTCAACTGTCCAACAGTCAAGGCGGGTTGATATCTAGTTGTTTGTGCATGACTCCCGTCTAATCGAGGACGGGTAGATCTGTGATAGTAGTCCGATGAGGCGGAACTTTCCGTAGATGATCGGGAGATATCATCCCGTCTGGACCTTCTGCGGCCTTGGCGGTTCAGTTGGTTTGTTAATTCAATATTAGCACGCAACTGTTCGGCCAATTGTTGCCGACTTTGAGTCAGCTCTTGAAGCAACATATGGAGCTCCTGTCTGGTGACTGGTCCAGACGGTTCTGAATGAGCGACGTTGTCTTGGTTGGATGGCTGCTGTTGAGCAGGATTCTGTCCATCCCTACCTTCTTGTCCAGCAGCTGTAGAAGCAGTTCTTATGCTAACCATTTTGAATGATGAATCCTTTTCCTAGACTTTATGCAAATCTAAATAGAATGGAAGGATTATGAATTAGAGATCTGGATCTTCCTCTTGGATTTATACAATCCGGTATCGATGGTGGATCCAAGGAGCAGGAGAAAAAAGCGGGTTTTTTCTCAGTGAAAGCACCAAAGTGTTTGTACCAAAAATGGGCACAACACTCTTCGGAAGTTTTTGAAGAGATAAAAGTGAAGAATGAAAATTAAAAATGTGGGTTATCTAACAAAAACTCCAAGTAACAGAAAGTAAATTGCAAAGACAAGCGATTTAGAGTGGTTCGGCGTTTTGCCTACGTCCACTATGAAGTGTGATGATTTTATTACTCGATACTTGAAAATTACAATTCTTGATAATGTAGTACAACTGAAATTATATGCTAAGTCTCAATCTAAAGCAGCGGTGGTGTTATGGAGTAAATCTGGCAGAATCTGGGCGCTCTTTAGTACTTAGAATTGTCTGACCCCTTTTCTGAATGACCAGGGGCTCTATTTATAGGTGTAGGAGGCTGATATTTCGCCTAAATTGATGGGAGACCATTTCTGGCATGTGAGGGGGCCCGCATGGCTGAAATCTGGAGATCCGGGCCCACTTTGGGATCGATTCGACCTTTGGTTCGAATCGATCAAGAAAGAGTCCAATCGAGCTGAAATTTGGTGTGGACATTCTTCATCATGTGTTTAAGCTTCTGTGAAAATTTCATGGCGTTTGGACTTGTTGAACTTGAGTTATGATCGATTCAAGTAGTTGTTTTTCGCTTCCTGGAGTCGTTCGAATCGATACGCTCGAATCGATTCGTTCGAATCGATCCTCCTGTATGCGAAGCCTACGGCGTGGTGCGCATGCCTCGGGTCAACCCTCCTTTATCTCCGAGTTTTACTGAGTCGCGGCCGGGGTTTTAGCTATGTGGATGTGGTGGATTCGAGGGAATGCAGGGGCGATGGATTCGACCTTAGGGCTTCTGTGCTAATGGAGTCGAAGCTAAGGTACTTTTCCCAGATTCGAAGCAAGGCTATGCTCCATGGATTCGGGGCACCTTCTTTCTACGGATTCGAAGTAGAGAAAGCTCGATGGAATTGAAGCAGGGGTACTCCTCATGGATTCGAAGCACTACACGTCTGATGGATTCGAACATAGGCCTCGCCTATGGATTCGAACTAAGGATGGTCTACTCCATCTTTCATCGATGATATCTTGAGCATACAAACTCGGATTGACTTGAAACTTGGATCGTTGGTTCCCACGGCTTTGCTTGACGTGCCTTATCAATTGTAGCCTGATCCGGGCTCGGACAAATTTCAGCGATATCCATGGCGATCCCTGCGCGTAGCTGGTTTTTGATACGATCTGTCATCAGTTTCTAGTTAAGTCCTTGGTGTCACGGCCTTGCCAAAAGGCGGGATAACAGGTTGCAAACTTAAAATGCATAATATGATCTAAAACAAGCTCCTCGGGCTTGTTTGAGAAATTTTATATTGTTATATCTTCTTTGGATTTGTTTCTAGTGGTCATGATCCTACTCTCTTTATTAAGTGCAGGAATGGAAGATGTATAATTTTATCTTTAAACGTTGATGACATAAGTATTATTAGTGATAGTGTTGATGGTATTTCGGTTTTGAAGGCAGAGTTACCTAGACGATTTATGTGACAACCCGGACTTTCCGACACGAATTATGCCAAGAAATTACGAGTTTTTGGGTTTTTAAAACATTACACAGCATACTTACAGAGATCAAGATCTAAGCCATTCCACACTTTTAAATCTCACAGCGGAAGGAATTAAAATATAAATACAGAAACATAGTCATTTCATAAAAACATTCTCTAAAATACTTGATTTACTAAATACATTATTTCAAAATTACAATATAAGTTACAGACTTCTAATACAATAAGTAACTATAAGAGAACAACAGAAAATATTACAACTTCATCATTGAGCTTCTTTCTCCCTGTATTATATCAAATCGTTGCTAACATGTCATCCTATGGTGGGGGGAAAATGAAAAGAAGGGGGTGGGTCAGGCAAAAGTCTGGTGAATGAAAAGAAGGCTAATAAGATGATTAAGTGCAATTAATTCTAAATCTACTTTAAGTGATATAGAGTGCATATACTGTGTCCATGGATTCCTAAGGTCATATACCTAAGGATACTTATCTAACTCAATGGGTAATCTACAAATCGAATCTCACCCGAACGATTGACCAATAAGGGATCTACTGTCCCATCTAGCTCACACTACATCTGGAAAGGAACAATACGAAATGCAAACTCGCAGAGTGACTCACCGTACAAACCCGCATGGATCCCTTGATCGTTGTGGCAAAATACCTCTTACGCACCACTTCGGAGTCACCACGCGTGTACTCCCACCAGTACTCATCCCCACCTAGCTTTATATCATTGTAGAGCCCCTTACAATCCTAGCCAGCGTCCACACATGCCATGTTTGTGCAAGAAAAACATGCAGTACCTGAAACTCCTATTAGGACCGGACTCTCAAAATGCCCTTGACTAGTGCTGCGCCAACCAGATTGTAACACCCTGAGTCTAACGCGAAATAAATCACCTATCTCTCAACAACTCTCTGCGTCCTACCTTATAACAGGGAATTGAAAAATAAATTTTCGCCAATTACCCTAATAGAAACTAGTTTCCCTATCATCTCTCTAGCACATAACACAGTCCATCAACAATTCAACACAGTCCAGAAATTTTAAGGTTTCATTCTTTCATTGGGCTCAAGGCACAAAACACCCAATTAATACTACAGACGGATAACTTAGGCATACCATAGGCCGACCATCTATAGTCGACCTAAGTGTTGTTGTGGTCGACCATCCCTATGAAAATTTAGGGTTCGGATCATTTAACTTCTGTGTGATTGTTATGAAATTAATGTTCATTAATTTCATGCAACTTCTTTACTGTTAACCCTACTTTTTAATCAATTAATTTCCTTAAATTTCTCTAACAATTTTAGGGTTTATAATTGAACAATTTGATATGCAAATCTTACAATT
Organism: Allium fistulosum; assembly: GCA_030737815.1. Classification (NCBI taxonomy): domain Eukaryota; kingdom Viridiplantae; phylum Streptophyta; class Magnoliopsida; order Asparagales; family Amaryllidaceae; genus Allium; species Allium fistulosum. Next base: position 1,413,098,877 of record CM060903.1, read on the forward strand.
TCTAGGTCCAATCCAAGTTTAGATTTAGGGATTACAGTTTAACATGTCCAAATAAATAGTTTAAGCATCAAATTCTTTTTGATTTACATATCTATGATTTAACAATTTAATTTAGGTATTTCTAGGTCTAATCGACTTAAAATAAAATTAAAATTAACCGATTTAACCATTTTATTAGATCTGTGCCTACTTACCTTTTAGCCTAAGCCTTAGATATGACATAATTGACCTCCAATTAATAGCCCTTCTCTTGGTCACCTTAGTCTCCTTCTTGAGTGCTTGCTTTGCCCCTTAATTTTTCTTTGGATTTAATTTGGATTTTGATTTGGGTTGATTTTGATTTTAGGATCTTAGGAATTAGGATTTTGAGGAAAGATTTTAATAGAGTGTCTTACAGTAAGTTTGAGAAAAAGGATTTGGGTTCATTAGCATCTTATTTATAGAGTTAGAGTTAGGTTTAGGGCCATTATATTAACCTCATTTATCATCTTAACCAACCATCAATTACTTCGGATTCAAGTAATCAATCCATGCCATTAAATTAAATACATCGAAGCTAGATGCTTTCCAAAACATTAAATTATTTATATATTTAAACTTTCATTTTAGCTTAATATGTGTACATTCCATTAACTCAATCAACCGATCGATTAATTTATATCTTAATTTATGTTTATCAAATCAATTTATTAATTCATGCATATACGTATATATATACTATTAACCATTTAAGTATATGTGTGTCTATATATATATATATGCATCATAAAAATGATTAAGAAGTTTTACTTTTCTTTTCTACTTACTTAACTCATACTTAACTTTCTATATCAGGTTATTATTTTTCAATCTTAATTAATAGCCTTAGTTTCCATTATATATATATATATATATATATTAGACACACACACACACACACTATTAACTAGCATCTTTATCTACACATTTCCCTTAAAGTAATCTTTTACTTATATGTATATACATTTACTTTCCAAGCATATAATTTTAGACATATCGTTTTCTTTTCAAAATGTGCAACTTTTATTAAATGCTTCCTTTTTAAAATAAACCTTTACTTTTATGCATATACCGTTATTCTTACTTTTCAAAAATATATAAAAGTAGCTTATTGTTTCCTTTTAAAATGCACACTTGTCATTATACCATCTTTCATTTATTTTCTTTCTTCTTGGGGTAATCTATACATATTCAACTTATTTCTTAATAAATAAGTTTTTTTATTCTTTCTTTAAATTTAAATTTACTTCCAAAATTGGCGCAAAACACAAAATGCACGCTATAGTAAAAGTTTTGTATCCTTTTCATATAATATCCATTTCTAACAACATATATAAGAATTTAGGCTAGAAAATCGTACTTGACCCAATGGAAAAGTCAGATTATTCAAATTCCTTCATTTGTTAAAATTTTACTATTTTGTCCTTTTATGCAAAATTATGTTTTTACCCTTTTTAATAGTTTAATTTGTTATTAAAATTCTCGGGGTGTTACATTCTCTCCCCTTTAAAAGGATTTCGTTCTCGAAATCTCTAAGAATGGAAAAATGTAATTTACACATGCTATAATCAATAGCTACAACCATCTACTCATCCATCATCCACGGACAATCATTGTCCTTAGTAATTTTCTAATGCAATTATGTTTGCATATGTGCAACGTGAAATGCACGTGAACCCAATCTAATGCAAAAGAGTAGTCAGTCTACTGATACAGTCAACCTCCTGTTTATGCAAGAATGCTCATGTAATGCGTCCAAAAATATGCAAAATCCTAATGACACACTGGTAATTCTACATGCATGCCCAACCATACAACAATATGCAACATCCATATGCATAAAATCCATATGTAGCAACAAATCAAGAAATAATATGCCATGATACGAGTGCGTGTACCTATATGGCCGAGTATCCTAACGTGTGGAAATGCAACCAGTTACATCCATTAACATCCATTAGCATCCATCACTCATAACATGTCCTATTGACACGTTTACAACCATCCTACCATCCAATGGTCTCTACCTAAAGGGCGATTGAAAGGAATCCTACAATTTCCTTCCTATGGTCTTATACAAATCTTTCCAATCCAATTATCCATAAAAGTCGCCTCCGCATTCTCAATGCATGCGACTAATTTTCTTCAATATAACTTGTCACCATTTTTTTCCTGCTATCCCATAGTCAATACAAACTCCATAAAGAATAGTGACTTGCCATTTTAATCCAATAGTCATAATGGCCAATACTTTGGTTCATACTTAGGGATTTCTACATTTTAATGCGTTGGAATTTCATTTTCCCAAAAGGAAATGTGAACTTTGTAACTTTCCACAAACTATCTAAAAGAAGGGATTTGTATTATGGTTGGAATTACAAGAAACTATCTTTTCTATTATTGTTGAAATAGATAGTACAAAATACGGTAAAAATCCCATTTTTTGTACATCTCTTTCTTTTGAGTATATTTCTTGCCATTTCAAACGAAACACTTTGGTATTAAAACTAGATAATTTACAGAAATTTACAATGCTACACACATCATTCCAACGAATTAAAGTACTACCTAAATCCCACTCCATTTTATGACAACTTCCACTTTAATATTTACTAATCCATATCAACAACTTACTACGATGACTAATTCTACATTTTCACTTCCTCAAGTCATGTAGGTTTATAAATATGAACTTATCATTCAACATCCTTGATAGAGTTCCTCGTCAATTTAAGGACCACTTTCCCCTTATTTTTTCATATTTCAAAATATGCTACTATTCAAAGATTCACATCTAGGTATCCATAGAATGCAACTACAATAATATAAACCCAATAACATTTACAAAATACGTACTTTCCCATTCTTGTCCACCTGGTCCATCTGTAGCTTGTAGGTGACAACACAATACCTGGACCGTTCGTAGCCTACAGGTGTCCTATCCTCACATATATGATGCCGATCAATACCATGCTGCCAAGCTTATACTCACAGCTTGGTTTAAGATTTCCTAGTGTAATCAAGGAATTTTCTATTTGTTACATAACACTCTTAATAAGGATTGATGTAGACCCTACTTATCCTTCTTATACTTCAAATTGAAAAGTTCCTTGAGCCATAGCGTCCTTTGATACAACTAAAACATCTTGACTTACTCTTTCCTTACATGGAAATATGTTCGATCAAATCATACTCTTCAATATTCCTTACATAAAGATTTTACAATTCCAACCATACTTGGGTAGAGAGACACAAGGTTGTGTTCTCCTCTAACTATTAAAGGAAGTTAAATCTAATACTCTTTCCTTCTGATTCGAATGTTAATAGAAAAGGTTACCAAATTCCCATATTTCTCTTTTACCTCTACCTTAACAATTAATGCTTTTAAATTCCATAGTCAATTCCGTGCTAGTGGGTTATTCAAACCTATTTATCTAACTCCAACTTATTTCTTTTAAAATTTAAGTGATAATCAAAACACTTCTACATTAACTTTTTAATCAAAGTCTTCTTATTTTTACATCATTTACATAAAACTAATAAGCCTTTGAAACTGTAAAGTCATCCTTTTGTTTTTACCCATTAAATCAAAACCTTCGATTTTACCATTTTCACAAATCTAATAAATTGCCTAAAACTTAAAAATCTTTCGATTTTTTTAACATTATTTTCCACAAAACTAGAAAGTTTTAAAAAACTGTAAAACTCTCTTTTAATTATTAGCAAGCGTTTCCTTTTTTTACTAAGATCATGATATTTTTTCTTTAATCAAATCATCAAAAACGATCAATTTAAATCAGTAAAAATATACATAGAATACGTCATTTTAAAATTTTCTTTCATAAATAATAAATTTTCCACAAAACATAGCTCTAAAGAAAGTGTGTTATTTTTACTTATTATTTTCAGCGTTTGACCAAAGCAACTATAAAAGGCATTTTCAAATATTAACCATTTCTTTTTTATTACAAGAATTATAAAGTTGGATCTTACATGCTTTTTAATTTTTATTGTTATTGTCCAAAATTTCTATTATTAAAAGCAAAGTGCACATTGGAAACAAGTGTAACAATGTGCATAAAAGACAAAACAAAAGTTCTAAAACGGTTATTGGAAAATAGCTTTTCACCAATTTCTCTACTTTTTACTTCTTAAACAATTCCTTAAGGTTTGTCTAGTTATTTATGTAAAATCATGTAACGACCTGGTATTTTGAACCATTCAAATCAACAATCATCCACACATGCCAGACTTGAATTGCTCAAAATGTCAGATTGTTAATTTATATTTGGCAAAACTCAGCACATACAGTAAATACAATCAATCATAAAATCATAGAACAGAGTATTACAACAATAAGCAGCGGAATAGATAAATAGTAGTTCATGAAGCTACTATAAAACATCAGAGTCTGAAACAAAATACAATAGAATTTCAATACAAATGAATCTCTAATACATAAGCAACTGAAAAGTCTGAACAAAAATGACTAGAATAAACTGAAATAACTGAATGTTGGATAGATATAGATGGATCTCCAAGCGAAGCTCCAATCTCCAAAGGTGAGTCGCAAATGCTATAACACTCAGTCTGACCTGAGCATAAAGCAAAACACAAAACACTCGAGTCAGGATTAACATTCTTATATCATTAAATTTAACTCAAGTGAAATGTTAATTGAAATACAAATAACTTAAAGGATGTTTGGGATTTCCATCCTCTAAGGATCCGTGGAACTATCTACTATGTAGTAATATATGCTATTATAATATGTCTATAGTAAAGTAAACTGTTAAAATAGCGTTAAGGCGTTACCCATATCCCCCTTAACACATTTTATATATTCCCGTAGTCTATACAATGCCGTACAGTCCACCAAACCTGTGGTTTACCCATAGGACACTCCATAGGTACGGTACAAAACAAACTCGTAGAAGGCGCGATAAGGCATGCGACAAGGCACACGAGGCAATGCCTAGGGTAGATATACCGTTTGCGGATCCAGGCTGGTGGTAATGCATAGCAGCTACTACCGCCCACCTCGAGACACACTCCCAAATCAAAGGTGCACTCAATCAAATTACAAGGCAATAGAATGGTATCAATGAAATGTGCCCGATAGGAGGAATGACCTCACTTGGCCCGGCCTGGTCCTGTTTTAGCCACATCAAGCTGACTCGCGGGAGTCAGGGCTGCGTTAATACCTCATATAGAATCGTCGCCAAACCATCCGACTTCGTTCTGAAATCTCCACCATGTACACAGTTGTTAAAGTGGTTTTCGGTATTGACAGAGAGTATGACAATATCTGATCCCGGTCTCTTTAACAACCAAACGCTTATTTCACATCGTGGTCATTTTATTTCAAAACAGTTTATGCTTCATATCAAAATATCATATCCATTTAAAAACCATATCAATTCGATATCATTATTCACTTCAAATAATATTCATTTCTAGGATCGTAACACTTTAAAAATTATAACACTTTCGAGATCATAAAACTTTTGAAATCATAACACTTCCGTAATCATAGTAGTTCTAACTTAAACAGTTTAGATATTGAAAATAGTATATATATTAAATAGTAATTTATATATTAAATTAGTTATAAATTAAAATAGGTATAAATTAAAATAGTTTATTTTTTTTAAAGAGATTATACGGAAATAGTTTCCAAATTAGAATTGTTTCATCCAATTGAATAAATAGATTCGAATCAACTTAAATTCCAAAAATTCAATTTAAATCAATCCATGTTCATTACTTTCAATTTTAAGGGTTAAAGCTTCAAATCAAATTCTCAATAAACCGTTTCAATTTTTATTGATTCCAAATCCACGTTTTAAATATCATTTCAAGTCCAATAAGATTCAAAGTTTAAATATTCAAATAATTTCAATATAAGTTTTATTTATATTTCAATATTTAATTTTTTAATTTTATTCAAATTGGAAAATATTCACTTAATCATTTTAATAACAATTAAATAAAATCTTAGTTTATAAATTTAAATCAATATTAAATATTCAGTCTCAATTTTATTTAAAGTTGAGAATATTCATTTAATTACTTTTTATCAAATCAAGTTATAAATCATATCTTTCAAAACCTCAAAAATCAATAAGTTTAAATCAATTCTTATTTAAATTCAATTATTAACCAATTTAAATTCCAAGTCAACATTAATTTATATTCCAACCTTTATTAATAAAGTTATAAAAACCTATTTTTAAAATGTTTATATAAATTTAAATAAATACTTAAACATATAATAAACCAACTAAATTAAATTTTATTACATTAAATCTTATTATTAAATTTGTGTTATATTGAATCTTATTTATATATTAAAAAAATAAAAAAAATTATAAGAAAAATCATAAAATTTATATTTTTCAAAACTAACTTTTAAATTAATATTTCCAAAACATATTATTTTAAAATCTAAATTTTATACACATATAAAAATTGCATTTATATATTATATTTTAAAAATCAATATTTATTAAAAACCCATATGTTTCCTTTCAAACTTTGGAAATCATTTTCAAAATATAGACCAACGGTGTCCGTATATAATTTTCTATCCTATGGTCAAGTGATACGGATATTTATCATTTCAATCCGAAAATTAAATATTTACGGGTATATATCATTTCAACCCGCAATCCCAAAATTTGAATTCAATGAAAATTGCTTGGGTTTATCATTTCAACCCATAACGATTTTCCCTTAATCTATAAAATCGTTCAGGTATGTATCATTTCAACCCATAGGGATTTCTAAACTAACAGGAACTTGCAGAGTGAGAACAGATATGATAAAAATATATTATATCAACAACATGCATATATCATCAATAACAAATTTAATTATAATATATACAACAGGTGATGGTGTCAGCTGTCATAGGTGAACAGATACAGATAATGGCATATCATATATAGCAATTAAATAATAAGCAGTTCAAATTTAACAACATATTTCAATTGTCATTTCAATGTGAATTAAATTTATTAAATATAAGAATGTTAATCGTGTGTGATCGCTCACCTTTCGAGGCTAGAGAAATTTGATAACGAACTGAGCTGCGAATCCGAGTAACAATTCCAAAGTAAAGTACGATGAACACAATTTGATGATCGAAGCAATGCTGGAAGTTTGGAATTGACGGAAAACAAATCAAAACCAGCTTAATATAAACTGAACAAAATATCTATTATATATATATATATATATAATTTTCTCTTAATCAAATTAAAATAAATTCTCTATATATATAATTTCAAATCAATATTTAATTTAAACACATAAAATAAAATAAAATCTCTATATATATTCGAAAAACCAACTCATGTATACTTGTATATATAAACTAATATATAAACTAACATACTCAATATATTTTTAAATCAATATTTACTATTAAATCAATATAACTTACTTTGTTATAATATATGTATAAACTTATACATGCAACTTACAACAACTTTATATATTAACCGATTATATATAAAACCAATATATATATATATATATAAATTTTTTCAAACTAGCAGAAAACCAAAAGAGAGGATGGACTGTTGTGCGACGGTCTGGGCTCAGAGCAGTCATGGAGCGAAGGTCAGTTTGATGAAGGGTGAGGAGAGTGGATGTGGGTACGGGTCTGAGGTGGAGATGTGGCGTGGCGGGTTTCGGGTTGAAGGAAGGTGGTTGTCGTGGAAATGCGAACGGGATGTGGTGGGGAGGTGGAGGAGGCAGTACGCTGCCGCGGTGGTGTTGCATGGTCAAGGTGGGGCTCAGGTGGCAGGCGAGTGGTAAAGCAAGGGAAGAAGGAGGCTCATGAGGCGGAGATCTGGTCGCGATGGCTGCGGCCATTGAAGGGGAGGTTGAAGGCGAATAAGGCTGGAAGCGGAGGCATTCAAGGTGGAGGGCGTGGAGTTTGGCGATTGTGGCGAATGAAAGGACATGAGTGGGTGGTCGGTTACGAATGGCGGATCTAGAGTGGACCTCGGTGGGGCAGCTGACGTTTGGGATGTCAGGTTAAAGGCTGAAGGGGAGATAAGGCGGGCGGGTTTGCATGGGCGAGTGAAAGGGTTTGGTGACGTGGGCGATGGGTTTGCATGTGCGGCCGAGGGTTGCCGATGTGGTTGCGGTCGAGATGAGTGGTTGCGTGAGTTTCGAGGCCAGAGGGGTGGGGCAAGGAGGACGGTGACGAGGTGTTATGGTTGATTCGAACAAATTTTTTTATAAGCCTTACATTTTATTTTTCTTGTCACAGAAATGAAAAGAAGGAGGGGAGAGGAAGAAGATGAATGAGCACAGGCAAGATTAAGATTGGAAGAAAATGAGTTGTTTCCAAATTTCCCAAACTTATAAATAGCTTTATATATAATATCGCTTTAAACCTGGCATGACAGAACGAATGTATGGGTTTTGAAACGAATAGTTTTCTGAAAATATCAACGTATATAATATTTCTCTTATATTATAATAATAGCACGAATATAAAAGGAAGAGAGAATTCAGGGAACCAACATAGATATTGAACCAAGGGAATAGTGACAGCCTGTTATTGAATTCAGTAATTATGTTAAAAGCAAATGGCTACTAGTTTCTCTCGGGACAAATGAAAGGACATAGAACCAAAAGGCTAAAACGGGTACTGATATGGCTAATCATTTTGCCGATTTCGCCATGCACCGGACGTCGAATTACATAAATGAATATACTTCGGAGATCAGCACGACGAGACGAACAGAATGGTACACAAATATCAGCGATACGACCATCCGATCAAAAGTCGATATTTCGCTGCTATACCGCTGCAAATTCGTCGAAAATTAGATAAATGGGGCTGTAGAAGTCCAAATTTAACAAAACGAATTATGACGTCTCACTCAGAAAATGATTTACATTTTTATTATGTAAAATATTCAGATTTCGAAAACATTTTATTTTCATCTAATTTCCACTGATTTTAAATTGAAATTGAAAATTACATTACAGAAGTAACTTCCATATTTTCTGATGAAAATCTAACACTTGCTATGTTTAAATAGATGCATACCAAATATCCAATTTTCATTACCTAATTCAATTGTTTTAATTTCAAGAAAAATTCAGTTAATTACGTTATTAAAAATCGTTAAAAATTACGGGTCGTTACAAATCACAAACAAACTCTTTTTTTTTCAAAAGTATCATTTAAAAGCACAATGCACATTGAAAGTAAGTGTAATAATGTGCCTAAAAGGCAAAACAAGAGCTTTATAACAATTATTGAAAAATTTGCTTTTTATCAAATCCTTTTAATCTCACTTTTCAAACAATTTTACATAGTTTGTTTGATTATTTTATAGAAAACCACAAACTAACTTATTTCTCTTTTTAAAATATCAAACTCTACTATTTTGCATTTTGCTGAAAACATTTTCACTGTTTTACTACTTAAATTAGAGTAGACAATAGCAATGTATTTGCAGCAGCCCGTATGTTCCTAACAAGGCATTAAGTGCTTAAGGTTATGTTCTACTTTGCAATGATGGTCAAACCAAGTTTATTTCCAAATAGAGTACCTTAGTTAAATATTAAAATAATCTAGTCATATCCTTGAGTAAATATGAGTTCTTACAACTACTACCAATAGGGTTTCCGTTTTGATTGGGGATATGGCCTTAAGGAATGAGTTTTTTTCCATATCCTTATGCTTTATCTTTATTTTATTCTCATTATATGGGTCTCTTGTTACCAATCTTCTTTATTCACCCTTAAATCCATAGTTTATTTCTCATTGCTAGTTAGGATAAGAAACCTCTACTCGCATTTCTTATCAAAATAAATGTGTAAGGTCCATCCACTCCTCTAAAACTTGTTCTCATTCTCGCTATCTATGTTTGGGAATTATTTTTCAACTTCCCCATAGATAGTATAGACACGAATTGAAGGAATTTCGACATACATAGATAAAATCTTTGGAAATTTCTTTGAAAAATTATGTTATAAATATATATCTATATTCTTCCAAAACCCATATATATATATATATATATATATATATCCAAAATCCAATTTTGATTTTTTTTTTGAAAACCCATTTTTTCAAAATCTTTTCTAGTACGTTCTCTCAATACATGCTTAATCCCTAGGGAATCCTAAACCTAAGCTCTGATATCAAATTTGACAAACCGCACTCTCTGACATGAATCATGCCGAGAAAATACGAGCTGTTGAGTTTTTAGAACATTACGGAGCTTAATTACATAGATAGAGTTCTAAAAAATTCTACACTTTTAGATCTCACGGTGGAAGGAATTAAAATATAAATACAAAAAACTAGAATTTCATAAAAACATTCTCCAAAATACTTGATTTACAAAATACATTGTTTCCAAATTACGATATAAGTTACGGACTTCTAATACAATAAGTAACTATAAGTGAACAATAGAAAATATTAGAACTCCATCTTTGAGTTTCTCCCTTCCCCGTACTATATCAAATCACTGCTAACTTGTTATCCTATGGTGGGAAAAAATGAAAAGAAGGGGGTGGGTCAGACAAAATTCTGGTGAATGAGAACAAGACTAATAAGATAATTAAGTGGTATTAATTCGAGATCTACTCTAAGTGATATAGAGTGCATATACTGTGTCTATGCATTCCTAAGTCCATATACCTAAGGATACTTATCTAACTCAATATGTCAATCTACAAATCGAACCTCACCCGAACGATTGGCCAATTAGCGATCACTGTCCTATTCTAGCTCACAATACGCTTAAAGAGGAAGAACATTTAATGCAAACTCGTAGATTGACTCATCATATGCACCGCGCCCACCCCTCGATTGTAGTGGAAAAATACCTCTTACACACCACTTCGGAGTCACGGCGCGTGTACTCCCATCGGTACTGGGCCCCACCTTGCTTTATATCATTGTACAACCCTTTACAATCCTAGCCAACATCCACTCGTGCCATTTTTGCGCAAGAAAAACATGCAGCACCTGAATCTCTTATTAGGATCGAACTCTCAGGGATGCCCTTGACCAGTGCTACGCCCACCCAATCGTAACACCCTAAGTTTAACGCAAAATAAATCGCATATCTCTCAACTACTCTCCATGTCCTACCTTATGACACAAAAACGCGAACTAAATTTGCACCAACGACCCTAATAGGAAACTCGTTTTCCTATCATCTCTCTAGCACATAACAGGGTCCACAAACAATTCAACATAGTCTAAAAATTTTTAAGGTTTCATTCATTTATTGGGCTCAAGGCCCAAAACAATCAAAACACCCAATTTATACTACGAACGGTCGACCTGGGCATAATATTGGTCAACTGCCTATGGTCGACAACTGTTGCAACATTCGACCGTCCCTATTAAAAAATTAGGGTATGGGTCTTTTATGCATTTGTTGTCATTAATGTTAAATAATTTCATGCGACTTATTTACTATTAACCCTACTTTTTAATCAATTAATTTCATCAATTTTTCCAACAATTTTAGGGTTTATAATCCAACAATTTGATATGTAGATCTTACAATTTCTAGGTCCAATCCAAGTTTAGATTTAGGGTTTATAGTTTAACATGTCCAACTAAATAGTTTTAGCATCAAATTCTTTTTGATTTACAGATCTATGATTTAGCAATTTAATTTAGGTATTTCTAGGTCTAATCGACTTAAAATAAAATTAATATTAATTGATTTAACCATTTTATTAGATATGTACCCACTCACCTTTTAGCCTAAGTTGTAGATCTGAGATAATTGAGCTCCAATCAATAGCGCTTATGTAGGTCTCCTTAGTCTCATCTTGATTGCTTGCTTTTCCCCTTAATTTTGCTTTGGATTTGATTTGGATTTTGATTTCGGTCGATTTTGATTTTAAGATTTTAGGAATTGGGGTTTTGAGGAAAGATTTTAATAAAGTGTCATTACAGTAAGTTTGAGCAAAAAGGATTAGGGTTTATTAGCATCTTATTTATAAATTAGAGTTAGGTTTAGGGCCATTAGACTAACCTCAGTTATCATATTAACCAACTATCAATTACTTCAGGTGGAAGCAATCAGTCAAGGCCGTTAAATTAAATACATCGAACCTACATGCTTTCTTAAACAATGGATTATTCATATATTTAAACGTTATTTTTAGGTTAATATGTGTACGTCCATTAACTCAATCAATCAATTAATCAATTAACCAATTAACTAATCAATCAACCAATTTATATCTTAGTTTACGTTTATGAAATCAATTTATTAATTCATACATATACGTATATATATTATTGACCATTTAGTGTGTATAGACATGCACACATTATTAACTAGGATCTTTATCTATATATTTCCCTTAAAATAATCTAGTATTTATATGTATATACATTTACTTTCAAAACATATAATTTTAGACTAATCCTTCTCTTTTATACTGTGTAACTTTTGTTAAATGCTTCCTTTTCAAAATAAACCTTTACTTTTATACACAAAATGTTATTCTTACTTTTTAATCATATATGAAAGTAACTATATTCTTTCCTTGTTAAATGCATACTTGTCATTTTACCATCTTTCTTTTTTTTCTTTTTCCTTGGGGTAATCTATACATATTCAACTTATTTCTTTGCAAATAAGTTTTCTTTATTCTTTCTTTAAACTTAAATTTACTTCCACAAATAGGAGCAAAACACAAAATACAAAGTAAACGTTCCGTATCTTCTTTATACAGTATCCATTTCTAAAAATATATATATTAATTTGGGTTAGAAAATCCTACTTGACCCAATGGAAAAGTTAGATTTTCCAAATTCCTTCATTTATAGGAATTTTACTATTTTGTCCTTTTATGAAAAATTATGTTTTTACCTTTATTAGTATTTTAATTTATTATTACAATTCTCGGAGTGTTACAGTTTGAAATAAAGGATTTGGGCCAACTGAAATATTCCTTGGGTACTAGGGTAACCTCTTCATCCAAAAGCTGTCTTCTTTCTCAATCGAAAGATATTGTAGATATTCTTGACTAGGCTACGGTTACAGATAATAAGACTGTTGATACTCTTACCGAAGCTAAAAGCAAAGTATTCCTCATCTTATGGTAAATCTTTATCAGATCCTACTTTGTATCACACTTCCATTGGATGTTTAGTATATCTTACTAATACTAGTTGAGATATTTCATATGCTACTCATTTATTTAGTCAGTTTCTAGCTTCATGCGGTACAGTTTTTAGGCTACTGTTGTTCTTCGTATATCACAAGTATTTATTACCTTCTACTTTCTTCTACCTCTTCTTTGGAGTTTCCTGCCTACTCTGATGTTTATTATAGTAGTCATTACACTTAACGCAAGTCAGTTACCGGTTACTATATCTTTTTGGGTTGTTATCCCTTGGAAGAGTAAGAAATAGTTTGTTGTTTCTCATTCTTTTACCGAAGTAGAATATTATGCTATGTCATATACTACTAAGGAGATTGTTTGGTTACGATAGTTACTAGAGTATATAAGAGTATTTCTCTATTGTCGCACTCCTATATCTTGTGATAAATGGAAATTCCAATTGTTCATAACTCACTCTTTCATGAACGAACCAATCAAAGTGAGATAGATTATCACCTTATGTGTCATCATTTGCTTTTTATACCTTCTTCTTTGCAAATTCCAGATTTATTTACCAAGTCACATTCCGTTTTTCATTTTCGTTTTCTAGTAGGCAAACTCCTAATGCTCATAGCAAGCACATCGTGAGTTTGAGGAGATGTTAGAAAATGTTTCTTTATTTCCTGTTACTTTACCTATTATGTTGTAATTTAAGGGAAAATTAGTCTTTTTATTATTCTAACATATACAAACTTAAAACTATGGACTTTGATGATTTACTTGACAAAATAAACAAAAAATTAGATGCGTGGAGTAGTCAATTTTTAAACACTAGGGGAAGACTAGAGCTTATAAAATCTGCTATTTACCTCATCCCTTGATTTTGGATGCAAATATGCCAGATTCCATAGGCAATATTAAAAAAGATAGAACGGGCATGCTCAAATTTTATTTGGCAAGGAAAAAAGAACAAAATCGGCTAGAATTGGATCTGCATCCCTATATGAAGGGGAGTCAGGACCGAGAATATTAGAATACTTGGAAATAAGCATATGCAATAAAATTATTTTGGAACTTCCTAAAAAATAAATCACTTTGGGCAACATGAATGAAAAGCATATATTTCAACAACAAAACCTTCTAGGTCATAAATTTTGACAATAACTCCTCATATACATGGAAACTTCTACTAAATACAAGAGAAATAGGAAAGTAACCAATCACAAGAAATATAGTAAAAGGTAGAGTAATGGGCCTCTGGTTGGACCCTTGCATCAATGGAAATTTGCTAACAATCACGCTAGGATGGACATACATGCAACGGTCAGAACACACAACCATAAAGTAAGCAACATAATAGAAAATGGTGCATGGAATTTAAATATAGCATCACCGCCAACAAATTACTACAACTAAATAAAGAAGATCAAAATTCACAATGATAAGCAACATGATTATTGGCAATGGAATGCCAACAAAGGTAAATTCTCCATAAAATCTGCATGGGATGCTATCAGGTATAAAAAGAAACAGTAACAGTGGCACAAAAGTGTATGGAATAAATGTCGTTCACCTAAAATGTCCTTAACAACTTCTTTTGCGAAATTAGACAGACTCCCTACTAGAAAGAGAATCAAAAAATGGTCAATCACCAACATACCGGAATGTTTGTTGTGTAACTCAGAGTGTGAGTCCTCAACATATCTTTTCTACAACTGCAGTTACTATAAGTTCATCATAGGTCAACTTGCTACTTGTCTAGGCATTCAAATGAACAATAATGGAACACGAGATCTAAATGAAATCATGATCAACAGGTGAATAGCGAAAGTGTCGAAGTTTAGAGTAGAGAGCAATATAAAAGAAATCTATACTATATGCTTTTGACAACGTTCGATTGAAAATCTCAAGTTCACCATCGATAAACTCTAACTATAGACTGCCATGCAATTGTAGAAAAGAAGTACAATAGAGTCGAAGTTCTTTAGGTTTTCCAGCAAAGACGCCTGAGTCGTTCGATCTAGGTTTCCTGATGTCGCTATTTTTAGTATTTTTAGTCAAAGTAGTGAGTTTATTAAGGAAGTAATAATTTTCTAGCTCGGTATTTTGTAGTTGTAATGAATACATACCCTACCACTGTATATGAATTATTTTGTGCAGCTAGTGTGTTATTTTCTTTTGGTTTCCTATTTGGGGTGGTGTTAACCTACTATGTATTCAAACCTACTTTCTTTTTCGATGTATGATAAAGTACCAAATTTCTTTGTAAAAACACTCTCTAGACCCTTGTCAACCTATCCTAGATAGATACAAAAGAGAAATATAGAGGGGGTCAGACATAAGCCACACGAATGAGAACACATCTCTAAGTATATGATACCAATATGCTAATAAAATATTTTTATAGACTACTCCTACACATATCATCTTCAGGGTTATTCATCATTATCAATTTAGTTTATCATTCATAGCATTTCAACGGAATCATTCTCATGAACATAACACCTAACCAAACCATCAAATAATGTGGAATGACGGCAAAGGCAAACAACATCCCATTACTGGTCATGTGAGGCGACGAAAAAGGTCGGTAACACCTCCAAACTGATACTCTTTACAACTACTTTAATGTACCATATTGTCTTTATTTTCATTACTGTATGCTCTGTAAGAAGGACCAGTTGTATGTTGTAACAGTCGCCCTTTCGACCCTTAAATGTCGACACTAATACATCCATGGTATTCAAGTGCTGAGCACCCATGTGCTGGAAAGACGGAACGTTAGGGTAAAATAAAACGAAGAAAAGAAAAGGAACAAGAAAGAGGAGAACACAATATCAGAATCTCACAACGAAGCGATAACATATAATATCTGAATGATACTTTTACAAAATGAACATTTTAATAGACATACAACAATCAGAGAAAAACTAACATATCATCGGCCTGGACAGTTATAACAACATGTCCTTACAATTGTTGATAAATAAAAAAAGTAATACAGCGGAATAAAATCTTCGGTAGGAAATCATCCAGCTCCTCTCTCCAGGAGCTCCAATGACCACCAATGAAACCTAGAAATATACAAGGGGCTGACCCGAGCATTATAAGAAAAAAAATATCTGGATCAGTCTAGTAAACCAAACATGAGAAAACCCAAGTCATGTGAATTATTTAATGTCATAAAACCTTCTAAAATAAAGGTATCTCGTAAGACCATGCCGCACATAAACACGGACATGTTTTTACCTTATGATAACCAAACCATTTTATAGGAAATTTTAATGATATTGTATTATAATAATGTCTAGGGTTAAAAAAAATATATATCAAGTAGTTGTGTTGTGAGTGAGTGTACAACACAACAGTAATAGGCATATAAATCAAATCGCTAAGAGACGTTCGAATAAATGGATTTTCCACGGCGACCTCCCTGGTATACTCGTAAGCCATACTGGGACCGATCACTTATGACAAGGGTCAGAAACTACCTTTCGAGCGCCATATATCTCTAGATAAAATATACCATAAGGTAAACACAACCAGCCCATGCCCTAACACATGAACCGAGTATCATCAACTCCTTGTGCGCAACAAATGGATAAGCATACTCTAGATAATGGAGTAGATGTACCCCCTATTTAGGTTAGCTAATCCCAGGATCATGCATCATACTCTGTCTTTAGCCATTTTCTGATGTTGAGGCTACATTCGGCACCTTCACACGAGTTTCCAACGAGACTCGATTACATAATGAATCCAATATGGATTCTCATACCCCAACGGGTCTTGGAACCATACATAGGTTTCACCATGAAAGATAGAGCTCATTGCTCATCCATAGAACACGTATGTGGTTCTTGGAGTAGTTATGGTACGAGTCATCTCTTACAAGTACACTCCCCCGCTTATTGGATGCCCCATAAACCGATCGATGGTTTTTCCAAAATGCTCAATACTAGTTCTTTTGGAAATAAATAGACATACATAAGAGCGGCGGTCACATCCTAACCTTTTAAGTGGACGGGTTTCTTTATCATTGTCCTAGAAGAGCCAACGGGTTTATATGTACAATATAGCATCATCGAAGAAAATTGTACCACATAATTCTCATGTTTCTTTTAGATATTTCCAAAATTAAAATGCCTTGATGTTAAGTAGGGAATATTTCCATACCACCAATATTAAGAAGGATTGCACATCTTGGCCAAGATTTGATAGTCGGTTATTTAACTATCAAATAAAATGAACAATCAAGCATAAGTTTAATTTCATAAGAATTTAAGCATGGTAAAATCCATAATCACAATTAAGTCATATAAACGACTTTTAATCTCTTTTTAATTAATTTATCATTTATAAACTAAAAACCCTTTTTATTAGTCAAACTTCTATATATCTAATAAAACTTCTTTCATTCGTCAAAACTTCATTTATTAATTAATACCCCTTTATTAATTAATACCCCTTTATTACTTAAAACTCCCTTTATATACTAGTGTGTGTGTGTGTGTGTGTGTATTGTTTAATTTTTCACTTACCCTTTTCAATACTTAAAAAGTATTCATATACTTATTCCAATGGTATAAGTGTATTCATAATTTCTTAACAAGTTTTATTTACTTTGGAATATAATCAAGGAGATTAAAATAATTATCACCAAAACATTTTTATAATAAACCTCTTTTCTATTATAAATTAAACATATAACATATTCTATCTTTTCATAAAAGATTCTTATATTTGTTATTACATTTAAAATTCTAGTATTAAAGATTTGAACATTTTTAAAATATTTCTTCCAAATTATTCTTTAAGGGTTTAAAAAAACAAATGTTGTTAAAACATTGTCTATTACAAATCCAAACCATTTAATTTAATAATTATATTTAAAACTCCCTTTTAAAAGTTTAATTACATTTAAGGGTTAAATACAAGTGTAGCTAAAACCAATTGTCACAAAAAACCCAAAACCATTTACTTGTATTTTTCTACTAAATATACATTAGTAAATATCTAATTATATTCCTAAGTATAATTAATAATAAGGCTAAAAAAACAAGTGTTGCTAAAACACCATTTACAACAACCCCAAAACCATTCCTTATCCTTATAATTATTCTCTAAAACATATATTTAAAGATCAAGCATATCTAAAATTTTATAAATTTAGATAATACACCTTTAGTTAAATTTTCCCAAACCATTTATTTGACTTAAGTTTCAGAACCAAAATCCCGTTTTTTATTATGTTGATGGAATACTTAATTTAATATTTAAAACATATATATTTATATATATGTATATATATAGGAACTTTCAAAATACTTATGAATATGTTAAAACTACTTAAAATGATATTTTGACATATATACTCTAATTTATTTATAGGGTAAACTATTTAATATTAAGAAAGATTCAAAAAGATAATATAATATAAAACTTATATTTATTTAAATAAAATATTTAACTTGCTAACTAAAAACTATATGTACTTAAAATACTTTGAAAACTATTATGTTTTTAGAAATACTTTAGAAACTATTATATTATTATTTAAAACATTTATATTAAATATCTATTAAAAATACTTATTTAAAATCCATAAAACATATTTAATAAGATGCCTTTACGTTTGAAATTGAGAAATAATTATAAAACTTTTTTAAACTTCAAAACTTCTTAATTTAATTTCTTTAATTAAATATTTAGAAAATTACTTCACAAAGATTTGAAAGGATATATATAAAGTAAAAGTCATTTTTACTTTATTAAATCAAGTGTTCCCACCCCCACTTGTTATCTAATGGTAATAACTTCCCAAATTAACCATTTATGTCCAACACGCCAAAAGGTGTGTAAACAACCCAATATAAATTTATCCCAATTTATCTAATTTAGACGCATGTTTAATTTCAGGGAATTCAAAGCACGTTTATGAAGCAACCCTCCCTAATTCGCCATGGTATTTGAATGGCGCAATTTAGCTTATGCTAAATTCAGGGTTACTTACTTTCAGGACCAACCTGTCTTATAAAATTTTCTTTCTTTTATTAATTTTTTTTCCTTTTGATTCTTCCCAAGATCCAATTTGATCAATATAGGAATATTGATATACTTCTTGTAAAGCTATTTGTATATATATATATGTGGACATACAAATCATTTTAGCTCTAATATCAGAGTTTTCAGGTAAAGAATATTTCAATATTTTTTTAAATTAAAAATCAGACTAATGGTTTAGTCACAATACAAAAAAATGTTGGGAAAACCTCCTATCTGAATCTTTGTACAGATTTACTAATAAATTCTTGTTTGCTTAGGCTTGTGTGTCCAACCGTTGTATATTTAATAAAACCTGAAAGTTGACCCATGTCATTTTAAACATTGGCAATATTACTTCACAAATTAATGAAGCGGGAGGGGGGGTTGTGCATGCTGCTGTGCATCCTTATACACATAAGCATGTACAGCTACTATTCAATCTTTCTGGGTTTGTAGACCGGCCAGCCTAGTCAAGTTGGACCCCTATACTGTCTTGCTACAATTTCCTACTTTACTCATTCATTTAAACATCAAAACTTGTGTAATCTGAGTTCATTCTTTCCTACATTTCCAAATGTCCTGCCCCTGTGTTCATTCTCACTTCAGTGTATTTAAAGTCAAAAGCAAACAAGTCTGAGTCTCTAAAACAATCTGTTATGTATGCATATACTACTTGTTACACATATGTCTTAGTTATACTACCAATTTCCTTACTCAGTTCTTGCAATTACATGCTTACAGGTTATAACATGAAGATAAATTCTTTTATCTTTTACGACTGAGAATAGTTCTATCACACAGTAACTTTAAAGCATTCATTACATCACAGTCTGAATTCTAGCATAATTCAAATATTACTTACATAGAAGTTCCTTAGCTAAAATAAACATAAAGAGACATTCTTCTACAAAATCATAATTTAGTTAATTAGCAGATTCTTCCTAGCATCACACATCTGCTTTCCTATCCCTAGCTTCCTCTTTCCCTGCAAACATCTCATGACCTACTCCATAATACATATGAAGCACCCATTTGATGCAAGCAACAAACAGGTCAGACTTAAGTCTGGTGTAAGTAAAATCACTTGTTAATGCATAAAGACTAATGAAATATGTTCCATTATTTCCTTTTCTGTTCTCAGAGGTTAAGTGTTTTACTCAAGGTAATTAAATCACCTTCTCATGATCAAATTACAAAGTGTTATTCCAGTGGTGTGTGTGTGCTGTTAAATAACATGTGTGTATTCTTAGACTAACTTGTCATTAGAAACCTTAGTCTAGAAAATCATAACAACCATCATACACACACACAGGTTGGTGCTAACACCCAAACATACACAAACATGCACAAACATGCACAAACAATATTCATGGTATTGAGCTAAAGTATCCATCCTGAGTCTACATATTAAGACTCCCACATACTTCTAGCCTATTTACCCTTGCATGTATAATCATTTCATGTTATTCTAAGGTCCAGTATTACATTCATGGTTGCACTGGTGCACATTGCCTGGAACTACTACCTGGTTTCCAGTGAACTACAAGCTTCTTGGGCATAAACATACCATGTGCAAACTCACAACCCAACCTTGATGCAAGCCAACCACTGTGTCATACCCACTTCCCTCATACCCAATCCTGATAGAGGTGACCTACATCCTTAGTTTAATTAGTAAGTTTTTCATATGACTCAACATTGTCTATGCAGTGTCAGTCCTAAAACTATTGTACACATAACTAATGTATGCTATCAGGTCTCATACAAAAGTCAATCATTCATCCATTCATGTATTCGACAACTAGTCAGTTATACTTGTATACCACTTTAAGTCAGTTTTACACAGAGACATATCCTTGGCTAAACCATAGATTAAAGCATTTTCAGAGAGTGAAATGCTAATGTGGTTTTCCAGCAATATGGTTCTCACAGTCAATCCACACATTAAAGTGGGTTTGCTTGTTACTCAACCCTATTTCCAGAGGACACTTAATGATGGATTAAGGCTCAGCACATGGAAATCCCATTGCACCCTAACCATCTCTTTCAGTTGCAAGACATAAGCCAGAGAATCTCTTTCTCTTACTGCCTTATACCCTACTTTTCTTATTAATCCTTGCTTTAACTAAAAATATTTCTCAAGTTCATAAACACCCAAGAATCAGTCATTATTCCATCACTAATTATCATGTATAGACAAGCATAGGTTTAGTGACAGCAAAGCAATGCAAATATAATAGTTTCAGGAACAACAAAAACTTATTAAACTGAGAATGCATACAAAGTATCAAACATAAATCAAAATAAACTAAAGGGTACATGGCTGCGTTTCATAGGTCTTAATGCCTTTCCATGTGAGGGTTTACTCACCAAAGTTCTCCTTCCCAAGTCTTGGTTCAGATCTGACATGGCTTCTCTAAAACTGCTGCCTGTTTCTATATTTTGTTTTCTGGTTTCTAACCCACAAACATAGGAGGTGGTGATCTTTATGTAGGAGAGCTGCTAGGGTTTTAAGGTCAATCAAGTAATTTATTTTTCACCAGAAATCCCATCATCCAGTCCGGGCTTCACCCAACAATCCACCCTCTCCATTTCCCTTTCCCACCATTTCACCTTTTTCCTTGTCTTGGCCATTTTTCACAAATTCCTTCACACACACCATATGCATGACTTTGGCCTGGACATGGTTTTTGTCTTTTCTGGATTACCATGCATATAGGCTTATGTGTCTAACCAGATATGTGTGTGTCAACGAAATATCGTGCATGTCTTGTATTCATGTATTTGTTTTTAACCCACACATGCAACTATGCTCATATTTAATCTATAGGGGTTAGGACTAAAACTGCCTAAGCCACTTGTACACTGCAATTAGGCTAATGTGTACATACTTAACAGGTCATGCATCCATCTACTTTTTATTTTCAACTAAATGTCTTTCTTTTATAAAATAATTAAATTTTAATATGCTTGCTTAAAATACGAGCTGTCACATACACCCCTCCTTTAAGAAATTGTGTCCCACAATTTAACACTTCTTCCTGTGTTAGTCATGTGTCAAAACCAAACATGCACACACATTTTTAATTCAACCAAAACATTCAAACAAACACATTCAGCACTAAACCATGTATTCAGCTAAATGAATACAAGCATAAATAATAAATTACCTCTACTCTAATTGCCAGTTGCAAATAGTTGAGGGTACTGGACTTTTATCTTGTCTTCAATCTCCCATGTGCAATCATTAGAATCTAGGCTCCACTACACCTTTACCAATTTGATAGTTTTGTTCCTCAATTTCTTATCTTCTTTAGCTACAATGCCCACTAGTTTCTTCTCATACAACAAGTCTTGTCTGACTTCTACCTGGTTTGATGACTGAATCACTGAAGCTTCATCATGTATACATTTTCTCAATTATGATACATGAAATACCTTGTGTATCCCACTCATTTCTTCTGGCAACTTCAACTTGTAAGCCATCTTCCCTACTCTTGCAATGATTTCATATGGCCCTACGTATCATGGTGTTAGCTTCCTTCCCTTGCCAAATCTCAACACCTTCCTCATAGGTGAAACTTTCAAGTATACATGATCTCCTATTTCAAATTCAAGTGGCTTCCTTCTCCTATCTGCATATGATTTCATTCTGTCTTGTGATGCCTTCATTCTTTGTCTAATCAGTGTGATCTTAGCACTTGTCTCTTTCACATGCTCTGGTCCTAATATCACTTTATCACCTACCTCTAGCCAACAAGCAGGTGATAAACAAGGCCTCCCATATAGAGCTTCATAGGGTGCCATCCCTATACTACTCTGGTAGCTATTGTTCTAAGCAAATTATGCTTGATGAAGGTAGTCTTCCCAATTACCACCATGGTCAAGTACACAGGCTCTAAGTAAATCCTCCAAGAACTTATTAACCACTTTTGTTTGGCCATCAGTTTGGGGATGGTAGGCTGTTCTCAAGCACAACTCAACCCTTATTGCCTGTTGAAAGCTACTCCAGAATTTTGATGTGAATATGGTGTCTCTATCACTAATGATTGTGGCAGGAACTCCATGTAGTTTCACTATCTCCTTCATGAAAACTTGTGCCAGTTTTGGTGCATTCCTATCACTCCTCACTGGTATGAAATGTGATGATTTAGTCAATCTATCTACCACCACCCAAATATTGTCATTACCTCTCTTTGATCTTGGCAAGCCATCAATGAAATCCATCGATATGCTTTCCCATTTCCATCTTGAAACTTCCAGGGGTTGCAACAATCCATTGGGTCTTTGGTACTCAGCCTTGACTTGTTGGCAAGTCATACAGTTTGCCACATATTCACCCACACCCCTCTTCATTCCTCTCCACCAATAGCTCCTCTTTAGATCATGATACATCTTAGTACCACCTGGATGTATGGTGTATTTAGACTTGTGATGAACATCCATGATCTTTCTTTGCAATGCTTCTGTGTTAGGCACACACAGTCTTCCCTTGTACCTTAAAAATCCCTTCCCATCCAATTCAAATTTGTCAAGTGTTGAACCATTTCTTAACAATTCCTTCTTCTCTCTCAGGAATTCATCCATGTCTTGTGACTGGTTCACTTCTTCCACCAAGTTTGATTTTATTGTGATGAGGCTGAGCTTGCCATATTGCTCCATGTCCTCACCTAACTTCATAGTTTGCTCTCCCATGTTTTCCACTTCTACATCTGTCAGCATTGGTAACATTTTAAACTCCTCTATCATCAGTGTAGCCAGCTTGGCATGTTGCCTACTCAATGCATCTGCCACTCTATTTGCCTTCCCTGGTGTGTACATGATGTCCAAGTCATAGGCAGCAAGGAACTACACCCACCTATGTTGTCTCATGTTCAGGTCTTTTTGCGAGAATAGATATTTCAAAGCTTTGTGGTCAGTATAAAGTTCAAACTTTGCTCCTAATAGTTAGTGTCTCCAAAGCTTCAATGCATACACCACAGCTGCCAATTCCAAGTCATGTGTTGCATACTTGGTCTCACTTGGCTTCAGCTGCCTTGATGCATAGGCTATCATCCTACCATCTTGTATAAGAACAGCTCCTATACCTAACCCACATGCATCAGTGTACACTACCAGATTGTCATTGCCTTCTGGAATTTTCAGCACTGGTGCTTCCACCAATTTCTTCTTCAAATGGTTGTATGCCTCTTCACACTTCCCAGTCCATAGGAAAGGCTGGTCTTTCCTTATTAGCTTAGTTAATGGGGTTGCTATTTTAGCAAAGTCCTTTATAAATCTTCTGTAGTATCCAACCATGCCCATGAATGACCTTATTTCCATAATACTTCTTGGTCTTTTCCATGCTTGCACTGCCATGACCTTGCTAGGATCCACTGAAATTCCTTCTTGAGAAATTATATGGCCCAAGAATTTTATTTCATTCTTCCAGAAAGAACACTTTGCAAACTTGGCTTTAAGGTCTTGTTGCCTTAGTCTATTCAGTACCATATGCAAATGCTTCTCATGTTCATTAGCTGACTTAGAATATATTAATATATCATCAACGAAGATTAGTACAAATTTATCTAAGTAATCCATGAAAATCCTATTCATCAAATCCACAAAATAGGATGGTGCATTAGTCAATCCAAATGGCATTACTAAATATTCATACAAGCCATACCTGGTATTGAAAGCTGTATACTTGATACTTTCTTCTTCCACTTTCATTTGATGGAAACCAGATGCTAGGTCAAGCTTGGAAAATACCTTAGCACCATTCAATTGATCAAACAGATCATCAATTCTAGGTAATGGGTATTTGTTTTTGATGGTGACTGAGTTTAACTCCCTATAATCTATGCACATTCTTAAGGAACCATCATGCTTCTTAACAAATACTACTGGTGATCCCCAATTTGAACTGGTAGGCCTAATGAAGCCTCTACGTTCTAATTCCTCTAATTGTTTCTTCAATTCAATCAGTTCCTTAGGACCCATTCTATTTGGTTTCTTAATGACAGGACTTACCCCTGGTTTAAGATTTATTCCAAATTCTACTGGTCTGTTATAAGGAATGCCATTCACTTCACCAAACACATAAGTGTATTGGTTAACAATGGGTATCTCATCTAGGCTTGATTCAACCTCACCACTGTTCAAGTTGAACATTCTGCCCATACCCCTATCCTTGGCTGCCTCATACATAACCAAAATTCTTTTGCCATCAGAAACTTGTAGTGAGATTGTGGAATTTTCTAAGTTGATGATAGCACAAAATTTCTTTAACCAATCTATTCCCAATATAATATCTAACTTGGGGGTAATTCAACACATATAATGATGAAATAAAGGTGTGACCACCCAGGCATAGTTCTACTTGCATGCATTTCATATTTATAATGCAGGAACTACCTATGGGACTATTAACATGTAATGGCTTATCAACAAGAATACATGTTAGTCCTAGTTTCTGAACTATGTCACATGAAATAAATGAGTGTGTGGCTCCTGTGTCATAGACAATTGATATGGGTATGCCTTTAATAAATAGTGTACCTTCCACTTGGCTAGGTGCTTCCATTGCCTTGCTTTTTCCTTCAAGTACAGCCACCCTTGCCGTTTCTGGACACTGCCTCTTCATGTGCCCCTCTTTTCCACAGTTGTAGCACCTAAGAATAGATGACTTGGGTGCTTGGCACTTTGTCTTTATGTGGCCTTCCTTCCCACAGTTGTAACAAATCACTTTGGGCTTCTTGCTATCAAAGCTTGCCACCGTACCTCCTTCTTTGATCATTGCTTCTCCCTTCTTCTTCTCATATGGGTGTGCTCTATTCTTCCTTTTCTTGTTATTCTTAAAATTCTTGAACTTCTCTCTGGCGTAGTCATGCTGCTCAAAGGACAATGTCAAGTCCATAACTTGATCAAAGGTTTTGTCTCTGTATGGTAACATGGCTCTACTCAATCCAGCATTTAATCCCTGAATGTATCTAGCATTCCTTGAAACTTCATTTGGAATCAATACTGCCCCATACTTGGACAACCTTTCAAATTTCTGAGTGTATTCAGTGACACTCATGGATCCTTGCCTCAACTTGATGAACTCCTCAAGCAATGAAGCTTTTGCTGAGGCTGGGACAAATCTGGCTTCTAACATTTCTTTGAACTGGTTCCATGTGATCTCTTTCTCTTGCCTGCCTGCAATGATCACTTCCCACCAATCCAAAGCAATGCCTTTCAGTTGTCTTGAAGCTATTTGCCTCCTTCTCTGGTCATTGACTTGCATATCTACAAAGATCCTCTCGACTGTTCTTAACCATGTCTGAACACCCATGACACTTTCTGTGCCATCAAAGCTATTGCCTCCTAGGAGTGTATATGTTTTAAGAAATTTGGACAGCTCCTCATGTAGATTATCAACCCTAGGTTCCATTCCATCCCTCAGTACTCTAACAAAATCTTGCTTGTTAATCACTGGAGGACCAATGGCCATTCCAGTTGCTTGTTCAGTACTATCAGAGGATTGATCATTCTCCCTTTCTTCAGCAGCCTGGGGGTTGATCCTAACTGCTCTGGACCTCTATTGAACATTTCCAGTGCGGTTAGTTCTAATTCCTATTTACTACTTCACTTTTAAAACTAGCAGGGAACTCATTCATCCATAATAAGTAAAACAACCAATGCAAACAAGCAAACAATACAAACAATGCACACAGATTCAATCAAGTATTTGTATTGGCTATGTATTTAATAACATAGCTCCGATACCAACTGAAGCAACCCTCCCTAATTCGCCATGGTATTTGAATGGCGCAATTTTTCTTATGCTAAATTCAGGGTTACTTACTTTCAGGACCAACCTGTCTTATAAAATTTCTTTCTTTTATTAATTTTTTTCTTTTGATTCTTCCCAAGATCCAATCTGATCAATATAGGAATATTGATATACGTCTTGTAAAGCTATTTGTGTATATATATATATGGACATACAAAACATTTTAGCTCTAATATTAGAGTTTTCAGGTAAAGAATATTTCAATTTATTTTTAAATTAAAAATCAGACTAATGGTTTAGTCACAGTACAAAAAAATGTTGGGAAAACCTCCTATCTGAATCTTTGTATAGATTTACTAATAAATTCTTGTTTGCTTAGGCTTGTGTGTCCAACGGTTGTATATTTAATAAAACTTGAAAGTTGACCCATGTCATTTTAAACATTGGCAATATTACTTCACAAATTAATGAAGCAGGGTGGGGGGGTTGTGCATGCTGCTGTGCATCCTTATACACATAAGCATGTACAACTACTATTCAATCTTTCTGGGTTTGTAGACCGGCCAGCCTAGTCAAGTTGGACCCCTATACTGCCTTGCTACAATTTCCTACTTTACTCATTCATTTAAACATCAAAACTTGTGTAATCTGAGTTCATTCTTTCCTATATTTCCAAATGTCCTGCCCCTGTGTTCATTCTCACTTCAGTGTATTTAAAGTCAAATGCATACAAGTCTGAGTCTCTAAAACAATCTGTTATGTATGCATATACTACTTGTTACACATATGTCTTAGTTATACTACCAATTTCATTACTCAGTTTTTGCAATTACATGCTTACAGGTTATAACATGAAGCTAAATTCTTTTATCTTTTACCACTGAGAATAGTTCTATCACATAGTAACTTTAAAGCATTCATTACATCACAGTCTGAATTCCAGCATAATTCAAATATTACTTACATAGAAGTTCCTTAGCTAAAATAAACATAAAGAGACATTCTTCTATAAAATCATAATTTAGTTAATTAGAAGATTCTTCCTAGCATCACACATCTGCTTTCTTATCCCTAGCTTCCTCTTTCCCTGCAAACATCTCATGACCTACTCCATAATACATATGAAGCACCCATTTGATGCAAGCAACAAACAGGTCAGACTTAAGTCTGGTGTAAGTAAAATCACTTGTTAATGCATAAAGACTAATGAAATATGTTCCATTATTACCTTTTCTGTTCTCAGAGGTTAAGTGTTTTACTCAAGGTAATTAAATCACCTTCTCATGTTCAAATTACAAAGTATTATTCCAGTGGTGTGTGTGTGCTGTTAAACAACATGTGTGTATTCTTAGACTAACTTGTCATCAGAAACCTTAGTCTAGAAAATGATAACAACCATCATACACACACACAGGTTGGTGCTAACACCCAAACATGCACAAACATGCACAAACAATATTAATGGTATTGAGCTAAAGTATCCATCCTGAGTCTACATATTAGGACTCCCACATACTTCTAGCCTATTTACCCTTGCATGTATAATCATTTCATGTTATTCTAAGGTCCAGTATTACATTCATGGTTGCACTGGTGCACAATGCCTGGAACTACTACCTGGTTTCCAATGCACTACAAGCTTCTTGGGCATAAACATGCCATGTGCAAACTCACACCCCAACCTGGATGCAAGCCAACCACTATGTCATACCCACTCCCTCATACCCAATCCTGATAGAGGTGACCCACATCCTTAGTTTAATTACTAAGTTTTTCATATGACTCAACATTGTCTATGCAGTGTCAGTCCCAAAACTATTGTACACATAACTAATGTATGCTCTCAGGTCTCATACAACAATCAATCATTCATCCATTCATGTATTCGACAACTAGTCAGTTATACTTGTATACCACTTCAAGTCAGTTTTAGATAGAGACATATCCTAGGCTAAAGCATAGATTAAAGCATTTTTAGAGAGTGAAATGCTAATGTGGTTTTCCAGCAATATGGATCTCACAGTCAATCCACACATTAAAGTGGGTTTGCTTGTTACTCAACCCTATTTCCAGAGGACACTTAATGATGGATTAAGGCCCAGCATATGGAAATCCCATTGCACCCTAACCATCTCTTTCAGTTGCAAGACATAAGCCAGAGAATCTCTTTCTCTTACTTCCTTACACCCTACTTTTCTTATTAATCCTTGCTTTAACTAACAATATTTCTCAAGTTCATAAACACCCAAGAATCAGTCATTATTCCATCACAAATTATCATGTATAGACAAGCATAGGTTTAGTGATAGCAAAGCAATTAAATCACATAGTTTCAGGAACAACAGAAACTTATTAAACTGAGAATGCATACAAAGTATCAAACAGAAATCAAAATAAACTAAAGGGTACATGGCTGCCTTTCATAGGTCTTAATGCCTTTCCAAGTGAGGGTTTACTCACCAAAGTACTCCTTCCCAAGTCTTGGTTCTGATCTGCCATGGCTTCTCTAAAACTGCTGCCTGTTTCTATATTTTGTTTTCTAGTTTCTAACCCACAAACATAGGAGGTGGTGATCTTTATGTAGGGGAGCTGCTAGGGTTTTAAGGTCAATTAAGTAATTTATTTTTCACCAGAAATCCCATCACCCAGTCCGGGCTTCACCCAACAATCCACCCTCTCCACTTTCCCTTTCCCACCATTTCACCTTTTTCCTTGTCTTGGCCATTTTTGGCAAATTCCTTCACACACACCATATGCATGACTTTGGCCTAGACATGGTTTTTGTCTTTTCTGGATTACCATGCATATAGGCTTATGTGTCTAACCAGATATGTGTGTGTCAACCAAGTATCATGCATGTCTTATATTCATGTATATTTTTTTTAACACACACATGCAACTATGCTCATACTTAATCTATAGGGGTTAGGACTAAAACTGCCTAAGCCACTTATACACTGCAATTAGGCTAATGTGTACATACTTAAAAGGTCATGCATCCATCTACTTTGTATTTTCAACTAAATGTCTTTCTTTTATAAAATAATTAAATTTTTATATGCTTGCTTAAAATATGGGCTGTCACAGTTTATAACTACCATATCACTTCAACCATTCACAATATAATTTCCAACAGATCATATAACACAATATTTGAAAAGTAAAATCAACATTATAAGGAATCCTGTTGGATCCCTCCAACCTATCCCCTTGCACCACAACTCATATATCAACACACGTATGTGTGTATGTGTGTGTGTAAATCAATAGTGATGAGGAATCCTGTTGGATCCCTCCAACATGTCACCCTACATCACATACATTATATAGTCAAAAAATATAAATCAACCGCTTCGAGGCGGGATCGTATATAAAGGGTCATCCACTCATACACGGGAACGTATAATGTCTCATCTGCTCCAGGGGTGGAAATATATCCAAACCAACTGATAAAACATTAAATCATTCAAACAAGCAACAAAAATCATAAATAAAAATATTTACACTTATATAAAATATAAGTGGGTCAGAGCGGTGAGTTTAACTCACCGAAATTCCAATTATCGCCAAAGCGTTTCGGTTTGAGTTAAAAACGAATGGGCGTTCGATTTTAACACAAATTCCTATAAGCTCCAAATTATTCCAATCCAACTTTATAATGTAGATTTCATCGATACAAATGCAATGCAGCTCGTCACGTTCAAATTCGACCTCGTATGAAAAAGTTATACATTTATAAGCATTCAATTTTAAATAATAATTAATTACAAGTCATTAATTACTAATCCACTAATTAACTTAACTTAATCACGCTCGTTTTCGTTCCAGATGCGCAACATTTCAAAACCGCGACATCGTGACTTTAAACCCACGCCCCCGCCATTGCCAACAACCATCCACTGCCGTGCCTTCGCCTGACGTCGAGTCGACCTCCCTTCATCCAACGCCGCCGACCGCGTTGCCTATAATGCCTCCATGACCAAGAAAACTACCAACATGCTTCCAAGAACGGAGCCAAATTCTGGCCATCTCCGTCCACCATCGCCCAATCGCACCATCCATTGAGTCGAGCTCCCCCACGCGAACGTTTTCTTAGTTGACAACTTCACCTAACTCCGCCTCTAGAGGCGCCTAGTAATGTCGACCGTTTGATTATGGGTTTTCTAAGTGGGGGCTCTGAAGTTTAGTTTTAGGGTTTGCAAATAATGAGAAATTCAAGACCTTTTATAGAAAACTTATCAAACACTATCCATGTCCAATATTTCCGAACTCCAATCGAAGCATGTCGACTGGCGTTTTATATGAAATACCCCTATTCCAAACATGATCGAACTAGTATGAGGCCCAATTCCATTATATACAGAAGTTAGCTTTTAAAATCATATTATATTATAAATTCCTTAAATTGATTTCTATGCGTTTCAAACTCGCACGACCAAACGATATTTCCGGTCGCCACGAAATTCAACGGCATATAATAATTCACTATTACGGATCTAGTGACAGTGGTTTCGTCAAAATTCAAGACGGTGCTCCAGAATGATATTTTCAAACGTTAATTAAAACAAGTTATTATTATAACCAATTTAATCACTTTTAATCTAAATTCAAAGTTTACTATTATCATTCTCTTTTTAAACAGAATTTAATAAGTTTATGAAATCACTTTTATTCATATAAAGATCCAAGATTCAATTATTAAATATTCCAATTATTTAAATTCATTATTCAAATAAATCCCTATAATTTAAATTTAAGCTACATTACTTATTCAACCAATATTTCATATTTAAAATCAATTAAATATTTCAAATTCAAATGACTGAAATTCTGAGTCGTTACGTATGTTGTACCTTCACCCTACCACAGCCGACCTGCGGAAACTATGATTCCAGTATAGACACTGCAGTGAATTAGATAGACACCTCTATATCCTTTGATCTATACACCGTATGTGATAGGACCTAACCACATATAGTAATCGACTCGTATCATATCAATTATATCGAACATCTTCTCATTTTCAACTTTCTTATAGCGGTAGACATTCATAATGGTTGTTAACTTGAGTATTACTCTATACATACCTGTATACATCACCCAATGTTTTAACGCTTTTATCAGAATGAGATAAAACACCCTTAATCATTCATATAGGCCTTTATTGGTCTAGGTTTGATTTGCGCAAACCGTAGACATTTAGATGTATGGTTAAACAATTCAGACGTCTGGATTCTTTTTCAAACGTCCGACCGTACCATTCAAGCGAATAACTTACTGATGAAAATACCAGCAGCTCTTCAAACGTCTGAACCCTTAATCCAAGCACATGAATCAACATTTCAGATGTTTGAAACCTATTTTTAGATGTCTAAAAATGGTCTAAAGTCAACGTAATGTATCCAGTTTTTCACTGTTAAATTTCATATGTCTGAATTATTATTTCAGGCGCCTGAATGTTGTTAAACTCAGGCATTCGCCTTTTTTGGGTCTTTCATTTAGCAACCGTCCATCCTCATATCAACTACATTTATACTTTTAAATAAGTTATAGAGAGGTAATACAATATTTATATGGTTTTTTTGTTTATAGATTATCTTATTAATACTCTAATTCCCTTTTTATCACCATATTTAATAACTTCGTTATCAATATAGTTCGTCCCTTGTCACATCTATTCTATAGTTATCGTCGTCTTTACTTGTACTAAAACTATAGCAATCATCATTTTAATTGCATGACCTTGTGTCATTAAAACCCATACTTCATACTTCATCATTTATATTAGATAATTCTACTTATGGTTCATATATATACATATATATATATACATACATATATACATACATATATATACATACATACATACATACATACATACATACATACATACATATATAACATTTGTAAACCTAAATTTAATATCAATGTTTCAATTCAACATATACCCATGATCAATTCATGACAACTATGGCCATCACCCAAACATAGGCTATAAAGATGAAATAGAAGCATATATGGAAATATATAGCAAAGTAAACAAGTTCTCGCACACAAATTAACCAAGGTAGCACCGATTTAGATTGGAATTCTCTCCTCTCTCATTAATCAAATTTGCTCTAATCTCCAAACTTTATGAATCGCATTGATTTTAGTATCTTCTTGTTGCTCTCTTCGTCCTAATCTCTTTAGACCGAAATTTTGTTGAAATTGACGGAGAATAAGCTTCGGATTTATAGAGGTTTAGGTTTAAGGTTTGCTTCGTTTTTATTAGTACCCCGTTTAGTACTAACGGGCCTTAATTAGGACCCAACCCGCCCTATTCGAACCCGACCTTTATTTAGTTGTAATTTTTAATTAAGTCATCTGATTTATATATACGTTTTTATAGTCAAACTTAACCATAAAAATATGCTCTATGCAACGATCCATGTTTCGTCGCTAAATTCAATTATTGATAAAGATCCCAATTTTACCCTTTTTAGTAAAATTATAATTTTACGTTTCATTAAATATTAATTTAATTATTAAAATTTATAGGGTGTTACAATAAGTTAATCCACATCCAACACCGTCCATCATAATATTTTTTGCTTCAATGGTATTAATCCCTGAATTGTTGACCACCAAATTAATTATATCCCTTTTGGAGTATCTAAATATTTGTATTGGCAACCCTTCAATTAGAATATGCAGCAGAGAAGCGATATCACCTAATGTCATGGTCGTCTCAACAAATTGTAAGTGAAAATACTTGACTCGGAATGCCGACTTTCGACAAAACCATACATAAGTAATGAGATTTTTTGGTCGTGCAATGCACGTGCATATTAAAAAGCCACCTTACATAATGATATAAAATTGTAAAATTATAATTTTTTATAACTTGATAAGTAAAAGTTCAAAATTATTTAAAAAAATAATAATATTGTGAATATTACGTTGAGATTAGAGTTTGAACTGGTGTTACAATCTATGTATCAAAATGTTTATATGGAAATAAACGTTATTATGAGCAGGATTCGAACTCTCGTTAAATTCCAATTTTTTATATAGCTTTGATAATTGAAATATTAAAATTATAAAGAAAAACATTATGAAAATTACGATGAGATTAGAATTTGAACTTGTGATATAATTTATGTATCAAAATTTTCATTTGAAAATAGATGTCAAATTTTTTTTTTTAACGGGATTCGAACTCCTGATGTCTTATTTGTATATTAGGGCATTTTTGAAACTTTGTATAGTTGCTAAATCAAGTTCCAGTTTAGATGAAGGATGTATGACTGCTTTACCAATCGTTGAGACTCAAGCTGTAAATCTTAAACATGGAAAAAAATCATTGGCTTATCAAATTATACATCAAGTTGTGAAAAAGATTCAACAAAAGACGAAAACAATTCCACTATCCGTTTTAATTACGTCAAGCAATACGTGGAGTAACTCCCGATATAGCAGTAAAAGCAAGACGTGTAGGCGGGTGTCGAACCAAAAAATTGTTACCCTGTTTCAACTATTGATAAAGAAAATTTATTAAAGAAGGTGCAACAAGTTTCAACAAAAAGATACACTGTAGAAGATTCCAATATCACTTAATAATTGCTGCATCATTGCCAATTTAAAGTCTTCTTTCATCACTGTATCATGCTCCTAGAAAACAGTTTTATGGTATAATGGATTACTATTTTATGATTGCGTGTTGCGTGAAGAATCACGAAACTGTCATGGATGTGTTGTTTGTTGCTCCACATTTCACAATTTCATATTTTGCTCAATGAAGATGTAATGAGCGGGAAGATACTAAAATAGCCAACCTGTCAACTGGTCATGCCATGGCGTCCATCTGTGGACAGGCTTACAAAATTCACTGGAAACTTGGTTCCAGGTTTGCGAATATTATCGGTGAATTTAAAAGAATAACATGGTTTGCCATGATTTATTGTTTCAGTTTCACTTCTGTAGTTTTGTTCCATATTTTACCTATGTTTTCTAGAATTGTAGTTTAAAAGAAAAAAACTCATTCCAGAAAAAACCATTGCTACACTCCAGTAGCATAGTTGAGGAATGGATTCATGATCTCATAAGAACCTCTGTAATTCTGGTCACAAGCGTTCTAGTTGTTCAACAACAGACCAATAACTCAAAAGTCTACTAAGCATATCATCGTAGACGAATTCTTATTCAGGGCATATCATATTACATATATCATATGACAAATTCTTAGTCAAGGCATATCTTATTACATATACCATATGACGAATTCTTATTCAAGGCATATCTTATTACATATATCATAAAACCTACACTTCACCATCATCGTACATCAAAGAAGAGCCTGATTACCACAGTCCAAGTTATCTCCACCTCCTCCTCCACTTCCTATACCGCCACCACATTGGCTTTGGCATCCAGCTCCACAGTATTGACTTGTGGATCCACAGTACCCGTATTGGCTACAGCATAGCCCGTTACTGCATAATGCTCCACCGGCTTGGCTACCGCATTGTTGAGCGTACGAGCTTGTGAAGAGGGCGATGGTGAGAATGGTTGTTACCAAGAAGACTGTCTTCATTGCTGTGAGTTGTGAATTGAGAAGGAGATGGGGTGGCTTTATATAGGAGTACCTAGGACGGTTTCTACTAGTTTGATTCAGTGAGTCAGCCAGTCAATTTTGTCCAGTAAACTTTAATTCTGGTTTACCAGTCCTTCTTCCAGTCGACTCTAGTTTGGATGTGGCGTATAGACATACTCTACTTGCTTATGTTACGTCAGTTCTTTTTATCAGTCTGGATCAGGGAATGTGTGGTGCTAGAGTATTGCAAACATGGTAGCAGTCTCCAGTTTAGTCTAAGCTTTTTCCACCCTAATGTTATGATATATGGTTAGATATTTGAATTCATGAGCAGTTTTTTGACGCTCAATTTGAATCATAAGTTGCATGCTCAAAATTTTCATTGTTGAATTATATCCTATTTATGGGATTAACTCCTTATTTCATATATTTTTTGGAAAAAAAAAATTACTACGCATTTATTAATTAGGAATCATGGAACCATAAAAAACGTGCTCTTCCCTCAAGAACTGCCTTGGGAAGAGAGAGTGATAATCCAAACTAAAAATCATTTCTTGTAGCGATCATTCCAACTATTAAGATTCCATTTTGCAACAGCTTATTTTGAAATTGTTTAAATATAGTTTTGAATAGTTAGTTTAAAATTTGATTTATAAATAGAAATTTAAGATGAAGATCAACTGCTAAGTTAAATTAAGTAAAGTAATTTATAAAACCTAGTAATTAAATATGTTCATATGTACCAAGCAACAAATTGTTACTCTCATGTGTCTAATTGTTAACCGTTTTTGTAAGCGCATAGCCAACAATATCTTGTTCAGTTAAAATTATGGATTGAAGTAGGCACAACGCAACTAGGTATGTCTTATTTAGTTGTCCATCGTTGTTTCATTTCAATTATATGACTTATGAACCGCAAAGAAGAATGATGGATAATTTGTCATTTTATTGCAGATTGAATAAAACGGGAAAGATTTTACCGATTTTTTTTAAGTTTTGATTTTTTTAGAATATGATTTTGTGGTTTGTTTTCCTTCTTCTGTGTGCACAATTCGTTCGTTCAATCTAAAAGTAAGAGAGAAGAAGTAAATGAAAAAGTTTGTTGGTGATAATGATCATCTTCTTACAAAGAGTTGTGAAAAACACTTGAATAAAGATAAGTGGTTTACATGTTAACTTGGCTATTTATAAGTAGTTGCAAAATATGCTATAAGTTTTATGTTCTATAATAAACTGTTCAACGCCATGCTCCTTGGTTTTTTTCCTCTGTATGTACTTAATTTATTAATGTGGTTCGACTATTTATAGAAAATAACTCAAGCTAATTCACTTCTATTTTTGGGAATGACCTAAACATAGGTCGGCCAACTTAAAAGTCTACCTAAAGCACTGCTCGCTTGACAATAAAGGGACCTCCAAGTGACCACACTAAATAGGGGTTGAGGTTGGCATCAACTATTAAATTAAATTAAAATTAAGATCCAATAACTACATAGAGTTCTTTGGATGATTAAATCACTCAATTTTCTACAGTAGTAGGTATGATGATTTGACAAACGATGCATTCGCAGACAAGTTTGGACCGATTCATGCTGGCGTTGCACGTCAGATATGAGATCCACAACATTAAATCATAACATTGGACCGTTTGGCTCAATGAATCAAATTTACTGGTTAGCTTCAAAAGGCAATGACTAACCCAATTGCTACCCCAACGTCCATAATTTTAACCTCTTTATATTTCTACGCTTCTCTCTTCTTCTTTCTCACCAACATCAACCCCAACTTTAACCCAAAAAATCCGCAAAAGACAATAACGTTTTGAGGTAATTTTTGATATACTCATCTAGATCTCATTTTCGTTTACTTTACTTTTTTTCTTGATTTTTTTCCCGAGTTAGAGATTTACCGAAGCAGTTCACATAAACTCCCACCATAGTCTTAAGAATAGATTGGAAGAAGTTTTTACTTCTTTGAAAGATGACGATGCCCGGAATTGGCTTCGGTTGGAGATAGAACGTTCGCAATACATAGTTAGATACCAACAGTTTATGATGGACAGTTCACTTGCCTATCATCCGAGTTCTACTTTTATTCCGTTGTATTTCTAGTTTTCTTTGTATTTTTATTTCAATTTCTAGTGATTAAATGAAATTATATTTTTAATTATATTATTTAACTATGTAATTAGAAAATAATTAAACAAAAATACAACAACAAAATTATTATTTATAACAAAACAATTAGAATATCTCCTTACGAATACCTCTTTTGTAAGATAGGAACGCATTCCCCTTTCGAAAACCATACCACTTTCAAATGCCCCTTTCACGTCGCAAACAAACACCACCAAAGAGCGACAAGTTTGCCAAAATAACATGCCTATTGGAAAAAAGAGATTATTTTATTGTGTTTTTGAGAAGCCAAAATAAATATCACCATCTAAAGAAAATCCACTTAGTGTTTCAATTTGCAATCAAAACACTCAATGAATCTATAATGATTGAGCTGCAAAAAGCTATAATGGAAATAAGAGAATGATATCACGGAAAATAACGTAGAGTCAAACAGCTTTATTGTAGATAAACTTCAATATTCAAAGTTAATTTGTTAACAATCCCTAATATTTTTTTGTAAGAAAAAGAAATATTTCTTACTTATATATATATATATAACAAAAACGAAATAAATTATT
The DNA here is from genome assembly GCA_030737815.1 of Allium fistulosum. NCBI lineage: Eukaryota > Viridiplantae > Streptophyta > Magnoliopsida > Asparagales > Amaryllidaceae > Allium > Allium fistulosum. The sequence goes on from CM060903.1 coordinate 1,413,137,085, forward strand.
ATACATGCAGTTTATAAATCTTGACTAAAATATGGTTTTGGCTTACATTGAGGGTTTAGGCCTTGATTTTAAACTTAGACCCGAACTTTGTTGATTTGATTTAAAAGAGATCTGATCAAATTAATATTTTTATTAACGTTTCTAAAGCTAAGTGCTAAAAATATTTAATTTAGTGCATGTAGCAGTAAATAACGTAGCTTTAATAGATTTGTTAATTAATAGTGCTAATAAAAAAACAGAGCGGTCCAAATGCATTTTGCGTTTCAACATTGATTTAATTTAAGAGGGAATTAGGAAAAAGGACAAACTTTGAAAAAAAATTCAACTGAATGACCCAAAGTTTCACTTCTGGGTTGACGGACAAACTTTGAAAAAAAATTAGACTGAAGGACAATGCTAGTTATAACTAGCATTATTTTTAGTTTTTACGCTATACAAAATGCTAGTTATAACTAGCATTATATTCAGTTTTACACCATACAAAATACTAACTATAATTAGCATTGTCCTCCAACCTAATTTTTTTCAAAATTTATCCTCCAGCCCAAAAATGAAACTTGTTATCCTTCAGCCTAATTTTTTTTTAAAGTTTGTCCTTATACTTATTTTCCACTTAATTTAACATGTATTTAACAACATAGGAACCTCGAATCTACAGACCATGTTTTATTTTGGTTTGAGGAGTGGGGCTTTATTATATTTTAGGTTTGTATCTAAATGTATCCAACGAGAATTTGTTATATTTACGTGTTGGTTGTTATTCTCACACACACACGCATGTGTGTGTGTGTGTATGTTACGTATTTGCTCTAATACGCAGAGTATTATGTGATTTCTTGGACGATGCTTACATCCTGTGATTAAGCAGTACGAATTGTAACGCTCCCAGGGCATGCATAATATTTGTTAAATTAATCTTTATATGATTAATTCTTGTTGGTTTATGGATAATATGAAACCAACTTTGCAAGACATTAAAAGCACGTTGGGTCATCTTCCTTTCACTTTTATGAACCTTCGTAAAATAAGATTTGACTAAATGACTTAGTTATTACTTGAACAAGTTTACTTCAAAAATAATCCATGCAGTTCAGTGGGCAACTATTTCAGGATTCCATGCACTAGATCCCACGACTAATATGACTGCTCCAATACATTAATACTAGTGAGCAGGGTCGGTTCGGATTATTCAATTGCCCTATGAGAAATAATTTTGTTGCCACTCACTAATAAAATAAAAACCTTGGAAAATATAAAACCAACATTTTTTTTTTCTTGAGTTCATACATAGTATATATTCAGACAAAAATATTCATCGAAAGCAACACCTTATTGAGTTTTTAGAAGCAAACAATTATATCATCATATTCTAGCATATCCATATATTCTTATTTAATGGAAATCGTTATCAACTCACTTAATTTTTCTTGTGACATAATAGTTTGAAGATATGTTTTATTAGCTTTTAAAGAAATTTCTTTCTACCGACGCCACCGTAACCGAAATAGTTAATATGATTCAATATGCAATGCATACATGTAGAAACCCACTCATATCACAGTAAGATCTTAAGAAATCAAGGATGCTATTTGATTTGGTTAATTCTGATGGAAAGATTATTCTTAGTTGTGTAAGTTCAAAATATAATTCTTTTCCACAAATATCACCCTCTCCGTTGTGTTTTGAAAAAGTCTCTAGTTTCATACAATACTCTTTCAATTGTTTATCTTCAATGGTTTTAAAATTTTCACTCAACAAAATCCATAAGTTCTTTCATAAAGCTCAAATTGTTCAAATCGATCCTTAAGCGAAGTAAGAGCTTGGTCTATTATATGAAGAAAGTATGTAACTCTAAAATTATCTTCCAAGGATTGAGTTTCATTAGCATTAACTTCTACATCCTCGTCGATATTACTATTAGTACCATTATTACTAATTATATTATTATTATCATGGTTTTTATCATTATTGTTGTTGTTGTTATGACTTTTAAGACTTTGTCATTTAGTTTTGGGTTCCATCTCTATTTGATCCCAACTTGTTTGGAAATAATAGCTTAGTTGTTGTTCGTTGTTGTTGTATTATTTTGTGGTTTATTTTCCTTCTTCTGGGTGCACAACCCAATTGTTCAATCTAAAAGTAAGAGAGAAGAGGTAAATGAAAAAGTTTGTTGGTGATAATGAACTAATCTTCTTATAAAGAGTTGTAAAAAACACTTGAATAAAGTGGTTTACATGTAAACTTGTCTATTTATACATAGTTGCAAAATATGCTATAAGTTTTATATTCTATAATAAATTATTCAACGTCATGCTCCTTATTTTTTTCCTCTGTATGTACTTGATTTATTAACGCGATTCGTCTATTTATAGAAAAAAACTCAAGCTAATTTACTTCTGTTTTTAGGAATGACCTAAACATAGGTCGGCTAACTTAAAAGTCTACCTCAAGTCGTTTGGCAACAAAGAGACCTTTAAGTAACCACACTAAATAGTGGTTGAGGTTGGCATCAACTATTAAATTAAATTAAAATTAAGATCCAATAACTACATAGAGTTCCTTGGTTGATTAAATCACTCAACTTCATATGGTAGGTATGATGATTTGAAAAACCATGTGTTCGCAGACAAATTTTGACCAGTTCATGCTGGCATTGCACATCAGATATAGGATCCACAACTTTGTATCATTTGGCTTAACGGATCACATTTGCTGGTTGACGCCAGAACAACAGTTATCCCAATGACTACCCCAACGTCCATAATTTTAACCTCTGTATATTTCTACGCTTCTGACTTCTTCCTCCTCTCCAACATCAACCCCAACTTTAATCCAAAAAATCCGCATAAAAAACAATAACGTTTTTGAGGTAATTTTTGATATACTCATATAAATCACATTTCCGTTTACTTTCATATATTTTTTGAATTTTTTTGAGTTTTTCCCGAGTTAGAGATTTGCTGAAGCAGTTTACAATAACTCCCGCCGTAGTCATAATTAAATAAGACTTGGTCCGAACGAGGTTTACTTCTTTGGAAGACGACGACATCCGAAATTGGCTTCGGTTAGATATACAACGTTCACAATACACAGTTAGATACCAACGGTTTATGATAGGCAGTTCACTTGCCTATCACTCAAGTTCTATTCCATTGTATTTCTAGTTTTATTTGTATTTTTATTTCAATTTCTAGTGATTAAATAAAGTTATATTTTTTAATTATATTATTTAACTACGTAATTAGAAAATAATTAAAACAAAAATACAACAAAAAAATTAATTATTAATAACAAAACAATTAAAATGCCCCCTTACAAGTACCCTTTTTTAAGACAGGAACACATTTCCCTCTTGAAAACCATGCCCCTTTCAAACGCTCATTTCGCATCGCAAACAAACACAACCAAAGAGTGACAACTTTTCCAAAAACCTTGCCTATTGGAAAAAAGAGACTATTTTATTGTGTTTGTTAGAACCCAAAATAAATATCACCATCTAAAGAAAATCCACATAGTGTTTCCATTTGAAATCAAAACACTCAATGATTCTATAATGATTGAGCTGCAAAAAGCTATAACGGAAATAAAAGAATGATATAACGGAAAATAATAGAGAGTCAAACCTCTTTATTATAGATAAACTTCAATCTTCAAAGTTGATTTATTAAAAGTCCCAAATTATTTTTGCAAGAAAAAGAACCTATTTCTTCGTTCTATATAACAAAAGTAAAAAAAATTATTACTCATCTAGTTTAGACATCTTGATTAAAATAGAGTACTAGCTTACATCGAGGGTTTAGGCTTTGATTTTAAACTTATATCCGAACTTTGTTGGTTTAATTTAAAAGAGATCTGATCAAATTATTTTATTTTACTAAACATGTGCTAAAAAATCTTTAATTTGTTGTGTGTAGCAGAAAATAACAGAGCTTTAAGTTGATTTGCTAATTAATAACACTAGTTAAAAAAAACATAGCGGTCCAAATGCATTTAGCGTTTTAATGTTGGTTTAATTTAACATGTATTTAACCGCATAGGAACCTCAAATCTAAAGACCATGTTTTATTCTGGTGGATTTAACTGCGTCATTTGAGGAGTAAGGCTTTGTTATATTTCAAATTTGCATCTCAACGTGTCTAACGTGATTTTGTTATGCTTATGTGTTGGTTCTTATTCACACACACACACACACACATTACGTATTTGCTCTAATACGTAGGATATTATGTTATTTCATGGTTGTGAATTGTAATATTCCCATGGCATGCATGATATTTGTTAAGTTCATTATATGATTAAATCTTGTTGGATTATGAATAATATGAAACAAACTATGCAAGGCATTAAAAGCATGTTGGATCATCTTTCTTTCACTTTTATGAACCTTCTTAAAATAAGCTTTCTTCAAACAAATTGAATTAATTATTACTTGAACAAGTTTACTCCAAAAATAATCTATGTACGTAGTTCAGTGGGCAGCTATTTTAGTATTCCACGTACTAGATCTCACGACGACAAATATGACTACTCCGATACTTCCATATGCATATGTCAAATAATCCGTGCATAGCACATGATAATATTATAATATGTCGTATTTATACTTTTAATGTTAAAATTGAAACTTTGTCATGCAACGTATGATAAATTCAGTAAAATAAACGAACTATAAATATAATTTTTGAATAGAATAAATTATATTGTGTTTAGGTGAAATTTCTAATTTCACATACTATTTTCCGATGTTGAGCCAAGAAGGCATGGAACGGCCCGTAAACATCGATTGGACCATTCATGTGAGGTGGAGAACGACTACCGCTTGGCTCCAACTATCCAAACGTCAGACATGATGGCTATGACCAAGTAGCTAGTAAGGGAGAGCCAAGCCTTGACCAATGATGATTGGGGATCTCAAGAAGCTCTACCCCGTTCACAGACAATATTTTACACGTGGAATATCCAAGAAGATTTAGCATACCGTCGATGCCTGCCTACGAGGGGAAAACCTACCCCATGCAACACATCATGAGAAATGAATGGCTGATGGACTCTGCACGAGCGGATGATGCCATAAAATGCAGTTGTTTTCCCATCACTCTTTTTTTCATAACAATGATGTGGTTCATGAGATTGCCCCAAGGTCAATCTCTAGACTACATGATTTAGCAAAAAAAATTGTGGAGAAGTTCCGTATGCATGCCACTCGCCCCAATGATGTAATGTCTCTATTAAGCATGATCTAGGCTCCGAGATAATCATTGAAGGGCTATTTGGAGATATTTCATACAGCAATCATAGAAATCAGTAATCCGAATGGCCATTCAATATTGATGGCAGTAATAAGAGGGATTGACTTAGAGTCTGACTTTGGCGATTGGTTAGCTTGCAAACCACCCACGACGTTGGAGCGTTTCTATGCAAAAGCAGCTTAGTATTTGAGGAATATGGAAGCTAGATGCTTTAAAAGGAAGAATTTTGTGGGACCGAGTGGAGAGGGAGTGCAGAGTAACATTGCAGTGAAACGGTTCGGGGAGAGTTCCAAAAAAGTTCAAGTAAATGTCCAAAATAAACCGAATCAGCAAAAGAAAGGCGGTGATAGGAACCATGAACAAAAGAGGGATTTTGGAAAGGGAAAGTTTAGGATTCCAATGTACGATACCTACACCCACTAAATACATCTCTAGAGAACATCTACTTGTCAATATGCAATGCCAAGCAGTATAGGAAGCCACGTCCAAAATAATCGGTAGAGAAACAAAAGCAGATTGGAAAATATTGCCGGTTCCATGAATGTTATTGTCAAAACACGAATGAATGTAGACATCTCCAGAATGTTATCCAGAAACTGAGTCGGGAAAGAAAACTACAGCAGTTTTTTAAAGCCCTATAGGATGGTGGGCAGGGGACATCCAACCCCAACCGAGGAAAAGCGCTGCACATGGCTGAGGAGCCTACGTGAACAGGTGGAAGATTAGTTATCAATATGATAGCTGAAGGGCCATATCCAGCTGATAAGAGCTGGCACAAGATGGAGAGTTATGCTAGTGCAATCATGCATAAGAATTTTTAGTGTTGTTCAAATACAGAAGATGAGACTCGAGCCAAATAGCAGTGTACAATGGCAGACAACATTGTATTCAAAAACAGAGATGCAAATAAGATAGAGGCAACGATCGGCCCCACCTTAGTGAGGAAGATCATGATTGACTGTGGTAGTTCCATGAATATAATTTTTAAAAAAGGCGCACGATCAGATGAGGATGGAAGCAAAGGACTTAATACCGTTTAAAGCTCATATTCATAGCTTTAAGGGTACTATAACCGAAGCTATCGGTTATGTTGAATTTCCCGTAGAATTGGGAGAATATGACCACAACAAAGTGTTGATTTTGTCATTTGTTGTCTTGGATGTTCACTCTCCATACAATTCCTTTCTGGGCTGATCGGCCCTAGCTGAATTCCGAGCAGCTCTCGCCTCGTGATGTTTTACTTTGAAGTTCCCAACTAATAACGGTGTTGGAGTTTCACATGATGATCAGGCAGCTAGATGTGCCTGCTACGTAGCTGATTTGAGAGAGGCACAGTGGAGAGAGAAAGGTAAGGGCATTGATAAGTCTCTCCGCATCCAAGCCACCGAAGATTGACGACTGGCGCTACAATTGGTTCTATAAAGACATAGATCTGAGGGATGATGAGGAGGAGCCCAAAGAAACTAAGGCTGCATCCGTTGAGCTGATGATTGACATCATAGTTAGCCACAATGACCAATCACAGGTCTTAAAGATCGGATCACAGCTCATCCCCCTGATGATGAAAGAACTTGCTGGTTTTCTCCGAGCGAATCTCGATGTGTTCTCTTGGACCCATTCTGATATGTGTGGGATCTCGCCTTCCATTGTGAGCCACGCATTAAATATTGACCCGAGGCATGTCTTGGTGAAACAAGGAAGGCATGGCATGGATCCGAAGAGATCTACTATCCTTAAAGAGGAGGAGGATAAGCTCAAATACAATAGGTTTATTCGCGATGCCCTCTATCCAAAATGGGTATCAAATCCTGTACTTGTGAGAAAGGCGAATGGAATGTGGTAAACATGCGTTGACTATTCGGACTTAAACAAGGCGTGTCCAAAAGATAGTTTTCCTCTTCCAAGGATCGATCAGTTAGTGGATTCAACCATAGGACAGGATTTTCTATCTTTCATGGATGCATACTCCGGATATAATCAAATCCCGATGCACATCCCCGACCAAGAGCACACCAGCTTTATTACCGACATGGGATTGTATTGCTATGTGGTAATGCAATTTGGAATGAAGAATGCTGGAGAAACTTATCAACACCTGGTCAACCAAATATTTAAAGAACAAATTGGAAAGACGATGGAGGTATACATGGATGATATGCTCGTGAAGTCACGACAGTCAAGCGACCACATCAGAGACTTAGCAGAAATGTTCGATATCCCTCGATATTACAAAATGAAGATCAATCCTCTAAAATGTTCTTTTAGCGTTGCATCAAGAAAATTCTTGGATTTTATTGTCAATGCTTGCGGAATCAAAGATAACCCTGAGAAGATTTGAGCAATTCACAACATCCAAGTGCCAAAGACTATCAAACAAGTATAGAGCTTGAATGAAAAGGTTGCCACACTAAGCTAGTTTATTTCCAAAGCCACTAATAAATGTATTCCCTTTTTTTCGACCTGATAAGAAGAAGGAGGAGGAACTTTGAATGGACACAGGAGTGTGAAGATACATTCCAAGCATGGGTAAACCACTTAGAGAAACCTCCTATCTTGTCAAAGCCGGTGGATCATGAAGACTTGTATATCTAATCAGCCATATCGGTACATGCTATAAGAGTCGCATTGCTTTGCGAGGAGAATCGAATTTGGAGACCGGTCCATTATTTTAGCAAGCAATTAACAGAAGCTGAAAGGAACTAGCTAAAGATAGAGAAATTAGTGTTGTTGATTGCTTCACGAAAGCCCCGCCCCTATTTTCAGGCTCATCCCATCAACATTTACACCGATCAGCCGTTACAATAGGTCTTATAGAGACTCGAGATGTCTAGAAGGTTACTAAAGTGGAACATCGAACTAATCCAATTCGACATCACTTATCTCCCTCGGAGAGCCATCCGAGGATAGGCACTGGTGGACTTTATAGCAGAATCCACTGCACAAGATGATCTCCCAAAGAGCGGTGGAGCCCCTACCATTTGGTGGAAATGCATACAGATGGAGCAACCAATAATCATTGTTCTGGAGCCGGGGTCATGCTAGTACCCCCATAGGATCGATCAATTTGCTATGCTTTGAACCTTGACTTCACTGCAATGAACAATGACATTGAGTATGAATCTTTAATTGCTGGACTCAAACTTGCCAGGGAACTAGGAATAAAATCTCTTGAAATCTTTTGCAATTCCCCGTTCATGGTATACTAAGTTAGGGGAGATTGTCAGGCTAAAGGACAATGACTTGCCCTATACCTTATCCAAGTCCAAGAGCTATTGATTGAATTTGACTATTATGACCTCACGCACATTCCCTAGGATCAAAACAAAAAGGCCGACTCATTGAAAAAGTTTGCTAGCACTGGGGATGCACAACAAATGGGCTTGGTTTCAGTCGAAGTACTAGACGCTCCGAGCATAAAATAGATGGAAATCGACTAGGTACTAGAGATGGAGCCTACGAAGGAGTTGTGGATGGATCCGATTAAAGATTATTTGCTACAGGTAGTTCTTTCCGAACGGAGGAATAAAAGACGATAAATCCTTCGCAAAACTCCATGATATATCATTCTAGAAAGAGTCGTGTAGAGAAAGGGTTTTTCCGTTTTCTTGCTCCGATGTATCATTCATGATGAAATAAAATGAGTCCTAAGGGAAGTTCATGAAGAGGAATGTGGCAATCACACTGGGGCAAACCCTAGCAAAAAATACTAAGTTATGGGTATTATTGGCCAAATGTCAATCGAGATGCTGCGGATTACGCTAAGCGATGCGAAATATACTAAATGTATGCAAAATTTCCGAGAGCTTTGCCAACGGAAATTACAAAAATAGCCAGTCCATGGCTATTTTCCACATGGAGCATAGATCTTATCGGTTCCTTACCAATCTCCAAAGGTGGTGCGAAGTACATCATCGTAGCAGTTGATTACTTCACCAAATAAGCCAAAGTAGATCCTTTAGTCACGATCATGAGGAAGAAAGTAATCAACTTCATTGTCTAAACATCATCTGTCATTTTGGCCTTCCATGAACCATTGTAACTGATAATGGAACCCAATTCGATAGCGTCGAATTCAAAGACTTCTACCGTCGGCAACATATTGGAATGAGATTTGCGGCAGTTGCTCACCCTTAAGAAAATGGATAAGTTGAAGTTGTGGATGAAACCATAAAGTCCATTCGTAAGAAATGTTTGGAAAAGGCTAGAGGCATGTGGGTGGATGAACTCCCGACAGCATTATGGGCTTAAAAACCATCCATAAGTCTGTGATTGGCCATACTCCATTCGCCTTTGCTTACGGCTCCGATGCCCTTATTCCTATTGAACTCAAAGTCCCTTCTCATCGAGTGACCTATTACGACCCCAAAACGAATAGAGATCTCCACTTAGAAACTCTAGACTTGGCAGATGAAAAGAGTGAAGAAGCTGATTTGAGGGCAACTGCACATCGATATCGAGTTGCCCGATACTACAACACTAAAGTTCGACCTAGGACCTTTGAAATCAACGATCTTGTCTTGAAATGGGTTTTTCCTATCCCGTCACACATGATTCCTACATGGGAGGGACCGTACATCATTGAATAGAGGCTTGGAGAAGGAACTTTCAAGCAAGCAACTGTTGATGGCGTCACACTCCCGAGGGCGTGGAACAGCAAGCATTTATGGCGTTGTTTCACTTAGTTTATTCTTTTTCATTCAGTTGTATTTAATTTCCGAATTTGCTATAGCATTTGATTTTACAAATACGTAATAAGACAAATTATGTCATTTCTTATCATTTGGCGAATAATATTTGAAATTTACTTCATATATGTGATTGTTGTAGCATTACATATTAGTTATGATACTTGACAATCTAAAACTGACATATCTGAGTAGGTTCCCAGAGTTTAGAGCTAACCAATTACATAAGTTCGCGATTAGACTAAATGAAATGAATGTGATTCAACCGTTCATTCGATGATTCTCGCTCACAACCCGATGGGCGGAGTACCTAATGAGAAATGGGTGTAACTTGACCATCCAATAATCAAATTGATCCCACCAAGCAATGGGACAAACGTGAATCAAAAAGTGATCATAACACGACTGATCTCTCTGCAAGTTAAACCGTGGGCATGGGGGCAAGCCAATCAATCAAGGAAAATACGGTTTGACTATTTTTCGAAATAACTCTAAGTCTTCAGAGCGTGGAACGGAGTAAAAACACAAATTAAGTGCGATCCGACCATCCGCCAACGAACTCTTATCCCCAGAGTGGGGATATGAGTATAAACAAATAGATGAGTGTGATTCGACTAATCACTATTCCATTAACTCCGACCTAAAATCGACAAGAGGAGTATAAATTCACTAAAGATGGAATTCGACCATCCACTATCTAACTCCTTTTACCCGAGAAATGAGAGCAGGAGCATAACCACTTAAACCAATAAATCTGATAGCGTAACACCAGAGCTTGAGCCCAATGTCTAGTACGACTTGAGGCCATGACTGTATGAAGACCTTGGGATAAAATTAACAGATTATCAACTGAATCAATGAGCGACGAATTACAAGTACATTGAATGGAAAATGTAATAGCTCAACTATTCAAGCAAATTCACACAAATTTTTGACAAAAGTAAAAGAACTTTATTTACATAAGCTTGGAAAGTCAAGTACAAGTATTCACAAAAAGAGAACCAAAAAATGGAGGCATAGCCCATACAAATTCGGCCAATTAATCCCAAAAGACTTGGGAGCATGAGGACACACAAAGAATTACTTCCTCCTTGGCTTCCTCTTCTTCTTCTTAGAATTGGGAGAGATTTCACTCGAACTTTCCCCACTCCTCTTCTCTCCTCTCTTCCCACTTCCTTAGCCTTTCACTAGAGTAGTCTGCGTTGACCCAGTAGGTGCATCTTGAGCAGGCTCTGGTTGAGGAGTGGAAGCATCCATAGTTTCTCCAAGCAAAAGGATGGAGATGGTAGGAGGAACGAGCTCCATTTTTTCCTTCTTGACTTTCGTCTCAAGGACAATGTCCGCCTAGAGTTTCTATGTCATTTCTTACATAGAAGGTCCAGACAAGGATTGAGAAGCTCTAATAATCATAACGTCATCATCAGTAGGAATCTCTTGACGTGGATCGCTTTCTTCCCTCAACAAACTGTCCACCAAGTGCTCGTCGATCACAAAAGCTTCCTCTTCCAGGACATAGTTATTACCGCAGCCATGATAGTTATGGAATCAGTCGCAGGCACCTGAGATCCTGGTTGAGATTCTTGAGGAAGAGGTGGAACTCCAACCAGAAGATCTAATGTTGAGGAAACATAACAAAAGAGATTAGATATAACGACCGGGGACGCTCCAGCTTCCTGAAGGATGGGTGAGGTTAATGAAATACCTTCTCCATATTGGTCACCTACGTGAGCCGGAGTGCCACAGAACCTCCTTCCATAATCAGGGAGAGCCTACTAGATGTATTGATATGCAGCTTCTCCAGATTGTAACCAGGCTCAATAAAAGAATCCACAGTGCTGTTGGGAATAACTTGGGTCACCGAATTCTGGTTATCTGCGACATTGTATGACACGGATTCGGAACCTTCACCAACTTCTTGTTGAGAGGTTATGGCATGCTATTTTTGGAGTATAAGTTGGGTTTCCTGTAGAACCTTGGGTTCGTCACCCAATAGAATTTTGCATTCCAGCCTCATTAGATCGATTCGTTCAGCGCCGAGAGCCTTTTCTCCCACTGAACATGATGCTCCCAAGCACGTACAAGATGGTAGGGATAGTCATCCCAGAGCCACTCCAATTTTCCGTGCTTTAGGATGTTGGCATTGTAAATAATAAGCAGTGGATCTTGTTCTTCCATAGCCTCCTCCTTGGCCTTCTCTTTCACGGCCTCCACTTCTCATTTAACGAGGGCATCGATGTCTTTGGCCTTTTCAACAACCATGTCTCTTTCAATCCTGAGGGTAACTAATTAGTCACAAGCATCCTGGCTGATTTTTAGCGTTTACTTTTATCTTTAGATTCACACTCAAACTTTGTTTTGTATTCAGCTGCGCTTCTTTGGACCGCATCCATTTCTAACACAAATTTATGGTTTCGATGACGAAGCACTTCAACCTTAGCCATGTGCCTGGCTTTCTCATCCTCAAGTGCCTTGATGGTCGTTTCTGCTTTTTTCTTGGTTTCTGCCTATGAGCTCCTTGAAGCTTCTATCTCATTGGTTAGAGTTTCGATGATCCGCTTGTTCAGGGCCTCTTGGCATTTCAATTTCTTAATCTTTGTTGCTCTCTCCCAAGATACTTTAGAAATCCTCTTCGTTGCTCTCATCCACTCATTGTACTGCTTGTAGATATCGTTCACACAATCCATAGTCATTTGCTGGACTTTTTCAAGAACTTTTTTAAGATTAGGTACAAAGAAAAATCCATCGAGATATACATATGGAAAATCTGACTTCCACCTTAGACCTTAAACAAACGCATTCCATCCAATCTCAACATTGCATCCACTATCGAGCCATCATTCCTAGAATTTTACTTCGAGTGTTCGCTCAACCACTAAAGCAAATGATAGGTACAACCACAATCGTTTCAATTGCTCCATTACCATCTCCAAATACTTATTGTCGTCTTCCATTTCAAAACACAAACGCCACCGAAATGTCATTACTCACTCCAACCAACTCAAGTCGACCCCAAATGTCTCATCACAAAAACGAAATTTACGAAAAGAATCAAACCTACTTATGTATATGTTATACCACCTTTTGACAGGCAGTATATCATAAAATTTGGCTAAATGGCTTTTGTGATCATCAAGCAGGAAGCTCGGAGAGATGGTTATCAGGCTCGAAAATCGATGATATTTGGAACTATGGACAATAGTTGGACGGACTTGGATTGCGTCCCAATCAAGCTGAAATTAATATAAAGTAGCAAGGAAGGCCCCACAAGGCTACAATTAAAATTTCAAGTTAATCGGAGTTTATATGCTCGAGTTATAGGCAAAAGAATAGTTTATATGGATCGATTGGGAACGATCCATAAAACAATCTAAATCAATGATGATTGATCAATAACCCAAGATCTACAACTTTATTACTCATAAAACTTTGGGAACATTAATATATTGAAGAAAGGAGTCATCAAAATCGATCGCATGTTAAAACTCCCAAAAATCAGAAAAACATACCGATCGTTCCATAACGATCGTACAAAATCAGCCAAAACGATCCATAGTTTCACGGAAAACAGGATATCTCACAAATGATACGACGGAATTGCAAAAAATATGGACATAAAGTAGCTTACATCATGTGGGACCTAGATGATTGATCGTAGCTCAAAATTCACAAATATCATAAAAACATAACTACCGTACAAAATCAGCCAGAACGATCAATAATTTCACGGAAATGCTATTTCTAAATAATGGTACGTCAGAATTGCACGAAATTTGGAGAGCAAGTAGCTTAAATCATGGGGAACCTACATGATCAATTGCAGTGATGAAGCATGGAATGATCGCATTTGATTTACTATGTCCCAACTCAACTCCATGGAAAATGCGACAGCTCACAAACGGTACGTCGAAATCGCACGAAATTTAGAGAGCAGGTAGCTTGTATCATGGAGCACCCCCATGATTAATCATAGCTCCATTATAGCTCATATGAATGATCGATCTCAATCATTTTAATGGTTGCGATCGAACCAATAATTGATGGACCAGTTCATGTGGATTTGGAGGTTCTTCTGGCGAAATTTTAGCCCGATCCATGCACGTCTTCACCTATAAATACAACGGATTTGGCTCACCGCAATAAAACAAATTCGGCTAGCTCTCCTTCATTACTTCTTATCCCTTCCTCCATTAATATTTCTAAGGCAAAAATAAATGTACTTGTAATCTTACAATATAAATAAAAGATTTTTAGAGTGGACGTAGACCGGAGTTTGCCGAACCACTATAAAACTTGCGTGTTCATTTACTTTTCAACAATCTATTCTATGATCTATAAATCTATATTACTCTATTTGGATCTAAATATTGGACATTGGTGCTTTCATTATAACAGGGTGTTTGTGACCAAATTTGTTCACAAACATTTTGGTGCTTTCATTTAGAGGGACTTGCACCCGCAGATTTGGAAGTCGGGATCTTGGATTTGGAAGATTGGATACTTGGATTTAGGAAGCAATGTCTAGGTAATCAACAAGGGGACCGTTAGTAGATAGGAGCCATCATGGAGGGAGTTAGGAGGCTTCTTGTGATGTGGAGAAAATCAAACATCTATCTACATCACCAGAGATGAAATGGGAACAATGATGGATGCAATGGATTAGAGGATGCAAAAGAGACAGTAGGAGATGATGTTGAATCTACTCCAATAGATTGGGCAAGCTGGTGCGCAAAACCAAGGAAATAAAGTAGTAGGAAATGCTGGAAATATAGATCACGGAGTTGGAGTAGCAGGAACTAAGGAAAACTAGAATCAGTACTTGTAGCGGAAACTAGCTGGCTTGATATGGATTGGAACAAACTAGGGGTAAGCCCCGACCAAGGAAGATGGATCTGCATGCATCTATTCAAATGGATCGACACTACTCCCCATGGAACTGGAGGCACCGATTTAGATGACTTTGTACGGAAATGGATAGCGGTGAAGGAACAGGAGCAGCCATCATCCACCATAAATCGGAGCGAGCCCAGCTTAAGGGCACTGGTTGCTATCTCTTGATTGCGATGGCATGAACTAAATATAAAGTAAACTCTACATTAAAACGGCTAAGTCACTTACACATATACGGGATTGAGGACGGTCCATAGGCATGCCTGAGATGGCGATAAACTGCGATAACAAATGATTCCGTAACTCACTTGAATGTGAAAAACAAGTATTTTGCCTTGAACGACAAGCGATCTTGAACGATCACATTCCACCTTGAATGGCACCCGATCTCAAACGATTACATTTCTCTCTGAATGGCACTTCATCTCGAAAAATCACATTTCGCCTTGAATGACACTTGATCTCGAACGATCACATTTCACCTCGAACAGGCACTCGATCTCGAACAATCATATTACGCCTCGAACAGGCACTCGATCTCGAACGATCACATTTCGCCTCGAACTGGCACTCCATCTTGATCGATCACATTACGCCTCGAACTGGCACTCGGTCTTGAACGATCATGTTTTGCCTTGAATAGGCACTCGATCTCAAACAATCACATTACACCTCTAATAGGCACTCGATCTTGAACGATCACATTACGCCTCCAACATGCACTCGATCTCGAACGAACACATTATGCCTCGAACATGCACTCGATCTCGAACTGTCGCATTTCGCCTTGAGCGGGCATTCGATCTCGAATGATCAAATTATTCCTCGAACAAACACTCGATCTCATGCGATCATCATCTACCTGGGATGGCTATGAATTTGATTAATGGTCCTGAATGGTCGTAACTAATTATCAGGCAAGATCACAGATTTGTTCATAGGTCATCAACGGGTTTCGAACATTGGACTTATGGCAATTCAAAACACACCTCCCTCATGCAAGGCATGTTTTGAGGGGGCAATGTTATACCACCTTTTGACCTGGTAGTATATCGTAAAAGTTGGCTAAATGGCTTCTGTAATCATCAAGCAGGAAGCCCGGAGAGACGGTTACTAGGTTCAAAAATTGATGATATTTGGAACTATGGACAATAGTTGGACAGATTCAAACCGGGTCCCAGTCAAGGTGCAATCAATATGATGTGAAAAGGAAGGCCCCATGAGGCACATTTCAAATTTCAAGTCAATCGGAGTTCGTATGCTCGAGTTGTGGGCAAAGGAAGAATTTATATGGATCGATCGGGAACGATCCATAAAACAACTTAAATCAACGATGATGGATTAATAAATCAAGATCTACAACACAATTACCCTTAAAAGTTTGGGAACATCAATATATTGAAGAAAGGAGTCCCCAAAACCGATTGCATGTCAAAACTCACAAATATCAAAAAAAACATACCCATTTTTCCATAACGATTGTACAAAACTAACCAAAACGATCCATAGTTTCATGGAAAATGCAATATCTCACAAATAATACGTCGGAATTGCATGATTGGAGAGCAAGTAGCTTACATCATGGGGACCTACATGATAGATCGCAACTCAAAATTCACAAATATCATAAAAACATATCGATCGTTCCATAACGATCTTACAAAATCAGCCAGAACAATCCATAGTTTCAAGGAAAATGGGATATTTCACAAATAGTAAGTCGGAATTTCACGAAATTTGGAGAGAAAGAAGCTTACATCATAGGGAACCTACATGATTGACCACGGCTCAATTTGATGAAGCATGGAATGATCGCACTTGATTTACTATGAATCAACTCGACTACACGGAAAATGTGATATCTCACAAATAGTACGTCGGAATTGCATGAAATTTGGAAAGCCAGTAGCTTACATCATGGAGCACCCCCATGATCGATTGTAGCCCCATTTTAGCTCATATGAACAACCAACCTTCATTGTTCCAATGGTGTGTGATCAATCTAAAAATTGGTGGACCGAGTCATATGGATCTGGAGGTTCTTCTGGCGAAATTTCAGCCTGATCTATGCACGTCTTCTCCTATAAATACAACAGATTTTGCTCATTGCAAAGGACTTTTTGTGACTGGCTCTCCTTCATCACTTCTTATCCTTTCCTTCATTAATTTTTCTATGACAAAACGAACTATACTTGTAATCTTACAGTATAAATAAAAGATTATTAAAGTGGACGTAGGCCGTAGTTTGCCAAACCACTATAAAACATGCATGTTCATTTACTTTTATTCAATCTATTTTGTGATCTGTGAATTTATTTTTCTCTATTTGAATCTAAATATTGGACACTGGTGCTTTCATTTATAACAGGGTGTTTGTGACCAGATTTGTTCACAAATAGTATAAAAGTGGAAGACAGAGGCGATTTGGTATCGGCTGCAAAGCGAATCGGTGGGTCGAAGGATGAGATCTGTAGGATATGGTGGTGGTAATGGTTGATGTAGAAAGTAGTCGGATCGACTTATGTAGTTGGGTATGTGAAAAGTATGGAGTTGGATCGGGGAGCTCAATTGATCGATGGTGAAGGAGAAGATGAGGTTTCCTCTTTTGGTTTGGATAGCAACGATGGAAAATAAAGTGAAGAAATGAAAAATGTTTAAGTGTTCCGTATTTATACCTAAGAGTGGACCGAACCAACAAAGCCTGCAATTTAATAAAATGGCCAAACCAATAAATTATCGGATGTGAACGTTCTATGATGGATGTATACTGATCCCTCTCATTAGATCGTGGATTTTTAAACATAAATATGTATTATATACGATCCATGACTAATGGATTTGGACAGATCCATTATTATTTTTTAAAATGGAGAAGGGAGAACAATCGGACATGATCCAATCTGAGATAAATTTGACCCGGTCCATATTAAAAATGGATCAAGTACGATCCATTCTTGATGGATTCATGCCTGATGCAGCCCGACCTTCCTATACTTTAGGTCAACATCGACCTAACAAGTTTTTAAGTCGTGTAGGTGCCCTAACGAGTTATGCATGCGATTTATACCCACAAATGATGCCTGCGAGCGAGCTACGACCTAGCATGTTAATCCTTAATTCGCGCCATTTTAGGTCACAAGCGAGCTATGAAGACCGGCCAAGCAAGTTGATAAGCCGTCCAAACGAGCTACGACCTACTGAAACTCGACCTACCAAGCCACGACCTAATGTGTTAAATCTTGGTCGTGTGAAGCTAAGTGTCTTAGGTCGCTTGCAACCTAACGAGTCATGTTATCTGATGCCGCAAGCCTTAGGTCGTTCTGGGGTTAGGTCGCTCAAGGGCTTAAACCGTTCATCGCTTAGGTCGCTGAAGATGTTATTCCTTAGGTCGCAAGAAGTTATGTCACTCTTTCTTATGTTGCTATCTTCCTTTTGTCGCTGCCGTGTTTCTTATGTCGATCCTACCTTGAGTCGCTCGACCATAGGCCGCATCAATCTTAGGTCGCTCAAGCCTAGGTCACTCAACTCCTTATGTCGCTCGTTCTATAGGTCGCATAAGTCATTCCGGAAGCTGATTCTCCTCATGTCGCTGAAGCTAATGCCGCGTGGTGTTGTATTTTTAGGTCGTTATGTTGTAATTCCTTATGTCGTTTGTATGTTGTATTTGTTAACTCGATTGTATATGAGTCCTTAGGTTATGTGTGTTGTATCCTTAGGTCGCATGGATGTTGTACATATTGTTATATCGTGAGTCGCTTGTGCTGTTAAGTCGTTGGTAATCTAGGTCGTTAACAACCTATGTTAGGTCGGTCGTATGTTGTAAATATGATAGGTCGTGATGGCCTTGTAATGTGTTGTGCTTTGTGATGTAAGTGTTGTGTTGTAAGGCTATAAATAGGCAAGTCGTGTCATTTGTAAAGTTAGTTGATTTTGAATAAAACTTTGTTTGAGTGCTTTGTGCCTCTTTTGAAATTGGTAGTTGAGTGTTATCTCCTATCTCCACTTTTGGCATTCGAGTGCGCTCGAATCAACGATTATTGAAGCCAATTCACGGAATCAAGTGCACATGATCAACGTTCGAAGAATTGTAGATCTTCTCTCATGGTATCGTGCGTGATCAACGTGTCGAAGATTGCTAGAATCTGGTATCTTCGTGATCAACGGATTTGGGCGTTTGGTATCATTAATTCATCGATTCATATTGCTTCATCTAATCGTTTCATAGATTAGTTTGACACGAAATCCACATTTCGTCGTCATCCGGTATTTCCGCTGCATCAATGCCGATCCATCTAAAAAAAGGGTGAAACATATGCAGAAAGTTGACAACAACCCGTGAACGTGCAGTCGTGATCGGGAGTCAGGGATGAATATGTATACATGCTAGTGTACATCCCAAAATTTTTGATTTCTTGAAATCGACAGAAATTGAATTCTCGGTTGTATTAATTGGAGGAAAATTTGAATCAGACAACCAAGGCCTACTGACTAACCGAAATAAAGACTTAAATGACACCATCAGGATTTGATCTAGAATTTATACTATTGGAAATCAACCAATCATTGTGTCAAACAGAAAGAGATGCGACACTTCAACGAAAACAATTCATCGATGGGATAACCACTGTTCAGAAAACTAGATGGATTCCTTTTTGACGAGACTAATTTGCATCAATTCAAAGCATGTCATGTTGAAAGAAGACGTACTTTGGGTGGCAAGTGTTATCCGGAATTTTTGCCCGACTATACCTGAACTGACTGGACAAGTTAGACTCGACTGTCATCAAGATCGACACGTCAAATTAATGACCATGAACCTCAGTAATTAGGCACAGAAGATTATGAAGCGGTGGTGAAGCGAAAGAAAAAGATGAACTCAATAGAACGCTTAAAATATTAAAATACACAACTCCCTGAAAACAGATTGGGTACGATCTATATTCATTAATTATGGGTTGTACCGTATCAATTTTACAGCTCAACTCAGTGGAAAACGATCGATATCTCAAATTCTACAAGTCAGCTACACATGATACCTTGGGAACATCAATATATTAAAGAGTGGAGCCTACCATATCGATTGCATGCCAAAAGAAACTCACAAAATGATCGGTGTCAATCGTTAGTACAAGTGATGGGGGCCCACGATCGATACTGTGACTTTTTATGGATCTGGAGACTCCCTTACCGAAATTTTAGGAAGGTATTCATCTCTTCCCCTATTCATATATACTTGATTGTTCATTTTTGGGATCTTTACACTGCTTGTTTCTTTGTACACTTTTGTAACTAAGGATTCTAATCTGATCCTTATTATACTCAGCGATTAAAAAAGCTATCTATTCATAGTGGATGTAGGCAAATAACGATGAACCACTATAAATTGATGTGTCTCTGTTATTAGCTAGTTTATAATTATTTTACTGCTGTATTCTCTCTATTTACATTTATTATTATTCATTTATTTCCCTACAAAATCTCTATTTGGTGTTTATGCCAATTTTTGATGGAAACACTATAGTAATCATCATTTTAATTGCATGACCTTGTGTCATTAAAATCCATACATCATACTTCAATTATACTTATGGTTCATATATATATATATATAGCATTTGTAAACCTAAATTTAATATCAATGTTTCAATTCAACATATACCCATGATCAATTCATGTCAACTATGGCCATCACCTGATCATAGGCTATAAAGGTCAAATAGAAGCATATATGGTAATATATAGCAAAGTAAACAAGTTCTCACACACAAACTAACCAAGGTTGCTCCGATTTAGATTGGAATTCTTTCCTCTCTCATTATCTAAAATAGCTCTAATCTCTAAACTTTGTGAATCGCTTTGATTTTAGTATCTTCTTGTTGCTCTCTTCGTCCTAATCTCTTTAGACCAAAATTTTATTGAAATTGATGGAGGATTAGCTTCGAATTTATAGAGGCTTGGGTTATTGCTTAGTTTAGAGAGGAGAAGCAAATGAAAAAAGTAACTATACGTACTTTCTTTCTGAATTCAAAAAAAAAATTAGTACCCCGTTTAGCACTAACGGGCCTAAGGACCCAACCAGCCCAATTTGAACATGACCTTTATTTAGTTGTAATTTGTAATTACGTAATCTGATTCATATGTTTTTATAGTCAAACTCAACCAAAAAAATTTGCTTTATGCAACGATTCATGTTTCGTAGCTAAATTCAATCATTTATAAAAATTCCAATTTTACCCTTTTTAGTAAAATTATAATTTTACGTTTCATTAATTATTTATTTAATTATTAAAATTTATAGCGTGCTATAATAAGTTCATCCACATCCAACACCATCCATCATAATATATTTTTCTTTAATGGTATTAATCGCTGAATTGTTGACCACCAAATTAATCATATCCCTTTTGGATTATTTAAATATTTGTATTGGCAACCCTTCAATTGGACTATGTAGTAGAGAAGCGATACCATCTAATGCCATGGTCGTCTCAACAAATTGTAAATGAAAAATACTTGACTCGAAATATCGACTCTTGACAAAAGCATATACAAGTAACGAGATTTTTTTGGCCGTGCAATGCATGTGCATATAAAAAAGCCCGCTTACATAATGATAAAAAATTGTTAAATTTTAGATTTTTTATAACTTTGATAAGTAAAAGTCCAAAATTATAAATAAAAATATTGTGAATATTACGTTGAGGTTTGAATTTGAACCGGTGATATAATTCATGTATCAAATTTTTATTTGGAAATAAATTTTATTCCAAGTAGGACTCAAACTCTCATTAAAATTTAATTTTTTATATAGCTTTGATAAGTGAAAATTTTAAATTATAAAGAAAAAAATTATGAAAATTACGAAGAGATTGGAATTTTAACTTGTTGTGATTTAATTTATGTATCAAAATTTTCATTTGGAAATATATGTCATTATTTTTGAATGGGATTCGAACTCCTGATCTCTTGTTTATATATAAAGGCATTTTTGAAACTTCATTATCGAACCAAAAAATTGTTACTCTATTCCAAATATTAATAAAGAAGATTTATTAAATGGCTACAACAAGTTTCAACAAAAAATATAATCTAGAAGATTCTAATATCAATTAATAATTGATGCATCATTGCCAATTTAAAATCTTCTTTCATCACTATATCATGCTCCTAGAAAACAGCTTTATGGTATACTAGATTACTTTTTTTGAAATATTTCATTTAATATATTTGTACAAGACATACCTTGCCATTATGTATCCATGAAACATTGCGTGTAGCATAATTGCTAACTACATCGATAATTGTCGGACCGTTGAAAGATGACTGTGCATTGCGTGAAGAATCACGGAACTTTCATGAATGTGCTGTTTGTTGCTCCACATTTTACAATTTCACATTTTGCTTAATATTTTGCTCCTAATGTTGACCCCATAAATGCTTCAACACCACCCTGCCCTCATTTTATTGTTTTGCTTTCAGCTCTCACATGCCTACCTCTTTCATATTTTCTTAGCGGGTTATGTGCTTCTTAAGTATCTTTAACAAAAATTGATATGCATTTAGCAAGTTGGATATATATATATATATCATCATTTTTATTTCTTTCTTTTTCTATAAAAAAGAGAATATTGAAAAAATGAGGAAAAACCATGATTTTTATAGTATGCACATTCACCATGTCAGCATGTAGCAAATTTTAAGTGTGGGTTTGTACTCTTACTGCTGTATCTTCAATATTTCAGTGGTATGTCTATCAAACGTTAAAATCCCTTAATCTGAGATCTTCAAGAATAAGTTTATACGGAACCCCTCCCTTGTGTTCCACATGATTCTAGATATGGTTGCAAACTTAAAAATGCATTATATGATATAAAACAAGCTCTTCGTGCTTGTCTGAGAAAATTTACATTGTTATATCTTCTTTGGGTTTGTTTCTAGTAGTCATGATCCTACTCTCTTTATTAAGTGCAGAAATGGAAGATGTATCATTTTATCTTTAAACGTTGATGACATAACTATTATTAGTGATCGTGTTGATGGTATTCCGGTTTTGAAGGTAGAGTAACCTAGGCAGTTTATGTGACAACGTGCACTTTCCGTCACGAATTATGCCAAGAAAATACGAGTTGTTGGGGTTTTAAAACATTACACACCATACTTACAGAGATAAAGATCTAAGGCATTCCACACTTTGAGATCTCACATCAGAAGAAATTAAAATATAATTACAGAAACATAGTCATTTCATAAAAACATTCTCTAAACTACTTGATTTATTAAATACATTATTTCCAAATTAAAAAATAAGTTACAGATTTCTAATACAATAAGTAACTATAAGAGAACAACAAAAAGTATTAGAACTTCATCATTGAGCTTCTTTCTCTCTGTATTATATCAAATCATTGCTAACCTGTCATCCTATGGTGGGGGAAAATGAAAAGAAGGAGGTGGGTCAGGCAAAAGTCTGGTAAATGAAAAGAAGGCTAATAAGATGATTAAGTGCAATTAATCCTAAATCTACTTTAAGTGATATAGAGTGCATATACTGTGTCCGTGGATTCCTAAGGTCATATACCTAAGGTACTTATCTAACTCAATGGGTAATCTACAAATCGAATCTCACCCGAACGATTGACCAATTAGGGATCTATTGTCCCATTCTAGCGCACCTTATGTCTGGAAAGGAAGAATACTGTGACGACCCGGCTTTTTCTCCACAAAAAGTCGTATCATCACAGTTGGTATCAGAGCATTTGGTTGAGTGAATACCTAAGCTCTGGAGTGGTGTCTATCTTGAGAGAGCGTATTTGTAATTTTTATATAACTATATATATATTTATTTCTACCTATTTGTTGGGTTACCTGTTCGGGTTTTCCAATATAAGATATAAAGGTAGATAAGGTAGTGGTGTGTGTGTAACACAACTACCAATGGTTGGAGTTTGAATGTTGAGGTTGGAAATGTATCTGTCGAGACTGTAGACCTAATACCGTCTCGAGTAAGTTTTGATATGGTGTAAGGATTTCATCAATCTCTGAAGTAAACCTTTTAAAGATTCGGAGTCAATCTTTAAAGTGCG
This sequence comes from Allium fistulosum, assembly GCA_030737815.1. NCBI lineage: Eukaryota > Viridiplantae > Streptophyta > Magnoliopsida > Asparagales > Amaryllidaceae > Allium > Allium fistulosum. Next base: position 1,413,160,989 of record CM060903.1, read on the forward strand.
GTTGGATGAGTAGAGTTTGGATCTGTCGGATGTGCAGAAGCGAGTGATGATATCTTGGCAATCTCAGGAAGAAGTAGTTGCGTGAGGAGATGCAGTAACCATGGATTGTGTCCTAAGATGTTTTCTTTGGAGCAAGTTTAAGGAAGTATGTCTGCTTCGGTGTTGTGGCTGAGTTCAGCAGGGTGTTGAGTTTGGTTTGAGGTCCGAGTTCCTCAAGAAGCTTTGGATAGGAAGTTTTGGCATTCTGTGTCAGCGGTGCAGCTCGGAAGTGTTTTGTGTTCCAGCAGGAAGATCTTTTGGCTTTGTAGTTTTCTAGAGGTGGAGTTCAGAAGCTGCGGAGTGGATCCATTTCTTCGCTGGATTGGATAGCATAAGCTGTTCTGATTGGTTAAGAGAGAACAGTTTTCTTTGGATTTGGGCTGGGTTGATCGCAAAAGTGACTTGCGATTGCTGAGTGTTCTCTTGGGTTATCAGAAATTTTCTGGATGTCTTTAGGGAAGTCAGAAATTTGTCTACATTTGAGATTGAGTTTCCGTATCGACTTGGTTCCAGAAGTGGTACCGGTGGTTCAACTTAGTAGAAGGATGTCTCCTAGAGAAAGGATTGGGTGAAACAGCTCAGTATTTTATGGAACCTTTGAGTTTTCTTTTTATGATCTGTTGAACCGTGTTTCCAGGATGTGTTGTCTAGTCTGTGTTCGAGTTCATCGACAGCTTTCTCATTTTCTCCAGATCAGAGTTGTGCAGTGGAAGCAAGGTGACAGCTGGAAGAACCTGGAAGTTGTAGTGTTGGGATTAAGAATTTCTACAGGAAATATTTCTAGATTTAAGTCCAGATTGGTTAGTGCATCTGTTTTGTCTTTTCCGGATAGGAGAAGTAAATTATAGCCTACTGATGGTAATAGAGTTTGTGTTCTGGATTTTGGGTAGATCTTGAGAGGATCATTTTATTGAGTTATTTTTGATCCAGTTTGTTTTTAGAAGCATCAGCGAAGGTTAAGCTGATCGGAATGGGTGTAGGCAGCCCAGGATTGTCAGAAGAGTTCTATGGATAAGAAACGGAGGAATTTGGAATTCGGAGTTGGAGACTTTGTTGTTATTTTCTCCGGTCAAAGGAGAAATAAGATTGGGTAAGACTGTGAGGTTAACTCCAAGGAGTATTGGATTCTTCTGAGTTTTTGTAAGGATAAGTGTTTGGCTTATAAGATTTGAATTGCCAGTTTGGATAACTGGGATTCGAAGTATATCGCGTATCTTTGAGGAAGTACGTGTTTGATCTATCTCTGGTTTTGGAACCAGCAGTTCTGAAAGGTTTGGTAGTTGAGTTGATCTTGTCTGTGGTCTGATATCTTGTTCAGATTATAGATAGAGTTGTGTAGGAGCTCTGTAGCTCAGTAGTATAGCTAGTTTTGGATTCTGTTGAGCGAGTATCCCGGTATATATATATATACTTGGGGAAACTCGAGGAAATTTAGGAAACTTATCCGGATCTTTGTCCAGATAGCTAGAATAATTGTTTGTTTGATTGAATTGTTTGTTTGGATGAAATTGTTTGTTTGTTTGTGTTGACTAATATGTATGCTAAAATTGTTTGAAATTTTTTGAAATAAAATAAAACTTTGGATTATCTTTTGTTTTAAATTTCGAGGACGAAATTCTTTTAAGGGGGAAGGAATGTGATATCCCGGAATTTCAAGGAATTTAAAATGTGATAATCTTTTAAATTAATTAATGAATATTGGTAAAGTTTGTTATTTTCAAACAATAATAAATAATAATAAAGAAATGTTTATAAATATAGATATAAGTGGGTTTTAAAATAGAATTATTATTTTCAAGGTAATAATGTGTTTATTTAATTTTATATATGTATGAGTTGATTTTAAATTGGATTTTTAAATTGAATTTAAATTTGAATCTTTAAAGATAATGATTTTAAATATTTTGGATTTAAACTTGAAATTAAAGGATATATATATCTTAAAAATATTTTGGATTTAAAATATATGAATAAAGTTTTTATTTAAAAATAAGATTTCTTTTATATCATTTTCCTTAAAGGAATTTATTTATATGAATTTATAAGGTATTTAGTTAATAGTAAATAAATATAAAAGTTTCATATTATCATTTAAAATGGATTAAATACACTACATATGATTTAGTTAAAATCTAATTGGTTTTTATTTTATTTTCTTTTAAAAAGTTTATTTTTATAAATTAAGAAAAGCATTTATAAAATAAGATATGTATTTATCTATTTAGAAAATGTAATTTAAAAGCTTTAAGAAAATCACTTAAAATTTAATTGTGCATGTAAAATTACATGTGTTAATCTAATAATCTCTTAAAAACCATGTGTAAGATAATTAAGTATGGTAGGTGACAAGTGTCAAAATTTTATTTTTATTTCTTTAATTTTAATAAATCAAAAATTAAATCTATATAACATTACTTCTTACTCTCCTTTCATTTTTCCATCACATTTCTTTAAAATCAAAACTGCAGCCACGTTCTAAAACAAAGGAATTTTTACCAAACCTGTTAAAACCTTTTCTCAAACCAGAAGTTCAAAACCCTATAACAAATGCTCAGTTCAAAACCTGAATTCACTCCTCAAAAACAAATTCAAAACCTGAAATAAATCCAAACCAAAACCTGTAAACCATTTATCAAAGCTTGTAGCCTGTACTCTCCTCTAAAGCAAATGCAAGTGAGAAATCATCAAAACACTGTCATTCAAGCCTGTAACACTTCTCAAAACAACAAATATAAAACCCTATAACCAACCCTGTAACTCAAGCTTCAACCTTCTCGGCAACAACTAAGCAATTTCAAATTTTCAAAGCAAACTTTCCAGTAACAAGTTTTCGAAGTTCAAGCTTCATCTCAGCTTTCAAAGACCATCATAGCATTCAGTTTTCAAAACCCAAGGAGCTACTTCAGTTTCAAGCATTTTTCAAATTCTAGTTTTAAAGAGAAAATCATCTCTGCAATTCAAAGTTTTCAAGTTTCCAGTTTTTCAAGTTTCTGCTTCAAACTTCAAAATGGTGAGTAAACTCTTATTTAAAAACAGTTTTTAGATGATTGCATGTGATGATTTAGGGTGATAAAGTTATGATATGATTTGCATGCTTATTTATCTGGATATATATATAAAAACTTACTTGTTTTTCCAGTATGTATAAATATTGGCTTCTCTGTTATTTAAAGTGAGTAAACAAACTTTAACCTGTTTAATTTGTTACATGTGATGGATGTATGAAATAATGTTGTAATAATTGTTTGTATAAATGGAAATTAGGCTTGCATGTTTATAAATATGAAGCAGTTAAGTGTGCATGTTTGTGTACAAATTATACCCTGTTCTTATTTTACAGAGTTTTTAAACAAAGAGAAAAAAATTCAAAATCTCTTCATTTAAACTCTGATAGGCTGTGATATAAAAACAAGTTATGTTAGTTTAAACATCATCTAGTTATAGTGATAAGTTCGAGTATTTTAGTTGGAAATTTACTGGAATCAAGATAATACAGTAAATCTTAATTATATGATAAAAATCAAATGTCAACTTGTATTGATTCAAATATACATCTTTAATCATCTCTTAAAGTTAGGATTTTTAAAATCAAAATCATAATTTTTAGTAAAGTATTGAATGTGTATTTGGGATATTGCTAGAATTTGGTTTTTGGTCATTATCTGATGACCTGGGCATCTGGGTTGCTCGAGATTGTTGATGGAGCTAGGTGAAGCATTGGAGAGTTTAGTAAAAATGGTTGTTGAATTTATAAATCTCTTTGATAATTGAAATTGCTTGATTTTAATTTTAACCCTAGTTTTGTTGAACTTGGGAATTCTGACTACTGCATCTTCAAAATCGCATCGAGTCGTATAAAATTTTAGGGGAATGATGCGTGGTGTGTCAGTAACTCGTGGCCGGAGTTCCAGGTGATATGATGGTCGGAGACGAGGAGGCGTGGCGTTGCTTTCTGACGTTGTCGAATATCTGTTTCGAGTGGAACACTCGAATTCGATTTAAACTAGATATTGTCGATTGAAGGTTTGTAATCGATTGTCGAGTGGTTTTACGACTTGCTGGAGGTGGTGAAGTTCATCGGAGGGTGGCCAGACAGTTGTGCACGTACACAACGATGTAGTGTGTCAGGGAAGTATGGGTTCGTGCGACTCGAAGGGAGTATCGGGAATTCTGGGTTCAGACTCGAGCACTTGCTCGTGTTCGTGAGGGTAGTATGTTAGCAGTTTAGTTTTATAAAAGAAACTAGGGGAGAAAGAAGAAGTTAGGAAAACTCGAAGCGATCTCGAGTAGGAAGGTGAGATGACTCGAAGCAGGGATCGGGAGAGGAAGTGTTAAGCACGTATTAAAGTTTTTATAAATAACAGTTGAAATTTAAAAACGATTCCCTGTTTAAAACTTATCTAAACCTCTTTTAAAATGTTCTTAAATTTTATTTAAGGAATATGTTTATAAGATGAATTATTTAACAGGTTTAAAAATAAAGGTAATTAAAGTGATATAATTTGTTTAACTTGAATTGGTTAAAGTTAAATCTTAAGTTATTTTAAACTTAATTTTAAGATGTATTTAAGAGTTAATTTTAAAGAATTGGATGTTTTGAAAATATGTGTTAATCATGATTAAGTAATTATTAAGATAAAGATTTATCTTTAAGTTAATTAAGGCAGGGATAATTAAATTGAGAAATTAATTAAAAGTAATTAATTAGTTTACTTAATTAATGATCAAGGATTAATTAAAGTTAATTGAGAGTTATAGTTAATTAAATTAGAGATTAATTTAATGATTAGAGATTAATTAATTTAGTAATTAGAGGTTGATTAATTAAGTTTATTAATTAATAAATAGGTTTTATTAATTAATAATTAAAGAGATAATTAATCTATAAAAATTTATTAAGGATTAATTAACTAATAATTAAAGGTTAATAAACTGTTATTAAGTTTTATTAATTGATAATTATGGTTTATTAATTAATAATTAAGAGAATAATTAATCTATAATTAATGATTAATTAAATTGTTTAAAGAGTAATTAAGAATGAATTACTCAAGAATAATTAGTGAAATGAATGTGATTGAATTAAGTTAATTAATTTGTGGATTAATTAAAGATAATCACTTGATAAAGGATTAAGTAGGAATACTTAATAAGATTGATAAGTGTATTTACTTATTGTAAGTTATTAATGTATAATTACAGGATGTAATTAATAAAAGGGAATTATTTAGTGAGAAATAATTGAAGTATGATTACTTTGTAAAAGTAATTAAGGATTTATTATTTGGTGTAATTAATCAATGGATTAATATAATTAATTAAGAAGATAATTAATTAAGGTAAGTAATTACATGATGATAATTATTGTTTATGATTAATTAAGGTGGATTAATAGAGATGATTAATTAAAGTTTAATTAATTAATATAATTAATTTTAGTTAATTAATTTATGGAAATAATTAATTAAGGTTTATTAATTAATGTAATTAATAAAAGTAATTAAAGGTTAATTACTGTTAATGAATAAGAATAATTAATTTGTAAAATTAATTAAAGGATAATTACTTTATGTAATTAATGAATAATTAATCAAGGATGATTAATATTTAATGAGTAATTAATTAATTAAAGGTGTAATTAATTAATGATTGGTTAAGCAAAGTTAGAAATTAATTCTTAAGTAATTAATTTAATTTAAGATAATTAAATTAATTATAATATAGGGTTAATAATTGTTGCTTATAGCTGATTGTTAATATTGGATGATATCTATTGGATGATATGTTGTGATGTTCTGTGATATGATATTGGATATATCTGTGATAAATGTGTGATATTTATCTGTGTTAAATGCTGTGTAAATTCAAGTATTGTATTGAATTAAATTGTTTAAACCTTTAAACAACTTGGCCTTAAAAAGATACGTTTTGGATTTCGATGAGACCGGGATCGGGTTTCCGTATACCGGTATTCCAGGTCTGGAGACCCGAATACCACATCGATCCAAATTAACGATAGGTCGTGAATCTCAAGTGAAGATGAAGATTCAGAGTGCAAGGGTTATTGTCGTTAACTCTGAGGGTGATTCCAAAATGAGTGTAACGAGATAATGCCTTCGGTTTCGTTCGAACCCGGAACGAACTTGTATGGATTGAATGCTTTCAGCACATCGTCAGGTGGACGATGAGCATTCTAAGTGATGTGTTCTGATTAAAGGTAATCGTAGCCTCAAGCCTCATCAACCGGGAATGGCTAAAACAGGGGAGGTGCAGCAAGGTTAGTGGGTAGCGCCCAAGTAGTATAAGATTCCCCTGTCTAGAGTCCCTTTTTATTTCGGCTGTGTGGGCGGTTGCTGGCTCCAACCGCGGGGTTTCTTATGCGGGAATTATCCAGTAAGGGATGTTCCGGCCTTGTGTTGCAGGGGATTGGGCGTGATCCTCGGTACGTTGATCTAGGCCACGTACTGTGACGAGCGGTACCCCGGTAGCTCTGCCATTGTATGGAATCCAAAATCCAATAAGTGCCGTACGATTTAGTTGTGCCCAACTATGTTGGAACGTGAGATGTAAGCATTCCAGCTATTTCTGTATTTTACTTGAAAACCCTAGACCCTATTATAATATAACTGGATTTCCTATCAAATGTTTTGGTTAGCGTAAGGTAAAAACTTACCCATGTTTATTTGTGGGGAGTCTTACGTGATACCTTTGTTTTCAAAGGTTTTGAAGTTAAGCAATTTAAACCGTTTACTCACACCAGACCCATGTCTGACCCAAGTGTTTATTTTCTGTTTTATTAAACCTTGGGTACTCAAATTTTTACGAGTAGCCAAGGGATTCAGGTTTGCTTTGACGAATCTTTGGAGGAGCAATGGAGCAGGAGGCTTCAGCGTTCGTAGATATAGTGTTCCGCTGTGTTAATCTGTATGAGTCATTTGTTGAGTGTATTTGAGTTGTAATGACTAGACAGATGTTTATAACTGTCTAGTATGTGTTGTATAAGCTGTGTATCTCTGATGTATATGATACAATGTAATATCTTATTTGATTAATATAATTTATTCGTTCCGCTGTTTAGATTCTGATGTGTTTCTTTCTTTCTTCTCTATCTTATCTCTTTTCTATCCCTCTCTTTCTTCTTGATGATACGACTTTTTGTGGAGAAAAAGCCGGGTCGTCACAAATACCAAATGCAAACTCGTAGAGTGACTCATCGTACACACCTGCATCGATCCCTTGGTCGTAGTGGCAAAATACCTCTTACGCACCACTTAGGAGTCACCATGCGTGTACTCCCACTAGTACTCATCCCCGCCTAGCTTTATATCATTCCAGAGCCCCTTACAATCCTAGCCAGTGTCCACACATGCCATGTTTGCGCAAGAAAAATATGCAACACCTGAATCTCCTGTTAGGATCAGACTCTTAGGGATGCCCTTGACTAGTGTTGCGCCCAAAGATCGTAACACCCTGAATCTAACGTGAAATAAATCACCTATCTCTCAACAACTCTCTACGCCCTACCTTATAACAGGAAAATGCAAAATAATTTTTCACCAACAACCCTAATAGAAACTAGTTTCCCTATCATCTCTCTAGCACATAACACAGTCCATAAACAATTCAACACAATCCAGAAATTTCAAGGTTTCATTCTTTTATTAGGCTCAAGGTACAATACAATCAAAACACCTAATTAATACTACAGATGGATGACTTAGGCATACCATAGGTGGACCATCTAAGGTCGACCTAAGAGTTGTCACGGTCGACCGTCCCTATGAAAATTTAGGGTTCGGATCTTTTAACTTCTGCGCGATTGTTATAAAATTAATGTTCATTAATTTCATGCGACTTCTTTACTGTTAACCCTACTTTTAAATCAATTAATTTCCTTCAATTTCTCTAATAATTTTAGGGTTTTTAATTGAACAATTTGATATGTAAATCTTACAATTCCTAGGTCCAATCCAAGTTTAGGTTTAGGGTTTACAATTTAACATATTCAAATAAATTGTTTAAGCATCAAATTTGTTTTGATTTATAGATCTATGATTTAACAATTTAATTTAGATATTTCTAGGTCTAATCAACTTAAAATAAAATTAAAATTAACTGATTTAACCATTTTATTAGATATGTGCCCACTTACCTTTTAGCATAAGCTCTAGATATGAGATAATTGACCTCCAATTAATAGCCCTTCTCTTGGTCGCCTTATTCTCCTACTTGAGTGCTTGCTTTACCCCTTAATTTTTCTTTGGATTTAATTTGGATTTTGATTTCGGTTGATTTTGATTTTAGGATCTTAGGAATTAGGATTTTGAGGAAAGATTTTAATAGAGTATCTTACAGTAAGTTTGAGCAAAAGGATTTGGGTTCATTAGCATCTTATTTATAGATCTAGAGTTAGGTTTAGGGCCATTAGATTAATCTTATTTATCATCTTAACCAACCATCAATTACTTCGGATTCAAGTAATCAATCAATGACATTAAATTAAATACATCGAAGCTAGATGCTTTCCAAAACATTAAATTATTTATATATTTAAACTTTCTTTTTAGGTTAAATGTGTACATTCCAATAACTCAATCAACCGATCGATCAATTTATATCTTAATTTATGTTTATCAAATTAATTTATTAATTTATGCATATACGTATATATATTATTAACCATTTAAGCATATGTGTGTGTTTATATATATATATATGCATCATAAAAATGATTAAGAAGTTTTACTTTTCTTTTCTACTTACTTAACTCATACTTAACTTTCTATACCAGGTTATTATTTTTCAATCTCAATTACCCTTAGTTACCATTATATATATATATATATATATTAGACACACACACACATTATTAACTAGCATCTTTATTTACACATTTCCCATAAAGTAATCTTTTACTTATATGTATATACATTTACTTTCCAAGCATATAATTTTAGACATATCATTTTATTTTCAAAATGTGCAACTTTTATTAAATGCTTCCTTTTCAAAATAAACCTTTACTTTTATGCATATACCGTTATTCTTACTTTTCAAACATATATAAAAGTAGCTTATTATTTCCTTATAAAATGCACACCTGTCATTATAACATCTTTCATTTATTTTCTTTCTTCTTAGGGTAATCTAAACATATTCAACTTATTTCTTAATAAATAAGTTTTTTTATTCTTTCTTTAGATTTAAATTTACTTCCAAAATTGGCGTAAAACACAAAATGCGTGCTACATTAAAAGTTCTATATCCTCTTCATATGGTATCCGTTTCTAACAACATATACAAGAATTTAGGCTAGAAAATCCTATTTGAACTAATGGAAAAGTCAGATTTTTCAAATTCCTTCATTTATTAAAATTTTACTATTTTGTCCTTTTATGCAAAATTATGTTTTTACCCTTATTAATAGTTTAATTTGTTATTAAAATTCTTGGGGTGTTACATTCTCTCCCCTTTAAAAGGATTTCATTCCCGAAATCTCTAAGAATGGAAAAGTGTAATTTACACATGCTATAATCAATAGCTACAACCATCTACTCATCCATCAACCACGGACAATCATTGTCCTTAGAAATTTTCTAATCCAATTATGTATGCATATGTGCAACGTGAAATGCACGTGAACCCAATCTAATGCAAAAGAGTAGTCAGTCTACTGATACAGTCACCCTCCTGTTTATGCAAGAATGCTCATGTCATGCGTCCAAAAATATGCAAAATCCTAATGACAAACTGGTAATTCTACATGCATGCCCAACCATGCAACAATATGCAACATTCATATGCATAAAATTCATATGTAGCAACAAATCGAGAAATAATATGCCATTATACGAGTGTGTGTACCTATATGGTCGAGTATCCTAACATGTGGAAATGCAACCGGTTAAATCCATTAACATCCATTAGCATCCATCACTCATAACATGTCCTATTGATACGTTTACAACCATCCTACCATGCAATGGTCTCTGTCTAAAGGGCGATTGAAAGAAATCCTACCATTTCCTTCCTAAGGTCTTATTCAAATCTTTCCAATCCCATTTTCCATAAAAGTCGCCTCCCCATTCTCAATGCGTGCGACTAATTTTCTTCAATATAGCTTGTCACCATTTTATTCGTGCTATCCCATACTCAATACAAACTCTATAAAGAATAGTGACTTGTCATTTTAATCCAATAGTCATAATAGCCAATACTTTGGTTCATACTTAAGGATTTCTACATTATAATGCGTTGGAATTTCATTTTTCCACAAGGAAATGTGAACTTTATAACTTTCCACAAACTATCTAAAAGAGGGATTTGTATTATGGTTGGAATTACAAGAAACTATCTTTTCTATTATTATTGAAATAGATAGTACAAAATACGGTAAAAATCCCATTTTTTGTACATCTCTTTCTTTCGAGTATATTTCTTATCATTTCAAACGATACACTTTGGTATTAAAACTGGATAATTTATAGAAATTTACAATGCTGCACACATCATTCCAACAAATTAAAATACTACCTAAATCCCACTCCATTTTATGACAACTTCCACTTTAATATTTACTAATCCATATTGACAACTTACTATGATGACTAATTCTACATTTTCACTTGCTCAAGTCATGTAGGTTTACAAATATGAACTTATCATTCAACTTCCTTGATGCAGTTCCTCATCAATTTAAAGACCACTTTCCCCCTATTTTTCATATTTCAAAATATGCTACTATTCAAAGATTCACATCTAGGTATCCAAAGAATGCAACTACAATAATATAAACCCAATAGCATTTGAAAAATACGTACTTTCTTATTCTTGTCCACCTGTTCCGTCTGTAGCCTGTACGTGACAACACAATACCTAGACCGTCTAGAGCCTATAGGTGTCCTATCCTCACATATGTGATGCTGATCAATACCATGCTGCCAAGCTTATACTCACAGCTCGGTTTAAGATTGCCTTGTGTAATCAAGGAATTTCCTATTTTTTACATAACACTCTTAATAAGGATTGATGTAGACCCTACTTGTCCTTCTTATACTTCGAATTGAAAAGTTCCTCGCACCATAGCATCCTTTGATACAACTAAAACATCTCGACTTACTCTTCCCTTACTTGAAAATATGTTCGATCAAATTGTACTCTTCAATATTCCCTACATGAAGATTTTACAATTCCAACCATACTTGGGTGGAGAGACACAAGGTTGTGTTCTCCTCTAAGTATTAAAGGAAGTTCAACCTATACTCTTTCCTTCCAATTCGACTGTTAATAGGAAAGGTTACCAAATTCCCATATTGCTCTTTTACCTCTATCTTAACAATTAATGCTTTTAAATTCCATAGTCAATTCCGTCCTAGTGAGCTATTCAATCCTATTTATCTAACTCCAACTTATTTCTTTTAAATTTTAAGTGATAATCAAAACACTTTTACATTAACTTTTTAATAAAAGTCTTCTTATTTTTACATCATTTACATAAAACTAATAACCCTTTGAAACCGTAAAGTCGTCTTTTTGTTTTTACCCTTTAAATCAAACCTTAGATTTGACCGTTTTCACAAATCTAATAAGTTGCCTAAAACCTAAAAATCTTTTGATTTTTTAAACTTTATTTTCCACAATACTAGAAAGTTTTAAAAAACTGTAAAACTCTCTTTTAATTTTTAGCAAGCGTTTCCTTCTTTTACTAAGATCATGATATTTTTCTTTAATCAAATCATCAAAAATGATCAACTTAACTCGGTAAAAATATACATAAAATACGTCATTTTAAAATTTTATTTCATAAACAAGAAATTTTTCACAAAATGTATCTCTAAAGAAAATGTGTTATTTTTACTTATTATTTTCAACGTTTGGCCAAAGCAACTATAAAAGGCATTTCAAAATATTAACCATTTCTTATTTATTAAAATAATTCTAAAGTCGGATCTTACATACTTCGTAATTTTTTATTTTTAATATCCAAAAGTTCTATTATTAAAAACAAAGTGCACATTGGAAACAAGTGTAACAATATGCATAAAAGACAAAACAAAAGTTCTAAAACAGTTATTGGAAAATAGCTTTTCACCAATTTCCTTACTTTTTACTTCTTGAAAAATTCCTTAAAGTTTGTTTAATTATTTATGTAAAATCACAAACCAACCCTTTTTTTCCAAAAGTATCATTTTAAGGCACAATGCACATTGAAAGTAAGTGTAACAATGTGCCTAAAAGGCAAAACAAGAGCTTTATAACAGTTATTGAAATTTTTTGCTTTTTATCAAATCCTTTTAATGTCACTTTTCAAATAAATTTTACATAGTTTGTTTGATTATTTTGTAGAAAACCACAAACTAACTTATTTCTCTTTTTAATATATCAAACTCTACTATTTTGCATTTTCCAAAAAACATTTTCACTGTTTTACTACTTAAATTGGAGTAAACAATCGCAATGTATTTGCACCAGCCTGTATGTTCCTAATAAGGCTTTAAGTGCTTGAGGTTATGTTCTTCTTTGCAATGATGGTCAAACCAAGTTTATTTCCAAATACAATACCTTAGTTACATATTAAAATAATCTAGTCATATCCTTGAGTAAATATGAGTTCTTACAACTACTACCAATAGGGTTTCCATTTTGACTGGGGATATGGCCCTAAGGAATGAGTTTTTTTCCATATCCTTATGCTTTATATTTATTTTATTCTCATTATATGGGTCTCTTGTTATTAATCTTCTTTATTCACCCTTAAATCCATAGTTTATTTGTCATTGCTAGTTAGGATAAGAAACCTCTACTCGCATTTCTTATCAAAATAAATGTGTAAGGTCCATCCACTCCTCTAAAACTTGTTCTCATTCTCATTATCTATGTTTGGGAATTATTTTTCAACTTCCCTATAGATAGTATAGACACGAGTTGAAGGAATTTTGACATATATAGATAAAATCTTTAGATATTTCTTTGAAAAATTATGTTATATATATATATCTATATATTTCCAAAACCCATATATATATATATATATATATATATATATTTCCAAAACTCATTTCTGAAATTCTTTTTAAAAACCCATTTTTTCAAAATCTTTTCTAGTACGTTCTCTCAATACATGTCTAATCCCTAGGGAATCCTAAACCTCAGCACTGATATCAAATGTGACAAACCGCACTCTCCAACATGAATCATGCGGAGAAAATACGAGCTGTTGAGTTTTTAAAACATTATGGAGCATAATTACAGAGATAGAGTTCTAAAACATTCTACACTTTTAGATCTCACAACGGAAGGAATTAAAATATAAATTTAGAAAACTAGACATTTCATAAAAACATTCTCCAAAATACTTGATTTACAAAATACATTGTTTCCAAATTACGATATAAGTTACGGACTTCTAATACGATAAGTAACTATAAGAGAACAACAAAAAATATTAGAACTCCATCATTATGTTTCTTTCTTCCCCATACTATATCAAATCACTACTAACCTGTCATCCTATGCTGGGAAAAAAAATGAAAAGAAGGGGGTGGTTCAGAAAAATTTCTAGTGAATGAGAACAAGACTAATAAGATGACTAAGTGGTATTAATTCTAGATCTACTCTAAGTGATATAGAGTGCATATACTGTGTCTATGCATTCCTAAGGCTATATACCTATGGATACTTATCTAACTTAATATATCAATCTACAAATCGAACCTCACCCGAACGATTGACCAATTAATCACTGTCCTATTCTAGCTCACATTACGCTCAGAGAAGAAGAACATTTAATGCAAATTCGCAGATTGACTCACCATATGCACCGCGCCCACCCTCGATTGTAGTAGAAAAATACCTCTTACGCACCACTTCGGAGTCACGGCGCATGTACTCTCATCGGTACTGGGCCCCACCTTGCTTTATATCATTTTATAGCCCTTTACAATCCTATCCAGCGTCCACCTGTGCCACTTTTGCGCAAGAAAAACATGCAGCACCTGAATCTTCTATTAGGATCGAACTCCCAGGGATGCCCTTGACTAGTGCTATGCCCACCCAATCGTAACACCATAAGCTTAACGCGAAATAAATCACATATCTCTCAACTACTCTCCACATCCTACCTTATGACATGAAAACACGAATCAAATTTGCACCAACGACCCTAATAGGAAACTCGTTTTCCTATCATCTCTCTAGCACATAACAAGGTCCACAAATAATTCAACACAGTCTAAAAATTTCAAGGTTTCATTCATTTATTGGGCTCAAGGCCCAAAACAATCAAAACACCCAATTTATAATACGAACGGTCGACCTGGGCATAATATTGGTCAACTGCCTACGATCGACAACTATTGCCACATTCGACCATCCTTATAAAAAATTTAGGGCCTGGGTCTTTTATCTTTTACGCATTTGTTATATCATTAATGTTAAATAATTTCGTGCGACTTGTTTACTATTAACCCTACTTTATAATCAATTAATTTCCATCAATTTTTCTAACAATTTTAGGGTTTATAATACACCCATTCCTAGTTTAGATTTAGGGTTTACAGCTTAACATGTCCAAATAAATAGTTTTAGCATCAAATTCTTTTTGATTTACAGATCTATGATTTAGCAATTTAATTTAAGCATTTCTTTGTCTAATAGACTTAAAATAAAATTAAAATTAACTGATTTAACCATTTTATTAGATCTATACCCACCTTTTAGCCTAAGCTGTAGATCTGAGATAATTGACCTCGAATCAATAGCTTTTCTGTAGGTCTCCTTAGTCTCATTCTTGATTGCTTGCTTTGCCCCTTAATTTTGCTTTGGATTTGATTTGGATTTTAAGATTTTAGGAATTAGGGTTTTGAGGAAAGATTTTAATAAAGTGTCATTACAATAAGTTTGAGCAAAACGGATTAAGGTTCGTTAGCATCTTATTTATAAATTAGAGTTAGGTTTAGGGCCATTAGATTAACCTCAGTTATCATCTTAACCAACTATCAATTACTTCAGATGGAAGCAATCAATCAGGGCCATTAAATTAAATACATCGAACCTACACGCTTTCCTAAACAATGGATTATTCATATATTTAAACATTCGTTTTAGGTTAATATTTGTACGTCCATTAACTCAATCAATCAATTAAGCAATCAATCAACCAATTTATATCTTAGTTTACATTTATCAAATCAATTTATTAATTCATACATATACGTATATATATTATTGACCATTTAAGTGTGTGTCTATAGACATGCATACATTATTAACTAGGATCTTTATATATACATTTCCCTTAAAATAATCTAGTACTTATATGTATATACATTTACTTCCAAACATATAATTTTAGACTTATCCTTCTCTTTTTGAAATGTGTAACTTTTGTTAAATGCTTCCTTTTCAAAATAAACCTTTACTTTTATACACAAAATGTTATTCTTACTTTTTAAACATATGTGAAAGTAACTGTAGTCTTTCCTTGTTAAATGCATACTTGTCATTTTATCATCTTTCTTTTTTTCTTTTTCCTTGGGGTAATCTAAACATGTTCAATTTATTTCTTTGCAAATAAGTTTTCTTTATTCTTTCTTTAAACTTAAATTTACTTCCACAAATAGGAGCAAAACACAAAATACACAGTAAACATTCCATATATTCTTTAAACGGTATCCATTTCTAACAATATATATATATATGTATGTATGTATATATTAATTTGAGTTAGAAAATCCTACTAGACCCAATGGAAAAGTCAGATTTTCCAAATTCCTTCATTTATAGGAATTTTACAATTTTGTCCTTTTATGAAAAATTATATTTTACCTTTATTAATATTTTAATTTTACAATTCTCGGAGTGTTACAGTTTGAAATAAAGGATTTGGGCCAACTGAAATATTCCTTGGGTACTAGGGTAACCTATTATCCAAAAGCTATCTTCTTTCTCAATCGAAAGATATTGTAGATATTCCTGATTAGGCAATTGTTACAGATAATAAGACTGTTGATACTCTCACCGAAGCTAAACGCAAAGTATTCTTTATCTTTTGGTAAATCTTTATCAGATCCTGCTTTGTATCACACTTCCATTGGAAGTTTAGTATATCTTACTAATACTAGTTGATATATTTCATATGCTATTCATATATTTAGCCAGTTTCTAGCTTCTCCCGGTACAGTTTTTTAGGCTACTATTCTTCGTATATCACAAGTATTTATTGCCTTCTACATTCTTCCACCTCTTCTTTGGAGTTGCCTGCCTACTCTCATGTTAATTATAGTAGTCATTACACTTAATGCAAGTCAGTTACCGGTTACTGTAACTTTTTCGGTGAATTTGTTATCCCTTGGAAGAGTAAGAAATAGTTTTTTGTTTCTCATTCTTTTACCGAAGTAAAATTTAATGCTATGTCATCTACTACTAAGGAGATTGTTTGGTTACGATAGTTACTAGAGGATATAAGAGTATTTCCCTATTGTCGCAATCCTATATCTTACGATAAATGGAAATTCCAATTGTTCATAACTCAATCTTTCATGAACGAACCAATCAATCGTCATCTTGAGAAAGATGCCAACTCTTTGCTTTTTATACCTTCTTCATTGCAAATTCCAGATTTATTTACCAAGTCACACTCCGTTTTTCATTTTCGTTTTCTAGTGGGCAAACTCCTAATGCTCATAGCAAGCACATCGAGAGTTTGAGGAGATGTTAGAAAATGTTTATATATTTCCTGTTACTTTACTTATTTTGTTGTAATTTAAGGGCAAATTAGTTTTTTATTATTCTAACATATACAAACTTAAAACTATGCACTTTGATGATTTACTTGACAAAATAAACAAAAAATTAGATGCGTGGATGTCACGACCCAACTTCCTATGCCCCGGAAGTCGCATCATGAATATGAAAGAAAGGGATGAGGAAATAGAAAAGATAGAGAAGAAGAAGAAACAACATCAGAATCTTAACAGCGGAACGAGTAAAATATAATATATCACATAAGAGAATACATAGTATCATATACATCAATCAGATTTACACAGATTATACATAACATACTAGACAGTTATAAACACTTGTCTAGTTAATACAACTCAAATACAATACAGAGATACAACACAGAGATACCATCACAGCGAAACACTATACATATCTATAACGCTGAAGCCTCCTGCTCCATCGCTCCTCCACAATTCGTTAAAGCAAACCTGAATCCCTTGGCTACCCGTAAAAATTTGGGTACCCGAGAGTTTAGGAAAAATAGAAATAAACTCCAGGTCAGACATGGGTCTGGTATGAGTAACAGGTTAAAGTTGCTTAACTTTAAAAAATCATTTTGAAGAAAAAGTATCACGTAAGACTCCCCACACATAAACATGGGTAAGTTTTTACCTTACGCTAACCAAGCAGTTTTATAGGAAATCCAGTGATAATATAATAGTGTCTAGGGTTTTCAAGTTAAGCTAGAAAATAGCTGAAATGCTTACATCTCACATTTCAACATAGTTGGGCACAATCAAAACGTACGGCGCTTATTGGAGATTGGATTCCATACAATGGCAGGGCTATTGGGGTACTGCCCGTCACAGTACGTGGCCTAGATCACCGTACCGAGGATCACTCCCGACCCCCTGCAACACAAAGCCGGAACCATCCCTTACTGGACAGTCCCAAACAAGACAACCCCAACAGTTGTTGCAATCAACTGCCCACATAACCGAAATAAAAAGGGACATCTAGACAGGGGTATATCTCGCTCTCAACTGGGTGCTACCCACGAAGCTTTGCTGCACCTCCCCTGTTTTAGCCATTCCCGGTTGATGAGGCTTAAGGCTACGATTACCTTATCAGAACACATCACATAGAATGCTCATCGCCCACCTGACGATGTGCTGAAAGCATTCAATCCATACAAGTTCATTCCGGGTTCGAACGAAACCGAAGGCATTATCTCGTTACACTCATTTTGGAATCACCCTCAGAGTTAACGACAATAACCCCTGCACTCTGGATCTTCGTCTTCACTTCAGATTCACGACCTATCGTTGATTTGGATCGATGTGGTTTTCGGACTTCCAAATATGGAAAACCCGATCCCGGTCTCATCGAAATCCAAAACCGTATCTTTTAAGGCTAAGTTGTTTTAAAGTTTAAAACAATTTAATTCAATTATCTATATACACATAGATAGATAATTCACATATCACAATAGATAATCACATCATCATCATAAACAGATAATCCATATTATCAACTCAAACAGATAATCAATATTATCCTACTTAAACCAAGCATCCATATCACAATAGATATTATTCATCTCATATCTGATATCACAATCAATCAATGAAATATCAATATCATTCATTCGTAAGCAATGATTTATCATTCACAAGCTATAATTAATTTAAAATGAATTAAATTAATTACTTCTATATTTAATTAATTTAAAGTAAATTAAATTAATTACTACATCTATAAATCCTGCTTATACAACCATTGATTAATTAAAAATCAAATTAATTAACCATTCTCTTAAAATTCATCTTGATTAAACCCTTTGATTAATCATTCTCTAATTACAATAAGTAATTAGTCTTTTAATTAATTCCACAAATTAATTATTCTAAATCATTTATAGTAATTAACATTCAATTACTTCATTTATTAATTAAATATAATTAATTACATTTATCCTTAATTAATTACATTAATTAATCACCTCATTATTAATTATTCCTTAATTAAACAATTCATAATTACATCATTAATTATATTAATTAATGATCTCTAATTTATATTTAAACTAAATTACTTCCTTTAAATTAATTACATTAAGGAATTTATCTTTAATTAAACACAATTATTAATCACCCTTGATTAATAACAAACCAGTAATTAACTATTCTTAATTACTTATTAAATAAATAAATTATTCCATAATTAATTATCTCCATTAATTAATCCCTTGATTAATTACAAAATTAATTACCCAAATTACTTCACTATAAATCATCTTGTATTAATTACATCAAGTAATTATCATCTAATTACTTTTCTAAGTAATTATACTCCATTAATTACACTAAGTAATTTCACTTATCAAATCACCAAATGATTCTTTAAATTAATTAAACTAAATTAATTAGCTTAAATTAATCATATTATCAAAATTAATTACAATGAGTAATTAATCTCTTAATTACTTTCATTTAGTAATTACACTTAACAATTTACAATAGATTATCTAAATTAATTAATCTAATTAATCACATTAATTAATTAAGTAATTAATAATCCTTAATTATATATCTTCATTTACTAATAACATTTCTTAATTACTTCCTTATTTAATTTCTAATTCTAAACTAATCTAAATTATTATTTTATAAATTAAATTACATAAGTCATTCCTTAATTATCTTATTAATTAATCCTCTTTAATATTTTTTATTATCTCTAAGATAAATTATTCTTTTATTAATGACTTCATAAACATTAAAGTGTATTTAAATTATTACACTTCTAAATTTTAGATTCAAATTTCATTTTGAATTTTTGATTCCAAATGATTATATATTCAAAATCCTTTTTATTAAAGAGCTTTATCAAAATCCAATTGAAATATTTATTTGAAACAAATTACTTTAAAAAGATATTTGGTTTAAACTTGTTTAAACATTCAGATTTTAAAATACAAACTGATTTTAATTTACAGTTTTGAATTCAAGAAACTTGAATCCGAATTTAACTTTGATTTAATTTCTTTGACTTAAACTTCCCTAAAACCTTGATTTTAAATTCTTGATTTAAAATCCAAATTCATTTTAAAACCTTAGATTCAAAATTTTCATTTGAATCTATACTTAAACTTTATATTTAAAACATAGTTTAAATCCTGTTTTTCAAATTGGAATTAAATTTAAAAACCTGGAACAATCAGGCCTGCTAATGCCTGAACTAATAATTAACTCGAGTCAACCCAGATTGCTTCGAGTCCTTCGTCCTCCTGCTTCGAGTCTTCCACTCAAAAATCTTGAGTACTTCCCAAGTTGAAATACTTCTACACACAAATAAGTTCATCTGAACTTCACTGCACGGTGCACGTGCACCGTGGCTCTGGCCATCTCCGGCCATTCACTCAAGCTTCAACATATCGGCGACCATCCCCAGATGACATCGCGATCACCAGAACCCATCACGCCATCTCGAATCGAAATCGAGTTAAATTTCCAAACCTAGAACACAGACCTCGCGACCAACCACAAAACCTGTCAACGCCACTTGCTCGATGCTCTGACCATCAGAGGCCACCAAACTCCGGCCGTAGCCTCGTCCACCTTCCCTCTATCAAACCCCAGAAGCACGTGACACTCGATCCATGAGAGGAGCTGTGGTGGATTGATTACTGACCATCACTAAAACTAGGGTTAAAAACAGAAAATACCCACCATCATCACCACAGTGATCATCCACTTCCTCCACCATTTTTCCCAGATACCTCGATCACTACTCCATCATTTAGTAGAGACCCGACCCTTCCAGTCTCGTAGATCATCAGAGAAACCCAAAATATTCCAAACAGTGCAAACCAGAAATACAAACTCAAATCTTTACTAAAAAATGTGATTCGAGTTTTAAAAATCAGTATTTTGATTAAGTGTTTTATTCACCTTTCTGAATCCTAGAATTAAGCATTTTGAGTTTATACAAAACCCAAGTTTTATACTGTTCTTAAAGTTTTCAGAGCAGGCCTACCTTGTTAACTTGATGTGACGACCGCCCATGACCCCTGCACCGAATCTAGAGATAGTGCGCTGTAAAGTGTGCCAGGCGACCATGGACGATTGTCAGGGTAGATCAAAACAACAGAATCTATCGTATTACTCACAGCGCATGGACAAAATACAATAGAACATATATATAGTGAAGCTTTACAGAATAAAATGCCATCATATAAAACTTCATAATAGTTGAATACAAGCATCCAAATAGACAATACATCAAGCCTCACTACATAACACTAAGAGAATACAAAACAGCGGAGCATCCAGTACATATAATAAGAAGATAATATGCCACCCTCAAGCTCGTCTTCGATATCAGCATCGTGAGAAGAGAACAGCACCTGTCACTTGCTACCTAGTCTGCCCGTCCCAAAAATGGACGAACAGCCCAAGGCAATAAGAATTAAAACATAAAGCCTTGAGTCAGACAACAGTCTTAGTGAGCAGTAAATTAACTAACAACATACCAAAAGAGCATAAAGGAAAAGGAATAGGAATACAACCCTCCCACTCCAACCTCATTCTACAGTGATAGCCCCAGACACACACTAAGCAGAAGCAAACATAGCAGAGCATACAATTTAAAGTAAAGCTACTATCACTCGAGTCAAGGGCGATGTTTTCCAAGTACCAAGGCCTAAATCAGATAAGCACCCAGAAAATACCGCTCTTGAGTCCGAATGACGATACAACCAAACATCCATGACTCTGGCTATCACTGTTATCATTGCTTCGATATCACCGTTAATTGAATGACCGGCACATTCTTTCAGCCGTCCATCAAGGGCTAATGGAAACCCCGGTTCTAGACATAACTCCCGCACGTCGTCGCAGCCCGTGCCTAGGACTATCGAATCTGCCCAGAGTACTCGACCATCAACAGTTGGCCGTTGGGACTATCGAATCTGCCCAAACATACTCTTGCTTAGAGCATGCTAGAACCTTCAACAACGATGCTATCCAAGCCTCCTAGTCATCCTCCTCGATGACTATTCTCATATCCATTCATTATCCTCAACTCGAATCATATCACCGAGTTATCAACACGCTTGGAATGATCCCGTCTGGATTAGACCAAGTCTTCATCACATGATCGCCTCGCTTCATCACATCCTCGCAAAGCCTCATCTCAACATCACATCATCAAATCTATGCATAAGAGCTTCATTATCCCGCTACATATGCCACGAGCAGCTTTCCCAATTCAAGAGCCTTTCCCTTAGCCTTTGAATCATCTTCGACCACCTTGTCTAAAATCAATCAACAATCATCTAATTCACAGCAATCAATCATGTCAAACATCAATCCAAGTAACCAAGCATTCAAATGTAAGCAAAATGGACAATTATAACAATAATGGCAATTTCGTAATTAAGGAGTTGAAAGTCTAACAAGCATGAAAACATGAGAATTATCTCTACAACTTGATGAATGAACTTGCATAGGTTAATCATATACAAAAATGGTTGTCAAATCATCATGAACAATGGATCTACATGGATCTACACTTAGGTTTACAAAAATGCATAGAAATCACTATTTTAACACCAAATCAGGCCAACAATCCGATATACTCCTTTGGATCCGTGTGAGAGATAATCACCACTCACCAAATCACCTAAACAACCTCAAAACAACACGCTTCAGATCTGGAGAGCGAAGGATCAAGCTTGATCTATCACCAATCCGCTTCAAACGATGAAATCTCTCTTGAAAAGATGAAGATCTTCAATCTAAGCTCTTGAATCTTCAACTTGGATGGATGGAAGCACTAGATTAGAGTGGAGAAAAGAAGTGAAGAAGTGTAGAAGTCGAGCTCTCAAAATGGCAGCACTTCGTTGCTTCGAAATCCGGATCCCAAAAATGAAGCCAACCCCCTTCTATTTATAGGCGAAAATCCCTTAAGTCGTAACTCGGAGTTAGGTCGTTTCCGACCTACGACCTAAGACCTTGCCGACCTAAAACCCATACGACCTAATAGCTCTTCGACCTAACAGATATGCACGCGCGCCCCAACTCCTAGGTCGCTCACGACCTAACGGCTTAGCAGTCCTACGACTTACGACTCAACTGGGTCTCCGACTTAACATAGCGCGCGACATAACAGTTTGACTTAACAACTTAGCCTATGCGCGACTTAGCGACTTACGACTTAACAGACCAATTCTCTACGACTTAAGACTTAACTTCCCTAAGTCGTCTACGACTTAACACAAAGGCTAAAACCCAGCGACTTAACAGGTACACTACCCCGCGACCTAACAAACTTACGACTTAACATACCCACGCGACCTAACACTTAGACTGTATACGACCTAATACAACCTTACGACTTAACTCCTACGACTTAACTCCCATAGGTCGTATACTCCTTAAGTCGCTAACCTATAGGTCATACCAAGATACTAGGTCGCTACACAGCTATCTCCAAACTCCTTAGGTCGTTGCCGACCTAACAATGCTAACTCGGAACCACTAGGTCGCTCATCCCTAGGTCGCTAATAGCTATAGGTCGCTCCAATACTTCCTTAGGTCGCCTAACCCACTTAAGTCGGTCGCGACTTAACTCTTAACTCGCTGCTTCTTAACTCGGTAACAATTAACTCGCCACTATCCTTAAGTCGCGCCTATCCTCTAAGTCGTATACGACTTACGACTTATACTAAGTCGTGAACGACTTAGGACTTAGCCATATTTTGCCTAAAATCTGAAATGGCTCAACAACACTAAAATTCCAGATTTTGACAAACTTTTCGATCCGTAAAAATACGGGTCGTTACATTCTCTTCCCCTTAGGAATTTCACCCCCGAAATTCCAAACAATCATAGCAATCAAAAACTATTCTGTACGCCTACCATCCATAGCAATCAACAAACCATGCATCCAATTCTAGCTTAGCGTACAGAATTCTAAAACTAGAACAAGTTACAATATCGCGAGATGACACGACACCTTAGGGCCATACCTTGAAGAGTTTAGGATGAGCTGCCTTCATCCTCTCTTCCACCTCCCACGTACAGTCGTTATCATCATCACTCCATTGTATCTTGAGCAACTTAACTACCTTCCTCCTAAGCTGTTTCGTGTCGGTTTCAACAACACGAAGCGGCTTACGAGGTCTTCTATCAACTGGATCAACTTCGAAGTCTTCACAGCTATCAGCAGAAACTACTGTATTCGAGTCGTGCACATACTTCCGTAGATACGATACGTGAAAAACATTGTGCACACTCGACATCTTCTCTGGTAACTCCAATCTGTAGGCGAGCTTTCCAATTCGCTCGATGATCGGGAATGGTCCAACAAATCTCGGAGTCAATTTTCCTTTCTTCCCGAATCGAATAACATTCTTCAGTGGAGAAATCTTCACAAGAACCAAATCTCCAACGTCGAATTCTAAATCCTTTCGACGCTTATCGGCATAACTCTTCTGACGATCTTGGGCTGCCTTCATTCGTTGCCGAATGATCTCAATATAATCTGAAGTCTGCCGAATCATCTCTGGCCCAAGTAACGGCTTTTCTCCAGTTTCCAACCAACATGTCGGAGAGTTACACGGTCTTCCATACAATGCCTCATACGGTGCCATACCAATGCTTGACTGGTAACTGTTGTTGTATGAAAACTCCACCAAATGAAGGTGATATTCCCATGATCCTTCGAAGTCCAAAACACATGCTCTAAGAAGATCTTCCAAAACTCGGTTGACTCTCTCGGTCTGACCATCTGTTTGAGGGTGATAAGCTGTACTCAAACACAACTCGGTTCCCAAAACTTCCTGGAAGCTCTTCCAAAATCCACTAGTGAACAATGGGTCTCGATCACTCACTATACTCTTCGGAATACCATGGAATCGAACTATCCACTTAACATACAACTCAGCCAACTTTGATGCAGTCCTAGTCGATCGAACAGGAATGAATCTCGCACTCTTGGTCAGACAATCCACAATGACCCAAATCCCTTCATTTCCCGTTCTGGTTCTAGGTAATCCATCAATAAAGTCCATCGATATTTGCTCCCACTTCCATGTAGGAACTTCTAATGGCTGAAGCAATCCACTTGGCTTCTTCTGTTCGGCTTTTACCAACTGGCAGTTCATACACTTAGAAATAAAATTCCCAACATCCTTCTTCATGCCTTCCCAGTAGTAGGTTCTCTTCATATCCCGATACATATTATTTCCACCTGGATGAATTGTCAACTTCGAGTGATGACTTTCCTTCAGGACTTCACTCCTCAATTCATCTATATCGGGAACAACTAGTCGTCCTTGCTTTCGAAGCCAACCCTCTCGATCGACCTCGAATCCTTTATCCTTTTCTGGATTCAACCCAGATTCCAATTCACGGATAATCTTGACAAGCTTATCGTCTTGCTTTTGGCTCTCGCCAATCCTTTCCACAAGAGAAGGTCTTATCGATAAGTTTGCCAACATCTCAGGTTCCAATTCACATCTAGGCCTGAAGTCAAATCCAGCTAAATACTCGAGACTCTTCCATTCTGAAAACATGGCTCCCAATCCTGCATGTCTTCGACTTAACGCATCTGCCACTGCGTTACCTTTTCCCGGAGTATAAGCTATACCAAAATCATATGATGCTAAAAACTCTAGCCAACGTTGCTGCCGAAGATTCAAATCCTTTTGGGAGAAAAGATACTTCAACGACTTATGATCTGTAAACAACTCGAATCGAACTCCCAACAGATAATGTCTCCACATCTTTAGAGCAAATACAATCGCCGCTAACTCCAAATCATGAGTCGGGTAATTCCTTTCATGCGGCTTCAGTTGTCGACTTGCATACGCAACAACTTTATCCCTCTGCATCAGCACTGCTCCAAGTCCAGTACCACATGCGTCGGTGTAAACCACCATCTCATCATTCCCACTAGGAATAGTCAAAACAGGAGCACTTGTCAATCTCTCTTTCAGGATTCCGAAAGCTTGTTCACACTTAGCATCCCAACTGAACACTTGGTTCTTCTTCGTCAATCCTGTTAACGGTGCAGCTATCTTGGAGAAGTCTTTGATAAACCGTCGATAATATCCTGCTAATCCAAGAAAACTTCTCACATCAGATGCATTCTTAGGTCTAACCCAATCCTGGATTGCTACCACCTTAGCGGGATCAACCGCTATCCCATTTCCAGAAATCACATGGCCTAAGAACCTCACTTCACTCTTCCAGAAGTGACACTTCGAAAACTTAGCCTTCAGCTGATGTTTCCATAAGATTTTCAAAACTATACGCAAGTGCGTCTTGTGCTCCTCTTCCGTTCTGGAATAAATCAGAATATCATCCACGAACACAAGTACGAACCTGTTCAACTGATCTCTGAACACTCTATTCATAAGATCCACAAAATATGCTGGCGCGTTAGTCAATCCAAACGGCATTACCAGCCACTCAATGAAACCGGATGGTGTCCTAAAAGCCATCTTCGGCACACTATCCTTAGCCACTCTCAATTGGTGAAATCCCGTTGCCAAATCCATCTGAGAAAACACCTTAGCTTCGTGAAGCTGATCAAACAAGTCATCTATTCTCGGCAATGGATACTTGTTCTTCTTAGTCACCTTATTCAGCTCACGATAATCGACGCACAATCTCAACGACCCATCTGCCTTGGTTGCAAACACAACTGGTGCACCCCACTCGGACACACTACGCCGAATGAATCCTTTCTGCAAAAGATCATCAACTTGCACCCTCAACTCTTGCTGTTCCCTAGGCGCCATCCGCCTAAGAGGCATCACAACAGGTCTGGCTCCTTCAACTAGATCTATCCGAAACTCGATCTCTCTATGCGGCGGCAACCCTTTGACTTCGTCAAAGACATCCTCGAATCCATTCGCGATTGGCACTAATGACAGTCCATCCCGTGGAACAACTAGCGAATACATGAAGCTCATGAAGACGCCTTCTTCATGCTTACATCGTATCACAATCTTTCGCCCCTCCACATTCTCGACTATCACCTCCAACCTCTCGCAATCAACCTTTGCCGCATACTTCCTAAGCCAGTCCATACCCAAAATAATTCCGAACCCCGCAAAGTTTAGAACAAAACAATCACAAGCAAAAGAGCAACCATGACTCGATACAACTAGACCATGGCATAACATACACAAACAAGACGAACCCCCAACTGGATTAGTCACAACCAATGGCCTATCAACAATATCCGGTTCCAAACCTAACCGGCCTACGAGTTCACTACAAACAAACGAATGCGATGCTCCAGTATCAAACAGAACTCTAACTGGAACACCACATAGGAAAAGAGTACCTTGAACAACCACACTCTTTCCTTTCTCTTCAGCGGTAGGAGCTTTTGAAGACGACGGAACAGCTTCCAAAGCATAAGCTTGCACAATCTGCTTGTCCCTCCTCGGTTCTGGACAATTCTTCCTGAAATGCCCTGGCTTGTCACGGTTGTGACACTTCATCGGCACCTTCGGATTCTTACAATCTTTCGAGAAATGGCCCTTCTGCTGACAATTGTAGCAAGTCACCTCGCCTTTCGGCTTCTTCTGGCCATCCTTACCCTTCTGCTGCTGCTGCTTCCTCTTCTTGTTTCCACCCTGCTGGGGTTTAGACTCTTCCCTGGTCACAGCAACAACAGATCCTTCCTTAGGAAACAGACTCTCATGCCTGAGAGCTTTCTCCACAAGCTTCTCAAATGAATCGTCCAAATGATCCACCAACTGCCTCCCAAGATAACTATCCAAGCCAGTCACAAACTTCTCGTTCTTCTGATAAGCAGATTCTATATATGACCGGGCATACTTGGACAAAGCCTCAAACTCAGAAACATACTCAAGAACTGGTCTCCCTCCTTGCTTGAGCTCCACAAACTTCTTGAACAGAACAGACTTCTGAGCTGTAGAAATGAACTTAGCTTCAAACCTAACTTGAAATTGCTCCCAAGTAATCTCTTTCTCCGGAGTAGTGATGGTAATAGAATTCCACCAATCAGAGGCTCTCCCTTGAAGCTGCCTTGATGCCAACTTCCTCTTAGTTGCATCCTCAATTCCCAAATCACCAAAGATCCTTCTACAAGCATCTATCCACCTCTGGACCTCAATAGTTGATTCTGTTCCCAAGAAAACCTTTCCTCCAAGAGCAGTATAATCCTTGCACAACTTAGCAAAATCCACTGGTTTCAGAGTTTGGACTTGAACTCCAACATCTACTGCTGCCCCCGGAACTGGTATCCTTCTCATGATCGAAGTCATCATAGCTTCGAACATGGCTGCATAATCAGCAGTCCCCTCAGTAGCACGACCTTCCCTAGCAGCTGGTCTCCCTCTTCGACTCATTCTCAATATCTATAAAAAGGAATGATCAGAACATCTAGAGAAACAACTGCATAAAGGACTAACTTACTGCTAAACTACTATATTATATATAGTAATCATCCATCAAAATACAATTACGTCTCTCATACGTAATTACGTCAGCGAGTGTTGGGTAAAATCGATTAACCAATGCTCTGATACCAAATGTGACGACCGCCCATGACCCCTGCACCGAATCTAGAGATAGTGCGCTGTAAAGTGTGCTAGGCGACCATGGACGATTGTCAGGGTAGATCAAAACAACAGAATCTATCGTATTACTCACAGCGCATGGACAAAATACAATAGAACATATATATAGTGAAGCTTTACAGAATAAAATGCCATCATATAAAACTTCATAATAGTTGAATACAAGCATCCAAATAGCCAATACATCAAGCCTCACTACATAACACTCAGAGAATACAAAACAGCGGAACATCCAGTACATATAATAAGAAGATAATATGCCACCCTCAAGCTCGTCTTCGATATCAGCATCGTGAGAAGAGAACAGCACCTGTCACCTGCTACCTAGTCTGCCCGTCCCAAAAATGGACGAACAGCCCAAGGCAATAAGAATTAAAACATAAAGCCTTGAGTCAGACAACAGTCTTAGTGAGCAGTAAATTAACTAACAACTACCAAAAGAGCATAAAGGAAAGGAATAGGAATACAACCCTCCCACTCCAACCTCATTCTACAGTGATAGCCCCAAACACACACTAAGCATAAGCAAACATAGCAGAGCATACAATTTAAAGTAAAGCTACTATCACTCGAGTCAAGGGCGATGTTTTCCAAGTACCAAGGCCTAAATCAGATAAGCACCCAAAAAATACCGCTCTTGAGTCCGAATGACGATACAACCAAACATCCATGACTCTGGCTATCACTGTTATCATTGCTTCGATATCACCGTTAATTGAATGACCGGCACATTCTTTCAGCTGTCCGTCAAGGGCTAATGGAAACCCCGGTTCTAGACATAACTCCCGCACGTCGTCGCAGCCCGTGCCTAGGACTATCGAATCTGCCCAGAGTACTCGACCATCAACAGTTGGCCGTTGGGACTATCGAATCTGCCCAAACGTACTCTTGCTTAGAGCATGCTAGAACCTTCAACAACGATGCTATCCAAGCCTCCTAGTCATCCTCCTCGACGACTATTCTCATATCCATTCATTATCCTCAACTCGAATCACATCACCGAGTTATCAACACGGCTGGAATGATCCCGTCTGGATTAGACCAAGTCTTCATCACATGATCGCCTCGCTTCATCACATCCTCGCAAAGCCTCATCTCAACATCACATCATCAAATCTATGCATAAGAGCTTCATCATCCCGCTACATATGCCACGAGCAGCTTTCCCAATTCAAGAGCCTTTCCCTTAGCTTTTGAATCATCTTCGACCACCTTGTCTAAAACCAATCAACAATCATCTAATTCACAGCAATCAATCATGTCAAACATCAATCCAAGTAACCAAGCATTCAAATGTAAGCAAAATGGACAATTATAACAATAATGGCAAT
Source organism: Allium fistulosum (assembly GCA_030737815.1). NCBI lineage: Eukaryota > Viridiplantae > Streptophyta > Magnoliopsida > Asparagales > Amaryllidaceae > Allium > Allium fistulosum. Next base: position 1,413,190,710 of record CM060903.1, read on the forward strand.
TTCGTAATTAAGGAGTTGAAAGACTAACAAGCATGAAAACATGAGAATTATCTCTACAACTTGATGAATGAACTTGCATAGGTTAATCATATACAAAAATGGTTGTCAAATCATCATGAACAATGGATCTACATGGATCTACACTTAGGTTTACAAAAATGCATAGAAATCACTATTTTAACACCAAATAAGGCCAACAATCCGATATACTCCTTTGGATCCGTGTGAGAGATAATCACCACTCACCAAATCACCTAAACAACCTCAAAACAACACGCTTCAGATCTGGACAGCGAAGGATCAAGCTTGATATATCACCAATCCGCTTCAAACGATGAAATCTCTCTTGAAAAGATGAAGATCTTCAATCTAAGCTCTTGAATCTTCAACTTGGATGGATGGAAGCACTAGATTAGAGTGGAGAAAAGAAGTGAAGAAGTGTAGAAGTCGAGCTCTCAAAATGGCAGCACTTCGTTGCTTCGAAATCCGGATCCCAAAAATGAAGCCAACCCCCTTCTATTTATAGGCGAAAATCCCTTAAGTCGTAACTCGGAGTTAGGTCGTTTCCGACCTACGACCTAAGACCTTGCCGACCTAAAACCCATACGACCTAATAGCTCTTCGACCTAACAGATATGCACGCGCGCCCCAACTCCTAGGTCGCTCACGACCTAACGGCTTAGCAGTCCTACGACTTACGACTCAACTGGGTCTCCGACTTAACATAGCGCGCGACATAACAGTTTGACTTAACAACTTAGCCTATGCGCGACTTAGCGACTTACGACTTAACAGACCAATTCTCTACGACTTAAGACTTAACTTCCCTAAGTCGTCTACGACTTAACACAAAGGCTAAAACCCAGCGACTTAACAGGTACACTACCCCGCGACCTAACAAACTTACGACTTAACATACCCACGCGACCTAACACTTAGACTGTATACGACCTAATACAACCTTACGACTTAACTCGTACGACTTAACTCCCATAGGTCGTATACTCCTTAAGTCGCTAACCTATAGGTCATACCAAGATACTAGGTCGCTACACAGCTATCTCCAAACTCCTTAGGTCGTTGCCGACCTAACAATGCTAACTCGGAACCACTAGGTCGCTCATCCCTAGGTCGCGAACAGCTATAGGTCGCTCCAATACTTCCTTAGGTCGCCTAACCCACTTAAGTCGGTCACGACTTAACTCTTAACTCGCTGCTTCTTAACTCGGTAACAATTAACTCGCCACTATCCTTAAGTTGTGCCTATCCTCTAAGTCGTATACGACTTATGACTTATACTAAGTCGTGAACGACTTAGGAATTAGCCATATTTTGCCTAAAATCTGAAATGTCTCAACAACACTAAAATTCCAGATTTTGACAAACTTTTCGATCCATAAAAATACGGGTCGTTACACTTGAATTCTATTTTTTTTAAATTTATTTTATGATCAAACAAACATATTTTGTTTAAATACTATGTCCAAATAATCAATAATTAAGTAGTAATGATTTTTAACTAAAACTGGGCTTGAGATTTAGAATAGAGATGTTCTACAGGCATTTACAAGCATTCATGCATCTCACATCCAAAAATACACAGAAATTTGTCCATATATATACACACATACAAACTTATTTCAGATATAAATCAAGCAACCATATTTATATTTGAGTTTTAAAAGTGTTACTCACCTGGTATTCAGAAGAACAGAGCACCATTGAAAATGAAGAAGCTTTTAAACTTTAAAACTTGGAATTGCCTTCATTTGTCTTTGATTTTAAAACTTGAGTTTCTTATCAAACTGGAATGCTTGAAAATGCTTGAACTTGCTAAGAATGTATGCAAGGTGATGATGTTTGAAATCTGAAGCTTGCATTGATTACAGCACTTGCATGCTTTCATTTATCCAGGTAGAAGGAAAACTAAATTGCAGAAACAATGCAGGCTACAGGTTGTTGGTGATATTTGAGCTATCCTTTGAAAATTGAGGTTACAGGCTTTTGTTTCGAAAACAGCTAGCTTGAATCTCTTTTAATCATCTTGTTTTTTTTGATGAAATTGGTTTAAGTTGTAAAATAGAAAAGCTTGCTGAACATATCTTTCTCTGGTTTACTATGAAATGAAGATAAGAGGATAGATATAGGAGAGTTTGTACGGGGGTGTTCCTGGGTTTGCATTGCTGGTACAAATATTATCATCTTTGATCAGAGATTTTATAAATGGAGGCTGGAAAGATTTTTAACATTTCGGCTGAAAAGATTTTTAACATTTTGAGTAGACCACAAGTTGAGCTAGTATTAAATGAGATGGTACTTTATGTTTCATGTTTATCCAAATTGGTATGTTGATATTTCTTTTACTTGCCTTACAAGCTTCACCTTATTTCTTCTTGCCTAGCATACTTATTCTTATTTTATTTTTACTTTTCTTGGGTATGTTATATCCTATTACCTGTTTTGTTTTTATACTTTATATTCTATGTACGTATACATAACTTTGTTTTAGTTATGTTATAAAAAAATTTACTTATGTACTTTAGTTTTAATCCTAACACAAGTGTTTATTTTATTCTTCTTTTAGTTTAAAACTTAGGCTATCAAATGCTAAATTTATTTATTATTATTTTATTTTATACTTATATTAAATATTTATAAGCTTTATTTTATTTAAACATTTTTGAAAGATTTATTTCAAATTTACAAATCATAGTTCCTTCCAAAATATATATATAACAATTTCTATTCATATTAAAATCTATTTGTAAAAAATATTACATTATTAATATTGTTTAAATATAACCTATTATTAAATGAAAATAATTTATAAAAGAATTTATCTCTATATTAATAAATTTCTTATTTATCAAACGATATTTAAAAAGAACAAAACAACCCTTTTTGAATAAATTTAAACTTAAGCCAAAATCATTTTAAACAATTAAACCTTTATCTTGAGTATTTTTAAGCCATATGGTAATTTATTGAATATTAAATTTAATCAAATTTCCAAATTATTAAAAATATTAGAATTTGAAAACATATCCTTATTTATCAAAATTTAAAACAGACCTTGTCTATTTACAATATATACAAATATATATATATATATATATATTTATACATTATAAATAGAAACAAATTTATTAGCTTTTAAAAGATAAATTATCAGTCAAATATTTATTTAAAAGAAAATTATTAAATCAATTCAAATCTCATTAATAATTATTATCAAATCAATTTAATTTTCATCATAGATTATTAAATTGATATTGCCAAAATTTCCGGGATGTCACAGTGGAGTAGTATATTTTTAAACAGTAGGGAAAGATTAGAGCTTATAAAATCTGTTATTTACCTCATCCCTTGATTTTGGATGCAAATATGCCAGGTTCCAAAGGCAATATTAAAAAAGATAGAACGAGCATGCTCAAATTTTATTTGGTAAGGTAAAAAAAAATCAGCTAGAATATGATCTGCATCCCCATATGAAGGGGAGTCAGGACTGAGAAAATTAGAACACTTGGAAATAAGCATATGAAATAAAATTATTCGAGAACTTCCCAAAAAATAAATCACTTTGGGAAACATGGATGAAAAGCATATATTTTAATAACAAAACCTTCTAGGTCATAAATTTTGACAACAACTCCTTATATACATGGAAACTTCTACTAAATACAAGAGAAATAGGAAAGTACCAATCACAAGAAATATAGTAAAAGGTAGAGTAATAGGCCTCTAGTTGGACCCTTGCGTCAATGAAAATTTGATAACAATCACGCTAGTATGGCCATACATGCAACGGTAAGAACACACAACCATAAAGTAAGCAACGTAATAGAAAATGGTGCATGGAATTTAAATATAGCAGCACCGCCAACAAATTACTGCAACCAAATAAAGAAGATCAAAATTCACAATGATAAGCAACATGATTATTGGCAATGGAATGCCAACAAAGGTAAATTTTCCTTAAAATCTATATGGGATGCTATCAAGTATAAAAAGAAACAGTAACATTGGCACAAAAGTGTATGGAATAAATGTCGTTCACCTAAAATGTCCTTAACAACTTCTTTTGCAAAATTAGACCGACTCCCTACTAGAAAGAGAATCAAAAAATGGTCAAACACCAACATACCGGAATGTTTGTTGTGTAACTCAGAGTGTGAGTCCTCAACATATCTTTTCTACAACTACAGCTACTATAAGTTCATCATAGGTCAACTTGCTACTTGTCTAGGCATTCAAATAAACAATAATGGAACACAGGATCTAAATGAAATCATGATCAATAGGTGAATAGCGAATGAGTCGAAGTTTATAGTAGAGAGCAATATAAAAGAAATCTATGCTATATGCTTTTGACAACGTTCGACTGAAAATCTTAAGTTCACCACTGATAAACTCTAACTACAGACCACCATGCAATTGAAGAAGAGAAGTACAATATAGTCGAAGTTCTTTAGGTTTTCCAGCAAAGGCGCCTGAATCGTTCGATCAAGGTTTCCTGATGTCGCCATTTTTAGTATTTTTAGTAAAAGTAGTGAGTTTATTAAGGAAGTAATAATTTTCTAGCTCCGTATTTTCTAGTTGTCATGAATACATACCCTACCACTGTATAGGAAAGATTTTATTGCAGCTAGTGTGTTATTTTCTTTTAGTGTCCTATTTGGGGTGGTGTTAACCTACTATGTATTCAAACCTACTTCTTTTTCCGATGTATAATAAAGTACCAAATTTCTTTTTAAAAATATTCTCTAAACCCCAGTCAACCTACCATAGATAGATACAAAAGAGAAATATAGTGTGGGTCAGACATAAGCGACACGAATGAGAACACATCTCTAAGTATACGATACCAATATGCTAATAAAAATATTTTTATAGACTACTCCTACACTTATCATCTTTAGGGTTATTCATCATTATCGATTTAGTTTATCATTCATAGCATTTAAACAGAATCATTCTCATGAACATAACACCTAACTAAACCATCAAATAACATGGAATGACGACAAAGGCAGACAACATCCCATTACTGGTCATGCGAGGCGACGACAAAGGTCGGTAACACCTCCAAACTGATACTCTTTACAAATACTTTAATGTACCAATCGCCCTTTTGACTCTTAATTGTCAACACTAAGACATCCACGATATTCAAGTGTCGAGCATTCATGTGCTGAAAAGATAGAACACTAGGGTAAAATAAAAAGAAGAAAAGAAAAAGAACAAGAAAGAGGAGAACACGATATCAGAATCTCATAGCGGGACGATAACATATTATATCTGAATGATACTTTTACATAACGAACATTTTAATATACATACAACAATCAGAGAAAACCTAACATATCATCAGCCTAGACAGTTATAACAACATATCCTTATAATTGGTGATAAATAAAAAAGGTAATGCAACGGAATAAAATCTTCGGTAGGAAATCATCCAGCTCCTCTCTCCAGGAGCTCCAATGACCATCAATGAAACCTGGAAATATACATAGGGCTGACCCAAGCATTATAAGAAAAATAATATTCGGAACAGTCTGGTAAACTAACATGAGAAAACCTAAGTCATGTGAATTATTTAATGTCATAAAACCTTCTAAAATAAAGGTATCTCGTAAGACCACGCCGCACATAAACACGGACGAGTTTTTACTTTACGATAACCAAACCATTTTATAGGAAATTTTAATGATATTATATTATAATAATGTCTAGGGTTACAAACATATATATATCAAGTAGTTGTTTGTGAGTGAGTGTACGACACAGCAGTAATAGGCATATAAATCAAATCACTAAGGGACGTTTGAATAAATGGATTTTCCACGGTGACCTCCCTGGTATACTCGTAAGCCATACGGGGACCGATCACCTATGAATCCCATATGGATTCCCATACCACCAACGGGTCTTGGAACCATACATAGGTTCCACCATCTAAGATAGAGCTCAAGGCTCATCCACAGAAAACGTATGTGGTTCTTGGAGTAGTTACAGTACGAGTCATCTCTTACAAGTACATTCCCTCACTTACCGGATGCCCCATAAACCAATCGATGATTTTTCCAGAATGCTCAATACTAGTTCTTTTCGAAATAAATAGACATACATAAGAGCGGAGGTCACATCCTAACCATTTAAGTGGACGGATTTTTTTATCATTGTCCTAGAAGAGCCATTGGATTTATATGTACAGTATAGCATCATCGAAGAAAATTGTACCACATAATTCTCATGTTTCTTCTAGATATTTCCAAAGTTAAAATGCTTCGGCGTTAAGTAGGGAATATTTCCATACCACCAATATTAAGAAGGATTGCATATCTAGGCCAAGATTTGGTAGTCGGTTATTTAACTATCAAATAAAATGAACAATCTAGCATAAGTTTAATTTCATAAGAATTTAAGCATGGTAAAATCCATAATCAAAATTAAGTCATATAAATGACTTTTAATCTCTTTTTAATTAATTTATCTCTTACAAATTAAGAACCCTTGTTATTAGTCAAACTTCATTATATCTAATAAAACTTCTTTCATCAGTCAAAACTTCCTTTATTAATTAATACCCTTTTATTAATTAAAACTCCCTTTATATACTTGTATATATATTGTTTAATTTTTCACTTACCCTTTTAAATACTTAAAAACTATTCATATACTTATTCCAATGGTATAAGTATATTCACAATTTCTTAACAAGTTTTATTTACTTTAGAATATAATCAAGGAGATTAAAATAATTACCACCAAAACATTTTTATAATAAACCCTTTTTCTTTTATAAATTAAACATATAACATATTCTATCTTTTCGTAAAAGATTCCTATATTTGTTATTATCTTTAAAATTCCAGTATTATAGATTTGAATATTTTTATAATATTTCTTCCAAATTATACTTTAAGGGTTTAAAAAAACAAATGTTGTTAAAACATTGTTTAATACAAATCAAAACCATTCAGTTTAATCATTATATTTAAAACTCTCTTTTAAAAGTTTAATTCCATTTAAGGGTTAAAGACAAGTGTTGCTAAAAACAATTGTCACAACAAACCCAAAACCGTTACTTGTATTTTTCTACTAAATATTCATTAGTAAATATCTAATTATATTCCCAAGTATAATTAATAATAAGGCTAAATAAAGAAGTGTTGCTAAAACACCATTTACAATAACCCCAAAACCATTCCTTATCCTTATAATTATTCTCTAAAACATATATTTAAAGACCAAGCATATCTAAAATTTTATAAATTTAGATAATACACCTTTAGTTAAATTTTCCCAAACCATTTATTTGACTTAAGTGTCAAAACCCAAATCCCGTTTTTTATTATGTTGATGGAATACTTAATTTAATATTTAAAACATATATATTTATATATATGTATATATAGGAAATTTTGAAATACTTATTAATGTGTTAAAACTACTTAAAATGATATTTTCACATATATACTCTAATTTATTTATAGGGTACAATATTTAATATTAAGAAAGATTCAAAAAGATAATATAATATAAAACTTCTATTTATTTAAATAAAATATTTAACTTGCTAACTAAAAACTATATATACTTAAAATACTTTAAAAGCTATTATGTTATTAGAAATACCTTAAAATGTATTATATTATTATTACAAATACTTTAGAAACTATTATATTATTATTAGAAATACTTTAGAAACTATTATATTATTATTTAAAACATTTATATTAAATATTCCTTAAAAATACTTATTTAAATAGGGCATTTCACCAGAAGGACAAACTTTGCAGTCCAATTAGTTTCTAGGACACACATTCAAAGAAATTATTTTCAAGGCCAAAGTCAGCAGAATAATTACTTTCAAGGACAAAGTCAATAGTCCAATTACTTTCAAGGACATAATTTCATAGGTTTTTAGACCTTAAAAACTAATTATTTTACGTTTTGTCCTTGAAAGTAATTATTTAAATTGTGTGTCCTAGAAACTAATTCCACTTGCTAATGAGGCCCTTGTGGCTAATTTCCACTATTTAAAATCCATAAAACATATTTAATATAAAAATGCCTTTACGTTTGAAATTGAGAACTAATTATAAAACTTTTTTAAACTTCATAATTTAATTTCTTTAATTAAATATTTAGAAAATTACTTCAGAAAGATTTGAAAGGATATATATAAAATAAAAGTCAATTTTACTTTATTAAATCGAGTGTTCCCACCACCACTTGTTATCTAATGGTAATAACTTCCCAAATTATCCATTTATTTCCAACACGCCAAAAGGTGTGTAAACAACCCAATATATATTTATCCCAATATATCCAATTTAGACGCACGTTTAGTTTCAGGGATTTCAAAGCACATTTATAACTACCATATCGTTTCAACCATTCACAATAGAGTTTCCAACAGATAATATAACACAATATATGAAAAGTAAAATCAATAGTATAAGGAATCCTGTTGGATCCCTCCAACCTATCCACTTGCACCACAACTCATATATCAACAAACGTATTGTGTGTGTGTGTGTGTAAATCAATAGTGATAAGGAATCATGTTGGATCCCTCCAACCTATCCTCTTACATCACATACATTATATAATCATAAAATATAAATTAACCACTTCGAGGCATGATCGTATATAAATGATCATCCACACATACAAGGTATGTGATAGGACCTAACCACATATAGTAATCGACTCGTATCATATCAATTATATCGAACATCTGCTAAATATATACACCGTATGTGATAGGACCTAACCACATATAGTAATCGACTCATATCATATCAATTATATCGAACATCTTCTCATTTTCAACTTTCTTATAGCGATCGACATTCATAATGGTTATTAACTTGAGTATTACTCTACACATACTCGTATACATCACCCAATGTTTTAACGCTTTTGTTGGATCGAGATAAAACACCCTTAATCATTCATATAGGTCTCTATTGGTCTAGGTTCGATTTGCCCAAACCTTAGACATTTGGATGACTGGTTAAACAATTCAAACGTCTGGATTCTTTTTCTAACGTCCGATTATACCATTTAAGCGAATAACTTACTGATGAAAATACCATCAGCTCTTCAAACGTCTAAATCCTTAATCCAGGCACTTGAATCAACATTTCAGATGTTTGAACCCTATTTTTAGATGTCTAAAAATGGTCTAAAATCAACGTAATATATCCAGTTTTTCACTGTTAAATTTCATATATCTGAATTATCATTTCAAGAGCCTGAATGTTGTTAAACTCAGGCATTCACTTTTTTTTGTGTCTTTCATTTAGCAACTGTCCATCCTCATATTAACTACATTTATACTTTTAAATAATTATAGAAAGGTAATACAATATTTATATGGTTTTTTTGTTCAGATTATCTTATTAATACTCTAATTTCTTCCTTTTTATCACCATATATAATAACTTCGTTATCAGTATAGTTCGTCCCTTGTCACATCTATTCCTATAGTTATTGTCGTCTTTACTTGTACTAAAACTATAGTAATCATCATTTAATTTGCATGACCTTGTGTCATTAAAACCCATACATCACCCAAATTTAATATCAATGTTTCAATTCAACTTATACCCATGATCAATTCAAGTCAACTATGACTTCACCAAAACATAGGCTATGAAGATGAAATAGAAGCATATATGGATATATATAGCAAAGTAAACAAGTTACCATGCACAAATTAACCAAGGTAGCTCCGATTTAGATTGCAATTCTCTCCTCTCTCATTATCCAAAATTGCTCTAATCTCCAAACTTTGTGAATCGCTTTGATTTTAGTATCTTCTTGATGCTCTCTTCGTCCTAATCTCTTTAGACCGAAATTTTGTTGAAATTGACAAAGAATAAGCTTCGGATTTATAGAATAAACTAACGGGCCTTAATTAGGACCCAACCCGCCCTATTCGAACTCGACCTTTATTTAGTTGTAATTTTTAACCAAGTCATCCGATTTATATGTTTTCATAGTCAAACTTAACCCAAAAAATATGCTCTATGCAATGATCCATGTTTCCTCGCTAAATTCAATTATTTATAAAAATTCCAATTTTACCCTTTTTAGTAAAATTATAATTTTACGTTTCATTAAATATTTATTTAATTATTAAAATTTATAGCATGTTACAATAAGTTAATCCACATCCAACACTGTGCATCATAATATTATTTGCTTCAATGGTATTAATCCCTGAATTGTTGACCACCAAATTAATCATATCCCTTTTGGAGTATTTAAATATTTGTATAGGCAACCCTTCAATTGGAATATGTAGCAGAGAAGCGATATCACCTAATGTCATGTTCGTCTCGACAAAGTGTAAGTGAAAAATACTTGACTTGGAATGTCGATCGACTTTCGACGAAAGCATACATAAGTAATGAGATTTTCTGGCCGTGTAATGCACGTGCATATTTAAAAGCCTCCTTACATAATGATATAAAATTCTTAAATTTTAATTTTTTATAACTTTGATAAGTAAAATTTCAAAACTATATATAAAAAAATATTGTGAATATTACGTTGAGATTAGAATTTGAACTGGTGTTACAATCAATATATCAAAAACTTTATATGGAAATAAACTTCATTATGAGCAAGATTCGAACTCTCATTAAATTTCAATTTTTTATATAGCTTTGATAAGTGAAATTTTATAATTATAAAGAAAAACATTATGAAAATTACGATGAGATTAGAATTTGAACTTGTGATAAAATTTGTGTATCAAAATTATCATTTGAAAATAGATGTCATTTTTTTTTGAACGGGATTCGAACTCCTAATGTCTTATTTGTATATTATGACATTTTTGATACTTCATACAGCTGCTAAATCAAGTTCCAGTTTAGGTAAAGAGAGTATGACTGCTTTACCAATAGTTGAGACTCAAGCTGTAAATCTTAAACACGGAAAAAAATTTGGCTTATCAAATTATCCAACAAGCCTTGAAAATGATTCAACAAAAGATGGAAACAATTCCACCATCCGTTTTACGTCAAGCAATACGTGAAGTAACTCCCGATATAGCAGTAAAAGCAAGACGTGTAGGCGGGTTGGTCGAACCAAAAAATTGTTACTGTGTTCCAACTATTGATAAAGAAGATTTATTAAACAAACTACAACAAGTTTCAACAAAAAGATATAATGTAGAAGATTCCAACATCACTTAATAATTGCTGCATCATTGCCAATTTAAAATCTTCTTTCATCACTGTATCATGCTCCTAGAAAACAGTTTTATGGTACACTGGATTACTTTTTTTTCGTAAAATATTTAATTTAATATATTTTTGCAAGACATACCCTGTCATTCCGTACCCATGAAACAATGTGTAGCATGACTGCTAATTACATCGATAACAGTCGGCCCCTCCGAAAGATGATTGCGTGTTGCGTGAAGAATCATGGAACTGTCATGAATGTGTTGTTTGTTGCTCCACATTTCACATTTTGCTCAATGTTTTTCTCCCAACATTGACCTCATCGACTCTTTAAACCCCGTCCTCCATTTTATTGTTTTGCTTTCAGCTCTCACAGGCCTACTTCTTTCGGATTGTTCTAGTGGATTATGTGCTTCTAATTAGAACTATCTTTAACAAAAATTGATACGCAGTTAGCAACTATGGATACAGATATCATCGTTTTAAAATAGCCAACCTGTCAACAGGTCATGCCACGGCGTCCATCAGTGGACATGCTTAAAATTTCAGTGGAAACTTGTTTCCAGGTTTGCGAAAATTATCGGTGAATTTAAAAGAATAATATGGGTTATCAATTTTCATTCATGTAATAGAACATACAGTTATTTGTCATGATTTATTGTTTCGGTTTCACTTCTGTAGTTTTGTTCCATATTTTACTTAGATTTTCTAGAATTGTTGGCTAAGGAAAAAAAAAAGAAACTCATTCCAGCAAAAACCATTGCTACACTCTAGTAGCATACTTGAGGAATTGATTCATGATCACATAAGAATCTCTGTAATTCAGGACACAAGCAAATTGTTAACAACTTTTGTTACTCTCATCTGTCTAATTGTTAACCGCTTTTGTAAGCGCACAACCAGCAATATCTTGTTCAGTTAAAAATATGGAATGAAGCAGGCACAACGCAACTAAGTATGTCTTATTCATTTGTCCATCGTTGGTTCAGTTCAGTTATATGATTAGTGAACTGAAAAGAAGAATGGTGGATAGTTTGCCGTTTTATTGCAGATTGAATAAAACGAGAAAGTCTTTACCGTTTTATTTTAGTTTTTGACTTTTTTAACATGATTTTGTGGTTTGTTTTCATTTTTTCTGAATGCACAAATTGTTTGTTCAATCTAAAAGCAAGAGAGAAGAGGTAAATGAAAAGTTTGTTGGTGATAATGATCTAATCTTCTTATAAAGAGTTGTAAAAAAAGCTTGAATAAAAATAAGTGGTTTACATGTAAACTTGGCAGTAGTTGCAAAATATGCTATAAGTTTTATATTCTATAATAAACTGTTCAATGTCATGCCCACTGTTGTTTTTCCTCTGTATGTACTTGATTTACTAATGTGGTTCGACTATTTATAGAAAAAAACACAAGCTAATTCACTTCTATTTTTGGGAATGACCTATAACATAGATCGGCCAACTTAAAAGTCTACCTCAAGCACTGCTCGCTTGGCAACAAAGGGACCTCCAAGTGACCACACTAAATAGGGGTTGAGGTTGGCATCAACTATTAAATTAAATTAAAATTAAGATCCAATAACTACATAGAGTTCTTTGGAAGATTAAATAACTCAATTTTCTGCAGTAGTAGGTATGATGATTTGACAAACGATGCATTCGCAGACAAGTTTTGACCGATTCATGCTGGCGTTGCACGTCAGATATGAGATCCACAACATTAAATCATAACATTGGACCGTTTGGCTCAACGAATCAAATTTACTGGTTAGCTTCAAAAGGCAATGACTGACCCAATTGCTACCCAACCTCCATAATTTTAACCTTTGTATATTTCTACGCTTCTCTTTCTTCCTCCTCACCAACATCAACCCTAACTTTAACCCAAAAAATCCGCAAAAGACAATAACGTTTTGAGGTAATTTTTGATATACTCATCTTAATCTTACTTTCTCTTACTTTGCTTCTTTTTTTTGAGTCTTCCCAAGTTAGAGATTTACCGAAGCAGTTCACAAAAACTTCCACTGTAGTCCTAAGAATTGATCCGAACAAGTTTTTACTTCTTTGGAAGATGACGACTCTCAGAATTGGCTTTGATTGGAGATAGAACGTTCGCAATACACAATTAGATACCAACAGTTTATGATGGATAGTTTACTTGTTTATCACCCGAGTTCAAGTTTTATTCCATTGTATTTCTAGTTTTTTTGGTATTTTTATTTCAATTTCTAGTGATTAAATAAAGTTAAATTTTTTAATTATGTTATTTAACTATGTAATTAGAAAATAACTAAAACAAAAACACAACAAAATTATTATTTATAACAAAACAGTTAAAATGTCCCATTACAGACGTCGCTTTTCTAAGACAGGAACGCGTTCCCTTTTCGAAAACCATGCCCCTTTCAAATGCCCCTTTCGGGTCGCAAACAAACGCCACCAAAGAGTGACAATTTTGCCAAAAAACATGCCTATTGGAAAAAAGACTATTTTATTCACTACTAGAAGCACTGTGTATTGCGACGTCCATTTCTGACGGCTCGTCGTATTTTTTGCAATGGCTGCCGACGGCAAGCAATTGCCATGACATTAATGAAAATAAAATAAACTAGCGGACAGATTCTGATTGAAGCCGTCGGAAATACAGCTGTCGGCTGCCGTCGCAAAGTCGTGAATAACCTAGTCCTAGGCCAACAGTTTTCGTCATTATCTTCCTCCCCAAATCTCCTCTTTCACCTCCTCCAACACCTCCTCCACGCCGTCAGCAAGTCTCCATCTTCAATTTTCAACTCTCTCCATTAGTTATTTCTCTACAAGAAAGTTTAATTTATAAACCCTATTTAATTTTGATTTGGTAAATTATGGTTGATTTGTTATAGTTGTTTATAATACCGCATTGCTTGTTTATTATACCCTATTGAATGCTAATAAAGTTGTTATTATAATTGTTTATCATTTAAATGTTGAGATAAATAATTCGTTTAGTGTATATGTGCGTTAATTGGTGTATATGTGTTGATCAATTAGTGCATACGCGCATTAGGGACAGTTTAGATTAATTAGAGTCGATGCTCAGGATTTAGTGTATGTGTTTTTAAGAAGACGAAAACGACGATTTAGTGTATGCGTTTCTTAGAATGTAAATAAATTATTGTAAAATTGTTGTATAATACGCTTTGCTTTTTATGAATCCTTTAGATAGTTTTTGATCCCGTCTGACAAGTATTGTATATGATCATTATATGGATATTCGTTTTTATTACAGAACATATATTTATATTAATCTGATACAATATTTGTCGGATTTGTCCCTGTATTGGATAAGTTACAAACACAATAAAGTAATTATATTTTGCAAATCATTTCATTTTAACGGTTCATAAAATTTTGACAACACTTTCTTTTTGTTCCATGTGTACATGCATATGTGTACGATACATGGAACAAATGGGAAGTGCTGCCGAAATTTTATTGAATTGTTTCAAATGAAATGATTTACAAAATATAATTACTACTATGTTTGTAATGGGAAGTGGGATGACCTACCATCAAAGTGTAAAACAATAACCTAAAAATTGTAGATTATATTCATATAATTTGTGTAGATCGGTTTGAAAATAAAAATAAATAAATAATATTATATATTTGTGAAATTTTAAATGTGTGATTTAATTGAAAATAAAATGTCAATACGTAAATGATTAATATGTTTTTATGTTTTAAAGCAGTAAAATTGGTCAATTATTTTATCGATCGGAGCTAGATGTACCAACAAAGAAGAGAAATTGGAGGCTCAATAAGTGAACATTTTCAAAATGGTGTACATGTCTTTATTGAATCCGCTTTAAGTAATAATGGGAACGATGAAGAAATTCGTTGTCCGTGCAGTAGGTGCAAATTATTGAACCATGTGATACCGGATATGGTAATAGTTCATTTGCGCTAATATGGTATCGTGCCAAATTATTTGGTGTGAGATCATCATGGAGAACCTATAGCACCTAATCTCGTACATTCAGAGGAGGAGGTGAATACTGGAATTTTTCCGACGAATCTCATAGAAGATATGGTTGAAGATGCAGCATGTTCAATATTCCATACTGTTGAAGTTGATGGTAACGATTTTAATGTCGAAGAAGAACCAAGTATTGGAGCAAAACAATTTATGATTTATTGGATGCTGCTAAGAAACCCCTTTGGGATGGTGGTACAAGCGGTACTCAACTATCAGTAACTGCAGAATACATTGTGATGAAATCAAAATACAACTTCACAGAAGCCAGGTTTATAGCTATAGTACAAGCTACAAAACAACATATGTCACTCGATAATTTATTGTGTGAAAATCATTATGAAGCGAAAAAACTTATGTCTGCTTTTGGTTTGCCGTATCAAAAAATAGATACATCTTTAAATGGTTGCATTTTATTTTGGAAAGAAGACATCAATCTTAGGAATTGTAAAATATGTAATTAGGAAAGATACAAACCAAGAAAAAAGAAGGGAAAGGAAGTTTCGTACAAGCGTATGCATTACTTACCCATCACTCCTAGGCTTCAAAGGTTATATGCATCTTCTGTAACCGCACATCATATGAGATGATATTGTGTGAGAACATAAGATGATGGTACTTTAACACACCCAGCTAATGGAGAAGCATGGAAGCATTTTGATCAGACATGCCCCACTTTCGCAGCGGCGAGTCATAATGTTAGACTTGGTTTATGTACGGATGGATTTTCACCGTTCTCTCAATTTGGTTCAAAATATTCATTTTGGCCTATAAACATTACACCTTACAATTTACCTACATGGATGTGTATGAAAACTCTGTATAGGTTTATCACTATTGTCCTCCCTGACCCTTATGATCTGACACAAGGAATCAACGTATATTTACAACCGTTGATTTAAGAGTTGAGAACATTATGGTATGAAAGTGCTGAAACATACGACATTAAAAAAAAGATTTTTCATATGTTCGCTTCTCTACTGTGGACTATAAACGATTTTCCTGCGTATGCAATGCTTTCGGGTTGGTATATGGCTGGTCGTCTAGCTTGTTCTTATTGCATGGAAGAAACACAAGCATTTTCTTTACCGCATGGGAAGAAAATTTCATGGTTTTACTATCATTGGTGTTTTCTCCATATTAATCATCCTTTTAGAAAAGATAAAAAAACTTTACAAGTAATAGACTTGAGACCTTGCGACCACCAACGATTTAGTCAAGTGAAGATATTTATGACCTTGTAAAGGATTATCCAAAGACACATGAAACTGGCGAACAAATTGAAATTCAAGGTAAATCAATGATTCATAATTGGTGCAAACAAAGTATATTTTGGGGGTTGCCTTATTGGAAAAATTCCTAATTCGTCATAATATAGACGTGATGCACAATGTGAAAAATGTGTTCGGTAATGTTTTTAACACGGTTTTGAATGTTAAAGGAAAGACTAAGGACAATTTGAAATCAAGACGTGATATAGAGGCAATATGCAATCGTCTTGAGCTTCATATGAAGCCAAATGACATAAAAAACCCAAAGCATGCTTGAGCTAGAAAGTAACCAAGTTAAAGTACTGTTAAAGTTGGTGGAAGGATTAAGATTTCTTAATGGGATTTCCTCTAATCTTTGTAGATGTGTCGACTATAAGAACCGTAAACTGAGTGGGATGAAAAGTCATGATTGCATGTAATGATGGAACATTTGTTATCCATCGCTTTCAAAGAAATGTTGCCCACAAAAGTTTGGACGGTTGTTACAGAACTTAGTTTGTTTTATAAGAATCTTTGTTCAACTAGGTTATAAGTTGATCGTCTACGTAAAATTAAGAAAGAAATTCCTATATTGCTCTACAAACTGGAGAAAATATTTCCTCTGAGTTTCTTTAACGTAATGGAGCATTTACCTCTTTGCCTTTCTTCTGAAGCACGTCTTCGAGGTTCTGTGCAATATGGATGGATGTATCTGTTTGAAAGGTATTAATATTGAGTATGTTAAATTTTAGTTTAATTACATGTAATAAAATTTAGTGATAATAATTCTTAATAGGTACTTAAATCATCTAAAGAAAAAAGTGAGACAAAAATCATGAGTTGAAGGTTCGATATGCAAATTATATATCGAAGAAGAAGCTTTGTTCTTTTTCTCTCATTATTTTAGTGATCATATGAACTTATCTTTTGAAAGTGCTACGCGAAATGATGAGGGCATTGAACAAGATTCTTCTGAATCAGTGCTATCTATTTTTAGAAAATAGGGATGCCCTGTTGGAAAATGTGTGGAAGTATGTTTAGACAACAGAGATTACCATGTAGCCCACATATATGTTCTTTTTAACTGTGGAGAAGTTGCGACATTTGTTAGGTATTATTCAATAACACATCTAAAATTGTTTACTTGAATAATACATGTGTGTATTAATTATAATGCAATATATTACTATATATGCAGTATTTACAAATCACAGCATCCAAGCGGCAATATCAGCAAAAAATTTGCTACTTGGTTTTCAAACCATGTATATGATCCGGTAAATTGTGTGGTCGAAGAAGGATTGAAACATCTTGCGATGGGACCAAAAAGAAAAGTCAAGACATATCCGGTATTCTTTGTCAATGGATACAAATTCAACACCAAAGAATATGGGGCTAGAAAATTAACCAACAATACCGGTGTATATGTCAAAGGTAGTGATGATCCAAATGATCTCATAAATGAATTTTATGTTGTGTTAACTAAAGTTTTGCAACTAACATATTTCATCAAACCTGCGGAAGAAGTTTATTTGTTTAGATGCAACTAGTTTAGTAATGTTCCAGGTTTTGAAATCAACGTGTACCAAAAATATAATATTATTGAAATAAAGCATACATCACCTTATCATAAGTACGATCTGTTTATACTAGCATAACAAGCCCTACAAGTTTATTATGCTCCTTATCCATATCTAAAAAGAGATAAAGCAGATTGGTCGGCAGTTTTTAAGACGAAGGAAAGATTTACATTTAATGGAAAGAATATTCCAAACGAACAAGCGTACCAAGCGGATATCGAGAAAAGTGGCAAAATTACATTAACAGATGATCAAACCGATTTTGGACCTCTAAATGATGAATCAAATGTATTAGTAGAAGCATTTGAGACCACAGAGGAAAACGATATAGAGTACGAGACCGAGTCTGAATCAGAAAACGACGAGGACTGATTTAATAGTATACAAGTTGAAAAAAGGTAATTTATGGGAGTATTGATGTTACATTTTTTGTATGTTATGTGCGATTATTGATGTTAAATCTTGATATGTTTACTCATAATTGAATAATATGTTTTGCCATAATAAAATAATATGAATATGACAGGTATTATAGATGTCTTTTTTCAGGCGTCGGAGTTCTTCGCAGTCCGGTTCCCCCTCTTCGTCTTAGAGAGGGACCATTCGCAGCCGAGGTGATAGTAGTGGCCCATCGCAGAAGGCGCCGCATACGATGGTTAGATTGCTAACGAAGGCAGATGGCTCGTAAGTATTTAATTTACTTCAACATTATAAATATTTGTATGATATATTAGTCATAATTTTTATGTATCTTATTTAATGCAGGGGTTTTGAGCTTGAGCCTTCAAATATAGTTCTCAACATTTCTATGCAGGCATACATGAGCCGTATGACTGCGTGCTAGCCCAAATGGAGTAGGATCCTAGAGCACGTACGCGAGAGCATCTGGAGGTCTTCCTGGTAAGCATAAATTTATATATCATTATATATAATCACTTTAAAATTTGTTGACTATGTATAAATATATAACTTATATTTTTTCAACATATATATAGGAGGTTGTAGACCTACAAGAGGACGACATTTATCTTTGCCAGTGCCACTAGAACTCAAAAGTTGCAAAGAATTACCGGGATACAATGTCTACCATCAGAAAACCTAGGAAGAAGCCAAGTTGGATGGGCACCAATGTTTGGGATGCTTGGGTCGCATGATGGAGTAGCGACGAATTCAGGGTAAGTTTATAAGATATCACCTTAATTTGTTCAGTAGAGACTACATAATTTATACCTGTAAAATATAATCTTAATTTTTAATTTGCAGGCGGAGTCAGACAAGAACTCGACAAACAGGCAGAAAAATCCAATCACACACCGCGGTGACTCGAAATCATTTTAGCATCATCACAAGGACCTGGTAAATTGATTAATTACAATTACGAACAGTTATTACATTTTTTTGTCTAAATTTGTATGAACAACAATAATATACACCAATTATTATAGGAAAGAGTGTATGGGGCTCCTGTCTCGTATATGGACGTATTTGCACATACCCATGCGTTTAGGCAGATCGACGACGAGGGATCAGTTATGTATGCCTGACATGAGGATGATAAAGCATAGGCCGCACATGTAAGTATATTTTAAGTTATAAGTTATTAATAATGATCATTTTAATTAATTAGTTATAAACTATAATAATAATGTCATGTAATATTTAATTGTATTTAATTTTGCGTTGCAGGAAAGATTTATGCAAGCACGTGCGCAGATGCTTGAGCAATCGGGACGAGAGCAATTGACCACTGATGAGGAGGATGCTATCTTCGACTCTGTTATGGACCCGACACAGAGAAATAGGCATTATGGCTACGGTAATCAATCGGTAATTTATAAAAATTAACTAAGCTGTAAAAATTTCTTAATTTTTATAAAAGTTACGTAGTTACTTAAACAAATTTCGACTTGTTTTGTAGGCTCGGGCCTCATAAAAGGCTTATCAAAAGGTTCAGGACAATGCTGAGATTAATGAGCTTCGACAACAGATTGTACAGCTGTAGGAGCAGGACCACCTCCGCAGCGCAAATGGAGCAACTAAACCATCGTTTGGCCGAGTACGTGGAGCGTCATGGGGCATTCCTGTGACGACCCGACCTTCTATCACCAGAAAGTCGCATCATCTTTAAGAAAGAAAGGGATAGAAAAGATAGAGAAGAAAGAACTAAACAACATCAGAATCTCTTAGCGAAACTAATAAATTATATTAATCACATATGATATTACATAGTATACAACATCTATCAGAGTTACACAGATAATACATCACATAGACAGTTATAAACACCTGTCTAGTTATTACACTCAATACAATACAGAGATCAATATAGAGATCAACACAGCGGAACTACTTTATATATATCTACAACGCTGAAGCCTCCTGCACCATTGCTCCTCCATAAATCATCAAAGCTAACCTGAATCCCTTGGCTACTCGTAAAATTTTGAGTACCCGAGAGTTTAAGAAAAACAGAAATAAACTCCGGGTCAGACATGGGTCTGTTATGAGTAAACGGTTAAAGTTGCTTAACTTTAAAAACCTTCTGAAAACAAAGGTATCACGTAAGACTTCCCACACATAAACATGGGTAAGTTTTTACCTTACGTTAACCAAACATTTGATAGGAAATCCGGTGATATTATAATAGTGTCTAGGGTTTTCAAGTAAAATACAGAAATAGCTGGAATGCTTACATCTCACGTTCCAACATAGTTGGGCACAACTAAATCGTACGGCACTTATTGGAGATTGGATTCCATATAATGGCAGGGCTACTAGGGTACCGCCCGTCACAGTACGTGGCCTAGATCATCGTACCAAGGATTACTCCCAATCCCCTGCAACACAAAGCCGGAACCATCCCTTACTGGACAGCCCTGAATAAGATAATCCCAGCGGTTGTAGCTATTCAACCGCCCACACAGCCGAATAAAAAGGGACTCTAGACAGGGGTTTATCTCATCCTACTTGGACATGACCCACTTAGCCTTGCTGCACCTCCCCTATTTTAGCCCTTCCCGGTTGATGAGGCTTGAGGCTGTGATTACCTTTATAGAACACATCTATCTTAGAATGCTCATCGTCCACCTGACGATTAGTTGAAAAGCATTCAATCCATACAAATTTGTTCCGGGTTCGAACGAAACCGAAGGTATTATCTCGTTACACTCATTTTGGAATCACCCTCAAAGTTAACGACAATAACCCTTGCAATCTGAATCTTCCTCTTCATTTGAGATTCATGGCCTATCGTTAATTTGGATCGATGTGGTCTTCGGATATCCAAATCTGGAAACCCGATCCCGGTCTCATCGAAATCCAAATCGCCATCTTTTAGGTCCAAGTTGTTTTAAAGTGAAAACAATTCAATTTATTATCTATATACACACAGATAGATAATTCATATCATTATCACAAACATATAATTCACATTATCATCATAAACAGATAATTCACATTATCATCACATTTCAACCAAAGCATCCATATCACACAGCATCACTTATCTCATATCTGAGATCTCAAACCATTCAAGGCAATCAATATCATTCAACATCTATAAGCAATGATTTATCAATCACCATCTATAATTAATTTAAAGTGAATTAAATTAATTACTTCCATTTCTAATTAATTTAAATAAATTAAATTAATTACTTTCATCACATAAATCTTTCTTACTTAATCATTAATTAATTGCAAATCAATTAATTGATCATCCTCTAATTATCCATCCTAATTAATCATCCTCATTAGTTATTCTTAATTACCTTAAGTAATTAGCCTTTAATTAATTACACAAATTAAATATCCTTAACCATTCACAATAATTAACCATTAATTACTTCATTATTTACATTAATTAATGATCCTTAATTAATTACTTCCATTAATTAATTAATTATAATTAATTACATTGAACCTTAATTAATTACATTAATTAATTAAACTTTTAATTAATCTTTTCCATTAATCAACTTTAATCATAAACAGTAACTACCATCCTGTACTTACTTACCTTAATAAATTAACTTCTTAGTTAATTATATAAATCCTTTGATTAATTACACCAAGAAATTAATCTTTAATTACTTGAGTCACTCGATCAACCAGAGGCGATGCAGTGACCACAAATCTGACCTTAAACTAAACTAGGTTTAAAACCTATTCCACTCCATCGCCGCCGCCACGGTGCACTATCCATCCATCTGAGATTTTTGCCTAAACCACCAGACATTGTGCTACCTCCAGCCAAGTTTCCGATCATCCAAGAACCTCCGATCACCAGAAAAACACCAAATCCTATTTTCTGGTCGAACCCCAATATCTCACTCGAAACCCAACTAAAATTCATGATTTTAATTTTAAAAATCCTAGATTTCGAAAAAAAAAACAATAATGTACCTGAAACAAACAATCATTATGATTGGGATTTTGAATTTTTTTCATATTTACTTGTTCTTTTACTTTTTGTTATGACCAGCCGTTGATTCAATTAACAAAGGTAATTTAATAATCTCATTAATGAGTTGGTTGCTATGGTTTCCCAGACAAAATTGTGGATAGAATTTCCTAGAGTTTCCCAAGTAAAAATACCGGGATACTCGCCCTACAAAATCCAAACAAAACTATACTACTAAGCTACAGAGCTCTTACTCAACTAGATCTTCTATCTACACAAGGTCAGACCACAAACAAGTCCGACTCAACTACCAAATCCTCTTGAACTGCTGGTTCCAAAACCAGAGATGGATCATACACGTACTCTCTCAGAGATATGTGAAACACATTGAATCCCAGTCTTCCAAATTAGCAATTCACTTCTGTAATCCAAAACACTTACCCTTACAAGAATACAGAAAGATCTAATATACTTCGAAGCTAACCTCATAGTCTTACCCAATCTTATTGCTCCCTTTACCGGAGAAAATCTCAACAACAACGAAGTTTGCAACTTCGAATTCCAAATTCCTCCGTTTCTTATCCAGAAAACTCCTTTGACGATCCTGGACTGCCTACCTCCTTTCCTGATCAGCTCAATCTTTGCTGATGCTTCAATAAACAAACTGGACCAAAATAACTCAACAAAAAGATCCGCTCCCGATTTACCCAAAATCCAGAATACAACTCTATTCCACCATCATTAGTAGATTTCAACTTACTTCTCTTATCCGGAAAAGACAAACCAAAAACACTTGCCAATCTGGCCTCAAATCCAGAAGAAAAAAAAAATCCTGTAGAAAATCACTAATCCCAAAACACTGCAACTTTCAGTTGCTTCCACTCTGGAACAGCTGCCCCCTTGCTTCCGCTGCACAACTCTGATCTGGAGTAGATGAGCATGTCGATGAATTCGAGCAAAATCTTAACCAACACCTCCTGGACACACAGTTCATCAGATCCACCACAATCGGAACCGTTGGTTATCTCAAAGACATAACCAACTACTCAAAGAAACAGATGAGTCCTCAGTCAAGGCTACTGTCTTCAGCTACCCTTAGCTGGAAGAAACTCGAAACTAGATACAGAAGAGAAAACACAAATGCTCCACCAAATCTTCTTTAGAAACCATCCATCTCCTTAGCTGAACCACAGGTATCTCTTCCAGACCCAGGTAAATGGAAATTAAACTTCCTAATGTAGACAAACTACTGGCTTCCTTGAAAACTTCTGGACAAATCTTTGACAACTCTATAACTCATACATCCTCCAGGAATACCAAAAATCCATGCAAAAGATTATCCAAGAGAACCACTCAAACTATCGCAAGTCGTTTTTGCGATCCCATCCAAACCAAATATCCACAGATACTATTCTCTCTTCACAAATCAGAACAGCTTGTCCTTGACAAACCTATCCACCGAAGAAATGGATCCACTCTGCTGCTTCTGAATTCCACAACTAGGGTACTATTAAGCCAAAAAATCTTTCTGCTGGCACAAAACATCTCCCAACTGCACTGCTGCCACGGATGCCAAAAACTTCCTAATCCAAAACTCCTTTGAGAAACTCGGACCTCAAACCAAACACAACATCCAGCTGAAACTCGGTCTCACCATCGATGTAGACACACTCCCTCAAACTTGTTCCAAAGAAAACATCTTTAGAAACATCCATAGTCACTACGTCTCACCACGCAACTACTACTTCCTGAGGTTGCCAACATGTCATCACTTGTTTCTGCCTAACCGACAGATCCAAACTCTCAAAAATCCGCTCATACGAGCGCGATCAAACTTGCACTTTAATGATGAACTCTGAATCTTAACAGGTTTCCTTCAGAGATCAATAAATCCTTACATCAAGCAAAGCTCACTCGAGACGGTATTAGGTCTACAGTCTCGACATATACACTTCCAAACATTTAAATTCCAACCAAAATACTCAGAATTCTTCCATTGGTAGTCGTGCAACACACACCACTACCTTATCTACCTTTATAACTAATGTTGGAAAACCCGAACATGTAACCCAACAGATAGGTAGAAATATAGATGTACATATATATTCAAAATTACAAATACGCTCTCTCAAGAAAGACACCACTCCAGAGCTTAGGTATTCGCTCAACCTATGCTCTGATACCAACTGTGACGACCCGACCTTCTATCACCAGAAAGTCGCATCATCTATAAGAAAGAAAGGGATAGAAAAGAGAAAAAATAGAGAAGAAAGAACTAAACAACATCAGAATCTCACAGCGGAACGAATAAATTATATTAATCACATAAGATATTACATATTATACAACATCTATCAGAGTTACACAGATAATACATCACATACTAGACAGTTATAAACACCTGACTAGGTATTACACTCAATACAATACAGAGATCAACACAGCGG